>OW121846.1:52486395-53970012 GCA_933228895.1 Platycnemis pennipes
CGTTCTGTGGCCACGGGTACCTATGTGTCTCGGGCGACTCGCCTTCTAGCAGATATCGTGGTCGTGGGTCAAGGTGGTCTGCCCTGGCTGTTCACTTGAGAAGGGGCGAAAAGGGAATTGTTCTCGAGGGAAGTGTACCCCCAATAAATGGCGAGAGCAGCGAGAGCTCTAGGCATTTAAACTCTGCGCCAAGGGACAGTGTTGTCAAATCTCCTTCAACTCGGTACTTAGAAAAATTCCTCCTCTGAGGTGGTAACTTTTTATTGTGGACAGGTGTACCAATCCTTCCCCCCCTTGCTCACCTTCCCCGTTTTCTTTCCCCTACCTTCTGACACTCACCCAAGCCCTATCACAAGTGGTATAGTCAAACAGTTAGCTTAATGCACTGTTAAAAACCTGTCTCATTTCCACCCTCCTTCCCCTCCCATGCAACTCCTCAAGATACCAACGCCTCATAACTGCACCTCTCCCTTATTTCCCGCCTTTCCCTCCTCTAAGTTACATACATATACAGCTACGGATCTCTATTTGCCTCAGGTAGAGATGATAAAGCATGTTGAAATCTGGGTCATGTAAATAAAAACCATAGGATGAATTCACCAAGTGATTTATCAGTTAATCCTTACAGCCACTGGCATAGAAGAATACAGAAGTAAACCCGGAAGACCTCTAGTAGAAGTCTCAAAATTCCTCTAATCAAGCCTTAACACATGTCATTATTGTGTGATTTGAACTGAAAGAAAAGATATAAATTGAAAACCTAATGCGGTATGCGTAATTGGCATGTACTGTGTTGTAAGGAAACAAGTTTTTTGATATTCCACCGCAATATTTATTATAATCAACGTCAGAATCTACAGTGTTCTCGTGAAATGAAACATTAGCCACCTAGTTGGGTTCCTAAGTGCATTGTGCTGGCAAACAGGTTATGCAGTTTTATTTCATGTTGTTGAACTTGACTAAGTCACCCGTGTTTTATTTCTCTTGTACGCAGTGGTTCTACAAAGTCATGCCTGAAGAAGTGCACTGTATTTAATTGTTGCTATCCAGTAAAACTACAGTAAACCCCTGTTAGTTCAAACCCTCTAAATTCGAAATATCGAATCATTTGAAATTGTTAGCAGTCCCTGACAAATGGAATAGGAAATTGTGTACTTTATAGTACGGATAATTCTAAGTATGCTTCACATGTAACTCGAAGTCAAAAATCGACCCGTGAAATCCCAACATATCGTTTATTTCTAAACGATTCACCGGGGCAGCACCATTCGGTGGTAGTTAGTGCTTAAAGTCGTTGTGATTTTGGTATCGCATTCTTGAGCATTCGTTACTTTAAAGTTCTTCCAAGCTATTTTAAACGTTTGTGTTTGCTTATGGTGCGATGTGCGCCAGCAGCTGTTTGCCCCTAATCAAATATATCTCAAGTGCACACACATCTCGGCCGCTCCATCCCTAGCTTTTTTCCGGGGCCTTCGCGCCATGACCAATGCCTTCCCCTTTCTTCCTCCCAAGCCTCCCTTCTTCGAGTGATTTCTGTAGGATTCAGTATTTGACCATCGCCAGGGAAGGTCACCATAACCTCCTGACACACTAAGTTCTTCTCACGGTAGAACCAATCGTAAAGATGCATCTTCCTAGAAAAAATTGCCCGGGTATTTTTATTGCCTCGCTATTTGCCATCATAGATATCAAATGCAAAAAACTTCGTAGCTATGATTTAGCACAGTAGGTGAAATCCATTTAGTCCATTACGTCCGTGGACAGAAGGTAGGATTTGAGATGTCTCCAAAGAGAAAACACAAGGAACTGACAATAAAAGAGAAATTCAGTGTAATATGTGAGGAGATCGTGGGGTAAAAAAGAACGGAAAATGCAAAGCATTATGACATTCCGCTTTCGGTCCTGTCTACATACCTGAAAAATCGTGATGCAGTTGAATCACAACTAGAGAGAGGAAAGGAAAGTGGCAGGAAGAAGAGGATACTGGGAGCGAACGAAATTTGAGGAGTCAGGGAGCTAGTTATTGGAGTGGATCTTCCAATGCAGGTCAAATAACATTCCTCTATCAGGGCCATTGGAGAAAGAAAAGGCCGACATGATCGTACTTAAATCGGGCCAAGAATTTTCCAATTGGTGGTTTCTGAGATATCAAATGGCATGTTATTTAGTCTTTGCGCATGAGTGGAGTATAATTAGTTGACGTAGAAGCAGCTGAGAGATAGTGATTGAACGTCAAACACACATTTGTGGACTACGCACGTATAGGTATTTTTAATGTGGATGAAGGTGGAATATTTTACAATCTTTTACTGTGCATGAAAAAAGTATGGAGTGAGTAACCGTAGTGCTATGTAGCGATTCAGATGGCAGCGAGAAGTTACAGCCTATGGAGATTGGAAAATACAGCATTCCTAGATATTTGAATGTAGTCCAAACCATTCCGTCCTTATAGGGCTAATGAAAAAGCTTGGATGACCGCTAAATTATTTCTTGATGAACTCTCAATTTTGGAACGAAAGATGGCTGATCGGGATCGAAACATTCAGTGTGCAGAGCACAACATTGAAGGGCTCACTCTAAATAATGATATTAGGGTTCTTTTCCTTCCGGCCAATACCATTAGTTACATGTAGCCCCTCGATCAGAGTATAATTTACAGCCTGAAGGGCTCATATAGGAAGAAACTGGCGAGGTATTTGATTAGAGAAACCTCAAGAAATATTTCCGCCCGTGAAATTGGAAAATAGAATGTGCTGGATGTGATGAGGAACAATTAGGGCGTTCCACATTTAGTTGACAGTATGGGGTCTTATGGCGTTTCGTTTTCCATGTAAATCTCCATAAGGGGCATGGTGTGGGTTTTCTCTTCCAGGCGGCAAAGAGGGCAGCACACAAAATTGGTCTGAACTTCGACCTGTCATCCGACGGAAGTGACAATGACACGTCCATCTTGTCATTGAAAGCAGACATTCTCAAGCACAAGATAAAGAAAGCCTAGCAGAAAACCTTGCTGACGGCGCATATAGATAAGCCTATGCATGGATGTTTCTATCGAAACATGGAAAAGCATAGGCTATCGAAAGAGCTGACGCTTGCCTTCCTACGCTCCACGGGTCTGAATTCCGAGGCCGAAGGATTCATCCTTGCATGGTGTCATAAACACCCTTGTGTACCGCCGCCTTATATTTAAGGCGGAGGTAGTGGAGACGAGATGCAGAGCGTGCCTAGCCCAGCCGGAGACATTGAGTCATCTACTCTACAGCTGTAGTTTCTATGCCAAGTCAGCGTATTTAGCTCGGCACAACGCGGCTCTGCGGGTGTTATATTTTCACCTGCGGTACCATTATGGCTTGGATGAAACACCTGTGCTGCCATGTGCACCTGGAGAGATCGAGTCCGTCGTGGAGAATGATAAATGTAAAATCTGGTGGAATTATTCTCGATTCTGGTCAATATTATTCTCGATGTAGACATTGAATAATATGGGAGACAGTGCACATCCTTGCCTCACTCCTTTCTTTATGCTTGCTTCTCTACTGCTGAGTCCTGATTTGATTATGGCCACGTGGTTTTTATACAAGCTATGGATAACTCTTCGACCATGGCAGGGGTAGGGGTTAGATGGCAGAAGGGACAGTTTTGTCTCAATCTCGCCCCAATAAAGACCTTTTATTATTATTATTATTATTGTTACTATCTGTAACTTCCACCTCCGAGTCTCCGGCGAGCATCAGGTTTCGTTGCCGTCATAATTGCCGGAGACTCGAGAGGGGTCGCGCCTAAGGGTAGCCACGTCCGCCACCGGTGGATAGGTGGCTACCCGGCATTAGGGTCATGCTCACGAAGCAGGCGGAGAGACCCGAGAAGGACAGCCTTCTGCATTGCACTTGCTAGTGCATCCACTTGCGCCCTGCACGCCGGAATGCACTTGATATTTTCGACCAGTGAGCTCTTGACACCACCAAGCACGCCCACGATGAGGACTACCAGTTTCACAGAGTAGCCCGCGTACATTTGCCGTAGTTCACACAGCAGGTCTTGATATTTAGTCCTTTTTTCAATCTCCCTCGCTGTCATGTTCGTTTTGGCTGGTACCGAAAACTCGATCACGAACATGGCATGAGAGAGATTGTCAAGGAGAACGATATCAGGCTTCTTCGCCTCCAATTGCCTGGAGGTGGAGAAGGAATAATTCCACCAGATCTTACACTTATCGTTCTCCACTACGGACTCGATGTCTCCAGGGGCGTAAGGCAGCACCGGATTCGCGTCCATACCGCAATGGTGTCTTAGATGGTAATACAACACCCGCAGAGCTGAGTTGTGCTGGTTTATATATGCGTTCTTCGCATAAAAACTGCAGCCGGAGAGTAGATGACCTAAAGTCTCCGGCTGCCTTCGGCACGCTCTGCATCTCGTGTCCATCACGTTTGCCCCAATGATGAGGCGACGGTACACGAGGGTGTTGATGACACCATCCTGGCACGCAAGCACGAATCCCTCGGTCTTGGACTGCAGACCTGCGGAGCGCAGGAAGGCGAACGTGAGCTCCTTCGATAGCCCATGCGTTTCCAAGTTTCGATAGAAACTTCCATGCATGGGCTTCTCAGTATGCTTGCGGAGCAGGATCTTTTGCTCCGCATTCTTTATTTCGAGCTTTAACACATCCGCCTTCAGCAACAAGATTGATTTGTCGCACGCTTCTCCGCTGGAGGTAAGGTCCAAGTCCAAACCGAGTCTGCTGCCCTTTTCGCCGCCTGGAATAGGAACACTTTGCCGACACTCTCTTGTTTCTTCACGAGCAGCGTAAGGGGTTCCGTGCTGTGGAACACACGGCAAGCCGTATTCAGGACTACTCTGTCATGAAGGCACTCCAGGCTTATCAGCCCTCCACCACCTAGCCTTCTCGGAAGATACAATCTGGCGACAGAAGACTTCAGATGAAGACTACGGAACATGGTCATCATTTTCCTTGTTCCCCTGTCGAGGTTTTGCAGCTCGTTGACATTCCATTTGATGCAACCGAAGGTGTAGAGCAGTGTTGGAACCGCGAAGGTGTTGGTCGCAAGAACCTTGTTCTTGCCTGACAGGTCAGATCTCCAGATTCGCCTGAGAGTCTGCCTGTATTTCGCTGCAAGCCTTTCCTTCACTGCTCTCACCTCCTGCAACCGGCGCTGGGGGACTCTAAGATATTCATACGCTTCGTCGTTATCAAGATGACGTATAGCGTTTCCGTCAACGAGCTGCATGTTTTCCTGGTCTTCGAAATCTTTCCTTTCGCCAGATGGATGCTCGCTCACTTGTCCAATCCGAATTCCATTCCTATATCCTCACTGTATCTGCGTATGGTGTCCAACGCCAGACGCAGGTCTTTCGCACTTGAAGCATTAAGCTTCAGGTCATCCATATAGAAAAGATGGGTGACCTTATGCTCCCTTTTTGACGGGACACCGCACACATATCCCCTACCTCGTCTCAACTGAACGGACAATGGGAGGATGGATAAACAGAACAGGAGGGGACTGAGGCTATCGCCTTGAAAAATGCCATGGTGGTATGTTACCAAATCTATGTGGACGGTCTTCTTGCCAGATGGTATGGCGAACCGCGTCTTCCACAGTGGTAACAGGCATTCGATGCAGGACACAACCTCTGGGTGGACTTTCATGTACCTCAGCATGGCTATAATCAGCTCATGAGAGGTGGTATCAAAAGCCTTCTTGTAGTCCACCCAGCCCATTGACAGGTTATGCTTGTATTGACAAGCATCCTGGCTCACACACCTATCAATGAGCAGGTTGTCCTTGCATCCCGCGATGCCTTTCTTCGAGCCCCTCTGCTCGTACACTTCCTCTCATACCGGTTGGACGTGGGGGAGGATAAGGTCGTTCAAGATGGAAGTGAACGCCTTGCATATAGTGTTGAGACAGGTTAAAGGGCGGTAATTGTTCGGATCGGACAAGTCTCCCTTTTTCGGTATTAGGACCGTTCGCCCCTCAGTCAGCCAGGACGGAATTGGCTCCGTCACTGACAGGAAGGATGTGAAGATTCTTTTGGATTCTGTGGAGGATGTTTGTGCGTGGAAGAGAACTTTTCCACCAGAAGTTATTCACTGCGTCCATTCCTGGAGCAGCGAAGTTCTTCTTGCCAGAGAATGCCTTCTTCACATCACTTTCCGTGACTGAGATGGGATGATCCATATCTTCTAGGTGGCGGTCACAAAACTCTTTAAAGTGGGCAATAGCTGGAGTACCTTCGTTGAATGGCTTCCTAGTCTCGTAGATGTCCTTCCAGAAACGTTCCACCTCCGAGACAGTTGGTGGTGTTTGGACAACAGGTGGAGGGGGTCGGAAGAGACGGGACGGCTGAAAGGAGAAGGTGGAGTTCTCTTTCCTGACGTTGGTCCTTTTGACCAACTTCTTCCTCGCCGTTGTAAGTGCCCGCACTCTATCCACCTCCTTCTGCTTAAGGATAAGCAGCACTCTTTTGTTCAGTGTGTGGTGGTCTCTCCGGATTGCACGCGCAATGTGCTTGACCTTCGGCGTAAAGGCCCGACCGGAGGAAAGGTAATCCATCACACTCTGAAATCTCGACACCTGTTGTCTTGCCAGCGTGATTTTGGCACTAAGTTGTTTAAGCCTGTTTGCTGCTTTAATCTCCCAAGTGGCAGGCACTAGGGGAGATGCCAACAGTGTGGCGGCAGCATATACCACGCAGTCTATTTCCCAGAGGCTACTCGTTTCGGTCAGGGTCATATCTACGATGCCATTCAGCTGGGGCAGTTGTTGGTCCCGCAGAGAAATTTTATAATGAATATTTCTCTGCCTGGTAGTCGTCTCATCGTAGCTTATCGTGCTTTCCAACCGCTGAAGTAGATCAGAATCGGCCTTCGGCTCGTCTCCCTTCGCCGAAAGTTCAGCGGAAGCACCGGCAGTAGGAGGTACATCTGCCTTGGTAGGAGGTAGAGCCTTGGCCGGTGGTGTACTATTCTGATCTTGCGGTTGGGGTGTCGTTTTCTTGTGCAGGTGATTGGTGTAGTCGCGCAGATTCTGCTGCGACAGATGGTTATATTCAGGATGCATCTCACCCCACAAAGAGTGCATCCTCGCCATGTATCCCCTGCGACTTGGCTCACTGGCAGCATAGCAAGCTAGAAGGTCTCCCCTCAGGGTTTCCGTCCACTCCATGTGAGCTCCCTTTTTTGGTGGCATAGGTTTGCCACACCCAACTTTGCTCGTGCCCTCATCCGAGAAGGGCCGGTTGTGGGTGGCGTCACTGGATTTCTTAGGTAACCAATATTTCCGCGAGTGGGGAGGTTAACCCCACAAGCAGACGGCCACCATTAGCCGGCCGAAGCCGTTACCGGGGATGCCACGAGGAGGCTGGTGGTCCGTTTTTGACCCCTTATTATTATTGTATGATACTCCAATTTCTTTCAGGACCTTTAGCATCATATTCCAATTCACGTTGTCAAATGCCTTCTCCAAATCTACCAATGCAACAAACGTCGGTAGATAAGTAGCCTGAGGGCCAAAATCACTTCTCTTTGTTCTATTGCAGGAAAACACGGGAGTCCATTAGAAACAAAAACTTTAATCTCTGGCAATGAACGATGCAATGCATGGCGTAGTCCCTTCAACAACTGCCGGGTATACTCCGTGCTTCTCCTCTTTTGTTTTCAGGCCAGGGCTACCACCCTGGATACAACAACTCCCCTCCACTAAAGATAACCCTTTACACAGGCATATACATGAAAAACACACAACACATTACGAAGATATAATTACACAAGGAAATCATTCAAATATTTTTGTGGCTGCCTTTGTCGTGATGGGCGACTCTAAGGGAGTAGAACAAGGGCTAGCCAATACAGGGCTTCTAGGCAAGGCCTGGGTAAATATATTCTCTCCCACATTTTTAATTAGTTCGGCAGGAATATCATCTATTCCAGAAGCCTTATTTATCTTCTGATCCCTTACAGCTGCATCAAATTCTGATCTTAAGAGTGGGGCTCCCAATTCATCCTTATTGACTTCATTTTCCTCTTCGATTACTTCCACTCTAAGGTAGCTTCCATTGTACAACTCTTCGAAGCATTCCTTCGCTCTCTTCACTTTATCCTCATGTTCAATTAAGGGTTCTCCATTCTTGTCCCTGATGCTGTTACACCTTGCAGCCAAGCCAGTTCCTTGAAGTGATTACACACCTTCCTGTAGGCAACTTCCACATTTCCTTTTGCAAAGTTGCATCTTTGCATAGATCCTTCATCCACATATCCCTTGCTTTTCTCGCTTTATGGTTTATTTCATTCCTGATTCTTTTGTACCGAAGTTGCCCTTCTTCAGTTTCCATATTTTTATATTTTCTTCTCTCTTCAATCAATTCTAAGACTTCTTCTGTAAAACATGGCTTCTTCTTGACAACTTTTCTTCTCCCCAGAACTTCTTTTGCTGCTATTAAAGGTAGTTGTTTCAGGCTTGATTTGGTGGAATATCATAGCGAAAGAAAAAATGGCAATTTTCCACAAGAATAAGATATTTAATTTGACCGGTTTCGGTGTACAACACCATCTTCAGGTGAAAATTAAATCTCAAACATCGGTATATATACAATTTGCAGTGAGGGAAGGGAAAGGTTGAAGGGGGGGGGGGGGGGGTAGGTGGAGGGGAAGTATGGAGGGGTTGGAGGGAACAAGGGTTGGGAATTGAGAAGGGGGTGAAAGGTGGTGGGTGTTGATGGGTAAAACCAAGCAAGATGGCGACCTGGGGATGGCCCAGGTCGTAAAGGGTCTCCGGGAAGTCCGTGTGCAGAGATCCTGTGAAGTCCACTTTGGAAGGGGTGAAGCGGTCCGGGCGTTGGCATCCCCCGGAGCGTCGGTTTCTTCGTGTTAAGGGGGATTAGCTCCTTGGGGCTCCTGGTGTATTCTTCCAGATAGTATGGGGGCGGGGGGGGGGGGGGGGGGGAAGTGGGCGGCTGGGGGTCCGGTGCTTAGGGTTGCGGCAGCCCTTCTGAAGAGTGTCCGACTCGTGGGAAGGTGATGGAGAGGAGGGGGGAGGGGGACGAAAGAAATTGAACGTCATTGAGAAGATTCTGCTTCATGTTCCTACTTTTCATTGGAAAAAGGAAAGAAATTGGACGCCATGGAGCAAGTGGAAATTATTCAATCCGCAACCTGGTGGACATACTAAGTGGCTTAGAGCTCAGCCCCGAGAATATTGGTGTACTGCAGAAAATAATAAACTTCGTGACAGGGGAGAAATGACAGAAGAAGAATGTGTGTACACCACAAAAAGGAAATACATTAAATGGTTCTTTGTCCCACAATGTAAATGCACGTCTTGGAGTACGCCCTGTAAAGTTTTCCGAACTGAGGGAACGAATAGACGTAAGAAGGCTCTGGTAACTTGCTGCTCCACGCAAATTAGCAACTTACGCTCTGAAGGTAGCTCGTCTGCTCCCGAAGGCTCTGCATCTGGCCTTTTACAGTGGACAGGGGTGTACATTTTGTCTGCGAGGACAACAGAACTCAATTCTCAGAGAATGGTATTCTACTGTTAAAAGTCTCAATCTTCCAGAAAGTGTCTATTTAACTTTGATGAACCACATAAGGAATGCTAATGCATGTTTCCAGCCTACTAAAGCACAAAATGTCATTAAATAATGCTAAGTAGATCCATTTATTGCAGTTCAAAGGTATTTTAACATCAGCTACAACACAGTAGCTGGTCAGTCTTCACAGTTATCTAGCATATTACTTTTCTCTTCTTCGACGGTCTGGTTTAAAGTGTAAGCTTTCTTTTGTTAACTTTGTGCTCCAGGTATATCGTACAATGAACATAACTCAATATCCCCTCTCTTTTTAGCCTAACATAGCGTGTGGAGGACTCCCCATATGCTTGTTTGCTACTGGATTATTTCACCCGTAAAATGTAGTTGTACGCATATATTTACTTATTCGGAAACCAGATTTGTCACAGTACTCACCATTTTGCTTTAGCTCCACGTATTTCATGAGGGTTAATCCATTCGCTATTTTAAAAAATCCGCCACATAAGTATAAAAATATTGATAGACGGAAGATTGCCTGAAATATTTTAAAATAATACCACTTTCATATTCAACTACATCGGCCATTTCAAAAGAAATATTTTAATTACCTCGCGTATTCTTTGGAGTTCACCCTATTTCACAGCCGGCAGGAAGAAAATCAGTAACAATAAAAACCGAATGTCATCCCCCCATCCATCTGTCTGTGCGTCCTTTCCCCCCTTTGCCTCGAAACGGTTCGTTCGAGAGAGATGCCGTGAATTCCATTGTGTTATGACCTGCTTCATAGACCTGGGGAAAATGTACTCATTTTTAAAGTTCTGGGTTCAATACTTGGCTTGAATTATAGCTTTACATTTGTTTAAATTAGGTTTGCCAATTTCAGGGAGTTCAAGACTTCTTAATTGTACTTAGTATAATATTTAAATTTTAATGGAATCCTTTCTTTTTTATTAACGCTCAAAGGTTTCAACTTCTTATTCCTGCTTTCATCTTACATTTTTCATTTGAGAATTTACTAAATGTGTAGTTTATGTCGAAATTTGTTGATGTTTTCGATTCTTTTCCGATCATTGGCCATTGCTCTTTTTGCCCCCGAATAAAGACATAAATGACGGTTAAAGAGTTAGTACTAGTATGCTCGTAAACTGCATTGTATTTTTGGGAGGAATGTTAGAAGGTGCATACATATGGGCTTGCTGCTTGCGCTACTCACGGATGAAGTGGTTTTTCCTCGCGGTTAAAACTAAGAATGTAGCAAGATGAATAATGGAAATTATAAAAAAGCACGAACGCGATAAGAAATGCGAGAAATTTCGTCAAAATTTAATGTAAGGTGATAAATGAATTGTGCTTCTGAAAATGCATCAAATCAATGGTGAGAAATGTGTAAATATGCAAACGAATGTCGTGTACATAATTTAAATAGGTTACATTTTTATCAACATTTTGGAACAGAAAAAACTTCATACGGAATAAATTTACTACTCCTTAGCTTCAATAACCTTGATAAAGGAAGTCTATGATGCCATTGCCGATGAATTGAGGTCATCAATGCATAGGTAAACTTCATAAGAGGCTGTAGAAAATGAAGCATTTCATGCTGAGGAGGCGGGAACCTTTCCTTACCAAGTATTCCTCACTCTGGCTTCATTGCCTGCGTGCCCCCTCCTGTACCTTCTAGCATACTTGGTTGCCTTCATGATCCTGCAGAGTTCGAAAAAGTATTCCCTTTTGTTCCAGTGCCCTACCCCCACTTCTCAAACCCTGTTCTCACCCATATTCACTAGTTAGACGTAGTGGTACAAAGTAAGTAGTAAATTAGCTCGTCAGACATGAATTGAGCTGTTAATCCCCGAAGAAATAAAAGCGTTTTCCATTCCCACGGCACCTGGGCCTATGCATCAGCATAAATTGACTTTAGGATTTCGAAGTATAATTTGAGTCAGTGATAGCTGGAGAGCACAAGATGGACTTAGTCATGGCATGGAGAGTTTCAAAATTATTAAATATCATGAGTGTTCATAATTTTCTCCCTCCCATTGAATTTCAATGGCCACCTTCAGCTACTCAGCAATAATGGTACGGGCGTGTGACGTCATCTCCCGTTTTTGGCGGCATGAAAAATCTTCGAATTTTGATTCCTCATAGCTCAAAAATTAGTTGTTATTCGTTAATCTTATGCATTCCAATTGAATAGATATAGAATAGAAAGTGATATAATAGCATTTAATAGGCCAATTTCGATAGGTGTGAACAACCCTATTGCTGGCAAGTTATGGTTCTCACAATCAGCTTTGTTTACGCTTTTCCCATCTACTCTTGTCCCATCTTCCAAACTGGAATGTGAATGACGAGGTAAGGAAGGCAGACGATATGGGGACTACTTTTGGGTGGTGTCTGTCTGACACTGCTTCAGCGATTGTTTCTTGGGTTCCCTCGAGCTTCTTTGTGAGGGGTAAGGGATTCTGGGTTCGTCGCCGACCTTGACATGATGCTTCACCCCTACCATCATCTCCCCTCTCCCAAACCCCTCCACCATTGGATGCCAACTGAGAAGATAGGGCGTGGGAAAGCGATGAGTGAAATGTGATACTTTTGGTTCGCTGTCGTAACTGATAAGGGACTTTGAGCGGGGAAGGAAGATGATGCAGCAGTTCATCATCGTAGAAGTCCTTGGGCAGAAGAGAAATTTAAAGGTGTACGGCGAAAAATTTGGTGACCTGGAAAATACGCCTTATGTGATATTACTGGACTCATGCCCCAAAACATTCATTTTATTTTCCGCGTGATCGCGTCTGATAGTGCATACTTCAGAAGATATGCCGGGAAAACACTAGAACTTTCATCATTTGTGTGATTTGTCACAGTCATTGTTCTACAGCTTATCATCTTATGAAGAGCATCTTGACTTCATGGCATTTTCATGTGACCATTTCTGAAACAAATGCCAAGTGGTGGTCTTCGTTTTCCAGTCTTGATATGATCATGTCTAGTTCTTTCTCGAGTTCAGAATCAATGTGTGGGATTGAGACCAATCTCCAGAATTGTGTATGCTGAGGCTACATTTTTTGAGGTGCTAACAATATCTATGGGTTGTACAATCTGAAAAAGTTCTTTTGTGATCTGAATAATTCTCTGCAAGCCTTGGCATT
This sequence comes from Platycnemis pennipes, assembly GCA_933228895.1. Taxonomy (NCBI): domain Eukaryota; kingdom Metazoa; phylum Arthropoda; class Insecta; order Odonata; family Platycnemididae; genus Platycnemis; species Platycnemis pennipes. Next base: position 52,499,097 of record OW121846.1, read on the forward strand.
TTCCCTTAGTTGTGCTTCAGTTTTTCATGTGTAGTGTGCTCATTAGTATTTTATTGTGAAGTGAAGGTCTTTTAATGAAGGCATATAGAAGTGACAAGTCATAGCATTGTATATTTTGAGGGAAGAATGCATTATTGATGCATTGGTAATGGAGTCCATTTCTGTAATCTTATGTGAGATCCAATCCACTGTTAAAATGTGGAGGTTATAATATTCCCCTCTGTGTATGATGGAAACTTTACTGTCCTGATTCCTTACTGGCCTGCTGTCTCCATGGCTGTAGAGCCTCCCATCCTTATGTCTCCAGCCTTTCCTGGACCAGTCTCCATCACCCTTTCTCATTTTTCCTATGACTTTTTTACTAATCTAGAGGATCTTCTGCAAATATTATCCAGTTCTTTAATTAATTTCTTATTCCTTGGAACCCACATACTAGCAGCATATTCTATTTTTAGCCTAATTGCAAAGTGACCCTTCTCTTAAATATTTTTATTCCACTTTTCACTACACTCACATGTACCAGAGCCAAATTTCTCTGGGGTAGACCCACAAAATATTTGGTTGTGTGCTCCCCTTACAAATATGGTGATGGTGATGTATGTGTAGAGAACCACCACTAATGGATGTATCCTATTCAGATCGACTTGGGCTGGCTTTCTCCAATTTCAGTTTTAAGATGGAATGTATGGATGTCTTAGTGATTTCCATAGATCTGTGAATAAATCTTAATGAAATCACTAATGCATTTGCCTTTGTGCATTCAGTAACGTAAATATTCCTCAAATTTGGATCATCTTCAGTTTTCAAATTGATAGAAGGAAAGGATCAGTAGAATTCCGGAAGTGTCACTAAATGCCTCCTATTGAGTGTCCATGGGCAAAAAAATGCGGTTGGATTGGTGAGTGTAGAGCTCACAAAATGTTGAGTGTAATGGTGTGTGAAATTCATGCATCAGGGCATGTGGGCCACTCGTCTGCTTCTCGTTGCTGTTGTGGTCTACCAGGTTGATTTGAATCACAGAGAATGAAAGAGCTTGGCTTTAACTGGACTCATCCCAAGGGCTCTCCTGGATTTGAACCTGACACATCAGGCTAACAGTCAAGCACTCAACTCTCTTGGCTATCACACCATCAATTATAAATTGATTACATAAAAAGATTGTGAGGAATTCTGCTCACGACACAATTACTCACAATCTTTTTATGCAGCCAAAATTTTTTGAGTATTGTACCTATTCCAAGTGCTCTCTTGGCTATCACTTAATCGCTTGTAAATTGATTGTGTATATTTAAAAAATTGAGGTGTACCTTTTTTATTTGTAATGTATTGACTGTATAGAGTGTGGAGAGACAAAGTGGAAGTGAGTGAAGTAATAGTTGTAATGAACTGTATGTTCCCATTATTTATTAAGCCTTTTCACTTTTACTTTCAGCCACAGAACATACTCTTAAGCAACCAAGGTCCCAATAAAGTAGTAAAAGTGGCCGATTTTGGTCTTGCTAAATCATATAATAGTTCACTGCTAGCATCTGGGTCTGGAAGTGGCAAAGTTGGTGATGGTTCTAAGAGAGGTAATATGCAGGCTCTTTGTGGGAGCCCGTTATATGTAGCACCAGAGATCCTGGTCTCATGTGACCCCACCTGTGAAGGTTATACCCACATGGTAGATATTTGGAGCATGGGGGTTGTTTTGTATGTATGGTAAGTTGTTGAAACTGAAGGTGACAGAATTATAATTTTGTAATCGTCAAGCACGCATTGATGTTAATTTTTTCGGTAAATGTGAGTGAGAGGGTTACACGGTACAAAAATTTATCACGCAAAAACGATGTGAGGTACCTACTTAATTCCAACTGTGTAACGTAGAGGAAGGAGGACAGTACATTTCACCACTGGGAAAGCATTATTTCCTATGATATAATATTACAATTTCTCAATTTTTCACCTGAAAATCAATGTTTTCGATGCCATATGGGCTTTTACCGAGACCGCCACTAGAGGGAATCGGCAACATTTCACCTCATTGCTACATTCCTCCGTCCACCTGCGCAGTAGCTACTGAGTGCCGCACACTTTTCATGGCTCAACTTGTTCCCGTTTGAATTGAATCATTGCTCGCTTTGCTGAGAGCTTTGCATCTTGAATGAGACTGCCTCTGAAGGCAATTTTTTAGTGTGAAACACCCTGTTTCCCTCATTTACTATCGAAGTTAAGTGCTTTTAGCACAGGTTTCCCTCCAAATAAATCGAATGTTTGCTTGCTGAGCTGACGATTTAGTTCCCTCAAAAGGGTAGTAAGTAATAAAGTAGTGAGTTAGGAGGGAAACCCGGCGATGGGTACGTGAGAAAACTTATTCATTAACAACTTTAAGGATGTATATCAAATATCAAACTAATACGTTACCACCATCATGGGGTAATCACCCCTTCCCACTCTACATGACCTCAATGTATGCATAAGTCACCAATTGAAGACCTGAGTGCAAGAACAAGATAATAACCAAAAGTGAAGTTTCGAGAAAACTCCGGCTTGCTGGAGTATTATTATTAATTATCTGGTTCTTGCACTCAGAGAGCAGAACGTAAAATTCCAACAATGTCTGCTGAACTTATTTAGAACTTACCATCGAAAAGGACTATGTCTACTGGTAAAGGGCTTCATGTCTTTGTGGAAATCTCATTTTCGCAAAAAGTGGTCATTATCTGGTTCTTGCACTAAGGTCTTCAATTTCACTTGATGGGATTTTCAGGTACTTTTTCACGTAAATATCTGCCCTACACTCAACCATTCATGAATGTCTCTCTCATCCTGCAGAAATCACCCCTTCCCCCTCACTGCCCTTTGGGAAGGGCTAGGGCTTTCCTTAAAAACCCTTTCTTGGTAGTTGAGAAGTGTGATCATACCCAAAAGTGCGATTTTTGGGGTTGGAGTGGGGGCAATCTTAGCACTCGAATTTTTTCACCCTCTATACCAGTAGTCCACTTGGAATTTAATTTTAAAAGCCCCTGGATTTCGTGTGTCAAGTGACACTGGACACCTGAGTTGGTAGTGTGCTACGCTGTGTCGAGTATCACTCAACACCAGAGTAGAAAAGGTTTTTAACCATTTCTTGGTTGTTGAGAGGTGTGATCATACACAAAAGTGCAGTTTGTGGCATGAGTTGGGGCAGGGGCATTCTTTAAAAACTCTTTCCTGGTTGTTGAGAAGTGTGACAATATCCTAAAGTGTGGATTCTTTAAAACACCCTTTCTTGGTTGCGGAGACATGTGATTAACCCCTCACGCGGTGTCATCATCCTAGCGAGATGTCAATATTTAAGCCAGATTCAGACGTTCGCGGGTCGGGGGTGGGATGGGGGTTGAGATCAGTGACAACTCTCCTCTAATGCAGAAACAAAACAACATGCGACTCGCCACACCTGGTGTCTACGCTGGGAAACACGGCCGTTATGGCGGCACGGCAAGGAGTCACCTCTTGGGTTTTAAATGCTGGAAATGCGTGTTTTTTTACTTTTTGCAAATATTTTTAGTGAAAATGTACTGTTATTGCAGCAGGTTGCATCCTGAAAATTTCGTAAAAAAACGTCAATTTTAAAGGGGTGAAAAAAATTTTGAATGATGTAACCCTCTCACTCACATTTACCATTTTTTCAAGTAGCAGGTGTATGACTGCATTACTTGTAGCTTGTGATATTTCTCTAGGAATAATTTTATACTATTGTCTTGAGTTTTTAGGACTCCATAAGTATTATTAAACAGACTTTGTTAATATGTTCCTATATAAGTTTGATAGCAAATTTTAATGTCAGTAACATTGTGTAAATGTTTTTTTGCTATTTAATTGTTTGATAATTGAGTAGTGAGCATTACCTCAAAATAAAAGGTGAATAAGTGGAATTGTATCTTTTTCCACTTCATGATATCATATCTTGGCTTATATATGAGTTTATAGTTCACCCTAGGTGCCCTCATTCTGGGAAGGTCCCCGCGTCCTAGATGGGTGCCCGGGTTGCTCGCCCAAACTGTGGGGAGGGAAGGGATGGTAAAATAGTGAGTGAAAAATATTGCATATGGCAAAGATCCTTGAGAAAGATACGCGGCAGTGACGCTCTTAGGGCGATCTCTTGGCCTAGAGGCGGTTGCCCATCCAGCTGATGGGTGACCGCCTCCACTTGGCAAGTTCTCTGTTAGGTGGCATTCGTGACACTTTGGAAAAGTCCATCAAATGTCTTAGGGTTGTGCCTCTCTATCTCTCACTCACAAGCGGGCAACCCTTGCCCATATTTTGTACCCATATGCAGGCTTTTACTCCGTAGTGGTAAATTTTTTTAGTAATTCTCTTGTATGGTACATTTTAAATGATGGATATGAATGATGTGAATTTTTCCTTGCAGTCTAAGTGGAAGTCCACCTTTTTTACCTCCTATATCATACGAGGAGCAAGATGTCTCAGACTCTTGTCCTCTTGGAGAGGGTTGCATTACAGGTCAAGGTATTGCTGATAGACTAACACTGCAGCATTCCATAATGGTTAGATACTATTACTTTCCCAAAAGACTGTGGAGTCATGTCACAGAAATGTCGAAACATTTAGTGAAGCAGATGATGACTGTGGATCCAGACAAAAGGATTACCATTGACAAAATTTTGGAGCATCCTTGGCTGCAGGTAAGTTAATTTGCATTAATGAAATCAACTCCATTTTTTTTGCAAAATTGTCCTCTAATATCTTAATCCAGTTCGGTAACAATACAAAAACTACTAAATGTTGGAGCTGCTCATTTTCCTTTGGCCAGTTGAAAAAAGGTAGTCTTTTTGCTGAATGGTTCTCCTTTGGTACTTCAGGATCGGTTTCACTTCAAATTTGTAGGGATGTGCGAGTAGCACTTTTTGACCTCGAGTCGAGTAGTAACGTACTCGCGAGTATCGAGTCGAGTTTGTAACTTAATGTACATGAGTGAAGAGACCCAGTTCTTACTTAAGTCATCGTGTTAAAATTAGGACTGGATTAGCGAAAATAAACGCAGATATAATGATGGCACATGTTTAATAAGACTTCGCCAGTCACATGTTACAAAACAGAATACCGGAAGTACCACCAACCAGGAAAAACAACTGAAGCAGACACCTGAGACACCAGCGGTAGGAAAACATACTATGAACATAAACAACAAACAAAAGAACATATATCACTCAATACCATGTTGTTAGATAAACACCAACACATCGCAATTAAAGTTAGCCAGCAATCTGACTACCAAATGGCAGGTCTATCTACCTAATGCATACTTATAAAATGTCAAATTATTATGGCATGTAGCGCAGGCCAAAAGACATACTGGAAATTTTCCGGTAGCTCTCGAAATAAGAAAATTACCTTCATTCCTAGGATTACTCAAAAATGTGTATATTAGCTTGCAGTACGGTACCTAGAGTGTACTTACTGTCGTGGAAAAAAGTCATGACACTCGTGTTTACAAGTCAATGACAGTTGTACCCGTAGTCCCACATGAAAACAAGTTACATCAAAAATTAGCAAATTTAATTCTGCGTTTAAGTGTGGAAAGTGAAAATTTTTATTTTAACTTGTTAAAATTTTATTGTCTGTGAAACAAAAAAAGTGCCGGTTTTTTCACCGTTTTAAACGGAATGCTCACTTTAAAAATTCATAACTTTTAAAGTATTCATTGGATTGTAACCAAACTTTAAAACAACATAAAGAAACTTGTTGTTAAAGTATGTACAAAGTTTTAAGATAATCAAAGTGTAAATAAATTTGTTCTTGTAAATTTTGTGAAACAACTTTTTCTCAGTACTGCGTGGTCATATCGATACGAATCTTGTCCTGTCATGGAGCTTATGGTAATACAAGGCTAATCGGTTCTCGATATTTAGAATTTATTTAGTTGTTTATTTTATGTGTGCTTACATTTAATTCGGTGTTTCCATCAACAAGGGGAGTGAGGCGAGCGGGAGGAAGTGGACGCATGGCTTTGGGGTTCCGTGCGACGTTGCCACGTTCGACACCATCCCCGCGCTCCATGTGTAGAATCGTAGAATCCATACATTTTTGTTGCATTGTAACTTAAAACGATTTTCTTTCATTGCAGTGGCACATCTCTTCACCGTCGATAACGATCTTCCAACACACTCGGACACTTTATGATAGACCGGATACCTCTTATCATTAATCTTTTCACTCTCGCTTCTAAAAAAAACAAATCGCACTAGCAACCATGGCAAACTCGCCCTCCGTCAATGGTTTAGCAGGCATACTGTCAGATGTTAATCCAAAGAAAATCGGCGACAGAATGAGTGTAGGGTCAGACATACAAATACAAATGATTCATCGCTGAGACAAAGCGGGTCATTCGGCCTCGCCATCAGCAGAATGTAAGCATCACAATGTAATATAATGACAACAGCTTATTAGCGGTGAAGCGGTGAAGCAGCAGACGCTTCACTTTGACACCACTTCTATCCTCGATGAGCTGCAGATCTCTTCGATACATTTAAAGACACTGTCTCGCGAACACTTTCCTCCCCTCACTGCGCCGATGGAGCAAATTTTGACAATTAGTTTAAAAAACTATGTACGAGAAAAAAGAGAAGGCAGACAGCTCTTGAATAAGGAGATGGACACGAGGTGACAGACCAAAACAAACTGAGACTTCTTCGGTGAATAAACGCGGCTGTCAACAAAAACATGTGCAGCTAGATGGTTTTCCTTCAAGCTTTTAGGCGAATAGCGCAATGGGCAGATTTGGCCACCAACGGGGTCATAAAAATAGGGTTCTGAAAGGAAGTGGAAAGGTTTTTACCCTCTTGCCCTAATCCGTAGGTGCCATAAAATATTTCTTTTTAGAGAGAGCAACATTTACAGAATACGTCTCAATGCACGAAAAGCCACAGCAGCTCTCGACTCGAATTGCAAATGAAATGTTTTTTCATGGATAAAAAATATTTGGACACTAAAATCCGAGTTTGCAGTAAATTTGTCTATAGAGATAACGAAGAAATTTTTCTGCTAGAACAAATGATGCAAAAATTCCATTTGTAATTTTGTAAAATTGTAATTTGTAAAATTGTAATTTATTTTCATTTCATTTCATCAATGAATTATACTTGAAGATTCTGTAAAAGTTTTTTCATATTAATTGTCACAGATTTTTACCTCAAATAAAAGTTAATCCGCCAGGAAACTTAAGTGGGGCTCAATGGTAAATTTCTCTGCAAACATCCATTTAACAGAACAAATAACAATTGTTGTTAACATTTATAGTTTATGATATATTTTTATCTCTTATAGCCACGACCTTGAGCAAATACGGAATTTTGAGGCTTGCATCGCGTGTCTGCTGCATGTATTCCAAATGGAGGAGCCGACGGGCCACGAGAGAGAAAATTGTAAATGTTTTAAATATTTAAAAAAAACGCATTTATGAATTGCCACTAAATTTTATTTTTCGAATAGTTAGCTGGGTATGTTTAGATTACGGAAAAAAAGTTTCGGCCGATTCTGAGATGGAGTATTTGAGAAAAGTTTATTAACAATTTTTTAAACATTAGTAATTAATAACAATAGGGTTTAGAAGAAAATAATTTTTTATTGATATATTTGCATTCAATAAAAATTTAGCTTTAAAAAGAGCTATTAATCATTGCTGTATGACAATTACAAGCGGAGATATAAGTGATAATATGATTTAAGGCTCGGTTTTTTGCTAGAAATGCGAAAAAGTTAAAACATGCATAATTCACTCAAAAAATTTTTTTTCACAAAACTGTTTGAGATTACTGAGTTTGAGATGATTTTGTTCCCATTCACCAATTTTTATCAAAATCTGAGACCCTAAGGGACAAACGTTTGTTGAATTGAGGTGGAATGACCCATATACTTTTCTTCCTCTTCCAATTAATGGCACCATCTTTTCAAAATCGGTGATTTCTGCCTAAATATGATAGAACTTAGAATCATATAAATGATCTGTGTCAATTACCCCCATTTGCACAATGCATGAACACCCAATATCAGCACGGGTTATTTCCAATATCCATTAATGCAAGTTAATAATGTTTGAACAATGAATTTTCATTCACGGATGAATGTGAGCAGGTACATGAATTTTGTATAGAGTCCTGTGGATTAAAGTTTTCGATTTCTAAGGAAATATATTTGAACAAAAATTTATTATAGATAATTATCTATAGATATTTATAATTATCTATCTTAAGATATGACTAGGAACTTGAAATTAATGATGTAATTAATAATCCTAAATAGGAAATAAAAAAATGGAATAGTAAAACTTATAAGTTTTATATGATACCTATATCATCCGTAATGCCCTAGGCAAGGATATTTTTCCTGTGCATACCAGAGAAATTTTCTCGCGTGGTGTTTGGTGCGCGCGGTACCTACGGTAGCTTACAACTTGACAACCTTGAGCAGCTCATCTCTCCAGGCCAAAAGTCCTGTCGCGTGGAGCTCGCTTTCCGAAATAAATATATACACGTTGAAAGCATATCTAATTCTCCCGATTTGTTAAGTCATTTTACACGTTCTTAGTTTCCAAACACGAAGAATACCGTCAAAACGTACTAAATTTCCGGCTGAGATAGCGCATTTTTAAATATTATTCGTTACGTAATTAGTAACTGAGTAATCTATTTTAAAATTTGTTTAGTCGAAGATAAATATATGTTCCATATCTTATGCGAAGAAAAGAGAAGTGGCTTTTCATGTGTATCTTCAAGTGGGCGTCAAACTTGCTTCCCGGAACTTGAATAATATCCGGCGTTTTTATCTGTCTCAGTAGTAAAATTAATTAATATAACCAACTAAAAATATATTTTTGACATTACTAAACATATAAATAAACAAGATTTAGTTCGATATACTTTATTTTAAAATTGAACCACTCATTTTTGTGATCTAAACCTTCAAACTCAGGGGACGGAATTTTACAACGGACATTAGGTGCTTTGAGCTCGAATATAGTCCCCCACCCCAGACTTTTTCCGCGAGTATTTCGGCCAAAAAGGGGGGGCTAGCTATATTCGGAGGAATACGGTACATATGCGGTTTCATGGACCATGTAACCACCGATTCATCCATTCGTTCACGCAAACGTACATAAATCCGTTCACGTAAACGTACATGAAACCATTCACGCAAATGTAAATGAACGTACGTAAGTACATGTTCGTACGTGTTATCTACCGTGTAACCAGATATTTACTCGATTTTCATGATAGCGCTTCCTGTCGGCAGATATCTGAACCTATTGGCCTTGGCGGCTCCGTCGACAAAAACTACTCGACTCGACTTTCGTAAAAATACTCGAGTGCTCGAGTCGAGTACCAACTACTCGACTCGACTCGAATTTTTGAGTACTCGCACATCCCTACAAATTTGTGATGGCAAAAATGTGGAGTTAACATGACTGTAATGCAGGTGCCATGCTACTGAATGAAGTTATAAAAACTGGTTGATGGTTTAAGTTTTAAACCAATGGGGATAGAAATTTAATGTTTTTATTCGTAGAAAAGATATTGCCACTGCGTTATAGGCAAATGTACATCACTCGGATGCTTGAAAAACGTTATTTTACGCTAAATTTGTACAAGCTCCAGCAAACTTATTTTACTTAGCACAAAGTAAAAAACAGTATCAATGGAAAGGAAAAAGCCTATACATGATACTATTGATCTTGAACATCAACTTCGTGTTGGTGCATGAATTCACATTACCTTCATCGTGCCCAACTAATGGAATGTCCTCTTTCGTGGAATGGGACATGCCAGTGCATGTCTGGATATTAATGGCAAAAGAGAATGCACAATAACAATACAACCCACATCAGTAAGATTAATGACACAGGCCAAGGGGTATTCGTAGAAAGGAGAGTGCTGTAGCTGAGCAGGGGGGGGGGGTTGTGGTGAAAATCTGTTGGGAGGTGACAATCTTACGTGATCACACGGCGACAGCCACAGCTTGGAGATATCACAGCCTCAGTTCTTCCGACTGCAGGCTCCTCCTCGTCAGGATCGGAGCGACGTCTGGCACACGATGCTCTAGAATCTACTTCTGGCCGTGCTTTTCTTCAAAAATGGGGGGTGATCCCTTGTCATGGACCGTACGTAGCGATTCAGAGACCACGTATTTCTGTCAGCCTAGCCTCTTCTCCTTCCTGGACGTCTTTCTCAAATGACCACGAACTAATATAAAGTCTAGTCAAAGGCCTAAAGCACTTCACTTCCTTATCATTCGACGTCGTACTCATACACACATGCTTGCACACTGTCTCACCTACCTCCACGGGTCGAGTTTAGAGGGGGTGGGGTAAGGGTATGGTCGGAAGGTAGGATCACGATTAAGCAAGGGAGCATGGTATAATGGGGCCAACCAATACAGTACTAATTGGTCATTTTTCCTGATGATCCATGTAAGCATGTCATCTATAGGATTACGATCTCTCTCAGATGTTTCGTGAATTCACTTTGTTAGATTTCATTTGGGATGAAGATTTACCGGTTTCGGCTGTTAGGCCATCATCAGGTGTACAATCTCAATTGTCATACGCTTATATAGAGCTAGGGGGATCATGGGAAATTCTTAACGTGAGGAGGTGGCAGGAAAAGAGGAGAGGGGAGCAAGGGAGTGGTTGAATGAACAACGTGAAGGTTGTTTTGTAGAGTTAGCTAGGGGTAGTGGGAGGGGAGGTTTCACGAGAATAGGGGGATACGATAAATGATGTGTAACGGGGGATGGGCTAGGGAATGTGACATCATTGAGGAGGTAATGCTGATTTTGAAAGAGGCCATCAAAGTGGCTTCCAACCAAATATACTCCATTTTTCCGAGAAGGGATGCAGGATGCATGCCTAGGAACAACAAGAGATCGGCCTTCAAACTTATTGAAAGTAGTTTTATCGCGTGAAAATGGCATCAAATAGATAAAATTATTTTGCTGAGAAATTTTTTGCCGTTGAATAACTGGCCGACCAGCGAGGTAGCTCATTATTCTCATGTGTTATTTATGTTATCCTTAATTACTCCAGAATGTAAATTTCATTTTACTTGGAAATGGATGCGAATTACAATATTTGCAGATAACTCGAAGGTTTTCGGTTTCTTCCACGTTAGTTCATCCCTCTGGACAACAGTTTCGTCAGCATTCTAGATGCCGTCTTCAGGTCTGAAGATCGCGTCCCATTAAAATTTCCTATATCTTCACTCTATATTTCCCATATCTTCGTACTATATATTTCCTATTCTTCGGACCTGAAGATACCATCTGGAATGCCGGCAAAACTGTCTTGCAGTAAGATGAACCAACACGGAAAAAAACAAACCCTCGAGTAATCTTCTAATCACAGCAGAAGCCTTTGCAGCAACTAGAATATTTTCAATTTAGGCATAGATAAAAATTGTGGAGTCTAATGATGCCACCCACGCTGATATAGCGAATCGTCTAAGATTACCTGTCTTTACAGTGGATACAATTCTGAAAAATCGCAATGTAATTCAGATATGTACATGCTAGCTAGTGCAGGCATCGGTCGAAAAAAAATGAAATGTCAAGAAATCGTTGTGTGTTAAAAAATGGATTTTAAGTTCTAGATCATTAAATATCGCCAAGAATGGCTTCGTCATAACAGAAAATGCTTTTCAACATGTATTGTTTTAAAATGATGGATTTGACAACGACCAATGGTTGGTTGAAACATTTGTAGAAATATATCGTACAAAAATAAATCAGGATAGCTCTATACTTTAAGAAAATAATTAATAATATTGCTCTAATTCAGTCGATCAGTATTTCTTATTTATATATTTCCTATATATTGTTAAAATATGCATGTGAAACTGAAAATTGTCCTATTCCCGCTATTTGCATTTTCCCGCAATTTGCACTTTTTTCTAAAGGAAAATAGACAAGCATAAATACTGGGGTTTTACCGTATACTCAATTTTTCTGAGAAGGGACGCAGGATGGACACCTTGGAACAACAAGAGATCGGCCTTCAAAATCAGCATTAACTGTTTCACCACGAACAAGCTTCGTGATTAGAATCTATAGAGTCCTCTGTGTTTTTTGTTGTGCCGTATTCCCTGCTATGCTAAATTTTCTAATGCTTTTTCATGCTAGTAACTATTTTTTCCTGATGCATGGTATCTTATGTCATTTATTGGCCTCTGTGAAAGGCACGAATGGAAATTGCTGTTAGCAAGCTTTAGTTCATTTGTGGCATCTCCAGTAGGACTTGGACCATTACACCCATGAATGTGGTCAGGGTAAAGTAGCCCATCATGCTAATTTCTGTGGTATTGTTTCTTCAGAAGTATGAATAAAAATGACAGTTTCAGAGGAAATGCATAATGTTAAATCCATGCAAGCAGCTCCTTTTTGTCAGTCTTATCATAAATGTGAAAGTACTTATTACATTTAGTTTTATATTAGAGCATAATTCTTACATAATATGGTGAAGTAAAGCTGACAAAGTTGGTTTTGTCATGGACTGTGGTGTATAAGTGATCTTGTGATCATTATCCATATAAAATTCATACCCAGCATATAGAATTACAGTAGAAACTTGAAATTATGAATTCAATGGGACCAGAAAAGTCTACAATTTGTAATATCAAATATCGTATGAACGAGTATCCTTCATCAAATTTAAATGATTGAAAAAGAATGATTTTACTTGATGAAAAAAAACGAGAAATTCATCCGAAGAGACGGGAGATCGTGAAAAAATAGGGTCAAATATGGGAGATCTTGGGAAATACGGGAGTTGGTCATCCTATTTTCATCTGAGCATTGTAGCTCCAGTTCCAGCCACGTCCAAAGGTGGAATCGGAAGTCGTACACTCCTTTGCCTGGGAGGTTGACCCAGTTGGGATTCAAGGCCAAGGGATGTGCACGGGAAATGAACATCAAAAGAATCATATCCTTCTACAGTGTAGTCACACTTATCTTCCTCCTACTCTACCTCAACAGGCTACGCCTGCGAAGAGGGAGGACAAAACACTGGAGAGTGGGGTCTTTTTTCATGAATCAAGATATTCCCACAAAGCAATGTTTGAACGTGCTAGATCCCTTGCTCAGAAGGGGGACACTTCAAGGGGCCCAAAGGTGGGCTTGTGAGGCCAGCAGGGGACACAACCCGCGGAATGAATGGGAGGAGGGGGCTTACGAAGGGCCCTTATCCTGGCTGGGTACCAACAAACTCCAACCCCCTCTGGGATAACTCAAGGAAGAAATGAAATTGCCTCCGTTTGGACTAGGATTTTGACGAGGCTTTCCCCTCCCTCTCCAATGGCATCAATTAAGGATGGTTCTACTTATCATCTAGACTTGTGTAACTTTAACAAGGATTAGGCTACTAAACCCTTATCAGATTCTTTATCACTCCGCAGGAATGCAGCAGAGACGCTCTCTTTTAGGATATTTTTTCGATCATTGGGTTGGAGCGAAAGGCAAGAAAGGTTACCTATTACACAAGTCGATTATTGGTCATATTAGTGCCATATGTTCTGTACTACTTAGCCCATGATTCAAAGACGTCATTAGTAATTTAGCATGGAAAAATGAATTATTGTCCAAGCAATTCACATTTTATCCATAATGTTCGTGCCAACGATGATTGATTAGGAGCCTTACTCTGGCAAGGAGCATCTGAAAATCACTATAATCCATCATTATTGGTAAAAACGAGTAAATGTTTCTCGTCAGTACCGTGAACAGAGGTCCGTAATTTCAAAACACCATTATTTCATAATATGGAGTACTCTTGCATGTTTTTAGATACCCTTTTGGTCAGGACCAAAGATTTTGCTTCGTTAAATCAAAATATCATAATTTCGAGTTTCTACTGTAGCATGGTAACCTAGGGAGCAGAGAATTGGGCTGCTGAAGACAGTTTCCACGCTCATTTTAGTGGAGGTCTTTGGATATGTTTTGTGATATCATTGCTTTGTGATGTACTGGGTGTCGATTATATATGTTAAACCAACACATCACAGGGAAAATAACTGGCCACCAAAGCTGGGTTTTTGATCTTTATCTGCTCTTTCACCTCAAATCGGACTAACAATTGCATTGGACATTGATGGTAGTTTTTGGGGAATCAATTGTGAAAGAGGTGTCAGATGTGTGTCAGAACATGTATAAACCTAATAATGATGTTCTGTAGGTAAAGAGGTTTATTTGTAGGTGTTCCAGAATGGTGTATACAACTATATTGGTCTCACAGTACTTACTGTGACAGTAAGATTTTTATTTTTCTGTGAAGAGATTTTATGCTCTTGGTATGTGTGATTTGTCATTAAATTAACTGAATGAATAATAGAGGCATGGTTAAAATTTTACCTTTTCCCTTAGGATGATGAAATGAAGCATCGGGTTCAAAGGCTTATGAGTGAATGAAAGCCTGAGAATAAGGGCAGCACTACGGAGCTAGATGAAGGCAAGCTTATATCACGGAGCAGAAAATGTTGTTACCCAAAGTGGCAACAGAGGGTGCCAGTTCCATAGTTCACCAAGGTAGGGGGAGAATTAAAGCAAAGCATGCATGAACAAAAATGTTCAGCTTTAAATTTTAAAACCATCTTTTATATTTTGATGTGCAGGTGATGTTGTAATAATGTTAACAAGAACTGAAAGGTGCAATAAAGGGAATTGGGTTTCCCATCATGCAAAAAACTTCATTAAAAACGGGCATCCAAAAAGTTAACATTTGTTAGGATTGCAGTAGGATTTTTAGCATTGTAGAAATTACTATTTTTGATGGGAAATCACTTCAACTTTGTAAAAAAAAATGGGCCATTGTTAAGAACAGGTATAATGTAAGTGGGCTTGGCTAGTTGAAGAAAATATCTCTTAGATATTTGTAATAGATAATGATATATATTTCAGGTTGTGGTTGAACCATACTCTTATTGAAAGTTGTTATCATCGTATAAATCATGCCATACAAACCCACTGTTCCAAAGAATGTATGCATAGCACAAAATGAATGTCTGAATATCTTCTGAAACTATGATCTTAAAGTTCCAAAGGTTTTCTTAGGTTAATCCAGTGATAGGGATTAGAATAAAAATAGCCAAATAAGGCAACATTCACCAAAATGGTTAGATACAATCTCATCATGAACCATCTTGCTGCAAGATACACCAGTGTCATAATCATAAATACCTATTATTTAATTACAAATGATAAGAGAAAAATGTTGAATTTGGCAAAAATATTCACAGAATAGAGCTCTTATTATTAAAAACTTGCCATCGTATAGTCTTCAATGAATACAATATTTCAAGCTGACTAGCTCGAACAAAATTGAATTCCCTTTTAATTAGAGATGAGTTGATACAAAAATTTATCGATACTGATACCATTAACCTATACATGTATACCTACTTTTCCTATTACTATCATTTTTATGCACTATGATGACATTATGAAAATAAAAACTGTTTGATAACACAGAGTTTTATTTTTTTACATAAGCATGTTGATGACATAGGTTATATTGAATAACAAAACATGTTTAGTACATGACTGATAAAAATGTCATAACAGATTCCAAATAATATGACTCATATAATGTCATAAGTTTAATTTTAATATGATAAATAATTACTTATAAGAGTAACAAAAACACTCACTTAAATTATAACACAAAGTTTAAACAATAAGTAATAAGAATAAAAGGTCATGACACAAACCCTTGTGCTACTTCTGGTTTTTGTTTAAAAAAAAAAACATTCTTAGCCTCTCTGGATCAAGGAAATTTTCTTTTCTGTACACAAATGTTTCCTGCTGGACTAAATATGAATCTCATTTTTGATGAGAAACTAGGTATCGATTAGTGATGGATAGATCCAAGTTTTTTTTTTTGATACGGATCCCTGCCTTGGCTTCAAATCTTGTCTTGTTTTGAATCCTTAGTTTCAGATAATGGATTGTGAATTTCATTTCTTTTCTAATCCTACATTTTTAATCTATATGGAAAAACAGCAACAATAATAATATGGGGGAGGAGGGGGAAACTTGAACCCACCTTCTCAGAAAAGGGACCAGCGCCTAATAAAAGGGCCCGCATTTTTTGTGGCTAGGAAGGAGTAGATACTATAATTTCACTGAAAGAACATAAGAAGGTGTGAGAATTTGTGTCAGAAGGGAAAAAGCAAGCTGGAAACAAGTGTAAATTATTTTTTATTAATGATGACTACTCATTTCTCAATGGCCCCAAGCAAATTCTGGGAGAGGCGGTCTTCAGCCCCTCCTGTCCCCCACTTCTGATGCCGCTGAAACCTGTATAACTATTCTTTAGAATGTAGTTAAAAGAAAAATTATAAGTTCGTTTTCATATATTTGAATTATTTTCCAAAATATAAGAACCTAGTGATGCCATATTGTATCACATGCAAAGAATAATATACTATAAAATATTAAATAATAAACAAAATCAAAATCCTAAAATTAATTCAGTGCACAATGGGTTTACATTAACTTGGGTTACTGTTGTAAATTAAAATATTTGAATGCTTTCAAATTCTTTTTTAGAGACAAAACTTTTTATATGCGGTCAGGAGATTTCATTTATGGAATAGTTGGGGATTCGATTTTTAAGACAATGAAATTATAATAGATTATTTCAAGCTGCTAAAATAGTAATTTTGCAATATCTCACCTTTAAAATGATAATTGTGATTTTTAACTCATAAGGAGAGGTTGTGTAACTCGGATCATGAAATGAGATCAGTCTTTTTTTCATACTACTAGAAGCAAAATAAAGAAATGTCTTGCTTTTTTTCTCCGTAATACGCAAGAGAAAGGTAGAATGACATACGGGGAGCCGGCATTCTCTGGGATGAACCAACAATAGCAGAGGTAATGTACAGCCAATTATGAAGTTCGATTCTTATTGCAGTTAAAAATTTTTCTCTCGGCGTTTGAATCATAAATTTTATCTTCCATAATTTTCAACCCTTGTATGTACATGGATACTGATTTTTTTGTACTTTTATCACTTAAACTAGATTTAAAAATGTATCTCTTAAAAATATGTACATTGTAAAGTTAATATTCAGGGTGAGTATTTAGTTTTTCGACCTTCATCAATGCTATCCTGCTTCGAGAAAGTAGATTTTGTCAGTATCTTCCTGCAAAAGATCAAAATGGTATCTGTACTCTTCCAGAAAACATAATTCTTTAGTATAGCCAGTTTGTGTAATGGGAACATAGGTTTTTTCAAGTCATCAACACCAATGGGCAGTGGTCTCTCTGCTTCTGTAATATCAGAGAGACCACTGCCCCCATTAATACAATGAAGGGTTGGAGGCCTGAAAATATGTGCATATTTCAAGTAATTTTGGCGCAAATTAATAATTTCTTGACGATGTGCCCTCCAATTGCTGTAAAAGCTCTATTATTGACAATGTGCCATATGCAGCTGCTTCCGAAAGCCTTTATCTGCAAATTAGTCTAATTGTTGTGTGCTTAATAGCAATAAGTCATGTTTCAATTGAAAATTTTATTTTCAATTTCAGGGGGTACCCAGAAACTGGCATTGAAGATGATGGTGATCGAGGAAAGCCAAAAGTTACTATAAGAGAAACTTTAGGTGATGATAGTGGGAATTATGTAGCCAAAATTTCAAATGTAACCTCAAATGTTGTTGGGAGGGTTGGGAATATGTTTGGTAAAGGAATTGGAGGTTTAACTAGTAAATTTGGTGGAGGCAGTTTGTTTTAGATTTTAAGATATTGTAAATTGTTATTTTTCTTAAGATTGAAGCCCACTATTTATGAATATACTGAGAGGGCATCTTTAAGTTTTTATAATGACTGAGCTATGCCTGTGATTAATTCCCAGAATTGAATTGTATAATGATATGAATCAAAGATGCATTATTGTTGGCTTTTTTTAAAGGAGGCAAAATGCAAAATTGTAAATAATAAAACATGGTTTGGTTAAAACCACAGTGCCATGTTCATCAATGGTTTATAAGGGTAGAAAGGTGGTTAAAGGGAACAAAAATAAATGCCTGTCTGCAAGAGTAGAAACCTTGAGTTGGAGTGATTTTGTGGTTACATAAAGCTAATAAAAATACCTCACAATCTTAGCTATGCCAAATTCCATCCTTTCCCAACTTTTCTTTGTTGACCTTCTACCTCTGGTAAACTTTATTTTTCTAATACATATATAACCTGTGTGCCTAAGTGTGTGTGAACTGAAGGCTAGGCACATAAAGTGTCATTTACTCTTATGCTTAATATTTTAATAATAACTCCAACTTAGTGCATTTTGTCTGCAATATGGGTAGCACAATGCATGTTTTAAGGGGCCATATGTTCACAATAGAATTTTATTGTAAATATTGCCAGTTAAATCTTACATTTGTATCATTTAGTCATATAAAAATGTAAATATTTCTTTTTACTTTTAAAAAATCAACAGAATGCGTTGTTGACAATGAGTGAAATAGTATTTGTTAAGTGGAATAATTCCATTTTGGTGTATGTTCCCATTCATACAGTGACATATTGGGCATTTGTTATGCATTTTCATGCAAGTTTTGATTTATGAGTTTAGGGTTTATAGTTGGAATAATCTATCTAATTTTTACAAGTTTTAGCATAATCTTTCATATGCTATGCACCTTTGTGAAGATGTGCTTGAGTTATTTGTGAAGTGGGTGCTGCTATAACATGAGGTCAGTTACACTCGATTGGAAAGAAGCTTCAAATGATTGTGTGTGAGACAAGCTTCTTTTCTTTTGTCAAATGTTATAACTTTTTTAGTGGTTAACCTAGAAATATATGCAGTACAAATGAGCCAATGAAATATATATACTGTCATGGTCCCCATCATCTGGCAGCGGAAAGGCTTATTTATGTCAATATGTGTTTAAGTGTATGGGTACGTGAGTGAGTGCACCCGGAGACGGGTGACCCAAGTTCAAATTGTATACACCATGTCGCTGCCGTTGGAGCGTCTAGCCGACGACCCCGCGCAGTGAATCATGGGAAAATCTGAAGAGACAAAAAGGCTGAGCAGAGGCTCAATGAGGTCAGAAACAGTGTGCTTATCATGAAAGCAGAAGTGAGTTCACGGTGAATAAGACAGAGAGAGCACGTCAAACAAGGAGACAAGGCGCATTTATCAGAGGGTGTGCGGGAACGGGAGTGATAGCGAGGAGACACGCCAGTTCGAGGGTGAATTGGTTCAGCCAGAGAGAAGTTCCTGCCGCTGAATAAGTTGAAGATGCTATGTGCCGTCGGCCCGGCAACGGACTATCACCGCCTGATACCACCCCTCAGAAGACCGCGTAAGCTATCCCCGGCTTGTGATCCCGCCTAATGTAATCTAATGTATTGTCTCAAAGGGAATTGGCACTCCAATGTATTGATGAATGTGTGTGAGTTAATGTACTGTACAAAAGGGTCTGCATTTCTACGTATAATTATTGCATAAGGTTCTGTGTATTGTATTAGAGTATTTGAATTTCGTGTCTTGTTACAAGGTGAATTCTGTTCATTGGCCCTGTTTGAATGTTGTGTTGGCAATTGCTTTGACTGAAATTGTTCAACCCCTAGAGGGTAAAGTAAATGAAAGGGTATTTACTTGATGTACAGGGCTTATTTGATATTTATGTTCCTTTTTGCTGGATTAAATTGTGTGTGTAAAACGGAAGTCTGCCTTGCACGCTGTCATTTGAGGGGGGGCCACATCACCTCTCCCGGCGATCCTTCTTTGTTATTTTCATTTTTTCAGGGTTTTTTGGCGAATTTAAACGGCGCTGGACGCCAGAAATTACACGAACCCTCCTCTGGTCTTGGGGGTTGGTGTGGGTAAGTTTGATCAGGGCCTCTAAGCCAGAGAAACAAAACTAATTACGTGTGCGTCGGACTCACCAGTTATCCTCATCCGCGCATGCCATTGTGGGGACGGTGGAAGGGGATAACCAGTCGGGCAGGTGGGACCGGCACAATACACCATTCATAAATATGGGAGAATCTATTTCCTATATCTATCTAACCATTCATTTAAAGTGCTAGGGTAAATGGTAAAGGTTCAAATATGGTGCAAGTTTTAGAAGTGTCCTTCTGGGAAACATACTATAATTGGATATGATCAAAATATCACTCAATTAACTAAATTAATCTATTGTTGTTGCAGTATAGGTACTTGTTTTAGAGTGATGTAATTCATGACA
Source organism: Platycnemis pennipes (assembly GCA_933228895.1). NCBI lineage: Eukaryota > Metazoa > Arthropoda > Insecta > Odonata > Platycnemididae > Platycnemis > Platycnemis pennipes. The sequence goes on from OW121846.1 coordinate 52,519,324, forward strand.
CCAACAATGGTTGGGAGCTAATTAAAAGTTGTTTTACTACAGAGAAGTACAAACCTGTTTTTAGAAAACTGATAGCTGCCATGAGTGGTAGCATTTGTAGTTTCTCAGTTAAAAATTGCCTTGCATTACTTGGCCATGCATGAAACTTAAACTACTCTCCTATAATATTGAGTTCTGCCATCTCTAAATTTTTTTTCTAATCGATAGTTTTGGAGCATGCTGTTTCCATTCACAGCTTGTGTCAGAACCAGAAGTTTTGTGTTTGAATATAAACATGCTTTCAACATCTATGTTCATAACAACTTTGAAACAATGTACATTGCTACCAAAAGATTGTCTTTTAAACTTGTACTTCTTCAAAATATTCTATAGATAGACAATATTTTCAACATTTATAGAGTACATTGTATTGTGAACTCCCAAAAAAAGCAGAAGTAGCAACTTGAAGAATGCATTCTTAAATAAGATGCTTACAACTTGGGAAACAATCCAATCCATTCAGGGATAATGTTATAATCTATGTATGGAGTTGCTTCAGGTACCGAAGCTTTTATTGTGTTATTGAGGTTTGTTTCTCAGGGAAAGTGTGCATTTCCTACACAAAATGATGGCAACATTTTCTCAATTAGGTAAATGATGATTATTGATAGTTTCAAATGACATTGACTGAAATTGTTTCTATAACCAGTGTTAAGTTTTAAACCTATGATTTATATGATGGCTGTATTAAATTATTTTTATAAAATTATTGACCCATCCCACTGTTGTCATTTGCAAATATGATAGTTATATTTTTTTAAATAAAATATGAGATCATCAGGGCTAAGGGCAATTAAGGAGTGAATAAACTCTTCTCTTGAAAATAATCTCTTGTTTTAAGTATTCATGGAATTTAATTAAGTCATTACGATTTGAATCAAGTCATTTATTTGGTACTACCTGCTGTTGACTACCAGCACAACAAAATTTATTCAGAGTCATTATGTTCAACCTTATTCAGCAGAGAGGGAGTTTTAATCTCTACTAATTATGTTTTGTATTGTTATTTCCTTGGCATTATTTCAAAGCATCTCTCAGTGAGGAGATGGTGGTGATATAAATCAACTGTTGATATGACCATGCTAACCATTAATAAGTAATGGTTGTGTCATCATAACAATTGAATGTTGACTCAAGAGTGTGGGGAACTTTTTTTACAACCCAGTCTCTATCTTCCAAGTCCCCTTAAGCCATACATTTCCTGTGAAAATTTTGTGAACATATATCCTGAAAACTCTTGAAATGTTGAATATTTGAAAAATGAAGTTGAAATAAAGTCACAATGTGGCACACATTATTTTGTGTTTTATTTCTTAAGAAATGGGGAAATGATGGTAAAAATCTGAGCTTGGCTGGTGATAATATTAACATAAATTAACTTCAGTTTTGGAAGGTTACCAAGAAGCAGGATTCTAAGTTTGGGTAGAAAGTTGTTGCTGCTTGTCTAATGAAGTCTGTCAGTAACCAGCTACCTGATGCTACTTGGACTGGCTACTTATATGTATTTTAGAAGTGGCATTCACAAGTAGAATATAGATTATTGCATAGAATGTAATTTTAGTTAAATGTTTACTAAGTAACTTAGTTCTGTAATTACCTTTAAAATGGCCATAAAACTGTCATATTACATACATCCCAATGCGAAGCACTTGGATAAAAATCTTTGTGTGCATATATTTTTGTATTTATTCACTGCATTTCTATTCAGGAAAAAACCACTCTACATCACCATGAATCGCAAAAGAAAATTACAGGAGAGTGAAATTACGGAGGAACTTTTCGCAGACAGCGATTCCGATGCACAGATTACTGACGAAAATGACAGCTCCGAAGAAGAGGATGGCGGCATCGACCAAGACGTCGCTCAAACTCAGGCAAAGGAGTGGGTGAAAAATTCAAGGAGCTACGTATTTCAGCATCCTTTCATTTTTTTCGGTGGTGAAAAGGGATTTGATGCAATTGAAGCTCCTAATATCACTGCAAGTTCCTCACCCTTGAAAGTATTTTTCCTTTATTTCAAGAAGTTATTCATCTGCTAGTGCTTGAGACAAACAGATACTTCTCCCAGTTTCTACAGAAAATGGAAGTTGGATCATCTCCGGAACCCGACATAAAAGACTCCGAAATGTGTACTTTTTTGGCAATTGTGATTCAAATAGGACATGATATCCAAGATTCTTTGAAAGACTATTGGGCACGATTGGAACAGTTTTACACCCCTTTCTATGGTAATGCAATGGCACGTGATAGGTTCTTACACATCCTTAGATTTTTGCATTTCACAAACAATGAGAGTGAACCGAACAGGAATGATGAAAGTTATGATAGACTCTGGAAGATAAGAAACCTTTTTGATGTTCTCAATGATAAATATTCTAAACTTTACAGGCCTTCAGAGTATCTAGCAGTGGATGAAGTCATTGTTCTTTTCAAAGGCAGAGTGATTTTCAAGCAATAAATTCCAAAAAAACATAAGAGGTTTGGAATAAAAATCTATAAGCTGTGTGACTCAGCGGGATATACAGTAGATATGACCATTTACTTGGGGAAGGACAGGCAAAACACATAACAGCTACGCATGCGACAGTGAAAACATTGATGAGAAGAGTGAAAGGAAGGGGGCATAAGCTTATGATGGATAATTTTTTTTCTTCTCCTGAACTTTTCGATGACCTAAGGAAAATAAATTGCTGTGGGACAGTTAGAGCAAATCGAATTGGTTTGCCGAAAGAATTCAAAGACAAGAATTTGAAAATGAAATGCGGAGATGTGAAGGTGAGATGCAGACGAGATCTAACGGCGATGATTTGGAGAGATTAAAGAAATGTCCATATGTTCACAAATATGCATGTGCCACCTGAGGAGGGGAATTTCTGTGATAGCCAGGGGAAAGCTCTGAAACCTGGAGTCATAACAGACTACAACAAACATATGGGCTACGTTGATAAATCCGACAGAATGGCTTAAATAGTTACTCCATTAGCAGACGAACTTGGAAGTGGACGAAAAAATTATTCTTCCACCTCCTTGATCTGACTCTTCTAAATTCATGGATTGCCTTTGTTTCTGTAGGGAGCAAGATGACCCATCGAGATTTTCATTTGGCACTCGTGAGAAATCTTTTGGAGGCTGCTAGGGATGAGAATCATCCCACTATAAGCTACTAGGGCGGCCTGCTGCTGTGTTCACCTCGACGAGAGAGATAACGAGCACTGGATAGAGAGAGGAAAGAAAGCCAGATGCCGCTTATGCTCACTTCGAGGCAAAGGAAGTCGCACGGTTTTTCGATGCTCAAAGTGCAACGTAGGCCTGTGCGTAGACAACTGTTTCAAATTATTTCACACAAAAACTAATTTAGAATAAAAAGAACTTTTTGAAGACCATATCCAAGAGTGAAACGCTAAGAAAATGTAATAATAAAAACTGAAATGTTTATTTTTTATATTGAAAAAATGTAATTTAATGTGTAAATATAATTTGTATATTTTTTATATCAGTAACATATATTAAAAAACAACTTTAATAATAAACAATACTTTTTCTTTATAATTGTTTTTACTTTTCTTTAATAACTCGAAAAATAGATGAGATAGAGGGAAAAATGTAAATGCCTACAGAGCTGAATTTAAATGCCCAAAAAAGCTCCGACCGGGAGACCCCACTATGGGAATTTAAACGCCGTCTTTTTAAGTTTAATACTTGGTGATATAAGATTTCACATGACAGCTAACACTGCTTTGAAAATGTGAATTGACCATTCAATTGTCCCAAGATTTATAAGAAATCTTGTATGCAATTCTTGAATTTGTTGTAATGAATTTAACTGTGTGAGAAAAATGCAATAAAATTTAGTTTTATAGATTATGAAAAATAGCTTATCTTATCAATATTTGTCTCTGATTATTTTAGGATTCTGTAGAATTCCACAGGGGAGAAGGAAGCCTCGGTAACTTAACTGGTAGAGTACCTGGCCAGAATTGGGGTCTGGGTTGGAATCCCGGTCAAGGTGGATTTTTTCCTTGTGGAAATCATCTATTTTGTATTTCAGTAGGTGACTCCGCTAAGGTATTAGCAGCAAGTTTCCAATCCTTGCATAAATTTAAGGATTGCCTCTCATTGCCACTCACTACTAATAGTCAATTATTTGTGAGGTTACAATGTAATATCCATAGCTGCTCCCTCCTGCTGAAGGAATTAAGCCCACTTTTTTGCATTTTTAGACTTTTTCATCCAACAATTAACATTTGTACTATGAAGCCACAGGTGACACAATGTTGAATGGCATCCTTTTCCTATGTGGCTCAGTGAACTTGTAATCTGTGCCCACATGAAAATAATCATGTAATAAAAGCTGGACAGGAGGCATTGGTGGCATGAATGGAAGATACCCAGCCAGCACAGTCCGCATTGCATCTGTATGCGAAGAGGATGCAATGAGGATGCGATGTTTGACAGGATGCGGTGGCTACCAATTTTCCCTTCGGCATCCTTTGCTAGGTGCCAACTTTTCCGTGTTGCAGTTTCACCTCATGTATGATATTTTAATAAATCATGATTTTATAGTAATCTGTGACATAATGATAGATGATTCGGGAGATGGAATACGGGGAAATGTACCGCTATATTAATTGCAATATGTCGAGCTATACATAACAACCCTCACTTTTTGCCAATCTAACCTGGTGGTAATCCCGAAATGTATTCACGCAGTGTTCCGAAGTCGGGAAAGAATTGTATGTTTTTCTAACTATGGAGGTCCCGCAGAGAAATAAGTTCGTGGCGTTGATATTGTTTTCATTTTGCAAGATAAGTAATTGGCAATGGTTTTCATTTTGAAATTAAGTAATTTGTAATTGTTGACTTGATAGTTCGTTTACTCGTAGGACATGCATCCACACGTAGTGTCTGTCGGCCAAGCGCCATTTATGCCGTATGATAATGCATTTTGGAGCCATCCAGGATAAAATAATTAAGTCCTAGAATTCCCCCACATTTACAAACGTGCATCAAGTAAGTAAATCTTCCACTTTATTGCCTAGGAAAAAGCAACTGTAGGGAATAGTATGCGAAAACTGTAGTGGGTGTAAGTGGTACACCGTACGGCTGATAGGTGGCAGCGCTGTGTCGCTGGTAATTCTCGTTTTGGCCGGTAGGTAGCAGCACCTACAATCGCTAGTATTCGAGGAACGGGCATCCTCTTCGCATCTCTCTACAGGCGGCGGTATCTCCCGTTCGCATCCACTCGGCAGCGGTTCGGCATACGGATGGCATCCAGATGAAAGTATGCGCGCCTACCGTTGGCATCCGGATGGCATCCATCTGCGAAGGGGATATTAGATGATTTGTGCCGGCTGGGTAGTTAGTTCCTTTACATATTGTCTCTACACTAAATACCCCAAAGCCAAGAATTTAATTAAGTAATTACAAATTCATAGCAATTGGGACTATTGCCTCGAGAAAGATGATTAATTATGTGAATAAATAGGTTTGCTGGAATTTGTAATGAAATATGTCGACATCAGATCTGTTCTATTCATCGAAATGAATAAAAATAAAAACTTTTAATCTATTCTATTCTCATTGATTTTCAACAAAATCCATTGGAAACTCTGTCAATCACAAGAAAAGCAATTATGTACTAAGTACATTATCCTATAGGAAGAAAGTGCAAAATCCTATGCAGCTATCAGAAAAAGCTTAAATAGTAATAATGACATTTATTACCTGTGTGATACCCAATTGGGTACATGTATCTACATGTAGATGTACAACTATCTACATGTAGATTAATCTACATGTAGATAGTTGGGTTCCATGCATGGAATTGAAACAGAAGAATGCATGCATTGGCTGATGAAAAGGACTGCAACCAGCACCAGTCCCCATGATTGTGGTTCACTTTCATCCTCTATGAAAATCAAAAGTTCATTATGCACTCATGATGGGGGGGGAGGGGGGATGTTAACAGAAATTTGCCACGGCCATGTTTAAAGATGTCCGTGAATGTGCCCTCCGGCATACCATTGCCCCTCATCTTGAGGTGCCCGGGTCGAAGCTTCGGCCATTTCAGAAGGAAAAGGCTTAATATATGCTTTCCTTCGGACTAGGGACATCTAGATCTTAACAGCAGTGTGTAAATATTCCACCCACCTCAGGCTTGAGCTATAGAATTTGATTACAGTGATGCACTCTCATTGATTATATCAAGTACACTTATACAGTGTTTTATTATATCTTTTGGCACGCAGTCATATTTATTTGCAATGAAAGGCTGAAACCGTTGAAATACTTTCCACTTTCTCTCTCTCTGGGAAGAGAATTCTCTTCCCTTATTAATAAATACCTATGGGAAGAAAATATTAGTGGGTAGTAAATTTCATTGATCATCGGTTGAATGTTTAACTGGGACTTCAGAGTTACTGCGTTTGATTGGTCATTTTGCCCTGATGTGCCCTAGATTCCCAGATAGCACAGATTTCATTGTATCCAATTCGCACATAGATAGCATCTAATGGCAAACGAGATACCGTATCGCATTGTCGCTCTTCGTCACCAGATACCATCTACTGTCGATCGATATATTCGTTAGATACTAACGCGTGCAATGTCCGCTACGAACGGTGAACGAAAAGATACAAGAGCCAGCGGCGTATGAATACGGTACTGGTGACATCGAATATATCGATCGGTCGATGGCAGTACGTGTGATCGATATATATCGACCGCTTCTCGATCGAGATTTATCGATTGTAGAAATCGATAACCCGCCACTGATGTTCTCGTAATAAACAACTATTTCACGCTAGTTTCCATTCCGGCCTCCGGCGCGTTCTGAACACTCGCAAGGAATTGCTTTACGTGCATAACACATCAGATGGCAGGAATGGAAACGAATATGCAAAATAGTGACATATAAATACGGGGAAATGAAGATAAAAGAAGTCGTGCATAATAAACGATGCTGGCAGGAACTTAAGGTTCTGTTACGCGTCACCGACGAAAACTGACCCGATTTTAAGAAATTGCCCTCACTTCTACCATAATCCAACCCCAAACAAACCTTTTTTCGTAAGGAAACTGGGTTGTATCAAACAAATCTGATTTGAGGCATCAAAATGATCATGAAATATCATTAGGAAAATTATTTCCATACATTCCAAAAGAATTTCATTGCAGAAAAGTAAACAACTTGCATTCATGAAAACAAATTCCAAGGAATAACAGCAAAGCACACTGGCATAAAATTAATAGAGCCATAGGAGAGGGATTTTTTTGTCCAAATAAGACACACAGTTTTATACAGAAAAATATTCAATTTTATTACATAACGCATACTACGCCGACCATAAGCCACTACTGTCATCATATCCCGTACTGCAGAAGGAATCAACGTCAACATTAGTGTAGTTTGATGCTAGATATTGGGCTGCCCTGGCGGCCTTTCCCTCCTCTGTCCTGCGTTTTGCCTGCCGCAACCATTCTCCCATTCTATTCCTCACTTTGGGGAGATCCACTTCACTGCCAGGCAACACCTTTTCATTTATAGCAACTGGAAAGATGATACATGATAGAGCCAGATATTTTCTAAGGTTTGTGCAACTAAAAGAATTTGTTGAGACATAACCCACCTAAAACAATATCAATAATATGAGGAAAAGTTGCCTCAAATGCAACTTTACCGGAAATCCTTCCGGTCATTGAATAGGTGACTGCCAATTTATTGGTCATCAATGATGAGCTACAGTCATTAACACATTTGGTGATGGCTGCAGAAATCTGTTCAGCCCCAGAACTTTTAAATAGCAGGTTACTTGACCTTTTCTTCAAATACTCAACCTAACAAAGGAGACAAATGAAATTATTATCTGTAGATATAGTATGTTTTCAGTTGTGCTTAAGATTTGTCATACAAAGAAGCCAGTTGCAAAAAAGTATTAGAAGATTAGCACAATTTTTCTGTTCTGAATGAGCCTTACATGTTCTACAACAGAACAAAATTTAAAAATAGGGAAGTGGAGAAATTACCAAAAACTTCCTGTATTCAACATTTGAATTAAGCTCAAGTTCAATACACTTTAGCTCCTCATGAGAGGTTGCAGGGAGCACGTGCAAACACTCGAAGTCCGTATTGCCCAGATTGACAGTTGTACTGTGCAGGAGCAAGTAACTTTCCAACCGTGCTGAAAGGGACTCAATTTTATCCGCAATCCTCGAGTTCTCGACAGATATGTGTCCTCTCAGCTTCCCAATTGCTGTCATAACATCTGAAATGAACAAGTAAGAAATGGGTTTCCATAACTTCATTTTATAACAGTATTGCATCGAGCATGAAACTTCACCAGAGTAACACAAATATACAGCATTAAATTGTATTACTATCGAGCATTACTTCCTAACAATCATTCGTCAAAAGAATATTTTTTGGTTAAGCTGAGTCAGCGCTCCAGCATTACTCTCAACTATATATCTACCTCTAAATCCTGTGCTGCTGCCATTAGTTAATACATTTCCCTGTGGGTCACATAACCCAGAGGTCCTTCCGGCATCCACTTCACCTGAAAGTATTTTTCTTTAATTAGTTTACTTAATCTGAAATAAATTGTCATATAATACTAATTTCTCATATAAGTTTCATTTTTACATATTTAATACCACCTTCAGGATCCGACAACACTGCTTCATGGTCATCATCTTCATCAACATGCCTAATTGTTGTCCTGGCCATCACACCTATGCTGGCTGGCATCACCCGTCTCGATGTACCAGGCACTGCAGCTAGTCTAGCCTTCTGTAGCTGCTTCCCCTCAGTCATATGCTGCACTGTGGAAGCAGTCCTTGGCATGGCTATTTGGAATGGAAATTGGAAAAAGATTGCACTACACTTCCAGCAAAATCTCTCAATATATTAATATAATCACTACAGCAAATCCAACTTTCTCTCAACTACATTTCATTCGAGTATGCCAAAGAGAATCTTTGAACACCAATGAATGTCCACAATGAGTTTGGTTTCATCTTGAAGTAAAACCATTTAAAATTGCTCTTCTTCTGTCCTAAACCTAAATTTTGACTGCACAAGTGAACACAACAACATAAACTGACCAGGTTTCAATCATTCATTCATTTAAAAAGCAGTCATTATAAGAACATCAACCAATTTTATAATTATTTAAGACCACCTGTGGGATTCGACGACACTGCTCCATGGTCATCATCTTCATCAACATGCCTAATTGTTTTCCTGGCCATCACACCTACGCTGGCTGGCATCACCCGTCTGGATGTACCAGGCACTGCAGCTGGTCTAGCCTTCTGTAGCTGCTTCCCCTCAGTCATATGCTGCACTGTGGAAGCAGTCCTTGGCATGGCTATTTGGAATGGAAATTGGAAAAGGATTTCACTACACTTCCAGCAAAATCTCTCAATACATTAATATAATCACTACAGCAAATCCAACTTTCTCTCAACTACATTTCATTCGAGTATGCCAAAGAGAATCTTTGAACACCAATGAATGTCCACAATGAGTTTGGTTTCATCTTGAAGTAAAACCATTTAAAATTGCTCTTCTTCTGTCCTAAACCTAAATTTTGACTGCACAAGTGAACACAACAACATAAACTGACCAGGTTTCAATCATTCATTCATTTAAAAAGCAGTCATTATAAGAACATCAACCAATTTTATAATTATTTAAGACCACCTGTGGGATTCGACGACACTGCTCCATGGTCATCATTTTCATCAACATGCCTAATTGTTTTCCTGGCCATCACACCTACGCTGGCTGGCATCACCCGTCTCGATGTACCAGGCACTGCAGCTGGTCTAGCCTTCTGTAGCTGCTTCCCCTCAGTCATATGCTGCACTGTGGAAGCAGTCCTTGGCATGGCTATTTGGAATGGAAATTGGAAAAAGATTGCACTACACTTCCAGCAAAATCTCTCAATACATTAAAATATATAATCACTAAAGCAAATCCAACTTTCTTTCAACTACATTTCATTCAAGTATGCCAAAGAGAATCTTTGAACACCAATGCAATGTCTTCAATGAGTTTGGTTTCATCTTCAAGTAAAACCATTTAAAATTGCTCTTCTTCTGTCCTAAACCTAAATTTTGACTGCACAAGTGAACACAACAACATAAACTGACCAGTTTTCAATCATTCATTCATTTAAAAAGCAGTCAGTATAAGAACATCAACCAATTTTATAATTATTTAAGACCACCTGTGGGATTCGACGACACTGCTCCATGGTCATCATCTTCATCAACATGCCTAATTGTTTTCCTGGCCATCACACCTACGCTGGCTGGCATCACCCGTCTGGATGTACCAGGCACTGCAGCTGGTCTAGCCTTCTTTAGCTGCTTCCCCTCAGTCACACGCAGCACAGTGGCAGCACAAGGAATGCGCTCTTCAGCACGCAACACTTTTGCAGCACCCATGGGTAAAGCTTCTGAATCATCAAAATGAAGAACGTTAAACTTCTAGGAAATAAAATAAAATGTATGTATGCTAATTCAATAGCAAAACAATACTTTATCCAAATCAATATATAAAGTTGAAGATAACTATGCATGGATACTTAATTTCATAGATGGTAAATAATACAGGCAATACAGATGCATAATATGTAACATTCAATATATGTATATTCCAGCATACATTTACATACCAGGGGGTGAAGGAAGTTCATCAATTGTTAAACCCCTCTCCATTGGCTCACAATCGCTTGATTCGCCCGGGTATGAAAACCTTTTTGGTTTTCGCTTCCTCTTCATGCTTGGTTTTGAAAAATTGGAGGTAAATTTTTCCAAGTCTGTATCTTCACAGTTTTCTACCTCCGCCTCCAGTGCTCTGGCTTCTAACAGGGAATCTGAGGAAAAAAAAAGCTGTTATGAGATAAAGGCCAGCATTACAATTTTAAGGCAGCAACTGTGATTCCTCATAAAATAAAAAACAGGCATTCTGTCACGACAATCTCTCCACTTACCAAATTCCCCTGTACAGTATCTTATCTGCAGCCTGTCCCAGCCTTTCTCAGGACTCACACAACTTCTCACAGCTCCTCTTACTGCAGCTTGTGTGAAACTTGTAGGAGGGTAGAATGCAAACAGTCCTCCATTATTCTCCTCCACCCAGGAACATGGAATAGTTTCCACAGACATTTCATTGTGCCGTCTATGAGGGTAAAATTCTGCCACACACCACTGCATCCTGAAATGTGATAATGAATGTTTCCTTCTCCCCAATCTCCCCTAATCCTACTGTCATCACCTCAGTGCCCTTGCCACTAATGATGCATCATCTCAGCGGCATAATACTCCTGGCTATGCATTACAGGTATTAATACAACCTTGCACTTTATGTCACTCACTGGCCACACACTCCACTCTCCCAATTTCTGCACTTTGTATATGCCAATGCATGTAGAAGAGGCAGGTTCAGCATAATATTCCTGCACGATATTGAAACTCCTTCCCATGAAGGAAGGCAAGGAGTCCTTTGATGCAAAACAATAAATCAGAACAATTGCTCCATCATGTGTAACAATGCAATTGTTAGGCATTTGATCTGTAACTCTGAAAAATTTGTTCTGGAATCCTTTGAAACATGGCTCTTCTAGCCCAAAAGGCAATGGGCCCATTTCCCTTCTCTGTATTGGGTGTGGTCCTTCATCCCTGGGAACCCTAACCCTGATGGAGGATTCTTGCAGTCTTCTAACTATTTGGGGGAGAGGCCTATGTGGTTTGCGCACAAGCTTTTTGATTACTTGCAGATTGTTTTCAAACGGGAAGGCGCTAAATGAATCTAATGGCCCAAATACCCTGGAGTCATCAGCCAAGTGCAGAAGGCCATGCACATTGTATGAAACACTCTCCCTCCCATACACCAAACCAAAGTTTTTAACAAAATATTTCAGCAATGTTGCTGCATAGTCCAAATTGGAATGATAATTCCTTGACACTAAGATTCTTATTGCATAATGTAATGCCAAGAAATGTTTGAAGACACTTGTGGATACAATGCCTTGCAGCAGAAAAGGTCCAGAATAAACGAGGAACAACCTGAATTCTGTGGCTTTCCATCTTAGAACTTCAGTCACTGATCGGGGTTTTCGAGAAAACTCTAGTGGAAATAAGTCCTTAATATAATTAATGGAATCATTCAGAGCAGACACTTTGTTTCCTGGCAATCGCACATGCAGGCTACCTTTTAGTAGAGAAATCAGCATCTTTCTCATAACTCCCAAGCATACAAGATGCATATAGTCCAAAGGGAAATGGGTGACCATAAGAGTGCCTGGTATGCCTTCTAATGGTGAGTGCCCAACATGATGACTTTCATCAACTCTGGCTGAGAAACTTTCATCAGTGCGAGGAGGACAACCAATCTCATCAAATACTACCCTATTAGATATATATTCACCCTCAATGGTGCATTTCCCACAGCTAGAATAGCCCGAGTGACACTTAACCTGTGAAACAAAGGCACGTGCCGGTGCATCACACACATAACCACTTATTTTAATGGTGTACACACTGTTTTGGAAGTCAATACCACAAGTAATCAATGATGTAGCCTCCTCAGCATAGTCCTTGAGGTACTCTGCACATGAGTGAGGCTTCTCTAGACCATGAAAAATTCCCACTACAAATGGCTTAATATCTGGGTGGCCCTCAACACCCATCTGGATAGGCCAAACCTGACTCCCTGAGCTTTTGAATAGGGAAAGACCATCAATGCTACACTGTAAGCTAATGCTCCTACTTTCTCGAATGGCTGGATACTTCTCCAAGACCTGTAAAAGATTGGCTTTGATACCCATATGGCTGTACGTTCCCCCACCAATACTTTTCATCATGGTAGAACGCGGTGTCCCCAATAACGTACGACCATCTGCTGGGAGGGATAAAAAACAAGTATGCTTCCTCAGGAGCTTCAGCAGTTCATTTAATTTCTTTAAAGAAACACCATCAATCCCCCACTCTGCTAAGGCCTCACAAAAGGTGATGAAGTCCTCACCAACAGCCTCATCATCACCAGACTCTTCACTAGAGGAAATCATCCTCTCCTCATCACCAACCTCTATGTCAGACACTTCCTCTACAATGCTGACACCATCTTCCTCTTCAATCACTTCAGCTATGTTCTGCTCCATTTCACATGGCTCAACATTATCTTTTGAAGCACTAGCAATAAGTCGACGGCGATGTCTGGATGACATTTCAGATATAGGGATATGTCGTTTATAAGGCATTGCTATTATCTTAAAGCAATACAGGCAATCAGGAAACCCAGCTCAAACTTCCAACAAGACTAGAGATTGTGACAAACGCCAGAAAGATAACGATTAGCTAAATTACCACTTTAAATTACTATATTTTTATATTTATCAATTACAAACAATCGTTTGCATAAATAGCTTATATTATAGAAATTTCACCACGACATCATCAGGGATATACTGTACACCTCAGAACTAACTCATCAGTCTTGCCCAATATAATGTAACGAGTCTATGGAAAGTTGAGAGTAGAGATGGGTAAATTACCGTAATTTTAAATTGAGGTAAATTACCGTGGGTAATTGTAAGTTTTGAGCTGCAAATCCTTATCAAAGGACTCAAAACGAAATCAAATAGCATTGAGATATAAATGCCGACGCTGATATCAAACATATCACGACGTTTATCAATTATAACTCATTAAGAAAATTAAAACTAATGTCAGCAACACGCAATTTTCCTCTTTTTTGTCACACTATGAGAAATTTTCGTTCCAAAGACATACCTCTGCGCAATGTGCATTTGTTATTTTACTCTGAATTAATCATGGACACAATGTAAACAATCGTTTTAGCTTCTTAATTTATAATATTACCCATTCCAATGGTTTGTTCGTGAGGAAGAAATTTTCTGAAAAAGAACGTTTCTCAAAATTACCGTAATAAACGGTAATTTTCAGAAAATTCTTCACACACTATTTTTGCAAATAAATATAGTGTAATACACCCTTAAACGAGCATTACTTAGCTTCGATGAAAGATAACACACAAATATGAGCATAGAAGTGATAAAATTTCCCACTACACTAATCCTAGCCCTTCGAAGGTAGTCTTCCTCAATCTCTATAATACATATAAACCTAACCATGGCATTAAACATCATACTACAGAGATCCAATTACTTTTCAAGTATTATTATGGTAAAGGTGAACTTCCGTCTCGCCAGCGAAAACGCGAGACAATATTTTCAATGCCATAATAATAATACCATAATGTATTCTCCCTTGAGAACGAATTATTCTGGGTAAAGCCCGTGCAATTGTCAAATTACTATCACTTAGAAAGGAATAGCATATAAGGTCTCATGAAATAGGACACTCACGCTACACTTCGTTCATGGTCGAAGAGTCCAGAATCTACGCAAGGCATGGTTAATGATAGTGCTATTTCCAAGAGTTTATTACATTAAATTTACTTACCTGAAGAGCTTTCACACCCAAAGAGAAGACGGCAGGAATCTTACTCCCGAAGCAGGCACTCGTAACTTGCTTCAGAACGGCCAAACCGGTCGTCACCAATACTTGCGTGGCTTTGTAGATCGTGGGAATCACGTACAATAAAGAATTATTGTGAAAGGGATGACTATACGGAACGTGGGTGCAGTCCGCTTCAATGCGATTTCAACTACAAATGTGACCGCGGTGAAACAAGCGTGAGTGAACACGTGCTATTGCGTGCCACAAAATACCACGCAGAAATCACAAACGGTGAAAACGAAAATGGATGATGAAAAAATGAAGATGACAATGAAAAATGAAAATGATGATGAAATGATGTATGAATGCTCTTAAAAGAACAGTTAAATGATGATGATAAACCACCAGAAATTCAGCACGAAGCGAACAGAAGCACAAGCGTTAACCACAGTTGGGAGAGCAAGGCGAAATGGCGAAACCGAATGGCGCGAAGTAGAGGCCTCAATGTAAGCCTCCGCCGCTGCGCAGCGCTGCTATCGACAAAAAATAGTTCCCGCGTACAAGTCAAGGCAAAACGAGATACAAGTATCCTATCGGATTGGATACCTTTTATCTTGTCTCTTAATTTAGTTCTTAATAAAAAAATAGACGCAGCTGAACATCGATTGTTGTTATACTAAAGATGTGCATGTTTCTTCTTTCAATATACGATAATTTGTCAATCAAACAATGCAAAGTATTCCCACAATCATAACGCAAACATCAAATGTGAGATTTCTTGTATCTTTTTTGTCGCCTGTTGTCGCCAGATACAAAAATCCCCCATACGCACCCGTGCTATCTGGGTTTCGGCCAAGAGAGCTATAGCTCTCTATATATATTTAAGGAAAAAACTGGTTGCAGGGCGCTTTGAATTAATTATCAATGGCAAAATGAAATTTGGAAAGAATAGTTAAGAAGTGAACAGGAGTAAACGATAAAATTTTACATTCCGTCAATCAACGAAATGCATTCGGATCATAATGATCCGATTTCTTTGTCACCCTACACGGCACCCTATACCATATACGGTCGATCACTGAAGACCTCACCGAAAGCGACGTAAATGATTATTTGTGCGCACGCTCTCGCGCATTAATCGCAATATCAAATTTCCTTAGTGGTTTCATATCTGGAAAAATATTATGATACTAAAAAAATGAATTTCCGCGGCAGTGTTGATTTTTTTCTCTCAAGTTTGTTTTCTCTATTTATGGGTCACCGCAATTGAGCGATTGAGCCGTGACATCCAGTTTGCCCAGATTTTCCAGGGTTGGTAGTCCTGAGTTGTCGTGAAATTAGTTACTCTCTTGATTTTCGGAAGGGCCCAGTTAAAATTCGCGAACGGTCTAAGCTGGAGGATGTGCTGAACGAGTGGAATGAATTCGGTGTGTTAAGTATTGCTTTCGAGTGAAGAGACTACGGTTGTGTGTTATTTCGATATTTTGTGTAGTGGACTGATGTCTCACTGCATTTTGTACAATTCCACTGCAGGTGCTGATGATTAAAGATGTAGTCCATGTATTCCACATCAAAACGCCATGGGCAACAGTGGCTCGAAGTTAGTAAAAAAAATTGTGTCACCATTATCTACCTATTCAGAGCCTAAATCTGAGCTCGATTGCGGTGGAAGTGCGAAATTAGCAACTCCCTACGTTTTGTCGCGGAGAGGGTAATACTATGTGCTTTCCGTTTGTAGTGTCGAGAGACGTAATGTAATTGCACGAGCAGAGAAGGAGCATTTAAATAATGTGGCAATGCTTTTCTTGTTCTTGGAACAATCTGTTTTTTTTAGATCAATGTTCGTGGATGAAGATGGAGATTTGGCTCACGAGTTTTATGTGGAAGAGCCACCGCAGAAGAAAGGAGCCAAAGCAACAATGAGGAGGGTGTACACAAACCTCACGCCTCAGGTAAGCAGTTTTTGACGCATCATCTGAGAGTAGTTCGTAGGGCTAGGAAAGGGTGATGCTCTCTCGTGTATGGTCTTCGTTTACTTCTTCTCCATTCTTCTGTGCCTCTATTGTTGATAGTGCCTTACCCTCCTTTCATGGAACTTTTCGTTATGCCCTCTTTGGTCACTGAGCATTTTCTAAAGCTGATATCCCGTAGCGTTTTCAGTGAATTTGCCCTTCCTACACTAGGATCCCGGTGTATATGACGCACATCTTATTCCTCATCGTAGTTATTCTTTATCCATCACCCCAAACCAACTAATTTTTAATATTGTATTATTATTACTTGAGCATGACGTGTCTTCACACCTACGTTCTCGTGGATTAGCCTTGAAAAATGGACAATATTTCGTTCACTATCGTGCTTTCTCGGTTTATCACCGTGTTCTAAATGCTGCTGATTTATTTTTATGTTACTTTTTATGCGACCCAAAGCAATTTTTTGGGACCTAGAGAAATCTTGGACCGGATTTCAGTCAGTGCCTAGAATTTAATTGTAAAATGGCCCTAGCACTGTAATTTATTCATTCACCAAAGTAGAAATTTGAGCACAAGAGGCATGTAACCCACTCGGTATTGGCAGATCAATATTAGGCCCAGCTTAGTTTCTTCATCATCCAACGTTATTATGTGAAAGTAGGGATATTTCTTAAGTTAAACAAAAATAACCTCTTGTGAAAGCTGAGTGATAATATTGGTATTCATAGACATGTTTTCTGAGTGAGACTGGTATTGAAATGCATCTGATACTACATATGTTTACTAGTTCTGCGAAAGTTACTATGCTGTGAAGATGTAGTTGGAATCTCAATTTTTTATATTTAACTTGGTGGAATTGAACTCATTCATTATGAAATAGTAACGAGTATTTAGCGTTCCCAAATAAAATATATTTCACATGACGTAGATGTTAATGTGATACATTGTCATTAAGACATGATGGTGTTGTATCATAATGAAACAGGTCAAGTGAAATAAATTTTACAGGTAGCATTTTATTACTCTTTTTTTGTTTCATAGTTCATGGTGCGTTAGACGTTAGTGCTCTGGGAACTGAAAAACATAAGTATATCTTAAGGAAACTTGTGTGTTACCTATACCGCAATTAAGTTTTGTAGTAGTCAAGAGGGTAGTTTGCAGGAAAGTTGAGCATTTGAGGGCCAACACTTGAGGTGAGAATAACACCTAATTGGGAAGGGGATTTTAAGTGCTGATTGGCAATGGTAGATATGGTGAGGTTTGAGATGGTGTAAGCATTTGGGGTGTACAAAGGAAGCAGGTGTGTATTTCAAATGGAATAGACAAAAGTGTTCACATTACCTATCAGGTAATTTTTTTCTCTTTAGTTAATGTGTTAAGAAAAATGAAGTTCTTTGCCTAGGTATACCTTTCACTTATATTGGAAGTGTGGCTTTTCTCTCCTCTTGAAGATATCTTCTCACAAAATTTCTGCCATTCAGGATTCCCTGTGTTAAATAGATGAGGCTAGAATGATGTTGTATGGTAGTAAGGGTGGTAGGTAGGATGATAGGTATGGTAGGGAACCAAATTCCTAAAATGCTGGCAATGGTGATTTCCTAGTCCCTAGTCCCTGCTGAAATGCTCACAGTCTCAATGCAGTGTCCGATGGGGCTTTAAACAGGAGACCCCACCATTGGTTAAGTTAAGAATTGGCTAGTGTCAGACTTTCTATGCTTTCTTTTTTGTCTTTAAAAATGATTCTTCAGCTAATCTTCCTGCCTGTGTGGTTCTGATTACCTCCAACATTACTATCATAAATACTGGTTTTGTTAGATATTCCAATCAGTTGCTGTAATAATTGTAAATGAAAAGGAAGCAACAATGTCCATAAAATTAATGTGCCAAAGGTTTTGAGGAATAAAAGAGAGGGGAAGAGGTGTTGGAGAAAATTGTACATTGTCAAGTTTATTTGGAGTGAATGTGGATACCCAATAATTAGTTTTCTTTATTGTGACCCCTTAAATCTTGGTGAAGGACCTATTGTTGGGTGTGCTGGTGTCGTGGTCACCCCTCCCACTTGAGAGAAGGAGATAGTTGCAGAATGTAGATTTTCACAGCAGGATTACTTTCAGTTGGCTCATTCAGGAGGCACTGTGTGTGGTGCTTTTTCTTACTACAGTAAACTCTTGATTATCCATGCATTCATTATCTGGGCTGCAGATTATCCTTGCATCGACAATCTAATTAGTGTATTGGCAGTGGTCTCAAAGATAAGAAAACTTTTGTTTTTTTCACCAATCGTGACTTTCACCATGGCCCTACCAACTGGTTTGATGAGGTTTGAACAGACTTCGTGCCGCCACCCGGGACTTGCTAAGATTTCATTGCAGCTGGGACAGCTTTACTGGTTTCTTTTTGTCACCGTGGATCTTTTCATTGGCAGATTCTTATTTTCATGGGGAGTTTATTTATTTTGGTGGCACACCATAGAGAAATGAATCCGGAAAGAACCAAACAGCGGACTATCCGCATTTTCTGATTATCCGTGCACCCTTTACCAGTCATTATCATGGAAAATCAGGAGTTTACTGTAGCCTTTTCATCCATTACAGGCTACATCATCAGGGATAAAAGAACGAAGTAGTTGTTGTTGCCTTGGCTATTATTGGGGAGACATGCTCCCTCCCGTCCCTGGCATTGAATGTTCATTTTCTTGCTGGCAATTTGCTTCAGGTGGCCTGGACCCCATGTCTTTTTAAGAGCTTTCCCTTGGATGGTGTACTAATAGGGAGCTCATTCTAACACCAACGTCATGGTTGAAGTTTGGCTTTAATTTTATCCCTGGTAATGCAGCCTGTAATGGTCCTGAAATCTAGAAAGGCAAAGCTCCACACGCATTGGCTCTTAAAAGAGATAACTGGGAAGAAATTGAGATGAGCAGTAAGTTTGATGCGGGATCATGCCCTTGGTGTTTAAGGTCAAAGCCACACACAGACTTGTATGCAAACATGCTTCTAACCATGACTCTCACGGAATAGGTTGAAATTTATGTAGCATGAAAACTACTTTTTTTTAGGAATGGGGGCATTTACTTGGAATCAAAATCACTATTTTATTCAAGTAATCATTTGATGGAAATGAAAAATAAATTTTAGTGATAAAATCAGTCTTCTATTTAGAGCCATTCACTCATAAATCAAAAATTAAAACACACAAAAGTTGACACCCACTGAGCGAACTGCACTAAAGACTTTAACCTCATCTACCTCCACTCCTTGACTGTTTTGGGGAAGAACAGGAGGGGAGTGGAGGTGGCGATGGGAGGTCTGCCTGCACAGATCCTGTCGCATTCCAAACCAACTCAACAACGAAGTATTTTCGTATATATTTTGGTGAGACTGTATGCTTAATTTTATTTCCTTATTCACCAATAGCAATATAGTCTAATAAGCAGTTCCTTTTGAAATACCCTTCATGGAGAGTAACAAACACTTCCATTGGCAAAATCAGTTGTCTGTCCACTTATTGTGATTGGGCGAAGTAGCTGCGAAGTCTTGACTCTGATTGGACAAAGGAATTACGTATGTGTCTTTTGAATGCCAACCTCTCCTAAAGGGTTAAAAACATCAGTTTTTTTCTGCTTGTAACTCATGAACTAGGTGACGGATCGAAGAACGGAAAAATATGGTAAACGACTCCATTATGATAAATTGTCATGTTAAAAAATTGTACAAATGAAGACAAAAAGGTGCTTGTAAATTGAAGTCAGGTTATTAGTTAATTTACCCACTATGTTGATAAGTAGTAGCCTACATTCACTGTGAAATCAGTTAGTAAAGTAAGTAAGGGATGCAGAGATACCGATTCTAAAAACAGACTTCTGTTATAAATGACTAGACACTAGTATAATAAATAATGTAGCATATGTTACATGCTTTCTAGCAATGTGAGTCTAAACTACTTTTTCTGTTGATAGAGTTGCATAAATTGTCGTGGAAAAAAATATTTTTTAAGTTAATGAATCCAAAATTATAATTAATGAACCAGCATGCTGTGTTCCCAAAGTCAAAGAAACTTATTTTACTCCTCCTGTTTCTATAACTGCTTCAATTTTTTTAAAAGGTTCTTGCATTAAATTTCCCTTTTCTTTGTAATTTTATGCTAACAAACATTTCACTTATTTTCATGTGCATGTTAGGAAATACAAAATTATTTGTATCCTTTGTAGTTATGGCTGTCTTCTTTTAGGTTAGATATTTTTTGGAAATGAGTAGGAGTTCAGATTAATAAGAGACTCATGACATGCCAATTTTGAAGAAAGTACTGAATGAACAATACAGGAGGTATTATGACATTAATGCTTACTTTCAAGTGATACCACAACACTTTGAAAACAACTTTAGAGTGTATTCTCAGGTTATCAATAAAATAGATTGTAAATATGATACAGGTCTTATATATTTATGTGGCAGTGTAACTACCACAAAGCATTGGCATGCTGTAAGCATCAGGAAATGTTCAGAGCTGAGATTTCACACGTAGAAAATGTTACTTGTGTTAGTTAGACCTCAGTTTTCTGTGAAGAATTTTGGTCGTGAATGTAAACTGCACAAGTATTTACTTATTTCGGCTGGAATTATGTGGAAAATGCTTTGGAATTGTAGTTAAAGGCTCAAGAAAGTATTTATTCCAATATTATTTTAATGGCATAGCTGCATGTAGTAGTGTGTCAGCTGAATAAGTCTTGATGTGTATGTGTATGCTTCACGCTTCCTGTTTAGAAGATAGGGCAAATGTTTTGCATCTGCAGAAACAACATTTATTGTTGGGTAGCACTGTACTCAAGATTAGGTAAGCTGGTTTTAAGGAAATTTTTGTTGTGCATTTATGGCTAGACTACTAGTAATGAATACATAGAATGTGGTGACATTCAGAGAAATTACACAACCTTTTAAATGTCCTTATTTGTTATCTTTAGCCTTATGTCTATAGATAAACCTAAATTTCAGACTGATGGAAGATAAAAGCATCATTTCTGCCTGTTATCATAATTTTTCATACTGCCCTGAAATGTACAGGAAATGTATGCGAGTTCATTAGGAATTTCCTTTCTCATGACAGCCTGGTGTTCTCTGTTTTTGCAATGCACATACGCAAGCATTTTGTGCAGTCTGATAGCAAAACTCTGGTCCTTTAAAAAACAGTCTAATAAATGTATCATCCATTTTCAGTCGGACACATCTGAAATATTTCTTGTTAACCATCATGTTTCTTCATTATGTTTTCTAGAATACATTCATTTTTGAAAAGCAAAATCACATGTTTCTTAGCCTTCTTATTAACACGTTCACTGCGGAGCTGTTTAAAGCCCTACTCCTCACAGCGCGGCGTGACCCACCGGTGGGTCACACTCAGCCTTTTGCATGGGCGGTGTGACCCACCGGTGGGTCACAGTCCTTCCGAGCTTCTGGCCACTGCCGAGGGATGGTGGTTGAAGCGGCAACACTCAGTTGTTTCCTGAGATTAGAGGAAGGCTGGGGGAGGCTACTCCCAGCTTCGCCCCCAGCTCACCCCTCCCCTGGCCACGTGGGGCACGCTATCGGCTAGACCCTGGCGTGGGATGGGGGAAGAGAGGGGCAACAATACAATGCACGTGGTAAAGATTTGCTGACGTTCGGAAAACCCAGTAGTGTCTGCAATTCGGAAGACGTTCACCCGGCAAGGGCATGGTCACTCATCCACCACTGAGGGATTGGCTCAAGAACGCTATGCGACTCTTTCCCAATTGCCCTTCCGTAGAGGGGGGGGGGGGGTGAAGGGAAGAGAGAGAGTCAATCTCTCACACAGCCGGGCGAGTGCAGTTCGGACTGTTTAGTTTCGAGCAACTGACGGACAGCCAAGAGGTTGAGGAGAAAAAATTGTCCTAAACATTTTCATTATTTTTAAAAAGTTCATATGTTTTACTATATCGAGTATTGTTCATCCTTATGTATAAAAATCGCATAAACATGAAAAAAACAAAAAGAAAGCAAAACATAAACGTATTTTGGATATAATACGCTAATATGTAAATTTGTTCATGACCCACCGGTGGGTCACACCGCTCACGGTGAAAAAAGTTTCAGGAGGGGCGGCGTGACCCACCGGTGGGTCACACTAAGTGACACATAGCAGTCTCTTATTTGAACTGTGACTAACCTCTGGGTGAAGTTACTCGAGAAGATCTCGATTCCTACTCTCACAATACTCCTCGCAAGTTGAGACAATTCACAGAATTTTACGGCCGCGGCGCTAGAAGGATTAGCGTGACCCACCGGTGGGTCACGCCGCAGCGAACGTGTTAATTGCAGAATGTTTGAGTAGGTTATCCTATAAAATTGCACCAGAAAATACTTTTAAGATTTTTATCACAATTAATGTTACTTTTAAGGTTTTCTTGCTCTCAGTTCTCTTCAACTCCATATCAAGTTGTAATATGATTGTTTCATATTTTACCTTCTTTACATGCAGTGCCTTCCTTTCTAGGTATCATTGTTCATATTTTCTATTTACCATGTAATTTTTGATTAGTTTCCATTAAAATCTTCCAGTCTTGATATCATTTTCAAACTGCATTCATCACATAGTAAATGTCTTTGGTACACCCAGCAAGAAATATTCTTGTTTTTCTGTTTATTGATGTGGATGTGGCTGTCAAGACATAGTTACCTGAGAGAACTTGCCGTACACCAGTTCATTATTTTCTGTATTTGCTTGATTCATTACATTATTCTTTTGAATTTGTCTGCAGTCTTTTTCTAGGATTGCAAGCTAGCTGCAAAAACCTTAATGGGGTAACCCCCTTATATGCACAATAGCAGAATTTCCACACCCAGACATGGTGAATGTTATTTTCATCTGTAGAAATTCTGCTGCTGTCTCCTTGTCCATTTTCATACTTTTATGATGAGTATTTAACATATGATGAAGCTTGATTGTTTTCATTTTCCCCAGAGTAACAGATCTAAGGACTGTAGTTATTGTGGAAAATTTCCTGTAGTAGGAATGAGGGAAAAGTCTTCTAGCTAAGTAAAAGTTCATTTTTGTGAGGAGTTAAATTCTCTATGGTTGATGAATTTTTTATATACAACCATAATTTTTATTGAAGTTGGAAGATGTAAGCTGCATGTTTTTGTCATCCTTATAATGATTTTTAGTTGACCTGAACAGACTCTCTTGGAAAAGGTGCAGGATCCATTTTAGCATTTGTTAATGATGTGTTCATTCATCATAAGTGTTCTAATTTTGTTGTTCTTTTCAGGGTGAAGTGGCTTATCAGTTTCCTAGACTTCATGTTGACTTTCCTGTCATTTTACACCAATCTTGACCATCTTGCCTCTGTGAGGCCATGTCTTTGAAGCTCTTGTTGTACCTTAATTTCTGTTAATTTAGTTAAAAAGACATATTTATTTAGTTTATGGAAATGTTAAAGGTTAATGCTTATCTGTGGTGGGTTGGAAAGACTATCAGGTTGAACCCTAAATCCAGTGATATATTTACTTTCATTATCAGCCTCTGTTGTTGTTTTAATGATATCCAATTTTATTTTTTGTTTATTATTAAAGAATGTGTAGAGTTATTGAGGGTTTTAAGCCCGTTTCACACGATACTTGGTCCAGCACAAGACCTAGTGTGCTAGCCACTACTTGATATTGAGGACGGAAACTAGTATGATTGGAACCGTACTGGGAGGTTTCACACGATCAGCGACCTTGTGCTTGCTATGAATCTGTTATTCCATATGATTCCATACTAATTTAAAAAAAGTGAAGTTCGCACAGCGTCTATAACGTGACTTGATTGGTCGATGGCTACTGGGCTACTAGGTCCTACTAGAAATCTAGTACCGCATCAAGTACGAAATCCAGTAGCTCAGCGAGTATACTAGCTAGCATGCTTGCCAGCCAGTATACTAGTTCTGTTCACACGACACTGGAAAGCTAGCATACTAGCGAGTATACTAGACCTTGTGCTGGAACAAGTATCGTGTGAAACGGGCTTAAGCTTCAATCTGCTTCTTATTTGTGTGTACACATGAATGGTATTGGAATCATGCTGAGGCATTGAATTCATACAATCTTTCATTTTCAGCAATGCATTTAATAGTAATAACCAGGGTAAATTACATATACCTGGATATAACAAATTAGGCAGGTTTACTTGTTACTGGTTTTTAATTAAAATTTATTAAAATGAGGCTGACGTCATGAAGGAAAATTTTGGGCAATTGCCCAGGAATTGATTTTTTTCATGTTTTGTGTGATTACTGCCAGTTACACTGATGAATTTTGAATGGCCTTCCTGAATGTTTTTAATTGGTTTGCGTATTATTGCGTGAGTAAAAATGCCTTATCTGGCACACTAGCAGCTTTGTGAATATCTTTAAGTTTTATTCCGTGTTGGTCATAGACCATCACCTGATGAGAGTTTGAAAATAATGTAATTAATGGGTATATGAGAGGTGTGATAATAAGTTTTGCCAGTTGATGGTTTATGCTTTTAACTGAATTGAATGAGTAATATTTTGTTGAAATTCATTTTTCACAAAACTGTCCCTGCTGATAGTCAAATTACAAATTTTATGTATATGAAATCTATAAGTAAGTCGTGTTAAATGGTTTCTTGTGAATTATTTGTTTGCTCACCACCACAAAGACATTTAATTTTTGTATATCATTTAATGATTCCAGAGAATTTGTCAACAGTTATCTTGATTATTAAATGTGATGTCATTTTTGTATATAGGTGAAAATTCATGTGATATATTTTTTTAAACCATTGAAAGACCTTTTCAATGTTTTTGCTTCAAAATTGAATATGTATGAAATTTCAGTTGAACTGCAATTTTTGGACTTAATTTAAAAAAATTAAGTGAATTACAATTGATGAAGGGATGACATAAGTTGAGTAATTGTGTTTAACTTGGTTCACTCGTCATTCTTGTGGATTGTGAAATAATGTCAAATGTCATCTGAAGTTTATAAACTTCCAAGTACGGATTAAACAAGGAAGAATGTCCACTGTATTTGTTAAATGTTCTTAATGAGGATAATGCCTTGATTTAAGTACCAAAAGGAAGGCATAGAATGCATGGCCATTGTGGTTTAATTTTCATATTGCCATCATTAGTGGTGATATTGTAAAGCCATTTTTTTTCATATTTATGATATCCTTATCATTTTGTTTTAGGAATCAAAAAATGTGTTTTGACCTCTCCGGATATTAGCATATACCTAAACTGGTGGCAATGAGGTGCCAACTTAGTGAAATGAAACCTTTCACCATGAAGGTCACATTCAGTTGATCTGGGTATGGCTTTCTGAGTTCAATGTAGACTGTGAAATAAGGTTATGTATTGCAATTTTTTCATGTCACTGTCATAGTGATGTGATTAGAAAAGTTACATGTTGCATATGCTTGTGAGGAAATGAATATTTCTCCTGTGTCATAGACTCATCCTTTGTTGTTTTGTTTTAAACCTCACTGTGCACTTGGGGGAACATAATGATGCCTTAAATTCCAGTTACCATATCATAGTAACATTTTAATTTGATACTCTACCATTTTTCATGCATATGCAGCTCTAGTCATCATAAATTCCTTAGATGCTGACCCTCTAAGGAGCAGGCACAGTTTATTTTCCTAATAGAATGAGTTTTTAAATTCTTCATTCCATGATAAAAGCGGCATTATAATTTTGATGACTTTTTCTAAGTAAATTCTACTTGTCCTGGGAAATTTCTCATTCTTTCGAAACTTGGCTTTAGAAGTTTGCTGATATTTTTCTACCTTACTGAAATTGAGTGTCTTGATCATTTGTTTGTTGTGATTTTGGTCTCAAAGTTTGTTGTCATTCACATTTATCCATGATACATATTAAAAATGAATTATTCTCTCTTCTAGAAATGGCTTGCAATAAAGAGCATACATTATTTTCCATAGTTCTTGCTTTTTATTTTAATTTATGGGTATGCGCCCAAAATAAGTTTCCATATCGATAAGAATATGGATTTTCAGCGTCATCAAATTCTTTATTCTGTGGTAATATTGTAGTAAAAACTATTTTTTTACCCCAGAATGTGTCTGTAAATTATTTTTAGATGGAATAAGATCTAGAAGTGGGTGGTGCCAGAAAGCTAGCCAGCAATAAAGTTAATTGCATGGTTGGTGTCAGACCACAAAGAGGGGAGGAGTATGTGGAACAAGATATTTTATCTTGTGAGCAATAAAAGAGTATAATTTATTAATAGACATTTACAATCCTTGTGGTGAAGTCTATTTGGGTCTTCCACCGGGTAAGCTGTTCCATTACTGCCGACGTTTCGGAGATCGAGTCGTTCTCCATCTTCAAGGCTGATGTCGCATGTTGAAAACTGCCAGATATTTTTATCCTTGGCCTATCCTGGCGTCAGGTGTCTTCCGATTGGTCGAGAGGTTTCTTCATTTCAGGCTACTCTCTCAGTAACACCTGGAAACCCGCAGTGAGAAGAATCCGATTGGCTAGGGAAGTTGGTGTGGTGGATAGAGTTACTGGCTTCCCATCCCATAGACCTGGGTTCGATTCCCAGCAGTGGTGGATTTTTCATTGGCGAGCTGGTCCCTCCTTGAGTGGCTAGTGGAGGGCATTTCAGGTTCAGTACTCCATCCGTCAGATGGGATGTTAAGCTGTGGACCCCTTGGTGCCTGTCGTCAAGAGTAGGCTAATGCCAACCCTGGGTTTCTCTCAATCCTTCCTCCGTTCCCTGAAAACTCCTACCATTACCCAATTACATACCAACCTATCTTAAATGGCGCTAATGACCTCAGCTGTCAGTCACCTCCACTGAAAAACATAACAACCTAAGTCCCATACATCTTCATTTTTGTAATGTACACAACTTATAATGACTTGATTATATTTGTTTATGGGTATATTTGGGCTTTTAGAACCTCCAGCAGATAAGGTTATCCTTCACATAAGACCATCTGAAGACGAGCATCATCCATGATCAGGGTAGAATCCAAACTCACAGCCCTTGGGTAGTGAAGTTAGTGAGTTACTGGCCTACAACCACAGCCACCTATATATTTGTTTGTACCATTTTGAAAAAATATTTTCCATGACATTGTCAGCAATAGAAAGGTTATCTTCTTTTCAAAACATGTCAGCATCAGGGAGCAGTAGATGCAAAAAATGCTGTAATATGGTGCTGCAATTACCCACTGCTAGCTAGAAGGCTGATGATAAAGGTGAACAGGATGGAATGAATGAAAATATTATTGATGCAACCTTAGAGGTGAACCCTTGGAAAACTTTTTCAGATAAAAGAAAGTAAAGAAATTTATTGTGATATAGGATTGAGAAAAGGCAAAAGAGATTGTTTAAGCAGTGCAAAAAGTAATAAAAAATGTCAATATCATTGACAAAATTTCAGATGTCATTTATAATTTACCAGGTATTATATTACACATTGAAAACTTTAAAACTGTGGGATATAGCTATTTGAATGGAGATAAGGGTTAATATTTTTATGACAAATGAGGGATGATTAGGAGAGAAAAGCAGCTGCACTGCATCCATGACATTATCACTTCAGATGATTCTACTTTTTTATTTTGCCAGCAGGGGTGATTGGCAAATCCCACTGGTCTGCATTACTAGCAAGAAAAGATAATTAGGTTCTCGGTCTGCTATTGGCTGCTGATGACTACTCCCAGACCTGCTTTTAGAATACATTCTCCTTCAGTTACATATATGGAGGCAGAAACTCCATAGGGACAGAAGAAAGTAATCAACATGAGTTTTTCCTCTCAATTAGTTAATTATGTATTGAAGAGTTGTCTACATTCACAGTTGTTCTCCTGAGTGTGAAGAGACTCCTGTGATTTGCATCCAAATGGAAATGAAGGTGAGCACTGACAGGGATTTTTTCCACCATATTTGAGCTTTGGTCTTCGCATATTTATTAGGTGAAAACAAAGTGGAGAGCATTGAGTTCTTTGTACTATTTGCTTTTCATAGAGGTGATTCTAAAAAATGTGTTTTTATTGGAAGATTACAACAAGAAGAGTGACTGATAATAACAGAATTAAAGTAAGCATGAAAGAATTCGGCAAGAATAATGTATTCATGATCATGAGAAGCTGGAAAAATGCATTGATTTTTGAAAGTGTGTTGTGAATTTGTTGATTTCCAGTACAATCGCTGAATGATGTATTTAATTTATTATTGGCACAACATTAAAAGCCATAAAATATTCATATTGTGAAGAAGTTGGAGGTCCTCATATTTAATGACTTAAAATGGTACCTACCTTGTACAAAAATTAATTAAGTTGGAATTTAATCTTTAAAACGATCCATCTCTATTACTAAGCTGTTTAGCTGAAGTATGGTATATATAGTACAACGTGTCATGATAATGGAAACTTTGAAGCTTCTACGGTTTGTTGCCGGAGTAAAAAATACGAATCTTAAAAAAGTGCAAAATGGATTTTTAAATTCCGCGGCAGTTATGCGACACTAACTCCATCTATAGTTCACGAGGTTAACTTTATGCTTTTTCCTTAGAAAGCAGCGCCATCTGTGGGCATTAAATTTTACTCAGTTAAGGGTGTTTAAGGCTATCAAAACTTAAGTGGGAGATGTTTGATAAGGATTATATGCTAATAATCACAACAACCACGAGTGCACTAGGGTCACAGCGACATAGGTTAATGATCAGCCCCTGGAGAAACTGACGAGCCCAACATCTGCATTAAACTGACAACTCGAGGTATGTGTTTCAATAAAGTGCGATCATTCTCCTCCAAATGGTATTGAACATTCCCAGTCCCAAATAAACTGATAGTCCTCGAGGATATCTGCAGATTATCGAGGAAAACATTGTATCGCTACTGTTGTGATGTTATGTGGTAATTGATACAGGGTTCACTTGCATACAGTATTATTGTGTGGTGTTTAGTCACCTCGGAGGATCTCCGAATTAGTCGAGTTCGATTATTCTTCCATACACTTTTGATCGATTAGTAAAATTGTACGTCGTAATTAAAGAGTAAACCACGGAAGCCCAAATTAAAAATGGAATATTATGAGATATCTGAAATGTTTCACTGTTGAAATGGACAGTTAAAACGTCTCATAACACTGTTTATTTGGAAATGTCCCTACGTTTTACGGAAAAAAGATAAAAATTGAATCTCAATAAGTATTTTATACTAGAATTTACATATAGGGGCTGAAAGTCTTATTTCATCCCTCCAAAAATTAGAATTTCATCTGAAATTTCACTTGATATAGTTTTTGAGGAAACAGCATGTCAAATACCTACATGATAATCATTTATTAATTTTGTATTCTATAGCTTACATGATAATACTTTGTTGGTAGGCTATATGAATCGAATGAGATTTGAATTGTATTCATCAACAGGCACTCATTCTAAGATTCGTTTGACAGAGCTCTCCACTGGATTCTCTATTTGGCTAACCTCTTCATATTCACATAGTTCTTCTCTTTCACATCATTCACTAATTACTCCATATGTCTCATGTGAGGCCCTCCTTTGCCATTCTTACCTTTTCATTGTTCCATGAAGATTACCAGGCCATCATGTTGCAATGTATGGTTGCCCTGGGGACTGTACGAGTTGAAACGAGTTAGAGTGAACTAGCATGTTTTTACCTGGTTTCAACTTGGTTTAACTCATTCTTTCAACTCGTTTCATGTCGGTTATGGCCACTTTTTGCTTGCTTTACCTCGTGCATTGACCTCGTGTAACCTCGATTGATGTGGCATCAACCAGTAGCTGTCGTTTCTGTGCAGCTTGATCATTCTTGAATCATCTTTTCTTATCTAGAGAAGTGGTCATTTCATCTCGTAATGCATGGTTTCAGCTAGTAACACGCTACCTCGTTTTGTATTTTGTATTGTATTAACTCGTATCAAATATGCAAGAATCAACTCATCTTACCTAGCATTATCCCATTTTATCTAGATTAGACTACCTTGATTCATATTGTATTACCTCGTTTAACCTGTACGATAAGCAACTCGTTTGATCTAGCATTAACCTGTTTCAACTGGTTTCAGCTTGTATCACGCTACCTTGTTTCAGATTGTATTAATTCATTTCAACTGTGAAAGAATCAACTCGTCTTACCTAGCATTAGCCCGTTTTATCGAGAACAGCCTACGTCCATTCATATCGCATTACCTCATTTGACATGTACGAGAAACTACTCGCTCGATCTGGCACTAACCTGTTTCAACTAGTAACACGCTCCCTCGTTTCACATTGTATTAACTCGTTTCAACTGTGCAAGAATCAATTCGTCTTACCTTTGAACCAAAATCATCTATTACTCAAAAATGTAATATTATTTACTACAAATTGCCTCAACATTGGTCACCGAGTTGCACCTAAAGCACCAGTAAAACAAAATTTCACCCATCATAATACCCTGCATTTAAACACGCTTGGGGAAGGAACACTACCTGCTTCATGAGAGATCACCAGAACCGAAGCACTTCATTGTATAAAAGCAATACAAGATGCGCATTAGGAATAAGTTACCTCAATGATACACCTACATCAACCATTTTGGATTTGAAAAAAACAAAATAGGCAAGAGGAGATTAAGAAACAAAGCAACAAATTTACTAAAGAAGTATTAGCTATCTTTATTAGACATTTTTTCGTGTTCAAATCTTGAATTTTTGAGCATATATATGCCCTCACTCTTTTAGCTTCTCACCCCAGCAATACCTCGTCGGTTCCTTTTCTTTTAAGGTAATCCACTTATCTGTATCGCAATCTGTAAAGATAACTGCATAACTTACTCTGGTATCTCGTGCAGCATTTACTCTGGTAAAGAACAACATAATGTTAGGATTACCACACAAAGAAATAATCCAATAATTTCTTAAATACCAATAGTACTTGACAAAGCGTAAATATGTAAAATTACCTGGAAATATAATTATTGGGTTACTTAAATGTAATGCCTACTAATTTCAGTATATTCAAATAGGACAGTGTATTCAAACAGCTTACCTATCGTGCATAAAATACACAAAATACAATGGCAGGCTGGAGATAACTGAAATATGAAATCCATAGGATAAAATAGACGATTTGTTTACAAAATAATGTGTCATGAATTCACCTTTGAAACTGGACAACTGAAAAGTTTTCAGTACCTATCCACATTAAAGTAAGCAGGAATAACTTATGACTATAACAGCTCTTAGCTCAGCTGAAACTTACCTCCTAGAATGATTGATTTTCAAATCACAAAATCCATCCATTCCTTTTGCTTCATCATGGTTTTCCTCACAATATGATCCAAGAACGAAGGCCTAAACTTCATACATTGCATGGAAATAAATTGTCCACTCGATGGCGTAGAATTATAAATATCTCCAACGTAGCCACAGCACTCTAGTCTTATATTAATTAGCTCTTATAACGCAGATGAGATAAATTTCCTCAGCATGCAGTAGCACACAAAAACTTCACAAAATTATGCACAACGAAAAGTATACACTTCGGTGAGCACATTACACTTAACAGGAGGCCCTGGCTTAATATTATTATCAAAGATGGAAGTTTCATGCACTAGTTCCAGAGTAAAGTTAGAATCTTAATTCAAAATACGGTTGTTGGATATCCAAGAATTCTTATTTACTAGCCATGAATTCTCATTTTAAAAATACATATATTTATACTTCCTTTTACATCCATATTTTTATTGTCACACTATTAAATGAAGGAGTTTCAATTTCGCCTATAATAATGGGAGGGCTAACATTTTGTGGACATCTGGTTTCATGTTATTGTTCAAAAACCTTCTTCCAAGTAAATAAACAAACTATAGTGACTACATAATAAACAACAGTGACTTATTTAAACCAATAATGCAATATGTAATAGGAGTTTAGCCATATTTAACTATCTTTATATATTCAAAGGAGTAAGTTCAAATTTTCTACCAGCAATTACGACATATTTGATTACAACATGTTAAAACATATGTTGTAATTGCTCGTAGAAATTTTACCATATTATTACCAGAACATTGCACATATGTCAAAACCGGGATATTCATTAACAATTTTTGTCAAGAATATTTAGGATTTGGGCGATTGGCTCTGGATATGGACTATTGTCATCGTTCATATAGCTATTATACATAATTGATACATCATCACATTGACATACAAACGTCATAAATAAAAATACTGGATATTAAAAATGAACTAACACGTTCACTGTGGCGTGACCCACCGGTGGGTCTTGTAGCCTTCCTCTAATCTCAGGAAAAAGCTGAGTGTTGCCGCTGCAAACACCATCCCTCGGCAGCGGCCAGAAGCTCGGAACGACTGTGACCCACTGGTGGGTCACGCTGCACTATGAGGGGTAGGGCTTTAATCAGCCCTGCAGTGAATGTCTTAATTAGCTATGCAGCAAGCAAATATTTAATTTATGTCAAAATATTTTGAAGAGAACCCAGTCATATACTTTTCAAGTCATTTGGTCTATTTATGTAATGACATTTATATCTATAATGTATCTACTGAATGTTATTTTAGACAATCTTCCTTGTGGCTTTATTAAAGCATAGGTACTATAAAAAATATAATTCTGTCAGTTTCAATAAGATTTTTTGATCGAACCTGTTGGTGAAGTTGAATTACAAATGACACCAGGATCCTCTTAAGAAACCAGAAGATAACAATGAGTAAAATGTATAAAGCAAATGCATTTTTTGTGCTAGCACACAAAATAGCTATGCATACTTTATATTGAGGGTTTGATTTTATCATGGAAGGCTCACACTTTATTCATTGTATACATTCTGTATGGAATGTATACATTTACAGTTAAAACGAGATGCATGGAATGCTAGGTAAAACCAGTTGATTCGCAATCCAACTTGTATGTGGATCAAGTTAATAGAAGAAGCGTGGTAAAACCACTTGATATGAGATCCACAACGAATGAGGTGAATCAAGTTAAAATGAGAAACTTTGGATACGATGTAAAACCACTTGATACGAGATCCACCACGAACGAGGTGAATCAGGTTAAAACGAGAAGCGTTGGATATGAGGTAAAACCACTTGATACGACATCCACCTCGAACGGGGTGAACCGAGTTTAGACAAGTTACTTCCTCACCAATTTGAAACCACTTCATACAAATTCCACATCGAACGAGTTGAGACTACGTATCTCGATTTCTCACCGGGACTGCTTGCCATGCGTGTTGTATGTGTTTGCGGGGCTTGAGAGTTGAAACCATGTCAAACGAGATAACAACTCGTACCTACGAGTTGGTCCGAGTTCAAATTTAACTGGATTTACCTCGTTTTAACTCGGTTTTTCCCCAGGGTGATTAAGTTGTCCAGTATTCTTTTCTAAATTTTCAGCTGACCTCTCTTTTCTCCCATTATTCTCAGGATTTCTTCCTTTGACTCTCGGTCGATCAATTTTATCATCATTCTATGGTAGGACCACAATTAGCTATGACACTCTCCGCAAAAAAAAATGCAATGCACTCCAGAAAACTTCATTTTGTAGATATCAATTTGAAATTTCCTATATTTTTTAAAATTACTTTTAAATATTTTATTTTTGTTGTATCATAACCTGATCATTACACCTGAGATTCAAAATTGGATAATTTCATAATAAATTTATTTTTTGAAATAATAAATTTATTATTTCAAAGGGTAAAAAAGTTTATAATAATAATAATAATATGCTTATTTTTTCCTATTTAGCCTGTACAGACATGAAGCTTGTGTAGTGAGAAGTACACACACACACACAGATACAAAACAATGAGCAGATACAACAGAGCTCATCCTCTAAGAAATCTTGTACAATGCAATATGCTTTATGTTGGAACAACTGTGAAACCTCCTTTTATTCCATCTACAAAGGAAGGAGAAAATACAGAGGATACTTATAGTTGCTTATGAAGGCACTGCATAGTGTGCAGCAGATCTCCACTTTGCGTGGATTCACTGACACATTGCACGGAATGTGACACGAGTGATCTGCTACTCCATAATCTTGATCTGTTTTTCGAACATATTGATTCTGTACATGTATGACATTTTGTATAGAATATACTAATAATTAAAAATGGTATGAATGTACAGTTATTTTAATTCTTTAAATATCTTACATTGATGCGTTTACAGCAAAATAAAGTCATTTGTATACAAGTGGACTATCAGAGATTAGCTATAAATATTATGTGTTTATGAACTGTACACACAAGGAGGGTACAGGAAATGTTGATTCACTTACCATTGTTCCACTTTAATTTGGTTTTGCGGAACCTAAAAAGAGGAAATATTGGGACTCAATATTATTACATTTTCTAATTATCTGTGTGTAGGTGTTTCCGTAGTAAATATTCCTTCTTTTACTTCCTCATTGCAGGGATATCCAAATGAAGGTGGATGGCTCATGAAGTGTTAATGAACTAAAATCCCCTGCTGATTTGAATTCCTATCTTCCATCATGTGATGACATGCTGATCTGACTCAAAGAGCAATGATCATGGATTTGATTTATTATGTGGAAGAAAACATTATGTTGAATTCTGTATTCATTGTTAATTTAGTAAGTAATGATGTATTTTTATATGCAACTGGGAATAGCTAATTATATTTTCTTGTAGAAGTGTTTATTTGGGTTAGGAAATGTTTTTAATTTGTATTTATGTGTTTTTTTCAGTATTACGTGCTGTAGGTGATCATGGGAACTAGAGCAGCAGCCTGTAAGTAGTTGTGATTTTTTTTCTGACTGTAATTGCTGTTTAATTGGTGTAGTATTTTTGTTTTGTGTATAAATTTTCAATTGTAATTTTTTATTTGATTTTAACTAATTTTCACGTAGGATATTATGTTAAATTAGTGATGGCTGACTGCTATGATTATGCTAATAATCTTTTCAGTTGTTTCAATAACAAAGTAATTCAATTTATTCTTATGCTTTCTTGTAAACCCTAAGTAAAATTTATTTTTTAATTAGATTAATTTTTGTTCATTTACAATGAAAATGTATGGAAGATATTGTTGTATTAATGTTCAGGTATTATGGAGATTAAACTTTTACAAAAACTATGATAAACATTATTCTAACCCTAGACAGTCTATTATGCAGTGGATAAATCTAAAAATAAAAGAAGACTAAAAATGTTGCAAGAGCAATGTCATCCCTTCCTCCTCCACAACTCTCTTTACTAGGTTTTAGTTCTTGAACACTGTCATTATCCCTCTTTAAGTAACGACTGTGCTCAAGGAGTGAAATGTGTGTAGTGTGAATGCTAATTGTTGCTTTCTTCTCTATTATCATGGTTGCCGGTAATTATGCACATTCCATTTTTTATGCATATATGTAAGGAAACAATTATTCTCCATGCTTTCTCCAAGGCTTTTCCTTTTGAAAAATAAAAGAGGCTGCAATTTAGATCCATCAGCACAGCATGGCACCACGAATATTTCATGTGTATTCTCATATCACTAAGTTGTAAAAATGGCATTAAAAGTTTTTAAGAATGTACTGTTTTGTTTGAGGGCACATAGAACATCAATGGGACCTCCTAAGTATATGTTTTCTATTTGTGAAGGTTCAAAATTATCCCTTTTTCTTACTATAATGACATTTATGAATGAAGCTTGATAACTCTGTCTTCATATTCTGTGGCAATTTTTATGCTATATTTTAGTCCACGTACTGGGCAGTTGATGGCCGTTTTATTTTGGAATTTGGCTGGTTGATGCCAGATTATGATAATGCTGGTGATGACATTAATGCTATTTTTTTGGTTGAACTTATTAATATAAAAATTTGATATTAATTCTTCAAGTTTTGTCCTCTGCTTCAAATAAACAATCTCAGTTAGTAAAGCAATTCAATAGGCTTCTTATTCTGAGCAATTCGCTTCTAGATGAGATCACCTCACTGATAACAACAGCAAAAACATGAAAGAAAGATCTGTAATAGTGCAGTTGGTAACTAAAACGTTCGCATAAAATTACAATATTTTCCCATTGATAATGCATACCTTATGTATACTGCATGCCTTATTGCTCCTGAAAATGTTTACATAATGTGTATCTAGTAGATGCTGGTCCATCTAGATTAATGGATTGATATTATTACTGTGGTTCTATCTAAAAAAAATGACAAATGAAGATGATACTAGTAACAAAATTTTACCTTCTTCAAGTACTAAACTCTTTAAGTGTTTAGTTTTTAAAATAGTGAATTTACCCATGCAAGAAACAATCAAACAAAATCTTACACAAAGATGTTTAAACTGGAATTAATTAATATCGGAAATTAATTTAGGAAAAAGGCAATCATGAGGCAGCCAGGAAATTTAGCATTGGAGGGTCCAAATCTGGAGGTCTGGATTCCATTCCCTGGAATCCTTCTTTCAGTAACCATGTGTAAAATATTTAATGCACTTTACTATTTTTATAAAGCTAAAAAAAATATGGAATTGTTTGTGTGGATTGCCACAAAGTTATAAAGGACTAAGTTTTATGAGTATTATACTTGTATTGGTAATATGTAATATTAATTTTATTTTTAAAAACTACTGCATCCCCCAATTTTTGCCAAATGTTAATTCAATTGTTTTCCTTTCAGTTACGGCTAAAATACAAAGCCTTCATGACTACCAGCTGCGCCTTCTTCATGGAATTGTGCCATTTCCATCGGGCATTGATATTGCAAATACCCTTAAGCACTTTTCTCAGACTCTACTGAGTAAGTAGGTTTTTACTTTTTTGTTTTAATTCTCCTAAAGTGGTAGCTTAATCATTGTCAGCTGGTGTGTATTTTCATTTACTGAAAATTATCAATATTATGGCATAATGTAGATTTCTGATTTTTACAGAAATGGAAGACCAATTATTTTAATGAGATCTTAAAGTTTTTATAGCTCATGACTTCATCAATAATGAAAGATTTACAGGCATTGTTATACTGCAACAAATGCTAACTTAATTTGTGAAATGGTTTTTAGACTTCAGTTTTTGTGTTTTTGTTATATATTTAAAATATGTGTAGTATAAATATATGAGAATACTTACGGAGGGTGTACGACAAATTGTCTTCCAGTGTAAAGTGCTCGTAGGACAATTTTGTATGTGGCGTTATTTAAGTTAATATGGCTTTGATCACTGTTAATTCTGGAGACAAGTGTATTGATATAGGGCATGGGCTATTTTATCTCCAACTCTTTATGTATTTATTCATGCAATGTGCTGACTTTAATAGTGCTCTATGTCCATCAGTTACTTAAATTGGCCTTGCCCTTTAAATAGTTTGAATTGATTTTTGGTTTTGAAGGAGAATTTTACGATTTCCATTTGGTTTGTAATTTATTGTGGGTAGGCTTTCATGTAAATTTA
Source organism: Platycnemis pennipes (assembly GCA_933228895.1). Classification (NCBI taxonomy): domain Eukaryota; kingdom Metazoa; phylum Arthropoda; class Insecta; order Odonata; family Platycnemididae; genus Platycnemis; species Platycnemis pennipes. The sequence goes on from OW121846.1 coordinate 52,557,270, forward strand.
CCCAAAATTGAACTTATTATTAGTTTTGATGTGAAAAGGGGAATAGAGTATCTGAAAACTATAATTTCATTCATGCTCTCATGGTAGTTGAACAAACTTTGATTGAAATTACATATCCATATTAATTTTGGCATTAAAGTTTGATGTAATGATTTGTGGTTTATATGTTCATCATTCATTTATTTAATCAAGTTACATTCCCTGTATTTCATTTTTCAAATACAGAACCATGTGAATGTGAACCATGTATAATAGGAGTACCGTTGTGGATAATTTTATGGCAAATGAGTTTGTTGAGACTCTCTGTAGGGTTAAAAATTTTTTTTCAATGGCTTTAGTTCTTTGTGATTTACATTTTTTGGTTCTTCAGTTCTTGAACAATTTATCTGCCAATTTTAGAGGACAGTTCTAGGTGTATCCTTCGGTATAGGCCACATTCGGTACATGCGTTCATGCGCGGGTTGCAAACTTCCAGGGGATGACATTAACGGAAGGACTGACTGACTTCTAATTTTACATAACAATGTGTGTGAAATACGACCTAGGTTTCGATAGAACCTGTCATTATCAGGCAGATATGCGGAAAAAGACCAAGAATATATGTATGGGAACTAAAGTTGGGGGAAGGAGAGGATGGCTAGGGAAGAGGAGGAAGGGTGGGGATTTTTGGAGTATGTATGGTGCTGTCTCAGGTGTGGAAGAAGGAATGACCCAATGTCAAGTGGGTAGGGCACCCATTGCACTCGTGACTGAAATGATCTGGTGGGGTAGGGAAGGATGCTATCTGGAAGTGTATGCATTAGAGATGAGTCGATACCAAAATTTATTGATTTTTTATGCCGATTCTGATTCTTGAAAAATCAATTCTTGGTACGAATACCATCAACCATGCATATATATATGTATATATATATATATATATATATATATATATTAGGGATGTGAGAGTACTCGAAAATTCGAGTCGAGTCTAGTAGTTGGTACTCGACTCGAGTACTTCGGGTATTTCTACAAAAGTCGAGTCGAGTAGTTTGTCGACAGAGCCGCCAAGGCCTATGCCCTGGTTTCAGACATCTGCCGACAGGAAGCGCTATCATCAAAATCGTGAGCTCCGGTTAGACGATAGATTAACACGTACGAACATGTACGTAAGTTCATTGACATTTGCGTGAATGGTTTCATGTACGTTTGCGTGAACGGATTCATGTATGTTTGCGTGAATGAATGGATGCATGCATTAAACAGCTTATGTACTGTATTCCTCCGAATATAGCTATCTTCCCCCTTTTTTGACCGAAATCTTCACGGAAAAAGTCTGGGGGAGACTATATATATAACTATATTCAAGCTCAAGGCACCTAATGTCCGTTGTATAATTCCATCCTCTGAGTTTGAGGGTCAATATCTCAAAAATGAGTTGTTCAATTTTAAAATGAAGTATATCGAACTAAATCTTGTTTATTTATACATTTAATAATGTCAAAAATACATTTTTTAGTTGGTTATATTTATTAATTTTTCCATCGAGACAGATAAAAACGCTGGATATTTTTCAAGTTCCGGGAAGCAAGTTTAACTTTGACGCCCACTTGAAGATACACAAGAAAAGCCACTTCTCTTTTCTTGCATCATACAGAGACATATACTCAGAGTGAACAGTAGATGTCGCTACACTTGACTGCTTATGGCTCCACCAGCTTATGGCTGCTCAGGCTAATGTAATTACATACAACATAAGTCATTTGTACTGGCATTAAAATCAGCATCATGTTTCACATTATTCCAATCAGTTACCGTAGGGCTCTCGCAGTACTGGCTCAGCTTATTGGTAGCAAACGCAATGTCAGGACGTGCACCTCCTGCAATATAAAGAAGACATCCTATCCCCTTCCTATAAGTTTAGCTATCAAATTTATTTCGATCATTTGGGGGCTCTCTACACTTGGCATTTTGATCCAATGGACTTGATACTGACTTACAATTAAGCATGTTAAATTCAGCCAAAACCTCCCTTATATATAAACTCTGATCAAGCTACAAAACATTACCCCTTCTCCTGGCAGACAATGACAAAATCCTCGACACTTCTCCTAAGGCCCTTATCTCCATAATTAAGGACAGTTCAGTCTTAAATTTATCAATGTCATCCACATGGATTCCCAAAATCACTCCAACTCCCTTATACACATACAAATCCTTTTGGCACTGAGAAAAGTTTAAACGAACAAGTGTCTTATGCAAAAAATTAGTCCAATTTCTCCCTGATTGTCTTAACCCATAGAGAGACTTTTCTAATTTGCATAAAAGGTATTTGGGGTCCTTACCCTTTTAGTATAAATTAGGGGGTTGTTCCATATAGACAGGTACATCAAGGGGGCTATTTAAGTAGGCAGAAATTACATCAATCTGTTGAATTTCCCACTCTTGTTCAATTGCAACGGAAATCAGGATTCTCAAGCATTTTCTCTTCATCACTGGCGTGAAAGTCTCCCAATAATCCACCCCAGCTACTTGTTTAAATCCCTGAGCAACAAGTCTAGCCTTGTACTTGATGATTTTTCCGTCTACATCCCTTTTCAAAGCAAACACCCATTTGCAACCCACTACATTTAGTGCCTCACTCCTTTTGACCACCCTCCAGGTTTTCATCCTCTGTAGTGTTTCCACCTCCTCCTTCATGGCTGCCTCCCATCTCGCTGCCTGTGGTCCGCTGACTGCCTCTCCCACTGAGTCTGGAACCTTGATGTTCGTAACCTCTGTGCAGCTCCTGGAGACTCTACAGCATGGCAGGTTACATGGTGGCCTTTCTCTCCGTTCGCGGCGAGGACACTCCTCCCCGGCCTTGGCGGTGTACTCCTCACATGCCTCTCCTTGTGGCGTTGCCTCCCCAAGGGCTGGCACTCCTCCTGCTTTTACTTTGTGGTGCTCTGGTTCCACTACAGCTGTTTCTACCTCCCCTGGATCCGCTGACTCCCCAAGGTTGTCATTTGCCTGCACTCCAAACGGAATAGGTTGTTCCTCATGTGGTGGCTCGGCTTCCGGTGTCAACATGGGGAAGATCCTCTCGCGGAACACTACATCTCTTTTCATTTTCCCCTTCATACAGGGAATGCAGTCCATGACACATTTACTCTTATCCGTCAGCTTAGTTAAAACATCGAACTTCCTAATGTCCTCCATGTTTACGTGTCCAAGTCTTTCATGCCACACATACAGGTTTACTTTGTTCACCTTTCTCTCGGACTCCATCTGTTCCTTGATTTCTCCAATAGACTGTTAACTGTCATTAAATAATGTAACCTGGCCACTCGGTGGGCAACAAATAATTTCCTTTCTCCATGAAACAACTCCTGTTTACCCTTGTAAGCTATTGACTTCATTCCTCTTTCTTCCAATTGACTGATAGAAATTAAATTATCCTCCAAATCAGGCACATACAACACATCAAAGAATGTCACATCTACTCCTCCACACTCATTCAATAAATGCAAACATACCTTCCCTTTTCCCACTATTTTTAGCGGTGCTCCATCTCCCACTGCAACAGAGCCACTCATATCTTTGAATTCTGTGAATAAATCTCTCCGGCTGGTCATGTGGTCACTGGCAGCACAGTCCAAAATCCAAACACCATCACCCTCCTTAGTTACCCTCTTCATGCACAGGGCAATGTGCTCCCTTTTAACCACTGACGCACTGCTCCTTTTCTCCTTCTTCTCGTCCTCCTCCTTTGGACAATTCCAAGCAATATGGTCATTCTTTTGTCCACAAGCATAACACCAGTAAGCCTAGAATCACCTTCTTTTCTCGTTTCCTGTTTCCTTGTCCCATGATGTTCACTGTAACCCCCACTTTCACTGCTGCTGTTGTTCTTGGGCTTGTAGAACCTTTTCTTCTGTACTTTTAAAGCTTGATGTGAACCATGTAATTTAATTTGTTCCTCCTCCTCGATCAGCACTTACTTTACTATGGACATTGTTAGATTGTCTTTCTGCGCAATTAAAGTCTTCACTGTTATTTCGTATTCTTTAGGCAATCCCGTTAAACAAACCGCGGCCAATTGTCTATCATTGAGGCCTAATTCGTTTCGCACCAAACTTCTATTCATGTTCATCATGGCGTTGCAGTAGCCTTGAGTGGACATTTCCGGCATTTTCCGAAACCTTGCTAATCCTCTAAATTTCACCGCAGCTCCATATTCAGTATTTTCGCAACAAACTTTTTCTAGGTGTTGCCAGGCCTCCCTTGCTATTGTACGTAGTCAGCGATATCATTAATGACCTCATCCCCGTATGATGGAAGCCAATGCGACAAGGTTTGCCCTGTTTCTCCTCCAATTCTCGGCTGCCATAAGCTGTGGAGATTCATCACTGCCATAGCCTCCATAATCAGTAATTGCCTCCCATGCATCCTTCGCCAAAAGTTCCGCCTTCACTCTTGCCTTCCAAGCATTCCAGTTTCTCCGATTTAACTTCGGGATATTGGATAGCAAAGACGTTTTGTTTTCCATTTTGATCTCCGTTGTACTTCACCAATGCAGTGCACGTTTCGCCAGAAATTATTACGTACAATAGCAATTAAGCACTATCAGTACCTATAATATTTATATTTCACTACGTCTCTGGGCCCATAACCTGATAGCCGTGGTGAATGTGGAATATAAAACTTACTCCTTTTATAGGTTGCGTAAGATGAAGGAACAACAACTTTATTTATTTTTTATTTACACAGTATCGCTTGGCAGCAGTAGCGACAATACAAAAAAACAAAGCACCTCCCATCATTCCTGATAGGTAGCACCACCCACTGATGTGGATGAACGTACCATTCTAACACCAAGAGTGTTGGACAGCTGCAGGGCCTCAAACATCCCTTTGGGGAAGAAAAGGCTATTGTAAGGGCACCAAAGGAAGAGTCTGAAGAGAGCGCAACCGCTGGGACTTACCATCCCCCGCTGTGAAAAAAAATAAATAAATAACCCTTATTTCAATCATCATTTGTACATATATTATCTTTACGCTGATTGAATAATATCCCTTTATATTGACTGACGTCTAGGCAGGAAATTTTAATGTGCATGCAGTCTAGAGAACCAATGTCAGGGAAGCAGTTCCTGATAAAATTAGGTACCTAATAATTGGATTAGTTCTGTGTTAACTCCATACATTTTCCAAAAAGTATTAGCAAAAATATTTAGAGGTTTTTCCCATAGGTTAACAGCTAAGAATGGGTAATTTCACTAAATTTGGTACACGATTTTTAATCATCAATCAGCTGTACAGGCGCAACCTATTTATCGTTATTTTTTCTTTACATTACTTCACATTTCAAATGTAATTCATGCCCACCTTGATGAGAGAGAAAATCCAGCTATCACATCATGTAATTCTGCAGCAATTAAGGGGAATTTGGCAATATTTGGCAATGAGCACAAAGCTTCGCGTACATTCCTTAAGCACCTTTAAGCCATTGATTCATGAATATCAATCTAATCATCTAAAACCTTGAAAAAACTTTCAGTTGCGAGAAACATTAATGATATAAGCAATTGATTAATTGGTGGCACTTCGAATCCCCAGCGGTCCGTCAAAAGTGTAATATGATAGTTTGTGTCCCCCAAAGCTGATGAGTTACTTCTTTATTGAATCTATACCTCTCTTTAAGCTCTGAATCATTGTATGATAAAAATAGATCACATCGGTCCCTAATTAATCTATTTATCCTTATTGGTGGAACGTCAGCATCCTCAATATCTGCAATTTCTTCAATTTCCTCCACCTCGGGAATGCCAAAAAACTGCCGGCCGGCCATGTTTGGTATCTCTCACAAACGCAGACTGTGGCTTAAATCTACCTGGAGGTTAGGAAATTGGCAGCTTTTGAACCGCTGTTTAGATGACATCTGATGTAAAACTCATTCCTGCAAGCCAAAAACTGTGGTTTCGGCCATTTTCCCTAGCCACTGTCTAAACCACAGTTTATACCTCATTCTTGCAATCCACCCAGTGTTTTCCATGATTCAAATAATGTTGAAATGATAAAAAATTAATTGGCTTTGGAGATGACAGGTCTATCTGAACAATGTTACCCAAAACAAAGGGATAGCTCAAGGAAAGTGCACTTGAAAAAAGCTGATGTAAAGTATGAACTCACAATGTGGGTACTTTATACCAAATTAATGCTAACAGCACCAGGTTCTAGTATAAACTCAGTCAGGAGACTCCAGAGGTAGAAATTCGAAGATACCAAGCAGAAGATTTGCTTCCACCTAGTGAAAACATTTTTAATTACTGGAAAATTAACAGTCTCTATCCTCACTTGAAGGAATTATCTTCAAAGTATTAAATACTCCTCATTCAACAGTTTTTTATGGTTGACTCTTCAGCACCTCAGGTTTAATTTGTGACATGAAAAGAAGCAGATTAGATCCTGAACGGGTGAGGATGCTTGTATTCTTAAATAAAAATCTGCAGTAGGTAATAAGTTCAAATGATATTATTGATGCATATGATTTTATTGATTTCATTAAATTTGAAATTTTAAAATAAAGGAGTTAATGTTTATAATTTTATTTTACTCATGAAGACATCAAATATATTACAGTAGAAACTCGAAATTACGAAGTCGACGGGACCGGAAAAATCGGCACTTCGTAATATCAAATTTCGTATCAACGAGTATCTTTCAAAAACATCGCGATGAAGCCCTTCTTTGTTTCCTTAAATTAAGATGAACTCTCACGACGTACTTGCATGATTTACGAATTTATAATTCATAAAAGTATACTTGAATGTGTGTTCATGTCCACGAGGTGCAAACAGTTTAACGCAACTAATTTGTCGGAGGTTGATTCTTCCGATTTTCGGGACTTCCGCCGTGAAAAGATGGAACGATGAGGTGATGATGATATTCGGGATTTCCACCTCATCGTTCCATCTTTTCACGGCGGAAATCCCGAAACTCGGAAGAATTAAACTCCCATCTAAGACCCGCGGAAATTTACTTCGCGACAACTAACTTGCCGTTCTTTTTTCCAATAAATGATTAGGCAATGAAGCGTCTTTGCAAAATTTTTTGTGCAGTTTGGAATAAGCCTATGAAGCTTCATAGCGCATTTTTCTATATTATTTCCTAACTGGAGAACTCTTTAACTGAAGGGGATCGGGTTGGTGTGGTGGCTAGAGTACTGGCCTCCCATCCCGAGGGCCCGGGTTCGATTCCCGGCAGTGGCGGATTTTTCAGTGGAAAACCGGTCCCCACTTGAGTGCCTAGTGGAGGGCATTTCAAGTACAGTACTCCGTCCGTCGGATGGGACGTTAAGCCGTGGTCCCCTTGGCGCCTTTCGTTAAGAGTAGGCTAATGCCGACGCCGGGTTTCTCTCCACCCTTCCTCCGTTCCCTAAAAACTCCTACCATTACCCAATTACCCACCTATCCTATACGGCGCAAATGACCTCAGCTGTCGGTCGCCTCCACTAAAAAACAAACCAACCAACTCTTTAACTGAAGCGTGAGCGATGTTTAATCATCAGTAATACTGATTGATGCATACAATAAGGAAGTGTGTGACTTGCGCGATCATTGGCACCGGATATTGAAATTAGAGGAATAAAATTTCGTTAGAAGATGGTCCTTTCTCCGCATCAGGCATAATATATGTACCTACCTACGTTAAGCTAAGACAGTGAAAATAATCTCTCGCGGATGCTATGCGATGGATACACATTATGTATTTTGTATAAATAATGCTAAGCCCATTAATTTCCCGAAATAACAATCGTTTTTCTCCCTTGGATTCTGCTTATTTTTGCGTGGTTATTTCTGAGATGATAGGGCTGAAAGAAGAGCTTATAGAAGAGTCCAGCTATGTACCTCCTTTCAGAAGTATGGTGTACAAGCCACGCACTTCAACGGTGAAGGTGAGATAGTTCCTTTTACACTTCATCGGTTACTAACGATGCTAACATTACAATTCAATAATTTTCGTTTTTCACTCTACTACACGAAAGCTTCAGTTGTGGTTCTATTTAGAGTAGGTCTGCCTGCCTGCTCTTCATTCATTATATCTCAGAGTTCTTTTTAACATTCGCTATTGAATTGAAATGTGGGATATTTTTGCTAATCGTTTTTCCTTTGCCTACGATCAAGCAAGGATACTTGCGTCCAAGCATTGCAGCTCCAGGTCAGGCCACGCATCAAGCTAGAAGCTGCCTTCTTTCTCTCCTTTCCCCATCGCTGTGGGTGGGGGTTACTCCATTCGCCCGCTCACAAAAACAGCTGCGAGGCCCATGGTCTCGTAGTATCTTACGTCTGTTGTGAGGGTGATCCACCTGGGATTCAAGGCCAAGGGCTGCGCGCGAAGGATAAACCTCGAATGAATCATCAGCTTTACGCTGAATAGTCGCATCTTATCTTCCTCCTCCCTTACCTCAATTCACTTGCGGAGAGGGAAGACATGATTCTGGCGAGTGGAGCTTTTACCATGAATCAAGATATGCCCGCAAAACAATATTTACGCTGAGTTAGACCCATCGGCGTGCACAGATTCCTTGAGATTGGGGAGGGAACTTCTTAAAGGGCCCAAGAGCTGGTATGGGGGGCCTGCAAAGTTAGCGTGGGGCATCTCATGCTAGCCTAGCGTTGAGGGGGTGGGACGGAGGGGTACTCGAAGGGGCCTGATATCCCGGAGGGCGGGCACGGGGGGCTTGGGTGTGAGGGGGATGGCTCGTGCCCATTCATAGAGCGGGAAGGGGGACATGGAGGGTCACTTAAGGGGAAATATAGCCAGTGTGGGAGGGATAGGTTAGCCGCAAGTGAGAGAGAAAGGTGATGGGGGAGAGTATGCCGAGGTTTTGGAGCAAAGGGGAAGGAGAGCTGGGTGAATTTTTCTGGTGTGGACTGCCTAGTGGGGAAAAGGAATATGGGAATGTGCGGGCATTTCCATTCCCTTAATTTCCGATCCATTCCGGCAATATCAGAAAAGGGAATCAGTGAATAATAAGTCAAGAAGAAATACGAATGAATGTTTATTAAAAATATAGTTCAGTTCTTGAGTTCCTACGTGAGTCCTTCGATGATAACTATTGCCAGACGGAATAATTATGCCGTCGAGCAAGGTTGAGTGTAATCAGTCTGAAATAGTGAGAAAAAAAGCTTCCTTGTGTTATATTCAGGACTGAATCTACCGCTCGAACAACATAGCACCATCTGCGATACATGTCATAGTTATTGCAAACGCGCAGCAAACGATTTCTGTACCAGGAATATTCATCATGGATTTATGTTTGAGAAAACTGGTAACAAAAAATGCCAGGGATCATGAGAGGAAAATGCTGGTTGTAGCAATTAGTCTCTCGCCGGCGAGTATATCCGTACACGACTACTTTACATTTTTTTAGTCTTACATTTTTTATCTTGTTACTCGTTGGCAACTCTGTGGACTCGTGGTAACAAAGCAAAACGCATTTTTTGTCCGATTGGTTCCATATTTTATGAACTACGATGCCTACGATTCAAAGTCGTCCTTAAGGTCTGGTTTCACTGGGGTGTCCAGCGGCCACGTCCAACTGTCGCGTCTGGACGTCGCGGCTAGACAACGCGGCCGGGTGGTTTCATCCAGGCGTCTACATCCTCTTTCCAAGGCTGGGCGATGTGGGAGAATGCGTATTTAGTTTAATTACAAATTTATTATCGGTTTGTGTTTCCTGAGAGTGAGTTGATTTTACGCTTAAATAGATGGTGACGATTTAGTTTTGTTGGAAGACGAAGAAAAGGACGGCCAATGTTGCAAGTAGTTTTACAAAAAAGAGCTGGAAAGGACGCGTAATATAAAATGCGGAGAGAGGAGAGCAGAAAAATCACCGAAAATTGGGACTGCCCGACTAGGCGTCCTCGTCTCGACTGCTCTCTCTCGAAACAGTCGAGATGCAGACGTCGGGCATCAGCCGTCGAACACGACGGCCGAGACGTATCAGTGAAACCGAACCCATTTGATAGAGATTGGATGAGTACGGCAGTGACTTCCGGCTGCTGGACGCCGAACGCGGCCGCGGGATGCCCCAGCGAAACCACACCTTTACTATTATAGCATTGAAAAATGAGATATCGTTCAGGTAATACATTCAGTGCATAATGTATTCGGCGATGATGATTAATTAGATGTTTAACTCTGACAAGGAGTGCCGGAAAACGTTTCTGTGATCCATCACTATTCGTATGAACGAGTAACTTTTTCACGTCGGGACCAAGATCCGAGGTTCGTAATTTTAAAACTTCGTTATTTCGTAATATCGCGTACTGTTACATACACTTAGATACCCTTTTGGTCGGGACCGAAGATTTTGCTTCGTAAAATCAAAATTTCGTAATTTCGAAGTTCGTATTTTCGAGTTTCTACTGTAGTAGAATATATGATATACAATATATAATTCTAGTATTTGAGACATTCCAGCTATGATTTAATATTCAAATTCGATATTCAAGTTTGAGAAATTTGATATTTGACCGATCACTAGTTATGACATTAATGAATTCGCATTAGAAATTTTAAAATGAAGGCATTTGTAGCGTGCCTTCAATGTTGCATACTTATGGAGAAAACCCGGTTTCGTAAAGTGACTAGAATAACATAGACGAATATAAGTAAAGTTTTGAAACTTAAAGGACGTCATGAAAAAAGTATGATTCATATTCTGTCAAAATTTCCTTTCATCTTTCATTTCTTTTCATTTTGTTATGACAATCTCCAAAGTGACGCTGGCCTCTGCGACTCTAAGAAATGTGCCATTTTTCATATTTTTTCATTATTTCATTTTTTCATATGGGTGCTATTTGGTTATATAGTCATCATTAATTATTGAATGGGCATCAACGCTAGGTATTGTACGTATTTTTTGGGAGGCGTAATAATTGAAAATGAAACTTTGTTGCTATAAATTAACACAGCAATGAACCAATATTCTGGTGTGCGTATTGATCCACTTGAAGTTATGTAACCGCATACAAATCTTCAATTTAACCTGAGAAGGCCTAACCTAGTTTCAGCAAGTTTTCCTCGTTACCATGTTCAGGATTTTGGGTCCCTACAAACATGTGCTAACGAGAGGTAACGTTTTTCTGAGCCTTTATGTTTTCTGAGTATGTTATTTCAAGGTATGCCCTGTTTGAGGGTTTTTTGATCTTCTGCAACATTTTGCTGTTGGTAGGTAAGTGGTAGGTTCTCATTGCACAAGGAACAAAGAGTAGTTTTCTGCCCCTAAGTATTCTCATGATACATTGAGGAATAATACAACTGCCATATTCAACTGTTTACTTCAATTGCCTCTACTGTTACCCATTCAGAGTAAATATTCTTCTGTCAAATGTTGCTTATGTTTATTTGATATACTTTTACAAAGACCTCTGCCGTATGACTATAGGTACAAATTAGTAGTTGTATGAATGGAGACATTGATGAAAATTTACATTTCCTTTGTTCTTTACAGCTGTTTTAAAAGATGTTCCCAGTTCTCCCCTGGAAATGCTGAAATTTCCTGAGAAGGATGCAATACGCATGGCCCTCTATCCAAACCTTGATTATAAAGGCCTCTACAATGCCATTGTTCAATTAATGGATGTTGCACCTCTGATCCAGTATGGTCTGCAAGGTAAGCATTGGTATCTTGGTTTATTGCTGGGAAAGGAATAAGTAGTTCTTAATGAACTACAGTCAAGCCCTTTTACAATGAAGTTAGGAGGTCAATCATTTACTTTTTAAAAACCAAAATTTGTTAGATGTGGGCCCGTTTTTCTGAGCCTTATTTGACACTCATTGCTCTACTTTAGCATTTGATATCAGATTATCGGGTTTAAAGTAGTTCCTCAGCCCTCACTACGGACAGGGGCAGCAGAAGCAGTTATAATGCCAAATCACAATGTGAAACCAACGTCACATCAACACAATACATACTTTTTTTGACATCTCTCACAGTGTGTAGGTGCCATTGTGTATTTCGTAATTATCTTAGATAAGAAAATAAGGCGGCATACACAGTGCAACATTGCACTAGATTAAAGGTTGGCTACAGTGCCAGTATTAGCGACGTCAAGGTCAATTGAATAATGATGAGATGCATCAGATATGGAAATATTGCAGCATTTTAGCTTCTGCTGTTTATCTATAGTTCTTCTCTGAAATAATTAGTAGAAGAGACCTGTTTAATCTACATTGTAGGCTTAAGAAAGAGCATGCTTTTGAATATTTTCTTCTGATTTAGCCACTGTTGCCAAGAAGCAATGTCTACTGAATTACATTCCTCAGTAATGGAGTGTGTAGTGGACTAAACAAATATAGTGTAGTGGACTCAAAACAAATATAGTGAACTCTCATTAGCATGTTTATGTAGGGACCTGTAATTCTAAACGTGGTTAGGAGGGAAACGTTCGAAACAGGTTAGGCCTTCCAGGCAATTTTAAGCGTTATTTGTGGGTTGTATAACTTCCAGGGGGGAATATACTGGCCGTTCATTTTAGTTCATTCCATAGATAGCTGGTGTTAATTTATTGTAACAAGGTTTCATTTGTACATATTATGCCTCCAAAGAAAATACATATGATACATTGCCTTGATGTTTACTCGATAATTAATTATGACTATAATGACCAAACAGCACGTTTTCTCTCTACAGTCTGTTCATAAAGTACACGCACAGACTCGAATATAAGGCTTTACTTTTCAAAAATGGAGATAATCATATGGAGCTTATCAGTGTGTAGATAATTTATTCTTACATTTTTTATTTACCTTTAATTACTTTGAGGCATGTTTTTGCAGTGAGAATATAAAATGGCCTAATTTTTTTTTTTAGAGTCTCAGAGGGTGACATCACTTCAGAAGTTGTCATAACAATATGAAATGCACAAACAAAAGGGAATATTGATACAATATGAGTTGTACTTTTGTCATGATTTCCTTTAAGTTGCAAATGATTAACTTGAATCATTTAAGTTAATCTTCAATTTACAAAACTGGGTTTTCCCCATTTGCACATAACTTGGAGGTAAGTGACAAACACCTTCGTCTTAATTTTAAAATTTCTAATGCGAATTGATTAATGTCATAACACAGTATGCTACAATACTTTCTTTGAATTATATATTTTTTTAAACTAGTTTCGATTGAAAACTGAAACACCTAATATCGTCATCGCTGAGTTGGACCGAACTTGAGTTTATTATTGACTGTATAACTTCAATTTTTGCTGCTAGTGCAACATGCTTCATATGTGTATTTTTGTCCACATCTCAGAGGAGGTTGAACTTTTCATTCGATAATTTTCTTTTCAGCATAGACTTTTCCATGGCTAATTCTGAGCACTTGTCCCACATTTAATGTCACAAAGTATTGGTGTTCTTGTAGTTTTGATGTCCAGTTATCACTTATAAACAAATGAACATTGCAATGAAATGTACAGTTTGTCACTGCCCCTTTACTTCTCTATAACCATTTTTTTTACCATAATATACTTATTTAAATATTTTTGCAAGCGACAATCTTCTTTTAATGTGAGAATTGATCCTTTATAGATATCCATCATCAAATTAACCTATTGGGTGATTATTTTCTCAGGGAAAATTTTGTTTGGTATTCCTCCAAATGCACTAAAGTGGTAACTAAAAGGTGGTAACAGAATTATTTACATGCACTCTGACTTGTACCTGAGGAAATAAATGTGCTATCAAGGCATGTCCTGGAGTCCACTGTAACGTGGAATAAAATTTGGAAAAGCTAATTTTACATTACTCATTGGAATGTCATACTTTCATTGTTTGCTACACTGGTCTTTAGCATATTACTGTCAGTGCCCCTAAAAAAATCTAATTTATTATTTTAGCTTAATTTTTCTGTTTTTTTGTTCTCTGCATTATGGTCAAATAAAATGCTATTTAACTAATAAATAAATGAGGCTACTTCTACTCAGTAAGCAAAGTTTCTCACACTCTGACATTGTACTTCGTTTCTCCATCAGCAGGATCTTCTTTTGGCATAAGCCTAGCAAACCATAAAAACAAAATATATAGACCTTTATTTTTGGCTGAAATTCTTGTAATTTAAATCCAAGATGTTGGAAAAGCTAGTGTCATCATCATTGTGCTACAGCTGAACTATTGCAAAACATTAATTTTTGAATGAGCCTTATATCACATGATGAAACTGTAGCTTTTACCTAAGTAAAAGCCTCGATTTCATACTTACTCTTTGTGTTTTATATAAATTGGAAAAAGAATTGATTTTCATTTAAGCATATAATTTTATTTTTATTTTCCCCTTAGCCTTTGGGCAGTGTGTGCTACAGTGCCTTGGGTGCCTGCTGCCTTTCCTTGGACATGATCTGATTGATTCACTGCCCTGCTTAGTGGCATCATCTATGGCTGTGTTACCAGTGTCACTTCATCAAACTATAGTTAACACATTATGTTTTTATGTATTGCCTTTCACCATTGGTAAGTTGGCACGCCTATTTTTGACACCTTGTGGGTTGTTACATTTCATGTGTTGTATTTTGATGCTGTGCACTCTTAATAGGGATGTGCCGATTCTCGATACCTATTCTCAGTACCACCGTTTCTTTTGGATTGGTATTGGTATCAAGAATCGATTGCCTAAAGTCGATGCCAATACTGGCGATACCTATACAAAATGTGGTTGGTATAGTCTGACATCACCACAGCTGGTTGCCATGGTAATCGCTATCTTTTTTTCCAAACAAATGGGAGTTACAGCAGCATACAGCAGTTTCTACCATAAGGAATTCTTTAACAGTTGATTTCTGTTATTGGTAGTACTTTTAAGCAGTACAGGTAGATTCTAATCGCGAAGCTTGTTTGTGGTGGATGAGCGTCATCATTGAAACAAATATAAACACATTTGTGACTTCCACTGTTTAATAAGGCATATGACCGGTTTTGGCTGCTAGGCCATCATCAGGCCACCTGAGTCTTGTCATAGTGTAGGAAATGGAATATTTTTTGCTGGAAATATCTCTTTCCATTTGGTTGGCTAACAACAGGTGCTGTTGAACAAAGATTTTTGGGCTTATTTGCATGGCTCATGTTCAGGCTTTTGTAATGGTATGATTATCAGGGGGTCAGGTTAGTGCAGCAGAATCCTGTGGAGAACTTTTTATCATGTCCTCTTCCCGTTTTAGGGGATGTTAACTGTTGACCCTTTTTTTATTAGTAGTCTAATGCAGGGTGGCGATCGTCAGGGAAAACCGGGAAAACCTGGAATTGTCAGGGAATTTTGGAAATCTGGAAAAGTCAGGGAATTCTCATGACAGTCAGGGAGGAACTGGGATAGGAAATTCTCATTATTTTTCTACCATTACGTTTACCGGGCAGTCTTTCCTGCCCTTTATTTCACCTAAACATTTCACCAACTAATGTCCATCGCCGAACTGCATGGAATAAGCCCCGTCAACTCGTTGAACATTCAGTTGTGAATCTTAGTTATTTAGCTGTGAATCAGTTATACAATGTATCCCTTTTGTATATCCTTAATGCGATATTTGCCTATTAGTGTTAAAATTCATGATCACCGTGTATTCTGCTCATCACAAGGAATCCGAGGCTATGTTTTTCGGAAGATTTTACCTCAAGTTTTTTTTTTAACTTCCGAGACTCAGGTCGAGAGGTAGTTGGAGGACACTAACTTGTAGTAAATATGTGCTTGTAGTTCTAAAAATACGAGACGATGATTATTAAAACGGCAATACAAGTACGGTCACACGTGTAAACAAAATCTTACGCTAGATCGTCTTCGATTTCCATACCCCCCTTCGCAAGGCCATAAGAAGAGTCTTCCTCCCCTCCCCACCTTCCGTCTAAATGCATTTATTGAATGGCCCCCTTAGCTCCCTCTCGAATTTTTCGAAAAAGCAATTTAGTCAGGTCACAAACCACCTCAAATATGACATTCCTAAATATGACACTGCCGTTGCTAATTGCCTCCTGTTTTCGCTCGCAATGACGCATTATGTTTTGTTTGTTTATACAAATATTTTTACATTTCTGGTTCCCTCTTACAATCAAGGGGTTACAACCTTGTCAGTCAAATTGTTATTCACTTCCAAAACTCATGCCATCTGATTTTGATCCAGTCCAAGAACTTCGCGTAGCTTTGTGACACCTGTGCTGGAGTCTGCCAGTAAATTGGCCAATAACTTTCCCTTTGATGCCTTTTCAGTAATCTTCAACTTCCCAGAACTACCATGACACGCCACCTCTTCCTTGAAGAATTAGATATTGTCAATTTGTAATTTTACCGAAGAAAACAGACATGGCCACGGATAACGATACACGGCGGCGAAAAATGTATTAAAAGTGTGTACAATTTGTGTGAGGGCTTAACTTGTGAAGGTTTAATATATTTTTTCATTGGGGCAGAGGTTTCATATATTTTTTCATTCTTATAGCTTTTAATGTATTGATTTCAGCTTTTAACATTATCTGAGATCTGACGAAAATTTAATCCAGCAGAAATAAAATAGTCTGATAATAGGAGACCTTTTGGTGATCGGTCAGGGAAATTGCTAAAGCTATCAGGGAAAAGTCATGGAATTTGAAAATTGGTTATCAGTAGCCACCCTGCTAATGCCATACCATGCTCCTCTCCATTTTCCCTCACTCCTGAAATCTTACCTATGCCCAACCAACCATCCATTAAATGACCTCAGTTGCTGGCTGGGTCACAAAAAAATTCCCATAATCATCTGAAAAATCATAGCTGTTTGATATATAGTAAGTCATTGAATGGAAGAAGAAGGTTTTGGACAAAGCTTGGGGAATATTATCTCTAAGCAGAGTTTTTGAAATACTGCTAGAGAATTATGTTTTATTTAACCACAGGCAACATAGGGGAATGAACTGACTCTACTAATTGATGTGTAATTCTTAGCCCTTGGTTCATTGGCTGCATCCCAATGTCCTTGATTTTTTTAATACTCTTTTTTTCCAAACAGTACACACATTCTTTCACTTCCTTTAATTGCTGGTACCTGTTTCAGATTCATTAGAATTTTTTAAGTTAAAAAGAGTATCCTACTCCTAATGAAATAGTCATGTTTTACTATGATACATATTGACTAAAATCCAAAATACTTGGATTTAATATTTCAGGAATGACAACTCATTTTGGTTCGTAATTGTTATTGCTTTTTGCAGTGAGAGACAAATAATAGGGAGAAGTCATTCACTTTGCCAAAGAGACTGCATGTAATTAGTTGGACATTAAAATGATATAAAATAATGGTGAAATTCCTTTTATTACAGCTAGAGCAGATGAGCAGACTCTTCAGCAAAATCACATGAATAGTTATGCTGGCCACAGTGTCTCTTCCATCATCATGCTAATATTTCAATATTCCACCAGCCCATGTAAGAAAAAGTTTTTTTGTTTGATTTTAATGTAAAATTCCTAGGCTAAAATTAATTCAATGAATTTTGGTCAGGAAGATTGCAAAGCATATTAAAAAATAGTGATGTGAACTTGATCTAATGTCTTTGCAGCTCAGCATTGCCAGATTCTCGAATGTCTCATGTCTATGAGAGCAAACATCGCACAGGATCTCTTATGTGTTATTGCGCATGGTACCACACCAGCACGAGCAGCTGCAGCCAAACTTCTGTTTCACTACTGGCCGCCCTTCTGCAGTTCACTGGTTCCTCTTGAGTTACAAAGAAGGCAAGGAGGGGGAACGCCGGCCACTTCTGTGAAATTTACATGTAAGAAAAAAGGAATAACCAAGTACGTTTAATCCCCCTTCATGGTGTGGTACAGTGGGAGTCCATTTAACGAGTACAAGGTCTTTAAGAAAACTATCCGACCTTTTTTTTCGGAATACCTGATGGATTTGAATCAAGTGGGCTTGCTTGATCCGACCTTGAACCTTTGTGCGCATGAGTGAATTTTTTCCTGCCTTTCGATAGCATCTGTTGCTGGCAAGCAGCATTTGAGTGAGGTAGTGTGTAGTGCTTTTGTCGGTTATTCTTTGCAAGGAAAATGATGGAATGTCTGGAGCAGCACTACTGAATCAAATTCTGCCAAAAACTGGGCAACAGCCCAGGATGTCCACTGACTGGGAAAACCTGGAGAATCGGGAATTATTCGTGAATTTTCAATGCAGGGAATTGTTCGTGGATTAGTCGTGATTTTCTGGTCTGAGTCGGGAATTTTAAAAATTCTTAATTCATGACAAAATCCTTATTTTATAAATAGGATAAACAACGATGACTTCAAGATTTATATATATGTATCATTTGATAACTGTGCAAGATGTAATGGATTTGCCGTTGTTATGAATGAATAAATAAACGATGGAAAAGTGTTTAGGCGCAATATATCGTCAGCGCTGTGTGGATCGGAGACGTTAACT
The DNA here is from genome assembly GCA_933228895.1 of Platycnemis pennipes. Taxonomy (NCBI): domain Eukaryota; kingdom Metazoa; phylum Arthropoda; class Insecta; order Odonata; family Platycnemididae; genus Platycnemis; species Platycnemis pennipes. The sequence goes on from OW121846.1 coordinate 52,575,678, forward strand.
GATCGAATGTCATTGAACGGATGCCTTCAGCATCACGTGAAGTGCCCTTCGTTCTCATTCATTGCACATCGGACTAAGCCCATGATACGCAAACATATGCCTAACGTGTAGTGATGGCTGGATCGGATCCAAAGACACGGTGTAAAATCAGATCCGGATCGTAGATTTTAAATTTTCGTGGCTTAGCGATCAAAGTGCCCCGTGAATGGAATGTAGTTGCAGTAGATATTGACAAAAAGAGGATGTGTAACTCAGGTCACAAAATTAGATGAAAATGTTCCCGTGCAACTTAAAGCAAAATAAAGAAATATGGCTTTTTTCCCATTACCCCGGTATCGTGGGAAAAATTACATAGGATGTCACGCTGGTAGCCTACATTCACCGGGATCAGGCGTACAACGAGAGCCAGTGTACTGTGCGAAGTTCGATCCCTATCGCAGTTTAATTTTTTCTTTCAGTCACTGCATCGAAAATGTTATCATATTCAATTTCAAACCATTACATCTGAATACTCACTTTATTATACTTTTGTTGTTTAAATTAGATATATTAATGTACCATTAATAAATTAAGGATGGTCGGTTCAGATCCAAAGATCCACGGGTCTTTCATTTCATTCGCTACTGAAATCATATCCGAGGACAGTAAAAATTCAGATCCGGATCGGAGGTTTTAACATCTCGCGGCCTAGAGATAGATGCGCCCCGCGAATGGAATGTACGGTAGATACTGACAAGGAGAGGTTGTGTAACTTGATCATGAAATGAGAAGATTTTTTCCGTGCCAAAAAAACAAAATAAAAAAAATACTCATCATGACTTTTTTCTCCATAGGCCCGGATGCGAGAGAAAAAAAATAAAGCCGAATGTCACGCAGGTCACCTACTGCCAGATTCCTGTGAACCATGATAGAGTAGTTGTTAAAAATGAGGGCTAGTGTACTGCCAGTCGCGAGTTTGATCCTTAACACTACCTAAGAATACAGCCGTGCTGTATTCCTAGGGTAAGTCTAGTAGGCAGTTAAAAAAAGTAGATTATCAGAAATTTCATGTGAATTTATAATTTAAAAAATAATAAAATTTGGCGTTAGTGAAAGGATTGGAAAAATTTTTATTGCAGAATTAAATCGTGTAATCATTATGTTAACTTTACAATGTATTTTTGAGTGAGGCATTTGTAAATCAGGTTTAAACGATAGAAGTACAAAAAAGTCAGTATCCACACACAAAGGTTGGAAATGAAGGATGATAAAGTTTTTGATTCAATGGCTGAAAGAAAAATTTTAAACAGCGATAAGAATCGAACTTCATTACCTGCAGTCCACTACCCCACTCTGCTAATGTCGGCTTACCTGATTTAGGAGAATACATGCTCCCCAGATGTCATTCTACTTTTTTCTTGCAAACCCGGGTCAATGGAGAAAAAATCGGAGACTGTTTTAAATGTTGTTTATAGGAGCGTGAAGAAAGGCTAATTTCATTCCAAGATCAGAGTTACACAACCTCTTCTTAGAAGTAGCAAATTCTCAAATTTCATTTCAAAGGTTATTGTTAATAAGATATTGCAAAATTACTAGTTTAGCAGCTTGAAATATTCTATAATAATTTTTTCGTCTTAAAAAAGGAATCCCCGTACATTCCATAAATGGGATCTCTTGTCACATTAAAATTTTTTTTTGTTTCTAAAAAAAGGATTTGAAAGCATTCAAGGATTTGATTAATAATTGGAAAAAATTCCTTTATTAAGGGTGTTCAACGCATTTTGAATAGTCCGATTTAACGGCTTCTCATCTCACCATGATCTCGCGGCTCTAGTAGTTCTTGTGAGTTGCCATCAGCGTCGCCACCGTGGAAAGTGGAATGGGGAGTTGAGGGGAGGGACCTGATATGTCGCAGCTGGGATTTTTCGGGGGCGGCGACAGGAGGCCTTGCGAAATCCGCAACGCGATCAAGTTTCTCAGAAACAGATAAGGTCGAGAGCTCTCTTTTCGGAGCCGAGTGTGAATTGTTTTCCTCGTCTTCGTTGTGGTCGAGAGTAAGAAAGGTCAGCAATTACCTAAAATTGAAAACACCTAAAGGGTTCTGGGATTGTCGGCGTTGCCTTGGATTTGTAGTACAGTTTTTAGTGGTTGTCAAATGTTATGGACTGAAGTTATTAAATTAGTCATCCATGATTTATTTTAGCGCGATGCACGTTGCCCTCGTAAAGTAATTGTGAGCATTTTTAATGAGGTTAATTAAAATATCGTCTTTCCCCCTAGCATATGCGACTAACTATGACTCTTGTCTTTCATTAATGTGAAAGTTCAATGTTATTTCTCTACAGTTTCCTACTATTTACAGGGCCAAAGCGCTCACATATTTTCCTCTAACTGTTACCAGAGTACTTTTACTTGAATATCAATGGCGAAGGCAACAAAAAATTTCGTTTATGAACGTTGTGCATTTACGTTTTTCGGTTATCATTATGATTTTACGGTTAAATTGAATACGCTTTTATACACACCAGAAACGAAACGGACTAAACGGTATTAATGGTCAATGCTCCACATTTATTAACACGCCGTTTTAAATTGAGATTATTAGTGAAAAAACTTTTTTCTTCGCAGGTAATTCACCATATTTACAATAATTCCCTCAATTAAACCCAATGACTGGTTTGACAGGGTTGAGTTCCGCCGTACTAAGGTGGAAGGTGAGTGAAATTCACACATTCAGGGTAAAGAGGCCAGTTTTCCGACTTACACAACTCTGATACTGAAATTCAAACCGCGATATCATGCCAAAGTGCTTCGTCCGGAATTGAATCTGTTACTGAACGCTCTACCCACTGGGCTACTATGCACTCACTAGTTACAATTAGTAATTATAATGAGCAAGTTAAGTATGATCACCCTGAAAATTAACTTAACCATTCGTAAATAAGGTATATCTTCCACTCTGTGCATTGTTACATAAAATTAAAAGTTGAGAAAACAGAAACATAAATGGCATAAATAACAGCCTGCAGTAAAAATTCGTATACAAATTACCAACTAACATTAGCACAGGAAATCAAAAAGGTTATATAAAGCAGTAATACAATGAAAATACAGTTTATGAGCACATAAAATCAATATATTAACATCACTCTTAGAAAGAGTGTAACCACAAATTATTAAAGTTCACTGATTATATTCACCATTACTGCATAGCTGTTTACCGGATCTTCACGCCCTTAGGATAACAAGGATCTTCGATTTGTTTACGAATTTTTTTACGAAGGAGCCCTTACATTTAATTATCTCGTAAATTTAATATTGCGAAATAAATGCCTTTTTCGGTTTTTTCCCTGCGAATCGAATTCTGCACGTTGCAATCTCTCCTCTTCGTTTTGTTGTATCCTTTACGATACTGCGCTTTTCTATAAGGCTTCGTGGACTCTTCCATAACGCCGTCACTTCTGGACGCTGGAGAACACAGCCACACGCACCCTTCCTCAAGAGATAATCAAAACTAAAATAAATCCACCCGTCGTACAGTGGCGAATTTTTGAGAATTCCTTAACAAAACCATAAAATTGAAATTTCGTTTGAAGGGTTCCGGATGTTTGCAACCGTTAGCTAAATTATGTGAGTATCTACAGGGCTACAGGTTTGTGGAAAATCGTTTCCTTCCGTATCCTTTTCCTACTCATTGGCCTTGCTGCTGCTGTCTTTTCCGGAGAGTTTCACTAGTCGCATATGACACTGAAATAACAAAAACTACTTCATGTATGCTTTTTCGGTGCATATCGGGCACCCATGAAGCAAAATTACTGCGAAAGATGTGCATTGAGAATATTTTAATTTAATTATACGAAGTTTTATTTATCAGTATGCAATATTTTATACTCGCGGCTGAGCTTAAAACCACCAAGTGCGTTCGCCGCGTTGCGGATGGCTGGTCGTTCTCTAGATATAGAGGTTAGCTACGAGATAAGCGAGTTTACTCGTTAAATAAGCAGTCGTGGACGAAAAGCTATCCCTGGGTAAGGTAGGCCTTCAATTAATACAGATCCTGTGAAGATACCGCCAACAATTACCCTTCTCAGCACCCGGAGGGGAGAGCAGCAGCTCTTATTCTTATGAATGAAGGTGGAGACCACAGTGGTCGGTAGACCGACACCCATTTCATTACAGGCGTGGTAACATTTACTTTAGCGGCTATAGTACTGCGATGTGGAAGGCAAGGAGAAACCACCACATTATTATCCCGAGGAGTCGCAGCTACTCCACTCTTTTCTTTCTATCGAGACGTGATGGAACCCTCTACAGTAAAATATTCCGGAGGGAAAATAGTCCCAATTCGGATCTCTGGGCGGGGACTACCCGAGACACTACATCAGTCAAGTGTGATAAACATTTTAGGGTAGGAAATTGGAACGTGTGATCACTTTGGACATACGGAATATTGAACCTGAAGGTGGAAATGCAGAGAGTGGACCTCGATGTATTAGGAATCAGTGAAATGAGATGGCCCGAAGGAGACTTCTGGAGCGGAAGTTACAGAATTATTCAAACCGGATCACTGAATGGTAACACTGGAGTAGGCATAATGCTCAGGAAGAGTGCAGGACTGCGCGTGAAGAGCTTCCTGCACTACAGTGACAGGATTATAATGTGAAGATTGAGAACAAGCCTACGGATACCATTGTGGTGCACGTTTACATGCCTACGTCGGTCTACGAAGATGAATGAGTGGATGACGCCTCCGAAGATATCACGGCAGTTATAAAACTGGTAAAACGAAAAGAAAACCTAATTATTTTAGGCGACTGGAACGCTGGAAAGTTAATATGGAAGAATATCTGGAAATATGGTTTGGAAAATCGAAACGAAAGAGGAGAGAGAATACTGGAGTTCTGCAGACAACATAATTTAAGTAGCGGTTGTCAGCACATTGTTTAAAAATCACAACCGCCGTAGTAAAAGTCACAAACAAAGCAACTAAAGATGGTTGAAGCACGAAAGATCAGTAAAATAGCTCAAGCAAAGAGGGCATTCTATCAAGAGAAGAATCTACTAACAGCTAGAAATACAAGTGTAGAAGTAAGGAAACAATTCATCAGGACGTACGTCTGGAGCATGTTTCTTAGCGGCAGCATGGACGATGACAGCAGCGGAGAAGAATAGAGTGTAAGCATTCGAAATGTGGTGTTACAGAAGAATGATGAAGATTTAATGGATCGACCGAGTAAGTAACGAGGAAGTGCTAAGAAGAGTGGGACAAAAGAGAAGTATCCTGAAAACTAAAAAGAAACGGGACAACTTAATCGGCCATATCTTGAGATACAATGGCCTGATGAAGATAATCGTCGAAGGAAAATTGAACGGGAAGATTGTAGGTAGGCCTCGTATGTGATACATGGAACAGGTTGTAAAGGATGTAAAAAAGAGCAATTACGCTGATATGAAAACGTTGGCCGATAGAAGATCCGAGTGGAAGAATGTGCCAAACCAATCCTAGAATTGCTGACCGATGATGACGATGAAAATTTTGTAACTAAAAAACTGAAATATTGCATTAAATGGAGCATTTTCCAAAACTTTGAGCAGACATTAAGTTATTGATTAAGCAGTGTTAAGTCATCTGATTGGATGACGTTACAGCCCAGTATTTTATAATTTGTCGAATTTACTTTACCAAGAAATAAATGAACTTTTCAAAATCAGAGGTTGCGCTCATTTTGAACAAACTTTTTTGCTGTTTCGATTATCTTGTCCAATATCCGAGTTTTAATATTAGGAACGGTATAATTGAAAGTTCTAAGTGTGATCATATAACACGAAAGAGATAAAAAATTGTGAATGAGTTAATAGTAGCCACTTTTGGGGCATAACGTGTCCACTTTTTCGTCCTCATGAAAATACTCCGGGGATATTCCTATATTTTATTTTTGGAAATGAAACATTTTCTTGTAAATTGCATAACCAAGTGGCTACAAGGAACTAGAGATTTAAAAATGTCGGTAAAGAAACAAAAGAATGGTTTGATAGAGACATCAGTGTTTCCATCAATACGCCTCAGCTATTTGCAATTGAATGAATATGCAACTAATCGTCTATTTGTTTCTTTCAAAGGAACAAGTTCAGGGGCGTCGGAACTATTTTCGCTAGGAGGGGCCTACCTTGAAAAGGGCCCGCATTTTTTGCGGATAGGAGGGGGTAGAGCCTAGAATTCCCCTAAAAGTGCATATGAAGATGGTAGAATATGCGTCAAAAGGGAAAAGGCAAGATGGAAACAAGTGAAATTTGATTTTTAATAATGAAGACTAATTTTTCAAGGGCCCGGGGCAAATTCTGGGGGGGGGGCCGAATGCCCCCCCTGCCCCTCACTTCCGACGCCGCTGAACTAGTTCACGTTCAAGCGACGTCAGAGCGAATTTCTTTGTGCATAAGCGGTGAGCTCAACTGTCAAATGCTGTACAAATGATCCTCCGAGTAACTAGCCTGCGGTTAATGTCCTTGTACATGTCATAAATGCCGAAGGGCCCATGGAATAGAGTGAATTAATATCATTCCAAATCATGAATGACCGAGTTTTATCATTTTAAGTCATCGTCAGGTATAAGTACGTTATGGTTAAAAGAGTCTCAGTTGCTACACCATCAATATGTAGTAAGGTCGGTGGCTCTATTCTGCAAGAGCAAAAGTTACCCTAATTAACCAGTCACTAGTCTAAGATGCGGTTGCTGCCTTGTGGAAACAAATTATGATTCCTCGTGGGAAAATCTACCTTCCGTCTCATACTGTTCAATTCGTGCCAAATCCTGCACGCTACTTGATTTTTCCCCCTAACGATTTGAAGTGTAGCCCCCTAATCATACTAACCATGTTATTATTGAAATGCAATGCAGGCGATAGTGTGAGCAAATTTCGTAATGCTTTTTTATGTCGACATTGATAAGGGCAGCGCCTTACAGCGGGATATGTTGTTCAATAAGTGTGGATATGGTACGGTAAAGGTTCAAATCCTCATATCATGTCGTACAAGTTGATTGTGACTCATGTAATAATATTTAATTTAGTCAACTAAGTAAATTCTATTATGAAAAAATTTAATTTAACGTGTAATTGTAAATAATGACTACATATGGGTCTGAATCTCATTTGGACTCAGTTCGCATTGTAACCCAAGCTAAGTGACCCATGAACAAATGTTCATGAGATCTTATAAGACATATATTAAGATAAAAACGAAGAAAAGTGTGTCAGTTCCTCATTGGGTTACAGGTACACAAAAATATGCTTTACCAACATGCTACGTGGCTATTTCTCATGAAGTACTAAAAATACTCAAAGTGTGACACCTCTTGACATTTTCTCTTAATTTTTGATCGTGACGTAGGCTATATTTTCATTTTCAGTGAAAATATACTCGCGATAAAAAAAGAATCACAGTCACAAAACAATCCACGATAATCTCGGAAAGGTTTTTGGCAAATATTTATTTTTTACGGGGTACCATTCTCAACCATAAACAAAATGTATTGGAGCTAATATCCTGACAAAGAGTAAAAAATCATTTGAGAAAGCATGCCAAGGTTCAAGAGACAAATATTATATTTCAGTATCTCTGACCATCAATCGCACGTTAAGTGAGAGAAAGATAGGAACTTGCTATTGCGAAAATGACGAAAATAATTAAATCCTCATAGTGCATTGGTAAGATAATTTAGTGTTCGCCGTTATAACATATGTGGGTCCCTTATCTCCTCTTCCCAAGGCAAAAAGCTAAGGCAATATCACGAAAAACATTGAGCATATGCACTAACCAAATAGCATATCATTATATAACAGGGGTGTATAATGTGGGTGGGGTGGATGTCCATGAAAACGGAGTTGGCAACTACGAAATAAAAGCCAGGAGGGAAGGATGTTCGTGGCTACTTTTTAACAGTGCGCTTGATAAGTGCGTAGTCAACAATTGTAAATTGCACAGGATCGTAAATTATAGTAACATTAGATTACTAAATTTTCAATCATGCATGACGTTAGGTCTACTGCGAGCGGAGGACATCACGGTTGGATGCGATAGCAAAGGAACAAGAATCACGAAATAGGGCCGCACACAGGAAAGGGAGTCTATCAGATTCCATGAGGCAGGATATTGCTTCTCATACTATTGTAGCAGGTGACGGTAGAAAATGGTATAACAAATCTACATCTATGTGATTCCCTGCAAGCCACCGCGAGGGTGTGCGGCAGGGGGTGGAGATCACCAAACATGCATGGAACTATTGACATGCAATAGGCTACTACATGGAAACATGCTACATAGAGTTTGACTGTTATTAACTACTTAGTAATAAAGGGATTGGTTGTTAATACATGCATTATGCACTCCAGACAACTCTACAATATTTCACCTTACTATCCCTTTGTAATGATGCGTATTGCGTTCTCTTATAGTACGGGGAAAAATTAAATTTTGAATCTATCAGTACGACAATCTCTCTCTTTCTAATCTTATTAATCCGGTTGAATCTAAACCAATACGCTTGTTTTTAATAGGTATGTGCCTAACATATCTTCAGTAAAGCTATCCGTTTTAAATTTCTATAATAGATTTAAAATGTGGCTCACCAGAGATATTTATGTGCAAGAAGTACAATCTCGCCTTGCATTATTGTTATTTCTTGGTTTTAATTTGTGAACGCGTGAGTTAAGTCCACAAATTTTCCTGCAAAAATGTAGGATTGTTTTTCAATTATTAATGTTAATGAGACTAACATTTAATTTACATTTTTTGAATGAACTTCAAACTATAAAGTCATTGTTATTTGGCAGTTGAAAACTAAATAAAAATCGTTCGAAGCATTGTAATAGTCTCATTTTAATTATCCAATTTCAATTAATTATCAGTTTCAATTATCGCCCAACAATACGAAAACTCAATATTTTGCAATTGTTCTAAATAGCAATGTCAAAATATGAAACTAACGACACGATATTTCGTATTAAAAAAACAAACTGGTGTGAATAAATAGCATAAAAATTAGTTTGTGGAGGTTTTGAAAGAAATAGGTTGATCCTTTTCTCGACGCCCAGACACACAGTGGAATATCTCGCCAAGATCGCTCAGACCCTCCGTCAACCTTCCACACTGCTCTTCGAGCGAGGATGAAACTTGATCGCTTAGAGATAAGGAAGCCCTCCCCCCTCCGCCTCTCCCTCTCGGAGCGTCTCGGAGGCGAGATGAAGCGGTGGAATGGGGAGAGGAGGGGAAGATTGGGCGGGAAAAATATGAGGGGAACGCCTCAGCTTGCGTTTAGTTCGGTGAACGCGATGCATCGTCTCGCAATTTTAGATGCTGCAGGAATGGGTCGTAAGACGAGCACATTGCATTAGTCTCTTCTTTAATATGTAGGATTATAAATTGGCTGTGTCGAAGAAATTTTCCATTTACGTTCATACACCGCTGCGATAGGCGTTCAAAAACGCATAAAAACAGTAAAGTTTAACATGCGATTTCTTGATTTTTCAAGGCTCAGAGAAGATATTTCCTCGATAGGACCAAATACTCAACCTTTGCGCATAATATAATGAAAACAAAATGGACGTATCTATCATAATACGAGCATGGCATTTAAAATAAAAATAGTCTGCAGCGGCATTATTTGGCGAGGTGTTGAACACCCTTAATGAAAATGAACTTAAAATGTTTCTTTTAACTGCACTCTAAAGAATAGTTTTTCAGGTTTCAAAAATGTATTGCTTGATGAATATATGATAAGGAAGGTGATCTTTATGTTAGAAGTAATAAGATATAGTTATTGCATCTGTAAATCTTGGTCCAGGAACATATTATCCACATAGATGATAGGAAGTTGATTTTTTGTACAATAAATTTACTTGTTCTTTAGAAATTCTATTGTTGCTGTATTTATATGTTTATTAAAAATCTAGGATTAGAAAATGAATGAAATTCTCAATCGAGTATCTGAAACTAAGGATCCGAAACCGAGATAAAGATCTCAAACCTAGGCAAGTATACTGATACGACAAAAAACCTGGATCCGTCCATCACTACAAACGTGATATTTAAACCAATACATGTACCCAATATTTTTGGGCCTGTGTGGTTGTTAATTCTCCCGGTGTCTTGTGACAATTTTAAAATATCGGTTTCGAATACAGTAGGGTTCTTATTATCTGTGCTAATGAAGGGGGAAGCCCAAACAGATAATCCAATCACATTCAACTGTGTGGTACCTAGTTATGGCCTTGGTTTCAGCGCCATGCTTTCTTAAACGCTTTTCGTGGTAAAATCAGGCATTCCTTCATTCCATTTAGTTCTCATAAGCATTTCGCCGTCGAAAATTAATGACTATTGCTTGTGTGCCATAAATATCTTCTATCAATTTGTGGAACAATCGCAGGTGAACCATATTTCGAGACGTGCCATGCGTTCCATTCTATACATTCGCATAACTATTATTATACCTAATTGCCCGTATTTTCTGTTCTGTTGCCATCTATAAGCATTTTAATTCTAGGTCACTGCGTTTTAAACTGTGTTTACACAATGCATATCCCTGCGCGAGTAGATGCGTGAACACATTCACCATCGTTTAATATGCAAAATTACAGAAGTGCTTGAAAGCGTGGCCATTATACAAAATTGGTAAATTAGTTGGAAATGCCATCTAAAATTCAAGAAATTGAAGAAAACAAAGAAGAATATATGGCAAGTAGAAAAACTAAAGGAGGCTCAACATCAGCTGGCATTTCAAAAAGCAGTGGGAAAAACATAGGAGAGAACCTGAATGAGAAATCAGTGGAAGAGCGTTGGGAAAACATTAAATGTGGACTACAGGAAGCCGCAAAAGAAGTTCTTGGAAGAAGAAAAGTTGCCAAGAAGAAGCCATGGATCACGGAGGAAGTCTTAGAATTGATTGAAGAAAGAAGAAAGTACAAGAATGCGAAAACTGAAGAAGGGCAGCTCTGCTACAAAAGAATAAGGAACGAAATAAGTCGCAAAGCAAGGAAAGCTAGAGAGCTGTGGTTGAAAAATCTTTGCGAAGATGTACAAAGCAACCTTGCACTTGGAAAGGTGGAAGCGGCCTACAGCATAGTGAGGAACCACTTCAAGGAACAGAGCGCAAGATGCAATGCCATAAGGGACAAGAATGGAGGAATTTTGATTGAAAACGAGGACAAAGTGAAGAGATGGAAAGAATATCTGGAATAGCTATACAATGGAAAAAATCTCAGCACAAAAGCTATTGAAGAGGAAAGCGAAGTGGAAAAAGATGATATGGGGGCATCAATATTAAGATCGGAATTCGACGCTGCAGTAAGGGATCTTCGGATGAATAAGGCTTCAGGTATTGATGATGCCCCTGCAGAACTAATTAAAAATGCAGGAGAGAAGACATTAATTCATCTCTACAAAACCATCTGCGACATGTATTCAACAGGAGAAATTCCAAGGGACTTCGAGAAAAACATCATCATTCCTATTCCCAAGAAGAAGAGAGCGGAGAAATGCGAAAATTTTAGGACTATAAGCTTGACGACACATGCATCAAAGATACTGACCAGGATCATCTACAGAAGAATAGAACGAAAAGCAGAGGAGTTCCTGGATGAAGATCAATTCGGATTCAGGAAAAGTAAGGGTACAAGGGAAGCAATATTCTTAGGCTACTCATAGAGAGGGGAATGGAGAAGAACAAACCGACCTTCATTGCATTTGTGGATTTAGAGAAGGCCTTTGACAACGTGGATTGGGATTCAATGCTTGGAATTCTGAAGGGAATTGGAGTGTCCTACAATGACCGAAGAATTATACACAGTCTGTACAAAAACCAAGTTGCTGTGATTAAATCTGGACCCAGCTGTGAAGAGGCAAGAATAAGGAAAGGAGTGAGACAAGGCTGCGCACTGTCTCCCGTAATTTTTAATGTTTACATCGAGAGAGCCATAAATGAAGTCAAGGAGAAGTGTTCTGGAGTGAACGTCCACGGAGAAACAATCAGTATGCTACGATTCGCTGATGACATAGCTCTCATAGCAGAGACAGAGAAGGAGCTGAATAAGATGCTAACGACCCTGGAAAGGACTATGGCCAGATATCAGCTGAAGATAAATAAGAAGAAGACTAAGATATTGGTGTGCAGCAAGAAAGAAGAGCCGAAAACCAACGTTAAACTAGGAAAACAGAAACTGGAAGAGGTGAAAGTGTTCTGTTACCTGGGAAGCAGGGTAACCAACGATGGACGAAGCAAGAAAAAAATAGTGAGTAGAATAGCCCAGGCAAAGAGGCATTCTTTCAGAAGAAGAATCTACTTACAGCAGGAAATACAAGCATAGAAGTAAGGAAACAGTTCATCAGAACATGCATCTGGAGCATTTTTCTTTACGGTAGTGAATCATGGACGATGACAGCAGCGGAGAAGAAAAGGGTAGAAGCATTTGAAATGTGGTGTTACAGAAGAATGCTGAAGATTAAATGGATCGACTGAGTAAGTAACGAGGAAGTGCTAAGAAGAGTAGGAGAAAAGAGAAGTCTGCTGACAACTCTAAAAAGAAGAAGGGAAAACTTAATCGGTCATATCTTGAGACACGATGGCCTGATGAAGACTATCGTCGAGGGAAAAGTGAACGGGAAGATTGGAAAAGGCAGGCCTCGTATGAGATACATGGAACAGGTCGTGAAGAATGTAAAAGAGAAGAATTACGTCACAATGAAAAGGTTGGCCGATAGAAGAAACGAGTGGAAAGCTGCGTCAAACCAATCCTAGGATTGTTGACCAATGATGATGATGATGGTAAATTAAATACGTTGTGAAGTAACTTTGTGGTATTCCATTACACCAAGGTTTATTTAAAACTTTTATAAGACCACAGATTTCAAGGAGACACGACCCGGGTTTCAGCGAATGATCGCCATCATCACCTGATAATGGCGATCATTCGCTGAAACCCGGGTCGTGTCTCCTTGAAATCTGTGGTCTTGTAAAAGTTTTAAATAAACCTTGATGGTAAATTAGTTCACACATCTGTCCAGCCACATAATTGCACGATTAAATACATCGTGGAAACATGCCTTACCCGCATTGTGAGGAATGTGACCATGCAGATTGGCAAAATTTGCTTCACTTTCTTTCCACTTCCTAGAAATGTCAAGATAGTTGATGCACACTTGCAAGGTATCAGCTCCTCGGAGTCGGATTCCTTCATCGGAAACTATAGTAACCCAGGCACACGTCTCTTCTGCAGCAATCAGTGCTCTCGCCCCTCGAGAGTTCCGAGTCCCTTATCTTTGTGCTTATTTGTCATTTCAAAGTGAAGAAGGTCACCGACGACCCCAGTACAGTGGAGCGCTTACTATATGCAGTGATTCAGGAGACTCAAAGTAATGCAACACTGTCGTCTACGTAATTGGATAGCCTATTGCACGAAACCTGAGAGTGAGAGCAAAATGTAGCAATTTTGTCAACTTGAACGTGGCCACTGGCTGAGTGTTCAAACAAAAGTGGTAGTAGGAAGGGGAAAGGGAGGGATAGGAAGAGCAACAAGGGGGGGGGGAGCAAGAGGGGACATATTCACTCGGGTTTTCCCTTCAGATTAAAGCGATTGACGACCTCTTCCAAGGCTTTATCAAATTCAGCACCTTTTTTAGATGCATTCCATTTATTATTTCTCTCGATAGCCCCTCTGGTTTTTTAATGGACAGATTACAGTTTCGTTTGAGGAATCTATAGAATCAATCTTTGCCAACAAATTTTGCTTCCTGTTTAAAATTGGGAGCGATTCCTATGTGTTCACAAAAATGAAATGCATATTTCCTTATCGTTCTTGGTGTCAGCCCAAATTCTCATTTTGACAGATGTAATATTCTATCTGCAAATCTTTTTTTAGGATTCGAGATCCATTACAGGTTTAACCCTTATGACTTGGACTATACCAGTCAGAGAATAAACCCTTCTTTGAACCAATGTGTAAGGTACTGCGTAGTGTTCTGCAGCTTGGTTCAGAGTTATAGCTTTAGATTTCACTTTCTGCACACGTCTTTCATGGCTATTTCTGACCTCGTATGCCGGGATGTCCAATGAACATATGTACGAACCATCTACAGCAAGAAATCTTAATTAATGTTAAAGATAAAAGCATAAGTAACAGTGAAGGTCATGATCCGTTTAGCCTTGTTTTTCGTGATCAGTTTAGCCCCGCTTAGCAAACGTCAATTTAAAAAATCGTAAAAAAATAACATATAATGATTGAACACTATTCAGTTATCATTGTTCAACAGCTGCTACTTAATTAGATCGCAAATAAATTGAAAATATAACATACAAGGAGCAGAGAAATCCTTTGATGTTGCTTACAAAAATTAAAGTGACGATAAAAAGAAGCCCACACGGTTCGGTGACACTTCCTGGAATGGCCACCGACGTGAGTGCAAGACTTCGAGCCACTTGTCTATGTAGTACATGTACGTGCCAATAGACAAGTCACTCAGCATTAAACACAGCAATACAGAAGATGTGTATTTTTGGATTGGAGAAGTGACAGACCTTAGCGAATTCCGTTCAGCACCATTATCTGTTTAGACCTGGTCTACCTTACTATGACTTAATTATAATAGTATTTGTAAATCCTGTTAATGATTTAGCATACTTTACTGTAAGTACATTGTAAGTTGGCTTTCTGGTAGGCTTCGCAATATATTTTTTACAAACTTTTCTATAATTGTTTGAGAAATATAATTGCTGATGTTTGTTAAATATTTTCAGGATGACCTCACTTGAATTAGGATTTTTACTACACTAATTTTTGTTAGAAAAATATGGTGTGTAATACTAAAGACTGTTATGATTTCACTTTTTTGTATATAGTAAACCGGTGCAAAAATGTTACATTCTGATTCTGAGTGAACAGAAAATTGAGGCTTTGAGACTTAAAATAGAAAAGCATGGCAAAAAATATTAACGTAGAAAATCATCATTCCAAGAACATTGGTTGAATGCCGAAGACTTTAACCAGTGGGTTCTTTAAGTTCCTCATGCAGAAGAATTTGTAATTTCTCATGTAAATGCTAATTTAGAAAGAGGGTGTTCAGTCAACAAGTGGTTTATCTTTCCAAACCAACAAAGAGAGTCTCTTAACCTGAGGCCGCACTGCAGGTGGGTAGTGGGTAGGTTGGAGGGTAGAGGGTAGAGGCTGGAGGGTTGCGGGTGGATATAACCCGGCCGCACTGCGCGACGGAATAAGCAATGCGGAGGAGTCCAGCTTTGGGTTCGCGCGCTTTTTCAGAATATGTATAATCATACTACTACTATAACAATGAAGTGGTGTCTGTCTGTCCGTCGGTTCTATGTTCGTTACGCATCTCCTCAAATACTACTGAACCGATTAAGCTGAAATTTTGTAGGATTCTAGCGTATACACTACGTGTTATAGGCTATATAAAGAAACGCTCAGTGTCCGGGTTTGATTCCTGGCGCCAAATTTGTATTTACATTGGTTTAAATTGACTTTTTCAAATTATGGTAGCGTAAGAGTTTTTTCTTTCGCTCAGTAAAATAACTAAATATTAATCGATTTCTTTCATTCTTGCTGTATTCAATGGGAAAATGTTTAAAATTTCTTGTTCTTTTAACTAATTAATACTCTGTCCTCGAGGTTTCTGGCCAATGTGTAATTTACGTTGAAAATTACAGTTCTTTTCGGTTCTTTTCCGAGCGTCCTTTGCCATTGTCGTCTCCGAAACATCCTTGATGCTTAAACAGTTTGTCATAGAGGGATGCCGTAAAAGGCAATGTGTTTTTCACAAGGATATAGTAAGGTACTGAAGGCATTGTAGGCTATTCGTGAAGCAAGGTCAGCCATATTTTTCCGCACAAAGATACGTGATGACTGTTAGCGCTACTCACGGATTTAGAAGGCTTGCATTCGGTTAAAATTACGAGTATTTAAATGAATGCTTCAGCGGTGTTCAAATTGTGAGTTTTTTTATTTCTTTACGGGTTTAAGCATTTGAACCTAGGACATGAAGAGAAGAGATGGAAGGCTTTCGAAATCGTTGTCGATGGACAGAGCTTGAGATTTGAGATTGTTCAAAAACTAGGGAATAAAATTCAAATTCCAATGGAGCATAATATCTCATTACGTATCCGTGGGATGTTCATTGATGCCATTGCAATGATGCTAAAAAGTTCGTCAAAAAGAGATGCTGTAAACTGCATTGCTCTTTTCGTGAATATATTAAAAGTAACTAAAAAAGGTATCGCAGCTAATTCTTGAATCTAGGTGGGCCATTTCATTCGGAAAATCATACTGTCTTACTTTTCGCGCTACTCCCAGATCAAATAGGTTTGCATTCGGTAAAACTAAAAGTATTTAAATGAAAGTTTCTGGAGGGTTCAAAAGGTGAATATTTTATAGATTTATACCGTATTCCGAAGTGCATCGCTTTCAAAATTGTCATCTTTTAAGACACATGATCGTGAAAAGAAACTTAAATGAAGTCTAATCAAAAATAAGAGAAGCAAGATGAAAAAAATTACAATATAATTTTACGTCAAATATACTGTAGAAGGTGTGAATATACGCAACCGAGCGACAAGTACCTGGTTTAAGTAGACTAAATCTGTACAAGGTTAAAAGAGTAGAATTTACTCTAAGTGGAATAAAATGAATTAATACGTAACCATAGGAAGTTCATTGATGCCACTATTTTGTCAAGTTGGAGAATTGAGACAAACATAACATAAAAGGCCAGAGAAAAAAAATTTTTGCCAAAGAGGTTGGTCGTTCCATTCTTAAACAATGTTGACACACATTCGTATCTACATCCCCTTCGAACCACCTTTGTTTCCTCTGGCCTGAAAGTTTCTAAATAATATTCTTATTTTTGTTAAGGCCCAAGTATGAGTCCAGGCAGTGATTACATGTTTACATTGGTTTAAATTATATTTATGGTTCCGATGAAAATCAATAAAAGAAAACTAAAGTATTGGTATGCAATTGGAGAAAAAAGCCAGGACCAATGTTAAACTAGGCAAACAAAAAAATCGAGGAGTTAGAAGAGTTCTGGTACCTGGGAAGCCGATTAACAAGGGATGGACGGAGTTAAAGAGAAATTACCAATAGAATTGCCCAAGCGAAAAGGGCATTTTACCAGATGAAGATTCTGCTTACAGCTGCAAATATAAGCGTGGAAGTGAGACACATTTCATTAGAACATACATCTGGGAATTCTACTATATGGCAGGGAAGCATGGGCGATAAAAACAGCAGAGATTTCAAGGCTGGAAGCATTTGAAATGTGGTGCTACCGAAAAATGATGAAGATAAAATGGATCGACCGAATGACACACAAACAAGTCTTAAGAAGAGCGAGAGAAAAGAGATGTCCACTGAAAACCCTAAAAAGAAGATGGGATAACTTAATCGGCCACATTTTAAGACACGATGGCCTGATGAAGACAATCGTCAAGGGAAAAGTGAACGGGAAGAATGGAAAAGGTAGGCCTGGTATGTAAGATAAATGGAGCAAATTGTGAAGGATGTTAAAGAGAGGAGCTACGTCAATGTGAAGAGGTTGTCCGATAGAAGAATCGAGTAGAGGGCTGCGTCAAACTAATCCTAGGATTGTTGTCCGATGATAATAATAATAATTTCTCTAATGATCTCTGGTGCCCCCAATTACGATCATTATAATATATATGGACAACACATTTAAGAACACCCATGCCCTGGACAGGTGAGTTTTGACCAGGCGGGAATCGAACCCGCAACCTTCGGATTGGCATGCGAGGACTTAACCCCGCTACCACCGAGGCCGGCAATGATGATGATGGTTCCGATACTGACTTGGAGTCATTGCTAACTCTATAACACAAGTTTGTGTTCGCCCCTTCATGAAAAATATATTACTTTCTTAATAAAATTCGTGTTTATTATATTTCTCCCTCCCGTCCAATTGAAACGGGCACCTTCGGCTAGTTCAGTATAAAATAAAATGCTATCTTCAGCAAAATGATAACGTCTGATTCGCCCAGGGAATTTAAAGAGAGAGATGAGAGTTTTGGTCTCATGGCGCCATGATGCATAGTTGCCCAGAAAAAGTAGGTTTATAAAGTTTAAAAGTAAAAGAATCACTCACTAACAATACCAACTTCCTTGGCAATATCTACCCATAGTGTCCTCAGTATTTTGGAATTCTTCCGCAACTCGTCTACGGGATCCCACATCGCTTTCCGCTGGTAAACTGCCGCGATTAGCTGCTCCTCCAAGCCTGAGAGGGTGGTGGGTAGGTAGAATTAACCAACACGACTGATTCCCTCGCTACCCGCCAAGCGACTCGCTAGGCGGGTTGGGTAGGCTGGAGGGTGCAGTGCAGCCGCCTCCACCAGAAGCCATGCGATGGAAATTTACCTCGCGGGTCGCTAATTACCCGCTACCCACTACCCTCCAGGCAACCCCCCTGCACTGCGGCTGCCCCTTTACTACCAATAAAACTACATATTTAATTACTTTAATTTATCAATTATTTCTTATTTAATTCTTGAAAAAGATCACTTTTGATTTTGAACCGTGATATATTAGCCTGGAAATTTTTATAAATTTAGCTTTGAAAACCTTGAATTATGCTTGAATTTTATATTTTGACTTTTGAGGACACCCTGACAGCCAGGTGGAAACCATTCATAAGATTCAAACAGCTTTTGGTGATGATGCTATGGGCATAACACAGATTTAGGAGTGGTAGATAGATAGATTGTTTTTGGTGGATTTCCTCCAAGGAGGCCCTGAGATACTTAGACCCATTGGCCCATTGTGCCAACCATCCTTCCATAGAAATCGCACATAAAGGCTGATCGCCTTGCTTAAGGCCAGCAGGTCCTCTATGGGGATTTCCCTTGCCTCCCTGGGTTCCAAAAATGGAGCCCCCAGGTACCTATTTGGAGTGCTCATCACAGTAGGGCACTTGCATAATATGTGGGATGTCATTTCAACCCCTTCTTTGCACCACCTGCATCTGGGTGAATGTACGATTCCCAGGAGGTAGAGGTGCCTCATCACCTGGTAAGTCTCAGTGAGGAGTCCCACTACCATTTGTAATTGACCCCATGTTTAGTGAGAGGAGTCTTTTGGCAAGCCCAGGCCTAGGTTCTCCTATGTGTAGTTTGGCCTGTCTAAGACTTGGTGTAGTTCGCCAGATCTCAGAATTCCAGGCTAAGCCCCACATTCTAAAATCTGCCATCCCTATTGACGTAGCAATAAGTATGATTGCCTGTGGTCCAATCGGATTTTGGCTGGAACCAGCCCTTGCCAGCTCAATAGCCATTTCATTTCCAGATATTATAGTGGTCCCATCACACACCCCTCCCTTTCGGTTAGAACCTCAGTTTTCCCCACGGGATTTAACCAGGGTGAATGAGTCGGAGTTCTGCCATACAAACAGATTGCTGTTCGGGTGTCACGGCTTGTGAAGACCGTGCAGTCGAAAAGCGGGAGATGACCTGCCACTATCAGACTTTTGGTTTGCAGAAATGTAGAAAGAAGGGCACAGGTAGAGTTCTCCGGGTTCCGTGACTACAGCGTACAATTCTAAGCAATGCGATCGAGGGAAGGAAGATTGGCAATTTAGGCAACAAAATTATAATTACTAGTGTCTTTTCTGTAATAACATTTAATGACTTGAAAGCACTTTTCCCAAACGGCCTCACCTTCAATATGAAAAGAAATACGAAAAAAAAAAACCCTTTAGTGGCACACAGCATCACCTTCAATACAAAATACACTTCTTTGACACGGCGTCATGTCTCAAATACACACAAAAATACCCTTTTTCCACACGGCGTCACCTCCTACTTGACTGCAAAAAATACCAGGTGCTGCATGAACGCTTTAGAATACCTGGAGAACTGAGCAATGCTTTAGAAGATGACAGAAAAAATATCGATAATGTTATATTGTTGCTCAATGAGACAAACCGTATCTCAAAAATATGGAGGCAATCCAGCTGGAGTATTTTTACACACGCCCGAGCCATATCATTCCAGCGGTATGAAAAAAAATTTGACGATCCGTTATAATCCCTAGTCTGGTTTTTTACGTGTATTATTATACCTACACAAGGAATAAATTTGACAATGAAGGTGCTGAATGACCATTGCTGTCGATACACCAAAAGTTCAATTCTACTACTACTACTAATCAGTTGTTCTCTCAGGTGGTTAAGATGAGTCGAAGAATTGCTCAGATTTTTGTATGCTACTTGATTAGTACCTCTATCCCTGGTAGGCTGTAATAAATAACTAACCTGAAGCTGATTGGTGAATGGTTTATTAAGGAATGGGACATTCATTGAGAGTTTTTGCTGTTGCAGCTGAATGGACACCATTTGTGTGCCAGAGAGATGCCTGTCCCAGTGCTGGCACTGCTGAAGCTGTCAAAGTATGCTTTGACCATGGCATTGCAATTGCCTTCTCTGCTGAAAGTGGAAGCCCTCCTCCATTATACCTGTGTATTGAATGTGCCAACGAGATACATCGTGCTCATCCAGACCGAGCATTCCATGATTTGCTTCATCCAATGCAGTCACTTGTTTCATTGTCTTGTGAAAACAAGGTAAGGACCAGGGGTTTTGTATCCATCATGACATTTATGGGTAGTGAATTTTTAGGTCTTGTGGTGTAGTCTATCAGTAAAATTGATCACCTTAGAGGTAAAAAAATTTTAATTTGGCAGTTTATGAGTGTTTCTATATGGTTTACATGTGTGAGGACAATTGCTCTTTAGTAATAAAATAGGAAAACTCTTCTACGCATTCCTTTTAACCCTCCAGTGAGAGCACCTGGTGAGTTGCCAATATGGGCACACACTGCACTCAGTGCAGCATACCTGATGCAGTTGTTTAATATAAAATGAATTTTTTGAAAATAAGTTGAAAGAGTTTTTGAAAAAGAATTGAAATTTTAATGATGATAAATTCATTGAGACCACAAGTCAATTGACAATTTCTGGTAACAACAGGACTTGATGTGAGTAAGCTCCCTCCACATGTAATGCACCAACACTCGACGCCTATATTTTGATCTCTCAAACAAAGTTGATGATGACTGCTACAATGTTTCCTAATGGGATGAAATGCTCATAGCTGTACTTACAGAAAGTGCAACCCACTAGTTTTTTTTAATAATCATGAAATACCAAGAAGGTCACAGTGCAGCTGTGCATCCACCCAAGGGTTGAGGAAATGCTTCAAAAAAATTACTTGTGAAGGGATTCCTGAAAGAATGGTTTAAATGTTTATCTTTTCCTTATAAGTATGGTAGAAACTCAGAAATATAATCTTTATATTGCCAAATGTTATCGCAGCAATGCAAAACTATCAGTCCTGCCCAAAAGGATATCCTAAATGTATTGGACTGGATGCAATAGTAGAAAATGCCATGATTATGTAATAATGGGAAATAATAAATATTATAAATATTTATGATAGTTATAAATTATAATGAGAAAAGAATTCAATTGATACAATGGATTTATCTCTGCAAATACTGAAGTTACCAATTCTTTGAGACAAAGCAGCAAGCAAAGAATCTTTAATTGCTGTGGAAGAAACTCAACAAAAATCTTTTGTCATCGTTAAAAATTGGTGCAGGCTTAATTCATTGCAAATTTGCCAATTGACTAGGAACATTCCATATCTAATGTTTCCATCCTAAATTTATAGTGAACACAAATAGAACAGTCTTGTCAGTACTCAAGAACTATCACAATAAATTTGAGGAGAATGTGTGGGGTTTTGTTTTGTTAATTTTAAGATCAAATGTTAAACCTCTTCCCTTGGACTCATGTCCTGGACTTATGTTCATCCCACTGGCTGTGGCAGGCAGATTGGTAATGCACTGGCCTGGCAATCTATAGGTCACAGATTCAAACCTGCTTCAGGAATGGATGTTGTATTTGTACTCGGATTAAGTTAGTTTTAATAGTGCAATGTAATCTGAACAGTTGGAGCACCTAAATACCTAGTTAACTACCATTCAGTTGACCTCTCTACAACCCATTGACAAAAATTCCCAGTTGGAGCATAAGATATTTCAGAAAGACCATAAAAATGGTCATGGTACCTTGTAATAAATAAGGAGTCAATTGACTGTGGGATTATTTACATGAACTGCAGATTTTGTCAATTAGCTAGAAACTTAACTTTTTCTACTGTACCTCTGAAGAATATATATTCCATAAATCCCAATTATCTCTCTCTGGTTAATGATCTCTATCTGATGACAGGAGAATATTTTTCTCTTTGTCGTTGATTTTATTTACTACCCATTGGTTATAGTTTAAAACCTGATTTTAAATGCATTTATGGTAATTTAGGCAATGTATTGTGAAGGCTTTAAAACAGGAAATTTCTTGCACATCAGCCGATGCAAGTTAGGCCATGTATTTCTATTTGAAAAGTGTTTTAAATATATATTAGAAATATGTTTGTACCACAATTTAATTGTTTGTGATTGTGTTACAGAGCTGTCGTTCTACTCAGAAGCTTGTAGTTGCTGTCTGTTTTTCCATGGATTGTGCAAGTTACAACGGTAACCGTCCCATCAGGTACTGTCGACAGTGCCATGCACTGAGGCATAGTCGTCGGCGAGGTGGTGAAATTCATATGGTACACACTGCTCTTTTGCCTGCTCATCATATGGATCCTCAGACTCAAACATACTTAGTGGAAGCAATTGTCAGGTTTGTAGTTGACTCTTTATCTTTTGAAGAAGATATGAATTTATACCAAATCATGTCACTAAGGGCACTCAGGAAATATAAATTATGATTTTTTTTGCCGATGTACTTTGTGTTATTTTCGGTGAGCTATTAAAATAATTCACAGTGCATGTAAGGATGGTACCAATGCTGTTGAAATGAAGTAGTGTTTGTAGACAATGAGCATATTGTCTGAAATCCAAGACATGGTCAAACTGCATGAGTTGACTATGTATAATGTTAAATAAATTAAATTTTATTTTAAAAAATAACTTATAAATCCGCAATTATATTAAAAACTGTAAACTTTGTAAATCAACAGCAATTATTGTTTTGAATCCACATAAATGTTTATATAAAAGTTTTGTAAAGAGATTTACAAAATTACAGTTTTTCATTCTAATTATTTCTGGCCACGCGTTGCTGTGGCTCAATCTGGTTAAATGGAAAGCGCACATTTATAGTATGTTTAATTTCACAATTCTTATGGGTATACAATATTTTTTTTTTTTGTTTGTTACATTGTCCTCGCGGCTGAGCTTAAAGCCACTGAGTGCATCCACCGGGTTGCGGATGGTGGGTCGACCTCTAGATATAGAGGTTAGCTGCGAGATAAGCGAGTTTACTCGTCGAATAAGCAGTCGTGGACAAAAAGCGACGGCATTCCGAGGGGGTATTGGTCTATCCCTGGGTAAGATAGGCCTCTAAATAATACAGAACCTGTGAAGATGCTGTGACTTGGCGACGGGAGGCCGCCAATAATTACGCTTCTCATCACCCGGAGGAGAGGGCAGCAGCTCTTCTTCACATGAGTGAAGGTGGAGACCACAGTGGTCGGTACAGCGACACTCATTTCACTACAGGCGTGGTAACATGAACTTTAACGGCTGTAGTACTGCGATGTGGAAGGCAAGGGGAAACCAGCACATTAATATCCCGAGGAGTCGCAGCTACTCCACTCTTTCCTTTATTATCAAGATGTGATGGCACCCTCTCGAGTAAAATATTCCGGAGGTAAAATAGTCCCCCATTCGGATCTCCGGGCGGGGACTACCCGAGAGAGTACATCAGTCAAATGTGATACACTTTTTAGGGTAGGAACATGGAACGTGAGATCGCTTTGGACCTGGGGAAGACTGGAGAACCTGAAGGTAGAGATGCGAAGAATGGACCTCGATGTATTAGGAATCAGCGAAATGAAGTGGCCCGAAGAAGGAGACTTTTGGAGTGGAAGCTACAGGATTATACATACAGGATCATTAAATGGTAATGCTGGAGTAGGGATCATACTCAGAAAGAGCGCCGGAATGCGTGTGAAGAGCTTCCTGCAGTACAATGAAAGGATAATAATGGTGGAGATTGAGACCAAACCTGTAGATACCAATTTACAGGTTTACATGCCTACGACGGACTATGAAGATGAAGAAGTGGAAGACGTCTACGAAGATATCACGGAAGTTATAAAACAGGTAAGAGGAGAATAAAACCTAATTATTTTAGGAGACTGGAACGCTATCGTCGGCGAAGGTCAAGATGGAAGAATAACTGGAAAATACGGATTGGGAAACCGAAACGAAATAGGAGAACGGCTGCTGGAGTTCTGCACTCAACATAAGTTAGTGGTTGCCAACACATTGTTTAAAAATCACAACCGCAGAAGATACACATGGAAAATGCCAGGAGACAGAAGAAGATGCCAAATAGACTACATTTTAGTGAAGGAGAGGTTTAGAAACCAAGTGAAGGACTTCAAAAGCTACCCTGGGGCAGACATCGACAGTGACCATAATTTAGTGATGATGAAATGCCATCTAAAATTCAAGAAATTGAAGAAAACAAAGAAGAATATATGGCAAGTAGAAAAACTAAAGGAGGCTCAACATCAGCTGGCATTTCAAAAAGCAGTGGAAAACAACATAGGAGAGAACCTGAATGAGAAATCAGTGGAAGAGCGTTGGGAAAACATTAAATGTGGACTACAGGAAGCCGCAAAAGAAGTTCTTGGAAGAAGAAAAGTTGCCAAGAAGAAGCCATGGATCACGGAGGAAGTCTTAGAATTGATTGAAGAAAGAAGAAAGTACAAGAATGCGAAAACTGAAGAAGGGCAGCTCTGCTACAAAAGAATAAGGAACAAAATAAGTCGCAAAGCAAGGAAAGCTAGAGAGCTGTGGTTGAAAAATCTTTGCGAAGATGTACAAAGCAACCTTGCACTTGGAAAGGTGGAAGCGGCCTACAGCATAGTGAGGAACCACTTCAAGGAACAGAGCGCAAGATGCAATGCCATAAGGGACAAGAATGGAGAAATTTTGATTGAAAACGAGGACAAAGTGAAGAGATGGAAAGAATATCTGGAAGAGCTATACAATGGAAAAAATCTCAGCACAAAAGCTATTGAAGAGGAAAGCGAAGTGGAAAAAGATGATATGGGGGCATCAATATTAAGATCGGAATTCGACGCTGCAGTAAGGGATCTTCGGATGAATAAGGCCTCAGGTATTGATGATGTCCCTGCAGAACTAATTAAAAATGCAGGAGAGAAGACATTAATTCATCTCTACAAAACCATCTGCGACATGTATTCAACAGGAGAAATTCCAAGGGACTTCGAGAAAAACATCATCATTCCTATTCCCAAGAAGAAGAGAGTGGATAAATGCGAAAATTGTAGGACTATAAGCCTGACGACACATGCATCAAAGATACTGACCAGGATCATCTACAGAAGAATAGAATGAAAAGCAGAGGAGTTCCTGGATGAAGATCAATTCGGATTCAGGAAAAGTAAGGGTACAAGGGAAGCAATTTTGGCCCTTAGGCTACTTATAGAGAAGAGAATGGAGAAGAACAAACTGACCTTCATTGAATTTGTGGATTTAGAGAAGGCCTTTGACAACGTGGATTGGGATTCAATGCTTGGAATTCCGAAGGGAATTGGAGTGTCCTACAATGACCGAAGAATTATACACAGTGTGTACAAAAACCAAGTTGCTGTGATTAAATCTGGACCCAGCTGTGAAGAGGCAAGAATAAGGAAAGGAGTGAGACAAGGCTGCGCACTGTCTCCCGTAATTTTTAATGTTTACATCGAGAGAGCCATAAATGAAGTCAAGGAGAAGTGTTCTGGAGTGAACGTCCACGGAGAAACAATCAGTATGCTACGATTCGCTGATGACATAGCTCTCATAGCAGAGACAGAGAAGGAGCTGAATAAGATGCTAACAACCATGGAAAGGACTATGGCCAGATATCAGCTGAAGATAAATAAGAAGAAGACTAAGATATTGGTGTGCAGCAAAAGAGAAGAGGCCAAAACCAATGTTAAACTAGGAAAACAGAAACTGGAAGAGGTGAAAGAGTTCTGCTACCTGGGAAGCAGAGTAACCAACGATGGACGAAGCAAGAAAGAAATAGTTAGTAGAATAGCCCAGGCAAAGAGGGCATTCTTTCGAAAGAAGAATCTACTTACAGCAGGAAATACAAGCTTAGAAGTAAGGAAACAGTTCATCAGAACATACATCTGGAGCATTTTTCTTTACGGCAGTGAATCATGGACGATGACAGCAGCGGAGAAGAAAAGGGTAGAAGCATTTGAAATGTGGTGCTACAGAAGAATGCTGAAGATTAAATGGATCGACCGAGTAAGTAACGAGGAAGTGCTAAGAAGAGTTGGAGAAAAGAGAAGTCTGCTGACAACTCTAAAAAGAAGAAGGGAAAACTTAATCGGTCATATCTTGAGACACGATGGCCTGATGAAGACTATCGTCGAGGGAAAAGTGAACGGGAAGATTGGAAAAGGCAGGCCTTGTATGAGATACATCGAACAGGTTGTGAAGAATGTAAAAGAGAAGAATTACGTCACAATGAAAAGGTTGGCCGATAGAAGAATCGAGTGGAAAGCTGCGTCAAACCAATCCTAGGATTGTTGACCACTGATGATGATGATGATGATGATGATGATGATGCTTTGGTGTTTAATTTGTGAGGCAGCTACATCCCTCTCGCAGCTAATAGATAACAAAGAAAAATTTTTCATTGAAATTTGTCAACAGGCGTTTTCAAGCAACCGCTCAAGGTGTATGCCAAAGAGAAAAAATGGCTAATAATTCATTCATATAGATTTAACGTGAAGATTGGAAAAGGCAGGCCTCGTATGAGATACATGGAGCAGGTTGTGAAGAATGTAAAAGAGAAGAATTACGTCACAATGAAAAGGTTGGCCGATAGAAGAATCGAGTGGAAAGCTGCGTCAAACCAATCCTAGGATTGTTGACCACTGATGATGATGATGTTACTATGTCTGTGCAGATATAGAGATTGTCTGATTTGCCGACTGTAGAACACGCAACACACACAACAAAATACATGTACATGTGAGAAGCAATCCATCTCTAGATCTAAACCGCAGAGTTTTAAAGATTGGCCCTGAGCTTTGTTGATGGTAATGCAAATACCAATCGACTTGGGAATACAATCACTTAAATTGAAATGGCATATTTCAGGCGATGGAGATAGCAGCATCATGCAAAGGTTTGGGAGAGTATTGCCGTACGGTGTAGACCTACCTATTCTAAAGGTGGAATGCTCGAACCATTTGCTTCGAAATACTGCAACCGCATCAGAGATGTAGTAAGGAAAACGAATAACTGGAAAGGCCATTTACCAGTAACTATTAGGAAAAATATTGGAGACAACTTACATCGGTTAAGGAATGCAGTAACTTCTGCCATAAAATTTAGAAAGAGTAAGCTAACTGCTGACCCCACAGAGCTACAGAAAGATATTATGAATGGCTCCCGGCTTGTTTTCGGGGATCATTGTAAATGTGCAGCATACTTTTCTCGTGGACCAAAGTCTGATGAGGAGAACCGTGTGCCTCTGTTGATGAACTTTGGGTTATGGGACGATATCATGTCAGCAGATAAAATCCTGGCCAACCACACTCCCAGCTCGATCCTGGACGTAACCAACAATCAAACAGAATCCTTCAACTCATATGTGGCAAAATATGTCGGAGGGAAAAGAGTAAATTTCGCTTTGAGGGGGTCATATCAAACTAGGTGTGAAGTGGCCGCTTCAACCTTCAATGCAGGACCAGTTAGTTGTTCATGCATTGATACACAAGAGCATCACAAACAGGAGTTCAGGATTTTTTACGAAAAAATTCAAAATGGCCTCCGAAAAAAAGGCAGAGATGCGAGAAAAGCAAAGTCTTGAATGTAAAGGACCATTGGAGCATCCTGTCCAGCATTATGGCCTGCATGGCCCACAAAATATCGAGGAGGAGGTCGACTTAAATGTGAGAGATGATTTTCTAAATTCCCAGAAATTAGACGAGGAGCAAACAAGACAACTGGAAGCATCTACCAGAACTCAACGCCTCTGTCAAACATGGCACGTTTAGTGGAGAAAAAGGCTCACCGCCTCTACCTTTGCTCGAGTTTGTAAATTAAGAGCAGGAACCTCTCGGGAGAAGACTGTTCAGTCTTTACTCTACCCATCTTTTCGCGGAAATAAATCCACCGACTATGGAATTGCAGGTGAGGCATTGGCGATAGCAGAGTATGAGAGAGTCAGGGGCAATAAGGTTAACCCATCGGGACATTTTGTTGATAGGAGGAACTCTTACATAGCATCAACGCCAGATGGCGTCCTGTCAGATTTCGATGGAATAGTCGGATAGATGGAATTACGGAAATCCGTTTGCATATAAAAAAATAAAAGCAGAATGCATTCCGTACCTGATAGTGGTGGTCTCGTCAGCTCTCTGTGTAGTAGCTGTGGACTGGGACAATTTAACAGCACTGGAAAGTCTTGGGAACACACGGAAAAACTAAGCTCAATGTAATAACAATTATAATTCTTATAAAACTAAAGAAAAACACATTCCAGGAAATAGAATCATAAATCACTAATGTATATTCATATCATAACAGTTCTCATTTTTAGTTTTTGTCACTACTAGATTCAGATACACCATATTTCCTTCCTGCAGCTCGATTTCCTATTTTTTCAGCATTGCTTATAATATGTAGTTTTGTTCTCTCTGAAAACGATCACAATTTAACATTAGAATTTATTTTATGGTGACAATAACAAATTATTTTAAAATGCTAAATGATCGATTCAAACTCGTTTACTACTCTTACGCTTGGAGCAGATAGCACGGATAGTAAGAAGGTATAGTCTCTGAGAATACTACTCTTACCACTGTGTAACAATTTCTCTGTCGTGTCTTTGCAATATAGCTTTAATGTGTATGCAAAAAGAGCTATCTGTTATGCAAAAATGTTGCTACAGATACGTGATACCGAAACAAACTCCGCTTATGAGTGTGAAAAGACAAATACCTTGCCCCCTTGCAGCAGCTTACAGGATACAGTAGATTTAAATACATATCAATGCTACAATGTGTTGTCCTACGTACGATCTATATACGATAAATCTATTGCTTTGTCAAATTTTGTTTCTGATATAGTGTTTCTTCAAGTTCCGTTGTATGCTCAGACTTTGTTAAACGTGTTTTGTTAGATTTTTATGACTAATTACTTTGAAATTTCTGAATACTTTACAATTTATGATTTACTACTAGACCATACTTACAATTACATCGATATGTTCACATAATGTGAAACTTAGGAGAAAAAAACAACAGGAATTTAAGGAAAAATAGTGCGCAGCTTACACGAAAATCTGGAGGATTCATGTAAGCCACACACCCCCATTTTTTCACTGACGTTTCGGGAAAAAATGTGCGTGGCTTACATGAGTAAATACGGTACTTCTTTCCTTTTCTTGCTTCTTTTCAGCTGGGTCCATATTTAATCGCAGCTACTTGGTTTCTGTCCAAATGTGGATAATTCTTTGGTCATTGTAGGACACTCCAATTCCTTTCAGAATTCTAAGCTTTGAATCCAGTCCATATTGTCAAAAGCCTTTCCTAAGTCCACAAAAACTTGTCTCTTTTGGGAGCCGCTACGTGTGGAGCTTTGTTATCCAAAGTTTTATCGCATCCAATCATGTTCATTATGGACCGCATCATCAGGGTTAAAATAACAAAGAGCTACTAAAAGTCTTGGCTACTTATTGGCTAGACATGCCCCTCTCCCTTATCATTCTTAGCCTTATCTGGTATTGTTTCTTGTTGACAATTTTGCAGCTCACCTCAGAAGGCAATGAGTCAGTCTGGGCCCTGGGTGTCTTGTAGGACTTTCCCTCAGATGGCAAACGAAATTAGTCTCTTTCGTGCAGAGATAAGTTTAATGTCACCATCCGGGTTTAAATGCCATGGACGTTTCTCCATTTCGACCACCTCCCATATCAATCTTGGGTAGTAGCGAGGTTCTTTCGCTATTACCCGTGCCTTTTCCGATAAACTGCTATGTACTCTGCCTGGACCTCTCGAGGATGTGAGTTCTGTGACAGCAGATTACTTTATGCTTCCGTGGATGATTGATCTCCGGTTGTCTTTCAGCCTGCATAACACAGTGTCCTGACATGCCACACAGCACCATTGGGCAAACAGGGCTGTTGAATCCATGATTTGCATCTTGAATCGGATTATAGGTGAAACTTAATGGGCTCGAGGATTCAAAGATTTGAGGAAAGAGGCATTATTCAACAATTCGAATATCCCACCCCTAATCTCTGATTGAATATCTATTACTAAACCTTCCCAGCTGTCATGCTTTGGCGATAAATTTAGTTCTAAAAGGAGGGCATCTATTCCTTGAGAGTTATGTATGAATTGAAAGAGAAAGTAAACATTTTTGCTCTACTAGTTTGCTTCTGAGAAACTCCTTCCTCATTTCCATTACTAAACATTTATTGAAGTTTCTATTTGTTCCAGTCTGTTGAAGGAGTCCAAGAGTCCTGATGCCGTTGGGAGTGATTCCACTGAGATGCAGTTGTTGAGCTCTGGAGTGCTGATATCGGGAGGAGGGGGAGCTGGGATGGCTGGCGGTCCAGGGGGAGTGCCGGGATCAGGAGGGGGTGGCGCACCTGGTGGAGCGACTGGAGGGAGTGGGACGGTGGGTGGCATGGGTGGTAGCTCTGCTACGTGTGGCTCTGATACGGGCACCAGTGGGGGAGCTGGGGTCACCGGCGTGGTTGTCGGTGGTGGGGCCGTCTCTTCTAATATTGGTGGCAGTGGTGCAGGTCTGGGTGGAGCACCTGTTGGTGGTGGTTCAGGGGAAGGCAGTGGGAGTGGTGGATCATCAGGCAGCCAGGTTGACCCGAGTGGACGCCTCTCCCTGGAGGATAGGCAGTTGTTGGGAAGGTATGGTGTGTGGTTGCTTGTGGAGTTATGTGAAGCTGTGAAAAAAATGGGAGAGGAAATGGATGAGGCCAAGAAGGATTTGCCCAGTGATGTACTAGATGTGCCAATGATGGTTAAGCCTGGGAAAGGCCTACCCCTTCCACCACATATCCTTGGAAGGTTGCTGTCCATGCTTTTTCACTGGTTTGATGCCACTGCTTATTCATTTGATGGTGAGTAACTGATGTCATCCTACTGCATGCATATTCCGTTGGACTTTGCTGATACTCTCTTTCTTAGCTTGCTTAACACTAGAAGGACGGGAGGGGTCATTTGACCCATTGTTGAAATTAAACTTAACTTTTCTCAGTGTAAATTATTTTTAATTTATCTGAAACTTTTTTACTTTGTTCATTTTGGTCTGAAATTTTATAAAACAGCATTAAAATGACTAACATTTTTGCCTTAATTTTTTATAAGAAGGACGGCTGGGGGTCATTTGACCCCTAACTTGTTTTCACAGTATACTTCATATTCCTCTTACTTTTAGTCTGACAATCTTTTATGGGAATCCATTAACTCAGTGGCAAGGTGTCTCAGTGGGTTAGTGCTTGAGTTATGGACCAAAGGGTACCAGGTTCGATTTCGGGAGATTCCTCTGGACATCGACAGCAGCACAGGAAAAGTAAATTCCTCCCTTGCCCCCAGTGTGACTTTCATATTCCAATGGTATTTTTACATGGGTAATTTTATTACTATGCAAATCTTATTTTTTTATCATCCTTTCAAAATCATATTCACTCCTATGAATGTGTATCTTTATCCAGGAATGGTTTGGAGGGACTAGAGTACTGTTGTGAAGTATTATGGACCTCCGACCTCACATCTTTTTCGAATAGCAGTTTTCGTTCCTTCCCGGATTGCAACCGCACTTGCCCTTGTTCTTTTTGTTCACCCCTCCACCATGTGACTGGGGCACACCATCAGTAATGTGTACCATTTACTGCCAAGATCTGTACCGCATGCCCAAATGAATATTCAAGAGGCAGCGATATTGATCATGTTCCACTTGTTGGCAAATGACAGTACTGTAAAATGCGTAGCATGGGAAATTTCATAATCATAATTGGTGTTTGTCGAGAGAGGACGTTCTTATAATTATCACACTGATATATGCATGAGGCTTCTTGGGACTGCGGCATTTGCCTAAAAAACAAGAATAAGGTCTCAGGCCAAATATATTCTGTAGCATATTGCCATGGGATTGATTCTTGAATATGATGAAACATTCATGATTCAAATCGAGTGCGGCTTGTAATGGAGTGCTATAGACAGATGAATTTCTTTTGCCTTCTGCACCTTAGAACAATTTTCTTGCAAATCTTGAGCCTGCTGCATTGAAATGCAGGTGCTCTTTTATGTAGTAGGTATATGCGGAACAAACCAGACTTTCGAAATCAAGAAAAAGGTTTTGTAAGTAACTATTAATATTTTCTAAATGCAGTTTTGTATTGTGGTCAACATCCTGTTTTACAACAAAATCAAAGAGGGGGTAGATGCTATGGAAGGCATTTACCAGAAATATTCCACCCGATTGACTACCTGGAGGTGGCCTATTCATGTATTTTTCAATATACTGGATTTAGCCTCGATTTATAGCTCAGTACACTAGAAGGAAACAAAAAACAAAAAAATCTAAATTGAGTAATGAAAAGATCACAAAAAATTTACTTTAAAATGTGTAATAAATCTTTTTCGACACAATCATCTCCATGATGCACCTATCAAATGGGCAAAACTTTATTAGATACCTCTATTTAGTCCCTATAAAGAGCATAAAAGAGAATAAGGTGTCAAAAATCTTCAAATTCTCAAAACTTTAGCTTCCCTTGCTTGGTTTCAATACAGAAATATTTTGTGGAATGTGTGCCAAAACGAGAACCATGTGGAAAAATGCGATTATAGTAATATATTTTGTATTTTTTTGTCAATGAATCCTAAACTATTACAATATTCTCAGAAAATTTTTAAGAGAAACTTTAATTACTATAAATAATGGCAATTACTTGATTATACTAACTAGGTCATTCCATGTCAATTCAACCACAAAAATGAGGTTTTGCCACCCACCGACTCGGATTTTGGCGAAACTTGGTACAGTAAAACATCCATACAACGAATTTGTTGGGACCGAAAAATTCATGACTTCGCTGTAGGGGGTTTCGGTGTACGGATGTGATATGCGGGTTGCGTCATCGCAGGGGCACCCAAGTGTTCCGTGATGTTTACGATGCAAGTCGTGTAAATTTCTTAATCTTGCATTATTCACCTTTCCTATAGCGATGATGAACAGTTGTTATTATTTACCATCAAATACCGTGGCTATCACCTCATGATTTTCAATCTGCATATTTCTAATTGAAATTATTGTTTTTCCCGTCCATTCTGCTCTACGCCTCATTGCATACTTTAGTTACATTCTGATATTAAAGGAATTCCAAAATTAATGCCTGTGGATTACGTATTTTTAAAGTGCTCCATAATTTTTCTGAGTATCTAGTCGATATTATTCTTGGAGTGCAATAATTTAAGTCAATATCAATCGGCAGTTTTAAGCAGCAATTTTGTTTGAGAAGCACATATTGCCATTTAGACTTACGAAATAAAATGCATTGTTGGAATTGAAATTGAAATCCCATTGAAATACAGGTAAATATCTATGTTCGAAACCGGTATATATTAGATATCGATAAACAACGATGGAAGTTCGATGGGGTGAGTTAGTTACCACGAGTAAAAACATGGCAGTTGGCAATGCCCTGAGGTCACAATGGCAATCTCAGATGATAATGCATTGATGATGCCCTCATAGAAGCTGGTCACGATCGGTATTCTGTTGGCACACCCGTTCTTCGGTGCCAAAACGCAGTACCATCCTCGATTACGCCAGGTAATATTTGAATCCACGCCTTGTTGCCGTTCATCCAGTAATTACCTCTTCATACTTGAAGAAAATTTAAAACCAGGTTTGCCCTTTTTCAGTCCTTTGCAGAACGTCTCTCATTTTAAAATGTGCGCCATTTGCAGGCTAAAACTATTGAGCCCACTCTTTTCGCGTCTTTTATGACATTAGAAGGACCTCTTTCTAAACCAAGTATACGAGCGAAGATCGCTGTTCTGAAAACTCTAGTTGCACCAGTAATATTGCATGCTAACAATTTGGAATGGAGAGTTGAGTTGGACGCAGCAAGAAATCTAACCTACCGCATGCACTGAAACGAGTAAGAGGAAAGACTGCATTGCCAACTAACCCCTCCCAAACATTCCATACTAAAATGCCTATTATTCAATAACCTTCCCCTCCGAAAGAAAGAATAACTACTCCCTTACTCGCCTCTTTCTCTACAATGCTGCTGTTATCTCCCCTCCCCTTCCCACGTTCCTTCGGGGAGACCTCCCTCGCCCATTCCACTCCTCAATGACTCCCCTTACTCCTAATCGAAAGCTCATGTGTTTCCAATATATCGTGGCCCAGTGGTATGCCGCTCTTCAAATAGCCCAACTGGTTAGGCACACAGACAGAAGAAGTACAATAATTCCTGTAATAACTAATCCGGTTTTCGATTTATCTCTCCTTCACTTACCTCCTCACAAATATTAATACAGGACCATCTACCATCCTCGCTGTACATACAGTCAGCTCTCGTGCGACATACCTCAGCCGAAACATTCCATATTGCTTGAAAATGAGTATATTTCAGGAAGTTAAAACAAATTTCGAAAAATTACATAGGTTTGAAGCAATTTTTTATTTATAAATAAGAAGCAGTAGCTGTTTTTAAGTAATATTAATTCAAAATTATTCTATTGAAAATAGTTTTCCAAAGTCGTCTGTCTCATTTCTTTGCTGGCTGCTTGCTCAACCTGCCGCAGAATCTTCAAATTTTCTACTCCATCTTCTGACATTAAAAAAACTCGCTCCAAAACATCTATTACGTCCATCACTTCTTTCCAACCGGGGTGCACTACGCTATTGCTGGGCTCTTCTCTCTCTTCATCGCTCACATCCTGCGTCTCCACCAATATTTCGGGATCCGCATTGTTGGCAAATACAGCGATATCATTATCAATACTCGCATGCTCTTCGAAAGATACCCCTTCAATGTTTAATAATTGAGCGAATTCACTCCATTCCTCCCTCTCCTCCGGCTGTGGGTCGTCTTGGCCGTCCATCTCTCTGGGAAAGCCTGCCCTCCTGAAGCAATTCGAGATCGTGCTTCTCTCTACTCCATCCCAAGCAACACACAGATGCTGAATGGCGTGCAGGATGTTCCAATTCAATGACTTGATGTCTTCAGTGTTTCCTAGTCTATTTAGAAGATATTCGACTAGTTGCCTTCGATATGCGCAATGAGTGAAAACAAAGGACACTTGACGTGACGCTGAAGGTGTCTGTTCGATGACATTCGATCAGTTGACGTCTCCGATGCATACAGCGCTGAAGATTCATTGGGCCTAGCTACTTTTTCGTCGTTTATTTATTCATTCATACCAACGGCAAATCCATTACATTTTGTACAGTTATCAAATAATATATATGTATCTTAAAGACATCGTTGTTGATCCTATTTCTAAAATAAGGATTTTTTGTCTTGAATTAAGAATTTTAAAAATTCCCGACTTAGACCAGAAAACCATGAATAATCCACAATCATTTCCCTGCATTGAAAATCACGAGTAATTCCCAATTTTCCAGGTTTTCCCGGTCAGTGGACATTATGATAAGGGATGCTCAATGGGATATTATCGAATTTAATTTAAAAAGAGCTCCTCCGTGGACTTTCTGTCAAACCAGTTTGACTTGTAAACTGCCTAGTCGGTTCAGAGAGGAGCGCAAAATTGCCACGCGCTCCTGCTTGGAGCGGCACAAAGGTCCGAGCGGAGCAATAGACGGAGCCACGTGGAGCGGAGCTTTGGCTTCACTTACACGTTTCTTATGGTGGAAACCATCAGAGTAAACTATGGCCTTCACCGAGCCAGAGCGTCAAGTTTCCTTCATGCCATCCGCTCTGTAGGTCTCAGATTTGAACCCCTTCGAAGTTCGGAGCAGAACATTTAAGACGTGATACACTCCGTTGCGG
Source organism: Platycnemis pennipes (assembly GCA_933228895.1). Lineage (NCBI taxonomy): Eukaryota > Metazoa > Arthropoda > Insecta > Odonata > Platycnemididae > Platycnemis > Platycnemis pennipes. The sequence goes on from OW121846.1 coordinate 52,611,825, forward strand.
TTCTACTTCCAGCTTATTACGTAAATATCGATGGAAAAAACTATTTGTAAATGCAAAATACTGCGTTTGTTCTCAATAATTCGTTCTAGAGGGGCACTTTTCATGTTTTGGGCCCATTCTCAGACTTCGTTGTAGGGAGTTTTCGTAATTAGAGAGGTTTGTTACGGGAGGTTTTTTTGCGTGCATTGTCCATTGGAAGGGTCCGGGACCGGGCCAATGACTTCGAAATAGGGAGGTTTCCTTAAAATTTCGCTGTATGGGGGTTCGTTGTGGAGAGGTTTTACTGTACATATAATCCCTTCACCAATGCAAGAAAAAAGCCCAAATTTTTTTTACCTAGTCCAAGTAGTTTTTCACTTACAGCCTAATTTTTAAAATCAGGAAACAATTACTAAATTTCTCAAAAGCTTAGGTAACATAAAATATTTCATTATTTTAGTGTTGGATGTGCTGCACAGCATAAAAATAGAACAATTTTTTCAGCCTTTGTCTCCATGAGGAAGATTTTCAGTTAAATGCAGAGTGGTCATTCTTTACCACAAGCCATGGAAAAACAGAATGTGATCAAATCGGGGAGTACTGTTAAAGGACATGGTCAAAAATAGAGGCACCAGTCCACTTGACAGGCAGATAAAAAACACTAATTAAAATTTTCAACTTTTGTAAAGTTAGCATTGACAAAATTAACTTCCACCGCATTTCAAAGGACAGTGTGAATGCAACTTTTAAGACTCTCGGAGAATGTTTTAAGGATGTCCATGTACTTCCTCGAACTAGAGGTTTCCACAACTTCTATCTTCAGGATAGCTCGGGTTCTGTGGAGGCTAGGAAAATTAGTGATGATGCCATGCATTTTCTCATTTGTAACTTGAAATCAAGCAAGCAAACACCATTGGGTGTAAAACTGGCTGATATGAATCCGGAGTGTTATGTAGCTTGCAAGTTTGAAAACCACTATTCTTTGGAATGGTGACTGAAATGAATAAGGATGAAATGTGACCATCAAATTCCCTTCATTTTTCTGTCATTGCAAGAATATTCTTGCCCAGTTCCAATTCCTCTTATACTAACTGTTGTTGAACCCCCAGAGACTAAAACGGGAAGAATGTACCACTTCCTCACTGAATGCAAGGCTTTAAAAAAAAAAGACACAAATTGAAGAAACTGTGCTAACCCACACAGCACATGTACGTTCGCTGGCCATCCTTTACATTTAGTTGCATGTATGTTGCAATAGAATGTTTGGGGAACATTGCGATTCAAATATTTGGTACTCGATATATAATGTAAGAACTGAACTTTTGGACATGAAAAAGAAATATGTATTTAATTAACACAGCTGATTGGGAAGGACAAGCCTCAAATGTAATGGTAAGTCATTTGTTAAGAGATTGTAATGAATTCACACGTCTTTGAATTTTTTTACAAATGGCATAATTTTAATAAGCAGTGGCAATAAAAAGTAATATCTGCAATAAAATGTAGAATTTACAAATAAAAAGTAATCTGCAACCTTGTAAGTCATTGGGAGTGCAGTTTACCTGTAGCCGCATAGGTTGACCTTTTTGCGTTTCATTCATGACTAAGTAATCATAGATCTAATGTTATGCATCCAAGCACTCATATAAACAATATATTTTGAATTTATAATATAATATCAAACACTTTTTTCATCTCAATTGTTTCGTGAGGGTCTCAACTTTTTTGAATAATGTCAAAATAACTGAGTGCCGGCAGCCATTTTGAGAAAATTGAACTAAAATGGTATACATTTTTATTGAAGGAATGAAAAAGCTATTATTTTTATTTCTGAGGATGAAAGCACATACCTTTAGGATAATTAAGATCAACAATTTATTAAGGTTAATGAAGACCCTTTTTGTGATAATGGCATTAATTGTTAACCATGTTTTTAGCCAAAAAATGTTGCAATAACAATGTTTAAGAATTTTTTTAAGGCTACAAGGAGAAGTCTAGGGCTCATATTATTTTTTTCCAAAGTCCTCATAACCTTGTGTTCATAGCTGAAAATTTTCATTGGAAATAAGTCGGAAATGGGTTTGATAGCATTTTTTGAGTAAAACAGTGCACCTTGAGAAGTGTGCATCGTGAATGGAAGAAATTCAGAAGTCTCCTAAAGTTTGAGAGGTTGTAACTGAAAAACTACTTGGACTAGGTAAAAAAAAATTGGGCTTTTTTCTTACATTGGTGAAGGGATTATATGTACCAAGTTTCGCCAACATCCAAGTCGGTGGGTGGCAAAACCTCATTTTTGTGGTTGAATTGACATGGAATGACCCAACTATTAGCTTGAAACTATTGTAACCTGATGACCATTGCCTACCAATTGGATTATGATTTACATAAGTGATAATTTTGTATTTATAACCATCAGAATACCTTATTGAATGCTTAGTGGTATAATTATAGCATAAACATCAACACCGTTACAAGAAAACAATTCATGGGAATGCATAAAAGCTCATCATTTGGTAAAATTAAGTTTGGTCAAATGACCGCTTGCCGTCCTTCTAGGTGGAGCAAAAATTCCGTCCTCGTAGTGTTAATCCTTGTGGAAAATTGAAAAAGACCTTTTGTTATCTAGATATGGGTCGAATCCAGTTTTTGTCATATTAAATGTCGAATCTAAATCATTTTTTCATCTTTGAATTTCATTTCGAATCTAGATCTTTACTTTACCTTTAATCCTAAACTTTATCTAAAATCTGATTGTTACTTTTTCCTTTAATATCTCAAATTTTGTCTTCGTTTTCAATACTGTATTTGCTGGCATATATGACAATTTTCCCTCCTCAAAATACACCTAAAATAAGGTACAGGTGCATCTTTTGCACTGTACTTTAAATCATGGGTTGAAATTATCAGTGTGTCTAAAACTTCTGGTTTATATCAATTTATTTTCAGATTGCATAGCATTTTTTTAGTGAAATGCTAATAGTGTGCACAAATACTCGAATACCTTGAATAGTAGAAAATATTCGAGATTCGAGATCTCGAATAATGATGCTAGATAAACAACCTCGAATACTTTTGAATATCGCGCCATACTCCATTGGGCGCCCATACCATACATATTCATACAAAGTCTTCGGTAGTTAACTCTGCGACTACGTAGAGAACTCTGGGCCACAACAGAATCCTCTGGATTGCCAAATAATAACTATAAAGTGGCCTGGTGGGGAGTAGTGTTGAGTAATATCATCCAGATGACTTTGGACCATAAAAACATGCAGCACGCTGTTAAGTATGTTGACAAACTACATTAAATATGCAGTGGAGAGGTACCGTTCTGTCTACCATTCAAAAAGTAGGTGTGAATTATTTGTGTGCGAGAGATGCCAGGCCCACTGATGAGGGAGAAATTGAATGTTTCATAGGGCGTCTGCTCTTCACGGGAACAAATAGATCTGGGCGAAAAAATATAAAGGATTTATAGGATCGAGATGGCTTGGGTGTTGACATATTTTAAGAGTCCATGAATTATCAAAGATTCTGTTTTCTTTTGAAGTGTCTCAGATTTGATGATGGAGGAAGCTCCTCCCTACCCCCCCCACCCCCCCAAATTAGCACGCAGCAAATTATGTTTAATCGAAGTTTCCCAATGGATGTGTGAACAAGCAGCTTCTAGGGTGGTACACCGGTTCACAGTGTTCATTGAAGCAGTTGTGTCAACACGAGCATCGTCCTCAGGGAAAAGGTGAGTCATCTCTGACCTGAGAACAACGTTCAGTTAGTGTTGAAACATCGGCTACAATGAACACTGTGACGCGGTGTACCACCGAGATTATCCTCATACTCTAAGCAACTTAGATTCTACTGAGCCCCATTACTCCTCAGTACTTAGCGTTTGCAAAAAACTATTTCTCTTGAATTTGGGGTGGGGGATTTTCCCACTCTCCGCCACCCTAGATTTGCCACCGGTTAGAGATTACGAGGATAAATGATCAAATCCTCCTCCTCAGCATAAAAACTACTGGTGAAAACATATATTTAAATGACATTTATGGTTTTTACAATTAAAATGTTGTGTTAACCATTCTTAAACAAAGATTTTCATTGGGGTGTCAGGAGCACCCCACGTGAGTAAACTTGATCGAAAATCACGTGCGAGTAACGCCGGGTTAAATAATAATCTACAGTAAGTAATAAGTTTCAAATGATATTGTTGAAGCATATGATTTTATTGATTTCACTAAACTTGAAATTTTAAAGTAAGGGAGTTAATTGTTGTAATTTTATAGAGTATACCATTTTACTTATGCAGACACCAAATACATAAGTAGAATAATTTAATAATACCAAATGCAATTCTAGTATTCGAGGCATTCGAGATATTCGAGCTATGATTTAATATTAAAATTTGATATTCGATATCAAGAAATTTGACTATTCAACCCATCTCTAATTTTTTTCCTAAGAGTTGTTGAAAATAAATTGTTTCCATATTTTTTTCTGTTTTGTAAAAAAATAAATTGTGTATGTATACTCTATGAATTGCTGTATCCTATATGGAGACATTTTTTAGCCATTGTGAATGCATTAATGATCATTGAAAATGATGATTTTGAGTTCTGATTTCTTATCCTTAGTCCAAGTCATACTGAGGAAAAGTGTGCAATATTAAATTGTTTAAAATTTTATCCAAAAAGTTATATTTTTAGTAGACTTGGGCCGATACCAATATCAATATCGGATATCGGCCATTTTCCCGATACATCGATACGTTCGAGTATTCGTTTTTTCAGATTTTTTTCAAAAGTATTCGTTCAGTGAAAATCATCTATAAACATATAATTTTTAAATCCCGCTTTCTTCAACTCACTTACCAATGTGTCGCGTATTTGTTTACTTAGCTGTAATCTTTGTGACAGTAAAAGTGAGACAAGTACTTAGAATTGGCTATGGGAAAGCCTGAGGTGTAAACCTCAACCTCCTCTGAGAAGTAGACGAAAATCCACGTGCTAAGAAAACTTGCTGAAAAAGCGGCAAAAATTAAAGTTCTGTCTCGTCAACTCAAGTTCGTTCTGCTCAACACATACTACGTTGTTCGGTGTTTCCACCTACATTCCAAGCTCATTTTCCAAAAATATAAAATTCTAATATTGTGGCATGGTCAAGTGTTATGATGTTAATGGATTCGCATTAGAAATTTTAAAATGAAGACGAAGGTGTTTGTAGCATATGCTTATGGAGAAAACCCGGTTTCGTAAAGTGACTAGAGTAACATAAACGAATTTAAGTAAAGTTTTGAAACTAAAAGGACGTAATGAAAAAGTAAGATTCATATTCTTTCAATTTTTCCTATCATTTGTGCTTTTCATGTTGTTATGACATACTCTAAAGTGAGGCTGGTATCTGCGACTCTAAGAAATGTGAAACTTTTCATCCTCACTGCAAAAATATACCTCAAAAGTAATTATTAAAAAAAGTCTGGTACCTGGATTAAACGAAAGGCTAAATTAACTACATGCTGTTATGCTCTCTATGAATTTCGCTTCTTCCTCTTTTGGGATATCAAGCCTCAAAGTCGAGTCTATATATACTTTTTGCATGAATAGTATACACAAAACGTTCTATTTGGTCATATATTCATCATTAATTATTGCATCAATGCAAGGCATTGTACATATCTTTTTGGGAGGCGTAATAATTGAAAATGAAACTTTGTTGCTATAAATTAATGCCAGCAATGAACTAACATTCTGGTCCGTGTGTTGATCCACTGGATGTTATGCAACCCACATACAAATCTTCAATATAACCTGAGAAGGCTTAACCTGTTCAGCAAGTTTTCCTCTTTACCATGTTCATGATTTTGGGTCCTTACAAAAATGTGCTAACGAGAGTCCTTTGTATTTGGGTCTGCCTGCAGGTTTAGATTTCCTGAGCAAATGTTTTCAGAAACTAGTGCTATGGTCCTGATAGAAGAACCATTTTAACTGCTGAACATGTTCAGCAGCTGTGTCAATAATATTGTAATGAGCAATACATTCAAATATGAGCTCCTGAGCATGTTCAGCAGCTCTTATATCTTAAAATGAATTTTCAGTATTTACTAATTCGCAAGAGAGTCTGAAATGTAATTCCAGTGATAATTGTAAGAGTAGCAAAATAAAAGAGTTGTCACAATGTCATTTCTCTCAATAATTAGGTGCTCTTTTATAACGATTTTGATTACTGAGTTGACTTCACGAGATGGAAAGCACATCACATCAAATTTTTGTAGAAAAATAAGTAAGGTATCGGCAAATAATACTATCGGTATTGGCCTCTGGTATCGAGGTATTGGTTTGGTATCGGCTAAAGTGGTATCGGTACAAGTCTAATTTTTAGCTTGATATATGATTAAAAAGTGATTCATACCAATGAAAATTAGAATATGAATTGAATTTTTTATTACCACACCTCATCATTTCGTTGTCGTTGCATATTTCCTTGAGCAATGTGTTGTTGTAAAGTATAAATGTAGTATTTTTTTCACATGATCAATGAATGTACAGTTGTTAGTCATGTTTGCAATAGTTGATTAATTGTTTTGTGAAAGCATGCTTTTGTTTTGGTGGTCATGAGTGTGCATAAACCAATGTTTGTTTGTGTTGTTTTGCTTGCATTTTCCTTATTTGGATAAAAATGAGCCACATTTTTAACCATTTCTCTTAGGGAAACATAGTGTGGCTCATGAATACAATAAAAAATGTTTCTTTCCTGCCATTCCAAACATGATTATTCCTGCGACTAAAGTTGATAATATCATTTGATTGTAATAAAAATTTGTGTTTCATAAATTTTCACTAAAGTTCATGGCTCGAAAGGAAGGAAATGTCAGTGTCTTAAAAGTTCATATTGCAGAACTGTTCTGCAAGGAATTAAAGTGGGCTGAAGGGAGAGGTGTAAGAATGGAGAGTATTAGGCAGGTACAGTCTTTTATTGACAGAGAACCAGAACTACTTTGGGATGAAATTTAAAAATAACCTAAACTTTGAAGTGTTAAAAATGTGATTTGAAAGAAGGTGTAATATTCTGTATTACTGGATGGAAATATCTCTGCGATAAAATCTAGAACAATTTTGCTTCAGCTACTACAAATAGTGTTGTGCTGGGGGAATAAATGCTTTACTATTATTCTCTTATGCTTCCTAAGTGGTGAAAAGGCTCAATTAAACAGTTATCCACATGGCATATTTTAAATAATGCTTAACTTATTATTTGGAAAAGTGCTTAAAATGGCATTCACTGGACTTTTAAGTGAATCATATACAGTAAAACCTCGTATATAGACCTGTTGGCCCATTGTGCCAACCACCCTTCTGAAGAAATCACCCATCAAGGCTGATCACCTTGCTGAAGGCCAACAGGTCTCCTATGGGGTTTTCCCTTGACTCCCTAGGTTCCAAAAATGGTGAACCCAGGTACCTATTTTGAGTCCTCATCACAGTGGGGCACTTGCATAATATTTGGGATGTGGTTTCATCCCCTTCTTCGCACCACCTGCATCTAGGTGAATCTACGATTCCCAGGAGGTGCAGGGGCCTCATCACCTGGTAGTGCCCAGTGACGAGTCCCACTACCTTTCGTAGTTGACCCCTGTTTAGTGACAGGAGTCTTTTGGCAAGCCCAGGCCTAGGTTCTCCAATGTGTAGTTTGGCCTGTCTAAGACTTGGTGTAGTTTGCCAGATCTCAGAATTCCAGGCTAAGCCCCACATTCTAAAATCTGCCATCCCTATTGACGTAGCAATAAGTATGATTGCCTCTGGTCCAATCGGATTTTGGCTGGAACCAGCCCTTGCCAGCTCATCAGCCCTCATTTCCGGATGTGCCTGTATGACCAGGCACCCAGAAAAGTTCCACCTTGCCACATCTGCCTATATCATTGAGTGCCTCATGACATTTTTGCAGCAGCTGTGATTTGCACCATGGTGATGTCAGCGCATTTAGAGCTTCCTCACTATCCGTGCATATGTGTATCGGTGTGTTAAACATCCTGATCTCCTTAATGGCATACAAGCAGGTCAGAAGTGCATATACCTATGTCCTGGAACACCGTAGCATATTTTCCCAGGGAGATTGAGAGCTTCCTTGGTGTGCTACAATTGTAGACCCCTGCTCCCACTCTTCTTCCTTTTCTGGTCCCTTCCATATACCATACATCAGCCCCAGAGTGAAGTTCTTTCCCCTTTCCTCTAGCCCACTGTTCCCTATCTGGGAAGCGGGTTTTGAAGTAGAGGGATGATTGGTTGAACTTGGCTATCATTCCATCACTGCCCATCTCGATGATGGGACTCGACTTCATGAGCTCCGTCCAAACTTGTCTGTAACCGAAGGAACTTCCTTTGTCATACTACTGTCCCATACATTTGAGATGGTAAGCCACTGTCCTTGCCTGGGGTTGTTCTCATACAGGCCATTCGTTGAAGATGGTTCAGTTTATTCCCAGCAGTTTTCAGCTGGACTCTCTTCCACCAAACTATAGAGCAGTACAAGAAACTAGGTTTAATGACTGCCGTATAAATCCATCTAATGGCTTATGGCTGAAGTCCCCGTGTTTAACCAAGGGTCCTCCTACACATCCATAAGGAGGCACAGGCTTTCTTTGCCTTGGTCTCCTAATGCTCTCCCCAGTTAAGCTTGCAGTCCAAAATAACCCCAATATACTTAACCGATGGTAAGGGGCATAGAACCTTACCCTGCAAAGAGGGAGGTCTAAAGCCCTCCATTTTCCTTCTATTGGTAAACAATACAAGCTTATTTTTCTCTGGATTTACAGTCAGCCCTGTTTCTGCACACCAACCTATTGCCTTATCCAGGGCTTTCTGCATTATTCCAGAGACGGTATCTAGGTACTTTCCAGTGATGAGTATAGCCACATCATCTGCGTACCCTTGAGTGTATGCACCAGTTCTATTCAATTTTACAAGAAGAATGTCGACTACCATATTCCAGAGGACTGGAGATAACACTCCTCCCTGAGGGCAGCCTCGAGTCACAGCTACCTTCATTGAACTGTCTCTCAAGACTCTCTTGACAGTTCTCTGTTCCAACATGTATCTAATCCAGCTCACAATGTGAGCATGGATGTCATGTCTTCCTGCTGCAATGTGGATTTGATTGAAGGATGTGTTATTAAATGCTCCCTCGACATCAAGAAATGCCCCCAGTCCGTACATTCTGTGTTCCAGCACTCCCTCAATCCTGCTAACAAGATTGTGGAGTGCTGTCTCCACGGATTTTCCCTTCTGGTAGGCATGTTGATACAGGTGCAGGGGATGATCCCTTAATGGCCCATCCCTTATGTCCCTGTCCACTATCTTTTCAAGTGTCTTCAGTAGAAAGAACTGATTCCTCGAAAGGAGTCTGCTCTTGTGTAGTCCGTCTTGTCCGTCTTGTGTACCTGTTTAGGTATGAAAACCACCTTGGTGACCTTCCAGGCTTTTGGAACATATCCATAAGCCAGGCAGGAGTGACATATTCTTACCATTGGAAGGAGCAGATCCTGCCCTTTCAGGAGTTAGGAATAAAGTTCATCTCATTCATTTCCTTCCATCGTATTTGTCATATTCTTTTGAGGTCATGGATAATTGGTATTAATAGACCTTACTAAGTCGCTGTAATTTTTTATCTGAGGGTGCATTTGCTGCAATAGTAATTAGCCAACATTTGCCCTATATGTCTCATAGATACCTTCAAATTTGTTTAGTATTTTTTGCTGAAATCAAGGTATGAAATCTTCTAGGTTTGAATGCAGGTATGAACAAATACTATGTTTTTTGGCCAGGTTATCAATTGCAAACATCCATCGGTCATGTGTGTTAATGCTCTTGAGGCAGCTTAGAGTGTGTCTTGACCTAGGTGTGCCCTTTGAAACCATTTATCTACTAAACCCAACCTACACTTGAATATTGATTGGTAGTTGCATAATTGTCTGAGTTGGCAAACTGATAAATACCAGATAAAAATATAGTAAAATGAGATGACTTTAGTCTCAAGGTGTGCTTCCATAATATATATCTCTAAAACAAGTGTGTGTCCATGGTTTATTCTGGATCATCAAGATTCTTCAACTCTTTATTCATTTTTAAGGTTAAACTCAAGAGACAGGAGGCCTTATGATGGCCTGAAGAATTTTGTATACCAGGATGCATTGCTTGATATCATCGGAGCCGTAATTTGAGTGTGTCATGGAATTTCCAAACCTCAGGTATTGACCATTGTTACACATGAAATTTTTATATTATTATTATTAATTCAATCTTTTCAGGCATGGCCTTATGGAGTCCAGTATGAATAATGACAATAAAAACTATGTTTCACTCCACTGAGTTTTTATTGGTACTACTAGTTTCAATGCCGTGGTGTTGAAAGTAATAGTACTGGTAAAATGCCTGATACTGATACTGGCACCTGGTACTGACGTGATAGTACCTTATGATGACATGGTGGCATTGAAACCTGCAGTACCAGTAAAAACTCTGGATTCAAACGTAGTTGTTATCATCATTATTTATTATTATTATTATTATTTAATCTTTGGGGGACATGTAAATTTATCTTGGTTTCATTACCCCATTTATTGTTTTTTTTTACTTTCATGTATATTTTATTTTTACTTTAAAACTTACTTTTATTATTTTGTTTACTTTGAATGTTATTTTCTTTGGGTTTTTTAATGTTTGTTTTGTATCATAGCAGCCTTTAAAGTTTTACTGCCATGCTTTACACAATTGTGTAAATTTTGTCTCAGTACTTTGATGGCATTACATTTTTTCATCCATTCAGAGGAAACGTGTCCAAGTGTTCTTTGTGGTTCATACTTGCCAGCTTCTTTTCTTAGTTTGTTGCTCTCATCAAACTAAGACCTCAAGAACAGGACTCTATACAAAATTCATATATCTGCGTGCATGTATCCGCCAATGAAAATTCATTGTTCAAACATTATTAACTTGTGTTAATGGATATCGGAAATAACCCATGCCCATTATGGGTGTTCATGCATCGTGCAAACGGGGGTGATTGACCCAGGTCCTTTTTACTATTCTAAGTTTTATCAAGTTTAGGCAGAAATCCATCAATTTTGAAGAGATGGTGTCACTAATTGGAAGAGGAAGAAAAGTACATGTTTTAACTGAAATAGGAGACATTCAGTGTATTTTTCTCCACAAAAAGCACCTCGAAATATTATTCAGCCCCTAATACAAATAATAGAAGATACAAATAAAATAATCAGAACTAAACAAATACCATCCCTAGTGGAGCAGGTAGTAAAAATATGAAATATTTGGTAAATGGACCCATGAACACCTGTGAAGATTAAATGTCATACAACTGCCAAATATGTACTTTTGGACAATGGCTATTATGTGATTACGTACCAAACGTGGATATAACGAAGCTTTTATTTGAAAAAAAAACTACCCACAACGTAAAGCAAAACTCAATAAAGAAGATAGAGATTTTGGAATTTGTGTCCTTTAATTATATCTTCATTCCTTTTTAAAATAATCCTTCACTGTGATCTCAGTAACCTTGATTTCTTGCAACTAACGTGAGTGATAACTACAGAGGGTGGCATATTAAATGAAAAACCATTTGGTCGCCATAATTCCCAATGCACATACGGCAGTGCTTACACTTCAAAATCGTGATTTCTCACGAATTCTCTCTACATATCTCACTTCTCCATTCCACCTAATTATGGAAATATAGTTTCCCCAAATACAATAGCTAGTCGACTTAAATAGGTGAAATAATATCGAGTATTTTGGTAAATATATTAACTTGATACTCCATATTGATAACTGAAACAGTGGAAATTTTTATTACGTAAGGTACTCAAGTTGTTAACCTGAGAAAATTATGTGCAAGTCCTGCTTTGCATTTCAAAAAAATTTTCCTAAACTGAACTTCAAAAGTTGTGGGGGGGACTATATTCAGAGGAATACGGTATACGATTGGCAATACATTTATAATATAAATGAAAAGACTTAAAAAGGGCTCAAAAATGTATGGGCCACTAGACCTCTATATCACATAGGGTTTATATGACATTTCAAACAAAGTTAAAGCAGTAGAGATCCTCTAGTGATAATTAAAAGGTTTGTCGAATTTCAATGAAGAGGTTAGAAATGGGAAAGTTAAAGTTTTCTTTTGTCGTGGTTATTCAGGAGAGGTGACTGGCAGCAGGTCATTTGCACTATTTTGCATAGGACAGGGGTGGGGATTAGGTTGGCATGGTGGCTAGAGTACTGGTCTCCCATCCCAAGGGCCCGGGTTTAAATCCTGGCCAAGGTGGATTTTTCATTGTTATACCATTCCCCACTTGAGTGCCTTGTGGAGAGTACTTTGAGGTCAGTACTCTTGTCTGACAGATGGGACATAGAGCCATGGTCCCCTTGGCATCTTTTGTTGAGAGCAGGCTAATGCCGAGGCTGGGTTTCTCTCCACCCTTCCTTCATTCCCTGAATTCCCTACTTTTATCCAGTTACCCTATCCTCACTGGCACAAATGACCTCCCCCAAATGACAACAACAACAAGTGAGCAGAGGCTGGATTCTGCAAGGGAACTGAGGAAGGGAAGGAAGGGGTGAAGAGTAAACCCAGCATAATCACTCCAATAATGAAAGGCACCAAACTTAATGTCCCATCTGAATGATAAAGCATCGGTGGCAAATGCTTTCCACATTCATTTCAAGGGCTGTGAAGAGGAAAGTAGATCTGCGAAGATGGACAGAGCCCCTCATAAATTAACTCCGATGATAACCTTATTTATTCAACTTTTCAGTATATTAGGTTTGTACCTGGGGCACCTTTGAATTAGCCCCCCTGATGTACTACAGAACTCATATAAGGACCAATGAAATTTCCCATTCCCTGACAGGATATGAATCCAGGCTTTCAGAATGTGAATCCAGCACTTTAGCTAACCAAATCCTTATATTTTCCAACGATTCTGCAAAAAGGAAAAATGGAAGTTATTCATGACCTTGGAAGAATTATGAAGATTGAGCTACTGGTTTAAAATTTTCAAATTTCAACTATCTACTTCATGTCAGTGTCTTTCGGTTGTTTTTTCAGGGCTTAACAGTTGATGCTACTTAGAACCAGGTACATATCTCAAATATTTACTCTATACCTCCCTGCTATCCGTTTTTGCTTTCATAGAATGAGCACATTCTATAAATTCAGCGCTTTAAATGTTTGCATACTTTTACGAAGAGGAAAGAAGAAAAATGTGTTTGAGTGACAATTGGAAGCCCATGTCCCTCAATGACCTGTGATGCACTCACTTGTATGTGTATGTTTCTTGTTCTGCATTTGATTCAATTGAAGTTGTTGTCATTATTGTCATCCTCTAATAGTGTTATGTAAAACTTAATTTTTGTAGATTTTAAACATTCGTAATTAAAAAATTGGCAAGCATTAATGTTAGTTGTTGTAGAATGCATGGAACCAGAATGGCATGCATGCTAGAATAAGCACCGAAGTATGTTCATTTCTGTTGTCACCATGGTTTTTTTAGCATTCAATTGAATTTATTTTTAATGAATGTGCACTCTTGCAAAATTGTAGATTCTGCCTTTGTAATTGAATTAAATTAAAAATTGTTTGGCATTCATTCATTAGAAATGAGTTTAAACACAAATGTTTGCCTTAAAATATATTCTCTAGCCCTTGCTTAAACTAATGTTATCTTGGTATTTTATGTATTTCTATTAATTATTATGAATTTTTTAATTGCATCTGAGGTTGTGGAATTCACTGTCATCTAAAAAGATTGAAATAGCAGAAGCTTGTTTTCAGTTGTCTGTAATTTTATTTTCAGTTTTTTTACGTGCCCAGTCAAGCTAACTTTTCAAATATATTTGTAGATCAGTTGGAGAGTGTCCCAGAGAAACTGAAAGCAGAACATGTATGTGGATGGCTTTCTTGCATTTGTCGGACACATCTGGACCTCTTTGTTTCTTGCCTTCTACCCCATCCCCCAGATTTTGCTCGTGTAGGAGGGCATTGGTAAGTCACATTGAAATGCCACTGAAAGTGATAATGACATGTAAATTGTCAAAACTATGGTTGAAGCCAATAAGACGTGTGTGTGGAATGTACAAAGCGATATTTCTTTTCCAAGCCACTAAAAGTGTTAAATTAAGTATAATTTCAGCTGATAGAATTGAGGATTCAAACTGCTGAGAAATTAGTTCTTGGCAAAAATATTGATTGTAGCTTTTGAGGAATAAAAAACAGATAATGTATGCTCTGTGCTTATTTAAGACATAGTTCAGCCTATTGGAAATACCATGTATACCACTTGTATATAGTTTAATTTAGACAAAATTTTTCATGTCAGTTCTCTTTTCCTCTATGATACCCTTCATTTCCCTGGTGTAGATGCTACTTGGAGGACATATCTTAGAATTAGAATTTAACTTTAAAAATTGAGCTTCTGTTTTTGATGCAGTAAATGCCTTTACCCAAAAGGGAAACATTGTCTTCCAAGACTTGGCACCTTCGTGAAGGATTGAACCGTCTTTTATGCCTTGTACCATATGAAGTTGTGTTACCGGAAATATGGGACCATACCATGCCACATTGGATGGAAGCGATTGCAAGTGATGTACCTCAGCGAGAACTACCTCATCTCCGTACCCTTCTAAGGTAGATTTATTCAATGGGCTCATTATTTGTTTTATGTGATGTTAAATTTGATTGTGGCATATTACTGTGCTGTATACGATGATTTTAATTGCTGCAAATAGTATGCTTTATAATTTGAAGCCTACATTTTCAATGCGAATGCTGTGTAATCTATTCCATGGGTTGTTTTTAACCTTTTCCACTTGGGTGTCAAGTGATACAGCATAGCTCACTACCAACTTGCATGTCGAGTGTCAATCGACACACGACACGTGAAATACTGGGGCATTTAAAATTTAATTCCGAGTGGACTACTGGTATAGAGGATGAAAACATCCAAGTGCAAAGGGTTAATGCCCCTAAAGTTTTGGAGAAATATTGCATGGCCTATTTGTAGAGAAATTGGCTGCATATTCAGTGGGTTGGAGTGGAATTACCTTTGTGATTTCAGTTAAATGTGAACAAGAAGTGAATATGGAAGAACAGAATTTCATTTTCTTCATATTTCCCTCAGTCTCATAAAAATGGTTGTGATAGTAGTGTTTATTCTTCCCTTTATGAATATTAGGATGGATGTTATATTTAAATGCATAATTTAAGGTCTGGTTTTATGATGTGTATTTAACTTTAATCATCAGTTCATGTAGACATTATGGTAGTTAGGCAATTATTGCAACTTCTAGAAATTTCATTTAGGCAGTTATTGAACTTCTAGAAATTTCATTTGATGAGCAATAAGTTTTCATGAATAGAGAAAGGTCATAACTACAATCCTATTCAACATTTAAAATGGTTAACCGGGCAATACAAAACCTTAATGTTGCTAAATTATTTAATATTTGATGTCTTTTAGTGAGTTAATTGAAATTTTCTTTAAAAAAGGAACCTGGTACATAATAATATGTTGTCTCTGCTTCATTAATGACAGGTTTTATAAGAGTAATTAAAATAAGATTTATTAAATCGTGTCATCGCTGACGTTGCAGTAATACATCCACTTATTTTTCACAGTGTTAAATATTAGTATTTATTTATCTCTGTGAATATTTTATTTATATTTTGCTTATGGTATGATTTTTATTTTTGTATTTTGATTATTTTAGCAAAATATTAGATCCTGATATGAGCCCCCTTGGATTTGATGCCAAGAAAATGTATCATTTTATTTCACTACGGTTCAAGAAAACTGCTGCCAAAGTCCAAGAACAGGCTTTAAACTGGTTACAGGTTAGTGTTTTATGGATGTTTATTATCTGAGCAAAAAAATTTTGCTTTGCACTGTTTGGCCTTATTCAGCTTCGTTCTTTTTAACACAGAAAGAAAAAACATGAGCCAAATCCACAAAAATAAATTTTAGTATGACCCGGGTTTCACTGTATTACAGCATCTGGAGCCACATGCACTTGAGAACTGATCTAGCGAAACTGACGCGGGTGAAGTGATCACCCCTGAATATATGCGAAATCATCAAAAATGGTGGACGTGCGCATATTAGGTAGGCACAGCCCGTGAGGGCTTGTCTGCCAGATTTCGTTCCGAGGGGATGTAGCTCCAGGTCACGCGGTGTGACTCCTTTTCTTTGTTAATGAGCATTTCAATATACATTTCCATGAGGATTGGGTTGAGTCCGAAAACAATGCCCTTGCCCTTCTGAAGGGAGTGCAGGGCGCAAGTATTGTCCACCTGGACATGGATTTAAACATTAGTCAACCCTAGATTTAGTTACAAATCAAAAATCCATTTGACACCGGTGATCACTGCGTAGGTCTCGGCTACATTGATGCTGGACATCTCGGGAATGGGGAAGCTCTGGGAGATATCCCAATGTGGGATCACTATGGCGCCTTGTCGTGGGGTGGTGTCAGTGTGGGCCAGTAGTTCTTCTGTGGGTTGCTGGATGACAGCATTCCTAGAAGAGATTTCTCTTTCCACGAGTGGCCACCACCATTCGTTGTGCCTTTTGAAGACTTGGGAGATCAGGAAGGTACCAACAGTGGTATCCAAAAATATGCATCCTTCTAGCATCACAACGTAAGGATATAAGATGCTTGCGTTTTACATAGGAACTGGAATGATCGTAGTGTTATACTTCGTGTGTTCAATACTCCACTCAAACATTTAAATAGCACTTATAATTTGAAAGTGGCATGGGTAATCATTTATGAATTCAAAGCATAAAGGGTGAAGACATCATGTATTTAAAAGTCTTGAAAACATACTATAGTGGTCCCATCACACACCCCTCCCTTTCGGTTAGAACCTCAGTTTTCCCCACGGGATTTAACCAGGGTGAAAGAGTTGGAGTTCTGCAATACAAACAGATTGCTGTTCGGGTGTCATGGCTTGTGAAGACCGTGCAGTCGAAAAGCGGGTGATGCCCTCCCACTATCAGACTTTTGGTTTGCAGAAATGTAGAAAAAAGGGCACAGGTAGAGTTCCCCGGGTTCCACGACTACCGCGTTACAATTCTAAGCAATGCGATCGAAGAAAGGAAAATTGGCGATTTAGGCAACAAAATTATAATTACTAGCATCTTTTCTGTAATAACATTTAATGATTTGAAAGCACTTTTCCCACACGGCGTCACCTTTGACATACAATTCACCTATCCCAAACGGCGTCACCTTCAATACGAAAAGAAATACGAAAAAGAAATACCCTTTAGTGGCACACAGCGTCACCTTCAATACAAGATACACTTCTTTGACACGTGGTCATGTCTCAAATACACACAAAAATACCCTTTTTCCACAGGGCGTCACCTTCAAATAAAAAAAAAATACCCTTTTTCCAATGATTAAACTTTATCTAAAGTCCACTAAGTATGATGTATAGCTGGTGAAATACAGGGGCTTGTGATCACGGAGACTAGTCCAGAGATTCCAAATGAATGAAGCCAACCATAAAAGCAGGCTAGCCGTGAGTCGGGGATCATCGTTGGTCGAGAGGGGGGAGCAATGGGGCGGGAGGAATAGCACGTGGCGACAGGAATTCTTACGAATTTAGCCCGGGTGAAGTCTCATCTTTTGGAGATCCTGGAAGCTGATGCAGGGTGGCGGCGGCGATTATAATGAGCGGCTCGTGATGACCATCAGCACCTCGTAGAAACCTTTGAAGAAACTCCGAACCTCGGAAGACATTTCCCATGCGCCTCGGTTTTTTCCACCTCTCTCCTTGTTTCTTGACAGTCGGTCCGTTCCTTGCCTCCGACTCCTTTTTCAGATGATGGCCGTCTTACTTAGCTCTGGCACAATGCTCACACTAGCAGCGTTCAACCAGCAATGTCTCTCCAGGCAATCCGTCCAAGAGTGTGTTCGAGTGTGTTCTTTTTGTCGGTCTCGGGCGAGCGTATATGCCCCTTTTCCTCCACCCAGAATGCCCCACTGTGTGTCGTCTGCTTATACGATGTTCTGTTCGAGTCACTTATTCGATGGTCTTTTCAACCGGGATTCATGAAACGTAGTTAAAGACACTCACTCAAACTATTACTCGTATTTTTCACTTATATTCACAAATACACTTTTTTTTACTCACACATTCACACAACCCTAATAATTCACTCTTTACATTTTTTAAAAATATTAATTTACACAAATAAACCCTTAAAAAAAAACATTTACAAATAGTTTGCCCAAATCGCGAACTTCTACGTAGTAAAAAAAATAGTCAGATGGATGGACATCACAGAGCCTTCTGTGGGCCATTACAATACGTCCCTTAAGTTGACTGTCCTCGATATGAGAGTAGGTGCTAGCTTCTGTGTATTGCAAATTTATATCTACGTAAAGCAATGAAAGCAAAAAAATCTCAAAAATGATTAGATTTTATGCGAAAAGTTCAAAATATTCAGTTCATCGATTGATAAAGAAAAGGGAATGAATAGGCTAAAATATTATATGCTTCCCCTTCATATTGGTTACAAAATTTACAGTTGCAGCTTCACTTCATATTTTAATGAGGGAAAATATAGATGCTATGCAAGGAAATTTTTGTTTTCCCCATCTAATCCCATTTAGAAAATAGAATCCTCTCTGGGCTTGAAGGCAGGTGAAAAAATCGGGGTTTTCCTTGTTTCCTGACTCATCGAACGAATAGCAAATTCGCCTGAAATTTCATATCTCTAACTCTACTAGAAATACCTAGGAAATTTTATCAGTGAGTGAGTCAGCTCTGTAGCTTTACTAGCTGAAGGTGCCCGTTGACATTCAATAGGAGGGAAAAAGTTTTAAATACAGATGATATTTTTAAAAATTTCGATAAAGGGTCGATGCCACTCTTGTGCACTGCAACTACCATTTACTCAAATTCTACTTCAGAATTCTAAATCTAATTTATGACAATGTAAGCACAAGTATTTCCAGTAAATTAATCCGGTACAAAACCAAGGATGGTTTTCGGAACCTTTCCGCGAAACCAAGTGGGTTAAAAAAAGTACAGGTGGAGGCATGCTACCCTATGGGTAAAAATCATAGACCTTACTTAGTGATCTCTATGGTAAAAATGAAGCCAGAATAGGAAGGATTCCCTCCTTTTGGACATAAAACGCTTCGTTTTCTACGACCTTTTATATATTTCGTATGTGCATTAATACCCGATAAATTTATTGCAGTGGCATTACGGCTGTTCTTAATGGAGGATTTTTAAGGAGTGTAAGAAATACATTATGTCCCGTTAGGAATTCCTAAAACCCGGTACAAATTTATCATATTTAACTCAATTTATGGCGTTCATGTGCTGATTTTAGACTTTGCACTCTGGATTTGACGCATTTTTTAAGTACAATTCATTTCCATCTTACTATTATTGTGTTGAAATTTTTTCGCTGTTTTTCCTTTTTCGCATATTTTGTGCAATCCATTATTAACCTAACGACTCTTAGTTTTACCGCGCGCAAAGCCCACTTATTCCATGAATAGTGCAAGCAGACGAATGTATGTGCCAAATAATATTAATAATTTTTCTTTGAAATCATTTGCGACTATGCCTCCAGTACCTTTTAATATCATTTCCAAAAAAACAATGCTGATAACGGCATTACTTAAGGAGGAGCCATCATTTCAGGCATACCAGATAACCTACCTTGATTTTTACGTATATTATAGTTCATTAATTTTACTTTCGAATGGCGAAAGAATATTGCTTTGTCATCGACCATTTAATGAAGGTATATGGATTTGAAAATGAAGGTTTTTCACATTGAAATGCATTGTCCTTATGGGAGTATGATGACCTTCCCTCACATTGCAATTTTTATCTCAATTTTGGCCTAAGAAATGTTTTTATAAAACTAAGGCTACGTGCACAAAATATTGTGTCATATCATATATGTTTTCAGCTTAGGACATTAGAAGTTTAACGCTAATATTCTAGTTTAAAGAACATCCTTCCAAATTCCTTCCGTGCATGGGGCCTGTGGTGAATAAGGGAACGTTGCGAAGTACTGGGAGGTAAAGTATAAATTAGGCTATAGAAATTAAGTAGACGGCTTTTATTTTAATCGTCATAATGCCTTTAGGAATTCAATTCTTAGTTTTAAAGAATTGGAATTGATTTAGACATGGAATCAATATGATTCCACCAAATAAGATGATGGCAAAATGGGATGATGAATATGAATTATAAATAAAGGTGAGAAAATGAATGATGCCACGAACGAATGATTAAAATGAAAACGTTTGGAAAAGAACCAGAAAAAACAGTAAATTTTGATATTAATTACACATTTTAGAGGAACCTGGATTGCAGAGTCTAAAATGATGGCAAGAATAAGAAGGTTTGAAGCCTTGTCTGTTAAATAAAGAATAAATGAAAGAAATCTATTGCCACTTATTAAATGAATTTAAGTGAATGGAAGAAAAATGTTTTGTGCTCTCTTAAATTCTGGTTTTCTTAGGATGCTAGAAACACAAAGAAATTCTTGATATCCCTCTAGAACAAATCATTTCCGAGATGAAGGGGAGGATGGATGCACTGGAGGATGGGCGGTGAAGAACAACATTCGCTATTTCTAATTATAGGTAGATAATAAGGTAATGTGTTTATTCAAAGTTACAACATTCGATGTTAACTAATTACGGTCAATCGCTCTCGTTACTTCATATTGACAAAAGTGGACCTAAAACTTCCTTTTACTCAGATCTTTCAGTAACAGCAGGCTTATGCCACCGCCAGATTCCTTTACACTATTTCTCGCTTCCTCGAAAAATTCCTACATCTACCCAGTTATCCATACATACTTAATCTCGCAAATGAACTTGGCTACCTCCCCCAAACGACCACTATTGCTCCAAAAATTAAAATCTTGATGGGAATAAATTCAAGTGTCCAGCAGTATAGAAATGTCACCCTAATACATGTGTAAATAGATAAAAAGAAACTCTCCATTGGAGGCTCGAACTCCAAACCTAGAGCTTTGGATGAGAGTGCAGAATGGTAGCCACTACACTATGCGGGCCTCTTGTACGAAAAGGCATTCTTTTTGTTTCGTTCCCTTCTTGTATGAGAAAAACTCTTGAGACGGAGACCGAAGGTTTAGACTAGCGATCGTCCTACCGACCAAAGGTCAGCCCAAGAAGAATGTGGACTAGAGTTTATTCGGCAGTGCATTCCTTCGGCTGGAGCTTCTGTCCCTTGAGTTTATTTGACTCATTTTACTAGCCCTGTTGCATTAGCCACCCACCTACTCGTCGGCCCCCAGTGACATAAAGCTATTCCAGCTAAGGCTGAAGCTGTATGCGAACTCAAAAATGTTTTCCAAGTTGACCCCATTCAATACAAAGGTAAAATGGGGCATGTGGGTGTATAGATTCTTTTGCAAATGATAGTACCTCAGATACTACATAATAAGCTTTTACAGAGTGCATGGTCTGCTTGGAAGCATCCACATCACCACCTAGTGGCAGTTAGAGGAAATACCTTTCTTTGATGTCACACACAAAGTTTACTGGCATGCAGTAGGTTGCCATTGTGTTTTCTTGTTGTTGAATTTTTTCATTTTTTATTAGTGAGGAAAAATACTTACTGTCATTTTAAAATCAAATTGCTTAAAATATGTTCTCTAGAGGTAATAAAATTTTGATCAAAGCAATAAAAATATTATAGGAAACTATCCTATTGTATAAGAGCCAGACTTGACTTAAGAGAGGGCAGAGGCAATTGAACAAGTGATATGAAGTTAATCATAGATTACTTAAAATCAGTGCTCATGAGAGAAACCATAATTGAAGTTAATGTCTTGATTAAATGATTTGTGCATATTTAAGAACTGGACTACTCAGGCAAAAATGTAACCTATAATTTACATTCAATAGTAAAATATTTATCATTCAAGTATCAACAGATTCATGTTCTTCCTTTGTACTCATGAGGCAACAAATTCACATCTATTGTCGTTTCCAGTTTGCATGTATGAATGATGCTAATTTAATTTATGAGGTTTTTTAACTCAACTTTCCTATTTTATTTTTAGATATTAACAACATTGGAAATAGTCATACCCTTACATTTGCTGTTTTCAATGTTTGGAAATGGGGTGAAAGGGATGAGAGGAGGCAAGGTCGAGAAATGCAGTGAAGCAATACATCAAGAGTCAGTGCAAGTCCCTCATGCCTCATCATTATCCTCATCTAGCCATGGAGCAGAGAATGGCAAGAGTCACAACAGTAGCATATGTAAGCTGATTTGTTATAGACTCGAGTATATTTGTGTCACACATTGTCTTATGAATGATGAAATAGGTGTTAATTTGATATTTAAATCATACCTCTCGTTTTATGCTTCCACAACAATTATTATTGCATTGCAAATTTTACCTTGCATCAAAGTTGTTAAAAAAAACATCTAAATAACTGTGATTCCAAGTAAAATATGCAACATAGTAATAATGGTACCACTGTGTGTATGCATACTTTGAACTTTATAAACAGTATACTAAGTGGGGTATAGAGATGGGTAAATTACCCTAATTTTCAATTGAGGTAAATTACCATGGTAAATTATGGTAATTTTTGAAAATTACAGCAATTTTCCGGTAATTATAAGTTTTGAACTGCAAATACTTAATAGAGGACTCAAAACGAAATCAAATAGCATTGAGATATAAATACCGACACTTATATCAAACATATCACGACGTTTATCAATTATAACTTATTAAAACATTAAAACGAAGTTGGCAGCAACACGCAGTTTGCCTCTCTTCTGTCACACTATGAGAAATTTTTGTTCCAAAGACATACCTCTGCGCAATGTGCATTTGTTATTTTACTCTGAATTAGTTGGAATTAATCATGGACACAATGTAAACAAAATCGTTTTAGCTTCTTAATTTATAATATCACCCATTCCAATGATTTCTTTGTGAGGAAGAAATTTTCTGAAAAAGAACTTTACTGAAAATTACCGTTTATTACGGTAATTTTCAGGGGTGTTGGTAATTTACAAAAAATACCACTGTAATTTATGAAAATTACCGTGGTAATTTACCAAGTTGCCCATCTCTAGTGGGGTATAGATTAAAGAATTATATTACCTAGAATTCCAACAATCACAAAAACCTTTAGACTGTTCATGAATCATGCAATCTATATGGATGAATGTATGACATGTTATGAAAAACATTAATTTCTTATCGAGGTTCTGGGAGTGAAAGGTACAAACAACAGTGCCTGTGATTTTAAATGATAAATATCCTTGTGGGTTATAGCCCACCCACCTATATCCTAGTGGGTTATATGTATATTGGTGATCAAATATTTTTATGATTTACATTTTCAGCTCCTGTTGTGGAGGATTCTGGAGGTCAGGCTTCACCTCTCTCGGAGGATGAAGAGGGAGGTGGGTCACCTTCTGGGGGCCAGGGCTATCACCACCGTTCTCCACCACAAGTGGAAACTGATGCTGAACTCAATCTTCCTTGTTGTATTTTAATGTTGGATATTCTACTTCGTCAGGTTTGTGGTAACATCATGACTACATCCTCTCAGCACCTTGTGAACTACTGTTAGTTGTGTGGTAGTGGATGTTTAGTCACTAACTGATAAAGGTTGGGAGGATATGATGTATGTAATCCCTCCTATGTAATCCCAATCCATTGAAGTCTATGCCATGTTAAGGTTTCAATGATTCAAGTTCTTCAATGATTAGCAAGGACTCTTGTGGTTCCTCATATTATTTACACCTGGTAACTCAAGCATTTATGGAAATTGAAATCATCATTTCATGGTTGCCATAATATGTAAAAACAACATTTCTGTGGTAATGTCACTCAAAAATTTTATTAAACTTGTCAGCTGTGCTCAACAGGTCCAACTTTATTATTCCTAGTGAATATGAATTACATGGTTCCTTAGGACTTTTCAATATTTGCTCAGTGTGGCATTTTTGGAACGTATCTCTTGTGTTAATTGGGAGTTACCTTTAATTTGGTCAGGTGTTGTTAATGCGTCATCTTTCTTACATTGCCATACAGATGGAGTTGCAGGAAATCGAATACCACTCTGGAACTGAGACGCCTTTGGCTGAAGATTCATGGCGTTTGCTGAGAAGCATGCTTGCAGTGTCATGGGTCGGAACCCACTCCTGTGGGAGGGCATGCAGAAGTCACCCAGCTGTTTTTGCAGAAAACGGAGCATCACAAACTGCTCAGGATCAAGCATCACAGGTAGAAGTGTTTTTGAATCTAAATGGTAAGGTTTTTAATTGCACTGATTCTCATTTATGAAGAGAGCAGAACTACTTTTAATGAAGGTTTGCTATTGATAAGGGGATTTTTTCCTAATTTTGTCTTGGCAGTAATTTAATGGAGAAATTAAGATAATCATATTTTTTGTATTATATTTTCCTTTGAAGATTTTCCTTGATATTTTAGGGTTGATAAATATAGAACTTGTTCAATAAGTGAATTTTGGTTTGAATTTAGGTACAAAATCAAGAAGTGAAAAATGCTGCCAAATGGCAATCATTTAATGAACTAATTCCATCTTGGTTCTGCTTGTAATTTTAACTTTTACCTGGGAGAGGCTAATGTATGAATAAAGTAGTTATACTATGACTCAGTGGAAATTAAGCTATGAGATAAAGAATAAAATGAAAATAACTAGTTCTCTCCAAGAAATGTGTTATTGCATTGTGCATTTTGATGCTTTGCTCCCTTATCAAGAGAAAATTATAGCATTCTTGAGAATATATAAATACTTTGGAGAGGATATGTTAAGGTTGAAAGATATCATGTTTTTAAAATATGATGTATCTGTCCCACAATAGCCTTCCTAAATTCATCAATTCATTTGGAAATAAGGTTATTATTTAAATGTAGCAGTTATTATATGATGTTTTATACAGAAAATTTCTATTTCAGTCTCAACACATTAGGAGCTCTGGTGTGAAGTTACAAGTTACTGTTGGAGTTGAGGATGATGCTAATACTGACTGTGTATTGTGTGAATCAATTGTTGTTTGGCATCAACTGGCATTACGTCTAGTTCGCTTGCTGACTCCAGAATTCCCTGCTCATTTGCCAGACGTAAGGAGCCCTTGAATTAAAAAGCAACATTTTTTTTGTTAGATTCATAGCCAATCTTTGAATTATTTAATACTTTGAATGAGTGATCAAACCAATGAAAGTTAATTAAAATGACATTTAGCATCTAAATAAATATTGTGGTATCCACATCTTACGTTTGAGGTTTATGTTTTCCATAAGTCATTCAAATAAGGAAAAATACATAAGAAATGCCTGGTATAAAGTCAAGCCCACTTGTATCAAACCCGTTTATTACAAAGTCCCATTATAACGAAGTAAAGGCTATTCCCCATCAATGAGAGGCTGGGAAAAACTGGTCCACATGTGACGAAGTTCAGTTATTATGAAGTAAATATTTGGCCCCCTCAGCTTCGTTATAAACGGGCTTGACTGTAATTGATCCAAAGGTAAAATACTTTTTTTCTTTTTTTCTAAAATGTAAATTGGAGGGAGGGTTGCTCCAGAAGGCCCCCCTGGAACTTAGACCTATTTAGATCCATTGTGCCAACCCACATTTAGCCAGACAGGGGACAAGAGCACCACGGTAGAGGTATGGAGGAGGGCAACCCATCCAACCTCCGTCCAGGCCCAACCTTGCTTAACTTCGGTGATGTGACGGGAACCGGTGTATCAACGTGGCTAGGCTCTTGCCCCCTTTTTTTCTTCTAAGTAATGAGACTTTGATCCCCAGCCCTAAGTGAATACTGTGGACTCTCATTAGCCCGTTTTTGTTGGGACCCGAAATCCTGAACGTGGTAACGAGGAAAATGTACTAAACAGGTTAGGCCTTAAGACGTATGTGTGCATTGCATAACTTTCTGGATAAATTGTGGGGCATCAAGTTAGTTCATTCCGTAGATTGCTGGTGTTCATGCATTGTAACAAAGTTTTATTTGCAATGATCATGCCTTGCAAGAAAATATGTACGACACCTTGCATTGATGCGCACTCAGTGATTAATTATGACGATAATGACCAGGGAGCACTTTTTGTGAATACAGTCCATGAAAAAAGACTCAATTTGAAGGCTTCATATCTCAGAAATGGAAGAAGTGATATTCATACAAAGATTATCAGGGTGTAGATAATTTAGTCTTTTGTTTAATGCTGGTAACAGACTTTTTTTAATAATTAATTTTGACGCATGTTTTTGCAGTGTAGATGAAAAATGGCATTATTTGTTTAGAGTTGCAGAGACCTTCACTTTGACAGTTGTCATAACAAATTGAAATGCACAAATGAAAGGGAATTTTGATAGAATATGAATTTTATTTTTGTCATGATGTCCTTTAAGTTTCAAATGACTTATATTCGTTTAAGTTATTGTAGTCAATTTATGAAACCAGGTTTTCTCCGTACAGTTGAGCACCCTTAATCCGGGAACACCCATAATCCGGCAATTTTGCCATGACCAACTACCTGGTACTTAGTGGAAAATGCCGAAATGTTTTTAACCGGAACATTGCTTCATAACCTGCCGAGATATTATTCTTATATTAATACCGAGGTACCATTCTTAACGTTAATTTTCCCATTTCGAGAATCGGAATAATTTAAATACATAAATTTCTGGTGCTTCGTGTAAATTGGAATTATTCTGGAACTTGAAGTAAAAACATAAATTTGAAGACATCGCCGATATGGTCTACGACTGATTTACAGATCGGCCACTTTCAATGGCGCCCGCATTTTTGACTGACCACTAGACGTAATTTGATAAAAATTATTTGTTATCTGCTTATGTTTCTCCCAAAACATGTCTCATCCACACAGTTGTGGCAACAGCACAAAACGTTAACCATCGCAGAAAAAGTGCAAGTTGTGAAAAACCCTGACGCAAAATACTACGTGGGATCTTCAACAATATAGCACACTAAGAAGCTGAAAGAGAAAAATCATCAAAATTTTACTGTTAAAGTGACACGAAGAAGTAGATAACAGAGAGAAAAACTATGAAAGAAGATTTAAGTGGTGATTTAGATAGCCTGGTTTCGATTGCGTCGAAGTGAAGGGCTTAGTTAGTATTCTGGCCAAATGCTAATGGAGCAGGATAAACTATTTCAGAAATAGACGTGATTCGGGAAATATCACGTGCAGGCAATAGCATTTCACTGTCCGTTCTAAAACACGCGTAGTTTAAATTGTTGCCTGCTTTAAGGTGTGATATAGTCGAAATAATAAAAAATTCATGTTTCTGAGGATAAAAATATGATGATGGAGTTTGCAAACATCATCCATAACCCTGAATTAAAGGAAATGGAATAGGTAAATTTAGACGAAAGGATAGTTAGCGGCCACGGTATTCTCACCTCACAACATATCATAGATGATGAAATCATTGAAATGGTAATTAATAACAATAAATCTGAGTGGGGATGAAGATGATCAGCCTGAAATTGTTGAAGGAAGACTACTATTGATTATGGTCTTTAAAGAATCATCCAGTCCGGTCGCCCGCGGCGTCGTGACTTAGTGATGGGCGGCCATACATACGACACCCACGCATTGACATCGTGCTGAATCAGCTGATAAGAAATCAAGCGCGGTAGGAAATTATGTTACTCAAAGCACAGAATAATAAATATCAAATTTTATACCCTTTTCCAATAACAATATGAAAATTTTACATTGTCAGCAATACGCACAATGCTTAGATTGCGTTATTTTCACTCACTGCGCAACTTCGATAATTTTAAATAATAACTTTGTGTATTAAGAAACCATTTTTCTGATTATTCTCAGTAACTCTTTTTAAAATAATGTTCAGTAAATGGCAAATGAATATATTTTGTTATAAATAATTGACTCCTTTCAATGAAAACATCCCAGACTTCAAAAATAGACCAGTTGCCATGCATGACCCATAGTCTGGCAAAATCCCTAATCCGGCATCACTTCGGTCCCGACTGTGACGGATTAAAGATACTCAACTGTTTAAGTATGCAACATTTGTTGGTATAGGAGGGCTCTTCATTAGACCCATTTTTTTCAGCCCTTTGTTTCATACTACCGTTGTGCATATACACCCGAAAAAATTATTTTAAGTACTTTGAGGGCCTAACAATATCTTTAAAAAGAACTTATTGTGATACAACCGCTATTTCAATAAAATTGTTATACATGGTAAAGCAGATTGTTTTTGAATGTGGACATTACATCAGATGAAAGAAAACGCCCTCCAAGGCAGGATCCCTTCCACCACTCCATGGTCTCTTTTCGTCTGCTGAAAGAAATGCGATACGTTACCCCAAATGGCTTCCGTGAAATGTCATGAAGAACGTGAATATACTGGTCATGAAAATTAAGACCAACCAAGGGAAATCGTAAAGGCTAGTAATAAAGGCGATACAATTTTGATTTATCAGTTATGGTTAAATTTTTGGCGAAACTAATCAAAATTATGAAATGAACATTAGAAAATGGAATGACCATTAGAAAAGAGTAGCTTGGTGAGTTGTGCATTTGGAAAAATGGTCGGCAATTCAAGGTTTTTTTTGTGCATTTTTTGGAGCAGGTACGGTGCTTTTTGATCTAATGGTTAGTTGGTAAATTAAGTATGGATGTGAATTACTGCAAAAGCATTCCCCTTCTTTCGGGATTTGTGCTCAGACTCTCCGGATGGAAATACTTCCACCACCACACCAAGGAGTCCAAAAAATTGTTGACAAAAGGTTTCATGTTGATTATTTACTCCAACCCCTGTAAGACAATACTTCACTATAGGGAGCGTGGGCACTGAGAGGTCTCGTTTTAAAGAGGTTGCACTGTACTTAGGACTGGCTAGTTTGCCAAAGAGTCATGCTGCTCGTCATTCTCATGGCACGGGAGGCAATAAAAAAATATCAAATGTTAAGACTGGTTTAAATAAAATATTAGTGACAATCAATAAAAGTTGCTGCAGGATGGAATATGGGAAAAATATACTCACACACGTTGATTTATTTTGTATTCACCTGCTAAACACACTTTGTGCAGTCTTCTTGACACGTTTCGTTCTATCCTTCACCAGAAACTGCTACTTCATAAAAAATGTGTATACACTGTGAAGGGTAGTTATAAAATGGAGGGATAGCATGGGGTCCCGTGTCGGTCCGCTAATAGTAAAAGGGTTTTCCCCACCAATAACCGACCTCCGTGTACTCTGTACACATACACGCTCGCCGGAAGGTTAATGTCTAATCCATATTAATGTCTTGATGCAAATTTAAAAAAAATTCAAAAAGTATTTGACGGAATGCATTCACTATTTTGAAACTTTTTCTGTCCAGTCGGAGGTGGAAGAAGGAAGCTCTGGTACTGGAGAGGATGGAGGTGGAGCTGGTTCGAGTGGTGGAGGAACATCTGGGCCTGCTTGTTCCCATGGCATTGGCTCTAGCGAAAAGCAAGGAAGGGGCAGTGGACCTTCGCAGTCAGACAATAAAACCTCGGAAGTTGCAATTTGCATGCCTCTACCAGAAATTCTCTCCGTTGGCGGTGTTTTGGTAAACATGCCTCAGGTTTGTCGACTCTGCTTTGCTTAATGCTTGTTCTGGAGTGAACAGTCTTTGAAGTGAATTTGAATTATGATGCTATCAAGAAAACTGTATAGTATTTTATTTTATTATAGATATAGATATGTGTACATGTGTATGTATATACTAATATACAGTGGAAGTCCTCTATAACAAGAACCTATAAAAGCATTCGCATTACTTATCATAACTCACCCTTATTATAGCTAACCTTGTACTTCTGAGTGAAATCAGACCACATGAATCGTAGGCTTTTGGGAAAATTAAGTGAACAGTGCATTTCAGGCAATCGGTTCATGATGAGTTGAAAGTTAGGTATTTTACCAAAATAATGTAATCATCAACAAGTGTGCATGCACTAACAACCACTGTTTTACCCTTCTTTAGGTGCTTTTTCATAAAATTCAATTAAAAATTCATTAACCATCAGTTGCCAGAAGTGTAAATTATACCGTAACAATTTGTGTTGGCTTAAAGCATCACATGTTGTAATGCACGATAAATGAAGGAAGGATTCCTCACTGCTGATTCACTTTTAACTGTAACACCAAAATAAGACTCCCCCAATAACCGCATTCTCACCATACTTCCTCAGTTTTGGTGAGAGTTGAACTTCAATGGATCCGACTTTTTCTTCAGTAAATTAACTCCACACATTTATCTTATGTCATTTATTGGAACTGCCTGGGGTCTAGCCTCTATTGGTGGAGTGAAGTGTTGCCATGAAAATTTCATTACTTTGGTGTGGTAACTTGCCATCTGGGTTTGAAAATTCGTATCAATTTTTTTCTTAGGTGTTCAATTTTATAATTTAGTCAAAACGGAACTTGGGAATGGTGTAATTCATAGGGGAACCAATTCACATCAATGATATTAAAATAGATTTTTTTAAGCTTGTTGTTAATGGCACTTTAGGTGCCTATGCCTTGTACCAAAAATTCACCCATGGGGTGAACAATGGGCCAAATATTGTTGTCTAACATAACCTTCTTGCTATGAACCTTACTCCTATTATTGGACTGCTACTGTATGTGTATGTATATGTGTGTATATATACATGTGTATGTACGTGTACATATGTATGTATATGCATATGCATGTGCATATGAATATTTATATATGTGTTGTTGTATGAGTGTGGACTTGAATGTGTGTTTGTGCGTATTGGGAATGAGTTTAATACCAATGCTCATTGTTGTAATTTTACATATGCTCTTGAAAACCAAGTTCAAAATAGGTTTTTAATGGCAATAGTTTTTCATGACTCTTCTACATGTATATTAACTCCATTATATGTTTATAAATCTAGTAATTGCAGTGAAGTAATTTCCAAATGATATAAATGCTCAAAGTAAAGTATCAAACATATATACATATATGTTCAATTTGCACTGCTCTTCGTTCACTTCACTAAATTTTACGCATACTGCATGCTGCTGTGCTGATTTTGCATAATATGCATTGTATTGATGTTAATATCTTTTCTAATGGAATAAATTGTTTAATTTTATAGGCAATGCCATTTCAAAACTCAACGATAATGAAGGTATCAATTTCTATGAAACATTTTTCAATTAAGTAATGTCATGATGAACCTAATGTAATGTTAAAGCTTAAACATAGCTTTTAGTACCAGCAAACACAGATAAGTAGTGGCAGCTGATTTATTTGAAGATATACATCTATTGAGGGTTGGCATGTGGGTTGGCAACTTTCTCCTTACTGATGGATTGTGGATTATTGATCCAATAAGATCTCATAAAAAAAGAGGAATGATATGCAGGAAAGGAGAAGTGTAAAAAAAATTTTTATGTTAAATGTGAGAAATAAGCCCATTTAAATGGAGTAGTTTGCTTGTGAACTCTAAAAAAATAAAAGTTTTGAAAGTAAAACAAGAAATGAGGAAGCAATTCAAAAGGTAGGTCTCAGCACTGTCGTAGTAGTGCAAAAATTGCTTATTGCAGTAGGTATTTTCCAGTTTTATAATACTTAAGTTTAAGTTAGCAAAACTTTTCAAGGCCCTCATCCAGCTTGCTATAAAATTTCAGAAATGTGTGAGTAATGTATTGTTTGTCGGGTATTGTCACTCTCAAGTTGGCTATTAAAGATGGCATGACCCTATACTTCGAATAAATATTTTGCACTTGTGAACTAATTTTCAGCCATCCTAAAGTATTTTAGCATTTGAAGTTATCATGGAAGTGTATAAAGTTCCCATTTTTATCAGAGAAAATTCAAGTGAGCAATGTGTGCTCAATATTCAGATATCTGAGTGGAATTTTATTATTTTTTTCAATTCACTGAGCTTTGCATAACATATTTCTGGTTTTTTGCAGCTGTGATGTGATTTGGCCTTGGCTTGTTACAAAACGAAAACTTGTGAAAATACTGTCCAAGTATGTCTTCACATCACCACTTTTAACTTTGATGCTATGCGCGATATTGTTGAATAGTCCTCCTTTTGATTCAGTAGGTGACTGCTGAGGGTATTCCTATGCCCAATCTCGTCAAATGTCCAAACTATTCTTGGTATAGGTATGTTTTATTGAGTGTTCCATGGGATAAGCTGTAAAAGTTAGGGTCATATGTGTAGCTAGCAATGACAAGTATTCCGTGCATTATTTAATCTGCTTTTACTGTGAAAGAAGAAGGGCTAAAATTGCATTGCATTGCGGTAGGACCTCAATTAAATGGCCTCTATGGGGTGGAGTGTGAGAGAAATAAGTTCGGTTAATTTCTTGGGAAAATCTATATTTACATCTTAATTTTCAGCATGTTGATATGTATATGATCATAAAAAAATTGCTGTCCAACTTCTGGATTTTTTTCCATCTGGTTTACCATCATGAATAAAAATTTCACCCATTCTTCCACCAATTCAAGTCTGATATTGTGAATTTTACATTATCTTTTATTTATTTAGCCACTAATGAAAACATACCAAACTGGTAAGGCTATTTAAGGAATAATTGCAGGGTACCATAAGAATTAATTTATGGAACATATTTTTAACCTCAAAAGTAAAGCAAGGAGGAACTTAATTAATGTATTGTATTATTTGGAGAACAGTTTCAAAGAGGATATCCATGTATCCATATGGTGAGGTTATTTTGATTTATCTCCTTCAAGTATTTGACTTCTATTGTCACTTAAATGTTATGAAAAAAATTTCTTTAGCAATAATCTTTCCAAAAGTTGGCTTTTATTCCTTTTCATAGATTTTAACATTACTCTAAGTTTTATCTTTAAAACATTGTAGTTAGGGAGTTTTATTTAATCTCAGACTAAAAACAGTCACCCATGAGATTTCGTATCATAACATTTATGGTGCAATCCAATTTTAACAACATGGGCAGGAGGTGCAATAGGAATTTTAGCAAAAAGGTTCTGAAAATAAATTGCTGTGGAACATTTCATTTGGTAACTATCTACTTGGAATTTCCTGTAATTTGAAAACAAGTATTTGTTGACAATAAATTTATTTTAACTCAAATTAAGCAAAAAACATAAGTTATTTAGTTATAAGTATGCCTATGTGAGAGTTGATGTATTGACCCATGGCACTTCTTGCCTGTAAAGAAATAAAAGCCAATATATTGTTGCTTGGCACTAAGCTGATCAAAATATAGAAATAGAAAAATAGCTTCATCAGAAAAAAATAAGATCACTATGGACATGCAATGATTTTAATTACTCATTAGAAGTTGATGACTATTCAGTGTGACTGTAAATGCTTGCAGTGAGGATATCAAATATGGTAATAGTACAGTTTGAGATGTACTCATTTCTAGAGGCAACCATAATTAGATTCATAGCATACAAGACTTATTTAAATAGGTGCTTAATGTAGCCAACTTGTGGATAAAATTTGTAGTCTGGATCAGTGAGCATGGGCGAGTGACTGTGCATTAGGGTGACCCTTATTTTTCAGAATTTAGAAAAGTTATGTTTTCCTGCTCTCAAAATAATCAAAATGAAGTTTATATTCACGTGCTAAAATTTGGTTACTTTTAATTAACAGGAACCCGTGCCCCAAGGACCCTAAGTACTTCAGACCTAAATATGAATTTTTTTGGGTTGCAAAAGCACTATTTTAATGAAAAATGCAAAAGTGAAGGTCTTTAGGGTCAAATTTTCATTTGTTTTGACCTATCTCTAAGCGTTTCTGAGATATGGTCCCTCGCAATGCGGTCCACTGCCCAGGGTACTACCCTGCTCCGTGGTGCCACCGAGGTAAGGCCTGCATCCTGCACCATTCCCTTCCACTGCCAGAGACTTTCCCTCTATCCCCTCCCCGCTCCCCCTTAGAGTCAATGATCTTTGTTGAAAGATCCGAATTTAAACTGCAGCCATGTTTTTCTTCGGTATCATGGTTAACAACAGTAAATTCTACAATGTATTCAACAATGTCACCATTATCCATGTCACCATTATCCATGTCAAATATTATGCTGAGCTTCTATAGGATTGCGTTTACTGTCAAAAGGTGTAAATAGACATGACCAATTTGCCAGTGAAAAATTGTAAATTTATTTCCTTACATGTCCTTGAACATTAGTATTAACCACTATAAACTCATATTTAATGTCTATTTTTTTATCTTCCACTGACAATCCGTATTAGGCACTTAAAGTGTCTTTTTACATGTTAGGGGTTGTCCTCTGATGAAAATTAACACTTAGTAATAAATTTTGATAGCTCTCCTCCTTTTCCTTAACTTCATTAAAATCTTGAAATAGTTTCACTTCTCTCCTTGCGCTGTCATTCACCACTTGAAGACTGTTAATAATTCGCAAGTCATTCTGGTAGTCCAATTGTTCATCCCATTCTTACGTGGGTACATCAAAGAATCCCGTTGGTTTTTCCAATATATTAAACTGCTTTTTCGAATTAGTTGTGGCAAAATCTGACAAATATGACTTAGCAAGGTATTGCAGTTTGGGAGAAACCGACTGACTTAGGTGGATCAGGTCTACCCTCACATGTCCTTATATGGTGCATAAGGTTTTCTTTTTCACTCCCAGAAAGGGATTTGTCAAACAATGAGACTCCTACTTTAAGGGGACTGCTAGATTCTCCTTTACATATTCAAGCGCAATACCTCTGGCTTTGAAGGAGTTGCATTTTAAAACTAAATAATAATTGAATAAGTTCCTGTGCTTCGACGAGATTCCAAGACCTCCACTCTTCTTTCACACAGTTTTTCTTCCTGCTTGTTTGATAGTCTCTGAGCAATTCTTTTTTCTTTTCTTATCATGTTAAAATCTTTCCAGCCAATACATGCATTTTGAGGACCTCTTTGGTTGAGTAATAGTTTGACTTATTCAACCCAAGCACATTTTTCTGGGAGATTTACCACACTCTCCTCCTCGTGCGTTGGCATGAGGAGGCGAGGCCAAACGAATCATCGACTTTTGACCCTTAAGCTCCCTTTTTCTTGATCTCCACGATTGATTGACTCTTAAGTGGGAGTGGGGAGGGGATGGAGGGGAAGTCTCTGGCTGCGGAAGGGAATGGTGTGGGGTGTGGGCCTTACCTCGGCGGCGCCGTGGTGGAGGGTAGTACCTTGGGCAGTGGATCGCATTGCGAGGAACCATATCTCAGAAACGCTTAGAGATAGGTCAAAATAAATGAAAATTCGGCCCTGAAGGGCTTCACTTTTGTGTTTTTTCATTAAAATAGTGCTTTTGCAGCCCAAAAAAATGGATATTTAGGTCCAAAGTACTTAGGGTCCTTGGGGCACGGGTTCCCGTAAATTAAAAGTAACCAAATTTTAGCACACAAATATAAACTTCATTTCAATCATTTTGAGAGTAGGAAAACATAACCGTCGTAAATTCTGAAAAATAAGGGTCACCCTACTTTGCATACACCTGTTTTAATTAGTCTGAGAGGTTGTGCCAAGTTTGCTTAGGTATGAGTGAGTTGACATTAATGAAGAACCTCATTAAAGCTTTACATAGATGAGTTAATTGTCACAGCTCATGACATGATAATTATTTTAATTATTTGTGCAGTTTTTAATCCATACATTGCAAAAAAATTGCATGTAGTGCTTCAATGGTATAGAAAGAGTTGCTTACCATCTGATGTTCAAAAGTTCCAGATTGAGCTTTCATAGTAGAAGATAGAGGCTTGTACCAACATCATCTTGATGTGTCTTATATCATGTGAAAATGTGATATTTGGACAAATAAATTATTATTATTATTAATATTTCAATTTTTTATGTTAGATAGTGAAAGGATAAAAATTTTTATTCCAACAACTTACATTTTGATGTATATTTTTTATTTTTAATGTTAATAATCTCTTCAATATCAGGGATACAAGATCAGGCACTAGATCCATTGAATTTTTACTCATATGTAATATTCCACATAATTACTATTGTTTAGTTCATGTATCAAATCTTTCCCCTTTTAAAACAGTACGTGGATACCATATGTTTTCCAGTAAAAGGAATGAAATTGTTTTTTTTCAAATGTCCTGATAATTTTTGTCATCTTTCACTTCACCTGGGTAGTTAATTGATTGGAGAATAAGACAAGGAAAGAAAAAGTCAAACAAAATGTTTTTTTTTTCACAATCTCGCTATATTTTCTCTATGAAACTGACATACTTTCACTATCTCCTCTTGTATTTTTTTTCCTTTAATGCCTATCAAACTCAGAAAACTTACCCAGGAAACAGCTATGTTTTAGCTCTTTGGTATTTATGGGTGTTGATATATAGGATAATTATTAGTGATGGGACATTCAATTATTTGAATCCTTGATTCCCTCAAATAACACTTCGTTCCTCAAATCCAGTGAGTTTCACCTGGAATCCAAATCCTTAAAAATCCGAGTGACTTACATCCTCAGCAGATGAAAATCCTTGTGTTCTTTCAATTTAACATTAACACCAATGCCTGTGGATGTAATTGAAAGCTTGGATAGAATCAACTCTTCGAGAGCTCTGTTTGTCTGATGGCACTCATTGTCATATATGGGCACTGTGTGCCATGCAGAATCTCTTCAAGAGTCAAAATGACCGCCGCTGGCTCTTTTAGGTATGGGGAAAGTACGGCGTTTCTAGTGTTAAACTAGAGTTAAATTCTTAGGAATTGACTGTGGAATGATTTTAAAAATATTTTTGGTAGTAACAACAGTTAGCTATTGGTTTTTGGCTCCCAAGAGCTCTTGTTATGTAGAGGACTGCACAACCAAAACTGGCTAGAAAGTACCTTTCAGCACCACCGGTAACAATGAACTCAGAGAGACTGTTCAGCACATCTGGCATTATTTGTGATAAAATGAGAAATTGGCTTGATCCGGAATGTGTTAAAATGCTAGTTTTTTTTTAAATTGAAAACTTAAAAGCAAAAAAATTTGGAGTTTTTATTCCATTGTATGTGTAAAATTAATATTAGAATTACAAATAAAATAAGATTAAGGAGAAAATAAATATTAGGCTTTGAAATCGTACTTGGGATTCAAGGAAATGGTAACATTTAGATATTAGATAAAACTTAGGATTAAAGCTAAAGATAATATTCAGATTCCAAATGAGATTTTAGAGTGAATTTATGATTCAGATTTGAGAAAAACTGGATT
The DNA here is from genome assembly GCA_933228895.1 of Platycnemis pennipes. Lineage (NCBI taxonomy): Eukaryota > Metazoa > Arthropoda > Insecta > Odonata > Platycnemididae > Platycnemis > Platycnemis pennipes. The sequence goes on from OW121846.1 coordinate 52,649,102, forward strand.
TGACCCATCTCTAGTAATTTTCAATTCAAAAGTTTTATTATTTCATTTCTTTGGAATTCACTGGAAAAATATTGATGAACTGTTGATAGACATGCAATCGATGAAAGTGGACTCCATTCTGTAGATGGCCAGATAATTGAGGTTTTACTGAACCAGAGTCTAATACAGAATTGCCCAGTGTTGCATGATTGTGTAAATAAATTCCAAAATGGTTTTCTTTTTCCTAAAGAATTCATTAAATCTCTGAGGTGCTGAACCTTAAATTCCAATGAAGTATATCTATGATCCCAAATCAAAGGGAGGAAAGGGTAGAAGTAATCTCATACTCAACAATACTGTCGCTAACTAAGAAGTTTTGTTTAAGCTAGGGCTGCCACCCACTGCTTGTCACGTAAATGCTTACAGCTAGTTATGCATGAATGCTTTGCTGATGATGTATTTGATTCTAGGCGAAAAGTTTGGTCAGAGATGCAGCATTGATTTCATTTGCATATTGCTGTATTCATAGGGTAGTTTCCTGAAACAAATTTCCCAGATAGTTGAATCTGTGTTTACTGATCAAACCTAGGATATTATTTTGGAAATAGTACTTTAAAATTGCAATGTATAGTGTTGTAATATTGCTCTTTGGAGCTGAATGTGTCTTCAAAGGATCTTGTGGTGTATGTGCTATCAGTAGTTAGTTGTAACGTACTTGGAAAACTCATCATCTCTGGAATTTTTTATTTTGCATTTGAAAATTATGGTTTACTTAAAGATGATAATGGTTGTATTTGTCATATTTATGTATCAAAATAATTCATGGTTCAAAATAATTAATGTTTTGGTGTGTGGAAGATGTTTTTTCCAAGTATTTAAGTACCCTAATTGACCTCTCCAAGTAAATGGGTATTTCTGTGTATCCTTTTTGCAGGGAAGTAGGCTGTAAGTAACCGTATATAATTTAGGTTAAGCCACTTGGTGAACATAATATGCAAGTACATACATTGTATGCTATTAAGATGCAGAAGGGAGTCATAACTATTGATGAATTATGACAGCTATAAAGTTGTGTTGGAAATATCGTCCTTGGTTGAAGAGTGTAAATTTCATTGAAAACTGCCTTAGGACTGTAGACAACTTCTTATTGAAAATTTGAACGGCTTGTTGCACATATGGCAATCTTAAAGAGTTATTTTAGGCAGTGTCTTATGGTGGTCTTTATATCCTCTTGAAATGGGAATAATAAGTATGTAATCATAAAGGACAAAACGCATTTTTTATGAAAAAAAATTGTTCTCAGAATGGTACAGAGTACATATTTATTGATCAATTATAAGTGAGGTCAGTCAACTCAGTGGATGAATAGATGAGGAAATGCTTATGTAGTGTTAGAAGAGATTCCTAAATGAGATAATAGTGGAGTTATTTTTCTGGTACAGTTGAGCACCCTTAATCCGGGAACCCCTAATCCGGGAGCACCCTTAATCCAGCACCTTTGCCATGGACAATTACCTGGTACTTAGTGGAAAATGCCTAAACATTTTTAACCGGAACATTGCTTCATAACCTGCCGAGATATTATTCTTATATTAATACCGAGATATCATTCTTAACGTCAATTTTTCCATTTCGAGAATCAGAATAATTTAAAAAAATAAATTTCTGGTACTTCATATACACTGGAATTATTCCGGAACTTGAAGTAACCATAAATTTGAAGACATCGCTGAGACGGACTACTACTAATATACAGATCGGCCACTTTCAATGCTGCGCGCATTTTTGATTGACCTCTAGATTATTTTGATAAAATTATTGGTTATATTCTTATGTTTCACCCAAAACATGTCTCATCCATACAGTTGTGGCAACAGCACAAAACATTAACCATCGCAGAAAAAGTGCAAGTTGTGAAAAAGCTTGATGCCGTTGCATCAATAAAGCGTTTGACTGAAACATATGAAGTGGGATCTTCAACAATATAACACCATAAGAAGCTGAAAGAGAAAAATCATCAAAATTTTACTGTTAAAGTGACACGAAGAAGTAGATAGCAGAGAGAAAATCTGTGAAAGAAGATTTAAGTGCTGATTTAGATAGCCTGGTTTCGATTGCGTCGAAGCGAAGGGATTAGTTAGTATTTCTGGCCAAATTCTAATGGATCAGGATAAACTATTTCAGAAATAGACGTGATCAATCCAAAAGATGTGATTTGGGGAATTTCAGGCAGGCAATAGCTTTTCACCCTCCGTTCTAAAATGCCCGTGATTTAAATTGTGGCCTGATTTAAGGTTTGATATAGACGAAATAAGTGGGGATTTAAAAAATTTCATGTTTCTGAGGATAAAAATTTGATGATGGAGTTTGCAAACATCATCCATAACCCGGAATTAAAGGAAATGGAATAGGTAAATTTAGACGAAAGGATAGTTAGCGGCCACGGTATTCTCACCACACAACATATCATAGATGATGAAATCATTGAAATGGTAATTAATAACTATAAATCCGAGTGGGGATGAAGATGATAAGCCTGAAATTGTTGAAGGAAGACTACTATTGATGATGTTCTTTAAAAAATCATCCAGTCTGGTCACTCGCGGCGACTTAGTGATGGGCGGCCGTACACACGACACCCACGCGTTGACATTGCGCTGAATCAGCTGATAATAAATCGAGCGCGGTAGGAAATTATGTTACGCAAAGTACAGAATAATAAATATCAAATTTTATACTCTTTTCCAATAACAATATGAAAATTTTACATTGTCAGCAATATGCACAATCCTTAGATTCCATTATTTTCACTCACTGCGCAACTTCGATAATTTTAAATAATAAATTTGTGTATTAAGAAACCATTTTTTTGACTGATTATTCTCAGTAACTCTTTTTAAAATAATGTTCAGTAAATGGCAAACGAATATATTTTGTTAATAATTGACTCCTTTCAATGAAAACATCCCGGATGTCAGAAATAGACCAGTTGCCATGCATGACCCATAGTCCGGCAAAATCCGTAATCCGGCATCACTTCGGTCCCGACTGTGCCGGATTAAAGATGCTCAACTGTATAGGAACATACGCTCAATCTGAAATAGCCCTTATTTTGATGTTCATTGGGGTATTAGATATTTGCCTTAGAAAAGTACAATTTGCTTTCCTTTTTTATCCTGAATCGTTAGGGGATCAGGTTGGTGTAGTGGCTGGAGCACTGGTCTTCTATCTCTTGGGTCCTGGTTAAAATCCAGGCAGTAGCAGATTTTTCAGTTGTATAATGGATCTTACTTGAGTGTAGGTAGATGAGCCATTCAAGTTTAATACTTTGTCTCCCTTATGGGATGTAAAACAATGTAGCCCTTGGTGTAGCCCATTCATTAAACTCCTACTTCTTCCCAAATACCCATCTATCCTTGTTGGTGTGAATGATATTGTCTCTTGCCTCCTCAAGTAACAGCAATAACTACTGTATATGTGAAAATTAATGTGAATGTCCCCTGGAAATAATAATGTTTAAAAATAATGGGAATGAGTGTATGTATGTTAATTTAATGCCGTATTCCTGGGAGGTACATAAAAATTTTATCCTGGTCTTTATCTCATCAATTCTTCTCATGTCTTGTAGCTACTCTGGTACCCTCAGAGGAGGATCGAATTAAAAACTTTACTTTGAGCTTCAGTGGTATGTGGTGGTCGTTGGTGCATATCAAAATTTATCCTAATGTTATGCTTTCAATTAAATTTTTTCCTGGTCTCTGCCACATTTTGCAGAATCAAACTGGAACTTGATGACCTTCCTAGCAATACAAGGCACAAGTGCATGAAACAGACTAGATTTTAATGTATATGTTTGGATTCGTTGCGGGTGTCGCGAATCTATAAATTATGCGGAGGAGGAGAAGGCGAAATTATTGACTCCACGCGTGTGACGCTTAAGAAATTTATTACGAAGTAACAAACGCTGGGCTGCTTTCCGCGACCAGCTCGTCAGAAAGACTAGGCGAGAGTGACTGCCTTCAGCACGCCGGGAAACGTCTCGGCTGCTTCTTCGTTCGCCTGCTTCGGCGGACGGGGTCGCCCCAGTCGGCGAACACAGTACGAGGTCGCCGACCGGGTTCGTAATCGTAGCCGCAGCGGTAATAGGCGGCGCCACCGGCGGGAAGGCCCGCTGGCGCCACATATGTACTGTATATCCTACATTACAGGCTGATAGATATCCAATCAAAGTTATGTAATGTACAGATGTTATAAATGTGGTAGTGAATTAAATGTTCAGTTCATATTATGGTGTATTCTTTATGTACCAGGCTGGAATCAGAAAATATTTGTTACTTATTGAGAATCCTAGTCATGTAATATTTTTACTGTTGTTTGAATACAGTCAAGCCGGTTTGTAATGAAGTTGAAAGGGCTGAATATTTACTTCGTAATAACCAAACTTCGTTATATGTGGACCAGTTTTTCAGAGTCTGTCTTTGACAGATAGCCTTCACTTCGTTATAACCGGAACATCATTATAAACAGGCTTGATATCAGTGGGCTTGACTGTACTACATCGATAAATATTTCTATTATTTTTTAATTGACACATGGTACCTTAGGTCATTTCTATTTGTCGTCCATAGTGTCTTGTATGAAGCCTAAGGTCTTAAATCCATTTTCTGTGATTATTAAGCATTTTTTTAATGGTTAAATCGTTTATCAGAATCAATTGTAAATAGTGGTATCTGAGTTTTATATAGAATATGCTCAAGTGTATTGATTACTTATTGTTTTTAAAAACAAAAAAAGGAGAGTGAATCACTAGGTTCATTTTAAGTGAATGAGTGAATTAATGTTAGTGCTGGATTGGCACCTATTTTTCTCAGATAGTCTACTAGAGACTTTGCTTTAAACCAGATATGTATGGAATATTCCTGTCCTGAAATCATTTTAATTCCTCATGAATGCTGAAATAAGTATTTCAAACAGGTTTACTCTCCTAATGTCACTTTCATCTAGAGGTGTAATATATATTATAAAAAAGGAAACTGCCCTATATTTTAGGTAAATAAATGAATTTATTGATGTATTTTTCAGTGTTGCTAAAAGCATTTGCATTAAATAAGTGCTTTATGCTTGCTAGTTGATATTTCTATTGTAATGTGCTTTTTAATGTAATATTTACTTGCTTTGTATTTTTTTGATACATTGTAATTCATTATCTAAATTAATCTATTTTTACTTTTCTAGACTTTGGTTTAATTATTGTGAATGGCTGAAAAGTAGGAAATACTTAAAGAAATATGCCTTATTTTCTTGCTTGCATTGTGTAGTTGTTGCTCCTATTTGGTTGATAAATGGGCTGAAGAAGATTTATAGATTTTTTACGTATCTAAGTATTTTCCAGTTTTTAAACAGACATTATGCGAATGCCACAGTGCTTTCACCCTAGAGTTTTTTGTAATGAAGTGGGCATCAAAATATTTGCTGATTTTAATATAAACGCGTATGATTATCCTTTAGGAAGTTTTAGAGATTAGTTAAAAAATTGTCAGATAGTTGTTAATCATCAGTTAGAGTCTAGTCATTGGAATGCTCTCATCCATTGCAGCCTTTCAAAAAGGAACACCTTTAATACAAAGATGTATTATTTATGTTTATTGAATCTTTGTATCATTCATGTACATCAATAGTCTGTGTGTTGCCAGACATTTTCTCTCCAAGTAAAAAATAAATTTTTTTTTGTACCAAGTAGGTACATGTAGGGCCTTCTTATTCATAGTGTTTTTTTTTAAACTTCTGGTGCCCATTCAAAATTCGTTCATATCGATAACACCATTCAGTAGTTTCATTCACGATTAGTCAGAAAGGCAAGTGAAGGTATCTTTCATGCACTGTTTTTTTCATTATTTCAAAAGTGTAAGTAAATTGAGTAATCAGTATCTACTTTTGATGAAGATAGTTAATTGTGCCCCAAAGCTATAAATAGAATGGGAGGAAAGGGAGAATTTCCTTACGAATAATTTGGTTGAATTTCAAGAATAATTCATTTTCAAATCTAAATTCATTTGATGCATTAAGCCAAAATGATTTTTCTCACGTATTGGTAACCTTCATTTGGCAATTTATTTGTTGATCATTCAAAAACTCTCCCCCATCAAAATTGGTCCGTGCAAAAGCTTTTTTTTACATTGAAAGGGGTAAGTGGCTATTCGTATTACTGTGGAATATTTTTGTTGTATTTTTAGTAAGTTACTATTATATCAAGAGAACACCTGTAGACTTAAGTAATCAGGCACTCTGGTCATGCATTTTGGAGAGTAGTTTTCTTTGATGCCATCTCTTTTACTTCTTTTTGCAGTTATTGTGTGAGTGGGAGAGTGTGTGAGTGTCTGCTTGTGCGTGTGCCAATGAGATGGGTGTGAATGGAAGTGCCCGCAGTCATTAAAAATCTTGGAAAAGAATATGAAACAGCTTGTGTTTTCCCAACAGATCATGACTGCAACTGTGGAAACAGTTAGTGAGCAACTTGATTTAGCTCCAATAATTCCGACTGAAAGGGTCCTTCCTGCAGTGGCCCGTGCAATAACACTGACTGATACAGATGTTGGTAAGCCTGTACTTTTGATAATAATATTATGTTGTTCAAGTTTTAAAACTTATCAACTTACTTTACTGTGGTGCAAGTGCTGCATATTTTGAGCGTTAAAAATTTCATAAAAATATCTGGTAATATCCAGAGTGTGTTTGAGTTTTCTTTGACCAAAACTTTTTTCTGCCATCAAGACTTGGCATTTGGTTTATGTGATACTGTTTTCCTTTCCAGCTGTCTTATCTTTTTATGTTTAGGTGGTAGGTAACATGCATGTCTGTTTTCTTAGCATTCTACTTCTTTCCTCTGTTTTGGTTGGTATTGAATATAACCTAAGAAATGAATAATTGAAATCAGAAAGGAATAAGAAATGTGGTAGGATATCAACAGAATTATTTTCATGGATGTCAAGGGAATCATTACTTGTAAGGGGATGCAAAGGGCATAATGCCATCGGGCTAGCCAAAAACTTACTGAAGGTAGATCATACTATTGTAGCCATTGTAAGACATTATTGATACTTGAAACTAGCGTTAATTTCTATTTTGGAAATTTTTGGAAACAATGAAAAAAGCTGAATTTGATGGTTTATGGACTCTCTCTTTGTTTTGAAAAAGATGTAAGTCAAATGGCAGTTGTGTTATACTTGAGATAGTGCACTTCTAGTAGCCAAGTTGATTTTTCAATTGTCTTCCAAGGGGAAAAGCGGAGAGTAAATGTCATGAACATATGTCACCAAACCTCGGTTGTATGGGCCATAATTCTCTTTCTGCTCTTTACATTGAGTTAATGGGGACCAACTCCAACCATAGGCTCCAACTATTGTAACTAATGCAATGTATTGTCTGATTCCCATTATCTCTCTCCAGGCCATTTAATATCCAAGAAAATACTCTGAACTTTTGGACACTTAAACAGAATAAATGTTATTCTCCCACAGCATAGTTCCTTTTATCTTCCCATTCTAAGTATTCTCTTCTAATTGTATTAAATTGCAATCAGAGAACATTTATTAATAACAAGCTGACCCGGCCACGCGTTGCTGTGGCTCAATCTGGTTAAATGGAAAGCGCACGTTTATAGTATGTTTAATTTCACAATTCTTATGGGTATACAATATATCTCAGCTGATCGATTGTTTTGCAGCTGGACACGCATATTTGTATATAATTCTAACGTCTTTACATGTCGTCACAAAGTAGAATATTTCAGGCAAGCATTTATTTCATCCGCTAGTGTCAATCGAGGAATTACAGGTAATGTTTGCCTGAAATGTCGTGCAAGCAATATTAATGCGTTCTCAAATGGTCTCAGGATTCAACGGAAATCTTGCAATGATCGATCCAGAGCCTCGAGCGATGCTTTGTGCACCATTGTGCATTCATCCCAAGCAATTAGTTGGCATTTCTGAAATATTTGTCCCATGCCGGATGATTTGAATATGTTGCACGTGAGTGTTTCAATGAATTGAAAGTTCAATGGGATGCACATCCCGTCTCCAGTGTCGATATTGTATTCTCGATATTGTACAAACCTTCATGGAGTGAACAAAACAACTAACCAAAGCTTCATGGCAATTGGATGAATGTTGTGGTAATGCATGAAGTTATCAATATTGTATCGATACAGTATCGATATTGTAATGATACTTTATAAAACTTTGATAAAAAACACCTAAATAATTTCACCTCAATTTTGTATCAACAATGTATCGATGTATCCATATTTTATCGATATTATATCGATACAGTATCGACATTGAATTATCGATTTTGTAGAAACCTTCGCGGAGCGTACTCAATAACTTTCCAAAGTTTCATGGCGATCCGATGAATGGTGTAGTAATGCATAAAGGACAAACACATTATATACATTCGATACAGTATCGATATTGCAACGATACATTCCTTTTAAAAAACTAAATAATTTCACCTCAATTTTGTATCAATAATGTATCTATTTATCGATACTTTAGCGATATTATATCGATAAAGTATCGATATTGAAATATTGATTTCGTAGTCCTCTTTTCGGGAATGTACTGAACAACTGCCGAAAGTTTCATGGCGATCCGATGAATGGTGTAGTAATGCATAAAGGACATACACACACACACACACACACACACATACATTCATTTTTATATATATACATAAAAAAGTGTAAAACTTGTGAATTGAGCTAGCAGAGAAAGAAATTTCATACAGATATGTAAGGTGGCATGAATATAGGTAGTCATTTTATGTCATTTCATTGATTTTTAATTAATTAACTTTATTGGTAGACATGGGATTTAATCCAGTGTTCAGAGAAAAATGTGTGACATAAATATGCTTATGAAATAGATCTAAGGACTCTATTTCATTATTATTTTGTCTTTAATGCCTCCAGTGTTGGAATAATTTCCATTGTTCTCGATTCTAATTTAATTAATGTTCAGCAATAGAATAAACATAGTGTTTTTAATATATTAGATTTTTAGTTCATTTGTCATTTAAATTTACAGCAGTGCTTAATGAACCATGTAAAATGAAAATAATATAATGAGTTAACTTTAAACACATTTAGCTTCAATTTAAGGTTTGACCCTTTTACTGCCTTTAACCCTTTTAGGTAGACTTTGCGAAAGTTTTTGAATGTTGACAATATATTTCAGTTTTTATGAGGATGAAAAAAATCATTCATCTGCACTCTGATTTGAAGGGAATATAATATTACAAGTATGTATCGATGTAATGTAAGTCGGCTGATATATCGGCCCTTGGCAGTTTCCGCACAACCGTAGAGGGCCGATATATTGGCCCACAGGCAGTAACAGGGTTAAAGTCTTCATGCTCTGACTCAAATGGTTTTGCTATTTCTTTCTTCTTCCTGCAACTTAAACCCATCCTCATTCAAAATTTTAAGAAGCATCACAGAGAAGGTTCAGATTATTTTTGCTTTCTCATGTTTGAAGTAAATGTGCCCACCAATAAACCTATGCCTACCCTCCAGGTGAATGCTTATAATATAATTTGAGTTTCACGAATTTAATTACTTATCCCTCTCTTGAGGTGGAGTCATACACTTTGCATGTGATTAAATATCCTGTGCCCAAGGCCAACTAGTTGAGCAATGATTTATTTCGAATGGAAAATTTATTTTGTTATTCAGGTTTAATCAAGTGACCATGGAAATTCTATTCATAAATCCAGTGAATTTATTGAAAATTTGGGAGGAATCGTTTGTATTTATTGCTTACTGACTTGTGCTGAACTGAAGAGGGTTACAATTACAAAATCTAGGCAACTTATAAAATGTTCAGAAGCATCGAAAGGAAGTGGTTGTGGTCTGTAAAAAACTTATCCCAGGCAGTAGTATACTACATATTAATTTCACCTGATTGCCGGGCAGGACCAAAAAAGCGCAAAAAATTGTCTCAGTAGGGGTTAAAGTTATCTTTTCATGTGCTGCATTGCCTTTAATACTAATGAAAATTTTTCCAACAGCCACAGCCACTGTTCAAGTAGCAAAGGCAACCCTTGTTGGGGAAGATGAGGAAGCTGGGGAAGGGTGCTGGAAAGAAGATGGTGGGAACGGTACTGGCCTTGGAGAGGGATCTGGTACTGATGGTGCTGGTGGTGAAGGGGACCAATTCTGGCACACTAGTGTCGGAAAGTTTCGATTTGCATTGGAGGATTTACCACAGACTTTGCAGTTTATTCATTGCCTCTTAAAGGTTTGATGACTATATTATTTGTGAAATGATTGAATATTTGAGTGGGGTGATGTTTTAATTTATGAAATTCATCATGAAATTTTAAAAGTAGTTCATTCCCGATACAAAGTTCAAATTAGAGTACTAGAACAGTGTAACTTAAAATTAGGATCAGAGTATTTAGCTTAAAAGTTATGATGTCTTGTTTCCATAATGCATGTCCAACTTTTTTTTAATGCTGGGTATCTGGCTCTTTTTCCAATGAATATTTACATCTTATTTGTGGAATACTCGTAAGAACTATAAGAGATAAATGATAGGAATTGCCATTTTGGGTATTTAAAGGAAAAAGTAGAGGTTTTGGTCATTTGCTTCAGTTTGATTGATAAGCAAGCACTTGCTTGGTTCATTAAATGATTCAGCATGAAATTGCGGATGTTTTTAATCATAAATTTTAGTGACTCTTGTTCCCCCTATGATTCATTGACATTGCAATCTGCAAATCAAGATTAATTCAATGGCTATGAACTCAATCAGTGTTACAATGTGTGTAACAAAATGAAATAGTATTACTTGCCTTACGTATGGAAGCAGTATGTGCATCATATTAAGAAGGCATGAATCAGAGTCATGTTGATTTCATTATACATTCAGAATCCTCATTGGCTGCAAGGATTTTTTTTCACTCTTCCAGTAACAGGTGGAACATTTTTGAGACCCAGGTCACTGTATTTCTCAACCAGATAACCTGCCTACTCTATTCAGAATTATGTTATTAGATGTTTTATCCTCCTTGGAATAGTGAATTTTGTTGAAAGTGTGAAGTTTTATCTTGTTGATGATGAAGATATGTTTATTAAAAGCTACTCAATAATGTTCATTTTTACTTTTGAAGTTGGTGAAGCAAGTATTGCAGAGGTCACTCAAAGACAGTGATTTTATAGTGAGAAGTGTAACATTTTGATTTTTGGCTGAAGCTAGCTACTCTGGTATTGTTATTGTCTTATTTGCCTAGTGATGGCAGTATTGGCAGAGTGCTGGATACAAGGCATCATAAATCATATTGAAATTAAGTACACAATATAAAAGTTTTTCATGCTTTGTTGTCAAATTTTACATTCGTGTTTTCAAGATTGTACCCAAAAGAGTCATCTCAGAGTAAGAAGAATTCAGTACCTTTTTATTGTGAAAAAAGGATGCAGTGAACTATGATTGAGCAAAGATAAGGGGAAAATTTTGTGGATATTAGCGCTGTAGGACTTATTTCTTGTCACATGGGTATGACATCTTGAACATGCTCAGCAGCTCATATTGGAATGTATTGCTCATTGACATATTATTGACTCGGCTAATGAACATGCTCAGAAGTTAAGAGGGTTCTGCTATCAGGACCAAACTCTAAACGTGCAGGTACACCCAAATACAGTGGACTCTCATTAGCACCTTTTTGTAGGGGGTCCAAAATCCTGAATATGGTAATGAGGAAAACTTGCTGAACAGGTTAGGCCTTCTCGGGTTACGTTGAAGACGTATGTGTGAGTTGCATAACTTCCAGGGAAACAATATGCATGTCATCAAGTTAGTTCATTGCTAGCATTCATTTATTGTAACAAAGCTTCATTTTCAATTATTACGCCTTGCAACAAATACGTACAATACCTTACGTTGATGTGCACTCAATAATTAACGATGACTATATGACCAGATAGAACGTTTTGTGTATATACTATTCACGCAAAAAGTATATATAGACTCAACTTTGAGGCTTGATATTCCAAAATAGTAAGAAGCGAAATTCATAGGGAACATGTCAGCGTGTAGATAATTTAGCCTTTCGTTTAATCCAGGTACCAGACTTTTTTTAATAATTACTTTTGAGGTATATTTTTGTAGTGAGGATGAAAATTTTCACATTTCTTAGAGTCGCAGATGCCAGCCTCACTTTAGAGTATGTCATAACAACATGAAAAGCAGAAATGAAAGGAAAATTTGATAGAATATGAATCATACTTTTGCCTTGACGTCCTTTAGTTTTCAAATATTTACTTATATTTGTTTAAGTTATTCTAGTCACTTTACGAAACTGGGTTCTCTCCATAAGTATGCAACATTGGAAGCATGCAACAAGCACCTTCATCTTCATTTAAAATTTCTGATGCGAATCCAATAAAGTCATAACACTTGACCATGCCACAATATTTGAATTTTATATTTGTGGAAAATGAGCTTGGAATGTCTGCGGAAATGCTGAACAATGTAATGCTTTGAGCAGAACAAACTTTTGTTGACAGTAGAATTTTAATTTTTGCCGCTATTTCAGCTAACTTTCTTTGTACGTGGATTTTCGTCTACTTTTCGGAGGAGGTTGAGCTTTTCGCCTCAGGCTTTCCCATAGCCAATTCTAAGCACTTGTCTCACTTTTACTGTCACAAAGATCGCAGCTAAGTAAACAAATACATGACAGATTGGTAAGTGAGTTGAAGAAGGCGGGATTTCAAAACTATATTTTTTTTAGATATATTTAGATATCAGCCCAAGTCCAGTCAAAACCAAACTTTTGGACAAGTATTGAATGCATATTGTAAGTTAATCTGTCCGTATCCAAATGGATAAAAGTTTAAGATCTCTATTGTGTTATCTATCTTAGATAAGTTGGATTTTACAATAATTAAGGATAAACTTCAGATGCCATTAGAGTTGGCAGTTAAATCTTATTCTATTAATTAGATTAGATAACCATCCGGAGACCATTCATTAGTGATGTAGGCATAGGATTCATCAAGAAAAATTAGTAATAAACAGAGTGCAATAGACATTAAGGTATGTCACAAATATATTAGTGTTGCAATTGCTGATTTAAAAATTTACTTACTCAATTGTAAAATTAAAAAGATTTTATTTGCTTTTGCCAAGTGGCATACAGTGGTAGTTACTCTTATGATTATTCTCCAAATAGTAGTAATTAGAACATTTTAGCAATTAATATGAGAAAAAAATAAGTTGCTTGTTAAGTGAAATGCAGTAGTAGTTGTGATTATGGTTTGAAATTAGACATACATGTGCCTGAGAGGTAAATGGGAGATTATTTTTCTAGGAAGTTGAAGCTGCTGAACAAGAAGAAATAGAAAAGGAAGTTGTGTACCATCTCCTGCGCTGTTTACATGCTCTCTGCCTTCATGGTGATGCCTTCACTGGGGCTGCTAGAGATCATCGAGGCTTTCTCATTTGGTGCCAAGAAAATCTTCTCATTAGAAAGTATGGTATTTACTAATACATATATATATAGCATTGCATGTTAGAGGGGCATTGGATGTTTTTATACAGAGAATATAACTGCATTGAGTTACAACTTTCATTTTCACATTTTTTTGGTTTTTTAAAATTTAAATTTGGTTGATACTCTGAAAATAATTGAGAAAGTTTGTATAAGAGAAATAGTGCTATTTAAATGGGCATAAGGAGTGTTTTGAGTGTATTTTATTTAGGAAAGATGATAAATGGTAGCATTATCATCATTTTTGAGTGGCCCATTCTTGGCCGAAGATCCTATTCTCCAACCTTCTTTCATTATAAATTTTCATACTTTCCTTCTTTGTGGCGTCAATTTGCATGCAAGGAGACAAATGAAGGAGTGAAGTAATTAGCCTATAAGTAATGAATAATAGTACTCCTTACTGCACTGGTGGCTGTATCTAAGTTCTTATTTTGGCCATAGATTTGAATCGCTAGATACTATTTTATGTAAGACTGTTGGACCCTTAACCCTTCGAGTGCCAACCAATTTCCTCACAACTACAGTAAAACCTCGTAGGTACGTTATCTGAATTTACGTTTTCCAGCAATTAACAACATTTTTATTGGGTCCCATCCCATTTCCTATGCCTCCAACGCATGTTGAGTAAGTTCAGTTTAATCAGTTCGTATTCCTTTCAAAAACATATCATGTAGTTCGCCTATCGCCGCACCACCTTCACGCCATGATTCGTCGTAGCAGAAGTCACAATGAGCAGGACGTCCTTGAGCCTATAAAATGACTAATAATACCATGTTTAACTGAGAATACTTTTCCAACTTTGATAGTTTTTACAGGCTAATACTAATAAATATTCACTAGAGCTGAGGGGCCCTGAAATACAACGGTAAGTTCAGGAGACGAATTTTCCTATGCCTCGCAACGTAAACTACCTACCTGTTACGTCAGCATGAAGGCAGCGCACCCCGCCATTTCAGAACCTTTTCAAATGGCCTTAAAATTAATATTTAATTCTCTAGTAAACTGGGATTTCTCAATACAAACTCTTTGCGTAAATTAAATACAATTATGGAAAGGCACAAATCGCAATCAATGAAGTCTGTTTTCTTTGATAAAGGAAACTACCCTATTCGGAGTGAGGCTATGCCTTTTGGTAGCAGCGGATTGCTGATGCAACCTCAACGGAAGTCACTCCAGTGGTGACTTGAAGCTATTTGGCATGGCACATTCCGTCTGATCTCCGTCTGACCTCTCCCTCGAGAGCTCCCTTTTTACTTTGCCAGTCATGCGAATGGCGCTTAAACTAATAAAAAATAATGGAATGCCCTAATGGCTACGGCGGCAACTCAAACCGCAGTGTGAGCCTTTTCACTACCCAACCGCCTTCACACGAATCCACTTCAATCGTGCGAAGTACCGTGGACACGCTCACACGAGTAGATTTTCACAATATATTTACTTTATATTGTTAAAGTATGCACGTGAAATGGAAAATTGTCCTTTTCACACTATTAGCATTTTCCCGCAATTTACACTTTTTTCTAGTGGTCCCTAGAAAAGTGTAAATAAGGGGTTTTACTGTATGTTGAAAATTCTGGAATTTTTTTTTGCTGATTTTGATGTAGTTGAGGAAAATAAATTATTTAAGATAGTACATGTAAAAAAAGAGGCAAATAAGCCAGTGGTCAATTTTGGAATTAAAACATTTGTATCTAAAATTATCTGCATTTAAATGCCATCTGTTAATAATCAGTGAAATACTGATAACTAATCGTGACATGGAAGGAGAACCTCAATAGTGCTCCCCAGTACTTTTCACGAGAGTTGGGAGGAGTTCGATCATGCTCCCTGGCACTCAAAGGGTTTAAGTGGTTAGATTCTCTCCTTTCATCATGAATTTATATGTTTAAATTGGCTGCAAATTTTTGCTGTCATATGTATTTGGTAATTTATAACCTTGGTACCAAGAGTTTCATGCCATTCAGAATGGCATTTATTTGTAGTGCTCCAAGAACTTATAGGGTTTATATTTTGTATATTAAATAATTTTCATATTAATTTAATTTCCTCTTATTTGTAGTTTCTGGGAGCTGCTCAATTCTGAACACTCTCATATCTGCGAAGTTGCTGTGCCATTATTGCTGCACTGTGTGACTCTACCAGCAGGGTCAGATGTTTTCTGGACACTGATGCAAGAACAATTCCATTCAACTGATTGGAGAGTACGATTTTCTGCAGGTACTTGAGTCTATCAATCTACTCTCTGGTTTGGTTGGTTGTTTATTCAGGGGAGGCGACCAACAGCTGAGGTCATTTGCGCCATTTGGGATAGGTGGGTAATTGGGTAATGGTAGAAGTTTTTTAGGGAACAGAGGAAGGTTGGAGAGAATCCCAGCATTAGCATTAGCCTACTCTTAACGTAAGGTGCCAAGGGGACCATGGCTTAACGTCCCATCCAATGGACGGAGTACTGAACTTGAAATGCCCTCCACTAAGCACTTAAGTGGGGACCGATTTTCCACTGAATAATCCGCCACTGTCGGGAATTTAATCTGGGCCCTCGGGATGGGAGGCCAGTCTAGCTTAGCTACTCTAATCACCACACCAATCCGATCCCCTACTCTCTGGTTTTCTTGTTATGTTAATTACATTGTAGTGATTCATTTGTTGGTTCCAAAGTCAGCGAATTGTACTACTGTACAGCGAATTTTTAAATTTCATCCCAAAGTAGTTCTGGTTCTCTGTCAATAAAAGACTGTACCTGCCTAATACTCTCCATTCTTACACCTCTCCCTTCAGCCCACTTTAATTCCTTGCAGAACAGTTCTGCAATATGAGCTTTTAAGACACTGACATTTCCTTTCTTTCGAGCCATGAACTTTAGTGAAAATTTATGAAACACAAATTTTTACAGTAGAAACTCGAAAATACGAACTTCGAAATTACGAAATTTTGATTTTACGAAGCAAAATCTTCGGTCCCGACCAAAAGGGTATCTAAGTGTATGTAACAGTATGCGATATTACGAAATAACGAAGTTTTAAAATTACGAACCTCAGATCTTGGTCCCGACGTGAAAAAGTTACTCGTTTATACGAATAATGATGGATCACAGTAACGTTTTCCGGCGCTCCTTGTCTGAGTTAAACATCTAATTAATCATCGTCGCCGAATACATTATGCATTGAATGTATTACCTGAACGATATTTCATTTTTCAATGCTACAATAGTAAGGACGACTTTGAATCGTAGGCATCGTAGCTCAAAAATATGAAACCAATCTGACATAAAATGCATTCGGCTTTGTAACCACGAGTCCACGGAGTTGCCAACGATTAAGAAAACGTAAATTTGTAATTTAACTAAATACACATTCTCTCACATCGCCCAGCTGCGGAAACAAGATGTAGACGCCTGAATGAAACCACCCTGCCGCGTCGTTTAGCCGCGACGTCCGTACGCGACAGTTGGACGTGGCCTCTGGACGCCCCAGTGAAACCAGACCTTAAGGACGACTTTGAATCGTAGGTATCGTAGCTCATAAAATATGGAACCAATCAGACAAAAATGTGTTTTGCTTTGTTACCACGAGTCCACAGAGTTTGCCAACGAGTAAAAAAATGTAAAGTAGTCGTGTACGGATATACTCGCCGGCGAGAGACTAATTGCTACAACCAGCATTTTCCTCTCATGATCCCTGGCATTTTTGTTACCAGTTTTCCCAAACATAAATCCATGATGAATATTCCTGGTGTAGAAATCGTTTGCTGCGCGTTTGCAATAACTATGACATGTATCGGAGATGGTGCTATGTTGTTCGAGCGGTAGATTCAGTCGTGAATATAACCCAAGGAAGCTTTTTACTTCTCACTATTTCAGACTGATTACACTCAACCTTGCTCGACAGCATAATTATTCCGGCTGGCAATAGTTATCATCAAAGCACTCATGTTTAATTTACCGTCCTCATTGAGCATTTTGATGTAGTCATCGAGCAAGGCTCTTCATACGCATTTATCTTCCCTTCTTCCACCGCCAACAGCAAATAAAATCAGAGAAAGTATGAGTTCGCATGGTTCATAGGGCCATTTAGTTTAACGCACATTAATTCTAAAGGAAGAGTAGTTCTGGGCGCATGCAAAATCAATGGGAAAAAACGCTCAAGCACCCATTTCTGTATTTATATCGGAAAATGGTATACCCTCCTCCCCTTTCACTCCAACATAGCGATCGAAGAAATATCCTAAAAGAGAGATCACTAGGCAGTCCCCACCAGGAAAATTCACCCAGCTCTCTTTCTCCTTTGCTCCAAAACCTCGGCATACTCTCCCCCATCACCTTTCTCTCTCACTTGCGGCTAACCTATCCCTCCCACACTGGCTATATTTCCCCTTCAAGTGACCCTCCGCGTCCCCCCTTCCCGCTCTATGAGTGGGCACGAGCCATCCCCCTCACACCCAAGCCCCCCCCCCCAAACCCGCCCTCCGGGATATCAGGCCCCTTCGAGTGCCCCTCCGTCCCACCACCTCAACGCTAGGCAAGCATGAGATGCCCCACGCTGACTTTGCAGGCCCCCCATACCAGCTCTTGGGCCCACTACTAGTACTAACTTTTTTTAGTAAGAAGTTCCCTCCCCAATCTCAAGGAATCTGTGCACGCCGATGGGTCTAACTCAGCGTAAATATTGTTTTGCGGGCATATCTTGATTCATGGTAAAAGCTCCATTCGCCAGAGTCATGTCTTCCCTCTCCGCCAACGCAGCTAATTGAGGTAAGGGAGGAGGAAGATAAGATGCGACTATTCGGCGTAAAGCTGATGATTCATTTGATGTTTAGTCTTCACGCGCAGCCCTTGGCCTTGAATCCCAGGTGGATGACCCTCACAACAGACGTAAGATACTACGAGACCATGGGCCTCGCAGCTGTTTTTGTGAGCGGGCGAATCGAGTAACCCCGACCCACAGCGAGGGGGAAAGGAGGGAAAGAAGGCAGCTTCCAGCTTGATGCGTGGCCTGACCTGGAGCTGCAATGCTTGGATGCAAGTCTCCTTGCTTGATCGTAAGCAAAGGAAAAACGATTAGCAAAAATATCCCACATTTCAATTCAATAGCGAATGTTTAAAAGAATTCTGAGATATAATGAATGAAGAGCAGGCAGGCAGACCTAATCTGAATAGAACCACAGCTGAAGCTTTCGTGTAGTAGAGTGAAAAACGAAAATTATTGATTTGTAATGTTAGCATCGTTAGTAGCCGATGAAGTGTAAAAGGAACTATCAACCTTCACCGTTGAAGTGCGTGGCTTGTACACCCTACTTCTGAAAGGAGGTACACAGCTGGAGTCTTCTATAAGCTCTTCTTTCAGCTCAACCACTCGGAAATAACCACGCACAAATAAGCTGAATCCAAGGGAGAAAAACGATAGTTATTTCGGGAAATTAATGGGCTCAGCATTATTTATACAAAATACATAACGTGTATCCATCGCATAGCATCCGCGAGAGAATCTTATTTTCACTGTCTTAGCTTAACGTAGGTAGATACATATATTATGCCTGACGCTGAGAAAGGACCACCTTCTAACGAAATTTTATTCCTCTAATTTCAATATCGGGTGCCAATGATCGCGCAAGTCGCACACTTCCTTATTGTATGCATCAGTCAGTATTACTAATGATTAAACATCGCTCACGCTTCAGTTAAAGAGTTCTCCAGTTGGAAATAATATAGAAAAATGCGCTATGAAGCTTCATAGGCTTATTCCAAACTGCACAAATAATTGGGCAAAAGACGCTTCATTGCCTAATCATTCATTGGAAAAAAAGAACGGCAAGTTAGTTGTCGCGATGTAAATTTCCGCGGGGCTTAGATGGGAGTTTAATTCTTCCGAGTTTCGGGATTTCCGCCGTGAAAAGATGGAACGATGTGGTGGAAATCCCGAAAATGGGAAGAATCAACCTCCGACAAATTAGTTGCGTTAAACTGTTTGCACCTTGTGGGCATGAACACACATTTAAGTATACTTTTATGAATTATAACTTCGTAAATCATGCAAGTACGTCACGAGAGTTCATCTTAATGTAAGGAAACGACAAAGAGCTTCATTGCGATGTTTTTGAAAGATACTCGTTGATACGAAATTTGATATTACGAAGTGCCGATTTTTCCGGTCCCGTCGACTTCGTAATTTCGAGTTTCTACTGTAATTAAAAATATCCTATCTGTAATATAATGAAGACCATATACTTATTTTCAAGTTCATCAGAATACTTGGTGAGCTTTTTTTCTGGTATTCCAAAGTCTTAGAACTGCACAAGGGACATTTTTAGACTCATCAATTTTTAATTGCATAAAGGCTCATGTCACACCCTCATGGATGGCACAGTGATGTAACGGCTTCATTCGATAAGAAAATGAAAACCCCGAAGTCGTTTTGCAAAAGATGTAACAGTTTCCGAAATATTGCAATGTTGCAAAAGTTACTACACATTTGATGGTATATCTCCGAGAGTACTTGAGCTACAGACCTGCTCAAGGGCATATTTTAAAGGCCTTGAATTGGGCAAATATAATAATCAATTATATTATGAAATATAAACAATTTTATGAAGTTTATATCAATTTAAAATTTTCAAATCGATTTTTGACAAAGTACCTGTACCTTCGAATTTGCACATTCATTTTTTTCAAGTTCATCAGCTTAGCTGTTATTCTGTCACACCAGCTTAGTTCTGGTGTGACTGCTGTTGTTTCGAAGGCCTGCCAGTCACCACAGTGACTGGCAGGCCTTCACTGAAAAATATTTTTCTTTCTTAAATGAAATATTACCTCTGGACAATTTTTTTAATTTGTAGAGGAGGGTTGTGTCTCCAACACACAAAAAAATGAGCGAATTCGAAGGCATAGGTACATCGTCGAAAATTGATTTGAAACTTTAAAATTGTTATAAACTTTATGAAATTGTTTGTATTTCACAATATAATCGTTTATTATATTTTTCCTATTCAAGGCCTTTAAAATAAGCCCATGAGCACGTCTGCAGCTCAAATATTCTTGGAGATATACCTTAAAATGTGTAGTAACTTTTGCAAAATTCAAATTTTGCAACATTGCAATATTTCGGAAATGGTTGCGTTTTCTGGAAAATGACTTTGGGTTTTCATTTTCTGATCAAATGAAGCTGTTATGCCAAATTTGGTCAAAATCGGTGACCCTAAGGGCAATCACCTGGTCGATTTGAAATGGAATGACCCATATGTAGGGACATGACATTTTCGCGAAACGTTTTTTGCGACAGGATTAAGCGACTTTAGGGTTTAATCACGAAATTAACCGCGTCTTCTTTGAAACGTGATTTTTTTTTACGAAATTTGAGATATTTTGCAAATGCTGAATTTTTGTAGCATAAAATATTTTCTTTAGTGATGGCCAGATCGGATCTTTCACTTTACTCGGTTCCGGATTCGGATCCAAAAACACGGAGTAAAATTGGATCCGGATCGTAGATTTTAAATTGTCGCGTCTTAGCGATCGAAGTGTCCCGTGAATGGAATGTAGGTGCGGTAGATATTGACAAGAAGAGGATGTGTAACTAAGGTCACGTAATTAGATGAAAATTTTCCCGTACAACTAGAAGCAAAATAAAGAAATATGAATTTTTTTCCCCATTACCCCGGTATCGCGGGAAAAAAATACGTAGGTTGTCATGCGGGTAGCCTACATTCGCCGGGATCAGGCGTACAACGAGAGCTAGTGTACTGTGCGAAGTTCGATCCCAATCAGTTTAATTTTTTCTTTCAGTCACTGCATCGAAAATGTTATCATATTCAATTTCAAACCATTACATCTGAATACTCACTTTATTATACTTTGTTGTTTAAATTAGATTTACAAATGTACCACTCATAAATTAAGGATGGTCGGGTTGGATCCAAAGATCCACGGGTCTTTCATTTCATTCGCTACTGAAATCATATCCAGGGACAGTAAAAATTCAGATCCGGATCGGAGATTTTAACATCTCGCGGCCTCGTGATCGATGCGCCCCGCGAATGGGATGTACGTATGGTAGATACCAACAAGGAGAAGTTAAGTAACTCGGGTCACGAAATGAGAAGAAGATTTTTCCGTGCCACAAACGAGGAAAACAAAATAAAAAAAATACTCTTCTTGACCTTTTTCTCCATAGGCCCGGATATGCGAGAAAAAAATTAAGCCGAATGTCATGCAGGTCGCCTACATTCGCCATATTCCCGTGAACCTGTGAGAGCGTAGTTGTTAAAAATGAGGACTAGTGTACTGCCAGTCGCGAGTTCGATCCTTAACACTACCTAATAATACAGCCGTGGTGTATTCCTAGGGTAATGCTAGTAGGCAGTTAAAAAAAGTAGATTATCAGAAATTTCATACCAAATTATAAGTAAAAAATAATGGCGAAAGGAAATGATTGGAAAAAATTTATATTACAGAATAAAATCGTGCAATCATTACGTTAACTTTACAGTGTATTTTTGAGTGACGCATTTGTAAATCTAGTTGAAGCGATAGAAGTACAAAAAAGTCAGTATCCACACACAAAGTTTGGAAATGAGTTACTTTTTTATTCAATAGTTGAAAGAAAAATTTTAAACAGTGTAAGAATCTAACTTCATTACCTGCAGTCCACTACTCCACTCTGTTATTGTTAATACCATTATCTCATTAATTTGCCTTTAACTTAATTTTTCCTACTGTGTTTTTTATGTTGCGTAGGGTAGCCATAACTTCTGTATTGGATCTCAAATGTATGTACTATTAACTGTTTGTTAACATTGGTATGAAGTCTTTATTAATAATAATTTTAACAAAACCCTTTCTTTGAGACTCCTTTTTCCCAACATTAAACACAGCTTTCACCTTTTTAAAACGATTTTATTTACCGTATTTGTCATTTTTAAACACCGCTTTTGATGATTTTTATTTACCATTTTTCGGTGTCCCTACCCATATGTATTAAGAGACATCTGTAAAGGTTTTAGCTATTTATATGATGACTTTCTTTGAATTGCTCTATTATAGGTTTTCCCAGCAAGTTAGCAATCATTAAATTTTATCAAAAGAGAATGTCTCTTCACTTTACATTTTGTATCATCTAAACCAGTGCTGGTGCACTTTCCTCCTGTTGGCATATATTAACCCTTGTCCATGTCTCCTTCTTGACCTTAGTAGTGAATCTTTTGACCCAAAAGCCTCTTATATGCATTCATTATCTTCCTGATTCATATTTTCCCTTTCATCTACTTGGGCAAAGTAATTATTTACCTATTATGGTTTTCTTGAACAGTCAAATTTGCATAATGTGATTGTAGTGACACATCACTTACAATTGAATGAGGTTTCATTAAAACCTAATATTAGAATAATAAAACCTAATCTTGTAATTATGGTTTTACTATGGTACGTATGCATGAAATAAATTTGGACGAGTTATACACTAAGGATTACTAATAAAATAAAGCAAGAAATATATGCTGGTGAATTAATAGTACATATAGGTATTAAATATTGCACTATGAGAAAATTCATTTTCAGCCCTACATTAAAAAAGGTTAACTTGATAAACTAACGCCTTTAGAAAACTTACGCAACATTTATCTGTTCAATGACTCATGAATTGATTGAATTGTTCTGGTGTGACTGCTGTAACTGAAATATCTAATTATGTTTTTCATTTCATCCCATTTCCACAGTGGAACGAGTGACAGTGATTGCCCGTTTTATGGATGCAAGTCCTTTGCGTGGCGTTGTGCCTCTGCAGTTGGCTCTTGCAAATGCATTTTGCCATTTAGTGTCCAGTATGGATGATTTAAATGTTCAAGTAGCTCAACGTGCAACACTTTACCTGGGCACCATCCATGATCGAGCTATCAGGGTATGTATTGATGCATAGAATATAAATAGAATATAAAGTTTATTCCTTCAATTGAAGTCTTTTATAGCTTTGAATGAGATCTTAAGAGAAAGAAATTCATTCATAGTTGCAAAAGAGCTCATATTCTTCCTCACCAATGCTGGGAGATCACCTCTTCGTACCTTGAGCACAATGAATTATAAGGCTAGTAAGAGATACACAAGCACAAAAGTACACTGTTTTACAATTTACATAGGAAGAAAGCATTTATTATACTAAGATGTGATTCTCATAGGCTGTGACAAAACTTAATCAATCACTTAATTGTATGATTTTACTTTGCCACTGTGCAGCTAGTGAGTGTGTTGAAAATTGTCTGAGTAAAAAGGTGTCCTGGACTGACAACTGAAACACAGACTGTTGGCTATCAGGCCCCATACATGGAGCATCATACTTTCAACAACTAAGCATCATTTTCAATGATTCTTACGTCATTGAAATCGATCAGGGAATATATAAAGCTGTGTGAAAAGTACAAAGTTTGTTTCATTTACCATGTTTAACATTCATAATTTTCACAAAGTATCGCCTTCATCCATTAATTTAATCAATAACAAAGTATGAATAAAGATTTCATTCAAATTGCATTTTCAATGATGCTTAAGTCATTGAAATCGATCGGGAATATATAAAGGTGTGTGGAAAGTACAAAGTTTGTTTCATTTACCTTGTTATTGATTACATACGGTTCAAGCAATGGTAGATACGTTCAAGTCAGGGTGAGAGGGAATTGCTACACAGGGAGGAATGTAATAATAATATATTTATTAGCTTACATGGTAGAATTGTCTACAAATCTTCGACGAAATTACAAATAAAGGAGGCAACGCATTAGTAAGTAGTAGTCAGCTGACGTGTAAGAGTTTGTTTTTTTAGTTGGTACGGAAGTAAAAGGGACCCTGACAAAGAAATAGTGATGTGTATAATGACTGTCTGTTCATTTGAAAATACATTGAAAGGAACTTAACACACTGCTCACTCGTAATGCCGATTGACCGCTCCCGCTGTATTATCAGTCGAAGTGTTTCAATAAGAACCATATCAACATGTGGGGAGAGGCAAAAGAAATTGATAAACTCATCATTGTCCAGCTCAAACGGGTCATGGGATTCCATCCACCCTCGTCTCCCGGAACGATCGTCAACATTCAAGTCTACTTTCTCCGTATTGCATAAACATTTAATCTAAAGTAAGATATCCCTCTGCCGTTCTTCGGCAGATAATTAAAAAACACGAGCCACTCTGATGTGAAATGCAATCCTAGTCTAGCGATAAAGTCTCTACCGTAAAACATTTAAATATATCAAACTGCAATTCTGTATAAATATTATAGTAATAGAAGTAAAAATATACTTAGTATTTATACAATTAAAAATAAAACCATTTTTATGTAATAAAGGTTAGAAGAACTTAAATCACCTCTCACTCTCCGCACATTGGACACTTTAAAGCAAACTTGCTTTGGATGCACTAATTTTGCGAATTAAAGATGAATATAATTAAGTGCAAATTTCATCATTAAGATTGTCACTTAATGCTTACATATTGGAAAATGTAAATAAAGGACGATCACAGTTCTCAGAAAAGCAACCAATTTGCACAAGTCAATTCATCAAAACAAATGTCCGTCGTTAGGTGTAGACCGATTTTCACTGTTTTTACCCAGCATGCATTAGGTGAAGAGACAAAATACATGTCGGTAAGGCCTATCTAGGGTTTGGAAATCATTGGTAGGTTCCATCATCATTACCGACAAGTATCGGTAAAATTAATGACAAGTGTTGATAGAATGCAACACCGGAATCGCTCTTACCAACATTTGTCGGTCAGGGGAGTTAGCAACACCTATCGGTGTTGCTAGGATGTACATAATTCCGCCCCAGGTCAGCCTAAGGTCTGTGGTTCAATTCCTAGTCCATAAAACCTTTTCTCACTGGAAATTTTCAAAACACTTATCATTGACTGCTTGGGGTGTATTTATTGATAGGATTTGCATCATATAATGACATAAAAAGCATTAGAGTAAAAATTTTACAATGTTTAAGTCATATTCAAGCCAAAATTATTCATGCCTGAGCTAAAATTAATCATTTCTAAACAAGACTTGCATCATGCTTGAACAATGATACCAATTTCTATAAAGCGTTATCTTCTGGGCTGTCAACTGCTATTAGCAGCCATGCTCAGCACAGTGGGTAGAAAAATATCTATAAAAGTTAGTTATAAGTTAGTTCGAACCCTCTTAATTAGAAATCTCTTAATTCGAAATGTCGAATAATTAAAAGTTGTGAGCAGTCCCCGACAAATGGAATAGGAAATTGCATACTTTATAGCATGGATAATGTGAAATACGCTTAATATGTAACTCGAAGTCGAATTTCGACCCTTGACGCCCCAACTTATCGTTTATTTAAAAACGATTCACCACCATTCGATGGTAGGTAGTGCTTATAGTTCCTTACAGGAAAGGACACCATAACCTTTTGACACACTAAGTTCTTCTTACGGTAAAATGAATCTTCTGAGAAAAAATTGGCTGGGTATTTTTATTGCCTCACTATGGTTTTAACCATAATCATGCGTTTCATGTAAGTATTTAGCATCATAGATATCATATGCGAACAACTTGGTAACTATGATTTAGCATATTACTCTTATAGTTGGGTTGTACTATGTTTATTTTCCGCATGATCGCGTCTGATAGTGCACACTTCTCCAACTTGAACTTGAATCTGATAAACCTGAAGAATTTTGGCAATTAACTCCTCAATTTAGTGCATAGTTTTTGTCTTTTTATCAAAAAATATAGCAGTATGGTGAGTATATCAGAAATATGGGGTATTTTTCGTTAAAATCGGAAATTATGTTTAGTTCGAACCTGGATAATTCAAAGTCCAACTTTTTTGGTCCCTTGAATTTCGAATTAACGAGGTTTGACTGTAATTTGATGAGGTTGTCTGATTATATATAATCAATTTTTCTTATTTTGATTGGACATTTTCTAGCATATTAGAATAAAATTTACTTGGTGAAATCTTATTCTATATTTGGCCTGTAATCCATGATTTTTCTGGTCTCAATGAAAAAATATTGCAGTTGAATGATCTAAGTAGTAAACTAAACTTCTCTCTTACCTGAAATGTCCATGATTTTTTTCCCATAGTGTCTTTAGAATTTGTAGATCTTTAGAATTTTTATTAGCATGATACTTTTCTTAACTTCGTATTGTTAAAAAAATTGAATATTGAAAACTAGCCATAAAAAACATTATGTAGTTGCTCGACTGATATGCACAATGTTTTATACTACTTAATATTGTCATTTTTCTTTGCAGTCATTGATAATGTGCCTGGAAACTCAATTTGATTTAGTGATTGTTGATCGACCTATGGTTTTGCAGACATTGTACCAACTTCATAACTCACTCTCTGATAGAAGGGGAATTCTTACTTGGGAATTCTTCTTAAATAGGTTTGACACATTATTTCTTGAAGCTCAAATCAATCTCAAAAAGAGTGGTGGAGATGAAATATCTTATCTAAGAGGTAAGGCTTAGTCTCAATTTACATATAGTGGTTACGTACTGATTTGGATCCAGTCGTATTGGTTTTTTTCACTAAACATGGCATAGCTTATGTATGCTTGCCTATTGGCATAACCTGTGTGCTTCATAGATATCAAAAACATATTTACAGCCACCAAAAGAGCTGATAAAGTTCTCTCTTTATCATCTAAGTGTTCTGAATTTTGCAAACCTATTTTTCAGATCTTCGCAATACAGATTTAAAGAGTGAGACATTTATAAGGAAACTTAATCGAGCTCAAGAAGCTTTATCTCAACCTCCTGTTAAAACTCTATCTGCTAGTTTTGGAACAAAGTGGCCTTATAAGAGAACCATGTCTGCTCCAGCATCAATGGTTCCTAGAACTGATAAGCAAGGTATGTATTAGAGATGGTAAACTTATGACATGGGGCTCTAAGGTGATAAAAGATCAGTGTGAGTTTTTGTTTGTGAATTTTAAAAGCCTGAAAGTAGAGTGATTAATAAAATTAGTCATAAAGTTGTGGCATGTACATTAGAGTTCTTCAGGTTCTAATTCAGTTGCTGTGTTCTAATTGATTAAAATTATTTCTGGTCCTCTTATACTTAGCATCTCCTGTTATAAAATTGAAAGTGATAGCTAGATTAGCTCTTCATTCCCAGCCCTTAAGAAGATTTCACTATGAATTCAAGTGCCAAAGTCCTATAAAAAGCTATGTTATTTAATACATGAACACCAATTCTGAAAAATAATAAAATGAGTATTGATCTGTAGTCTGTTACCACTTTAACTTCCAGCCCCTTACAGGTAGACTGTTTAGACAACATTCCAAGAGCATATTAAGTTTTTAAGATAATTGATTTTATATTATTTTAAGTACTTAATTTTAATTTATGAAGTGAGTAATTGTCTTGATGTTGATGATATATTTGAGATTTAGGAGGATGATGAAATCATTGGTGCTGTCCCTGATTTGAAGAAAATAAAAAATTATGAATATTTAATGTATGTCAGCCATAAAACAGTCCACTGGCAGTTTTTGCACAAACAGATAGATCTGCCTACTGACAGTAAAGGGGTTATCGGATACAAAACCATTGCATGAGCATGTGCTAGTAGATTGGATGTTGTAGTATCATTCCATTTTTTATGTCATTCTAAATAGAGATGGGATGAATAGCAGATTTATTGAATATTAGAATTGATAATAATATATTAAATAGTACTTTGCTAATTTAGATAGATGGATAGAAAAATATTTATTGTTCAGGAAAAATCCATAAGAACAAAAATAATTATAATACAGTTTGCAGGCACATCAATAATTACAAAAAGACAAACTTTTCAAAAACATTTATGCAGAAAATAATGAATAATTCAACTAATAGTGTAACCTCTATAATAACCTCTATAATATAATAACCTCTGTAAAGGGTCTGTATAGAAATTATTCCAATTTTATTCAAAATATTTCTACCCATGTCAACCATGGCTTTTAGTTGCTTTGAGAGTTGCATCATACACTTATGTCAATACTAGGTAGGGTTGGGGCAGGGATTCGAAGATACGGTCAAATCCTATTGAATCCATGGATTCGAGATTTGATCGAATCCATGGTTAAAAGATTGGATCGAATCCAAGGAATCCGGACTGTCAGTTCGGCTGGTGAAATGCTTGCGTTTCTCTGCATTTCTGTTGCCGCGACAGATTCAACCGCATGATGACCCACGACTCATTGCCAAGCGTGCAAGAGTTGGTGCCAAAATACGGGTGTTTGGAATGCCAAATCTAATTAACACATATATTTTTATAGGTGATATTTGATCATTGTGATGGTGAAAAAGTCTGATGTGATCAGGCATCAATGTCTTTTTTCAGCATAGTTTGACCTTCCCATGTAAGTGAATGTGTAGTTAATTATCTACTCCATAGATGACGCCTGTTGTCCATACAGCAAAAATAAAGAAAATTTGGGTAATTATTATTATTTTAGATATAAATATCCAGTGAAAGAAGATTGGATTTGTGTTACTCTCGGCTTTGTCATATTATGTTAACTTAATGGCCTCTCAAAAGATTGTGTTTTTGTGATTCTGTAATCATTGCCGATTGCCGTTGTGAAAGCGGCACCACTAATGGTTAAAAAATGGATAGGTTAGATGTGGTATTTCGACTTGCATGGATTTCTACTTCTTTTTTTGATGTAATGGACAACACCTATCGAACTATGTAAAGTCATAAACTAAAGTTGGCATTCCGAACACCTGTGGTTGACATCAACTCTTGCGCACTTGGCAATGAGTTGCGGGTTGTCACGCGGTTGAATCTGTCACAGCAACAGAAACGCAGAGAAATGCAAGCATGTCACCAGCCTAACTGAATATCCACGTAACTCCAGATCCATGTATTTCAGATCCTCGTAAGTCAAGGACTTAGTGTAATTGATCGTTTTTAGCATTTAAATTGTAAATACCGTGGTAGGAAATATTTACACAGCATATTGTAAACTAATAATTCTCGTCCACATATGACTTTTTTGAAATTCCCCAATTTGAAAATTCTAACATAAAAGTTCCTCTGCATTCTTCCAGCAACAGTATTTTCAGAAAAAGCCTTTAGTACTGCTGGAAATTTGGTTGATAAAAAATGAAATCGATTAGATCAACTGAGTGAAAATGCTGCATTTTCTAAACAAATACTTGTAATCTGTTTTCATTGAATTTTCAATTTTATTTAAGAAAAATTAAACTTTGTACTTTTGAAATTACCAACCTCTATTTTTTAGCCCTTGAACATGTCCTTAATTTCAGTGAGTGGGGACTATATGACCATTATTCATTTATTTACTTAAGATTCAGTTTTGATTGGATTTAATTAGAGAATTCACGAGAAAGGAATCATTATTTAACAATTTACTGATAAAAGGAAGACTTGAATTTAAT
The DNA here is from genome assembly GCA_933228895.1 of Platycnemis pennipes. Taxonomy (NCBI): domain Eukaryota; kingdom Metazoa; phylum Arthropoda; class Insecta; order Odonata; family Platycnemididae; genus Platycnemis; species Platycnemis pennipes. The sequence goes on from OW121846.1 coordinate 52,679,040, forward strand.
GAAATGAGTAGGATTAGGATTTGGGATTATGTTTCGCGATTCAGATTCGATCAAATATGGGATTCGCCCATCACTAGTCGATACATTGCTTTTTTTTTACAAATATTTCAGATTTTAAAAGTTCTATCTTTGCTAATTCTGATGTACTTACTTCTACTCCACAGAGAAGGTGTACAGCCGCCAGTATTCAGCCCCAATCCTGAAGAGGAAGAGCTCTCGGTTTGGCCTTGGTCAGTTTATATGTATTATTTGAACATTTCTATGATTGCTGCTTAAGTTTCTTTCTCTTTGTTAGACTAGATGCGTGTGAAATTATTTACTCCTCTTGTGGGCTTCGCCTGTGGCTTGGTTTAGTGTGAATGTATTCATGCTAGCTGAATATTTAAATGTAATGAAGGAGTAAGAGGGGTGCCACCAGCCATCTGTCTTAATCTTGTTGTCAGTGACCCTTTCATATATCCTCCATCTCTTGCAAACCTATAATAACTTACCTTTGAGTGAACATCCTGTCCAGTGAATTTTATTTCATTGTGCCCCTCAACCTGTGAAAGTGTGTAATTATTACCTCCAATTGCTAAATATTTCCACCATCCTGCTTCTTAGATTGTTGCCCCACAGCCCTACATACAGTGGACTCTTGTTAGTACTCTCGTTTTTGTGGGGACCCTGAATGTGGTAATGAGGGAAACGTGCTAAACAGGTTAGGCCTCCCCGAGTAGATAAGATGCATACGTGTGGGTTGCATAACTTTCAGGGGGCCGATACGCTGGCCGTAAGATTAGTTCATTCCGAGGATGGCTGGTGTTCATTTATTGTAACAAAGTTTCTTTTCCAATATTGCACCTCTGAAGAAAATACGTATGATACCTTGCGTTGATGCACACTCCATAATTAATTATGACGATAATGACCAAACAGCACCATTTTGTGCATGTATACCTACAGTCCACGCAAAAAGACTCAAGTTTAAGACCTCTATCTCAAAGATGGAAGAAGGGAATTTCATACAGAGCATATCAGTGTGTAGATAATTTAGTCTTGCGTTTAATGTAGGTAACAGACTTTTTTAGTAATTACTTTAGAGGCATGTTTTTGCAGTGAGAGTGAAAAATGGCAGTATTAGTTTAGAGTCGCAGTGGGCTGCGGTTTTCATAACAAAACAAAATGCACAAATGAAAGAGAATTTTGATAGAATATGGAGTGTACTTTTGTCATGATGTCCCTTAAGTTTCAAATGATTTACTTGTATTCGTTTAAGTTTTTCTCCATAAGTGGAGGCAAGCGGTCATTCAATTTAAAATTTCTAATGAGAATCCATTAACATCATACAACTTGACAATGCCGTAATACTTTATTTGAATTCAATATTTTTTTAAAACAACCTCAGAGTGAAGGCGGAAACGCAGAACAACATATGCATTGAGTAGAACAATCTCGAGTTTAGTATTGATGGCAATTTTTGCCGCTATTTCAACATGCTTTACATATGGATTTTCGTCTTTTTTTTTGGAGAAGGTTGAGCTTTCCAATTCATAATTTTCTTTTCACCTCAGACCTTCCCATGGCTAATTCTAAGCACTTGTCCAACTTTTGATGTCACAAAGTATTGGTGCTGGTCTGGGATGTGTGAATAATATCCTCGAATACCTTGAATAGTGGAAAATATTTGATATTTGAAATCTCGAATAATGATGCGAAATAAACAACCTTGAATACCTCGAATACTATTGAATATTGCGCCATGCACCATTGGGTGCCCATACCATATGCATCCATATGAAGTCTTTGGTAGTTAACTGCGACTACATAGAGAACTCTGGACCATAACAGAGTTCTCTGGATTGCCAAATAATAACTAAAAAGTGGCCAGGTGGGGAGTAGTGTTGAGTAATATCGTCCAGAGGACTCTTGACCATAAAAGCATGCAGCATGCTGTTAAGCATGTTGACGAACTACATTAAATATGCAGTGAAGAGATACCATTCTGTCTTCCGTTAACGAATTGCGTACCGTAGCGTCTACCTTATTTTAATTGTATTGATTTTCTTCCTTAATGAGATATTGTTTCTACTACATCATCATCATCCATTGAATTCACTCTGCTAAAATAATGCAGTCCGTGAGAATCGTCAATCTACGTTGAAGAAAGGTTGTTCCCAGATGTTCAAGCGTGGTGTTAATGCGCTAAATTTTGCATAATGATAGGCTTCTCCACATTAATTATGGTTTAAAGACAACAGTTTCAACAAATGGCATACCGTCAAAATTGTAGCAGTAGGAATAAATATCTTTTCGACGTAAGTAATGCGAGAATACCTGTCATGATGCAAAGTTGAAGAACTTTGCATCATGATGGGTTTTCTCAAACAAGAAGAAGTTTGTCTTTGTGTGTATCGTCGATGGTTGCCTCTCAATATGAGCTTCATCAAGATTATCGCTCTACTTAATATATTTTCATCATTGATTTTAAAACTACAACTTTTATTCCAAATGTAGAGTATTTGCAAAAGTAGTTTTTGAATTTTATGTAAGAGTTTCTGAACACAACTCGAAAGTGTACGACACTTGCTGCAATTACTTATAAAAATAAAATTTGAAAGCATTCAATAATATTCAATTCAATATGATAATTAGTAATAAAAGTACATTTACTTTCAGTTGGTGAGTCACGATGTTAAATAGTTCATTAAGTACATGGTGCCATTTTCAGTTATTAGAAACGAACCACAAATTTGCTGTGTTCAACCATTGTGCTTGTAAAATATTAAGGGGAGGAGCTCATCTAAAGAAAAAACATACTAATTTTTAGAAAAAGAGAAAACTATTCCTCTCATCCGTCCAAAGACGACGCAAGAAGAATTAGACATGGAAATTGATGATGTAGATGATACTGAAACTGCAAGTTCTCTTCCCAGTTCAATTGCCAATCCCAGATTTTCACACGGTTCACCTGATTCTGACGATACTGACAGTGTATCCTCAGATAATTCATGATTTCAATTTCTCCATCCCCCTCAAGTTTCCACATGCAATTCAAGCTTCTTCCTACAAAAAAATCAATTATTCCCAGTGCTCAACCTACTCTGAAGAGTTTAATTGCTAAAACTCAAGAGTTCTAAATCTGGTGATAAAATGAGTACATTTATTACAAAGTTGACTGAAGAAATGACATACCTTGACAATCAGCCTATATCAGCAGTGGAAATAAAGGTTTCGCTAAACTGACCAGTCACTTAGAATCAACTTACAATCTTCTGTCAATAAAATATTTTGCAAACAAAGTTATCCCGGATCTATATGAGGAAACAAAGAAAAAAAAACAGAAAATTTGTTGTCTGAAGCTAAATACGTTGCTCTTACAACTACATCAACGGCCACCTATGACTACATGAGTTTGACAGCTCATTTTTTGGATTTAAATCATGCTTATCGTCATGCATGCTTAGAATGTGTGCCATTTGTTGAGCTTTGATACATTGGTGTGAATATTTGCAACTTCATCACACAAACTGTTGAAGATTGGGGTTTGACTGACAAAGTTGTATGCATTGTCAGGAATGATGGGAGGAAAATTGCTTCTGCTCTTGAAGGGAGTCCATTTGATCATATTTCCTGCTTAGCTTACACTCTTCAACTAGTGATTAAAGACGGCATCCTCAGCAAACTGATGGTGAAAGATCTTGCAGCAAAATGTCACAGTATTGTGGGTCACTTCAAGCATTCCACTAAAGCAACAAAACAACTGAAATTGGCCCAAATACAGTTGAATATTAAAGAGCCTAAGCTCATCCAAGATGAACCCACAAGGTGGAACTCCTTTTGCAAATGATGAGGTGTCTCCTGGAGCAGAAGTAAGCAATAATAGCTGCCTCTATCCTGAGTTGTAATGTAACATAACTCCACCACAATGGGGGGCTATTGAGCAATTGATTGATGTTCTGGATGTTTATGAAAGAGCAACATCTGTTGCTAGTGGAAGTAGAGTAACAGTTTCTGAAGTCATCCCTCTTGTGAATAGCATTATTAATTTCCTTGAAACTACTGAGTTTACACTCAGTCCGGGTAAGGCTTCGCCAATGATTTGCTGTTTGCCATCAAAAGGCGATGTGAATTTTAGGGAAAAGAACAATTATACATATTTGTCACAATTCTTGATCCACGATTCAAACTCAGTTTTTTCCAAGATTCAAATAATGTTGAAATGATAAAAAATCAATTGGCTTTGGAGATGACAGGTCTATCTGAACAATGTTACCCAAAACAAAGGGATAGCTCAAGGAAGGTGCAACTGAAAAAAGCTGATGTAAAGTATGAACACACAATGTGGGGACTTTATAGGTCCTAATTTAATTCTAACAGCACCAGGTTCTAGCAGAAACTCAGTCAGGAAACTCCAGAGGAAGAAATTCGAAGATACCTAGCAGAAGATTTGCTACCACCTAGTGAAAACATTTTTGATTACTTGGAAATGAACAGTCTCTATCCTCACTTGAAGGAATTATCTTCAAAGTATTAAATACTCTTCATTCAACAGTTTTTTATGAGTGACTCTTCAGCACCTCAGGTTTAATTTGTGACATGAAAAGAAGCAGATTAGATCCTGAACATGTGAGGATGCTTGTATTCTCGAATAAAAATCTCAAATAAAAATCTGTAGTAGGCAATAAGTTTCAAATGATTATATTGATGCATATGATTTTATTTATTTCATTAAATGAAATTTTAAAATAAAGGAGTTAATTTTTGTAATTTAACAGAGTATACCAGTTTACTTATGCAGACATCAAATACATTAGTAGAATATTTAATATACCATATGCAATTCTGGTACAGTTGAGCATCTTTAATCTGGCGCAGTCAGGACCGAAGTGATGCCGGATTAGGGATTTTTGCAGACTATGGGTCATGCATGGCAACTGGTCTATTTCTGATGTCCGGGATGTTTTCATTGAAAGGATTCAATTATTTATAACAAAATATATTCGTTTGCCATTTACTGAACATTATTTAAAAAAGAGTTACTGACAATAATCAGAAAGAAATGGTTTCTTAATACACAAAGTTATTATTTAAAATTATCGAAGTTGTGCAGTGAGTGAAAATAACAGAATCTAAGCATTGTGCATGTTGCTGCACATGTAAAAGTTTCTTATTGTTATTGGAAAAGGGCATAAGATTTGATATTTCTTATCCTATGCTTTGCGTAACATAATTTCCTGCCGCGCTCGATTTATTATCAGCTGATTCAGCGCGATGCCAACGCGTGGGTGTTGTGCGTACGGCCGCCCATCACTACGTTGCCGTGGGCGACCAGACTTGATTATTCTTTAAAGACCATCGTCAATAGTAGTCTTCCTTCAACAATTTCAGGCTTATCATCTTCATCCCCACTCGGATTTATTGTAATTAATTACCATTTCAATGATTTCATCATCTATGATATGTTGTGTGGTGAGAATATCGTGGCCGTTAACTATATAGTTATATATAAAGGATTTGGATATATCCTTTCGTCTAAATTTACCAATTCCATTTCCTTTAATTCAGGGTTATGGATGATGTTTGCAAACTCCATCATCATATTTTTATCCTCAGAAACATGAAATTTTTTAAATCCCCACTTATTTCGTCTATATTAAAACTTTAAATTAGGCCACAATTTAAACCACGCGTGTTTTAGAACGGACGGTGAAATGTTATTGCTTGCACTTGAAATTTCCCACATCATGTCTTTTGGATTGTTCACGTCTATTTCTGAAATAGTTTATCGTGCTCTATTAGCATTTGGTCAGAAATACTAACTAAGCCCTTCGCTTTGACGCAATTGACACCAGGCTATCTAAATCAGCACTTATATCTTCTTTCACAGATTTTCTCTCTGCTATCTACTTCTTCGTGTCACTTTAACAGTAAAATTTTGATGATTTTTCTCTTTCAGCTTCGTATGGTGCTATATTGTTGAAGATCCCATGTAGTATGTTTCAGTCAAGCGCTTTACTGGTGCAACGGCATCAAGCTTTTTCACAACTTGCACTTTTTCTGCGATGGTTAACGTTTTGTGCTGTTGCCACAATAGGGAATATGCATGAAAATATTTATCGAAGATTAATGATGTACTTGATGCGAAATTTTCTCACCAATTTAAATATATAAGCCAAAATTTTCTCTGCCAACCACAAAAATTATTAAATGCTCTTAAAATGTTCCCGAAAATGGACAAAAGTCACGTGACCTGAAACGCCTTCTGACGTCACTGCACGGTACAGGTTTCATATTGCTACGGAGAAAGACAATTATTTTTAGAAGAAAACAAAGTGAATATATTGTTTTGAGGTTTTTAGCCGTTTCTCGTACGAAACGATGACTGAAAAAATACTTAAAAAAGCACATTCCGACATTTTACTTGGGTTCACTCCCTTATGGCGAAGTTCTTAAAATAAAAACCAGAGATTTCTTAGACGTAGCAGAAAGTCTTGGGTACTAAACAGGCATTATATAATTGATGGACGATTTGCTCATTAGCATCCATACTACGCAAATAAAAAATCGAAATACAATCGTGCTTTGCATTAAAACATGAGATAAATACATACGTTTTCGCAAAGTATTCATTTAACAACTTACCTCCACGCATAAACAGATAAACAACGCCCATAGTGATACCGTGCTGTGACGTCATGCGATGACGTCGTGTTTTTGTGCTGCCGAAAAGGTGCAACTTTCAAAGAGTAATATCTTTGTTACATAACTTAATTCTTCAGTGAAATTTTTGGCAAGCACATTTCAGCTAATAAACTTCGCATTCAAAGAGTTATAAAAAATAGTGCATGTTCCCCATTGTATGGATGAGACATGTTTTGGGTGAAACATAAGAATATAACCAATAATTTAATTCTAGTGGTCAATCAAAAATGCGGGCACCATTGAAAGTGTCTGATCTGTAAATTAGTCTTAGTCCGTCCTGGCGATGTCTTCAAATTTATGTTTACTTCAAGTTCCAGAATAATTCCAGTGTACACGAAGTACCAGAAATTAATATGTTTAAATTATTCTGATTCGCGAAATAGGAACATTAACGTTAAGAATGGTATCTCAGTATTAATATAAGAATAATATCTCGGCAGGTTATGAAGCAATGTTTTGGTTAAAAATGTTTCGGCATTATTCACTCAGTACCAGGTAGTTGGTCATGGCAAAATTGCCAGATTATGGGTGCTCCCGGATTAGGGGTTCCCGGATTAAGAGTGCTCAACTGTATTTGAGGTATTCGAAATTCGAGGTATTCATGCTATGATTTAATATTCGAATTTGATATTCGAGTTCGAGAAATTTGCTATTCGATCCATCTCTAGTGCTGGTGTCATTTTGATGTCCATTCGACACAGTCGACACTTGTAAAACTAGTGAACATCATGATAAAATGCTTGGATTTTGGGTGCCGTTTAATTTGTAATATTCATTTTTTTAACCGTACTATACCTATTTAAATATTTTTTTAAATAAATAATCATTTTAATGCAGGATTTAAACCTTTTGCGAGATATTCATTGTCAAATGGACCTATACAGTGGTTAATTTCCTGGGACAAATTTGGTTTGGTCATCCTCTGAATGTGCTAACGAGGTAACCAAAACATGCTAACCAGTATATTTACATGCACTGTGATGCAGACCTTTGGAAACGAACATCCACATGAGATAGATTTTGAAATACCACAGTCGGCAAAGAACAGAGGAGTCAAAATTTGACCCATACAGCCTCCAATTTTGAGCTGAATTTCTGTCCTCCTAGTGATAAATTCTGTTGCAATCTTTTAAAATGGGTTTTTAGCAAAATATTTTCTATGCTAAACTAACTTGATAAACCATGTGTGCACACTTTTAATGTAATTTTTCTTTGAAAAAGTGGTTTTCCTCTGACCACTCAACATTCATTATTAATCGTTCATTTACATCTCTAGCTATTCATATTTTGGATTTACAGATGGCCATATTCAATCAATTACATCAATAGAGGACAGTCAGCTAATTGGCTATCTACAACGGGTAATTGAATTTGAAGAGGCTGATCATGAAACTATCCATTTGCTCGTCTTTCTCCTAATGCAGTTCCTTTCGAGGTCAGATCAAGTGAGTATAGTTTCTCAATTTATATTGCTTCAGTTGCATAGTTTAACATTCACTTCCATTTCATAGTACTTAATGTAAATCTTATTGAGAACTCTAATCTGAATTTTTTAAATGACTAGATGGAAGAAATAGCCTGGTGTGTAAATATTTTTCAATCTTCACCTTGTAGTGTAATAATAATGTAATATTATGTTTTTTAATGTTACTTACATTATGGATAATGTACCTACGTTAGGAATTCTTTGGTATGACTTAATTGCTTCAGTAAAATGTCAGTGCTTTAGAAGATTTCCTTATTTTATTTTGAAACTATTTTAAACTCCAAAAAAGTATAAATTCATTATTTTGAATAAAATAATCTGTATAAAGATTCTTTAGTAAATTCTTTAAGTGTCTTTAGTATTTTGCTTGAAATAAGTTAAATTGTTTACTTCCTATTATATATCTTCTAGTTGTAATAAGAATAGTTACCGCCCTTATAATTTATAATTTGCAACATTTATTGTCAGTCTCTAAAATCATAAGAATGTTAAATACATACAATTTGGAAGGTGAGAGACTACTGTTGACTTCCATTAAGGTCACTGAGGCATTCCCCAATGTTAGGTTTGATAAAAAACTACATAGAATAAAAAAAGTTTTTATATATTCAATAATAACATTGTCCCCTTCATAGTAGTCCTAACCACATGCAATGCATTAGTGATAGTGCTTTTTCGAATCTTTGAAGCACTTCTGCAGAATAATTTTCAGCATGGTGTTTTGCTACCTCTGCAATCTTGTCTTCATCTCTTCATTGTTGGCAAATGCCATCCTTCATGTTTTTTTATCTTTGGGAATAGAAAAAAGTTGTAGAGTCTGGCAAATATGGAGGCTGAATGATCACAGCAGTGTTGTTTTCAGCCAAAAATTGCATGAGGAATGGCTTTTGTCTTAAATTTAATTTGTGGATTTTGAAAGAAAGATCTGGCAGTAATTGAGGTCATTTATTCAAATTTAATCATAACCATTGCTCTTTAATCCCTAAAATGAGTTCTCATTCTTTCAGGCTTTTCCCACTGGTGAGAAATCAGTTGCAAAAACTCAAGGCATAGTGCTGCGCCATCTCTACCTATTACTTGGTTATAGCCAAACGGATCGAGGGTTCCATGTTCCTCCTCAGAAGTTGAGGTATGAAGGCTCACTATATAGTATTTACTTATGTTTTTGATTTGGATCAAAATTTAACCTATCGAAAACCCAACCTTAATGTAGGAGAGTCCCAATTATTTTGTGCATGGAGAAACCTTCTGTCAATGATTTATTTTCATGAAATGAAAACTTCTTTAACTTCTATTTATGGTGCAGGTATCCATCCAATTTTATTTCCCATCTTTGTGGAGACATTATGCTTCAGTTTATAGGTGAGATACATTGCAAATACTTTGGCGAAGGGCACAGTTTAACCTTTAAAAGATGGCGTTTAAATTCCTGTAGTGGGGTATCCCGGCCGGAGCTTTTTTAGGCATTTAAATTCAGCTCTGCAGGCATTTACATTTATCCCTCTGTGGCCACGAAGGCGACGCAAGGGTTTCGGGGTGGGCAGAAATAACACAACAGGTTACAAGTCTTGGCTTGCACTAGCCAAAGAAACAGGTTTTATTGCGTTTGATACAATATACCAAAGGGCCAGGCGGCAGAATGGGCAGCAACCACAGAAATACGGCGGTAAACGAGGGGCTAGGAACTGCTGGCCTATCTCATGGCTGTTCGGTCAGTGGACGCCGGTCGGCCGCGAGCTGTCCAGGCCTGATGAGGCCGGTCGGACTCGCGCTGCCCAGGCGGGGGACGCCGGTCGGCTGCGAGCTGTCCTGGCCGATGTGGCCGGTCGGACTCGCGCTGTCCAAGCGGGGGGACGCCGGTCGGCCGCGAGCTGTCCTGGCCGATGTGGCCGGTCGGTCTCGCACGCTGTCCAGGCGGGGGACGCCGGTCGGCAGCGAGCTGTCCTGGCCGATGTGGCCGGTCGGACTCGCGCTGTCCAAGCGGGGGAAGCCGGTCGGCCGCGAGCTGTCCTGGCCGATGTGGCCGGTCGGACTCGCGCTGTCCAGGCGGGGGATGCCGGTCGGCAGCGAGCTGTCCTGGCCTGACTAGGCCGGTCGGACTCGCGCTGTCCAGGTGGGGGCCGGTCGGTTCCGGGACTGTCCTTTGCCCAGGTAGCCCGGGCCGAAGCCCGGGCAGGTCTGTCTATCGGTGGCCGCTGCCTCGCTTATAAAGGAGAATTTCTCCTAGGAGTGGGGCGCGGACCCGGAAGGGTTAGCGCGGGCTCCAGTCGCAACCTCATACCGCGGCGACTATGACGATGTACCAAGGGGCAGCAGGCGGCCACCCAGGTGGAGGCTCCTCTTGGTCGTGGGAAGCGGGCGATAGGCACGAGGGATCATGAGCGCGGGATACTTAATTATTCTTCCAGATGGCGATGAGGAACCAGCGGCAGCAGCGGTGCGGCGAAGGCGCATCGCCTTGCTGTGGGAAATCTTGCGATAAGCACGAAGGATCCGTTATCGCGGAAGAGACTATAGGCTAGAGTCATAAGTGCGGGATACTTAATTATTCTTCCAAATGGACCAGAGGCAGCAAGTGATGCGAAGGCGCATCGCCATCGCTTGGTTGTGGGAAATCTTACGATAAGCATTAAGGATCTGTTAGCGCGGAAGAGACCATGGGTGTGAGCGCGGGGACGTATGGCCGGCTATAAGTGTGGCGCCGTGCTCTGTCTAGGATTGGGACGTGGGAGGGGGAGGAGCAGATCTCGTATGGGCGTTAGATATACATACGATTCTCTGGGAACGCACGGCCAGCGATAAGTGTGGCGCCGCGCTCTGTCTGGGATTGGGACTTTGGAGGGGGAGGAGCATATCCAGTCTGTGGGAATACCGCCGTAATACATATGATTCTCTCTGCCACATCAATACATATCATTCTCTCTGCCACACCTCTATCTCATCTATTTTTCGAGTTATTAATGAAAAGTAAAAACAATTATAAAGAAAAAGTATTGTTTATTTTTAAAGTTATCTTTTAATATATGTTACTGATATTAAAAAATATAAAAATTATATTTACATATTAAATTACATTTTTTCAATAAAAAATAAACATTTCAGTTTTCATTATTACATTTTTTTAGCGTTTCACTCTTGGATATGGTCTTCAAAAAGCTCTTTTTATTCTAAATTAGTTTTTGTGTGAAATACAGTAGAAGCCCGGTACAGTGAGTACGGCTTATTGCGAGAATCGCGTTATAGCGAGTGATTGTCTTTGTACCGCCAAAAGGCCTATGTTTTACATGTAAAATAAAGCGGATATAGCGAGGCCAAAAAGTCCCTTCCACGGTATACGCTCGGTATTACGACAGATATCTCTCGAGGGCGATGCACCGCCTAGCAAAAATAAACTATTGGGTTTTGTATTATCTGCTAATTAAACTAAAAATACAAGATGAGTTCCATATCTACAACACCTAAAGCCAGTTATATCCAAACATTAACGATTTCCGGCCTTCAGTTCGCTCTGCGCGCTCCCATTTTACGTTCTTCTTTTGTTCGGCCCAGTCATCAGTGGGAGTGGGCAGACGACGAGCAAGATGAGAGTAGGAGAGGGAGTTAGGTCTAGGCATGGGCGATATTGATAATTCAATATCGGGATACGATAATTTTAGCATATCATAAGCGATAACGATAACTCAGCGTGACGATAAACATTGTCTTATCGTGCCCCGATATGTTATCGGGGCACGATAAGATATCGGGGCGCGATAAGATGTCGGGGCACGATAAGATGTCGGGGCACAATAAGATATCGGGGTGTGATAAATATCGCTATAAATAGGTATCGCGATAACTATCACGATAAACATCACGATAAATATCGTGACCATGATAAATATCGCGATAAAATATCATGATATCGCGCCCCGATAAAATATCACGATATCGCGCCCCGATAAAATATCACGATATCGCGCCCCGATAAAATATCACTATATATTATCACGATAAATATCGCGATAAAAAATCGTGATATGCGCTCGTTCAAACATAGCGTGTTCGCGCCCGATGAATTATCGTGATATTGCTCCAGTTAATCGAGTCGGAAAAAGACAGCCGTAAGTTGGCCTTCGCTTAAGCTTGAAAAATATCTACGACCCCCGAAACATGCAGTATTTCAGTGAACCTTCAGGCCAATTTTCCCAACTGATGGACATGCTGGTTAACATTCGAAAACTCGACAAAGCTGATATTATCGTCATGACATATTCGCAAAATTATCGCAAAACTTCTACAGTATACCTAATATTTTAATTCCGACTAGTTACGCTGTCTTTACAGCTTTCTTCGGCGATCGAAAAATAGAAGAACTGAAAGAAAAACATCGAAACTAGGGGAATTAATATTTTATATAATGGAAAATGTCCTGTTTCTTTCATGAAATATGTTGATATTCTACCAGATTGTGCCTGAAATGACTTTTTTGCTGTTTACCTTCGTCAAATACCACGGAAACAAAAGAAAAACTGTAAATACGAACGACTATGAGAATTAGGTGGTTTTTTTCAACACCATCGGATATAACGAGCGCTCGATTTAGCGAGTGATTTCCGAGGGATTATGAGCACTCGTTATACCGGGATTCCACTGTAATTTGAAACAGTTGTCTACGCACAGGCCTATGTCTCACTTTGAGCATCGAAAAACCATGCGACTTTCTTTGCCTCGAAGTGAGCATAAGCGGCATCTGGCTTTCTTTCCTCTCTCTATCCAGTGCTCGTTATCTCTTGCATCGAGGCGAACGATGCTTGTTGATGCAGCAGCAGGCCGGCCTAGCAGGCAATAAGTGGGTCGATTCTCATGCATAGCAGCCTCCAAAAGATTTCTCATGAGTGCCAAACGGAAATCTCGATGGGTCATCTTGCTTCCTACAGAAACAAAGGCAATCCATGAATTTAGAATAGTCAGATCAAGGAGGTGAAAGAATAACTTTTTCGTCCGCTTCCAAGTTCGTCTGCTAATGGAGTAACTATTAGCCATTCTGTCGGATTTATCAACGTAGCCCATATGTTTGTTGTAGTCTGTTATGACTACAGGTTTCAGAGCTTTCCCCTGGCTATAACAGAAATCCCCTCTTCAGGTGGCTTATGCATATTTGTCAACATATGGACATTTCTTTTATCTCTCCAAATCATCACCGTTAGATCTCGTCTGCATCTCACCTTCACATCTATGAGTTTCATTTTCAATTTCTTGTCTTTGAATTCTTTTGGCAAACCAATTCGATTTGCTCTAAGTGTCCCACAGCAATTTATTTTTATTTTCCTTAGGTCATCGAAAAGTTCAGGAGAAGAAAAAAAATTATCCATCATAAGCTTATGCCCCCTTCCTTCCACTCTTCTCATCAATGTTTTCACTGTCGCATGAGTAGCTGTTATGTGTTTTGTTGTGTTTTGCCTGTCCTTCCCCAAGTAAACAGTCATATCTACTGTATATCCCGCTGAGTCACACAGCTTATAGATTTTTATTCCGAACCTCTTATTTTTTTTGGAATGTATTACTTGAAAATCACTCTGCCTTTGAAAAGAACAATGACTTCATCCACTGCTAGATACTCTGAAGGCCTGTAAAGTTTAGAATATTTATCATTGAGAACATCAAAAAGGTTTCTTATCTTCCAGAGTCTATCATAACTTTCACCATTCCTGTTCGGTTCATTCTCATTGTTTGTGAAATGTAAAAATCTAAGGATATGTAAGAACCTATCACATGCCGTTGCATTACCATAGAAAGGGGTGTAAAACAGTTCCAATCATGCCCAATAGTCTTTTAGAGAATCTCGGATATCATGTCCCATTTGAATCACAATTGCCAAAAAAGTACACATTTCGGAGTCATGTCGGGTTCCGGAGATGATCCAACTTTTATTTTCTGTAGAAACTGTGGTAATATCTATTTGTCTCAAGCACTAGCAGAGGAATAACTTCTTGCAAATAGAGGAAAAATACTGTCAAGGGTGAGGAACTTGCCGTGATATTAGGAGCTTCAATTGTATTCAATCCCTTTTCACCACCGGAAAAAATGAAAGGATGCTGAAATACATAGCTCCTTGACTTTTTCACCCACTCCTTTGCCTGCATTTGAGCGAAGTCTTGGTCGATGCCGCCGTCCTCTTCCTCGGAGCTGTCATTGTCGTCTGTAATTTGTGCATCAGAATCGCTGTCTGCGAAAAGTTCCTCCGTAATTTCACTCTCCTGTAATTTTCTTTTGTGATTCATGGTGATGTTAGAGTGGTTTTTTCCTGAATAAAAATGCAGCGAATAAATACAAAAATGTATGCACACAAAGATTTTTATCCAAGTGAGGATTGCTTCGCACAGAAAATTTTCAATTACGAAATGTAAGTAATACATACCAAAATAAATGGAGCAGTCAAAATAAATAGCCAGCCAAAGAATCAGGATGGTTTGAGTAAATGCCTATAACACTCGGACAAATTTGAGGGAACTGTTCACCATCGAAGTAGCAGAGGAACTAAAACATCTTATCCCAGAAGAGATAACAACAGCAAGGGGAATCCAAGGCCTAAGCTTGTTGATGTATCCTCCTCAGATAATTAAGGGCCAGCTTGCAGGTCGAAAGGGACTTGTGTTGAGTGAGGGGAATCCAAGGCCAAAAGTTCATTGTGAGATGCATGCTCGTAAGGAAGTGCCAGCACAGTGTGTCAAAAGGGGGAGGTGTTGAGCGAGGAGGGTAGTTCCAAGAAAACGTTTGTTGTTATAGATACTGCCCAGGAAAAGGGGGGTGGGTTAGCAGGTCAAAAGGGACATTTGTTGGCAGATAAATAGTCCTGACATAATTACGCACTCCAACCATCATCATAGAAGGAGCGGGAAATAACTCACATGAAGTGGGAACGAAAGTTCCCATTCCGCCAGCGGGAACCACTCCTTTTTGTTAGGACTTGGGGCCCAAGTCTTGAATCTTTCGCTATGCTAAAACGAATGAAATTTGTCATTATGATAACGTCATTTGTTTCAAGTTATTTGTTTATGCACATTGATAACAAAATATGATGTTTTCGTTGGTAACAAAAAATGTCAATATTTATTCGGTGATTAACGAAAGATTCAAGACTCGGGCCACTGAGAGCCTGAACGTGATAACAAGGAAAACATGCTGAACAGGTTAGGACACCCCAGATAAGATGAAGAGATGTGTGAGTTGCATAACTTTCAGGGAAGCAGATATGTAGGGCATTCATTTGAGTTCATTCCGTAGAGAGTTGGTGTTTAAATATCACAACAGAAATCAGGCCATCCAAGAAAATACCTATGATACCTTACGTTGATGTGCACTCGTTTAATAATTATGATGATATCGACCAAACAGCATGTTTTGCACATACCATCCATGAAAAAGACTCAATTTTAAGACTTGATGGTGAAAAAAGGATGATGTGATCGGGCATCAAAATCTTTTTTTCAGTGTAGTTGGACCTTCCCATGTAAGTGAATGCGTAGTTAATTATCTACTCCATAGATGATGTCTTTTGTCCATTACAGCAAAAAAAGAAGTAGAAATCCGCGTAAGTCAAAGCACCTACCTATCCATTTTTTAACAGTTAGCGGTACCACTTTCATGGCGGCAATCGGCTACAATTACAGAAAACACCATCTTTTGAGGGGCCGTTTTAAATTAACATAATATGACAAAGCCGAGAGTAGCACAAACCCAATCTTATTTCACTGGTATTTAAATCTAAAATAAGTATAATTACCTAAAACTTCTTATCACGAAATTACTAATTATGGTAGGTATATTGAATGCTTTTGAAATTTTATTTTTTTATAAGTAATCGCTGTAGGTGTCGTACACTTTCGAGTTGAGTTCAGAATTAAAAAATTAGAAGGATCGGCAGGGGCCTTCTGGAGCCCCCCTGGCACTTAGACCTCCATTGTGCCAACCCACATTTAACCTGCCCACCACTTGCAGACAGGAGACAAGAGCACCACAGTAGAGGTATGGAGGAGGGCAAACCATCCAACCTCCGCCGGGCCCAACGTTGCTTAAACGGGCCCAATGTTGCATTCGCTCGTGCTCTGCACGCTGCAATGCACTTGAGATTTTCAACCAGTGAGCTCTTGACACCACCAAGGACACCCACGATGAGGACTGCCAGTTTCACAGAGTAGCCCGCGTACATTTGCTGGATTTCACACAGCAGATCTTGATATTTAGTCCTTTTTTCAATCTCCTTCACTGCCATGTTTGTTTCTGCCGGTGCCGAAAACTCGATCAAGAACATGGCATGAGAGAGATTGTTGAGGAGAATGATATCAGGCTTCATCGCCTCAAATTGCCTGGATGGATGGTCGCGCACTTGTCCAATCCAAATTCCATCCCTATATCCTCACTGTATCTGCGTACATTGTCCAACGCCAGGCGCAGGTCTTTCGCGCATGAAGCATAAAGCTTCAGGTCATCCATTAGAAAAGATGGGTGACCTTATGCTCCCTTTTTGACGGGACACTGCACATATATCCCCTACCTCGTCTCAACTGAATGGACAGTGGGAGGAGAGATAAACAGAACAGAAGAGGACTGAGGCTATCGCCTTGAAAAACGCCACGGTGGTATGTTACCAAATCCGTGTAGACGGTCTTCTTGCCAGATGGTATGGCAAAGGACGTCTTCCACAATGGTAACAGGCGTTCGATGCAGGACACAACCTCTGGGTGGACTCTCAAGTACCTCAGCATGGCTATAATCAGCTCAGGAGAGGTGGTGTCAAAAGCTTTCTTATAGTCCACCTAGCCTAGCCCATTGACAGGTTACGCTTGTATTGACAAGCGTCCTGGCTTACACACCTATCAATGAGCAGGTTGTCCTTGCATCCCGCGATGCCTTTCTTCGAGCCCCTCTGCTCATACACTTCCTCCCATACCGGTTGAACGTGGCGGAGGATAAGGTCGTTCAAGATGGAAGTGAATGCCTTGTATACAGTGTTGAGACAGGTTATGGGGCGGTAGTTCTTCGATTCGGACAAGTCTCAAGGAGTCAAGTCAATCGGGCAAGTCTTAAGGATAAGCAGTACGATTTTGTTTAGTGTGTGGTGGTCTCTCCGGATTGCACGTACAATGCGCTTGATCTTTGGCGTAAAGGCCCAACCGGAGGAAAGGTAATCCATCACACACTGAAATCTCAACACCTGTTGTCTTGCCAGCATGATTTTGGCATTAAGCTGTTTAAGCCTGTTTGCTGCTTTAGTCTCCCAAGTGGCACTCGGGGAGAGGCCAACAGTGTGGCAGCAGCATATACCACCCAGTCTATTTCCCAGAGGCTACTCGTTTCGGTCAGGATCATATCTACGTTGCCATTCAACTGGGACAGCTGTTGGTCCCGCAGAGAAATTTTATGATGAATATTTCTCTGTTTGGTAGTTGTCTTTGTAGGAGATAGAGCCTTGGCCGGTGGTGTATTACTCTGATCTTGCAGTTGGGGTGTCGTTTTCTTGCGCAGGTGATTGGCGTAGTCGAGCATATTCTGCTGCGACAGATGGTTATATTCAGGATGCATCTCACACCACAAAGAGTGCATCCTTGCCATGTATCCCCTGCGACTAGGCTCACTGGCAGCATGGCAAGCTAGAAGGTCTCCCCTCAGGGTCTCTGTCCACTCCATCGAGCTCCCTTCTTGATGGCATAGATTTGCCACACCCAACTTTACTAGGGCCCTCATCCGAGAAGGGCTGGTTATGGGTGGCTTTCCAATTATTATTTTTATTAATATCATTTTCTAATCCGAAAATGGATATCAAGATATGTATTATAAATTGGACTTTTCTAGTCTCCTAGTAGGGCTTGAATTTTTCACTGAAAAAATCAGTTTGGTGCAAAAATCCAAATTGTCTTCGATGTCTAGTGAATATTTTAGGGTTTCCATCAATGTTTTTTTATATGAGAGGACATAGAGGCCATTTTCAGACCTTTTTGTTTAGTGGCCTAAATTATTCAAAGAATTCAGGATTAATTAAAATATAACTTTTTCTCATTTTCAGGACATCTTCTGTTTTTAACGTGTTTCTGTCAAACCTGCCTCAACTTCTGGATCACAATCATCTCCTCGGTTGGCTCTTAGTGCCTACAACACTGATGCTCTTGCAGTATTGCCCTTGCCCCCCACCTCAGCCTACATCCTCAACTTTTTCTGCCTCAGCCACTCCAGGAACCCAGTCCCACCACCACTCACAGTTCACCCACCCTCTGATACCCACTGGTGCAGCG
Source organism: Platycnemis pennipes (assembly GCA_933228895.1). Lineage (NCBI taxonomy): Eukaryota > Metazoa > Arthropoda > Insecta > Odonata > Platycnemididae > Platycnemis > Platycnemis pennipes. The sequence continues at coordinate 52,697,481 of OW121846.1, forward strand.
TCTGTGCCTTTTGCTGCCCTAGTTTCTCCCGCTGCCCCAGCTGGGCCATCCACATTTTCCATATCGGCTGCACCCATTAGCATGACGCCTCCGCAGCTGCAGGCAATGGGTCCTAGCTCTTCATTGGGGGGTGGGGGGTCCTTGTCATCGGGGGCAGCTTCCACTCTGCCCTCATCAGGATCTGTCCCTCCTTCCTCTTCAGTGCTGCCTGAGTATCACCATCAGCAGCAGCCAACATACAGCCTCTGGTGTTTGGAGCCACACTCACGCAGATGTTGGCTGATGTCCCTCCTAGTTCTTCTGTATAAGGTAGGTAGAAAGGTTAATAGTCCAGGGAAATGATGCCACGTATGGAAAATTAGTTAAATATTAAAATTGGTGGGAGCATTGGAAAAGATGCCCAAAATTCATTAATATTAAGTCTTCTTGCCTACTATGGTCGAATCTGTGCTTAAAATTATGGACTATCCCTTGCAAGATCAGTTATGATATTCAGAAATTGTGTTGTTTTGTACTCTAAATTGGTGAAAATTCTAAATTTTCCTTTCATAAATTTTTCCAATTATATTTTTTAAAAGCTTCATTTATATTTTTTTAAAGCTTTGGAATTTTTTTGTTGCCCCATGTACCTCTTGGAAAAATGTTATAGGTCCTCTGGTTGAAGGTGAGAATGTATTTAGTCCTGTGGGCTAATTCACTGTGGCCTTGCCACTTAATTTTTGTAAAACAAATTCAGATGTCATAACCCTGGAATCTGAGTTAAAGCACACAACTTATGTTTGATTGAAATATGAGGGAGTGAAAGATTATTTAACGTGTAGTGAATCTATGGCTACCTATATCTGAGAAATCCTATTATAAATAGTGAAATTCATTGTAATTTTTTCAGCCTGATAAAAATTTCTTCTAACAATGCAGAGGTTAAGAGATATAAGCTGTGAAACAATTTGGATGGATGATGCATTGTTTATTTGTTATTTATGTTCATTTTTTTGGAAATAACTTATATGTTGTGCTCACTCTCACATAGTTACATTTGAGCCTACCATTTAGCTGCATCCTACTTAACACTCAGGTACAGGTTTCCATCGTTTAACACAAATGTATTCACTATAGCACAATTGGTCCTCAGGGATTTCATTCACTTAGCATGGCTGAATTTCCTGCTTAACCCTTTCAATGCGGCACCATATGATGGTACCTTTGCCGGTGTCGGAATATGTTTTTTTGCCTAATTCTATTTAGTTTGCCTAATTTAAGCATAACATACATATAAATAACGTGTACTTGCCTTTTTTCATCTCTTTTTAAAAAAAATTTTTGATGACATTCAGGAATGTCATCCGCTCCTGGCGAAGTTTCCTGACTTATGCAACCCGCACAACTGATGCGGTGATTCGTTTCTTTTGCGAAATTTTAGAGAAAAACTTCAAATTACTGTCTTGGTTAAGTTCAATAAGAGGTTAATGGTTGAGTTTATCTAAGCAAAGAAGTTTTCACACAGGTATTTGTCTGCTTATATTTTAAATTTAATTTTTGTTCTGTAAGAATGCATGTAATTTGCACTTATCTTGATCGCATTTTTTTGCTGTAAATATTTCGGCTTTGAGTTGAGTTATATGAAGATAAAATGTGTTCTCTATTCGTAATGGTTAAATACATTTTACTCAGCAGTGTTTTAAATTTTCCTTCTCCTTGTACTCAAATTTTCCTTCCCTAATGTACAAGAAAAAACCCCATATCTCTAGGCGCTTCAAAGATTTTGCCTCCATGTAAGCCACTAACAACTATAAAATTATATTGATCGTAGCTCAGGCAGCAGCACTATCACTATAGTTATATGCGCTAGCCTAACTGCATATACTCTCTGGTTCGTATTTACCATAATATAATTAGCGATCACGCCAAATTATTTTGGAATCCCATGATATCACTCGTCCGCTGGGTGTCGCCCGCTCGTAGCATGCCTGAGAATTCGTCATGGCAGACATTCTGCAATTGTCTCTATGAAAACCCCACTTCTATTAGTATCCTTGGAAAAACCCGTCCTTGGTAAAAATGTTTATGAGCCGCTGAGTGCCTCGGTCTATTGTACCCTTTCTGTTGTCCTATCACCTGCCTCTCCCCCCTTCGGGTTTCACTTGTCGCTTCCTTTTCCCCAACCCCTGCCAAGCCACCACTTTCTTTCCTCTCCTCTAGTGGTTCCTTTTCTAACCCCTGACCATCCAAATTCCTGTTCCTTCTATCTCTTTTCCTCAATTTCATTGTTCACTTCCTTTTTTACCCATTTAGAACACCCAGTTCTCTGAATTTTAAGCTCGCGTATACACTTCAGAAATACGGAACTGTAACGAACTCAGGGAGCTACGTTGACTTACTAGTGATTTTAAACATTGGATAAATAATTGCATTACTTACAATAATAATTAATCAATCCGATGTACATTGGATAAACTGTATTTTATCATAGTATGCAAAAATGCTCGATGCATACAGTATTCTTCCAAACGTAAGATCTCACAAATGTATGTATACATACATTTACACACTCATTCAAACATAGCAGTTTTGAATAATGCAATGGTACACAATAAAAAAATAAACAATATATTCTGAAAAATAAGTCTGTAACAGCAATGATAAAAGAGATGTCACTAATAATTAAATGAATTACAATATTTGCTACAGGAAAAATGTCTTTACGGAAAACCTTGAAAATCATGAATTATTAAATATTATAATAACAAAAACACAATATTTAAAGACTAAAGAATGAATCTAAACTTAATACCTTATAAAATGTATTATATTGGAATCCACAATTATGCAAACAAAAATCCTACGAGAATAGATTTTCACGAAAACTAAAATATTTTTATGAAATTCCTGTAAGCAAGGGCGCAAGCAAAGTCACGGCTCGCCCTCAGAGTTAGGACAAATGTACACCACAGATTTCCGTACTCCCTTAGTGTGACATACTCTGCATCTCTCCTGCTATTTTTCCCTTTCTCCCCAACAGCTGTTATAGTGGGAAAGTGGGCGAGACCCCTTTTTGGTTGCGGAAAAGCAATCAAAGCCTTTGTCCTACTGGAAAGTAAGGACTCAATTAACTCAAACCTAAAAGCATAAAGGCTCTTTTTATTCCCGCTATATTCGTTATAAAGCATATAGTTGTTCACCATCATAATCTGAAATATGTGGATTCCTACCTTCTTATACCACCTGAGCGTTTTGTGCTCACAGGTGTAGTACGACAACAGCTGGTCGTAATGATCCACCCCCTCCGCCCCCTAAACTTATTCTAAGTAGCTACGGCTTCTCCTCTGCCTGGTCGTGAATTTGGTACAAAGTTGCTTCCAAATAAAGAAAATCATGGCAACGTCTGTCTTGTCTTTCCATCGAAAGACGCAAATTCCATACTTATTCCAGCGAGTAATGACCTCTCCCTTTGGCAATTTTCGGCCGAAAACCCCTTTTACATTTTCTTTCCTGTTCGCTCGCAGGGTTCCTGTGCAGTACGTTTCACTTGAAAGCAGATCCCTAGTTAAACGTACATTGTTATAATAATTGTTCAGATAAACACTTTCCATTACGCTAAAAGTTCTCTAAACGGTTATGCACAACTTGATCTCCATGTCCTCGTCCACCCAACTCATCATCTCCGGAGCTCGCGTAAATAATCAAGCGGTGGACTAACCCTGCAGGTTCACAAAGCATATACATTTTTATGCCATACTTGTGTTTTTTACCCTGAAGGTATTGGCGAAAAACCAAGTGGCATCTCCAGAGTAGCATCGACTCGTATTTGCACAATTCCCTTCCTCCATCGCCTCCTGGAAGCAGTTTAGAAGTATAGTTCAGTCCCCTGCCACACATCTATATGGTGGCTTGCAGGGTATTATGTAGATGTAGTTGTAGAAGGGATCTTATTTTATATACACGATCTCTGGGAGCAAGATCATTCTCATCAGGATTTTTAGCATAGTGCAGTGCTTGCAATACCCCTAGGAAACGATCCCTCGGCATCGAATCCCGGGATATTTAAAATTGAAAAATATCGTTGTTTTTCAATAATCGGACATCCGGTTTGTTCTGATTGTCCCCATGTGGAAGAGCAGGCCCAACCAAACATTAAACTCCTCCCTATCCAATGGCTTCCAGTCCGTTATCCTCCCTCTAGGAGATGGGTTGTTCAAAAATATGCACTCCGCATTCCTCTCCGTCTCCCGAAGAATAAGGACATTAACCTCATCGTTAAACACCAAAATACTGACGAAGAATAAAACGCTACACTGAAAATCAATTGGTAAAACTAGAATTCCAGTAGTAGTTCAGTAGTCACATGTAACACACAAAAAACAACGTACATCGGAAAATATCACACTGGAACTACAGCGAAAAAGTAGCAAAAACTCAAAAAAATCGTAAAAACGCAAAAACTGCAGAAAAGCCAAAATTCGGTGAAACCAGAAACGAAGCACACGACAGGACGGCCAGAACCCAACTGCAGAGCGGAGAAAAGAAAGCACCCCAAAACGGCCACGCGTAGTTCCGTTATAACCATTCAAAAAGATCCCAAGGGCATGACAGCCATGGCTGTCATCCGCGCCGGCGGCTGGGAGTGGATGACTGCCAGGGCAGTCATCCGCATTGAATGGGTTAAACAGGATTTAATGTGCCCTAAAAAGTCTTAAACCACCTTTTGCTTGAGTTATTCAGTAAGGAAATAACGGGAAGAAAGTTCTGACATCATATACCTTCAGCATATTAATGAATTTATCGGCCCTTAAAAATCAAACCAATCATTGTGTTGAACACCAAGTTAGTGTTAGCGACTTCTAAATCTGTGTTAAATAAGGGGTAGGTAAGGAAGTACCAGTCAAAGAATTAAAATGCTATTGCCCCTACTCTTTGAAACAATTCAATTATGATACCAATTCAATGTTAAATCAATCGAGAACCAACTTTACATTGTTTCATTAATTTTTGTTGAGCCCTGAACATGACATAAACCTCTAAGCATCATCACTGTTAAAGTTTTGGCCTCTACTGTATCAGGATGGTCTGGATAATAAGAATGCAAGAATTATTGTGTATGAAGGCATCCACAGTACCCAGTTAGCTCTGTCGAAAAGACAGAGCATTTTGGTGCTGTAAAACCTTGTGCTCTGGTGAATATGCAAAGTAAATTAAATCAAATCATGGAGTGGGATATGTAGTCACAATAAGTGATGTCTTGATGGTGCTACGCAGAAAGCTGTGCAGTGCATCATTTCGAATTAATGATGATATCTAATTGGAACTAACCTTCAGGTTAATCCTTCCTATGTGAACCACACTGTAGTGAAAGCCATGCTGTGCTAAGGACTTTTTATGATTCAGGTTCTTCAGCTTTATTGAAGCGATTATAAGATTGCTTTAATAAAAATTTAAAATGGTATCATTTGATTTGTAATTTTGCTCAGAAAATGTTATTAAACTTGTGAGCAGTGTTTACCAGGTCCAAGTGTATTGCATTCCTCATGCATATCACCCATGAATTTGGGCTTTTCAATAGTTGCTTAATATCATTTTGCAACACTTTTTCATAATGTTTCTCTCGCAACAAATGGGAGGTTTCCTGTACTAGGCATCTGTATGTGCATTCATGCTTACTCGTGGATGTGTTGGGGAAACAAGGAGTGATTGATATTTCTGGTTCCAGTTAATTGTAACTGCATTTTTTATAATTGACCAATGGGCATTTTTTTGTCAGTAGCTTGAAGATCCAAGCATATTTCTAATTTTTTTTTAAACTTGAGTTGGAACAGTGTGAGATTGCATGGACAATTATTCTAGAACATGAAAACATCTCTCCACTTGTTGATTCCACATGATATCAATTAACTGTCATAACGGTGAAGCATTTACTGTAAATTAAAGTGCTTCACTCCCATTTAATGATGACATTTTTCATTCATATGTTATTATATAAAGCTGGAATGTATAATCTAATAATCTTAGCATGTCTCTAGCTCAGTCTCTCTACCATTGTGAAAGTTTTGTGAGGTTCATCCCTGTATTGAGTCTTTCTGTCCTGCATGAAAAATATTTTTATCTCATTAATGGGTAATTTTCTTCTTTCTATCAACTTTAGTACCAATATGGCCAGCAGCCCTTCTCAGCAAATGTTCAGTCCTTGGTGAAAATAGTTCTGAACACTTTGGATGCCCAACGTCATCAGTGCAAAAGAGTGCCTACAAACTTGGTCATAGGAAGTCAAAATAGCAGGTCCAGAGGTATTTTTTGAGAATGTTGTTAATTTTCCCTGTTATATAGCAGTATTTATTAAGATTGGACATTGAACTATGGGAATTATTCAGCATTTTGTGGCATTAATTGCAATTTAGGATATATTGCATGTATTTCAAGGATATGTTCCCTGCTTTCTCTTGAGCAGATGTTAGCCAGCCATCTCTAGGAGGCGAGCTTGAGCCATCTGGAGACACCCCCCCTCCCTCGCCTCATTTTCCCGACACCACATCAGGAACGGAAGCCCTTATATCTCGCTCGACTTCGTTGACCTCTGGGAGCATGGATCCCAAGATGGCCGTTGCAGGAGTGGTGGTGGGAGCCATGGGCGTTGCCGTGCATCGCAAACCTATGGTGACATCTGCTGCTGCAGCGGTGGCCGCAGCTGTGGCTGGTGGGCGCATGGGAGGCAGTATGGAAACCCATTGGGAGGCAGAGGAGGAGGAGGAGAGGAAGAAGCGGGAGGTGGCCACCAGCCATGAGGCACCAGAGGTGACCACGAGCATGGAAGAGGGTAGGCGGCGGAGGATGCTCAGGCGCGGCCTATCAGGGGAGCGCTGGGCAGGTTCCAGCCTCGAGGAAGAGGAAGAGCCCGAGGAAGAGCGTCGCCGAGGACGACGACAACGGCGGAGGGTCGTGGATACCCAGACGGGCAACCGAAGTGTCTTGCCCATGCTTTCTGGCCCTGAGTCAAGTCTCTCGATGGAGGAGGAGGAGGGAGAAGAGGAGGGGGAGGAGGAGGATGTCACTGAGTCTGAGCTGGCTGGCATCGGTCCAAATGGCAGCACCAAATCCTCAGACAGCACCCTTCATGGGGGCGGTGTTGGAGGTTGTGGGGTGGTTGTGGGTGGAGGTCACTCCTCGTCTTCATCATCATTTGTTGCGGAGGAAGCAGCTCCCCTGGTGTCTGCACATATCATGGGGGAGGTCACAGAGGCTCCTCTGAATATGGAAGAAGCAAAAGCAACAGCGGTCATTGTCTCAGAAGATGGAACATTGGGAACTATTTCTCAATTCGGGCTTCAGCTAACCCCCGGAGTTGCATTGGCTGAGGCTAGGCGTGTCACTGTTGGCCCTCCTGCTGTTGTTGTTGCAAGGTGAGATAATTTATTTATTGCAGTTGATTTCAATTATGTAAATGTGAAGAGGCTGATAGGAGAATCAAGTTGAGAGTTGCATCAAACCAATCTTAGGATTGTCAACTCATGATGATGATTATGGTTTAAAAAAAATGAAATTTATTATTATTATGTTTATTAACTAATGATTCCTTCCAATTAGTTAATAAATTCTTCAGTGGATATTATAGACAGGGTGTCGATTGTCAGGGAAAACCGGGAAAACCTGGAATTGTCAATGAATTTTGAATTCCTGGAAAAGTCGGGGAATTGTCGTATGCCAACAGTGATGGTTCAGTGAAATTACCTTAGCTTATAACTGGAAAATCCAACAATTGTTGTTTAAAAAATGTACGACAACTCCCATGTCCCTACGAACGGAAATTATTGGATGACCAAAGAGATATTTTGGGAATGGGCCGTAGTAGTTGAAGCTCGAATGGGAGGTCAAAAAAGAAAATTCTGTTGTTTGTTGATCGCTGCATGGTCCACAAATTGGAGGCTATAAATGTAAGAAATGTGACGATGGTTTTCTTCTCGCCTAACTGCACAAGTTGGCTACAGCAGACCAGGGAGTCATATCCACGTAAAGAAGGCAACCGAAATTGGTGCAGTATGAACTTGGAAGGCTGTAGAGTACCAGTAACCCAACTATTCTGGAACATTCTCCAGGCTATGCAGCGTATTTATCTTTGTTGGGATATCGTTCCACTTGCTACAAGAAAACATTACTTCGGCAGGCAGGGTTGAATGAAACTGAATCTAATTGTGAACTGAATGCAAGCCAAGGGGATGGAGATTGTGAGGAACTGATGGGCAAGCTAAGCATCTAAGACGTTTCATTTGATGACGTCGTAAATATCGACGAAATTGTAGTGTCATGCTCTGCTGAAAGTGAGGAGAGTGAAAAAGAGAACAGAGTGAAGATCTGGAGAGGGAGTTTGTGAAACACAAGTCCCGAGAAGTCATTCCAGCACTGGACGTGACTGAGAAATTCTTTCTACCTGCTGAAGAATGTAACAGGGATGCTATTAGAGCATTCCGGAAAGTGGAGAATGCTGTTCTTCGTGAGAGAAGGAATAGTTTAAAGCAGGTGACCATTGAATCTTCCTTCGAATAATTTTTGTGTATAGTAAAACAAATACAAATATATAAAGATTTTTTCAAGTAACTCGTTTGAATTTTTTGACTCTCCTGAGTCTAATTCACCAGACTGCAATGGAGGAAAACATCAATTTAAGATATAGGTGTCAGCTCAAAGTTTCAAGGAAGTATTATGATAACATAAGGAACAAATCGAAGGACCGCGAACTGACCGCGAGAACCTAACAGCATTGCCGGCTGAAATAGCACAATAGCATAAGTACCACAGAGAAAAAATCATTCGCCTTGATTAGGACTCGAGCCCAGATTAACCTGATTTCCGGTCAGGTGCTTTAATCAATTAGGCTACTGAGGAATCATTTTTCCCTGTGGAATTTTAGAAACCTTAAAGGAACAAGATGTACTCAAACTACTTGGCATATCATGCCAGAAATAGTCGATGCCGTGCACATGGTGCCACCATCCAAGAGGTTAAGGCCGAATTTTGAGAAGTACTAAGGTGCTTACTATATCAGGGGATCCGGGTTCGAGTCCCGAGTTAAGTTCATCAGAATCATTCGTCAAGGCGAATTATTTTTTTCTCTGTGGAACCTATGCTATTGAAATTAAGGAATGTTAAAAATGCTGCATATTCCGCGGTTATTGCAATGTAACATTTTGCTTAAAAATATCTTCTTCTAGAGAGGTGATTAACATGATGGCAATGGAGATGAGAATATAAATTGTGTGCAAAATGTTAAATATCCCAAAGATGGAATAGATTCGGAGTTATGAACTAATTTTTTCCATAAAACTTTCAGCGGATTTTCAACGGCGAACAAAGACAATCGGGAAACCTCGATTTCTATTTCCCCAATCAAAATACAATTTTGCCTGAAAGCTTCAGATTCTTTCGCCATTTCGTGGTTCTTTTGCCATTGTCATTGACCATAAAAATAATGAAATAGTTGCTTCGTAATGTATAGTATTAAATAATTCATAAAGTTTGTATGCAGTTTATTAGGCAGCTGTGTTTAACGCAAGCAATGTCATTGAAAGAATTAAATTTACTTTTAAAAGAACACAGCAAGCAAAACGAAAGACTATTCAATTTGTACATCACCTATCGAAAAAACTGCGAAGCCTGGCAGTTTGCCACGTGCCGTCATGTAAAACCATCATTGTCCCGATGGCTAATTATTTTCCTCTTCTATAATAGGTAGTTATTTACAATGCAATTCTGTAGTAAGTGGTACAAGAGACTACAACATACATTCATGATGTCACTTATACCGTATAAAGCACTAGGTATTTTTGTTCGATTACTCCTGCTCCTTGGATAAGTCAAGAAAAGCCCCTGAAAAAATGGAGGTTTGCAACCTGCCACGTCCTCCGATTAATGAACTCCTCGTTAACGAGCACTGGAAAATTTAGGTCCCTTGAATTTTGTTAATGGGAGGTTTTACTGTAGTTGGTTTTGTATTTTGGAAACTTTCCAAATGCAATTTTTTGCTTGATGAACTTTTCACTGCACATCTGTCCATGTATCTGACTGTGCAACAACAAGCCTAGCAGAAAATGGCCTTTGGACATGCTGTGATAGTAAAATGTGTAAAAAAATTTTTGCCTGATTCTAGCTCTACATCTGCCTCTGTTCACCATGGTGGCATGCCCATGTCAGTAGTATGTGAAGGAGTTTCCCTGGGAAAACAAATGAAGCCTCACCTGTCAACGTCGTCCACTTCTCCCTCATCTCCATCTTCATCGCCGACTCCATCAGGAGCTACCTCAGCTTTGGGACAGCAGAGAACAGCAGCATTTCAGCAGTCTAGAACATTACCTGCATCTGGATCTGCTACTAGTGGAGAGTTAGAAGGGGTATGGTGTGCAACTGAGCTTGTGCCAATGAGAAGGAAATTATCTGATGCAGCCTCTCTTGGGACCTCACCAGTGTCATCTGGACCCATTGCAGGGTAGGTTATTGTGGTTTCTGACCACTGATTTGGCTTGGAGAAAAAAATGGGTCATAAAAATGTTCTTAGTTGATGAGAAATGTATTAGAAGTTACTGAATATCAGCTATTAATTCTAGACTACAAAAAAAATATATCCCCCTAGCAGTGGAGTAGCCAGAATGTTCTCCAGGGGGGGGGAGGCAAAAATAAGTTAATGTTCCATAACACAAGTTTGTTTTCACCCTTTCATGAAAAACATTAAGATTTCTTAATACAATTTGTATTTATTATATTCTTCCCTCTCGTTGAATGTCAACATGCACCTTCAGCTAGTTGACCTGTAATTTTTCATTTGACTAATGAGCCAGGGGGGGGGGGGGGGGGGGGGGAAACCCTCGCTATAGTGAAGTATCATCTTACTGGGGTTGGTGTAAATAATCGCCATGAAACCTATTGTCAACAATTTTGTGGGAATCGGGTTGGTGTGGTGGCGGAAGTATTTCCCTCCAGAGAGTCTGAGCACAAATCCCAAAAGAAGGGGAAAGTTTTCACAGTAATTCATATCCCTACCTAATTTACCAACTAACCATTAGTTCCAAAAAATGCATAAAACCTCAAATTGCCGATTATTTTCCCAAATGCACAGCTGACCAAGCTACTCTTTTTTAATGCTCATTGCATTTTCTAATGTTCACTCCATAATTTTGATTAGTTTCGCCAAAAATTTAAACCATAACTGATAAATCAAAATTGTATCGCCTTTATTACTAGCCTTTACTCTTTCCCTTGGTTGGTCTTAATTTTTATGATCAGTATATTCACGTTCTTCGTGTCATTTCATGGAAGCCATTAGGAATAACGTATCACATTTGTTTCAGCAGACGAAAAGAGACTGTGGAAGGGATCTAGCCTTTGAGGGCATTTTCTTCCATCTGATGTAATGTCCACATTGAAAAACAATCTGCTTTAACATGTATAATAATTTTATTGAAATAGCGATTGTATCACAATAATTTTTTCCAGAGATTTAGTTATGCCCGCAATGTACGTACAGTCATTCTGTCAGGTGTATATGCGTGAGGGTAGTATGATACAAAGAACTGAAAAAATGGGTGTAATATAGAGCCCTCCTATGCTAACATATGTGTTTTATAATAGTTTATATAATGGTGTCATTTACCATATTTTTTTTATTGCCGGATCTGATAGTTTGTAAAATAAAAAGACCCTTATTTCTCCTTTTTTGATCTGTCAATTATTTCTCGAGTTATAAGCGGCAAAAAACTAATATTTTTAACCCTTTTGGAAAAGTGGGCGTGGTGCAACCTCTGATGTCATTGACTTCGTCCAATCACAACTGAGCCCGCAAAGCTACTTCGCCTTATCGTAAAGGGGGGGAAACAGCTGACTTGCCAATAGGAGCGATTGCGACAGGATCTGTGTGAGCAGACCTTCCTTTAACCCCCCTCCACTCCCTTCCCTTCCGTTAAAAGCAGTCAAGGACGGGAGGAAAATGACATCAATGATGTCAAAGCTGCTTCTTTGGTGGGCGTCACCTTTTGCTTATTTTAATTTTTGATTTATTAGTGATTGGTAGTGGTTAGAAGATTAATTTTTTCATTAAAATTCGATTTTCGTTTCCATCTATCAATTTCGTGTATAAAATTGCGATTTCAGTTCTGAGTAAATGCCCCCATTTCTCAGTAATGGTAGCAAAACATAGGAAGGAAAACAGGTGTATTGAAAGTCAATAAGAGCACTACTCCTTTGGCGCTGCATTCATCACATTACATCAAGCATAGGTAACAAATAATAATTCGCTAACTTCAATAATCTCTTAAATTTTAAAATTAACTCACGAAAATGTCCAACATTGATAAATATAGAGTGAAAGAAAATATGAAAACAAATTTAGGAGAGACAATTGAGTAGTTAAATAAGATTGGCAATTTTCAACAAAGAAATCTTTACTGTGACCGGTTTCGATGTGATACATCATCATCAGGTGACCAAATCTCAACAAAGTCCAGTATATATACAATTGAGGGGAGGAGCTACCGGGGGAAATAAAACAAGGAGTGAGGGAAGAGGGCCTAAACCAAGGGCGACAACGGAAAAAGGGGGAGAGGAGGGAGAGCTGGTGCTAGGAGTGGGTGTTGGGAAAAACCACACATAGAACTGGGAAACCCTGGCTGTTTGAGGAGTACTAAGGGGCAACGTACAGCTTAAAGTTCAAGAGAGGCCATATGTGGGGGAGGAGAAGGGCACCGTCCTGCAGGAGGCTGCCGTCTTTCGGCCTTGCCCGACAAAAGCACAGTGGCAAGGTGGGGGGGGGATTATCACAATAGGCCGCTCCTGGTCTTTGAGCCCACAGATAGGGAGATGGCGGTGAAAACTCTGCCCCCCCCCCCCACACACACACACACACACACATGGTCTCTCTTGAACTTGAAGGTGTAAGTTGCCCCTTAGTACTCCTCAAACAGCCAGGGTTTCCCAGTTCTATGTGTGGTTCTCCCAACACCCACCCCTAGCACCAGTTCTCCCTCCTCTCCCCCTTTTTCCTTGTCACCCTTGGTTTAGGCCCTCTTCCCTCACTCCTTGTTTTTTTGGCAATTTCGCAATTTGTATATATACCGGACTTTGTTGAGATTTGGTCACCTGATGATGATGTATCACATCGAAACCAGTCACGGTAAAGATTTCTTTGTGGAAAATTGCCAATCGTATTTAATTATGTTATTCCACCACATAACACCTGAAACGACTCTTTTTACAATTGAGTAGCTTGCCATTTTTCCCTTGCAGTACTTGGAAATGCTCTCCACTCACAGACGTGCAAGTGTGCTCTCGACTGCCCGGGGAAACAAAAGAAGATCAAATATGTATTCGTAGCTGCTAATGCCTTAATATTTCCACCAATATTAACAATAAATTAATCGAAAGGTGATTTATCATGTGCAGTTTATAAACACTTCATATTAATTGCATTGCTAACAGATCACTAGCTATGGCAGAGGTTGGCCACTTTTGGTGTTTGTTTGCCCGGTGACATAAACACCGGACATAAACACGGGACAACACCAAAATGGTCTCGTAAAAACCATATTTTTTACATGGCAATCATAGGGTTAATAGACGGTGCCCCTACAATCTATCGTAATGGCGCAGGCTTCGCAATAGGCCATACACGTACTAGCGCAGTTCCACTGTATTTGAAACCAATGGGATTATCTTGGGTCACCATGGAGTTACATGATACAAACACAAATGGTTTGGGTTTCATGTGTTTGATTCACTCATTACAGTCTCACTTATTGTTTACCCTTCAGTTTTTCTTACCTAGGTGCTTATTGCCCAAGTCAGATAATGAAAACTCAAGTGAAAGCAGTGAGTGAGATTGAAATAAGTAGTTCAATTACACCAAATTTGTGAAGCATTCATGTTTGTACCCCGTGGCTCCTTGGTTACCTATTCAAGATATTTCCATTAGTTTCAAACACACCTCCAGGAGACCTTTTTCTTCAATTTTCCGAGCACTCATGGTGGAGACACATGGAATGCCATTCATAGTGGAAATAATAGTATCTTGTAGCTTATCGCAATTACCCGTATTTTATAGCAACTGTTTTCATGGATGGTGGCATTTTTGAAGATTACTTTGACCTTGTTAGTGCAAAACCTTGATGGATTATAGCATTGTATCAGAGGTAGTTTCTTTAGAGCCTTTCTTAGTTCCGAGGCCATTAATTACTATGTTCCAGAGAAGTTTGGTTTATCTTGCACTAGAAATTTTTGATCTACTCCCAATACATGTAAGCATGGAAAAAAGGCAATTTGTTTTCTATGGCAAGCAAAAAAATGCTCCTTGAATTTGATGATATTGTGATAATATTTGATAATTCTCCTGAAATTTTTTCTTTTGACTGGAAACAATAGGGTAAAAATTCAGTTGTGTTGTATGGTACTGATGTCAACTTTGTACTCAATTTTAACCCTTTTCTTTTGCACAATAACTTTTGGTTACTCCCACAGGTTTTGATCTTTGGGCTGACCTAAAGCTTCCTTTGCTATTTAAAATGTATTTTAAGAAATTGTATGAAATGTAAGCAATAAGTTATATGTTATTGTATATTAAATTACCTTGGATGTCAGGAGTCTTGGGTAGCATAGAAGAATGAGCTGGGGAATTGCCATTGGTCAATAGCTTTCTTACTCAATAGACCATTTTATGTGTCAATTTTCAACATTCTTACGTATCCATGTTCATACATCTTATTTAGTCTTCAACCCTTCTTGTAATTAACTTAAAAAAACATGTATCTTTGGAAGAGTCATTGAGAATTGTCTCGAGGGTTATGTGTATTTGTCCATAAATCCAGGATTATTTTGGGTTGGCCCTGCAGATTGTATCTGAATGGTATCAAATTACCTTTTTTAATGATAATATTTAATCACTTAAATTCTAATTGAAAAATGTATCATTTCATGACATTTTGTGAAAAGCAAATGAAAAATTTATCCCATTTTAAATTTCAATGTTATATGTTTAAAAATAGTGTAATTCATTCTATTTGCCATTAAAATATTTTCTGTATCAGGAGCGATGGATCTTGGCAAGAAACCTATTCCAAGCAGCTTTCTTATCCAGTTGTTGAGAGACTCCTTCCAATTGGAACTTCACGATTAGGTATGCAATTATAGTTTATTTCATACTATTGTAGTCTCCTGTTTAAATAGTGTAAACTCCCGATTATCATGCTTGCATTATCCGGTTTGCGGATTATCCATGCATCGTCAGTCCACTTAGTGTTTCAACGGTGGCCTCAGAGGTAACTAAGTTTAGTTATTTTCTTCCAATTATGACTTTCACTTCTTCCCTACCGACTGGTCCGATATTTCACACCTGGATTCATGCCGCCACCCAAGGCTTGCAAACATTTAATTGTGGCGGGGACAGATCTACTGGATTCTTTTTTGTCATAACTATTATGTACAGTGAGGATCTTTTCATTGGTAGATTGTGTTATTTTCTTTGGGAGTTTATTTATTTTGTCAGTACACCGTAGAGAAATGAATCTGGAAAGATCCAAACAGCATATTATCCGTGTTTCCCGGTTATCGGTGCACCATTTACCAGTCATTAGCACGGAAAATCGGGAGTTCACTGTAGTTTGATCTTAAAATGTTTCTCAGATAATAACTGTTATATGAGTTAAAAAGGTGTGTGAGTGTTAGTTGATGTTGTTGAGACTTCTAATTAGGTCTTACATGTTTTCGTATTTGATTTTTCAGTTCTGTGGTGACTATACAATGGAGGCATAAAAGAAGTTAAATGCAACTGTGGCTTATTGGACATAGGCTAGACATTTAGGGCTCTCCTAGGCAACATTCAAAATCACCCAAGAGCGATAGAAAATTTAAATTGTGGAAATGTCTAATTTTGTTCGGTTTCATTTCTATTTTTTTATTTGGTGAGAGAGATGTGTCATTCTGCTTGATTCAAAATTCTATTTAGGCTGCATATGGGAAACTTTACCTCCAGTTGAAATAAATTAGCATAACCAGCATTGGACTGGACTGGTTTTTCTCAAGCTGAAGCAGATTTTAAAATGCAAATGTAGCAGGTCAAAGTTGTAGTAGATCTCAGTTATTTATGTAGTACATGATAGTTTTGCCTATTCTCAATGTATATAATTTATGTTAGATTGAAGGTGTTTCTCTAAGAAGTTGAGTACAATGAAAAAATTGTGAATGGTAATGCAATCACAATGACCTAATGTAAAAACCTGAGAACTTTAAATGTAAGAGCAGTCATTCTTTTTAATTTGAGCATTCACCAGAAAAATTGAAAACCTTCATAGAAAATTAACTTTGAGATTGTGCATGGTAATCGACTGTGAAAAATTACTGGTTTCACTTGTATATTTATATTTCAATTGTCGTAAAAATATTGCTGATATTCATGTTGTGTTTTCCTCTTGCTGTGCTAGCTTCATTCTTGGAAGCTGACAGCAGTGAAAACTATGCTTCATCATCAGATGTAACTTCACCTCCACCATCAGCTCACCTTCAGTCTTCAGCGACTTCGATGCTGCCTGATGTCTTATCGTGTGCACCAATTTTATCACTCCCAACTCCTGAGAGGTTGCTTCCCATCGGTGGAACTCAGCATCCTGAGAGTATTACAGCATTAGTGGATAAGGTTTGCAGTGCGCTAGGTGTGGGAGGAATGCCTCATTCACCTCCAGTATCCCAACCTGGACAAGAATTTGTGGATTCTGATTCAGGTGGGCAAATGCTATTAAATTCTCAGCTTCGGCTAGTACCTTTGTTTAGCATTTAAGTGTATAAAATAACCCTAAAGTGCATTCACATTTACTTGTTTCTTGTCTGGATGTCTTTTTGCATTTTGAAGATAGTTGATATTTCTAGTCCGAAGGCTTGGTACCCAGCTCATCACATTGTGTTACCTAGTCTGAACTAAATCTGTAGTCTCATAACATGATTGTCCTGTGACTTAGGGTATTCCAATGTAGTCTGTTGACTTTCTCTCCTGTAAATAGATTTAATTTGTGTAAAACATCAAAATTAATCAACTTGTGTGCATTTTTCTACCTCATGAAATTGGTTGAATCAGACATATATTGTGATGAAAGATGTATTTGGAAGCATCATTATCTGTTTTCTTTATAGTGTTGCGTCAAAATCCATCACTGCAATGTGGAAGTGATAAACCAGATCCGTCAAACTTGGATCACTGTGGGACTGCAGTGGTACCTAAAACGTTCAAGTTAGAGGATGCATCATCTCAGGGAGTAAGTTGACAATTATACTATCAGTTGAAAATTTATTTTCTGTTTTAATGATTTTTTCGCTTTTGCATCATGCTTTAGTGTTTTGGACACAAGCTCAAATTTGAGAGATCACCATGGCACCATAGGAATATATTTTTGTTAGAGTAGGGGTATTGAATATAATGAGAACATAATCCTATTTACAACTTGGGAAGTCAGAACATTTTAAAAGCTGGTGTTGATAATAAAATGCTAAGGTATGAAAAATGGATGAACCTTTTGGCATATGATTGGGTTTATTAGCAAATGGAAGGAAAATCTTCAACATGCATTGGATTTCATGGGACATTATCTTTACTTATCATGTATTTGGGATAGGGATGTGTCGATTCTCGATACCTATTCTCAATACCACCGATTCTTGAGGATTGGTATCGGTATGAAGAATCGATCGCCTAAAGTCGACACCGATACTGTCGATACTAGGGATGGTTGGATCGGATCCGTGGGATCCAAGGATCCATGGATCTATCTTTTTACACAGATTCAGATCCAAAGTAAAAAATAAAATCAGATCCGGATCATAATTTTAAATTATTGTGGCTTAGCGATCGAAGAATCCTCCTGCAGTAGGTACTAGGTGCCGTAGATATTGACAAGGAGAGTTTGTGTAATTCAGTTCATGAAATTTGATGAAAAATTTCCAATGCAACTATAAGCAAAATAAAGAAATATTACTTTTTTCCCCATAACAACGGCATCGCGAGAAAAAAAATACATAGAATGTCACGCGGGTAGCCTGCATTCGCCGGGATCAGGCGGGCATCGAGAGCTAGTGTACTAAAGGAAGTTCGATCCCTATCTCAGTTTAATATTTTCTTTCAGTTAGTGCATCGAAAATGTTGTCATTCAATTTAAAACCCTTACATCTGAATACTCACGACTCGTGTCATGACCTTTTATTCTTATTTCTCAATGTTTATAGTTTGAATTATAATTTATGTTATTGTTTTTATTACTCTTATAACTAATTATTAATCATATTAAAATTCAACTTATGACATGACAGTTATATTATTTTGAATCTGTTTTGACATTTTTTTATGTGATACCAAATTTTCTGCTATTAAACATGACATTCATCATTAAACATGATCATGTAAATAATATAAAACTATTGTGTTATCAAACAGTTTTTACTTTCTTAATGTCCTCATAGTGGAATATCAGAAGCCTTTTCCCAAAGTAAATAGTATATTCAAAATTTTGTTTCGTAAAATGTGTTTTTTAGATTTCATGGAACATTTAATAGTAATGTATGGGAAAACTAGGTAAAAACATATATATGTATAGGTTGATGGTATCGGTATCAAGAATCGATAAATTTTGGTATTGACTCATCTCTAATTTTGGAACATTATCATTTATTGATGACTAATTTTGAAAATTGTGTTTATTTTCCTTTAGTCTGGCCACTTGTCAATTCACTCTCCAGCCTCTAATGGAATGAGTTCTCGGGCAGTGGTTGCATGCAGTGATACAAGCAGTCCACGAAAGCTGAAGAAGCAAGTGGCATTAGAATCACCTCCTCTCCAGTCTGGTCCTTTTACACGGTCTATCATTCATGCTACTAGTGCAGGAGAGGGTACTGGTGAAGATGGATCCACCCATTCACAATTCTACCGGACGGTCCATTATGATAGGAAGCCAGCTGGTATGTTGTCACCTCTGAGTAAATTGCTTTCTCACATTGTGTATTTTCAGGTGAATCACGTGAGACTATTTTATTTTGGTGGACATCATCATTGCTCTCCTCTTTGTATTTTATGCTTTCCTGCCTACTCGCATTAGAAAGTAGTTGGGATTTATGGTGATGGAACACCATTGAATTGTTTCTAGATTTTCTTTGTTGCTAGAAAGACCTGACGTACCGTTTTTGCTCATTCGAGTTTTGCTTTTATTCCCATTTCCAAATTATTGGAAATAGATTGCTGATACTTCATGACTTTTAATCATTTCAGATTTTCTTTTTCTTAAAATATTTTGACAAAGTAGAGTTTATTATTTTTGGAAACATTCATTATTTTACGTAAAAGCCCCAAATGCAAATTTGGTTCAAAACAAATTTTCCCATTATTTACTTTTAATTTTATGCATTCATTCAGAAATTTATTCATATTTTACTTCATCATCATGCAGCTAAGTTGGCTTCAAAAATATTTATGATTGACGAGCTTGATGTCTGTATGGAAATGTCAAAGATAGTAAATATATTAATATATTAATTAATATTAATTGCTATGCTACATATATAAACTATAATAATATTTTGTGAAAACTGAGAGAAATTTTACTTTGCACTTAGATGGAATTATGTCAAATTCTACTGTAAAAATTTATAATTATTTCAGTAAAAATAGTAAAAATTCAAGAAACAGAAGAAAACAATGAATATCAAATAACAAGCTGAAAAATTGAATTGAATTGAAAACTTTTGCTGTTTTAGAACAAGTGTCCTCTAAGAACCAAAACAATATTTTACAGAATGAAATATATTACAAATGTCAATTAAAAAATGAAGTTATGTTCTTGTAGGACAAGTGACGTACACATGAGTCCTTAAGTTCATTACTTAGTACATATTAAATACATTATGAATAGCAAACAAACAATTCAGCTCATTGGGAGTACTAAATCACAAACATGAAAGTCAGAAAAATGGGAAAATCTCCACAGGCCAGGATGCGTGGGAAAATATAAAAATGAATGTCACACAGGTTGCCTGCATTTGCCAGACTTACATGAACCGATGATAGTAGTTAAAAATGAGAGCTAGTGTGCTGCCGGTCGTACATTCGATCCTTAACACTGAATAGTTAAACTGTCCATGTTGTAATCCTAGGTTAAGGCAAGCAGGCAGTTAAAGAAAAATAAATTATCAGAAATTTCATGTCAATACATAAGTCAACAGAGTAAACAAAAATAATAAATTTTGGCATTAGTGAAAGTGATTGGAAAAATACTCTATTACAGAATTGAAACAGTGAAAACAACGCTTTAACCTTACATTGTATTTTTGAGTGATGCATTCGTAAATCTAGTTTAAACAATAAAAGTACAAAAAAGTCAGTATCCACATTTCTGCAAGGCTTGGAAATTAAGGATGATAAAATTTTTTATTCAATGGCTGAAAGAAAAATTTTAAACAGTGATAAGAATCGAACTTTGTTACCATCAGTACACTACCCCACTCTGCTATTGTTGGCTTAACCAAGTTCGGAGAATGCAGGAAGTGAAGGCTGTTCGGGTGCTCCACCGGGTCAAATCCTCCATCGCTGCAGACGTTCCTTGAAACGTCGGCAGCGATGGAGGATTTGACCCGGTGGAGCACCCGAACAGCCATCACTTCCAGCGTACGCCGGGAAAGCCTGCGATCTTTTTTCGGAGAATGCAGCCTACCCGCATGTCACTCTACCTTTTTTCTTGTGAATAATGGAGAAAAAAGCCAAGGCACATATTTCTTTAAAAATAAGCTCATCTCATTTCATAATCTGAGTTACACAACCTCTCCTTATGAGTATAAATTTAATTAATTTAATTTTAAAGGTTATTATTAATAAGACATTGCAAAATTACTAGTTTAGAAGCCTGAAATATTCTATAATAATTTTATCGTCTTAAAAATGAAATCTCCAGATATTCCATAAATAGAATATCCGGACTGCATCAAAACGTTTTTGTTTCTAAAGAAGAATTTGGAGAATTTCAAGGATTTGATTTACAACAGTTACCCAAGTTAATGTAAACCCATTGTGTGCTGAATTAATTTTAGGTTTTTGATTTTGTTTATCATGTCATATTCCATAATATATTATTCTTGGCATGTGATACGCTCGGAAGTCTTTTTTCTATAATTATAGTAAGTCCTCGACTTACACGGATCTGAGCTACACAGATCCGGAGTTACACGGATGTTCAGATGGCCGGTGTTAAGGTCTGCACGAACCGGCACGGGACACAGGAGCAAAATTCGCGAGGGGCAAAATCTCTTGGCGGGATACCAGTGCACGCAAACTGACACGAATCCTGCCTGGTGGAATGCGTACCCGCCACTGCGAATATTTTTTAGTTCGCTGCATGCTGCATTTCCCTCGTCCCGCGACTAGTCTAGTGCAAAATTACTGAGAGAAATGTCGACAGGAGAGTTCATTGTAGCAGTTAAGAAGTATCCGTTACTCAATCCGAAAAACGATGAAAATGATTAGATCAAATACTTATATATAAGCATGCTTTTGAACATTGATTTCAAATAGTATTTCTTTAAATTAGAAAGTACTGTTTGCTGATATTCCTTCTTTGGTATTCGTTTTCTGCCAATGTGATTATAAAGAGAGCTTCATCTTTGTCAGATGACACTTCCATAGTCTTAACACTGAAGCGGAAGTACTGATGCCATCACGCACCCTGAAGTCCCACAAATGTATCCCTTTGGTCTGAGGGACATTAAGTTCGCCCCCTTGGCAAATTTTGCTCCCGTGTCCCACTTTTGCATCCCGCACCAGTGTGTTCAGATGACAGATGTTCAGACCTTATGTTTGTGTTTTCTCCGTGTTTCTGTTGCCGTGACAGATACACCAGTGACGACCCACGACTCATTGTCAAGCTTGCAAGAGTTTATGCCAAACTACAGGCGTTCGGAACTCTCACTCTAGTAAAGCTCATTACATAGTTCGATAGGTGATGATTTGAGTATGGTGATGGTGAAAAAGTAATGTGATTACCTTTTTCCTTTTTGCAACACCGCTGAATTTTTAACCTTGTTTTTACTGTTAAGTCTATAAATTTGTGGACTTCACATAAAATAACTCCTCCCTGCGAGACATCATATATATAAATAAATGCACGTCAAACTTTAACACAGCAACCGCAATCAATACACATTCACTCCAGTAGGTGAGAGAAAACAGACTGGATTTAGAAACAGACGGCGCCAATAGCAGAGTCACATCTGGTAGTCCCCGGTATGATGAGTGCACATTGGCTATTTGTTCCGTTGCGCCATAAACACGACATGCAGTGCTTTGAAATCCGTCGCTGGTTGAAAGCCTGGCCGGCTCCATAAGAATCTGTGTTTTTGATCTGTTACTAGCTGTTGCCGTATAACTGTCGCAATGATAGAATCCCGTAAGAAAACGGAAGCCTGTCACTGGCCTTAAATGGCATCAACGTCTTTTTTTGGTGTAGTTTCACCAATCCGCGTGAGTCGACATGTAGTTAACTATCTACTCCATAGATTACATCTGTTATCCATCTCAACGAAAAAGAACATGATTTGAGTAATTTAAATTTAAATTACTCAAATTCAGATTTAAATATCCAATGAAATAAAGATTGCATTGGTTTTACTACTGGAATTGTCGTATTATGGTTACTTAACAGCCTCTCAAAAGATGGCGTTTTCTGTAATAGTCACTGATTGCCACTGACCGCAGTAAAAGTGGCACCGCTAATGATTCAAAAATGTATAGGTAAGTTGTGGCGTTTTGACTTACGTGGGAATTTTTGGAATGAATTAACCGTGTAAGTTGTGGAATTACTGTAAATTTATACCTTTCTGGATAGAGGGTGATACAGTATGCATCACTAGGATCTTATATTTTGGAAAATAATTAAAATATTAATGAGAATGAACTTATGATGTTTCTTTTAACTACACCTTAAAGAATAGTTGTACAGGTTTTAAAAATGTATTGTTTGATGAGTATGTGATAAGGAAAGTGAACTTTATGTTAGAAGTGATAACTTTAGTTATTACTTCTATTATTAGTAGGGACACTGAAAAATTGTAAATAAAAATCATCAAAAGCGGTGTTTAAAATGACAAATGCGGTAAATAAAATCGTTTTAAAAAGGTGAAAGCTGTGTTTAATGTTGGGAAAAAGGAGTCTTAAAGGAAGGTTTTTTTTAAATATTATTAATAAAGACTTCATACCAATGTGAACAAACAGTTAATAGTACATACATTTGAGATCCAATACAGAAGTTATGGCTACCCTACACAACATAAAAAACACAGGCAAAATTAAGTTAAAGGCAAATTAATGAGATAATGGTAATAACAATAACAGAGTGGAGTAGTGGACTGCAGGTAATGAAGTTCAATTCTTATGCTGTTTAAAACTTTTCTTTCCACCATTGGATCAAAAAATTTATCATCTTCATTTCCAACCTTTGTGTGTGGATACTGACTTTTTTGTACTTCTATCGCTTCAACTAGATTTACAAATGCGTCACTCAAAAATACACTGTAAAGTTAACGTAATGATTCCACGATTTAATTCTGTAATATAAATGTTTTCCAATCATTTCCTTTCGCCTGATATAATTATTTTCTTACTTATAATTTGGCATGAAATTTCTGATAATCGGTATCGGTATTGAGAATCGAAAAAATGTTCGATATCAACTCATCATTATTATAAACATAATGTTATAGCAATATAAGAATTAAAAGAGTACAAATCAGCCATAGATGAAAAAAATGATCAATTGAAAAGTTCAAACTTCTCCGAAAAGTAGACGAAAATCCATGCATGAAGTGTGTTGAATAGCATAAAAAATTATAGTTCTGCCATCAATAGTAAACTCGAGATCATTCTACTCAACTGTACATTGTTCATCATTTCTGCCTTCACTCCGAATTCATTTTAAAAAAAATTCAAATTAAGGATTGCGGCGTTATCAAGTGATGAAGATATCAAGACCCTAATGGATTCTCATTAGAAATTTTAAATTGAAGACAAAGGTGTTCATGTGCCTCTGATGTTTCATACTTACGGAGAAAATCCGGTTTCGTAAATTCACTATAATAACTTAAATAAATATAAGTTAATCATTTGAAACTTAAAGGACATCATGACAAATGTACAATTTATATCTATCAAAATTCCCCTTCATTTGTGCATTTCATATTGTTATGAAAACTGCCCAAGTGACGCTGCACACTGCACTCTAAAATAATAGTGCCATTTTTCATCCTCACAGTAAAAACAAGCCTCTAAAGTATTTATTAAATAAAGGCTGTTTACTTCATTAAACAAAAGACTAAATTATCTATGCACTGATATGCTCTGTATGAAAATCGCTTATTCCGGTTTTGAGACATAAAGCCTTAAGCTTGAGCCTTTTGTGTGGACTGTATGTATAAAATGTGCTGTTTGGTCACTATCCTCATAATTAATTATTGAGTGCACATCAATGCAAGGTATTTTACGTATTTCCTTGAGAGGCATGATCATTGAAAATAAAAATTTGCTTCAATAAATGTGACAAAAACACTAGTGATCTATGGAATGAACTAACTTGATGGACCACACATCGGTCTTCTGAAAGTTATGCACCTCACGCATACATTGTCAACTTACGTGGGGAGGCCTAACCTGTTTAGTACGTTTTCCTCATTACCGTGTTCAGGATTTTGGGTCCCTACGAAAACGTGCTAATGAGAGTCCTCCGTACTGGGTGACATGAGAAAACACATTACCCGTTTGTGTTGCCTTTCCGTGCTGATGGAACACAGTTGTCACCTTTTGTGATTTTCAAAAGGAAAATTTTGCCTAACGAAAAACTAGAAAAAGTAGAGAATAATATTTCTCTCTAAAATGTGTACATATAAATAAGTTTTACGTAGTGATGCTTCCTCTTTCCTGGTGAATATGGTAACTGGGTTTTAACGGAGCCTTTAAGAAGTAATTGACAATTCATCTTTGAAGAGGTACTAGTTGTACAATTCATCTTTGAAGAGGTACTTGTTGTACATTATTACATGCTTTTCTTTAGTTCGCTTTTCCAAGGTCCCATGGTTCCATCCACGGGTCCCGTTTCCATGGTACCCTCTTTAATACTACAATATACTTCAATTGTTTTAAATTCCTAAGCCTCACATGGCATAGTGGTTAGTTTTTTATTTTTCTATTTATGCAAGGCCACAACGAAAAGCATGGGATGCGACCTCATTTATATTTCTCTCCTTAACTTTACTTCATTTAAAGATTTTCTAATAAATTATATATTGAAGCACTCTATTCCACTGAATACCAATATATTTATATTTAATTAATTTATTTTGATATCGGATATGTAAGAGTGCACCATGCTTTTCGTTGTGGCCTTGCTTAAATAGACAACTTTAAATATGTTATATTGTTGAAACCAAAATTACTTCCTATTAATGTTCATAAATAATTCATTGTGTGGATAATTTCCTTGAATTTCATTTAATTATTTCCAGTACTAGGCTAAACTTTAATTCACTTGAGAAAATATTATTTTTTATTTTGTAGTACGATGTGAAGATTTCTTAGATTTTAATTTTTTTTAGAAAAGCATGCTTAAAAACATTTTTTTATTGTTTTTAATGAATAATTATGTTTGTTAGGGAAAGAGGGAGGCCATCATTTTCTAGAATTCTGTCTGGTCAAAAATTCTGGTATTTTTGTATTTTCCCATGCTGAATGCTAGGTTTTACCAGAGGTAAAGGAAGTGTGTAAGCATTCACCTATGGTGCTTGTCATCATATTTATAAGGGATTTCACATTATTCCAGCAAGGCATGATGAATACGGCCGGCCTCACCTAAGACAAGGTCAGAAGGCACCATCGTCATCAAGTCAGCAGCTATCTCATCAACAGCAGCAAGCACAGCGAGGGAGGAAAGTTGGAGTATTCACGATGGGGCCACATTCAGTCTCCGATATGCCTGGCCGACCTGGATTTTGGTAATGAATCATTTTCTGAAATACTAAATGTTATTGTTACTAAAGTTGAATACCAATACCTGAGTTTTTACCATTCGGGTTTCTGTTTGAGACTGATTTAGTCATGGGTTATCAATTTAGACATCTGTACAAGGCTCAGAACATTTTATTTTGCCATTTTGCTGGGCAAGCAAGTGTGTTGAAGAAAAGACAACCCAGATTTTCAACACACTTGGTTGCCATGTATAAAGGCAAAATAATAACTTGCAGTTGTGGCTTATTTCC
Source organism: Platycnemis pennipes (assembly GCA_933228895.1). Lineage (NCBI taxonomy): Eukaryota > Metazoa > Arthropoda > Insecta > Odonata > Platycnemididae > Platycnemis > Platycnemis pennipes. The sequence goes on from OW121846.1 coordinate 52,723,764, forward strand.
CTCCATAATTTATAGGGTCTATCCTCTTGAACAGTGGCTTCCTTGCAGCCAAATTCCACCATAGGACTGCCATCCTCGTTGTTCCATAATGGAGAATGAGACCTAGCTCCTTTAGATCATCCTGAAAATTGACTTTGGGATCAGGAACTCTGGGTAGCCTGGTAATCAGTGAATAGGCCCAAAAGCCAAAGGTCCATGGTTCATTTCTTGGTCCAGGAAATCTATTTCCTCTGGTGATTTTTCAACATACTCAAGGCTTAATTAGGTAATTTCGGAGGCAGGGCATTTATTCGGTGGCCTTGTGGGGAATTATAGTAAAAATTATTTCCATCATGATGAATAAGTAATGCACGACACAGTCTCAGGCAAAACTTTGTGGAAGTTATTCATAGTAGGAGAAAAGGTATCAACTCTGCTGTTTCCACATACATGTTTATTAATTACGACCATGGTTTCGTAGCAAGGCTACATCATCAGGTGATGTAGCCTTGCTATGAAACCATGGTCGCAATTAATAAACGTGTATGTGGAAACAACAGAGTTGATACCTTTTCTCCTACTAGAATAAGTAATGAGTAAGCATCAAACAGTTCTTCCACCACTTGCAGGAAACTAGAGAAATTTAACTTTGAAAGTTGTTACAGCAGCTTTTGCTCAAAATGACCCACATCCATGTTTTTAAAACTTGACTTTAGAGTCAAGTAGTGTCAGCCAAGTTAGTCTGTTCAGGAAAAAAAATGTAAATTGAAGGATGGGAGGAGGCCCAGACTTTCTGAAATGGGACAAGAGCACTGCAGTAGAGATATGGAGGTGGCTCACCAATCCAACCCTCATCGGGGCCCAATGTTGCTTATCTTCGGTGATCTGACAGGAACTGGTGTTTCAACGTGGCAAGGCCCTTGCCTAGCAAGTCTGTTCAGAAACTTGTCCAAGCCCTGTGGATTGATTTCAGCTTTGCAGATTTGAATACCATTCAGCAATGCTGTATCTATGGCGAATAATACCTTTGGGAAAAATAGAAGTGTGTTTACACTTAACAAGGTATTCGTTAACCTACCTAAAGAAAAGAAATGGAAGAATATGTGCCTCAAAGACAAATGCAGTGACTATTAAAAAAGTATGCATTTAACACGTGTAGTATGTTTTTGAAGATCACTTAGATGAAAGTATATGCGTAGGTTATGTGTTAAATTCATTAAATGATGTTGCAATATGGTCAATGGAAGACAATCTTTTATTAATTCTAGGTATGTGACGAATAGCCAATCAGTCAAATTTGAATGTTAATCATAACTTGAATATTTGAATACCTCAAATTTGAATACCTTGAATTTTGGAATTTCAATTAATATATTAAATCTTATTCTGCTCATTTATTTGTTGCATGTTGAAGTAAAAAGCTGCAACTTTATTGATAAAAAAAAATCAGTGCTGGTTTTAAATTTTCAAATATATATAATAATGTAATATTACTACCAATTATGGACTGTTGAATACTTCATCATTTATACGCATTTATAAGTGACCAGAAATTGTTCATTCACCTTCAAGTTCTGTCCAGTTTTGAATTAACCATGAACTACAAATGTAGTGTCAAAGTTTGAATAAATTGAAAATGTATGGAAAAGATGAAATGAGGCAAAATTGACTTCAGATCTGACAGAATGAATTATGGTATTACTATGACAAGGTAAACATTTTGTGCATAACTGATGCATGATTAGGTAAAGATCTACTGTCAGTACAGGCACAACAAGCTAATACAGTCGAATTCCAATTTAATGTTTTTCTGGGGGGACAAGATTTGCTTAAAGTGGGGACAAACACCAAATGAGGACTTTCATTTTTAGTAGTTTTCGGGCCTACAATGAACTGGGACAGTTTTACATGAATGAAATTGAAAATTGAAAATCACCAAAAGTTACAACAGATAATAGTAAAATTTACCTTGAATTTAATCTGCTTTTTATATAAGGCGTTCGAGAAATTGTATGCAGTACTTGAAATGTGAAGCTGTGCTTTGTAGTCAGGGTGATTGTTTTTCATTATATGCACCAAAGTCTTTTTTGTCCATTTTCTTTGCTTCTCTTTTGTATATGTATGAAAACATTCATTTGCAGTTGAGTTGCTTAAGTGAAAATAGCTAAATAATATCGGGTAGTGGTAGACTGTTAAAAAAATATATTTTATTCTTCTTTTCTCTACTACGAAATATTAATTATTAAGGTGGCTGGTTCGATATTTTAAAGTTTATAGATTTTATTCATAATTGCAGTATTTGTTCCTTTAATTATGGTCTAAAACTCCACAGGAAAAAATTTGGGATTTTCAATGTAGTTTTTGAGATATTTAAGGTTTTTTTAACGTGGGGCCTTATGGCGCACCCTCTCCGTAAGGGTCAATTATGTGTTATTTACGTTTCTACCCTACAGAATTTCAGCAAAAACTGAAATTATGTGGATATTAGCCAGCAATTTTTATTCTGAGAAAATCAACCAGTCTGTATGTACGAAAGAAATAAATTGTTCCTGAAATTTTCAAATATTGCACGTGAGGTTTTGAGGTGCATTTGGCAACGTTGAATCAGACGAGGGAAATGATGGGAAGTCAGGATTCCGCAGCAGACAGTCCATCATTAGCGAATTATGTGAAAATATTGTATTAAAAAAAGAAAATTTATTATTTTCATAGTCATTTAGATTGGCATTCAAACAGGTCACATATATTAATGCTAACATAAAATATGTAATCTTTGTTTACGAGTACATTTGTGTAAAATGAATGCTACATTATGACTGACAACTTTGGAGTAGTTATCGAAAAGGAAGTAAAATTATCTAGAAGTGACTTTAATTGCTAAAACATATGAACGTAAGAAGCCAAAAGTCTTGGATTTATACTTTATTTTTTCATTGCTAGTGAAATGAATTCATCTAACAAGGGTAGACTACAAACCTTGCTACGCCTTTTTGAATGACATATTTTTTATGATGTTCGGAATGCCAAAGGCTGCTAGGAACACGTCGTAGTTTTGTTGAATAGGCTTTAGTTTGGCTGTAATAAATTAATTAAAATTCATTATTTTCAGCGTGCTAATCATAAGCTCGAGGCAACGCGTTCTAGTCACTGGGCCAAGTTGGTGTAGTGGTTATGGTCGTCGACTCCCATGCGGAAGTCGTAGGATTGGATCGTATTATTGTCACGTGATATTTAAGGTTGATTCATTTGAGAGCGGTTTGATCATCTGCACTGAAATCAGGATCTATAATTTCTCATTTTTTTCAACTATTGATTTGTGGAATATGGAAGTTAAAATATGTTGACTTTTTTCTCGTTCCATGTTCTTATTGTTTACCTGCCTCGTTTACTTGACAAGTATGCTTATTAAAGTCACGAATTTCAATCAAAATTTATTGGTAACAAAGTGGAATAAGGTGGTGCCATTCCTTCATCTTACCTTCTAAGATTTTTAATGTGTAAATTTTAAACTAAATGTATTAATGACAATGCTAAGAAGAATAATTTTTAAAATTCTTTAGAAAATCAAGTGACTGCCACAGAGATTGCTAGTAACTCTGCCTTATGTGAATCGCATAATACAAATTAAATTTCTGTTAATATGATTCTTTTCTTTCTTTTGCTGTAGGAGTGGGCCAGGAAATGTGCAAACAGAAACAGGGCCGGGGACATCTGTTTCTCAGGGATCCTGTCATTCAGCCCCTTCAGATTTCAAGCAAAGTGCCTTACGTTTTGGGGAGGAAAGTGTATATGAAAGGTTTGAGAGCATCATTTTTATATCCTCTTAATTAGTGATGGGGTGAATCCAAAATTTGATCGAATCCGAATCCTGTTTTTTTATCGAATCCAATTCTCGAATCCGAATCCGAATCTCGAATCTTAATCCCAAATCCTAATCCTCCTCAATTTTATTAAATTCAAGTCTTCCTTTTATCTGTAAAATGTTAAATAATGCTTCCTTTCTCGTGAATTCTCTAATTAAATCCAATCAAAGCTGAATTTTATTTCTTAAAGTAAATAATTAGAGATGAGTTGATATCAAAATTTATTGATTTTATGATACCGATACCAATTCCTGGAGAATTGATTCTCGATACTGATGCCATCAACCTAAATGGCACAAAGCCTTGAGCATACTTTAGGTTTTTGTTCAAAAAGCCAACATTTTTAGCCCATCTGGATCAAGGCGATTTTGTTTCTGGTCAGAAATATTTCCTGTTCTAAATATTTTCTCATTTTGATGAGAAACTCATGTATCGTATTCTTTAAGGATTTTTAATCTATACAGAAAAACAGCAACAATTGTATTTCCATAAAACAAGTAAATTTACCGTAGAAAAAATCAACTTACCATCATCTGCGTGAAGGATTTAGAATGTTTCAATCCTGCTGCGTGAACGGAGGTGAAATTCACCGTAATTGACATGCAAAAAAATCACCTGGACCAGGAATCGAACCACGGACCTTTGGCTTTCCAGGTCACTGCGCAGACCACTATGCTACCCAGGAACCCTAATTCGCATTTGAATCTTTTGATAAAGAGATCTTGAAAAAAGAGAACTTGAAAGCATTCAAATCCTTGAATGCTCGAATGCGGTCATAAATATTCCATTTATGGAATATCTGGGGATTCCATTTTTAAGATGAAAAAATCACTATAGATTATTCCTAGCTGCTAAACTTGTAATTTTGCAATGTCTTATTAATGATAACCCTTAAATGGAATTTGTGAGTTTTACATTCATAAGAGGAGGAAATAGGCAGTCTGTACTCAAAGGTTAGAATGTTATCAGGCATCAAGAATTGGAAAACAGACTCGTGCATCAAAGACAGAAGGGAAAATTTAGCAATGGAACCAGAGGAGATACAGTACCATTGGAGGGAATATGGTGAGGAACTGTATGATAGCGAAAATAGGCCTAGGAACATGGACATAGAAGAGGAAAAGGATGTAGATGAGGATGACGTGGGCCCCGGAATACTGGATAGTGAGATAGAGAAGGCATTGCGAGAAATGAAGGCGGGTAAAGCAGTGGGGATAGATGACATCCCAGCTTAGCTTCTGAAAAACCTAGGAAGAGGGGGAAGGGAGAGTTTTTAGGAACTTTTTTGTTGAATATATGAGGAGGGGGCTTGGCCAGAGGATTTTGTAAAACCCTTGCTGATTCTGATTTTGTGCTGACCGAACCCATTCTGAAAAAGGACAAAAGAATGTGAAGACTATAAAACAATAAATTTGATTTCTCATACGGCAAAGGTAGTGCTTAGAATCATCAACAGAAGAATGGAAAAGAGAGTAAACGAATTTCTAGGCGAAGATCAGATTGGATTTCAGAAAGAGAGGGCCACTAGGGATGCAATTGCAGTGATGAGAATACTAGTGGAAAGGAATCTAGAATATATCAGAATATATTCATGTGCTTTGTTGATTTCGAAAAGGCGTTCAACAGGGTGAGGTGGGACAAGATAATGGAAATATTGCAGAAAATAGAAGTAGATTGGAGAGACAGGAGACTGATCCGGAATTTATATGTGGCGCAGAAGGTGCAGGTGAGAGTAGCCAATGGAGAATCGGATTGGGCCACAATAGGGAGGGGAGTTAGGCAGGGCTGTCCATTATTGCAGGTACGTTTCAACATAAACTCAGCGGAAATGGTGAGAGAGGCTGAAGTAAAGGTCGGGGGAAATGGATAAAATCAATGAGGTTTGCAGATGACCAAGTGTTAGTCAGAGAGTCAGCCCATGGCTTGCAAAAAATGCTGAGTGCATTGCGGGGACAGTGGAAAAGATACGGGATGAAGATAAACTAGAAGAAAATGAAAGTAATGCGATTTTCAATTATAGAAAAAGCCAGTATAACTATAAAAGTAGGAGGTCAGAAGCTAGAGCAGGTAGAGCAATTTAGCTTTCTAGGTAGGGTGTTGGAAGAAAAAGGGTATATGTAGCAGCATTGAAGTGAAAAGGAGAATCACATTGGCAAAAGAGGCTTTTACTCGTTAGTGTGAGCTAATGGCAAGGGCATTGAGTAGGGAAGTGAAGAAAAGAGCAGTGAAAAGTTTAATATGGAGCTTTGCGCTCTTTGGGGCGGAAACGTGGGCTTTGCGAAAAGAAGATGAAAATAGACTTAGGGCTTTTGAGATGTGAGTGTGGAGAAGGATGGAGAAAGTTAAGTGGGTCGAAAAGAAGAGAACGATGAAGTGCTAGAATTGGTAGGAGAAGAAAGAAATTTGATAGATGAAATTAGGAGAAGGCAGAAGGTTTGGATGGAAAAGGTAATAAAAGGGGATGGTGTTTTGAAAGAAGGGATTAGGGGAAGAACATTGAGTAAGCGGGGAAGAGGTAGGAGAAGAACTGGTAGCTTTGATAGAATGATGGGAGGCAAAAGGTATGAGGGGCTGAAGAGGGACATCATGTGAAATTTAGGGGGTGGGAAGAATCACATGTCCATTTAGACCTACCTTCACTGGTAGAAAACTAATAATAATAAAGGAGACGTTGTGTAACTCGGATCATGAAATGAGATGAGCCTTTTCTCATGCTACTAGAAGGAAAATAAAGAAATGCGTCTTGGCTTTTTTCTCCATTGGCCCGGGATTCCAAGAAAAAAAGTAGAAAGACTGCGGTGAGCCGGCATTCTCTGAACTGGGGTAAGCCGACAATAGTAGGGTGGAGGAGTGTACTGTAGGCTATGAAGTTTGATTCTTATCGATGTTTTAAAGTTTTCTTTCAGCTATTGGATCAAAAATTTTATCATCCTTAATTTCAAACCCTTATATGCGAATACTGACTTTTTGTACTTTTACCACTTGAACTACATTTACAAATACATCACCCAAAAAATACATTGTAAAGTTAACGCACTGTTTCCATGGTTTTAATTCTGTAATAAAATACTTTCACAAAATCCAAATTTTATTATTTTTATTTACTTTATTGACTTATATATTGACATGAAATTTATGATAATCTACTTTTTTTAACTGCCTGCTTACCTTATTCTAGGAATACAGCATGACGGCATTACTAGGCAGTGTTAAGGTTCGAATGCGCGAACGGCAGAACACTAGTGTTCTGCCATTTTTAAAACTTTATCATCATCGGTTCATGCGAGTCTGGCGAATGTAGGCGTGTCATTCTGCTTTATTTTTTTCCTGTGGAGGAGAAAAAGCCAAGACATGTATTTCTTTATTTTGCTCTAGCAGCACGGAAAAATTTTCATCTCATTTCGTAACCCAAAGTACAATCCTCTCCTTGTCAGTATCCACCTACCTACATTCCATTTGCGTGGCACATCGATCAGTAGGCTGCAAAATTAAAAAATTTCCGATCCGGACACGATAGTATAGTATTCAGATATGATTTCAGTAGCAAATGAAATGAAAGATCCATGGGTCTTTGGGTCAAACCTAACTATCCCTAATTTTTGAGTGATGCATTCGTAAATCTAATTCAAACTATATAAGTATAAAAAATGAGTACTCGGATGTAAGGGTTTTAAATTATTTTAAAATTTAATTAAATAGTATATTTAAAATTTTTGATGCAATAACTGAAAGAAAATATTAAACTGAGATAGGGATAGAACTTCCTTTAGTACCCTAGCTCTCGATGTCTGCCTGATCCCGGTGAACGAAGGCTACCAGCGTGACATTCTAAGTATTTTTTTTCTCGCGATGCTGGGGTAATGGGGAAAAAAGTCATATTTCTTTATTTTGCTTCTAGTTGCATGGGAAACATTTCATCAAATTTCGTGACCTGAATTACACAAACTCTTCTGGTCAATCCACCGCACCTAGTACCGCAGTAGGATGCTTCGATCGGTAAGCCGTGAAAATTTAAAATCCACGATCCGGATCTGATTTTACACTGTCTTTGGATCCGGATCTGAGTAAAATGATAGATCCACGCTTCTTTGGACCTGACGGATCCGATCCCATCATCCCTAGTAATCGATATCAACCCATCGGTATCGGTATCAACTTTAGGCGATCGTTTCTCAATACCGATACCAATCCTCAAGAATCGGTGGTATTGAGAATCGACACATCCCTATAAATAATAAATGAATAATGATCATATAGTCTTACATTCTAATATTTTTAATGTGTAAATTTCTCTTGCCATTAAAAATTTACACAGAAAAGCACTGTAAATTTTTCTTTGCTTTTTTCCCCCTCCATGGCATGATTGGCTTGTAAATGGCAGAGTTCTGTCAGGAAGCAAGTTAGAAAAAACTCCTGCGTCATCAGCATTAAAAATTTCTGGTGGTTTATACTCCACTAAAATCATCTGCAAAGTTTTTTTCTTCGCTCTTCTACCACTGTATCACTTACAGTAGCTTCTTCCAGGCACTTTCCATTTCCACCAAATTGCTTCCAGGCACTTAACCCTTTTACTGTCAGTGGGCCGATATATCAGCCCTCTATGGTTGTGCCAAAACTGCCAAGGGCCGATATATCGGCTCACCTACATTACATCATCACGTCTTTGTAATGGTTACAATTCCTTCAAATCAGAGACAGCATGAATAATTTTTTCATCCTATTAAAAAGTGAAATATATGATCAAAATTGAGAAAAATAAAAATACATATATTAAAATTAAGTGCTTAAAATATATCTTAATGAGCTTGCCCATTGGCTGGGATTAATGGGCTTGGCAGTTTTCGCACAGTCTACTTTAAAGGGGCTGGCAGTAAAAGGGTTAAATGCAAATGATGTCTCAGACAATTTGAGCACCTGCATGGCATTAATTATATCCACTGAATCCTGGGAATTTTGCTTTTGTAGTAATTGCTGTAATTCTCCAAACCCCAACATCAACTTCTGTCTCCATTGACTTAAGGCCATTAACTTTTTTTAATTTTGTAATTAAGTCAGGGTTCACCTCTGTAGTCAAAACTTCTTGGGGATCAAAAATTGAGAGATTTTCAAATATTTTTCTGCTGGGGTTTTCTACCATAAGAGAACTAAGTTTGGTTGATGCCTTTGAAGCTATTTGCATTAGTATTGACTTTACAGCAGCTGCTTTAGATGTTGTCATGGTTTGTAAGTAATTAGTGGTTTTATAAAAAAAAAATACCCTTCTGAATATTCTGGAGACTCATTTTTAACTTCCTTAACTCTATGTAATGTGTGTGCATTAGGATAGTTTGAACCCTCCAATAATTTTTGTAAATCAACCAGCTGTTTCCCATGCTCCATAAAAATATTGCCTGGCATTGAATAGAATCTATGGTATCATTATTTAAAGTAAAAAATATCCTACACCGGAATTGTGAATTGCTTCCATTTCGTCAGTGTTGCAAAAGTCAACAATGTGTCGAAAATAATCGGCTAAATAAAAGACACTAAGAAACCAGGAGTTCCATCTGGTGACAACAGGAATAGGGAATAATACTAAACTCTTTTCATTTCTGTCCTGAAGAAATTTTAAGTACAAATGTTTTCTTTTTCTTGTGTGGAGGAATAAACTTTTGGTCATCAGTACTGCCCTATTAAGGTCAGCCATCTGATGGATCCAAATATTTCCCACAAGATTTAATTTGTGAGCCCAGTATTGTGTGTGGATTAACTCCTCACCAATAATCAATTTCAAGCCTGCAACACACTTTGTCATATATTTCTGTTATAACACTTTTAACATCTGAGTATTGCACATTATAAATCCTCAGGGACTCAAGTATTGCCCTAATACACTGGGTTGCATCAGCACTTTCTAGAAAGTGAACACCACCAACATAAAGCAATGGCTGCTCATTAAAATCTTTAAATGTCCTAAACAGTACCACAAATACACATCTGCCTTTTTTGTCCATGGTTTCATCACAAAAAACATCAATGGGCTTGCCTTGAACAGCAACTTTTAACTTCTTCGATTCGGTCCTTGGCCAGATAATTTACATATTTTTCTCAAAGCGTTCGAGCATGGGGTAGGTCACCAGCCCCTGGGTATTGTAGATATAAAGTAAAAGGAGAATGAATCCTAATGCGTAAAACAAAGAAATAGCAGAATTCATAAAATTTGATCAATATTTATGGGAACCTATTATGTTCGCTTGCATTGTGGAATAACTAGCTGTATAAAAAACATAAATTAATCACTTATTAATGGTCTAGTGCAGCTACTTAAGTACATAATTTAAAACTAACCTTCTACATATTTGTTTAACCATCTTCTAATGTTTGGATCGTCCACCTTCTCAAGCGGAATGTTGGCTCATATGAAGGCCTCTGTTGTGTCTTTTGCAAATTCATAGGAGGCATCTCTCTTCTTGGTTGTTTGGAGCAATTTTGTAATTGATGCCTGCCGAATAGTTGTACTTCCACTTGCAGAATTTTTTTCTACACTAGACTTGTGTTTTTCACTCGCGATATTCTTTGTGCAGCTGTCCTTCCTTTCCCACGAAACAGTTTTATTGGAAAAACGACAAAATATTGTTTTGTCATCAGCACAACATAATCCGTGGTCCCGAAATTCTGCTTTGCGTTGTTTTACGGTCAATGCCTACTTCGGCATTATACTTTTTTTGAATGCAACGAAACAAAATAAATTCATGATGCCGATGTCTCAAACGACGGTAAGCTACTTTTAACCCGCTTTACTTTTCGAGCCTTCCCGGGATTAAAACGGGAGCGCCGGTAGTGGCGATAAGAAATACTTAATGGCATTTTGGCTACTTTGTAGACATCGCTTGAATGCGTTCACAAAGTAGCCGAAACCGTAGCTACAAAGTAGCCATGCGTAGTTTAGACAGCCTCTTGACAAACAAGTCGTATTTTTTCCTCGAATGTGTTACTTTGTGAACATCATTCATTACTTTGAATTTTTCACCGTATTTGATGCTTAGATGTCATCTTTCGACAAGAAAGGCATTTTTCAAAAACTCTCTTGTGTGTATTATTTTCCTATTATATACTGAGTTTATCTACGCTCATTATGAATATATCAGATTAGTTACTAAACATCACGCAATGATTTCTCGCTGACGACTCATTCACGATCGTCAATTCCTATAGTGTAGTACTGTTATTCTACCACGTATTATTGAAAATTAGCCAAGAAAGCTATCCAAACCCTCAGTTTATCGGAGCAATGTACCATAAACATACGCCTCGAAAAAACTTTCGTGGGAGAAGCATGAGCAGAAGAATAAAATGATGAAAATCGCGTTTGAATTGGTGAAATTCGTATATTCGTGGGAAAACCCCAAAATTCACGTTAAATATCGTGTTATCGCATTTCCGACTTTTGCATGGTCCTAATAATGACCTAACAGTACATTTTATATATACTATCTGCACGAAAAGGTTAAAGACTCAAGTTTGTGGCTTCACATCTCAAAAATGGAAGAAGCGATATTCATACAGATCATATCATAGTGTGAATTATATGTACAGTTTTTTTTACCAAAATATGCTGATCAAAATATTATTGTGAGTGATAACAATCTTTTTTAATGCTAGAATTAACCTCTTCAAAATTATCTACCATCAAATAGACTTATGGGATGGTTATTTTCTTGGGACAAATTAGGTTTGGTTCTCCTTAAAACTTGTTAATGACGTAACCAAAGCTTGTTAACCAGAATTATTTACTTGCACTGTGACTTAGACCTGAGGAAATGAACATGCAAACAAGGAAAACATGTTACCAAGGAACGTTTTAACGAGAGTCCATTGTTTTTGGTGCTTGCTTACATAGTAGCGTACTTTCCACCTTTTTATGTAATGAAATTTAGAAATGCATCCATAATAGGATAGTTTCCTACATCAAAGAAAACAGAATTCGTTAATTGCTATTTGTGTCCTACCATAAATATACAGTAGAAGCCCATTATAGTGAGTACGGCATATAGCGAGAATCTCGCAATAACAAGTAATTGGCAATGTACCATGGAAAGGACCATGATTAACATGTAAAAGAAAACTGATATAGCGAGGCCAAGAAGCTCCTGCCATGGTATACGCTCTGTATTACAAGCGATATTTCTTGAGGGTGGTGCACTGCAAAGTACAAATTAACACATGGTATTTATTTATCTTTAGCAGCATTAATTGTCAACTATATCATAGAATACAATATTTGTTCCATCTCTACATTTTTTAAAGTCCAATCAAGTCCATGCACTTATGATTTACGGCCCTGGCGTACCTTGCACATGCGCTCGCACTTTATAGTGTTCTTTTGTTAATCCAAATTCAAACGGAGGCATAGGAGCGGAATGGGCGGAAGTTGGACAAGCGGAAAAGCATCTAGTCAGTCACACGAAAGTGGAGAGCGGTGGTGTGGGTAAGGGATGGAGTTCATGCCACCTGTCTTTGTCTGCCAGTAGTCAACAGACGAGGAGTTAATTAACTGGGTGAGAAACGACGGTAATGACAAAATTAGTTCTCTTACGGAAGAAGAAACAGTGCCTATGCCGACTAGAGCTAAAGCTCACCAGGCTCTTAGAAAAATTAGCACTGTTTACCGGGCCAGTGATGCTTCCGCCGACGACTCTAGAAAATTTAGTGAAGTGGAAGGGTCTGCGCTTTCGGCAACTGCCAGTAGACTGAAGCAGATGATGCTTGAATGATTTTTCATCCTCGACTTCAGACTTTTCTTCAGTTTTTTTTCATGCTTAAGGTTGATTTCTTAAGGCCATTCCTGATAGATTAGATCAGTACTAGATTGTCGTACTGATAGATTCAAAATGTCATTTTTCCCCTGTACCATAAGAGAACAGAATAGGCAGCATATAAAAGGGATAGGTAGGGGAAGTATTTTAGAGTAGTCTGTAGTACATTGTGCATGCATTATTTCCTAAATACTATAGATACTAACAATCTAGTTGCATGAAACCCTATAGTTGCTTGTTTCCATGTCAATAGTGCATGCTTGGTGATCTTCGCCCCCTGCCACACACCCTCACAGTGGCTTGCAGGGTATCATATAATAATAATAATAATAATCTTTTTATTTCTGTTGGTTACCAGGTAACATAGAAATCGTCAGAAGAGATAACATTATGGAGTGTCATATATACATATATCAAGACAAGGAATAGTAATATCACAAGCAAACATAAAAGTGCTAGTAAAAAAGTTAAAAAAAAAAAAATAGTTTTAGGCATCACAACAATCACATTTAGATTCCATGAATTCTGAAATGCAGTAATATGCTTTGTGAAGAAGTAGATTCTTTACACGACGCTTGAACAGTAGCAGAGAAGAAAGTGACTTGATATCAGATGGTAGTTTGTTGTAGATTTTTGAGGCTGTGTGATGGGGACCTTGTAGAGAAAGCGAAGTGGAGCTCTGGGATAAGTGAATGTTTGTACTATTGCGCGTGTGGTAGGGGTGCACATCATGGTGAAAGGAGAAAATTTGGGGGTTTTGTTTAACAAACAAGGCACAGCTGAGTATGTAGAGGGATGGAAGTGTAAGGATGGCGTGGCTCCTGAATAAAGGTCTGCCAGGAGTACGGAGGGGGAGGTTTAGCATTGCCTTAATAGCTTGCTTTTGTAGGGAAAAAATCTTGCAGGAGAGGTTGTCCTTTCCCCAAAATAAAATACCATACGATATGTGAGCTTGGATTTTTGAGTGAAATAGGAGTTTCAGCGTATTGAGGGCGACAGTTGGGACTAGTTTCCTGATCATGAAGATGCCTAGATGTAAATGTAATTATTAAGAGCATGCTGTTAATATTTGCAAAGATATTGAGATTTTTTTCTGCTGTAGGAGGGGATCAATGGTAGTCATCCTGAATTTAATTACATTCTCTGTATCATTGCTAATATTGATAGTATTCTGTAATAAAATATGGGTTCTATGAATTTGCAGTAACTAAATTTATCATTTCAAATATATATTTTATTATTGTAGAAAAAAATTAACTATAACTGATTCAAAGTGCAATTTTGTTATCCACACCAGACAATGAGTTGATTGTTTTTTCCTTTCAGGTGCTGTGAATGTGGATCAGTGAGAGAAGAGTATAGTGATGAGGAACTTGGCCTATGTATCATTGTCCTTGGCACTTTTGTGCACCGTGAGCCTGCATTGGCTGCACCTCTCTTGCCAGAAATACTGCGCATTGTGGCTAAGTATGAAATTCTTCTTGCTATCATCTATGTTAACATCTTTTGAATTGCGTTAACATAACTGGTAGGATACTTGTTTGACTCTTTAGAATCGTATCAAAAGTTGACTGCTTTTTGTTTAGCTTACTCTTTTAAAGGAGTGTCAAACTATGTGTTCAGTAAAAACTAGATATTATAAAATCCATGGGGCTGAAAAGGTAGTTCGTAACCTCAACTTTCATAATAATGAGTATTATTTGTGGCACTTTAGCTATTGCTCTTTCTGAAAACCTGGAAAATGATCATTTATAAATCCTGAAAGATTTGAGATAGGCATTAGTCTTTTTTGTGACTTATGAACTGTGATTTTTGAGACATACTTAAGGAGCGATAACCAATGTGCCTCTTCAACTACTCCTGCTTAGGTCTACAGGTTTGCCAAATTACTACTGGGAATCTCTTACTTTTTACAAGGCTCTGTAAATTTTGTTGCACATTGCCGAAATGAAACTTAATTGTCTTTTGGCCCACAATATGATAAACATGATAATTCTGTGCTAAAGTTAAAAACTTAAATTATGTATGTAACTACAATGAATGTAACTTCCTTGAATTGGTTCTACTAATGAGAGTCATCCATCAGTCCTCTCCACGAGAGCGACTAACCTAATGTGTAATTACATGATAAGTGAGGTTCAACTAATGATTAATCATTCAATAGTTCATATGTAACTGATATTGTTGTGTTATGCACAAGCCTGTTTTTGGGAGAAGGGATGAGAATATTTTATGTCCCTTGAAATGTTGGTATTTGAAAATTGAGATAAATGGAGAATGAGTTCCTGAGCAGATGGTACATATGTGGAGAAAAGTTGGGAGAGTTGGCAATGGGGAGGGGGGGGGGGGGAAGAGATCGGGTTGGTATGGTGGCTAGAATGCTGGCCTCCCATCCCAAGGGCCCGGGTTCAATTCCCGACAGTGGTGGATTTTTCAGGGGAAAATCGGTCCCCACTTGAGTGCCTAGTGGAGGGCATTTCAAGTTCAGTACTACATCCGTTGGATGGGACATTAAGCTGTGGCCCCCTTGGCACCTTTCGTTAAGAGTAGGCTAATGCCGATGCTGGTTTCTCTCCACCCTTCCTCAGATCCCTGAAAACTCCTACCATTACCCAATTACCCACCTATCCTAAATGGTGCAAATGACCTCAGCTGTCGTCGCATTCCCTGAATAACCAACCAACCAGTTGTCAATGGAAATTTATTGAGGATCGAAAGAGTGGTTGAGGGAAATATCAGGTGATAAAGGGATAGATATGGATGTAATGGGTTGTGGAATGAATGTGCCATTGTACTTTGAAGGCTAATGAAAGGATATGGGAACGCTCAGATATGGCGATCCATCAAAAATGACACTTATGTGCTTAGATAGGCAATGAAATTCAATTGATCTGTCTGCATGGTGCATGATCATCTTCTCAGTTTCATAGTTTTTGTCCAAAATCTCTCCTTTCAGAATTTTATAAGCAGCGCATGAAGGATATTTCTCATATAGAGTGTGAATTCACCCTCTAACAGTTATGAGAGACTATGTGAGACTTAAAAAAATTGATGGTTTCCGGCGTAACTTTGTGGAATTTACTAGACATATTGAAAAAATTACTAAAACTTTGTATTTCCACAGAATATTTTATTCGAAACCATGGTCGTGTTTGAATAAAATATTCTGTGGAAATACAAAGTTTTAGTAATTTTTTCAATATATGTGAGACTTTTTGAAATAAGGTCATTTGTCCTATTTTGCATTCTTTAGTAATAAGAGAATTTACCTCTTTCAACCATTGTGATATTTGTCAAATTCTTGCTAGTCTGTTTTAATTAAGAAATCAAAAATAAAAATTTAGGACACTAGTAAATGTTGATGTCACAACGGAGAAATACTGCTTTGAAGTCTTCTCCTGTGTGTTCATGCTGTACATATTAAAATGTCCTTAATTCCTTGAATTAGGAGGAAAAATTGGTTTGTACTAAAGGCCTGAGGACATGTTGTTTGCAATTATACTGGTGTTTAATGGCTACGTTTGAAATAGGTTTGGTATAGTTAGGCTCTTAGTCAATGAATCAAGGATGAAGTCTTCTGAGGTATCCCACTAGGTCAGAAGTTCCATCTTCTAATGAGTGGACCTAGAAATATTGGGGTGGAATATTTCTCTCAGTGTGAATACTGGATTGGTTTAGCTGGCTGCGTTATCTGGGAAATAACCTCAGACACAATGGAAAACCTAAGAAGATTTCATCTTTCAAGCTCATGTGCTTGGAAAGTGCAACATCTTACTTAATGATCCTAATTCTAATGTCTGTTCCTTTTTTTCCAGAGTGGCCTTGAATGCAACATACCCTTGGCAGAGTGAAACAAATATCTACCTACCTGGCGGAGCCATTAGTGTTGCTCATCAGTTCTTGCGTTGTGTTTTGCACCAGCTGGCCCCAAATGGAGTTTTTGTACAAATGTTTCAGACCCAAGTAGATGGTAATTATGGAAATATTGGGACTTTGACAATATATTATCACAGTGCAAACCTTGGAAATAGTTAAATGTCATTGTACAGTCATCTAGTGCTGCTTGTTTCTGTTGGTCACTCTGGATAACAATATATGATGACAAACGTTCATTTCCAATCATGTTGAAGCTGCCTTGTGTAGCTCTCATGCATAATCAGTCTATACAGTGATACTTTGGCTAACAAGTGACCTCACTAGTAAATTTTTTGGCTTACAAAGACTTTTTTTGCTCTTTTCGGGCTCTAATAAAGAAAGTTGATTTGGCAAATTTTCCACAGAGAAAAAATCATTTGCCTTGACCGGGACTCGAACCCGGGCCCCCTGATTTCCGGCCAGGTGCTCTACCAGTTGAGCTACCAAGGCATCCTCGTTCTCTGTGGAAATTATAGAGCCTTAAAGGAACAAGATAGAAGAGCCTTAAAGGAACAAGTTGATTTGGCTAAGAAATGTTTACTCACTTTTGTGCTAACAGTGTACAATAACAATACAAATTTGAAAAAAGAATATTAAAAGCATTGTGTAATATATTTCTAGTTTAATATTATAAAGTGTGTGATATACTATCAGAATAATGGTGTAAGGATTGTCAGTTTTTCATTCTACTGTTGATTCTCCTTGCATCCAATTTTACAATCATTCAGTTCAGCCTTCGATGAGTTTTTGCCTTTTTTGTATGCTATTTACTAATTTATTTGACTACTCATAAAAGAGTGGACAGCATTTGGATCAAATTAAATGATTTTCTACATAAACCCTCAGGAATCATGTTTTGGCTTACAAAGAATTCAGCTGATGAATGTGATTCCAGAGTGAATTATCTTTATTAGCCAAGGTTCACTATATGCATGTGTTGTTCAAGCCTTGCTTGACTTTAATGAGCTTAATCCTATTCCTCCTCTCCAGCTCTCACTTGGGGTTTGAATTCATTCATTGTCAATGGTTGACAGGACTCCAAAAGGAATTGATTTCCTATTATTTGAGTGTTTCGAGTGTTTATAGTCTATATAGTTGAGCATCTTTAATCTGGCTCAGTCGGGACCGAAGTGATGCCGGATTAGGGATTTTGCTGGACTTTGGGCCATGCATGGCAACTGGTCTATTTTTGATGACCGAGATGTTTTCATTGAAAGGAGTCAGTTATTTATAATGAAATATATTCATTTACCATTTACTGAACATTATTTTAAAAAGAGTTACTGAGAATAATCAGAATGAAATGGTTACTTAATACACAAAGTTATTATTTAAAATTATCGAAGTTGCGCAGTGAGTGAAAATAATGGAATCTAAGCATCATGTGCATCATATTACTGCACATTTAAAAGTTTCATATTATTATTGGAAAAGGGTATATAGAAATTGATATTTCTTATGCATTACTTTGTGTAACATATTTCCTACCACCCTTGGTTTGTTATTAGCTTATTCAGCACGATGTCAACACGTGGATGTCGTCCACATGGCCGCCCATCACTACGTCGTTGGTGATCGGACCGGATTATTGTTTACAGACAATCATCAATAGTAGTCTTCCTTCAACAATTTCAGGCTCATCATCTTCATCCACACTCAGATTTATTGTTATTAATTACCATTTCAATGATTTCATCATATTTGAAATGTTATGTTGTGAGAGTATCGTGGCCGCTAACTATTCTTTCCTCTAAATTTACCAATTCCATTTCCTTTAATTAGGGTTATGATTGCTGTTTGCAAACGCCATTATATTTTTATCCTCATAAACATGAAATTTTTTTAAAACCCCAAACCTTAAAGTAGACCACAATTTAAACCACGCGTGTTTTAGAACTGACTGTGAAATACTATTCCATGCACGCAAAATTTCCCACATCACGTCTTTTAGATTGATCATGTCTATTTCTGAAATTGTTTCTCCTTCTCCATTGGCATTTGGCCATAAATACTAACTAAGCCTTTGACTTTGACGCAATCGAAACCACGTGATCTAAATCAGCACTTAAATGTTCTTTCATAATCTTTCTCTCTATCATCTATTTCTTCGTGTCACTTTAACAGTACAATTTTGAGGATTTTCTCTTTCAGCTTCTTAATGTGCTATATTGTTGATCCCATGCAGTATGTTTCAGACAAAGGCTTTACTGATGCAACTGCGTTAAGTTTTTTCACAACTTTCACTTTTTCTGCGATTGTTAATGTTTTGTACTGATGCCCCACTCCTCTGCTGTTGCTACAACTGTGTAGATGAGACATGATTTAGGAGAAACATAAGCAGATAGCAAATAATTTTAACAAATTATGCCTAGTGGTCATCGAAAAATGCATGCATCATTGGAAGTAGCCGATCTGTAAATTAGTCGTAGTCGATCTCGATAATGTCTTCAAATTTATGTTTACTTCAAGTTTAAGAATAATTCTGGTGTACACGAAGAACCAGAAATAAATATGATTAAATTGTTCTGATTCTATTCTGATTTCTGATTCGGAATGGGAAAATTAATGTTAAGAATGGGATAATATCTTGGCAGGTTATGAAGCAATGTTTCGGCATTTTCCACAAAGTACCGGGTGGTTGGTCATGGAAAAATTGCCGGATTATGGGTGTTCCCAGACTAGGGATTCCCGGATTAAGGGTGCTCAACTGTACTTGAAATTCAGCTTCTTGGTGAAATGCTTATTTAAAAATTACAGTTGATGCATGGTAATGGGCATATGTGTATATCTAAATGTCTGTATTGTATGTGCGTGGTTATAAAGGTATGCATGCATGCTATACTTTAGTACGAATAGGCTCCCTGATCATAGCTGAAATTAGCTGTGTCATAAACGTGAATTCACAGGGGTCCATGGGAATGTACAGAAAGTGATAGCAACATAGTCAAGACAATCTGGGGGTCAGGGTAGGATGGGAGAATACCAATGCAGACTCTTGTATGACTCAGCTGGATCCAGCATTACAATGTAGAAGTGCTTCTCCATCATCCTGACATGAGGAATGTATTTGAATCTGTTGCATAACAGCTTATCGCTGTTTAGACAAATTTCATAGTTCCCTCCATTTTGGATGTTTGATACCATTTTAATGAAATATTAATGCTGAGTTTATACATTTCAGATACTACCAGAATGAGGTTTTTCCGAAGTGTTGCCCAAGCCTTACTCGACTTCAATGAGCTTAATCCTATTGCTCCTCTCCAGCTCTTGCTTGAGGTTTGTACTGCATTATATTTAGATAAAACTTTTGATCATCATCTTCATCATCACCAGTCTTCAATTCTAAGATTGGTTTGACTTAGCTGTTCACTTAATTTGGCCAACCTCTCATGAGAGTCATGAGAGAGAGAGATAACATGAGTCTTATCTATTACATCCTTCACTAAAAAATTCCAACCATATGGGAAACCATAAACTGATGCTGAGGTCCAGTCACATGTTCATAACTTTACCTTATAAGATGGACATCACAATCATCAGAAGGTTCATGATCCAAACTTACAGAGCCACAAGAGATTTTCTTTGGTGGCTCATGCGTTTGACAGTATCTCTACCCCATCTGAAAGGTCTAGCGTCCAGTGATACCTAAGTACATAGTGGTGCTGCAGATCATAAATCCATGCAAAAATAAATCAAAAAACCTGGTAATGTACTTAAAAAAGCAAGTGAAAGTAACTGTGCTCTCATTTCTGACAGGGTGGATTATTTACATCAAATTTAATACAATAATAGTGATAAAAAATAAAAACTTTCTTTACAAATTTGAGGAAAGTGAGTTGATTATGTTTTTAAATGTAAGATTTGAATTAAAAATAAAGTATAAGATTCTAAGGAAAATGAAGATTCATATTTGTATTGAAGGGAAAGGTAATATTTAGATTTAAATAAAATTTGGGATTCCAGTGAAACTTGCCCAAGTTTCAGATTCGAATTATTAATGTATGCTGGGTTTTTAGCCTTAAATAATTCACTCCCTTTCAATGTACATAAGGCCTTTATTGCTTCATAAAAATTAGTGTCAATGGGTACAATACAAGAACAACTGCTCAGTAACAGGCCCGGAATCACACTGATTCAGCCACACTTAAGCACACATGACCACGACACATCAGTGCTGCCAACATGACGAAGTGTGTTCCTGGTTATGCTGACAACACAACAGATTTACAACACAATAATGTAACAAAATGTTAGGGATGTGTGAGTAGTACTTTTTGACCTCGAGTCGAGTTGTAAGTACTCGCGAGTATCGAGTCGAGTTTGTACATTATTGTACATGAGTGAAGAGACACAGTTTTTACTTAAGTCATCGTAATTAAAGTTAGCCAGCAATCTGACTATCAAATCGGCAGGTCTACCTATCTAGTGCATAATTAAAAAAACACTAAAATTAATATGGCACGTAGCGCAGGCCAAAAGACCTTATGGAAATTTTCCGGTAACACTCGAAATAAGAAAATTACCGTCATTCCTAGTATTACTCACAAATGTGTAAATTAGCTATATGAGTGACATGCTTGTAATGCTTAACTTGTAATGAAAGTAAGCCAGGAAACAAAATATTTTTTTTTAAGGAATACATAAGCCTAATTAGAAGAGCATTCCTTGTATTTCGCATTCCTATCTATTTCTTTTCAGAGCTAAATGCTTTCTCAGCGATGTTGTGTATGCCAGGAGGGTTATTCCAGCAGTACAGTGAATTTCATACAAAATGCCTTGTTTGTGCGGTAAATATTTGATAAGCTTGCACCTCAAATTTATGATTTGCCGTTAATGACATGCATAGTTTTTTAACATATAATTTTCTTCCTCTTCCAATTATTGACACTATCTCTTCAAAATCGATGGATTTCTGCCTAAACGTGATAGAACTTAGAATAGTAAAAAGGACCTGGGTCAATCACCCCTGTTTGCACGATGCATGAACACCCATAATCAGCACGGGTTATTTCCGATATCCATTAACGCAAGTTACTATTTTTTGAACAATGAATTTTCATTCACGGATGAATGCGTGTTGGTATATGAATTTTGTATAGAGTCCTGTGGATTAAAGTTTTCGATTTCTAAGGAAATATATTTGAACAAAAATTTATTATAGATAAGATACGACTAGGAACTTGGCAATTAATGACATAATTAATAATCCTAAATGGGAAGTAAAATATGGAATAGTAAAACTTATAAGTTTTTTACAATACCTAAATCATCCGTAACGCCCTTAATAGGATGCCTACCATCCGTTACAAAATTTCCGTCAACCACGAGTTTGAAGACCAGTATCTCCAAGATGGCTAATGCGATTTTTTATTAAAGTATATCAAATTAAAGCTTGTTTATTTATGCGATGGTATCTTTGGAAGCATACCATCACTATGCCTCCTCGTGCAAAGTTTTTGGAGATGGAGTTGAGGATAATTTAAAATGCAATTTGTTTCTTTCGTCGAGAAGCCGAGAAATGCAGGGACAAAAGCTAACTCTCTTATCACTGATTTTATTTTGATGAATACTGAAACCTATTAACTTTCATTCAAGCATAGGCAAGGATAATTTTCCTGAGCATACTAGAGAAATTTTCACGTGTGGTGTTTGGTGCACGCGGTACCTACCTTAGCGTATAACTTGGCAACCTCGAGCAGATTATCTTTCCTGGCCACAAGTCCTGTCTCGTGGAACTTCATTTCCGAAATAAATATATACACGTAGAAAGCATAGATAATTCTCCCAATTTGTTAAATCATTTTACACATGCTTAGTTTTCAAACACGAAGATTACCGGCAAAACAAACTAAATTTCCGACTTCTGCAAGCTGAGACAGCTCATGTTTTTAAAATTTGTTGTCGTAATTGGTAACTGAGTAATCTATTTTAAACTTTGTTTAGTCTAAGATAAATGAGATGTAAGATATGTTCCATACCTTATGTGAAGAAAAAAGAAGTGGCTTTTCTTGTTTATCTTCAAGTGGGTGTCAAAGTTGAACTTGCTTCCCGGAACTTGAAAAATATCCGGTGTTTTTATCTGTCTCGGTTGAAAAATTAATTAATATAACCAGCTAAAAAATATATTTTTGACATTATTAAACGTGTAAATAAACAATATTTAGTTCGATAATCTTTATTTTAAAATTGAACTACCCATTTTTGAAATATTGACCTTCAAACACAGGGGATGGAATTTTACAACAGACATTAGGTGCCTTGAGCTTGAATATGGTCCCCCCCCCCAGACTTTTTCCGCAGAGATTTTGGCCAAAAAGGGGGGGGGGGGGGCTAGCTATATTTGGAGGAATATGGTACATATGCAGTTTCATGCACGTGCTACCACCGATTCATCCATTCGTTCACGCAAACGTACATGAAACCATTCACGCAAATGTAAATGAATGCACATACATGTTAATCTATCATGTAAACAGAGCTTTACACGATTTTGATGATAGCGCTTCCTGTCGGCAGATTTCTGAACCTATTGGCCTTGTTGGCTCAGTTGACAAAAACTACTCAACTCAACTCGACTTTCATAAAAATACTCGAAGTTCTCGAGTCGAATACCAACTACTTGACTCGACTCGAATTTTCAAGTACTCGCTCATCCCTACAAAATGTCTGTAACATGAAAATGTTTAAAGTGCCAAGTGGGCTCAAATTGCTGTTGCTTTCCTTATACAGTGGAAGCTCGGTATAACCAGTGCTCCTAATAGCTGAGAAATCAATTGCTATAGCGAGCGCTCATTATATCCAAAGGTGCTGGATTAAGCCTCTCAATTCCTACAGTTGTTCTTATTTTCCGTTGTTCTTTCTTTACCATGCTATTAGAAACAGGTAGAAGAACAATTTTCGTGCACAATTGCTTATTAATCAATCATTTTGTGAATTAAATCTTTCAAAACAATAATTTATGCTTCGCTGAAGTCTTTTAGTGTTAACCAGTACGTCCATTGGTTAGGAAAGTTATAATGACTTGCCGAAATATGGCATTTTCGGCGGTCGAAAATATTTCTTGCGTAATTACCTCTTCCTAGCCATTCTTAATATTCGCATTTAGTTACTCAAGCAAATGCCTCTGTAGGTTGCGCTACACATTGTGTGTCGTACTTGTGCTGCCATCTGGAGGATCTAGAGTGAATGGAGGTAACTCATGTGAAATACTGTTGCCGAGAATTATCGATGCATTCACTCAAAATTGTATGTATCCATGAATTCAGGAATCATAAAATAAAAATTTGTTGAACGGGATAAATTTTAATTTTTGGCATAATATCTGCCCTGGAAATATGTACGAAAACATTGAAAAATATGCATAAATTAACAAATGTGCCAGAAAACATAAGTATTCCCCTTATTTCTGGTTAAAGGAAAAAAATCAAAACCAGGATATATGAATTGTAAAATTGTAAGGAAATTAATAATTCTTTGTTTACGTCTAACTTTGACGACTTCTTCGTGAGAATATAAAGCATAACAAAACAAACGTCAGACCTTATGTATCACAAATACACACGCTTCACATTAGCAGAACAGTACTTTCAACTTCTTTTCCTGGCTGAAAAATTATTCAAGTGTTGTCTGCATCAGTATAGGGGAGGAACGAGTGGGCGGGCGGAGGGACAGGAACTAGTGGGCGGGCAGAGTGGCAGGTACAAGCGAGTGGAGGAGGGATGGCGAAGGCAGGCGGGCTGAACTCAGCCCCTTACCCACATCACCACTCTCCGCTGTCGTGTGATTGGTTAATGCTTTGCCGCTTGTCCATCTACCGCCCATTCCACTTCAATGTGAATGTGCTTGACAAAAGAACAACTAAAAAGTGCGAGCGAACGCAAGATACGCCAGGGGGGGCCATAAATCGCCAATGCCTGGACTTGATTGGACTTTAAATAATGTAGAGATGGCACAAATCTTCTATTCTAAGTTGTAGTTGACTAATAATGCTACTAAAGATAAATACCATGCGTTAATTTGTACTTTGCAGTGCATCGCCCTCTAGAAATATCACTCGTAATACCAAGCGTATACCATGGCAGTAGCTTCTTGGCCTCGCTATATCCATTTTCTTTTACATGTCTATCATGGGCCTTTTGATGGTATCTTGCCAATCACTTGTTATTGCGAGATTCTCACTATATGCCAGACTCACTATAACAGGCTTCTACTGTATTTCTTGCTACCCTTATATGTATTTACTATGCTAATATCCATGGTCACATTTCTTGTGGATTAATGTTCTGGGGAAACTCGACCCAGACACAAAAAACTATTTTCTCTTTAGAAGCAATCTAATAAAGCCATGGTAAAAGTTCTTATAAGGACCCCGATCAAACCTCAATTTTGGTCTCTAAAAATGCTCACTCTTCATTCCTCATTCATTTTAATTGTGCTTCTTTTGTCAAAGAACATAATATTTTTCAAGAAATAGTGGTGTGATCTCACACTCACACCAAAGGTGATATTCACCTCAGAAGACATAATCTGTCCTTAGCCACTTAACCCTTTGCGGTCCAATTTTTTTTGTGGAATTCAAGTAGTAGCCGAAAGAAATACTGTTTGCAAAATAGGTGAAAAGGCTTCATAAGTTACTAGAAGTTCACAAAAGTGACATAAGATAGCAGCACCTTACATAAAATGCGCATAATCGCAGCGCCATCTGATGTCGAGCTCAACTCGACGTTGGACCTGCTGCTAGAGCTAGGCCTGTCGAGACAGCCTCGACGTTGGACCGCAAAGGGTTAAGGTCCTCATCACACTCCTTCCATTATTTTCATTAAATTGCCCCTTCATATTAAAACTTGTTCTTCCTTGTTGGAGGTAAAATTGAGAAAGATTTTGACAAATGAAGCCTATTATGATGTTAATGAATTCACTAATGAATATTTTAAATATATTTTAATTAAATTTCTTTCTGTGTGTATTGACAAAACCTTGCTCTGGGTTTCTTTATAGTAGGTGTTGATAAACTTATAATATTATTATATTTCCCTTTGTCTGAATGTGAAAGGGACATGGATGAAATAACCAAGTGAAATATTGCATTGGTAAGTGGATGCTGCATTATTCAATTCTACTTTTTCAGAACCTTAACTCGAGGAAAAGTCTTCCCTTGGACACACTCCCTTGCATCCTGCACAATGTTGCCTGCTACCTGGATTGCTTGCCCCTGCTGGAAGTGGGTGGGGGTGGGGGAGGCGGTGGGTGGGGAGGTGTGGGGGGCATGGGCACCACTTCCATGGGCATCACTCTCGGTGGTGGCGCGGGCTTGGGCGGGGGCTTGCCTATGGGGGGAAGCGGCAATCCAGGGGTGTGCACCACGTCAGCTGGTGGCCCGAGTGCAGGTGCTTTGTCTTCCATGCCGGGGTCATCCTCGTGTGGGGCAGGGCCGAGCCCATCGGTGGGCCCTGGTGGAGTCCTTGGCTCAGGCGTGGGTGTGACTGGTGGTGGAGGTGTGGGCCCAGGTGGGGTGGGGGGTGGGGTGGCCATGGGGCCCGGATCAGGCGGGCCAGGAGGGTGCCCAAGTGGTGCTGGGGGCCAGCCACCTGGAGGGGGACCTCCTTCAGGCTGGACTGCCCTCATTTCGCAAATGGAACTCTTGTTTAGGAGGCTGGTGCTTTCCCTGGGGTCTCTTGGTGGAGGTCATATAGCCATCAGAGCTCTGCTGCGGATAATGGCTGCTATCCTAAAGGTTCCTGGAGTTGCGTCCTTCAAGGTGACATGCTTTTCATTTGCTCATTTCATTTTCATTTATGTGCAGATATATTCATGTACTATATTTGCACGAGTCTAAGACAAACTTGATTCAAAGATGACCCTCCATTGTTTTGCGTTTCCACTAGGGAAACAACTTTGAAAATGGCATGAAAGTAGATTACAAATGGTCGACGTCTAGTATCACATCAGGTGTTCACACATGCAGGTCGGGATTAGCAGTTGAATGCTATGTGTAAACACACCTTTTCGGGTGTGATTGTGGTTGAATTGATGTAATTCGTGGAAAACTAAGATGCTAATGTTGCTCTGAATCCCATGTGCCGACATTGTTGCAGTTTATACTGGGACAGCAGATCATAACTAAACTTATCTCTTTAATTGGTGAAAACTAAGATTTAACCATGCTCTAAAACCAATGTGCCAACTTTTTTGCAGTTTATACCATGATAGCATTGATGCTTTTTCAATCCAACTTATGTAAATTGAAACCAGTCATATGAACATTTTGTGAGTTGAGGTAAACTGAATGAAACATTAACTCAAACAGAATTTATGCTTGTACTATACATGTAAAGGTAAATATTTAGAAGATACAGTCCAATTAAAGTCAAAGATTTTGCTTCCAGTTGTAAGAGGAACCAACATTTTTTGGAAGTCTGGTAGGGAAAAAAAACATCTTAGATTTGTGCAAATATGTTGTTCTGTATGTTTGTTAGGTCAGTTTCTTTAAACTAATTTAGTCATTGTATATTTAGTCATTTGTACTTCACAAACGTGTCAAAAATAAGCACGTTGCTGGAACTATTCATTTTTGAAAGAAGAGAATAGAGGTTGTCTATCCAAAATGATCAGATTTTAATAGAAGAAAGGTTATCTCATCACCCCTGAGGTCATGTGAATTGTGCTCAATTAGTTTTTGTTCTAGAGCTTATTTATAGTAAAAATTGATAAGAAAAACTTTTCCATTCTTCAGTATAGACATAATGGAAAGATGAATGTGGACCTACTGTGCTGTTATGACTTTTTTTTCAAATTCCAGATCTTTCTGTATTTGAGACCACTATAAATCTCCGATCCTCTCTCTCCAGCATCTCTAAACAATCCCTACTTCTCTCTCTTTTATCAACAAACTCTTAACAACCTTTTCCAAATAAAACAGACATTCAAACTGAAACAAAACAGCATTTCTTTTAGAACATCAAGAAAATTATAGTTTATACCTAAAAGAAACAACAACCATAAAAACAACTATGAATAACAAAGCCTCAAATATTAAACAAAATCAATGCAATCACTTTTTTATTTAGGGTTTGGCATGACATTACATTATTCAGGATAAATTAATTAGGAACTTGTTCAGAGTGTAAATGCTGTGTCACTTAAAGTATACATACAGTGCAACCTCTATAAAATGAGACCTCACGGTGCCCAAGAAAACCCTTGCTATAGTGAATTGTCGTCTTACCGGGGTTGGTGTAAATAATCGCCATGAAACCTATTGTCAACAATTTTCTAGGGGTCGGGTTGGTGTGGTGGTGGAAGTATTTCCATCCAGAGAGTCTTGAGCACAAATCCCGAAAGAAGGAGAATGTTTTTGCAGTAATTCACATCCCTACTTAATTTAACAACCAACCATTAGATCAAAAAGCACCATACCTGCTCCAAAAAATGCAAAAAACCTCGAATTGCCGACCATCTTCCCAAATGCACAACTGACCGCATGATACCGGCGAATGTAGGCTACCCGCGTGGCATTTTATGTATTTTTTCTCGCGATACCAGGGTAGTGGGGAAAAAATATATCTTTATTTTGCTACTAGTTGCATGGAAAAATTTTCATCTAATTTCGTGACCATATTTACACAACCTCTCCTTGTCAATACCTAATTCGATTATATTCCATTTATGGAATGCATCAATCGCCAAGCCGTGAACATTTAAAATATATGATCCGACCATCCCTATTATCGACGGTATCGGTATCGACTTTAGGCGATCGATTCTCGATACTGATACCAACCCACGAGAATCGGTGGTATTGAGAATAGGTACCGAGAATCGAGGCATCCCTAGAATGTACAAAACATTTTTTCGGTCATTATTGTCATTATTAATTATTGAGTGTGCATCAACATGAGGCATCGTGTATATTTTCTTGGGAGGCATAATGACAGTGAATGAAACGTTTTTAAAACAAATGAATACCAGCCATGGATTCCAGAATGGAATGAACTAAAATCATTGGAAAGTATACGTGTTTCCCTGAACGTTATGAAACCCGCAAAACGCATTCAACTTACCCGGAAGGCATAAAATTCTCATTAGGCAATATCAGAAGTTTTTCCCAAAGTAAATAGTATAGTCAAATTTATGTTTTGTAAAATTGTATTTTTAGATTTCATTGAACATATTTTTAATAATGTATAGGAAAACTAGGTAAAAATAAGTATACAATTCTAGGTCAAGGTATCGGTATCGAGAATCGATTTTTCAGGAATCGGAATCGGTATCGAGAATCGATAAATTTTGGTATCGACTCATCTCTGATGAAAAGTTATTTAGACTCTTAACTAGTCATTTCTGTAATTAGTGGTCTTGAAAAAGAAGAAAGATGACAATAACATCATCATCATTGGTCCCCCTTTAAGGAATGCAAATGGGAGAAGCTGAAAGTTGAAAAATCTGTCAGAACAGTGATGATATTATACAAACACCATAAACACTGTCATCTGCTACTGAAACCAAGAAACCACTTGAGGACCTATATTAAGCTTTAATGCGCACTAATTCAGAGGATTGTTTTTTTAGAAAAGGCTAAATATGACCAATTTTTCTCCATTTTTCAGTGAAGTCAAATGAGAAATGGTATTAATCCCATTTGTACAGTTTTACCTTTATCTGCGACATGATAGAATGGAGGATATCGTGCCGTGTTTTTAAAATTTATTTTTGCAATTTCAGTTTCTATTTAGTAATACCTGTTAATTTCTCTCTGATCTAAGTAATTTAAAACACACACAATAATGCATAACAGGCTTTATAGCCTTTCTTTGATGTTGCTTGCTATTTTGAAAATTTCAAATGTTCACCGCTACTCAAGGGCTGAGAGCAGATAGCAGTCCAACACACTGCTCACAAATATGGTGACCGCTATATACTGAGCGGCTATGTAGTGGTCTCATCCAGGGGGAGATCACTCAACTGCTCAGTGAGTGCTACTCCCTCTGGATGCACCCAATGAGTTTAAACCTAAATTCCGTAAATTTTTCTGTCTAACTTCATTAAAATCCATGAGCATCATGAAATGTTTTCAATCCATACTGAATGATATGATCAATAATACTAAGTCAAAGTAATAGCTCATTCTTTCATTATCTAGGGAATCCTTGATCCATTCTCCAAAGTCCTGAGTTGTGCCATTCAGAACCATGTTATGAAGTACCAGTCACTGGTAGACCTCTGCTACCTCTGTAACAGAGCCTTTTCTAAGGTAGGGGCAATTAGTGTAGTTTTGTAAATAGGATTTAATTGAAGCTTTTTATGATTATATGTTAATACATGCTGAGTTGTCTACTGTGTCTATAAAATACAGATTTATCTGATTCAAAAATCTGGACCCCGCACTGAAGGAATAAGAAAATCATTGAGGTAGGGTTGTGAAATGTCAAACATTATTTTTAATGATTACATTGAAAAAACCATTAAAGATTCCAGAAAGAAGACATCAGAAGCGTTAATGGGGAAAAAATATGCTGCTTTTTGCTGATTTCATAGTGGTTATGGCTGAGCCAGAAAAAGATTTTATGAAGTCTAGTTTGCATAGAAAAGGAATTGGCTTGGTACCACCAGAAAGTCAGTAAAAAGAAATCAAAGGTAATGGTATGCAGTATTAGAGAAGAGGCCAAGACCAATATTAAACTCAGGAAACCAAATTTGGTAGAGTTGAATGAGTATTGCTATATGATAAGCCAAATAATTATCAATGGAAAAAGCTATCAGGAAATTGTTGGTAGAGTAGGCCAGGTGAAGAGGGCATTCTACAGGTAGAAGAATGTACTTACAGCTGGAATTACAAGCGTGGAAGTCAGGAAAGTCAGTTACCACTTCATTTAAAGTTACATCTGGAGCATGCTTCTTTATGGGAGTGAGGCATGGACAATAACAGCAACAGAAAAGTCAACACTGGAAGCATTCACAATGCGTAGTTACCGAAGGATGATGCAAATAAAATGGATAGCCCAAGTGACAAACAAAGAAGTTCTAAGAATAGTGTGAAAAAGAGGAGTGTAATGAAAACTTGAAAAAGAAAATGGGATGATCTAATGTGCCTGATCTTCAAAATGGAAACAGCAGAACTTCATGTACAAAAACCCACACTTGGAAAACAATTGTATCATAGGAAACATTTCATTAGAACATACGTCTGGACATACGTCTGGAGCATTCTACTTTATGGTAGCAAAGCATGGGCAATAACAGCAGCAGAGATGTCAAGGCTGGAAATCTTTTAAATGTGGTGCTACCAAAGAATGATGAAGATAATATGGATCATGGACAAATGGACAAAATGGCCTCGAATGAGATGTATGGAGCTAGTTGTGAAGGATGTAAAAGAGTGGAGTTACGTCAATATGAAGAGGTTGGCCGATAGAAGAATCAAGTGGAGGGCTGTGTCAAACCAATCCTAGGATTGTTGACCAATGATGATAATGATCTTCGAGGCAAAGTCAAATGAATGCACAAATTTAAATTGCTGCAGAACCTCCAAAAGATTCAGCAGCAATACACTTGCAGGATTTTACCCTTACAGTAAATTGCCATCATAGACCAAAAATTAAATTAAGACTTAGAGGGGCATTAGAAAAAGCTTATTTTATTATACAGTCAAGCCCATTTATAACGAAGTTGTGGGGCCGAATATTTACTTTGTAATAACTGAACTTCGTTTTATGTGGATTGGTTTTTCCGAGCTTCTCCATGATGGGGAATAGCCTTCACTTTGTTATAACCGGAACTTCGTGATAAATGGGTTTGATGTAAGTGGGCTTGACTGTACTAATGAATTTATCAACCATAACTTTGTGTAGCAAATTTTGCATCATATTTGTCATCAATCTATGTAATGAGTGTTATTCACCTGCCTTCTGTATTATTTGTACTTGATTTCTGTATTTGCACACAATTAAAAATGTTCCCTTTTTTATGTGAATTAAACTGTTTAAAAATTAATGATTTGGAAAGGACTATGCATTAATTGGGAAAGTTAAGATTTTTAAGGGAAATAAATATGGTTCCAATTTTAAGTTGTTCTATGAGAAGAAATTTATGTCAGAAAAATGTACAAAAAATATCTTGGCATCACAAAATGCATCTACTACATGCATTGTTTCAGTGCCTGTGTCTTAAGTAGCTGATTTCAATGCAATCAAATTCATTGATTTGGTTAAATTTTATCATTTGTATTGCTTTTCACCCCTAGGAGAGAGACAAGTTGCTGCTTACAAGGATGGTTATCTTTGAGTTGGTTCAAGCTTTGAAATTCAAAACATCAATTCCAGATACCAACTTCCTTATGCTGATAAACTTTGTTCTTCAGGTATGTATCCTATTATATGCTGCTGGGAAAATGTTGTTTACTTTGCTGCTGATGAGCCTTCAAATTTTGTTCAGTCCTTTGATTTTCCATTAATGTAGTTATTACCAAATCATTGTTCACTGACTCTGTTGATGTTGCTAAGACATGTGAATTCAGTTACAGGTGTCAAGAATCGTCCTTTCCTCTGTGATTTACTCTATACGTCTGTGATGCAATTTTACATGTTCACTCAACAAATTTTTCAGGGTTGAGAAGTGCATGCTGTGTCTGTTTTGGGAAGGTTTAACGATGTCAGTTAAAATATATTTCCCAGTACCCATATTGGAACCTGGTTAGTAAGTCCCTATGTTGCATGTGATCCTTCTTAGCATGTCATTCACTATATGATACCTATTTCATTCAATTTGGGCACATGCATAAGGTTTTGTGCACCTGTTTTGAATTGTGATGTTAATACAATAATTTATCAGTAAAAACACTACTTGAGCATTTAATTTCGTGTGCATGCGTGACTTCTCATGCAAGTTTTGAGCTAACTAGGGATGGGAGGTATCTAGAAATTTATGTTCACAACACATTGAAGTGAAGTACCTATATGCAAAATATGATTTTTCATTTTTACATGAGTAATTTTTTAAAAGATTACCAGTGCATCATATTTTTACCTTGTCACGGCTTAGGAAATTTTACTCCTATTATGGATGATAATATCTAGCTATCTAGTTACCATTTACAAACTTCCCATTGTTGAGTGGTTTAATTTTTATCAGTAATTATTGGCAATTTTTTTTTAGCTAATGCTATGAATGTCCATAGAGTAGAATGTTCATACAGTAGAAGCTCCATATAACGGGAGCTCTCAAGAACCAAAAAAATCACTCACTATATCAACTCTTGTTATTACTGAATTTTTTAAATAATCATTCCGCAGCCAATTCCTACAACTTTAATGCTAGTTTAACTAATATTGTGGGCACTTTGAGGGAATAGCCAGAAGATTCCATGATTAAAAATGATATTTTTGAAAACTTTATTAACCTGTGGTCATATTTACTGTCATTGATGTTAAATTTCATGTTATATGTAATTATGTAGAGTATAAAATGTCGACTTTTGATGCTTAGTACCCCTCACATCACCATGCTTTCTTGAGTCCTAAATATGTCATGACAGCAAGATATATATAGCAATATGATGGACTATTACAGTAAAAACTCGAAATTACGAAGTCGACGGGACCGGAAAAATCGGAACTTCGTAATATCAAATTTCGTATCAACGAGTATCTTTCAAAAACATCGCGATGAAGCTCTTTTTCGTTTCCTTAAATTAAGATGAACTCTCGTGACGTACTTGCATAATTTGCGAAGTTATAATTCATAAAAGTATACTTAAATGTGTGTTCATGCCCACAAGGTGCAAACAGTTTAACGCAACTTATTTGTCGGAGGTTGATTCTTCCGATTTTCGGGATTTCCACCACATCGTTCCATCTTTTCACGGCGGAAATCCCGCAACTCGGAAGAATAAACTTCCATCTAAGCCCCGCGGAAATTTACATCGCGACAACTAACTTGCCGTTCTTTTTTTCCAATGCATGATTAGGCAATGAAGCGTCTTTGCAAAATTTTTGTGCAGTTTGGAATAAGCCTATGAAGCTTCATAGCGCATTTTTCTATATTATTTCCTAACTGGAGAACTCTTTAACTGAAGCGTGAGCGATGTTTATTCATCAGTAATACTGATTGATGCATACAATAAGGAAGTGTGTGACTTGCGCGATCATTGGCACCAGATATTGAAATTAGAGGAATAAAATTTCGTTAGAAGATGGTCCTTTCTCCGCGTCAGGCATAATATATGTATCTACCTACGTTAAGCTAAGATAGTGAAATAAGTTTCTCTCGCGGATGCTATGCGATGGATACACGTTATGTATTTCGTATAAATAATGATAAGCCCATTAATTTCCCGAAATAACAATCGTTTTTCTCCCTTGGATTCAGCGTATTTGTGCGTGGTTATTTCCGAGATGATAGAGCTGAAAGAAGAGCTTATAGAAGAGTCCAGCTGTGTACCTCCTTTCAGAAGTAGGGTGTACAAGCCACGCACTTCAACGGTGAAGGTTGATAGTTCCTTTTACACTTCATCGGCTACTAACGATGCTAACATTACAAATCAATAATTTTCGTTTTTCACTCTACTACATGAAAGCTTCAGTTGTGGTTCTATTCAGATTAGGTCTGCCTGCCTGCTCTTCATTCATTATATCTCAGAATTCTTTTAAACATTCGCTATTGAATTGAAATGTGGGATATTTTTGCTAATCGTTTTTCCTTCGCTTACGATCAAGCAAGGAGACATGCGTCCAAGCATTGCAGCTCCAGGTCAGGCCACGCATGAAGCTGGAAGCTGCCTTCGTTCCCTCCTTTCCCCCTCGCTGTGGGTGGGGGTTACTCCATTCGCCCGCTCATAAAAACAGCTGCTAGGCCCATGGTCTCGTAGTGTCTTACGTCTGTTGTGAGGGTGATCCACCTGGGATTCAAGGCCAAGGGCTGCGCGCGAAGAATAAACCTCGAATGAATCATCAGCTTTACGCCGAATAGTCGCATCTTATCTTCCTCCTCCCTTACCTCAATTTGCTGCGTCGGCGGAGAGGGAAGACATGACTCTGGCGAGTGGAGCTTTTACCATGAATCAAGATATGCCCGCCAAACAATATTTACGCTGAGTTAGACCCATCGGCGTGCACAGATTCCTTGAGATTGGGGAGGGAACTTCGATCTGGTATGGGGGGCCTGCAAGGTCTCCGTGGGGCATCTCATGCTAGCCTAGCGTTGAGGGGGTGGGACGGAGGGGCACTCGAAGGGGTCTGATATCCCGGAGGGCGGGCACGGGGGGCTTGGGTGTGAGGGGGATGGCTCGTGCCCACTCATAGAGCGGGAAGGGGGGACACGGAGGGTCAATTGAAGGGGAAATATAGCCAGTGTGGGAGGGATAGGTTAGCCGCAAGTGAGAGAGAAAAAGCACTTTTACTTATTTGATTCAACTTCTTGAATCATTTTCACCTTCTCCTCCAACGATGTTCCCCTTCTCTTTCTCTTTGGTTGTGATGGTTCCATGTCCATGACCGTTAAAACACTTGGAACTCCTTTCCTCAACGCCTCTACCCAAAGATCCTGGCCAATTCGTTTCTTGCTTCCGCACTGGCTAGGTACCAACTAACTCCCACCCCCGATGTCCTCCGGGGGGGTGTCGTCCGATAGCACAAGGAAGAGATGAAAGCGCCTCCAATTGGGCTAGGATGCTGACGAGGCTTTCTGCTCCTTCTCGTGACTTTCGGCATCTCATAGGATGGTTCCACTTACCCTCTTCTTGTTTATATCTCTAATAAGGATAAAGCTACAAAACACTTAAAAGTTTCTTTATCGATCTGCAGGAACGCATCTCTCTTTTAGGATATTTCTTCGATCGCTATGTTGGAGTGGAAGGGGAGGAGGGTACACCATTTTCCGATATAAATATATATATGGGTGCTTCAGCGTTTTTTCCCATTGATTATGCATGCGCCCAGAACTAGTCTTCCTTTAGAATTAATGTGCGTTAAACTAAGTGGCCCTATGAACCATGCGAACTCATACTTTCTCTGATTTTCTTTGCTGTTGGCGGTGGAAGAAGGGAAGGGAAATGCGTATGAAGAGCCTTGCTCGATGACTACATCAAAACGCTCAATGAGGACGGTAAATTAAACATGAGTCCTTCGATGATAACTATTGCCAGCCGGAATAATTATGCCGTCGAGCAAGGTTGAGTGTAATCAGTCTGAAATAGTGAGAAAAAAAGCTTCCTTGGGTTATATTCACGACTGAATCTACCGCTCGAACAACATAGCACCATCTCCGATACATGTCATAGTTATTGCAAACGCGCAGCAAACGATTTCTATACCAGGAATATTCATCATGGATTTATGTTTGGGAAAACTGGTAACCAAAAATGCCAGGGATCATGAGAGGAAAATGCTGGTTGTAGCAATTAGTCTCTCGCCGGCGAGTATATCCGTACCTACACGACTACTTTACATTTTTTTACTCGTTGGCAACTCTGTGGACTCTTGGTAACAAAGCAAAACGCATTTTTTGTCCGATTGGTTCCATATTTTATGAGCTACGATTCCTACGATTCAAAGTCGTCCTTAAGGTTTGGTATCACTGGGGCGTCCAGCTTCCACGTCCAACTGTCGCGTCTGGACGTCGCGGCTAGACGACGTGGCCGGGTGGTTTCATTCAGGCGTCTACATCCTGTTTCCGCGGCTGGGCGATGTGGGAGAATGTGTATTTAGTTTAATTACAAATTTATTATCGGTTTGTGTTTACTGAGAGTGAGTTGATTTTACGCTTAAATGGATGGTGACGATTTAGTTTTGTTGGAAGACGAAGAAAAGGACGACCAATGTTGCAAGTAGTTTTACAAAAAAGACCTGGAAAGGACGCGTAATATAAAATGTGGAGAGAGGAGAGCAGAAAAATCACCGAAAATTGGGACTGCCCGACTAGGTGTCTGCGTCTGGACTGCTCTCGAAACAGTCGATACGCAGACGTCGGGCATCAGCCGTCGAACACGACGGCCGAGACGAATCAGTGAAACCGAACCCGTTTGATATAGATTGGATGAGTAAGGCAGTGACTTCCGGCTGCTGGACGCGGACGCCGCACATGGCCGCGGGATGCCCCAGCGAAACCACACCTTTACTATTGTAGCATTGAAAAATGAGATATCGTTCCGGTAATACATTCAGTGCACAATATATTCGGCTACGATGATTAATTAGATGTTTAACTCTGACAAGGAGCGCCGGAAAACGTTACTGTGAGCCATCACTATTCGTATAAACGAGTAACTTTTTCACGTCGGGACCAAGATCCGAGGTTCGTAATTTTAAAACTTCGTTATTTCGTAATATCGCGAACAGTTACATACACTTAGATACCCTTTTGGTCGGGACCGAAGATTTTGCTTCGTAAAATCAAAATTTCGTAATTTCGAAGTTCGTATTTTCGAGTTTCTACTGTATCAGCAAACAGGTTGGAAACTAGAAAAAAATTGTCATAGCTCTTGTGAAATATTCTCTTGATATTTATCCAAAATCATAATTGTTGCAAGAAAGTCCACACACAAACAGTTGTGAGTTCAAAATTGAATTTCATCGAGTTACTCATAATATATTGTACCGTAATGACTTCTAGCATAAGCTGCTCAATCTTTTTTATACTAATTACTTTCTGCCTGGTCACTTTCATATTCATTAAACAATGAAGTTTTGCTTTCATATCTAATGACATAATGGCTCTTGAAGCAAACAGGCAGCGAAGCGGGAGAATAACAGAAATCACACGAACTATCGGCAAACTACATGCACACATATGGGTATGCCCGGAATGTTGTAAATGTACATTTGACTATTGGGAGGAACAAACAGCATAAAAATTTATTCACATTTTAATGCAAAGGATAAACATAAAGAGCACAAGCTTTTGCACTCACACTTAGCTTAGAAACCATGGTGGAGATGGCAATAGAGAAGAACAAAAAACAGAAATAAATCACAGCCTTTTTTGTGTAGCAAGATACCTGGCACACAGAAAAAGAATTTCTTTTTTTTCCAGAATAAACAAATTTAAAAAATGCATATTTGGCTCTGTAAACCCCTAAATTATTTTTCAGGCTAACCCATGTACTCTTTTAGTACCATATAGTAATGAAGAGAAGCAATCTTAAACTCTAACCAGGAACTTTCCCTCAGCCTTCTAGTTCCCTCCCTTTATTCTTTCCTAGGAAATTTACATTCTTCCAAAACTTCCTCCTTCTCACTCCCTCCCTCCTACAGCCTCCTTTCCCCTCCCCTTTTCCTGTGTTTACAAACTCCTACAGCCTTCCTGTTTAATTCACTCTTCCTGGACACCCAGCATACTCAACCCCGTCCTCTTAGCTTTTCCCATTATCCTTCCTCTTGTGGTGGTGCTTATGTGAGTGATAAAAAAAACACTTTCCCCTGACTCAACGATAGACAAGACCCAAGGCCCCTTACCCACCCATCTTTCTCCTACCATTTCATGTCCCAACTTCTCCGCCCAGGCAACCAACCCCCCACCATAGGTTTCAATGTCCCCACTTGGACCTTCCACGGGACTACGCACTTTTAGTTGAGAAACGCATGGCTTCCTAATCCCTGAAAGAGGAGCAAGTTTCCAGCTGGAGAAGTATATTTTGTTTTCGGGGGAATGGAAAGAGAAACTAGGTTTTCCACACACAACCGCTTCGGGTGCTTAGTGGAATGGAGAGTCAGGGATGCAGCATCCTTTGTTTTCGGGAGGGTCTTCGACCCTTCCTCTCGCACTCTGACATCTCTAGACCATCCCTTCCCCTCCCATATCCCTCGGAGACTTACTCGTAAGCAAAGGACGATGCATCCCTGACACTTCCCATCCCACTCAGCACTCGAAGCAGTTCCACTTAACCACTTGCACGCGACCCCCTGGGTTGCCCAGAAGAAGAGGAAGGAACGTTACAGATGTACCATGATGCCATTCCCCACCTCCTCTCCAATTAGCCCCTCCCCCCTCCAAGTTCAGCAAGACATAAAGATAGGACTGCAACTGGGATCTGCCCTTTCCCTTTTCCCCCCACACACAGTAAACCCAAACTCCCCGGCTGTCATATAATCCTTGAGGAGACAATGCGAAAAATATGCCCAATCACGCCCCATTTGTCATCAACATCTTAGTAGTAGAAATGAAACAATATTTCCCCCAAGATCATTTATTCAGCTGGTGATACTGAAGACGCCACAAATGATAATCTGTGAATGATTTTTTTCTGGAAACGGGCTTAGTTCCATGCTTTTTTTTAGGTATGAATGGGCGATAGAGGGCAACTTAAGCGCCAACTTGGCCAACTGCCATCATAACTGCATAGATGTTGGAAGTAAATGTCTATTTTTAGCATCCATACGAGTTGCTTGTCTCTACTGACTGTGGATTCCGAAAATAAAATTCTTATTACAAAATGTTCAACTTTTGTTTTAAATGCGTTTTCGATGCTGGGACGAAATTTTGCTAACATGACAATCGCCAACTTTAAACCATTTACGTAGGAAATACAAGTAGGTATTTATTTTACGATTTTTAATACATGTGATACAGTGTATAGAAAGGTATCTTTTAAGAATGCTTTCAGGAACGAACTTAATGCAATGTCGTCAAAAACAACATAAGTTAGAGAAAACAATAATACAATTTTTTTCATGATTTATTGAAAATGTTCGAAATTACGTAGTTTGAAATTATGAAGTGCCAATTTTCCGGTCCGGCTGACTTTGTATTATAGAGATTTTACATTGCTAAGTTTTGTGTGACCATACACTTACTTGGGTTGATCAATTTATTTCAATATCTCACTCTCTTCTCCTTTGATATTATGGAAGGCAGCTAAATTACATGCGCTAGTGCTGATTGCAGCATACAGATGCAATATTAGCAATTACAGCTGCATCATTTTTGTGTCAATCATGAAGGCCA
Organism: Platycnemis pennipes; assembly: GCA_933228895.1. Lineage (NCBI taxonomy): Eukaryota > Metazoa > Arthropoda > Insecta > Odonata > Platycnemididae > Platycnemis > Platycnemis pennipes. The sequence goes on from OW121846.1 coordinate 52,763,248, forward strand.
AACCTTTGCATATAAGACCAAGGGTTTATTTTTTTCAGCCATAATTTAGGAGAAAAGTGTTTTATATGCTGTTCAATGTGGTAATTTGATATTGATTTGGGCGTGCTTGTTACAAATTGAGATTTATTGATGATCGGTGATTATCCTTTTTACACAGGATGCTGGAGGATGTCTCCCTCTGAGAGTTTTGTTGGAAGAAGAGCTTCCACCAGCCCCTGGTCCGGAATTTGGAGCCCCATCATCTTCAACAAGCCCTCCAACTCTGTACTCCACATCTGCCTCCGAAATCATGCGTCATCATCTCAACGATTGCTTAGACTTTCTTTCGGACTTCCACACTTTGAGCAAAATTAAGGTAGTTTTTTTCATATTGATTGCTGACATTTGACTCTATAATTTTTTTTAAACAATGGAGTATGAAGACTATTTTAATAATAAAATATTTTATTTTGGATTTGTTTGGCTAAAAATGTAACTGCTTTAGATGCCCCTTTTGCCCTTGGGCCCAGCCCAACCAGAGGATTCGGGAAGACAAGGGGAGTTCGTCCCTCTCATTTGAAAGAATAGATTGACTCTCGTTCTTCAATTTTAGAAAGCATATAATGTTTGGCCAGCATAAAATACATACATTTCAGTTGTAATTTAATATAACAACTTATCCTAATGAAAATTATGATGAGATGTGGATGATAAGATGAATGGACATGAATGAGCACAAAAGGAATACAAACAATAATTATATCGTGAAGAATCATGCCCCACTGAGGGAGGCCAATCATTCCTATAACACATAAACATCATGTACCTCCCTCCTCACTTAAACTCTACCTCCTACCAGACACAATATTACATTAATCTCCCCCCTCACTTAAAGTTCTCTACGGTTGAATTTACTCTGCGGACTTTGGCCCTTATTAGTTATTACTTCCCCCACATAAAACTGGCAAGGGGAGTAGATTTCTTCTTGACAGCAGCATCTGTAAATGCGCTGGAACCTTTTGGTGACCACCAGCACCCTGGATGGGACACCGTCCTGGAATGGGTGGAAAACCGGTGATCAACACTTGCGGAGAGGGAGTAGGGGGATTTGGGGGGAAGCACAGTGGCTACCTTTTCTTTCCCGGATGGGATGATGAGGACTCTGGTGAAACTGCAAATACCTGTGGCCCATAGGCACCACCAGAGCTGTGAGGGGGGGTCTTGTGGGTCCCTCTTCTCTTGGACCATCGGTCCATGGTACTGGGCCTGGCTAAATCACCCAAAGACACCGTTCACTCCCATGGGGTTCTGCCATTCAGCCCTCGCCATCTGCTTCTCTTTCACTGGTGCCAGCACTTTTTATGAGGCCGGTCACGTGGGGGGGAGGATGAACAAAGAGAGAGGGAAGAACTTCTCTTCCTTCAAGTCACTCGCTTGCTAATCCTTTGGCGTCAAATTCTTCTCCTGGCCTCCCAACTCACTTCTCGTGCTTTTCACTACCTCACTTCACGCACCCAGTCATTCTTTCCCAATGTCGAGGGAACAATTGTAATGGGCCTAAACTGTTACACTACAGTAATTTAAACAATCTTCATGGATGAAGTAAATGTTGATACCTTGTCGCAATGTGAGGTTTTCAGGGGATGCAAGCTTTAGATTCACAAGGTGAAGTAATGCTGAATGCATTCAATTTCTTTTGTTGACCATTTTATCTCCCTGTCCCTCACTGTGCTTTGTGCCCTAGATGTTGCTTGGCATGAGGTTTTCCAATTGTTGAGGTGCTGGCCATCGCTTGAAGCCTGAAATAGCTTGGGGAGTCTGCTTTAGTTCCTACCAGTTATTCTTTTGCAAATATTTCTTTCACTACTTTCTTTTAAAAATTACCTCTGGTTTTTGAGCTTATTTTTACTGTGGTTAAATCATTTTAGATTTTTATTAATTATGAAAATGGAATACATAGTTAGTCATGGCAAAGTTAAAGTCTAAAGGATGGCCTATGCCCAAAAAAAGTGTTTGTCCTCCATTCTGTATCAAAGGTGATGTTTTTATACATTAACAATATGCTGTTTAAGGTTGCTTTCCAATAGCCCATCTGCACTGATCTGCTTCAATCTGATTAGTGCAGAGCGTGTTCCAATTGCATGTATGACATCATCTGTCCTAAGCAGATTGAAACAGAAGTTTGGTCTGCAACAGCAGACGAAACTTTGTAATGGTGGGGAAATACGAAACCGTAGATAAAGGAATTCCTCAATGTCAAAGATAATTTTGATAATTACTTGAAAAAATAAATAATAAGTTGGTGTTTTTTCTTTCAAGACGTAGTTTCGACCACTTTTGCAAGGAAATGGAATATCTTCTTCGCTATACACTATGGAATAAAGCGATAGATGTGAGGCCTGAGACCTTCAGATAAAATGAAGTTCTGATCATTGGCAAAAGAATTGGAGCCAGAGACTTTGGGAAATAAGCCTGTTCTGAGGTCTACTCAAGCAAAGCCTATCTTTTTCATTTCAATTGGATATTTATGACGTCTATCTATATCTTCACTGGTGGAATATATCTTCTACAACTGCTGATGTTATGTCAAAATGTCTGACCTAAATGTATCCCTTAAGCATGTTTCTCTACCTTCAGATGCTGACACCCATTGCATTTTCAAAATGTTAAAAATGTCAAATTTTAATTCACTTTGGGATTAAAAATTAAGCTTTCTGCTCTATAAAATGTAAATGCAATTTACTTAAGCGTACTCTTTTTGTCTCATCAATGTCCTGAAATAAGCTTCAAAATCTATGCAGAAAATTTACTAGTTTACTAGTTAATTTACTAGTTTACTAGTTTGTTGCTGCAACTCTTAAAGAGATTATTTTTTATTGCAACATGTTATGCTCCCTAAACCCCACATGTACAGGTTGATTGCCTAATTCCCTGAATAAAATCCACTTTTTGAAAACAGAATTCATCATTCAGGTGGTTAACATGTTGAGTTAGTACTGAAAAAAGTGGCTTTTTTTTGGAACTTTTAAAAGAGTTCTAATGGAAAATCTTCATGATATGGAGTGCTACCTGATGTGATTGTATAATTGAATTCACATTTAATAGATCCCTTTTCAAGTCAACTAAGAATCATTGGCTTTTACATGTATTATGTGATTGATTTTGTCTTCCTTTTTATTTCCTGTATTTTAGAGTTACTGTAAAGGTGTTTCTGTTGGCCTGAATGAAGATACCCTTGGAGGCACCATCAAGAGTGGTGTGGCTCAGTTTGTAGCCTTGGAGCTTACCCGAGGAAACAGCAGAGACAACAGAGCTATTGGCCGCCATTTGCCTTGGCTTTATAATGCTCCTTCTTCTCTCCAACAAGGGTAAATATTAGGGTTGGGGCAGGGATTCGAAGATTCGGTCGAATCTATGGATTCGAGATTCAATCAAATCCATGGTTAAAAGATTCGATCGAATCAATGGATTAAAGATTTGAATACAAGTCGTGCGGATTCTATGTACCAGTGGTGGAGAACTACAGTAAGTCCGCGACTTACGCCAATCCGAGTTACACAGATCTGGAGTTACGTGGATGTTCAGTTAGGCCAGTGACATGCTTGCATTTTCTCTACGTTTCTGTTGCCATGACAGATTCAACCCCATGACGACCCTCGACTCATTGCCAAGTGTGCAAGAGTTGATGCCAAACTACGGGCGTTCTTAGCACCAATGCTAATTTAAGACATTATAAAGTCCGATAGGTGATATTTGATCATCGTGATGGTGAAAAAGTGTGCTGTGAATAGGCATCTATGTCTTTTTTCAGCATAGTTTGACCTTCCCACATAAGTTGATGTGTATTTAATTATCTACTCCATAGATGACGCCTGTTGTCCATTACGGCAAAAAAAAATTTTGGGTAATTATACTTATTTAGACTTAAGTATCCAGTGAAAGTAAGATTGGATTTGTTTTACTCTCGGCTTTTTCGTATTATGTTAACTGAACGGCCTCTCAAAAGATGGTATTTTCTGAAATCGACACAGATTGCTGCCATGAAAGCGGCACCACTAATGGTTCAAAAATGAATAGGTAGGTTGTAGTGATTTGACTTATGTGGATTTCTACTTATTTTTTTGCTGTAATGGACAACAGGAGTCATCTATAGAGTAGATAATTAACTATGCATCGACTTACGCGGGAAGGTCAAACTATGCCGAAAAAAGACGTTGACGATCACATCAATCTTTTTCACTATCACGATGATCAAATTTTACCAACTGTGATTTGAGATTTTACCAACTATGGGGTACCACAAGGCTCCATATTAGGTCCTCTATTATTCATCACACTCATTAATGATCTCCATAATAATCTACCTAACAGTGAAGTTATGTTATATGCTGATGATACATCCTCATTAAACATGGGAGACTGTTGTATCTCAAAGCTTTGAGATTTAGTCAATTTACTTATTAATAATAGAGTGTAACTGGGATTCTTTCAAGTCTTTATTCCTGACACTTTCACACATAGTAAATCTTAACAGCTACTAACATGCGTCACTTCCGGGGGGGGGGGGGGGGGGTAATGAGAGGAGAACAGGGGTACCAACCACATGAGAGTATACTAAAACACCTCCCCCTTTACAGGGAGAGGCGTACAGGAGCTTTCACCCTTCTGCCACTTCTTGTAGTCCCAATTTCGGAATTGGTAGTCTCTGAGTGTCCTTTTTCAACAGGTGTCCTCTGACTCCTGAGAACACCTGAAGTACCTCTGTTTTCTCTGACAAATTGAGGGCTTCTATGAGTATCACTATTTCTTGGTGCCATATGTTCCTCTAATAGCATGAGAGGGCTTTGTAATGACACATTTCTGGAGAGGTTATGGCGTAAGTGAATATCATTACGCCTTACAACATTACCATGCTTATTTTTAACTAAGTAAGACCTAGGACAACCATAACAGTGCCAGGCTCCCACCATTCTTTATTTCTTGCCTTAATCCATACATTATCTCCTCTTTTGAATTCCTTGACCAGCCTCCTGGAGGCTCTGTCATAGTATTCCTTAAATTTATCCTGCTTAGCCTGGAGTGCTTCATATATACCTTTTTGTACCCTTGGTTTCAAAACTTCCATATTGACAGGAAGCTTGGAGCACAGTTGACGGCTAAACAATATTTGGGCTGGGGACACATTGAGCCCTTTAAGGGGAGAATTCTGATAATCCCTCAACAGGTCCCTGAAATCTTTACCTAATTCTTGGCTTTTCTGAAGAATTTGTTTGCCAATATGCACACCCTTTTCTGCAAGCCCATTACTTTAATGGTTATGGGGGCTACTTGTCCTCAACTCCATCCCATTCTCTCTGAAATATTTTTGACAGTCATATGGCATGAAAGGCATGTTGTCTGTAATGCATTCCCTGGGAATGCCATGAGTCGCGAAAATGCTCTGTAATGCATTTATTAATAAAAGAAATGGTTGGCGAGTTTATGTTGTGGAAGTTATTTTTCATTGTAAAAAAGAAAAAACTTAGATCTTTTCCACAAATATATTTAAAACAAAGGATTTCCACAAATATATTTAAAACAAAGGATTTGTTTTAAATATATTTGTAGAAAAGAACTAAGTTTTTTCTTTTTTATAATGAATGCACTTATTAAAGCACTAGTAGTTTTACTTGGTAAAGGAACTAATTCCCACCATTTAGAGTAATAGTTAACAAGGACAAGATAGAGTTTCTTGGCAAAATCTAAAATGTCACATGCAACTTTTTCAAATGGCAACTTAGGTACCTCATGAGGGAGTAATGGCTGTTTCCGGTTTCTGGGTTGGAACTTATTACATACTTCACACTTCTTAATTACGGTTTCAATGTCCCTTGACATTCCAGGCCAATAGTATAGCTCCCTAGTTTTAATGTGAGTCTTTTTGATCCCCCCATGCCCTTCATGCAGTAATTTTAGCACATAGGATTTAAGAGCATTAGGTACTACAATTTTGTGCCCCACAAAAACTAGTCCATCTTCGATGTAGAGCTCATCTCTTAGCTTAAAGAAAGGTTGAAGTGCTGTGGATATTTTTCCATAATTTGGCCACCCCCTAGTGCACATTCTGATTATTTCACTTAAAACTTTATCAGTGTTTGTGTTTTTCTGAAACTCTTCCCTCTGTTCCCTAGATATGGGAAAATACCAATGGTATGAACCATCTCTTGTATTTCAGGCTCATCTTCATCATTCCCCTTGATGTATGACCTTGATAGCATATCTGCAATATGCAAATCATATGCAAATCCTTTCCAGAGACGTAGTAGACATTCAAGGAGTATCGCAGTAGTTTGAGTCTTAGCCTTTGGAGTCTTACTGACCCTATCTTACTTACTCTTTTTTTCATAACTGACACAAGTGGTTTGTGATCAGTTTGGACATCTACATTGAGCCCATATATATAATTGTGGAATTTAGTGGCGGCAAAATGGAAGGCCTGCAACTCTTTCTCAATTTGAGCATAACTATTTTGCTCACACTCGCTCAAGTTTCTAGAGGCAAAAGCAACAGGCTGTAACCGCTTACTCCCAACTTCTCCTTGTAACAAGCAACAGCCTAGACCCGATTGAGAGGCATCACACTGAATAGTAATTTTTTTAGATGGATCAAATGATGCCAGAACTGGGGCAGTTGACACACTTTCCTTCAATTTCTGAAATGCCTGGCTGTGGGAGGGGAGCCATTTCCATTCTGTCCCTGCTTTTAGCAATTCGCGCAGATTTAATTGCGCGAATTCGTGTGTCAAATTTAATGTTGCCATGTTTGGGATGAAACTAGGCACATGATTAAACATTCCCGTTGCTCTTTGCAATTCTTTCACATTAGATGGGAATTATAGGCTTACAAGTGCTTTCACCCTCTCAGGATCAGTTTTCATCCATGCCTCTGAAAAAAGATGCCCCACATATTTTACTTCTTTCACCTTACATTGCAACTTTGCTGGATTGAACTTTATGTTCAGTGCCCTAGCTCTTTCAACAACTCGTTCAACAACCTTATCATGCTCCATTTCTGTATTACCCATGCACAAGATATAATCAATGTAGATAATGGTACCTGGAATATCACCAAAATTTTGCTCCACCATTCTCTGAAATATTTCAGGGGCACAAGCAATACCATACGGCAATCTTAGATATTTGAAGTAACCAAAGGGACTTGTGAAAGCACATTTGAGGGAGGACTCCTCATCTAAGTATACCTGATGGAACCTTTCTTTCAAATCAAATACACTGAAATATTTATTGCCACTCAATTTCTCAGCTATGTCACTCACAGTTGGAACAGTTGTCTAACAATAACCTTGTTTAAGTCAACAGGGTCAAGACAAAGACGCAAGTCCCCATTTGGTTTCTCAGTAATAACAAGGTTACTGAGCCACTCTTTACCTGTCAGGCTTTCTATCCTAGAAATTGTTTTCTTTGCCTGAAGCCTCTCCAACTCCATCTTTAACCTTTCTTTCAGAGCCGAAGGCACCCTCCTCGGTGGCCTTGATGTTAGCTGCACATTCTCTAATGTTGCTATATTGCACCTTTGTGGTACACACCCCAGACCCTTAAACACAGATATATACATTTTAAGAAATTTGTTTTTTGAGGACAGCTGGTCAATATTAAATACCCTTTTAACCAAGTTCAAAGATACACAGCCCGGTAATGCCATAAGGGGTTGCAAGTCATGTTTACAATTACAAAATCAAGGAAACATTCAGCATGTTTATAATTACATCTTAAAGTGATTCCTTCAGGCTTAATTTTCATGCCACCATACGCCTGTAGGTTTAATTTTAACACTTTTCTCTAACTTCTGTATTGCCTGCATTGGCAGGACATTCACTTGAGCACCTGTGTCCAGCTTCATTGCAAACACTTTTCCACCGATCTCCACCTTTTCAACCCACTCATTGGGATCATAATTAGCATCCACTGAATTAACGCTCAAATTCACAGACAGTGCATAGCAGGACACTGACGATGTATCTGACAAGGAGTCAGATTCTACCACGTCAATTTGGCGTACATTTCTCACCCTGCATGCCACAGCAAAGTGGTTGATTAGTCTGCACTTCGTGCACTTCCTTCCATATGCTGGACACTCTCGAGGGCCATGATTCGTTTGGCACCTGTCACAATGAAACTTTTTCATTGTGACTTTCTCCACACTTTGGCTTGCACACTTTTTCACTGCTTTCCACACTTTGGCTTGCACTTGAGTTCACATTACCTCAAGCACAGTGATTCCCTCTCTTCTTCTGCAAAACGTCGATGAGGTAATCTCCACCATTGGGCTCTGCCGTTGTTTCTCTGAATTGCTTCGCCTGCCTCCGACTTTGTTCTACAGCTCTGCAGTGGGCTGCCGCTTTCTCTAGGGAGAGATCCTCCAGTCTAATCAGGGCCTCCTGCACTGTCTTATCTCGTACTCCGTAATCGATGTGATCACGAAGTACGGAGTCCTCTTGAGGTTCAGATCTGGAGAATCCACAATTTTTAATGAGGCGCCTACAGTCAGCAAAGAAATGCTCAAAACTTTCTTCTTCTTCCTGGACTCTCTGATTAAATATGAAGAGTTCGAAGGTCTCTTTAATATTGGGTGCAACGTACCACTCGAACGCTTTTAAAACAGCTGAGTATAACTTTTTCTCTGGCTCAGTCAATGGAAAAGTAGAGATCAGCGCTATCGCACTTCCTCCCAGCATATTTAATAAAAGGGCAATCTTTACTTTGTCAGACTCTTCATCCCTCTTGGTGGCTGCTCGGAAATTTTCAAATTCCCGGACAAAATTAGTCCAGTTGGCATAGGCACTGGGACCTTCGAAATTCACGCTTAGATGTTAGTAATGCTGCCCATCATAATTTAACAATTACAGTAAAACCTCCATACAACGAATTTGTTGGGACCGAAAAAATCACGACTTCGCTGTACGGGGTTTCGGTGTACAGAGGTGATATGCGGGTTGAGTCATCGCAGGGGCACCCAAGTGTTCTGTGAGGTTTACGATGCAAGTCGTGTAAATGTCTTAATCTTGTTTTATTCACCTTTCCTATAGTGATGGTAAACAATTGTTATTATTTACCATCAAATACCGTGGCTATCACCTCGTGATTTTCAATCTGCATATTTCTAATTGAAATTATTATTTTTCTCATCCATTCTGCTCTACGCCTCATTGCTTACATTAGTTATGTTTTGATATGAAAGGAATGCCCAAATTAATGCCTGTGGATTACGTATTTTTAAAGTGCTCCATAATTTTTCTCAGTATCTAGTCGATATTATTCTTGGAGTGCAATAATTTAAGTCTATATCAATTGGCAGTTTTATACAGCAATTTTGCTTGAAAGAGCACATAATGCCATTTAGACTTACGAAATAAAATGAATTGTTGGAATTGAAATTGAAATCCCATTGAAATACTGGTAAATATCTATGTTCGAGACCGGTATATATTAGATATCGATAAACAACTATGGAAGTTAGGTGGAATGAGTTAGTTACCACGAGTAAAAACGTGGCAGTCGGCAATGCCCTGAGGTCACAATGGCAATCTCAGATGATAATGCATTGATGATGCCTTCATAGAAGCTGGACACGATCGGTATTCTGTTGGCACACCCGTTCTTCGGTGCCAAAACGCAGTACCATCCTCGAGTACGCCAGGTAATATTTGAATCCACGTCTTGTCGCCATTATACTTGAAGATAACCTCTTCATACTTGAAGAAAATTTTAATCCAGGTTTGCCCTTTTTCAGTCCTTTGCAGAACGTCTCTCATTTTAAAATGTGCGCCATTTGCAGGCTAAAACTATTAACCTGGAATAATTAGTCGCTAAAGCAGATTCACATGAGTTAAATATGTCTTATGTTAGCAATTAAGAGAATAAAAACATGTAAAAGAACCTGAGCCCACTCTTTTCGCGTCTTTTATGACATTAGAAGGACCTCTTTCTAAACCAAGTACACGAGCGAAAATCGCTGTTCTGAAAACTCTAGTTGCACCAGTAATATTGCATGCTAACAATTTGGAATGGAGACGTTTTGAGTTGGACGCAGCAAGAAATCTAACCTAGCGCACGCACTGAAATGAGTAAGAGGAAGGAGTGCAATGCCAACTAACCCCTCCCAAACATTCCATACCAAAATGCCTATTATTCAATAACCTTCCCCCTCCGAAAGAAAGAATAACTACGCCCTTACTCGCCTCTTTCTCTACAATGCTGCTATCTTCCCTCCCCTTCCCATGTTCCTTCGGGGAGACCTGCCTCGCCCATTCCACTCCTCAATGACTCCCCTTACCCCTAACCGAAAGCTCATGTGTTTCCGATATATTGTGGCCCAGTGGTCTGCCGCTCTTCAAATAGCCCAACTGGTTAGGCACACAGACAGAAGAAGTACAATATGTAGTTCCTGTAATAACTAATCCGGTTTTCGATTTATCTCTCCTTCACTTACCTCCTCACAAATATAAATACAGGACCATCTACCATCCTCACCGTACATACAGTCAGCTCTCGTGCGACTTACCTCGGCCCAAGCATTCCATATTGCTTTGAAATGAGTATATTTCAGGAAGTTAAAACAAATTTCAAAAAATTACATAGGTTTAAAGCAATTTTTTAATTCAAAATTATTGTATTCAAAATAGTTTTCTAAAGTCGTCTGTCTCATCCCTTTCCTTATTTCTTTGCTGGCTGCTTGCTCAACCTGCCGACGAATCTTCAAATTCTCTACTCCATCTTCTGACATTAAAAAAACTCGCTTCAAAACATCTATTGCGTCCACCACTTCTTTCCAACTGGGGCACACTGCGCTATTGCTGGGCTCCTCTCTCTTCATCCCTCACATCCTGCGTCTCCGCCAAAATTTCGGGATCCTCATTGTCGGCAAATACAGCGATATCATTATCAATTCTCGCATACTATTCAAAAGATACCTCTTCAATGTTTAATAATTGAGCGACTTCACCCCATTTCTCCCTCTCCTCTGGCTGTGGGTCGTCTTGGGCGTCCATCTCTCCGGGAAAGCCTGCCCTCCTGAAGCAATTTGAGATAGCGCTTCTCTCTACTCCATCCCAAGCAACACACAGACGCTGAATGGCTTGCAGAATGTTCCACTTCAATGACTTGATGTATTCAGTGTTTCCTAGTCTAGTTAGAAGATATTCAACTAGTTGCCTTCTATATGCGCAATGAGTGAGAACAAAGGAAACTTGACGTGACGCTGAAGGCGTCTGTTCGACGACATTCGATCAGTTGACGTCTCCGATGCATACAGCGCTGAAGATTCTTTGAGCCCAACTACTTTTTCGTCGTTTATTTATTCATTCATACCAACGGCAAATCCATACATTACATCTTGTTCAGTTATTAAATAATATATATATATATATTTTAAAGACATCGTTGTTGATCCTATTTCTAAAATAAGGATTATTTGTCTTGAATTAAGAATTTTAAAAATTCCCGACTCAGACCAGAAAATCATGAATAATCCACGAACATTTCCCTACATTGAAAATTAATACAATACAAACATACAATAATTCCCGATTTTCCAGGTTTTCTCTGTCAGTGAACACCCTGATAAGGGATGCTCAATGGGATATTATCGAAATTTAATTTGGAAAGAGCTGCTCTGCGGATTTTCTGTCAAACCAGTTCGACTTGTAAACCGCCTAGGCAGTTCAGAGAGGAGCGCAAAATTGCCAAGCGCTCCTTCTTGGAGCGGCACAAAGGTAAGAGCGGAGCAATGGAGCCACGCGGAGCAGAGCTTTGGCATCCCTTACACGTTTCTTATGGTGGGAACCATCAGAGTTGACTATGGCCTTCACCGAGCCAGAGCGTCAAGTTTCCTTCATGCCCTCCGCTCCGTAGGTCTCGGATTTGAACCCCTTCGAAGCTCGGAGCAGAACGGTTAAGACGAGGTACACTCCGCTGCGGTTCTACTTCCTGCTTATTACATAAATATCGATGGAAAAAATTACCTGCAAATGCAAAATACTGCGTTTATTCTCAATAATTTGTTCTAGAGTGGCACTTTTCATGTTTTGGGCTCATTATCAGACTTCGTTGTACGGAGTTTTCGTAATTAGAGAGGTTCGTTACGGGAGGTTTTTTTGCGTGCATTGTCCATTGGAAGGGTCCGGGACCGGGCCAATGACTTTGAAATAGGGAGGTTTCTTTAAAATTTCGCTGTATGGGGGTTCGTTGTAGAGAGGTTTTACTGTATTTCCAAATGGTGTAGGCCAAACAACCTATTATTAAATGAAAATAAAATATGTTTCCTTCATTTTCACAGTAAAATAAATCCACTAACTTTGAGCCCTCTTCTTAGAGCTGATTATAATAGATCAATACTTCACTGTGACACTATTAAATTTCTTGGACTATATCTTAATGTGAATCTTGATTGGCAGCCACATATTAATGGAATAATCAGTAAAATGACTACTGGGATCTAAATAATTAGGAAACTTGCCCCAACTACCTCAACATAGACTTTGAGCCTTATCTACAATGCTAAAATCCATTCCTACTCAGCCTATGGAATTGTCTTCTGGGGAAATGCTAGTGCAGCTACCAAGGTATTTTCTATGCAAAAGAGAGCTGTTAAATCGATGTTAAGGGTTTTAAATAAGAATGCCAGGAAGGCCATTGTTTACGAAGTTAAAGATACTCACTCTGCCAGGTATTTACATCCTGAATTGTTCAATGTTTATTAGAAATAATCGATACTTATTTATGCCCAATTCTGCTGTACATAGCCATGAGACTCGTGGTAGAGAAAATATACATTTGACAAATCAATAAGCATATCCAAAAGAGGTCCTCATCACTCAGACTCAATCATTTTTAATAAGATTCTATTCTTAATTAAAAATGTAGCCAGCCAAAATATTTTTAAAGCTAAATTAAAGGAACTTCTAATTCATAAAAGTTACTATAGCATTGATGAGTTTTTAAATGACAGATTTTTATAGACTGTATTTTTATCCTGACACAGTCCTATGTTGTATATTTGAGTGACTGACAGGGAAATAAAAAATATTATTATTATTAAACATCAACTATCAAAATATGTAATGTCTTAAACTAGAGTTGGCGTTCCAGACACGCTTAGTTTGGCATCAACTCTTGCATGCTTGGCAATGAGTCACGGGTTGTCATGCGGTTGAATTTGTAGTGGCAACAGAAACACGGAGAAACGCAAGCATGTCATCTGCTTAACTGAACATCTGCGTAACACTGGATCTGTGTAACTCAGATCCACGCAAGTTGAGGACTTACTGTGATTGCTCGTTTTTAGCATTTAAATTAAAAATACCATGGTAGGAAATGCTTAAGCAAAATATTGTAAATTAATAATTCTTGTCCACATGTGAATTCCTTGAAATTCCTCAATTTGAAAATTCTAGCAAAGAAGTTCCTCTGATGTCTTCCAGCAACAGTATTTTCAGAAAGAGCCTTCAGTACTGCTGGAAATTTGGTTGATAAAAAAATTAATCGATTACTTCCTGGCAGAGTAAAAATGCTGCATTTTATAAACAAAAACTTGTAATTTGTTTTCATTGAATTTTCAATTTGGTTTAAGAAAAATGAACCTTTGATTTACTTTTGAAATTACCCATTCTTTATATTTGCCCTCGAACATGTCCTTAATCTCAGTGAGTGGGGACTCTATGAACATTATTCATTTATTATTTACTTTAAGAAATAAGATTCAGCTTCGATTGGATTTAATTACAGAATTGATGAGAAAGGAAATATTATTTTACAATTTACAGATGAGAGGAAGATTTTAATTTAATGAAATTGAGGAGATTAGGATTTGGGATTAGGATTCGATCAAATTTTGGGTTCGCCCCTTCGGGTAAGTATGAATCTTTCATCTAGCAAATTCTCTTCTTGGCTGAGAATTGTCAGTTGTACTTTTTCAAATTTTCTCCTTTGATGCAAATCACATATATTCTTTAGCAAAGATGCTGTGCAATGGTGATGTTTTGGTATTAAGACAAAATTATTTTTTTTTAATAGGCCCCGAGAATTCATAGATTGTGTGGCGCACATTCGACTGCTTTCATGGCTGCTTCTGGGGTCATTAATGCACACGGCACTTCTCGGAGGCAGTGGGGGAGGTGGTGGCCCCGGGAGCAGTGCAAAGCCCCCTGTTGGTGCACAGGGTGGCTGCATGCTGATTGGAGGTGGTCTGGTGGCTGCCCCTACAAATTCGGCATCTTCGGCATCTTCCACTTCGGCTGCAGGGCCAGCCATTTCACATGCCAGTGCTGGCACTTTCCTCTGCCAGCCAATACCTCAAGAAGCATCATGCCATGTTGCTGATCACGTCCAAGTGATCCTTGCTGGGTTTGCGGAGCAATCAAAAGCCTCTGTCCTCCATATGTCCTCACTCTTCCATGCTTTTATCCTCTGTCAGGTAATTTCAATTTCTTGCTATACAGTGTGCTCTCATTGCTACATTTGGGTTGGAACTCAAAATTCTGAATGTGGTAATGAGGAAAACGTGCAAAATAGGTTAAGCCTTCCAGGGTAAGTTGAAGTCATGCTTGTGGGTCACATAACTTTCAGGGAAATATATGCTCTATGTACTTTCATATTAGTTCATTCCATAGAAATCTGGTGTTCATTTATTGTAACAAAGTTTTATTAACACTAATTACACCTCCCAATACAATACATACAATGCCTTTTTTGGATGCGCATTCAATAATTAATTATGACGATAATGACATAACAGCATGTTTTGCACATACAGTCCATTCAAAAAGTATATAGGCTCAAGTTTATATCTCAAAACTGGGAGAAGAGGTACTCATACAGAGATATCAGCATGTTGATAGTTTAATGCAATTTACAGAATTTTTTAAATAATTACTTCGAGGTATGTTTTTGCCGTGAGAATGAAAAATTACCCTATTTTTTTAGTATTCTGGAGGGTAATGTCACTCTTGTGGTTTGTAATAAAATATGAAATGACCAAAACAAAAGGGAATGTTAATAGTATTGTACGTACTTATGTCATGATACCCTTGAAATTTCTAATGTTTTACTCTATTCGTTGATGTTATTCTTTTCAATTCATGAAACTGGATTTTCACCAGAAGTATTTGACTTGGAGGCATGCATCTAATACCTTTGTATTTTTTATAAAATTTCTATTGCTTATCAACTGATGCCACAACATGTATGATGCTGCATTACTAGGTATATTTGAATTTTTTATTTTTTTAAATCATGTTTGGATTGGAGGCAGAAATACGGAACATTGTAAGTGGTTAGTAAGCCACCTTCACTTGGAAGTTGAGTGTAATGCTGATAGTAGAAGTATTATTTTTGCCTTTCTTTCAATATTTCTTCTTTAGTGGATTTTTTTCTTTTTCTCAAAAGAGGTTCAGCTTTTCAAAGTTTTTCCATGGCTAATGCTACCTTGTATGAGGATTCTATCCTGTCAAATTGGCACTTGCATGAAAATTTTCCTTATCACTATCATTTTTATCACATTTTCCTAACAAAAATCATTAAAATAATTCCAGCTATGGACGGTTTACCTGGAACAGATGGCCTGGGGTTGGGCACCTAGCAGCGAGGCCCATGCCATTACCATGGGTATAGTGTTTGACTTTTGGGGGAAAGTGACACCATGCATTTTGCAGCTTGTTTCTCATTGCAAAGTGGTAAGTATATTTATTCATTTGGGTTAGGTTATTTGATTGGGTTCGTGTACTATGAAAAAATGAATTTACTTGATTAGTCCTGTGCAATGAAGAAAAGTAAATTTAGTTTTTGGATCTGAGTCATGAGTGAATCAGTCCATGATTAAACCATTAAGTGTTCAAGTGGGAGAGATATTTGAAAATAGTATTGAAAAGAAGGATGTAATTTTGTTACATGTGTTTTAGCATGTGGTTATTGGCATGAGATAGGGATGTATAACACTGTCTTATAATTTTTAGTATGCAAAATTCTTCAGTTTTAATACTTCTCTTTGAAATAATACTTTTAAAGCTTATTATTTAAATCATGGAAATATATTTGATATATCTCACTCGCATAAGTATGTTAGTTGTCTCTGTCTCTCAAGGGCTGTGTGAAAAAGAATGAGGAAGAAACGTTCTTTAGCATTCTGTTAAAAAAGAAATTAAAGTCTCAATATTAGTGCTATAAGTATGCCTTAAGCTAAGTGGGTTACGAGTGTTCTTTGGTAGGTAGGTTTAGATTTGATGAGTGCATTGACAACATAGATCAATAGCACCAGTGTACATTGGTGATAGAAATGGCTAGTAATAAATTTTAAAGTACAGTTATGTAAGGTATTGGTCTCTTTTATGGGGAATGAAGGGATTTTTTTCACTCTTTCCTGATTTAGAGCTGCAGGAGAATATATTTTTGCAACATATTCCTGTATAATTATGTTGATGTGGAAATAAAAAATTAATACACATAAATTCATTCACTAAACATTTTTTGAGTAGAGTATTTCATCAAAACTCACATTCATTGTAAATTTCTAAAACTTATAACAATAATTGTTACTTCTGCTAACAACTCAAAATAAGACTGACATCATGAAAACATTCTTTGTACAGTTCCTCAATACTATTACTTAACCCAATTGATTTTGAAAATTATAGCATCATCATGAAGGATAAAAGGACTTTTATCCTTGATAATGATGCTATAGTCATAAAAATCGATTGTATTTTGTATAATGATTGTGTAATTGTATGTGTGTTTTCATTAAATTTGTCACATCATTCCGCATTGTATTGCCGAACTCCATCAATTTAAGACAGGAGATTTAGCATCAGTGTACCTAAATTAATTTTGCATCTTTGTGTGGGATGTGTTGTTAGAATGAATTATTCTCAATACAGTAAAACCTCCTGTTAGTGAACTCACTTACAACGAGCACCTCTGATTAACGAGCAAATGGAGTTGGCCCCATCAAGCTGCCATCAAAAAGCATGCATTTTGACTCCATTACAACAAACTCCCATACAACGAGAACCTCCCGACAACGAGGTGAAGAGCCAGTCCCGTGAGCACTAGTTGACCTCTTTAGGATGAATTTTTTCTCGTCGAACACCATTTTTTTTTTCAGAAGTACGTGAGCTGTCATTTACTCTTGAAATCTGTGTTTGCTGTTTTCCTAAACGTTCGTTAAAAATCGGGTGCGTGTCTTTCGTGGAATTTTATGCATCAACATGATTGTTTATCACAAATTTTCGTGACATAACCAAATAAGTCTTGAACCAGTACGCATGTCATTATTGTTTCCTTTCGTTTTTGCCGTGTTATACTGTTGCTTTTTTTATAAGTTTGCTGCAAATAGTGTAGTGACAAAGACTGGATTAGCGTTGCCGTGGGAGGTTGGACGTATTGCAAGGGTTTGCTGCACATGGAACGTCAGCGGTCGAAAAAATGCAATTCGCAGTATTTTTAGGTAGACATACGGCAAATGGATATGCTGCGAAGAAGCCTGACATAGATATGTTGAGCTAAATATCGTATGCTCTGCATCAGTTGTCAACTTACGAGTTCATAAGGGTGACTTCAAAGCTCGCCTAAATTGGCTATTGTATATGTAAGAGTGTCACGGGGGAAAATTATGTTTCTGGCGTCTCTGCATGCATTAATTGTGATTCATTGAACTTACAGTATAAGAAAGAAGGTGGAACTTGGGCACCACAAAACACTCTGGGGTTGATGCATCAGTAGATCCCAATTTGAGAGATATTAGAGGCAAAAGTTTCCAAAGTTGATCGGGCATTACGAACCGAAAGACATTTTTAACGCTGATGTAGCACGATTTTTCTACAATAGAAATTTATTATGCTATTTTATGCCAACAGCGTTGGTTCAGTGAAATTACCTCCGCTTTTAATTGGAAAATCCAAAAAAAACTTTTAAAAATGTACAACTACCATGTCCCTACGAACAGAAATTCTTGGATGACCACTGAGATATTTCGGGAATCGTTGGGAGTTGAAGCTGGAATGGGAGGTAAAAAAAGAAAATTCTGTTGTTTGTAGATCGCTGCACGGACCACAAATCAGAGGCTATAAATGTAAGAAATGTGACGGTGGTTTTCTTCCTGCCTAACTGCACAAGTCGGCTGCAGCAGACCAGGGAGTCATATCCCACGTAAAGAGGGTTTGCAGACGACAATTGGCGCAGTATTAACTTAGAAGGATGTAGAGTACCAGCAACCCAACTCTTCTCAGATGGAACATTCTCCAGGGTGTGCAGCATCTGTGGCTTTGTTAGGATGCCGTTCTGCTCGCTACAATAAGACATTACTTCGCTAGGGCAGGGTTTAATTAAATTGAATCTAATTGTGAAGTGAATGAAGCCAGGAGGATGGAGATTGGGAGGAACTGATGGGCAAGCTAAGCATTCAAGACGTTTCATTTGATGACGTCGTTAATATCGACGAAGGTGTAGTGCCATGCTTTGATGAAAGTGAGGCAAATGAAAAAGAGAACCTAGAGGGAAGAGGATAATGAAGATCCGGAGGGGGGGTTCGTGAAACACAAGTCCCGAGAAGTCATTCCAGCACTGGACATGACTGAGAAATTCTTGCTTACTGCTGAAGAATGTAACGAGGATGCTATTAGACCATTCCAGGAAGTGGAGAATGCTGTTCTTCGTGAGAGAAGGAATAGTTTAAAGCTGGTGACCATTGATCAGTAGTCAAAGAGTCGACTCTTCCTTCAACTAATTTTTATGTATAGTAATACAAATACAAATATCAAAAGATTTTTTCAAGTAACTCGTTCGAATTTTTTGACTCTCCTGCATCTTATTCACCGGACTGCTGCAGAAGAAAACGCCAATTTAAGATATACATATGTGTAAGCTCAAAGTTTTAAGGAAGTATGATGATAACGTAGAGAACAAATCGAAGGACCGCAAACTGACCGCGAGAACCTTAACGGTGTTGCCCACTGAAATAGCGCAATAGCAAAAGTACCTACCATAGAGAAAAAAATCATTTGCCTTGACCAGGACTCGAGCCTGGATAACCTGATTTCCGGTCAGGTGCTTTAATCAATTAGGGTACTGTAGTTTTCGCAGTTTACCACATTAAACAGTTTTCCTTCTGGAATTTTAGAAGCCTTAAAGGAACAAGATATACTTGAACTGATTGACATATGTCAGAACAGTCAATGCCGTGCGCATGGCGTCACCGTCCAAAAGGCTAAGGTCGAATTTAGGTGCTTACTATATCAGGGGGTCCGAGTCCCGAGTCAAGTTCATCAGAATCATTTGAGTCAAGGCGAATGATTTTTTTTCTCTGTGGAACCTATGCTACTGAACATAAGGAAGGTTAAAAAATCCGCATAATAATAATAATATTTTTGGGGTTTTTTGGGGTTAAAAGCGGACCACCAGCCTCCTCGTGGCGTCCCCGGTAACGGCTTCGGCCGGTTATGGTGGCCATCTGCTTGTGGGGTTAACCTCCCCTCTTGCGGAAATATTGGGTTCCGAAGAAATCCAGTAACGCCACCCACAACCGGCCCTTCTTGGATGAGGGCCCTAGCAAAGTTGGGCATGGCAAACCTATGCCATCAAAATAGGGAGCTCGCATGGAGTGGACGGAGACCCTGGGGGAGCCCTTCTAGCTTGCCATGCTGCCAGTGAGCCAAGTCGCAGGGGATACATGGCGAAGATGCACTCTTTGTGGTGTGAGATGCATCCTGAATATAACCATCTGTCGCAGCAGAATCTGCGCGACTACACCAGTCACCTGCACACGAAAACGACACCCCAACCCCAAGATCAGAGTAGTACACTACCGGCCAAGGCTCTATCTCCTACAAAGATGTACCTCCTACTGCCGGTGCTTCCGCCGAACTATCGGTGAAGGGAGATGAGCCAAGGGCCGATTCTGATCTACTTCAGCGGCTGGAAAGCACGATAATCTACGATGAGATGACTAGCAGGTAGAGAAATATTCATCATAAAATTTCTCTGCGGGACCAACAGCTGCCCCAGTTGAATGGCATCATAGATATGATCCTGACCGAAACGTGTAGCCTCTGGGAAATAGACTGCGTGGTATATGCCGCTGCCACACTGTTGACCTCTCCCCGAATGTCTGCCACTTGGGAGACTAAGGCAGCAAACAGGCTTAAACAGCTTAATGCCGAAATCACGCTGGCAAGACAACAGGTGTCGAGATTTCAGTGTGTGATGGATTACCTTTCATCCGGTCGGGCCTTTACGCCGAAGGTCAAGCACATTGCCCGTGCAATCTGGAGAGACCACCACACACTAAACAAAATCGTGCTGCTTATCCTAAAGCAGCACGAGGTGGATCGAGTGCGGGCACTTACAATGGCGAGGAAGAAGTTGGTCAAAAGGACCAACGCCAGGAAAGAGAACTCCACCTTCTCCTTTCAGCCATCCCGCTCTTCTGACCCTGTCCACCTGTTGTCCAAACACCACCAACTGTCCCAGAGGTGGAACGTTTCTGGAAGGACATCTACGAGACTAGGAAGCCATTCAACGGAGGTACTCCAGCTATTGCCCACTTTAAAGAGTTTTGTGACCAGCACCTAGCAGATATGGATCGTCCCATCTCAGTCACGGAAAGTGATGTGAAGAAGGCCGTCTCTAGCAAGAAGAACTTCACTGCTCCAGGAATGGACACAGTGAATAACTTCTGGTGGAAAAAGTTCTCCTCCACACACAAAAACCTTGCCAGAATCTTCACATCCTTCCTGTCAGGGACGGAGCCAATTCCATCCTGGCTGACTGAGGGGCAAACGGTCCTAATACTGAAAAAGGGAGACTTGTCCGATCCAAAGAATTACCACCCTATAACCTGTCTCAACGCTGTATACAAGGCATTCACTTCCATCTTGACCGACCTTATCCTCCGCCACGTCCAACCGTTATGGGAGGAAGTGTACGAGCAGAAGGGCTCGAAGAAAGGCATCGCGGGATGCAAGGACAACCTGCTCATTGATAGGTGTGTGAGCCAGGACGCTTGTCAATACAAGCGTAACCTGTCAATGGGCTGGGTGTACTATAAGAAGGCTTTTGACACCACCTCTCATGAGCTGATTATAGCCATGCTAAGGTACATGAAAGTCCACCCAGAGGTTGTGTCCTGCATCGAACGCCTGTTACCACTGTGGAAGACGCGCTTTGCCATACCATCTGGCAAGAAGACCATCTACACGGATTTGGTAACATACCACCGTGGCGTTTTTCAAGGCAATAGCCTCAGTCCCCTCCTGTTCTGTTTATCTCTCCTCCCACAGTCCGTTCAGTTGAGACGAGGTAGGGGATATATGTGCGGTGTCCCGTCAAAAAGGGAGCATAAGGTCACCCATCTTTTCTATATGGATGACCTGAAGCTTTATGCTTCAAGCGCGAAAGACCTGCGCCTGGCGTTGGACACCATACGCAGATACAGTGTGGATATAGGGATGGAATTCGGATTGGACAAGTGCACGACCATCCATCTGGCGAAAGGAAAGATTTCGGAAGACCAGGAAGACGTGCAGCTCGTTGACGGAAATGCTATTTGTCATCTTGTGGATGACGAAGCGTATGAATATCTTGGCATCCCCCAGCGCCGGTGGCAGGAGGTGAGAGCAGTGAAGGAAAGGCTTGCAGCGAAATACAGGCAGACTCTCAGGCAAATCTGGAGCTCTGACCTGTCAGGCAAGAACAAGGTTCTTGCGACCAACACCTTCACGGTTCCAACACTGCTCTACACCTTTGGTTGCATCAAATGGAATGTCAACGAGATGCAATACCTTGACTGGGGAACGAGGAAAATGATGACCATGTAATGTAGTCTTCATCCGAAGTCTTCCATTGCCAGATTGTATCTCCCGAGAAGGCTAGGTGGTAGAGGGCTGATAAGCCTGGAGTGCCTTCATGACAGAGTAGTCCTTAATATGGCTTGCCGCGTGTTCCACAGCACGGACCCCCTTATGCTGCTTGTGAAGAAACACGAGAGTGTCAGCAAATTATTCCTATTCCAGGCGGCGAAAAGGGCAGCAGGCAGCCTCGGTTTGGACTTGGACCTTACTTCCAGCAGAGAAGCATGCGACAAATCAATCTTGTTGCTGAAGGCGGACGTGTTAAAGCTCAAAATAAAGAATGCGGAGCAAAAGATCCTGCTCCGCAAGCATACCGATAAGCCCATGCATGGAAGTTTCTATCGAAACTTGGAAACGCATGGGCTATCAAAGGAGCTCACGTTCGCCTTCCTGCGCTCTGCAGGTCTGAAGCCTGAAACCGAGGGATTCTTGCTCGCATGCCGAGATGGTGTCATCAACATCCTCATGTACTGTCGCCTCATCTTTGGGGCAAACGTGATGGACACTAGAGGCAGAGCATGCCGAAGGCAGCCGGAGACTTTAGGTCATCTACTCTACGGCTGCAGCTTTTATGCGAAGAACGCATATATAAACCAGCACAACTCAGCTCTGCGGTTGTTGTTTTACCATCTAAGACACCATTACGGTATAGGCGCGAACCCGGTGCTGCCTTACGTCCCTGGAGACATCAAGTCCGTCGTGGAGAACGATAAGTGTAAGATCTGGTGGAATTATTCCTTCTCCACCACCACACATTGGAGGTGACGAAGCCTGACATCGTTCTCCTCGACAATCTCTCCCATGCCATGTTCGTGATCGAGTTTTCGGCACCGGCCGAAACGAACATGGCAGCGAAGAAGATTGAAAAAAGGACTAAATATCAAGATCTGCTGTGCAAACTCCGGCAAATTTACGCGGGCTACTCTGTGAAACTGGTAGTCCTTAGCGTGGACGTGCTTGGTGGTGTCAAGAGCTCACTGGTCGAAAATCTCAAGTGCATTCCGGCGTGCAGGGCTCGAGCGGATGCACTTGCAAGTGCAATGCAGAAGGCTGTTCATCTCGGGTCTCTCCGCCTGCTTCGTGCACATGACCCAAATGCTGGGTAGCCATCTATCCACCGGTGGCAGACGTGGCTACCCTTAGGCACAACCCCTCTCAAGTCTCCGGCAATTATGACGGCAACGAAACCTGATGCTAGCCGGAGACTCAGAGGTGGAAGTTACAAATAGTAACATAATAATAATAATTTATTTGTCCAAAGACACAATACACAGTATTTATATGCATAAGGCAAGTGTATAGGACACGTGAAATAAAAATACATAAAAAATATAACTATAAGAAAATTCAAATATTACAATGATTAAAATACAAGACTTATGAACTTAGGTATTCACTGATGTTGTAGAAGCATTTTTCCACAAGATATGTAAAAACCAGTCTTTTGAATACAGATAGTCTCTCTTCATTTTTCAAGCGGGCAGGTAAATGATTATACAATTTAGTGCACATTGCACGAGGTCCTTTGGAGGTCTTGGTAAAACTTTTTTGTGTCACATGTAGGTCATTACATCTTCTGGTATTATGGGTATGTATTCTATAATTTTTCACAAGGTCACCAAAGTGTTGTTTTGCATAAATTACTGAGTGATATATATGTACACAAAGCACTGTTAAGACACATTGATTTTTGAACAGAGGTCTACAGTGAGCACGTGAATGTTGTTTGAGCATTACCCTTATCAACTTTTTTTGAATAATGAATATTCCGTAGTTATTGCAACGTAACATTTTGCTTAAAAATATCTACTTCAAGAGTGGTGGTTAATGTAATGGCAATGGAGATGAGAATATATATGGCGTGGAAAATGTTAAATATTGCAGAAATGGAATAGTTTCGGAGTCGAGAGAAGCCCCTGGTAAAATACGGAGGTATGCAACCCCTCCCCCTCCGATTAACAAACTCCAAACTCCCTCCGTTAATGAGCACTGGAAAATTTGGGTTCCTTGAATTTCATTAGCGGGAGGTTTTACTGTATATCTTATTCTTAAAATCAATATTTTGGTCATGGAATTAGGTTTTAAGGTGCTCCAACTGCTTAGGTTATATTGCACAATTCTTCCTATCACAATGCCAAACTTAATCCTAAGGATGAATTCAAAATCCATGCTCAGTGTGAGATTCGAATCCACTACCTTTGGGTTGTCAGTTGTCACTCCACTGATCTATCTACCATGGTACACCTTGCATTTGGTTTCAAATATTCTGATTGTGTGATTTTCAACCAGAGGAGGATAAGTTTTGTTACTGCTAAATTTTGTATTTTTCTTACTCTTCAGCTTGCAGAAATGGTGAACCTGCATTTTCTAAGCCTGATGGAAGCTCTTCTTGAGTGCAACTCCACAATTCTAAGCAAGTTACTTCCTCTGTGGAGTCCCGTGTTATTTGCATATCACACTCAGGTATATTGTTATTTTTGATTCTGTGTTAAACCCTATCTTCTCTTTTCCCCTTACGTAACTGGATTGGTGCAAAATTCATATTTCAGATTTATTAAATCCCTCCCTAATGTGTTATGAGTATAGCTGCATTCTGTATCTCTGGAACCTGTATCTGTGAGAAAATTTTCCTGTCTGCTATTGTTTTAGTCTCCATAGTCTATCAGCCTGACACATTGTACTCTTGTTATAAGGTTCTGAGGTTAATTTTTTCTTGTAATTTATTCCCTATGAAAATTAATTTTGAAAAAAAATTACGTTTAACATGAAATTATAGTTGAAAATTCATCAAAATATTGTATATGTTAATTTAATTAATGTCCATGAACCATTTTTCTGTAAAACCTAGTATTTGCAATATCAGAATTTACATTTTCCTGCTATCTACAATGTTTTTATTATGTTCCATCAAATTTTATATAACTCCATAACTACGTAATTAGAACAGTGTATTTATTCAATGTCCTTTTTTGTTTTCCTGTAATTTGCTTCACATTGCGATAGATTTGAAAGAAGCCATTCACTTTCTAAGACTTTTAGCCATGTGTATCAGTCCTTGTAAAACACTTTTTCACTGAATTTTGTACGCATTCTTTAAATTCTGTAATTCTGTTCAGAAACATCCCTCAGCGGTGGTTGAGCTCTCGGTCTTAGGGCAGGGCGACGTCAC
This sequence comes from Platycnemis pennipes, assembly GCA_933228895.1. Lineage (NCBI taxonomy): Eukaryota > Metazoa > Arthropoda > Insecta > Odonata > Platycnemididae > Platycnemis > Platycnemis pennipes. Next base: position 52,788,291 of record OW121846.1, read on the forward strand.
AATGGACAAATTAATGAGCGAGCGATGGAAAGGGGGTTGAAAAAGCCGAGGGTTAGGAAGGCGATTCAGCATGGGTATCTCGGGGTCAAGGTGCCTGAAGTATGGGTGGGGGGCAGGTTTAGGGAGGAAGATTCTGTGGAATTATAAGATCATGGTTTACAATCTCCAATTCATAATTTTTATTATCTCCATGGCGGGTCGTGAACAAACAACTATTGGTGAATTCACGTCAGTTAGAAGAGCTCTCAAACATAAAATAATGGGTTAGTGGGGTTAATGAAACTGATAATGTGTCTGAACAATACAAATGAGAGAAATACAATCTAAAAACAAACAACGCAGCCGTTAACAAAAGAAATTACTCTTTCAAAGAACGTGACTAAACTATAAATCAATGACGGAATGATTTGATTTGAGAGGTGAGAGTTATTCCTCGTAACTGATTTTTGGCTTGAGTGCGGCCAGTTGACACCCTGGGAGGGGGGGAGGTGGGCCAAAAAGGGATGTGCACACAGTGTCGGGGAGGTGGACGACATGTGGATTCACTTGTGGGGATTTCCCACCTTACGTTGCGATGATTGAAGACATGATGTGTGGAATGGCTGGGGTTCCCATGACGGCAGGGATGATCCTGTATGTGGATGGTCGATGATGGTCACGTCACACAGATTGCCTAACAGGTGGCCAAAATAGGAAAATCTTGTTATATGTCAACGAAAATCGCCATGAATAGGTTTTCATGGTTGCTGAAGCCGAATCTGAAGTTAGTTATTAAATTTTGTCCTTGAAATAAAGGTACAGCGTAGTGACTGTTGAGTGTAGACTACCCCGCAATACACACAGTTAGTTGTCACCAGAAATTGTAGTGTTTTTTACTATCATGGAAATATAGTACTTATTGTTCAAGGAAATTGATAATAAATGTCTGGTTCAGATACTTATTGTTGATATTTCGTAAGCTTTACTAATCACTTTGCAACGAAAAAACTTCAAAAAAACGAGCCAAGTGGTCAAAAGAGGTACACTCTAGGGATGTGCGAGTACTCGAAAATTCGAGTCAAGTCGAGTAGTTGGTACTCGACTCGAGCACTCGAGTATTTTTACGAAAGTCGAGTCGAGTCGAGTAGTTTTTGTCGACGGAGCGGACGGAGCCGCCAAGGCCAATAGGTTCAGAAATCTGCCGACAGGAAGCGCTATCATCCAAATCGAGTAAATCTCTGGTTACACGGTAGAAAACATGTACGAACATGTACTTACGTACGTTCATTTACATTTGCGTGAATGGTTTCATGTACGTTTACATGAACGGATTCATGTACGTTTGCGTGAACGAATGGATGAACCGGTGGTTACACGGTCCATGAAACCGCAATGTACCGTATTTATCCGAATATAGCTAGCCCCCCCTTTTTGGCCGAAATATTCGCGGAAAAAGTCTGGGGTGGGGGACTATATTCGAGCTCAAAGCACCTAATGTCCGTTGTAAAATTCCATCCCCTGAGTTTGAAGGTTTAGATCACAAAAATGAGTAGTTCAATTTTAAAATAAAGTATATCGAACTAATTCTTGTTTATTTATACGTTTAATAATGTCAAAAATATATTTTTAGCTTGTTATATTAATTAATTTTTCGACTGAGACAGATAAAAACGCTGGATATTATTCAAGTTCCGGGAAGCAATTTTGACGCCCACTTGAAGATACACATGAAAAGGCACTTCTCTTTTCTTCGCATAAGATATGGAACATATATTTATCTTAGACTAAACAAAGTTTAAAATAGATTACTCAGTTTCTAATTACGTAACGAATAATATTTAAAAATGCGCTATCTCAGCATGCGGAAGTCGGAAATTTAGTTCCTTTTGATAGTATTCTTCGTGTTTGAAAACTAAGCACCTGTAAAATGACTTAACAAATTGGGAGAATTAGATATGCTTTCAACGTGTATATATTTATTTCGGAAAGCGAGCTCCACGCGACAGGACTTTTGGCCTGGAGAGATAAGCTGCTCGAGGTTGTCAAGTTGTAAGCTACCGTAGGTAGAAACTACCGCGCGCACCAAACACCACGCGAGAAAATTTCTCTAGTATGCACAGGAAAAATATCCTTGCCTATGCTTGAATAAAAGTTTATAAGTTGCAGTATTCACCAAAATAAAATCAGCGATAAGAGAGATAGCTTTTGTCCCCACATTTCTCGGCTTCTCGACGGAAGAAACAAATTGCATTTTAAATTATCTTCAACTCCGTCTCTAAAATCTTTGCGCGAGGAGGCATAATGACGGTATGCTTCCAAAGATACCGTCAGTTCTTAAAATGAAACTGACTTGCATTCGTAAAGGCGATAATTTTTTCCGCTATTGTCGAGTCCTCATGACTCATTCACAGCGATAGGCGATCTGCTTGCAGCAGATGATTCCACGCGCGCGCTACCTTTCCAGAGATGCTCTGGACATTAGAGCGTGCTTTTATAGCCGAAAATAAATATATATCGATATCAAATAATCAACGAATTCTACTGAGATTTCATAAGTGGATGCATATTAATGACTCGAGAGCAAGAGAAAGGTCCAAACGGTGATTTCCGGAATGGAAAGCGTGCGGGACGGAAAATAACGCAGTCGGACAAATTCATCAATAACAAAAATATTGATGAACGTAATGGTATGAAACTTCGTATAACTATTAACAAAGCCCTTAGCTACAATATGCGAAAAGGTAAGTTTGATATCTCGATCTGTGTTGTTCTTACGATGCCCGAATTCGATGGATCCATCCGGTATCAAAAAAAAAAATTTGCTAAAAATCCATTCTCAAACACGTACTTCAGTAAAAAAAAATTGTAAAAATATTTAAATACTACCAGTAAACGAAGAAATAAACAATATTTAATTTGATATACTTTATTTTAGAATCGCTTCAGCCATCTTGGAGATATTGGTCTTCAAACTCACGGGTGAAGGAAATTTTGTAACGGATGGTAGGCATCCTATTGTAAGGGCATTATGGATGATATAGGTATCGTATAAAACTTATAAGTTTTACTATTCCATTTTTTTATTTCTTATTTAGGATTATTAATTACATCATTAATTTCAAGTTCCTAGTCATATCTTAAGATAGATAATTATAAATATCTATAGATAATATCTATAATAAATTTTTGTTCAAATATATTTCCTTAGAAATCGAAAACTTTAATCCACAGGACTCTATACAAAATTCATGTACCTGCTCACATTCATCCGTGAATGAAAATTCATTGTTCGAACATTATTAACTTGCATTAATGGATATTGGAAATAACCGGTGCTGGTATTGGGTGTTCATGCATCGTGCAAATGGGGGTGATTGACCCAGGTCCTTTTTATGATTCTAAGTTCTATAATGTTTAGGCAGAAATCACCGATTTTGAAGAGATGGTGCCATTAATTGGAAGAGGAAGAAAATTATGTGTTAAATACTAACTATGTAATTAACAGCCAATCATAAATTTGAGGCGCGAGCTTATCAAATATTTACTGCACAAATAAGGCATATTGTATGAAATTCACTGTACTGTTGGACTAACCCCGGCATACACGACATCACTGAGAAAGCGTTTAGCTCTGAAAAGAAATACATAGGAATGCGAAATGCAAGGAATGCTCTTCTAATTAGGCTTATGTATTCCTTAAGAAAAAATATTTTACTTCCTGGCTTACTTTAAAGTTAATAGGGCATGCCACTCATATAGGCCTCATATTATGCCTAAGTACACTCTAGGTACCGTACTGCAAGCTAATTTACACATTTTTGAGTAATCCTAGGAATGAAGGTAATTTTCTTATTTCGAGAGCTACCGGAAAATTTTCATTATGTCTTTTGGCCTGCGCTACGAGCCATATTAATTTGACTGTTTATAACTATGCATTAGGTAGGCAGACCATCATTTCCATCATTTGATAGTCGGATTGTTGGCTAACTTTAATTGCGATGACTTAAGTAAGAACTGGGTTTCTTCACTCATGTACAATAATGTACAAACTCGACTCGATACTCGCGAGTACTTTACAACTCGACTTGATACTCGACTCGAGGTCAAAAAGTGCTACTCGCACATCCCTAGTACACTCATTGAGTGTTTACAGAAAAGGCTTTCTATAAGTTTCTGGGATTACTAACACCGAATCTAATTTCAGGTATGTTAATAAAATATAATAATTTACAGCGATCAAGTACATGGAATAGAGCATAGGTACACAGAGATTAATCAAGAACCTTCGCTGAAAGAATTATTATCACCTCGCAAGGTGTCTGATCATCGGATCTGTTCATGATACATTAAGAATACATATTAATTAATTTAGTAATCAAATATCCCTACAGATTTATTAACATTTAAATTTAAATATTGGTATTTTTATAGTAACTACCGTTGGGAATATATTTGTTTGCATGTAATTTTACTGATATCTATTTACTATGCAAGGTTTTTATTTAGTGCCTACATACATTTTAAAAACTATGAAAATGACATGCATTGCAAAAATGTTATTTGTTGATGGAAAAATTACATGCGGTAGGTAACCCACGCAAAATGATAGCTAAAATAATGCACACATTTTCTTTAATTATGTTTTGCACTGCAAAAGAGCAGAATATTTTATGGTCAATCGATAACTAAGATATTTGGCTACAAATTGATGCAACTTATTTGGTGGGGCAATGACGATAACTACAAATTTTTTAATTTTTTCTTCAAAATTTTCGTGAAAAATTGCTTTTTCGGTATGTAAATGCAAAGTTACCTCTTGAATAAAATCATAGAAATTTGAATGAAATTTAGTATAACAACAATTGTAAAAATTATTTTTACTCCTCACTTACTTGTTCAGACATGTCCAATCACTCTTCACGGTCAGTCAAAATCGATCGCCCATTCCATGACTTTCTTGACATTTGTCTTTTATTTCATGGAATCATCACAGACATATTACGTAAACACAGAATCATCGTCACTATCTAAATCATCTCCTTCAGCAGTTGGTGCCTCCAGCAAAGCAAGAACTTCGCTTTGCAACTGTCCATCTTTTTTAGGCGAAGATTTTCTGATGGATGAAATCCAGGGATCAGAGGAGGTTAGCATAATGTGGAGTAGATCTTCATTGGTCGATTTCTTTGAGGATTTCCTGCACCTTCTTTCTCGGAATCTGCATAAGTCTTTATTTCTCACCTCCTGCACCTCTTCACTCAACATTCCGATATGCAGAAGGGCAACAGAAATGGCGTCTGCTCCATCAATAAGCATTTGTGGACAGTGGCTGGCATTGGGTACCACTTATAATGCTGCGCGTACAATTTAGCAGTTTCAATTTCATATTCTTTGAAGGCTAAGCAATTTATTACGAAACCACAGGAAAGGGTCCTCAAAATCACATCACATCTCGATATTAGATCTTCTCTAATTCCAGTGATGGATGATAACCGTGCAGGGTTAGCAAAAAAATGACGGATGGTGTTTCCATCATTTTTTTTTGCCGGTCCCCTGTTTAACAACATCCACAAGAAGCCCCATCTCAGATTTAAATTTACCCTGAATTTCTTGAGCGGGGCAAGTGCTTATTCACCCGTTTCACTCCACCTAAAATTATTATATCCCGGAAACGTTAATACTCTCCCAATGGATGTTTAAATTTGTCAAGAAATCACTGCTGCCTGGGTTCAAGCTCGAACCCCCGCCTCAAATGCACCTCAGCTTCAGCATAGCGGACCTCACTCCTTGGCCTCGACCACTGTTTATGGACGCACCGGTCACTACGGTCTCTCTCGAGCATCTCTTCACTTTCTTTTCTTGCCTGCCTCTCTCCTGCACTTTCATCAGCACCACCAATCTTTTGACTGACAGTTAAAAACCGTCCACGGGGGTGCACAACGCATGAACGCTGACTTCAAATCACTCACATTTTGAACACTTATGCACATACTCCACTTAACAACACAACTTAACTCCATTAACCTGCTAACATTAATTATTCCTCTAACAAAAAAATATACAATCCTACCAAAGTGAACGAGAGCTGAATTCACGCGTCAGGGAGGTCATGCACCGCCGTTACAATACACTTCATCAAAAATATGAGAGAGAACAGTAATGTACTCGGTTTTATCGAAGAATTCATGCTGTTAAATTTGTACAATTTGGATGCAATTTATACAATTTAAAAATACCTGCGGGAGTATATTTAAAGTGTATCAAAATTGATATCACGAAGAATGAAAAAGACTTTTTATTCAGATATAACGAAATGTTGAAAATACAAGAACTGAACTGGTGAAAGATAACTGGGATCATTTGCACTGCCTCGATTCAACAGTTTTACTATGACGGGTTACCACTAAACAAAACTAATGGAGCCTTATTTTTTGCTTAAAACCATACTGATTCAAAAACCTAATTATGAATTTTTTTAGTTGAATAACTGCTTTAGTTGGATAACTAGCGGAATTGCGTGGTAGCTCAGATTCTCATATGTTGTTAATGTTATCCCCAATTACTAGGGACATGACATTTTCGCGAAACGTTTTTTGCGACAGGATTCACGAAATAAGCGACTTTAGGGTTTAATCACGAAATTAACCGTGTCTTCTTTGAAACGCGATTTTATAACGAAATTTGAGATATTTTGCAAATGCCGAATTTTTGTAGCATGAAATATTTTCTTTAGTGATGGCCAGATCGGATCTTTCATTTTTCTCGGTTCTGGATTCGGATCCAAAGACACGGAGTAAAATTGGATCCGGATCGTAGATTTTAAATTTTCGCGGCTTAGCGATCGAAGTGCCCCGTGAATGGAATGTGGGTGTGGTAGATATTTACAAGAAGAGGATGTGTAACTAAGGTCACATAATTAGATGAAAACGTTCCCGTGCAACTAGAAACAAAATAAAGAAATATGTCTTATCCCCATTACCCCGGTATCGCGGGGAAAAAAATACGTAGGATGTCATGCGGGTAGCCTACATTCGCCGGGATCAGGCATACAACGAGAGCTAGTGTACTGTGCGAACTTCGATCCCAATCGCAGTTTAATTTTTTCTTTCGGTCACTGCATCGAAAATGTTATCATATTCAAATTTCAAACCATAACATCTGAATACTCACTTTATTATACTTTGTTGTTTAAATTAGATTTACTAATGTACCACTCATAAATTAAGGATGGTCGGGTCGGATCCACATTTCATTCGCTACTGAAATCATATCCAGGGACAGTAAAAATTCAGATCCGGATCGGAGATTTTAACATCTCGCGGCCTCGTGATCGATGCGCCCCGCGAATGGAATGTACGTATGGTAGATACCAACAAGGAGAGGATAAGTAACTCGGGTCACGAAATGAGAAGAAGATTCTTTCCGTGCCACAAACAAGGAAAACAACATAAAAAATACTCGTCTTGACCTTTTTCACCATAGGCCCGGAAGTGCGAGAAAAAAATTAAGCCGAATGTCAAACGGGTCGCCTACATTCACCATATTCCCGTGAACCTGTGAGAGCGTAGTTGTTAAAAATGAGGTCTAGTGTACTGCCAGTCGCGAGTTCGATCCTTAACACTACCTAAGAATACAGCCTTATATTCCCAGTATTCCTAGGGTAATGCTAGTAGGCAGTTAAAAAAAGTAGATTATCAGAAATTTCATGCCAAATTATAAGTCAAAAAAATAATTAAATTTGGCGAAAGGAAATGATTGGAAAAAATTTATATTACAGAATTAAATTGTGGAATCATTATGTTAACTTAACAGTGTATTTTTGAGCGACGCATTTGTAAATCTAGTTGAAGCGATAGAAGTACAAAAAAGTCAGTATCCACACACTAAGGTTGGAAATGAGGGATGATAAAGTTTTTTATTCAATGGTTGAAAGAAAAATTTTAAACAGCGTAAGAATCTAACTTCATTACCTGCAGTCCACTACTCCACTCTGTTATTGTTATTACCATTATATCATTAATTTGCCTTTAACGTAATTTTGCCTACTGTGTTTTTTATGTTGCGTAGGGTAGCCATAACTTCTGTATTGGATCTCAAATGTATGTACTATTTACTGTTTGTTCACATTGGTATGAAGTCTTTATTAATAATATTAAGAAAAACCCTTCCTTTAAGACTCCTTTTTCCCAACATTAAACACAGCTTTCACCTTTTTAAAACGATTTTATTTACCGTATTTGTCATTTTTAAACACCGCTTTTGATGATTTTTATTTACCATTTTTCGGTGTCCCTACCAATTACTTTGGAATGTAAATTTTATCTTGCTTGGCTATGGGAAGTCAAAGGGAAATAAAACATTTTCTATTCAAGCTCAAATAAAAATGGTGGAACTAGTGGATTGTCATATGCAACTGTCCTCTAAAATGGATACATACTATAATGAAAAATCGTGATGTGATTCTGAAACATGCTAGCCAGTACTATTGTCAAAAATTAGAAAATTTCAAGAATTCTTAATATGAAAGAATACGAAAAGAGTGATTTTTAAGTTCTAGATTGTCAAATATTGGTAAATGGTGTTGCCATAAGAGAAAAAGCATCGCACATTGCCTAAAGTTTAGGAATTTAGTATTGGACAACGTCCAATAGTTGGTTAGGTTGGTTGAAAAATTGGCAGAAATACATATGTTATAAAGCATTAATTTGTAATTCAATATAGTTTGAAAAATAACTATTAATATGGCTCTTTTCACTTTATCATTGTTTCTTATTATTATCTTTACTTTACATTTATATGTGTAAGTGTGCATGTGAAACTGAAAATTCTCCTTTTCCTGCTATTTGCATTTTCCTGCAATTTACAATTTTTTCTAGTGGTCCCTAGAAAAGTGTAAATATGGGTTGTTACTCTGTTGTATTATTCACTTTCTTAATACATCTATTTTATTTTTGTATATATTATATGAATTCTTGTATTTATGTATGTGTAATTTGCTGATTCGATTCACCTTTTGCCATATTTCACACATCTGCAGTCTCTTCTTCAGTACATGTGAAAGCAATCATGCTGTAGAAAATACTATGCAGCAAATGTAATAATTTTGAAATTGTTTTCTTTGCCTAGCTTCCTGGCCATTTACAAGTGCGTCTACAAGGATGCAGGAATTTCCCCCCTTCGGGATCTCCAATCCCTGGCTGTCCCCCTTCATCTCCAACATCAAGCCAATCTCAACAGGTCAGCCGAGGAGGCAAACTGCACTCTCTCACCTCTCAAGCAAGGTCTTCATCTCAAAGTCATGGGAGCACAAGACCAGCCTGTCGTGGGGCCTTATTGCGCTGGCTTCAGCGTTTGCAGTTTAAGATGGGACAAATTGAACTGCAGTCTTCAGCAGCCACTCAGTTTTACTCTGTGTAGTTTTAAAAGATTACAGTTACTTAATTTTTATTGTGATTAGGTTGATTACTTCAAGCTAATATTATTTATTACGATGAGTGTCTATTTCTTTAGGTTTAGTTTTATAGATGAACTTGTAAAAGATTAAAAAAAATATATATAACTATTAATTCTACTGTGCATAGCATCTGAACTGCTATTCATCAAATTGTTATTTTCCATGTGTAATATGCATTTGTATAGTCTCTTAGAAAATATATGAACACCAGGGTACTGTAATTTGGGGTGACTTAAGCCATGCCATCACTACATAAAAATAATTATGAATAGATAAAAAATATTCAATAAGATAAATAATCTAGGAACCATGAGGTTGTTCATTGACTGAAATCTTCTAGATATTTGAAAAGGACGTCTTATTTGCAACCAGAGTTAGTTGAGTGAAACCATGTTGATTTTTACTTCAAAGAACTTGAATGTTAAGTGGCGAAAACATACAGCATCTATTTTAATGTACCACAGTGCATACAAAAGAAAAATATGCATTAATTATTTTATCATTGTTTGATGTATAATCGTTAGGAAAATTATTTTGTGGTCAAAGTTATACATTTTGTCAAGGTGCTTTCTGCCACTAAAAGTTTTTTTAAACAAATTATGTTCTTGTAAGGAAATGTTTTAAGTGTTCTTTACATGGCTGGTTATCTTTGAAACCATATCTTTCTCTTATCCTTATATACCATATCCTTAACTCTTATCCTAAAAAATTCCTTGGGTGCACCAAATGCGCTATGTAATAGCAGACTTAAGTCACCAATTAAGACACATACCCTTAAGACACCAATTGGTGTACCCAAACTTGAAGATATAGTGTAAAAAACTCAAAAACATCCTAAGTCACCCCATTTTACAGTACTGTTTGACAGGAGGCCCAGATTTATGTTTAGGATGCATTTATTGTTCTCAGGATTAAAATGAAAGCTCTTTTCTCTCTACAATTTCTGTTAATTAGTCATAATGTATTTCCATAAAAGTTATTCCACTGTAAACATTGAATAAATTTCTAGGAGAATGAAAATATAAATTGTTCACAGAACAGTAGTATCGTTTACAGTCAGGATTTCTTGTATTTCACTGTTCAGTCTGTTACTGCCAAAGTATGCAAGTAACCTGTTACTTGCCAATAAGTCCCATTAATTATAATCACTATCATTAGTTGTGAATCGAGTTCTCAAAATCTTCGAATTTGAGTCTGAATGAGTGATTATTCAAATCATTCAGTGAGTGGATTACAAAAGCTTTTATGAAATATTAATATGGAAATGGACAATATAATTCTTATATTTCTATAAATTCTATCACAAAGTGTTAGAGTATTAACCCTGAAGGGGTCAATTGTTTCAAGGAATGGCACAGAGTTTAAATATATAAACTGTTACCTAAATATGTGAAATAAACATTATTACATATTTCTTGTCCTTACTGAATGACTTCATACATATTGACTATTTTAATGAGTTTGTTCTCTCAGAAGCAGCATAATGGTATTTTTCTAATATTTGCTGTGGGTTATGCAGATTGCATTCAACAATATAATTGAATTTCAACAGCATTTCATGAAGATTCAGCATGATATATGTATTGTGAAATTCAGTTTTGTGGAGATCTCTTTGAAGAGGAATTAAAAAAAAAAATTACATATTTTTTTAATTTATGTGAAACCCTTAAGCCTGTTTCACATGATACTTGATCCAGTACAAGGTCTAGTAAACTCGCTAGTATGCTAGTTTTCCAGTATTGTGTGAAAAGAACCAGTATACTGGCTGGCAAGCATGGCTGAGCTACTGGATTTCATACTTGTTGCGGTACTAGATTTCTAGTAGGACCTAGTAGCCCAGTATAAGCCATCGACCAATCAAGTCACGTTACAGATGCTGTGTGAACTTCTCTTTTATTTAATTAGTATGGAATAACCGATTCATAGCAAGCACAAGGTTGATGATCGTGTGAAACCTCCCAGGACGGTTTCAATCATACTAGATTCTGTCCTCAATATCAAGTGGCGGCTAGCACACTAGGTCTTGTGCTGGATCAAGTATCGTGTGAAACAGACTTTAATCACTTTATTCTTTGTAATCAATCTCATCAGAATATACATTTATCTTCAAGAAATTATGGTATTGATTGGAAGTTTTTGTGCGGTATCTTCCTTCTACGTATGCTTTTTCTTCCATGGGTAAACTTTGATCATTCCCAATTCTCTTGATACCCTTCTTCCATGGAAAACATGTACTTAACACCACGTATATTTGTCAATAATAGTTTTCGGGTTCAGCTGCATATAATACATTGCATGCAATGGCCACAAAGTGCTAGTACTTATTTCAATTCCAGGGTAAATAATAAAAATATGTATTTTCAAAATATCTAGTACACGTTTTAGATAGGTACCTAAGCACATTGAAGATAAGTAATTTACATTACACTACATGGGATGTTTAGGTTCTGGGTTGCGGTAACTTTTTCATGGATTTTATGTCCATATTTTATTCATTAACACACAAAAGTACAACTTGTTCTTTAAGAAAACACATAAAAACCCCACAGCCTTTCAAAGGAGTTCACCAGCTATGTCAGACCTTCAGAGGTGGGGAGAAGGAACATTATATCCTATTCCTATGAAATAATGTAAAGTGAAATTTTGGAGACTTCGTGAATGTTTCAAATGTGTTGTAAATTCATTACAGATAAAATGCAAACATTTCCTGAACTCATCAATTGAAAGCTAAATTATGGACAGTTCAGAGACAGCTAGCTGCCTCTGCACTTTCCCTCAGGGAATTCAACGGGTAACTGATCAACATAGCATTTTCAACAGGGTGTGGTGAATCTTCTGGATCTGTTCATAAAAAAACTAAAAAAGGCAATTCTTAGAAAAATAAAAGTTCATGAAATATATTTTAGAAAAACTAAAGAAGGGAATTGCATCATAACATACTTGTGACCAGTTGAAAACTAATCATATAGTTAATTGAAATGATAGAATCTCTACTGATTACAATATTGATGGTGATGCTTATTATGGGCACTGATGTGTTCTTTTTTTGATTTGCCGGAGAAAAGTGGGTGCATTAAAAAAATCAAAATTTAGCTTTTACACTGCTTCAAATTTTATTTATAACTTCTCATTTTATCAGGTGTACAACTTTAGCACTATGCTTTCTTAGTTTAAATCACAAATATATGATATTTATATTTGGAGAAGGAACTCATGAAAATTAGTATGATTGATCAATTAAATGCGAACTATTACATTAAGTCTAAAAGTCTGATTAAGTTTAAAAAAGGGTGTTCCTACGCGAATGTTTTCCTTTGCATGCATAGAGGAAAAAGTTCGCAAAAATGGCTTATAAATAGGAAAGGAAGCGACCATACTTAATTTTCATTCTGAAGAGCCCGCTTTGGGACTCTTCAACCAGCGCCACCAACGGCAGATTTTTCATTCTATTCGGGATTAGTTACGCACGAGAATTGTTGCTTTGTTTATCTTCGTCTTCGCCCAGTTTCGGTGTCAGGTGACCGCCCGTTCTGCCCGTCAATTATCTGCTGGGGTTATGTTAGTAGGTGGTGATTTATGCCTTAATTAGTCTCTTTCGTCACTTCGATATAACTACTGAAATGAACAAAGCAGGAAAAACTCTAAGAAGGTATGGTTAATCTTTTTGCTCTCTTCATTTGTATTTAAGCCCGTTGATAAATTTTCACAATGGTGTAAACAAAAATTGAGATTTTCTTGCGTGATGATATTTTTTGGTTGACTGATTTCTTTATTTCAATGGAATACTTCTTTTAAAGGAGCAGTGTTCGACTGAAAGCAATAGGAAGTGGCCACGCCGATCTAAACATGGTTATATCTCAGCTGAAAGACGTTCGCTCATCCGCCAAAGCTTTTATGATGGCACAGAACACAGCCATACAAGACTTATTGAAGTGGTCTTCTAATTGTGAGAACCGCGCATTTCAAGATGTGTTTATTCAGTTGAATGAATTAAACACTCTGTGGACTGATGCTCAGAGGGATTTTACGGGTATGTTTATCGGCGGGTTAAGGGCTTGTAAGAGTCTTATCCGAGGTTTTCAGCGGTAGTGAAAAAATGTATCCTGCGTCCGGGACGGTGAAAAGAGTACACACATCGTATCTATGTAGGATATACAATATTTAAAGCAGATGTATTTACGTTAGAGTCATTGTGCCTATCCACAACACTCCCTCTCGAAGTTACCTCCATGCCCTGGTGGAAAAAATAATTTTATGGTACAGATAAAGTGTGTAAACTTGTATTGTTTAGCACATTATTTTTTGCTCTCTCAATAACTTCCCTTGTGTAAAGTTCTAGCATGATATTTTTTGTGATTGCACCAGTGAAGTAATTTTCTTCAGTAAATGTAATCAGTTTTAAGTCATTGATAGTTATGCCTATGTAGTCGCCCACTCTTTATAATATTGAAAACTCGAACTTTATAGTATTTATGTGTATAGAGTTTTGATTTTTGAAAAAGAAAATCTCCAATCTGTTCTCTACAAGATGTGCAACACAAATACAGTACAAGGGATAATAATTCCCCTCTCTCATCCAATGTATGTTAACAAAAACCCATCATTCTCTGCCTAATCTTGGTATTACAATTTTTAACCATTTACCTCCTTTCAGCTAGAGCAACTAGTTTGGTAAATTTCCAGTCTTCCATGCACTCTTGGTTTCCCTGAGAGCACAAAGTTTGCAGTAGACCTAATGTAAACCTAATTTTAACATCTACATCTCGTATTCAGCAAACCATAAAGTTGCTCCAGATATTCCAGATATAGACGTCTTATTTTGTTGACATTACATCTACATGCGATCGAAATAAGGCACAAATATCCACCATTCATGGTCTACTGGTAACCATGCAAAGTTTGCAGCATGCCTAATTTAAACTAGTTTTAATGTCTACATCTGGTACACAGTAAACCCTGAAGTTTGCTTCATACCTGATGTAAATGTCTTATTTTGGTTTACATTACGTCTTCATGTTGTCTAAATAAGGTCCAAATGTCCTCCATTTATGGTCTACTGGTAACCATTAATGTAGGTTTGCAGCATACTAGATTCAAACATAAAATATTTTTCATAGTAGTAGCCATAATCAACACAAAAATGTAACAGCAGTTAACTTTGATTTTCTATACAGAATATTTTATATAGTAACTACGTTTCTACGGTACATCATCATCAGGTAAACTGATAATTACACTGTGTAGTAAATTAAAGTAGTACAGTAACTATTCTGTGCACAAAAACAAGTTTTCTGATTCATTTGGAAAAACAGCTTTGACAAATATGCCTGAAAAACACCAAATCCAACTGCTTCTTCAGGAATTACACCAGAAACTATCAACATTTAACAAAAATATAATAATAATCTTTATGTACCATAAACCCAATGCAAGTGAATTATACAAAATTTACATAGCAGCACCTCAACACACAATCAATGGCACTTCCTCAGCGTTTTCGAAGACACTGTCCATGGTTCACCAAATTTTTAAATGAAAAGAAAAAAGTTCACTGATATCACATTATTTTGTTGCCAAACACGATTATTCACTTGGTAATATATTGCAAACCAAACAAAATGGAACCCCACTTGGCATAAATTAACTGAAAAAGGTTCTAATACCATATCTTTTTGCAGTAAGGAAACGCACGTTGAAACTTCAAAGTATTGAACTTGAAACTTCAAACTGAATTTTGTAACAACTTCATAACGTTACAGTGTAACTTTGGAAAACAAGTATTCTACGGTTGAGGAAATCTGTAAAGACAAAAAAATGCAGATTCTACAGAAATAAAAATGGATTTATTAGCAGACATATTTCCATAACCTTGAATTTCAAAGATTGCAGATACCAGTACGATACAGCCTCATTACACAAGAACATTGTGGATGAACCACAACCAAATTATTCTTTAGAAAACAGTAATGCATTAGACAATGTATATTATGTAACTAGAGTGTGTAATAATACACTGACATGATAAATTTCAACTACACTCCAATAAGTTTCTGCACATGTTTACGTGTGTTTCATGCGTTTCCATGCGTGGGCATGATTTCTAATGAAAGAAAACTCCCAAAGCAAGTGCAGCCAACTTGGCCACATGAGACGAATCTACCTGATGATATTGTTTAAGCGCAGTAATGGACTGATAATGACCAAATAACAATGGCCTATGTACCAGCAATTCCGTTTTTTATAAATATTTAAATGGGTCTCATGGTGAACTATTTAAAGCATATAATATTATATTTTTGGTTGGTAATTTCTGGTTTAAAATTAGGTCTACCGTGTCCATCATTTGGACTTTATTATTGTGTCTACATCAAGTCTATTCTTGGTGTACAGCTAACTTCAATCAGTAATTTTACCCATAGATGCTAAATAGACCAAATTTAGACATCTACAATTTTTAGTGTGCTCTCAGGGTTGTCTCTAAAGATTTATATTTGTTGGACCAGTTTTTTTACTCATGCCCCCTGTGATATTGTTTTTTTTATACGTATGGCTAACAGTCATTTATATGCTTCTCTTGACGAGGTCTATGAATTTCTTTAATACTTTAGACCAATATATATTATTATTATGGAGTTATCACGGTATTAGTATGAAAAAATTATAATTTTGGGTCCACATTTATAGTCCTGGACAGAACTAAAATTTCCTGATCATTGTTTGGTGAAACTCATTTTGCATTCTTTATTTTTGAAATATATATGTTACAACTCTTATTTTTCATCAAGAACAGCTGATTTGTAATATTTTTGTCCAGAAAATTGACCTTCATTTGTTTCTAATTAGAGATCTTTGACTTATATTTCAGACCACCTGAAAGAGTTCTCGTGCCAGTTTGAATTAATTTTAGAAGGTGAGAAACATGTGGACCAAGCAAGAAATCGTTTGAATAGCTGTGAGCTGGTGGAAACTAAGCTAAGGAAGGAACTTAAGAAAGCTGCAAAGAAGGGACAGTCAGAGGAAGTGAGACAACTTGAGATGAGATTGGCTCAAGCAGAAAGGTCACGGGGTCTTGCTCATTTGGAAGGTAATATAAACATTTAAACATGTATCCAAATGCAATTACTGATTTCTTAAGCCTGTATAACATCATCATTTTTCATGGACAAGTTCAGGGACATCGCCAATATTAGCTGAAAAATGAACATCCAAAATTATCGTTTTCAGAGAAAGCTCCAAAGATTGGGAAGCCTTCCCTTATTTCATCATTTATGCTGGTCCTTTTTTCCATCCTTGTATATGTACATTAACCTGAAAGGCAGCCAGTCAGAGCACATGTTAGCCAATGTAGACTGTAGAGGCCAATAATCCCTCATCTACTCTAAACAATACAAATGAGTGGTAGAAATTCAATGTCTCTAATGACTTGAAAAAGGACAAAGAAAATGACCACGTGAGTGGTGTAAATGACAGTGCAAGATATCATGTTTCCTGTCCCCAAAAGCTATATCTTAAATTATCCCTGAACACGGACATGAGATATGATCGTGTGATTCCTGCTTCAGATTCTTTCTTCAGATGCACACTTAAGTATCTTCATCCTGTTACTGTGCTTTTCATTTAATTATCTCCCCTGTTAACATGATACTAGTGAATAGGAGATACCCATAAAGATTGCATTGTAGATTGCAGAAAATATCCAATTTTAAAATTAGTATTTACACATTTAAAAGTTAATATTGCTATTTCATGCAATTTAGCTCCATGATTCAGAAATTCTGGGGCCTTAGAGAAAGTGTTATAATTGTTAGTAGAATGGTAAATGTAAACGCATGTTCTTTGAGTGCATTTTTACGGTATATGGTTGAGAAGGACTGGTGAAGAAACAGTTAAGAGGCTTGAAATTACTGACTTGTTTTATTGTATGAAGAGGTCCGAATTTTGTCATTTACCTTGTGGTTGGCTGGTAAGTACATCAGGGGGCCTAGGTTGCAATCAGTCCTGGAGTTGATTGTAGTTACAGTAGACTCGACAATACGAAGTCAGCGGGACCGGAAAATCGACACTTCGTAATTTCGAACATTTTCAGTAAATCGTGAAAAAAAATTTATCCTTGTTTTCTCTAAATTTTTTTGTCTTCGGCAACATTGTATACCTTTTTTGGTTGTTGTTTGTGATAGCACTCTTAATTGATGCCTTTGTGTCATGCACTGTATCGCATGTTTTAAAAGATCGTAAAATAAATACCTATTTGTATTTCCTATGTAAATGATTTGGGATCATAGTGTTGGCAAAATTTTGCCCAAGTATCAAAAACTGATATAAAACAGAAGTTCAACATTTTGTAATAAGAATTTTATTTTCGAAATTCGCAGTCAGTAGAGATGGGAAACTAGTGTGGATGCTAAACATAGACATTTGCTTCTAACATCTACGCAGTTATGATGCCAGCTGGCCCAATTGCACTTAAGTTGCTCTTTATTGCCCAGTCATACCTAAAAAAAAGTATGGAACTAAGCCCGTTTCCAGAAAAAATAATTCACAGGTTATTATGTGTGGCATCTTCCGTATCGTCAGCTGAATAAATGATCTTGAGTGCTAATATTATTTCTTTTCTACTACTAAGACCTTGATGACAAATGGGGCATGATTTGGCATATTTTCCGCATGGTCTCGTAAAGAATAGGGTTGTTTCCTTCATCAAAGAAAACAGACTTCATTAATTGCGATTTGTGCCCTGCCATAAATGTATTTAATTTATGCAAAAAGTTTGTATTGAGAAATCCCAGTTTACTAGAGAATTAAATGTTAATTTTAAGGCCATTTGAAAAGGCTCTGAAATGGCGGGGTGCGCTGACTTCATGCTGACGTAACAGGCAGGTAGTTTACGTTGCGAAGCATAGGAAAATTCGTCTCGTGAACTTACCGTTGTATTTCAGGGCCCCTCAGCTCTAGTGAATATTTATTAGTATTAACCTGTAAAAACTATCAAAGTTGGAAAAGTATTCTCAGTTAAACATGGTATTATTAGTCATTTTATAGGCTCAAGGACGTCCTGCTCGCTGTGTCTTCTGCTACGATGAAGCATGGCGTGAAGGTCGTGCGGCGATAGGCGAATTACATGGTATGCTTGTGAAAGGAATACTAACTGATTTTAAATGAATCAACTGCATAAGTAATGTTAAATAAATAAATAAAAGTTAATTATAATTAATTAATGGAATAAATATGCCTCCAATACTTGTTCATAAGCTTTAACGGAGTGTGGCGTCTATTTGGAAGCATCCGCAGCACCACCTGGTGGCAGGTAGAGGAAATAGTTTGACGTCACACGTAGGATTAAGCGGCAGGCAATAGTTTGCCATCGCGTTTTCGTGCCATTGATTTTTTTCACTTTTTAATTAATGAGGAAAAGTACTTAACGTCATTTAAAAATTGAACTGCTTAAAACACCTACTCCAGAGGTTATAAAATTTCGATCAAGACAATAAAAAAATAATAGGAAACTACCCTATTATATGATGACTGAGGAGTTTGGTTTTATGGTGCGTGGGGGGGGGAAAGGGTCCGGTTGTGGAGAGGGAAGGTCACAGTTGCGGGCGTATCTTTATCTGTCTTGCTAAGCTTGAAGGGAGGAGGAAGTGGGGGAATGGTGTCGTGGAACGTCGGTGACGTTCTTTCCTCTTCTGGGCAACCCTGGGGGGCACGTGCAGGTGGTTGATTGGAACTGCTTCGGGTGCTGAATGCAATGGTGAGGGTCAGGAATGCGGCGTCCTTTGCTTACGGGTGGGTCTTCGAGGGATATGGGGGGAGGGAGGAGGAAGGCAAGGGGATGGTCTAGAATTGTCAGAGTGTGAGAGGAGGGGTTACTTGCAGAAAATGATGGGGATATACTGGCATATGTGATAGATGAATGCACTACAATTCATGCATTTCACTTTTGATGCACCACAATCAGCAACACTGATTTGTTAGGTGTCTACGCCAGCAAAAACAGTTGTGCTGAAGAAATTTTTCACAGAGGTTTGTAAAAACGAATTCCATTTGTTCCTGGGGACTGGGCCCAATGTTTGTAATTTCAAAAAATTCGTATTTTTGAAACTTTGTATTTCTGAATATTGCCATGTATTTACTATGGGCTATTCGTCTGGACCGACAGTTTTCATTCGTATGATCGAAACTTTGTATTTTTGTGCTTTGTATTATCAAGAGTCTACTGTACCTCGAGTCTACTGCTTACTTGCTGACCCTGCTAGCCAAGTCAGTATTGTGCTTGCCTGCCAAACTTAGGATAGTGGGTTTAAATCCCTCCTGTGACATATATGTTAGTTTAATGTAGGGTAGATGGTACAAAATAACTTAAGCTGTTAGAGCACCTGAAACCGAATCCTACCCCAGTGGAATCTTGGTTCACAAACTTAATCCATTTCTTAATTCTGGTGATGGACGAATTGGTTGTGAGAAATTTTCCTGTTGAAATTATTATAAATTCAATTAGTCCAGACTCTGAAATATGGTATTTTTAAATGTAGTTTTGTTTAGGAGGCACATAAACTACATGTAAAATTGGTAATAAAAATTGGAAATAATTAGACATTTTACGTGAATATTTTTAAAAATTAATTACTCCATGTATATTACCTTCATTTTGAGTCTGGCAGTTGAGGATGAGGTCACAAGTGTGAAAAATGATCCCTTTCCACGAAGAAAGTGGGCAAGTCTGATTTGGTAATTTTTTGCACTTTTTTGGGTGGTTTATCTCCCAATTTATCATATGCTTTGCTCTCTAGGTAGGTATCTATCTGAATAAATTTGTCTTTTTCTTTGATGGATAATTTTTCTAAATTGCAGCTTAGTATGGAAAAGATAAATTGCCCAATTGGCCATAACTTTGCTATGGTTTTTCTTCTATATATATTCCAGCAATCCACTCCACTTAAAATGCATCCTTATCAGAGCACTAGGAATAGGTCCACTCCTCCCTAACCTTCTCCCCTGATGAATGCTCCTCTTGAATGGCCTTAACCTGCTCACTCTGCAATTCAACAAGCTCTTTTGTGATGAGTTCTTGAAGGTGCCCATCGACGGATTTATGTAGTATACAATATTAAAGTGATCCTTCCGAAAATCTTGAGGGCTATGCCATTTGTGACCTAGAAGTATTTGATAATCAGGGCCTCGGTTTACAGTTTCTTAAAATTAGAAATGACCTGTTGATCCATCAGCTGCAATAATTGCTGGAGTTGTATTGGGTGGTAGACATTTTAGCTTGATAAAATCGTGTTCGATATCCAAATTTTCCTCCATATCTGGTGTGATCCTTCCAAAACTCTTGAGGGCTATGCCATTTGTGACATAGAAGTATTTGATAATCAGGGCCTCGGTTTACAGTTTCTTAAAATTAGAAATGACCTGTTGATCCATCAGCTGCAATAATTGCTGCAGTTGTATTGGGTGGTAGACATTTTAGCTTGATAAAATCGTGTTCGATATCCAAATTTTCCTCCATATCTGGTGAATATGATGTAGCATTTTCCATTGCAAGGAGACATTTCAAGGGCAAGCCTTCATCTTGAAGTAATATCTTAACAGCTGGGGCAACCTCTGTCAGCCATTCCATATTTAAAATCCATATTACCCATGCTTTTGAATTCACCCTTCGCATGATGGGAAGTATAGACTATAACACCTTGTTGCACTGAAGGACACGTTAATTTTCAAAGTGGTAGACAAGAAGCGATTTTATCGTGCAGTAAGAACTTGCATTATAGTATTAGAAAAGTGTAAGCCTATACTTCATCGGTTTGTGTCCGGGAAGTGCCTTCTCCTCCCGGGTGATGGCATTTTCTTCCAAATAAACCAGTTTCATTGCAGTTGAAAACCTGGTGTGGGAGGTAGCATAAACTTTATTTTACACTCATTAATTCATCAATGAATTATTTTAATAATGCTTGAACTTGCCACCTTGCCATATCTCACTATGCTATGGATGCCGATTCAATTTTGTAATTTCTCAAACCACCCTCAATTAGCTGTTGAATCCACAGCTTCGTTACTTGGCAATTGTTTCCACAAATCGCTGTGTAACAGTCTAGCCTTTTCATGAATTTCAGCTTCACTAACACTCACCAGCTAATGGTTTTTCATTAATCCTTGCAAATAACAACCTTTCCACTTCTTCTAGCACTCTTAACTAAAGATGGGTCGATTCCAAACCCGATCCCTGTGTTTTCGATTCTCGATTCTGAAATGGTACTCTTTTGCAAAGTTTGAACATTTAAATCTTTCAATAAGAAACAAATTATACATAGCCAAGCTATAATATATAATGAGCTATAAGTTTTGGATATTTTTTGAAATCTTAAAACAAATGTAATTAACACAAATCTTAAAACAATATTTTTTTACTTCTAAAAAAAATGGTGAAGAATGCATATTACATGACAAGGAATTTCCATATTAACTGAATTCTATAGAATCCAAAACAAATACGAGTCATTAAAATAGTAATATAGCCTTTTCACTTCAAAAATTATAGCAGTAAAACATAATAGCAAAGCACTAAAGAATAAACGCTACAATGAGGAATAACTTAACTGATATTTGGAAGTTTTAGTAACTATAGGCATTATAGCACATTATCTTTCAATTTAACAAAAGAAAAATCATGTGGACATTGCTCATTATGATGTACATAAAAATACATTCAAATTCAGAAATTTTTCCACATTCACAGATCATGCAGTCAATTGTTCAAGTTTTTATTCAAAAACAAAATCATTTTGACCCTCTCTGGATCCAACCTATTTCTTTTGGCATCTACAATATTCCCTGCAGTGCTGAAAAGCCTTTCATTGAAGACTATAGCTGGGGGTGTGAAAAGATACTTAAGAGCAAGTTTTTTCAGTCTGAGAAAATGGCTGTTGTGCCAGTATCTCCCAATATCTTCCATGCTTGCTTCTTGGTGCAATATACTCTCACTAATGTACTTATTCAGTTCTTCCTCACCTGATGTTTCCTGGGGAGTATTCTCTGTAGAGGTAACAAGATTCTTATATTGTGACCAAATTCCTAAACTAGTGCACACAGTGGATGTTTGGGCCACAGAATCCAGTTCTACTTTAGAATCTTCTTCACTGATTACTGACAATATGAGCTCTTTGACATTCTGCAAACTTTGTTCATTTGTAAATGGTATCTGCTTGAACCTTGGATCTAGAAAGGTAGCTTGTGCCAATGTAGAATCACTCTGAATTCCAGAAAATCTTCTTTTCAACGATGACAAAAGTTCATTTTTCAGCCCTTGAAGTCCTGAACCCATGGGTGCTGGTGCTTCTAGATTGTGCTTTATGAGTTGCACTGGTGGTATTATCTGTAGAAAAAAAATTATGTTTAGGACATTGCAAAAGAGCTAATAAATTTATTGGCCAAACAAAATAAATAATAATATTTTTAAAACATTCAATGACGTTAATTTATTAGATTTTTGTCATCTGAAACATTTTTTTATATTTTATTTTTTATTCTACACTAAACATCTATGGTCACTTGAAGAAACAATACATTGAACTTCTCCTAACTTGTGGGGAAACAAAATATTTTTATACACTGAGTTGGAAATTGTAAGGAGAGACTAAAAAAATATACATTGGCTGCCTGAGTAGACCGGTACAGTTGCTTACCTCTGATGAAGTTGATGTGGATTTACTTAATTGAAAGGTTGCAGCATCAAAGACTTCCAGAAGTTGCACAGTAGCCTCAGTGACTCGCCATTCATCAGCATTCAATTCAGCAATTAGTTTTATATCAGGTGAACCTGAAATCAAAATTATGGCATTCTTCTGCTCGACCAATCTTCTCAGCATGTGCAGAGTGCTGTTCCAACGCGTTGGCTCATCCTGTATTAGCCGGTGTTCAGGCAGACCAAGTTGTTTTTGATTGTGCCTCAACAACTTCGAAAGCTTTGATGAATGTTTAAAGCTGCCTACTATCTTCTTGCATTTAGTAATTATGTTTCTGATTTTAGCATTATCTAGGAAGCCATCTTTTACAACATTTTGAAGCAAATGTGCAGTGCAACTAATATCTTTGAAGGTGGAATTCTTCAAAGCAGCTTTGATGTCTGTGCCTCCATCTCTCACCACCGCAACGATTTTTTCTGCGAGTCCCCAACCACTCAATGTCTCTGTAATGAAAATTAAAATGTTCTGTGCAGTATGACTAACTTCCGGGAATGGAGTAACTTCTAAACGTCTGTGATATAGTTTCAGAGAATTTCCAGATTCTTTAAAGAAGTGACAAGTCAGAGCCATGTAGTCATTCGTACTGATTGAAGTCCACATATCTGTAGTCACTGCGACGTATTGGACTTTGGCCAGGTCTTCCCTTACCATTGTCGTGACAGCACTGTACATATCCGTTAGGTACTTGTTACCAAGGATTTTTCTGGAGGGCATCACGTATCGTGGTTCGATGTGGTGCATAAGGTTCTTAAAGCCCACATTTTCAACAATACTAAATGGTTGAAGGTCTAAGCAGATCATCTCTACGATCAATCTATTGATCTTCACTGATCGTGGATCATTTGACTTGAATTTCCTTGTTCTATCACAAAATTCTCCCAGTGTCAGTTGACGCAGCTTATCACCCAACTGTATACATTTTGGATATGCTTTGGGAGATGGGTTTCCCCAAGAAAATGGATAATTGGAAGATTCACTACACTGAAACTCAATGGATGATGATAGAGAATTGCTAGTCGTAGGGCTCACGGGTGGATCAACGGTGACACTCAAGGGTGACGTCGGAGGTTGAGAACTTTGTTGGGGGATAGCACTGTTTAAATTGAACTTGATATTGTGTTGCACAGAAATGTGTTTGTTGAGGTTGGTCGTTGATTTACTCTTTCCTCCACGTGAAATAAGTTTGTTGCTAATATTACATTTCGCGTAATTTTCATTGCCAACGTCAAAAGCAAAGTATTTCCATGCTTGGGAAGACATGACAATAAAATTAACAGGTTAATTGCCACCAGTATAAATAAATCCACTGAATATCTCCACAAAATTCGGTGAGGACGTATTTCACCATGCCTTCGTGCACTGTGGAATAGGAACACAGACAACAAAAGACAAAAGAAAAGAAACATTGGAAAAACGACTTCCGTTGAAGTTTGCAGGACGATCCACTAGAGAGCGTGAGCGCGTGCTCACGTTAACCCGGAAATTTGAAATCACGTACCGTTTTGGTTGGTTTTTATTTCTTCAGAATCGACTTTGAAGGCTTCGATTCTTCGATTCCGCTAAGAATCGGTGGAATCGGGAATCGGAATCGACCCATCCTTACTCATAACCTTTCTTTCATTATTAAAGGCACTTTCTTTGTTACAGCAGAGGCTTTTTTATAGCCTCAGTGTTATTGTGAAAAATGTGGAATTAGCCACGTTGTTTGGCTGGATCAGTTGCACGAATATTGTTCCCGTAATTAGCTATGATTTCTTACTTTATTTCATCAGTAATATGCTTAGGCTTCTTACTACTGCTATCACTATCCATTTTTAAAATCTTAGAAGCCATAATAAGGGGCAAAATTAGCAAAATATTTTTTTGAAATGTAAACTACCCGAAGTACCTCAGCAAAGTACCTTTTTTGGCCACACTTGACTAACAGCAAATTAAATGCTTTTCTGTTAACATTAACTGTTTCCGGCTGAGGAATTGATTCATTGTGAGATTGAAAAGACTTTGTAATATTCCACAACTTTTCATCTCACAGCTAAAGTTGAAAGGAAAGGTTGCCTTGGTCATGAACAGGGTTATTGTTTGCCATCTAAGTCAAAATTTCAATGCCAAACCATTCATAAACTGAATCGGTTGTGAGCCGAGGTTCCACCGTACTAAAATGTGAAATGGAAGGGTGATCGGGGGCCTTCTGGAGCCCCCTGGCCCTTTGACCTCTTAAAATCCATTGTGACAACCCAAATTTGATCTTCCCACCCCTTGCAGACAGTGGGACAATAGCACCGCAGTAGAGGTATGGAGGAGGGTCACCCATCCAACCTCCATTTGGTCCCAACGTTGCATAATTTTGGTGTTCTATTGGGAAATGTTGTTTCTACATGGCTAGGCCTTTCCACTGTACTAGTACTGGAAAAACACATCCTCATAGGCCTGCTCCTCCATATCACAACTATTTTGAAAACAACTAACTTAGTTCTCAGTTACTATTATTTTCATGTTGGTTTGAGTTTTAAAGGTGTTTTGCATTATGCTGAAGTTGGTTGTGCAAGTCACTTCAAGTATTGTTCCAGTGTCTATGTCATGCACATAGAGGCTGAAAAACATTTAATGTGAAGTCTCTTAGAGTTCTGGAACTAGTAGGAATGGCTCCCTCTCTCACTACATTGAGGAAATTAGTGGCAGTTGGGAACATTTGCTGCTACCTTGACAATAGGTGAAAGTGAATGATGTGGGCCCTGAAGTATAAGTATTCTCTCTGATACAGTTTTAGGAGTGATTGATGTGCTCTCATATTCTTTCATACCCCTGCCTGCCTTGGTTCACTAAGTAAAGAAATATGGGATGTATGAAAGTTAGTCCACGGAAATGAGTGTGAAGGCTTTTATTTATATCTTCCCAAGAATTGGATACTTAAGGGGGATCTCCCTAGTTTGTTGGAAGCACTGGTGGTTTAAGGTAGTAAAGCAACCATTTACAATTTTATAGAGGTAAATTTTTATCAAAGTGAAAACCCAAATGTTATAACTACATAGTTAGTTCTACCATTTTTTAAGATTTCAGCATGTTAGGTTTTGACTTTACTGTGTGCAGGCCCGGTGACAGGATTTTCGGGCCCCTGGGCAACTGAGTGGTCCGGGCCCCCTAAATCCCGGCAAACCCCCTCACTCAATTTAGACCAGAACTGCGAACTTTCAGGTTATTTTTATAACCAAGACTTACCTGATTATCAGCTTTTTCTACAGAAGAAACTTACACAATGTCATACATTACCATTTTATTTACTATAAATTGTCCTTTTTTTAAATTAAACATGTCAGTGGAATGGGATGGGGAAACAATTTCTAAATGAAAACTTTTTGACGGTGAAACACATTTTACACTTTCATTTTACAGTAATCAAAACTAAGACTTACTTGAACTTGAAAATTTTATAAAAAGCCATACATTAAACGTACTTTTCCTTTTTTTCAAAATTAGCATACCCACAATTACTCCCATCTTTTCGGAGATACGGAGATAATTATATCACCACCAAATTAAAATGAATGCAGAGTATTCACTTCTACTAAGCTTTGTATTCACTACAACTCTCTCAATCAAATATAACAGCCGGGAATGAGTAAAAATAATGTAAGTTAAGGGTTTTGACGAACAGAATATATTTTGTTGTGCCTCAATATTAAGTTATTTTCGATAATTTGTTTCCTTCCTGCGTGCATAATTCAAGTAAAGTAGAAACTAAAGTTTTCCTAGATGAATAAAGTCTAATGTGACGTATAAATCAGGGATATACATATTGTAACGCAGGGAAAATGAAAGATTTGAGTAGATTTTCTAGATGAACAACGAAAAGCTCCGCGGTGTCCAAAATGTACCTTTCTGCATGAACCTCCTAGTAGGGTCAAAGGCTTGGACTGCTGGGGCGAAGGGGCAAATAAACGGAAAGAATTTCTTAATAGTGTCCCTCTGGAACGTAAAATAATGTTTCATGTGAAAAATACAGGAATTTTAAGGCTTTGAGGGTGTGAATGAGAAGTTAACTTTTGAGAGGAGAAACCTTGAACGCGATTTCGCGTACGCTTACAGATCTTAATATTTCTACATCCCCATGATTTTATACGTGTAGAGCCGGTGGATATTGATAGAAATGGACACATACTAAAAAAGGCGAATTAGAAGCGTCATTTCCAGTGTACGAAAAATGAAATGCAATTTTTGGCGTCGCAAATGAATTTTCAATTTTTTTTTCAGATCTACCTTTAAAAAGCATCAACATTTGATTTAATATGAGTCACTTGACAGGCACTTAACATGCCAAATATATACTACTTAAAATGAATTTTTGCTTGAAAATAGCGTTCGCCATTTTGTTACATAATATCACCTACATTTAGGAAGAAAACTCCCAACGTTAAGCGCAGTAAAGTAAAAGTGTGGTTAATAGACCTACTAGTTTTTTATCCGACCAAATTCCTCCCATAGCGTCACCCTCAACTTAAATAGGAAGATTTTCGTAGAAAACTGAAGTCGGGTGTAATTTTGGAATTTTGGCTATGTTTAAGCCCCTGCATCTCGGTAACGGAGACAGAACATGACCAACGACATGCCATCCCATGGTTGCCAATCAATTATGAGTATTTGTACCAAGTTTCATGATTATATCTCCAAAAAAGCCATTTTGGAATTTTGTCAAATTTTTTTCGACTTCAGCCTATTGTGCATCGGTTCAAATTTTCCTTCCTCTCCTTTCTATTAACAAAAATCACACAAAATCATGACAGTTCGTGTATGGGCCTTGAACTTATTTAAGTAAAACAAGGAAACAAATTTAGAAAAATTTCAGAAGGATAAATTATGCATTTATCCTTCTTAATTAATTACTCTCTGAAATATGTATATATTCACAAAATTTTAATGTAAAATATTTTTTGCTTGCCTATTTTATTTTACCCGGGAGTTAGGGATTGCAATCCCGGAACCCCGGATGAAATGACAATATTGAAATCCCGGGATTTAATATATACGAATCCCGGGATTGACGTACACCTTTTCGCTATCAGGCAGCGCTAATAAGTAAGTTTTCTTGGACATGAAATGCAACACGTTAGACGTCTGAGTCCATTTTCTAATGCTATTTTTTAGGAATAAGTAATTTGTCATCATTTGTAATACATAAGAAAAACGGAAATGAGCTTACGGTGCGCGTGTTAAAGACATAGTGATCGCCAGCATTAAACAAGATGGACTAAATTCCAGAAAATGTTGTTTAACTTTTGATGATGATCCCGTAATCCCGGGATTGAAAAATCTCTCCGAGATTGTAATCCTACTGGGAGGCTAGGTTGGGGGGCCGCGGTCCCTCCCTACCCTGTGTATGGGCGCTCATGTATACAAAACCAATGACAGAACACTAGAATGTGTATCTTACTACTGCTAATCTGTAACTTTTACTGTAGAATAAATGGGGTTTCTTGTCGTTCAGGTTACAACATTTCGCTGAGACTCGAATGTTCGCGGCAAAGGGAGGGGAGGTGAGTCTCAGCGCCCGCGCTTCTCGCTCTATCGTCCCCATCACCCCAAAACCCTTGATGACCACAACAACAATGCTAACGCCATACTTCTCTATTGCACACTGACACACGCTCTGCCTTCATTTGGTTTTTTCACTTTTTTAACAACAAAATTTTGTATTCCTTTTGGCATTTAAATTTATTCATACTTTAAACTTTTATATTCAATTAATTTATTTTGGCCCGGGCCCCTGGGCATTTGCCCCCTTTGCCCCCCCTTGTCGCCGGCCCTGACTGTGTGAATAAAAGAAGTGCGACCAAGAAAATTCTTGATGTGAGGATTTGCTGAGCATGAAAAACTTGCGAAAAATATAATCTGCAAAAACTAGTAATTCTGGAATACTCTGTTTAAGTCCTCACATCCATTTAATCATTTTGAAACAAAGTATTCCTGCTTTGCAGGTTTTTCATATTTTTAGCATTAGTATATAAAAGGGTTTTGCCAATCAGTGGAAATGCAGTTGGGTTTAAAACTGCAGTAAGTAGTTGGTTGGTGCACTTCCATGCATTTGCATCAAGAGTGAACCACATGCTTCAAATTTTGTGCTTAGGGTTTAACATTTTAACTAGACCTCAGCATTTTGATGCATAGTTTTCCATGGCATTTTTTCTGTGGTAGGTTTTACTGAGCCTGAAGTTCCCTCCACTAGGCACTCAAGTAGGTACTGGTTTGCCACTGAAAAATCTGCCAGTGCCAAAAATCGAGCCAGGTCCTCGAGATGGGAGGACAGCTCTTTAGCCACCACACCAACCGAATCACTGTATTGTATATCCCAATCCACATAAGCTGCAGGGGCACATAAAAACATTTGTTTTGACTTCATACTTTGGAAAAATTACGTATCTATTGCTGGTGATGTTGTTTATGGGAAAACTAAATCATAATGTTTTACTGCATAGAATTTACTATTTTGGAAATTATGTAAAATTAGAGCAAAGTGGAAAGGCAAGATTTTATGGTTTAGTTTAGCAGAATTGTGCCACTAGAAACTCATTTACAGAAGTCTTGTGGTCATGTCAAGCACTGATAGTGACAATATAGGATGATTGGTGATTCCCATTTACTTCTGTGGAGACAAACTTATTTATTGAAAATCATTGTACTCTGTGAGCTCCACCATCACCAGACAAGGTGACCTTCAGTTTGAACTTCATGGTTGAACTTGCAGTAGGGGGTACGAAAATACATATTTTCTTGTGATGCCCATTTGAATAACTTCATTTATGTCCAGGCATATTGACAGCTTATCATTGTCATTGCTGCACATGCTGAATTGATTTGGGTCAGGCCTTTAGTTGTTCAACCCCTCTAGTTGTACATTTTTGTATTTTCTTATGGTAAAACTGTGGTTTTGTGTGAAAATGTTTAACTTCTTGCTTCCTTTTGTAAGGCTTCAGTTAGTCATCAATGAAGTAATTTTTATCAACAACAATTGTTCTTAAGAGATATTTTATGGTACTATTATGCCATACTGCATGTGGGAGGAAAATAATGAACAAGCTGTACCACTTGGTGTATATTTTTTGATCATTCACCTCTTCAAGCTTTTATTCCCTACCCTTTAGTGCTTTTATCATTTAAGGAGTATGAATGTATTGTAAAGATTTTTGTACTTGTGTTAGTGAGATGTGAATTTTCTATTTTTTTCAGTTGTAGACCGCATTCAGGAGAATGAATCTGTGAAAATGATACGAGTGAAAGAAGGCCTCCTTAAACTTTCGGAATCTTACATAGAGCTGGCTCACAAATGTAATGTGATACATGATGCTCAGAAAGACATTGCTCATGAAATTCCAGATGTTCATGATAGAGATCTTCAGGAAATTAAATATACAGGTGAGCTAGTGTTAATGAAAGGTTATTAAAATTAAAAACATTGCATTAATCTATGACCAGTATTGTCTCCTTATCTGCTATCATTTCACTATGAGCAATGAGTTTGAAATGATGAGCATTTGGAAAGATTTCCTTAAGATCAAAGTGTAAGGAGACAGCAACATTATGTACTCTAAATTGAATAGAGAGGAAGGGATGATTTAACCAAAATATAAGTGGATTAAGTGTGTCTTTGCATAAAATTAGGTAATTTCCTGACACATTTATAACATGTCATGGAATGTAATGCAGTTTCTGGGAACTTCATAAGGTTGTGGACCATTGAATATGTTAGGGTTTTGAAAATAGAACTCATTTGGTGGTAGAAGACTTCATGTACTCTGCTTTTCCTTTCAAAGCCTTACTTGGAGACAAAATGTCCCAAGGTGTGAGCTCTTATGTTGTATTTCCCTTCACTGCTCCACTTCTTCCTTGAAGAACTCACACCCTCATTCCATTCTGGATATCCCTTACCCCTCTTTTTTGCAAAACCAGATCTTGCACCCAGTCACAACCTATGCCAAATAAAATACCTACTTCTCATATAATAATGAATGCTCCATGCTAATTGAAGACGAAGATAACTTGGTGAGTTTCATGGTATCTGTTCTCTTTCTACAGGCTCTCAAGCAACGAGGCGGGCAGTATCCAGAGTAAAAGATCTTCTGAGGCAATACCGCCGCAGTTCTCATAACATGGTTCCAAGTGCCACTATGCGAGATGAACCTCCTCCGCCATACTATCCAAACTTGTCTGATGAAGCATGCTCAGTTAGTCATGGGGACCACCCAGGTGACACAACCCGCGGCTCAAGTCCTCCTGATAATTCCAGGGAAAACAGTCAAAATGACTTGAATCTTCCAAATGTATCCTGATAACGAGAGCTGTCAAAAAATTAACTCGGCTCTTTTGTGATCAAGTTTTCTAAGTAACTTGAGACACTTTTGTGATGAACTGCCTTTTCCAAATGTTTTTATTTTGATTACTAACCGTAACCTGAGAGGCTGTGCTAAACTTTTTTTTAATGATCAGAGACCTATGTACTTGTACATATATATACATGCATATATTTTTT
Source organism: Platycnemis pennipes (assembly GCA_933228895.1). Lineage (NCBI taxonomy): Eukaryota > Metazoa > Arthropoda > Insecta > Odonata > Platycnemididae > Platycnemis > Platycnemis pennipes. Next base: position 52,819,978 of record OW121846.1, read on the forward strand.
CTAATGTAGCATTGCTGCATGTGGCAGTGGTGTGCATTGTGATTTGTCGGCATTGAAAAAGCTCAATAGCTGCTACTCCTGAAAAGAAATCTCTATATTATTTGAAGCTTCCAGGATGTGACTTCTGGTCAACTGGTTCCTGTGTTAATGAAAGGGAAGTATAGTCGAAACTTCTCTCTCTTTTCCTTTGCTCCTTTGTGCTCTGTTGGATGTATTGGAGGTGATATAGTTTTTAGTAGAGACTTGGAGTTAGCTAGGAAATCTGGTCAAATCTGTCTGTCTCGGCCAATCACCCAGTATATCCCATATGCTCATCCATATAAGACTTAACTTTGCTGGTATGAACAGCCAGCAAGTAAATTGTGTGAGGAAAAGAATTCCCTGTTTCTGTAATCAGGAATCTTGGGTAGTGTGCAATGGCCTGACAAGCAAAAGGTCTGTGGTTCGATTCCCAGTTCAGAAAACCTAACTCCTTTGGCAATTTTCTCTGCACTTGTGGCTGTTCCTAGTGGTACGTTTAACTCTTTCAGTGGTGGCTCATTGCCCTTAGTGATGATTTATAGGATCCATTCTCGTGAGTGCCATCCTTGATGGATTGTAGTGGCAAATGAGACCTAGTTCTTGTAGATTCTCCTAATAAATACTTTTGGGATCAGTTTTTCCATATATTGTGATGGTCTGCACATAAGGCTGGCAAGCCTAAGGTCTGCGGTTTGATTCCTGGTCCACTTCGGTAATTTTCGATGCACCCTCACCCAATTTCGCCTTTGCATGTACGAGGTGGACACCACTGATTTTCCTCTCATGATCTTGAAATTAGTTGCAATTAGAAATTTCCTCTCCGAGGGAATTCTTTTTCCATCCCAGGAATTTGCGTTGCATGATGAACAGTGCTTATGTTGTCTAATTTTAGCCTTGCCATTCTCCCAGCCTTTGCACCTAGCATCCTTGGATAAGAATTCTTTGGATATTGTCTGGGTGGAAGCAAGTTTGTAGTACTGCTGAACAGTGTTAGTCAGTGGAATGTTATATTCTAGCATGGTGATTACATTCTATGCTATAACTAGAATTTCAGATGCATAATCTTGCATAATCTCATATCATTTTCCATTTATAGGGTACTTTGAAAATCTTGAAAATCAGGAAAATATGTGAATTTCATTTGGGCCTTGAAAACTGGATCTAAGACAGGAAATCTAGAATCTTACCTTGAATTTTGAAGAATTACTTTAATTCCTCATTTCCATGCACGAATAATCATTGATAATTTTTTGACATGTTTTAATGTAAAGATTTGGTTAATTGCTGAAAACCCATCTGTTCTCACTTAAGAGCGAGAAATGATGCATTGTAATAAGAAAGAAGGTCGAGTTTTTGTATTTTGAAAGAGTAAAGTGGTTGGAAGGTGGCAATATAATTTGTATTGGAATAATGATGTGCAATTTTCCACAAAAAAATAACTTTCAATGCGACCCAGGATTCAGTGTTGATACATCATCATCAGAGTACAAATGGTGTTAGGTATAGCCAATATATATATCTTTTGGAAGAGGAATAGGAGGGGAGTGAGGAGAGTTGATGCGTGGAAAAACCGAAGGAGGAGGTGAAAGGGGGATGGGGAGGAGTGGAGAGTGGGAAAGTGGTAGTGGAACTGATGGAAAGAAAAATTCCACTCCATTTCACAAGAATCCTCGGATTTTATAAATATCATTTGTGTCTGTACCATTTAAGATTTAGGTTCAGCGTGGGGTTTTATGTTTTATTTGGACTGCTTATTTTTTTTATGAAGCCCTACCTAATGGATTTTTACAAAGCTATGATTTTATAATTCACTATTGTTTTTTGTTGCTCATTGTCAAATTTTATCTTTCCATTGAAGAGAATATCTCTATGAGATGTTTTATTCTTATTAGAGTTGAATACAGAAGTAGTCCGCAATGGTGAGTAGGGCTAATAGTGAGAGTATCACTATAGGAAGTGTGTTTTTCTCCTTGGCTGGTCCGCAGTGAAAAGTATAGCTTTTTTGGATGTATGGAGTGGTCGTTACAACATATGCAACAATTTATCACTGTGATAGAGAAATATATTTTGCACAGATTCAATTCTAGTTAACATCATCTCACTCATCCATTACATTGTAAAGCCTCAAGTGATTACATTTCATTGATGATGCCAGTATTATCATCCCGGTGGTATAACTCTTGAACCAGCTAATGGTATGGCATTGATGACAATATTTCATTTCTTTATAAATGGTATGATTTTCAACATGTTTTTTATGCATTACTACAATATCACAATAGTTCATCTTCACCCTAAATAGTCACTATGATACATGATGATAGGGAAGCATAAAAAAACATACTGGTCATCTAAAGCAAGCGAAATTGGGAATTCTATCAGCCTTGAAAACCATAAAAACACCTGGAATTAGCTTATTTATCATGTTTACTTCTATTTTCATTTTACATCAGTGTTGCTCTCTTAACACTAGTCAGTTGGAATTGGGTGTCATAATTTTGCGTTTTGCATATTATGGAGGATGAATTTTTTTCATGAAAGGATAGAACTTTAGATTTCTATAGAAACGAGTGTTTTAGGTTCACTTGGTCACATTCTCACCAGTCCAGAGATGATTTTTGTGCCTGTCTCTGTATGTGAAAGGATTTTGTAAATGCCATAATTCAGTAACTAATTGTCATAGGATGATGGATCTATGTTCTAAGCACTTTTAAATTTTCTGAGGAAAAATGGAAAAATTTGGAATTTAGTTGAGAATGGTCCACTAAAAGTAAAATTTTCTAAATAATTCGATTAACATTTTTAAATCTCACTAGAATTGCACTGGACAAATGATTGTTTGTGTATTGATTTTAATATACTTCTTATTAATGCTTTTCAACTGTAACACCTTTACGGTAAAAACATCTGGGAGTTCATCCACAGTGAGTAGTCCAAGGGTGATGACAGTTTCTCCAGAAATCCTGCTGGCATCTTCTGGTCAGAAGTGACACCATCGGGGTAGCTGGAGAAAGTGTTGTTGCCCTTAGACTACTCAACATGTGGAATGCCCAGAAACTCTCACCATGGACTGTCAACACTGTGGAAACCACAGATCCAAATTGAAACACCTTTACTTCTCTTTCAAAAATTTTTAGCAAAATTGCAGTCTCACTTTTATCATTTATATTATGTAATTAATTTATGATGGATGTAATATTTAGTCAATATTGAATCTCCAAAATGGACATTTCAAATTTTGTTCTGAGACTCCCTTAATATCTATCACTGACTTCCTTCTAAGGAAGCTGGTCTACTCAAATTTTGCTCTCTGTAAAAATATGGAGAAAATCATGCGATTCCATTATCATCACTTTTAAAACTTTTTATTTTAGTAAGTATTTTAGAATGTAATTTGTTAGTTGAACTAGCATCTGTTCTGAGATTTTTAAGTAATATGATTATTAAGGGTGATTGCAATAAAAATCTTTTTCTATTGAAGAATATACATGCCAATAAAAAAACCACATCACCTAAAGCAAATGATGACAATATTGTGTTTCCGTGAAACTGACCAATATTGTTATGCAAGTTAAAATGATTGTATGGAGTTTTGATTTATAGCATATCAGTAGGTGAGTATGCCTCTCTTTGAAACCACCTCAAACCATTGATGAACTCCGGATTTTAGGCGAGGTGCAGATTTAGACAGTATACTTAAAATGCACCCCATTTTGTGTGAAAAAAATTGTCAAACTATTTGAGAAAGGACTCTCGAACTGTAATTTATCTTTGGAGAAGCTTGTGTCACTGGTGGAGCAGGCATTATGAGAAAATTTGGAAGGGTTGATGATGCCCAATGTTTTGCTCTGAAGTGGACTCCATTCGAATTCTTTAAGAAATGATGAAAAATTTCTGAGAAAACTGTTGCGTTGAATCAATGAGTAATTATTGAAGAGTAATTGTTTATAATGGGAATTACCCAATACCTAAGATAATTTGTGCCATAGAGAATAGTTGGGTAGTTGAGAAGAGGTAGGAATTTGGGGAGGTATGGAGTGAAACCTAGTGCTGGAATGAGCCTGCTCATTATGGAAAGTGCCTAAGGGATCCACGGTTGGAAGTCCTATCTGAAAAATGAGTACTGATCTTAAAGTGCCCTCCACTCAACATTGATTCTGCTTAAAATTTGTTGCTACTGGGACTCAAACCCAGGCCCTTAGGATTGGGAAGCCAGTACTTCAGCCATCACACCAACCTGATCCACAAAATCAAGAGTAGCTTTGCTCAAAGTATTAAGCACCAAAATTATACAATAAACCACCTGCATTAAATGTTAAGTTAATTATAGGTTCTCACGTGCTAATAAAACATGCAAGTAACTATATGTGCACCCTATTCCTAGTTATATATTTTTAATTTTATCGCTTGTTATTTTGCAATACATTTACATTAATGTAGAATGACATATAAGCTGTACAAAACCTTATTTCTTTAGTCCTTTTCAAAGTAACTTTCCTTTTTTTGCCATTAAAATGACAAAAGCCTGGGAAATGGTACTCACCAGTTGATGACTGTGCTTGTTCATAGCTATCATTTGTTTACCTGCTTGACAATTGGCTCTTTGTGCCTTCACCTAAATTGAGAATTGAATTTCCTCTTGATATGAGGTATGTGAGCAGTCATGTTAATTGTGAGATGTGTTTATTTGTTAAGATTCAGAGTTCATGCCAAACTGGAAATTTGGAGTTAAACCTGGAAGTAAGTGAGGTAACTTGACCTGGGGTAAAATTATTTTTATCTTGATGTGTTTTGTAATGAAATATAGCCTACTGTTACCACTGTAAATAGGCCTCACACAGGCACTTAGAAAACCAAGCATTTGTATATATTCTCCATGATTGTCAGTCTGGAATCCACGGTATGATTTCACCAGTACAGGAAGCGCACAGTGGTCTAAATATTCTCCAAGCATTTCAGTTACCAAAAATAGGCCTTTTTAAGGAGTTAGGCTTATATAGACTTAAAGGACCCATGTCATTGAATACCATTCTGGGTCATTCTCTTCCTCTCCCTATTCAACAGAAATTTAAGTTTACACAAAGAAGTAGATTGTAGCCGTCTTGCTCACTCAATAGGTTGTTGAAATTGATCTTGTGATTTCCCCTCAAAACCTATATGGGTTTTAAAAACAAATTGATATCCAATTTGAATTGTTATTTAAAAAAATATTTTTCTGCTGTATGCATACAGGGGGTCCTTGAGTTACGATGCAGTTCTGTACCTCTGATAGGGATGTGAACTGAATTTTGTTGTCAGTACCGACCCAAGCCTAAGTCATGTACCTATCTTAACCCAGTAGTGAAAATCATGATGCATAATATTATACGTCGAAGGAGGAGGTTGGGGGATTGAAAAGTGGCCAAAATCACCTTTCCTAATACTGAATGTCCCTTCATAGGGTAAGCTGAAATGCATCTCAATTTTTTTGAAGTTCTTTTGGGAGTGAGTGTCGTAAATTGAAACATCATGTGTCAAGACTGTCATAACCCAAGGGCCCCCTTGTACTGATTACCAAAATTCATTCAAATTTATTACTTGCTACCTCAGATAATTTGTTGTCCTTATACCCTTGTCATTTCTGAGACATTAAAAGACATAACTTCTCTCTGTGAAAATACAAGCACCTATGTATGCCATGTGGTTTCTTGGTTTAAAAGATGTCCAGATGATTATATCTTTATTGAGCTTTTAATTTGCAGATAAGTTCCCTGCTACATTTTAAAATTGCTAATGAAATGTCCAAGATGCATTAAATCCTTGAGAAGGCTTCTGCAATGTGATGAGGTTGAAGATCTAGGACTTCTGTGTGCTCTTCTGTATTTGCCCATTGTGTCAGATGTCAGTTTTGCTGCCAGTTGAAGTCATTTTCTCTGACCTGAAGATGCCAACCGCAACACTGGCAAAACTGTCATTTAAATCAATGGACAAACATAGAGAAGCACTTGGAAGATGTGAGCCTTCAAGTCCAAGGTATATTGTTTGGACAAATTTTATTAATACTTGTTTATAAAGAATGAGTGATATGAGCATTTTTTCAGTTACATCAACATATCATCTACTTTTATATTTTTATTAGTTTCTGTTGTTGCTGTTCACATTGGGGATGCTTACAAATGTGATATGTAGAGTTATGCAATATCTTTTGAGACTTGTGGAAAATTATTGCATATTTAATTTTTTGGCACCCATTAGTGGTTATATTTTACTTAAGCCCATTTCACCCGATACTTGATCCAGCACAAGGTCTAGTATACTCGCTAGTATGCTAGCTTTCCAGTATCATGTGAACGGAACCAGTATATTGGCTGGCAAGCATGCTAGCTAGTATACTCGCTGAGCTACTGGATTTCGTACTTGATGCAGTACTAGATTTCTAGTAGGACCTAGTAGCCCAGTAGCCATCGACCAATCAAGTCACGTTACAGACGCTGTGCGAACTTCTCTTTTATTTAATTAGTATGGAATCATATGGAATAACCGATTCATAGCAAGCACAAGGTCGATGATCGTGTGAAACCCCCCAGGACGGTTCCAATCATACTAGATTCCATCCTCAATATCAAGTAGCGGCTAGCACACTAGGTCTTGTGCTGAATCAAGTATCGTGTGAAACGGGCTTTAGATTTGTTAATTTTCATTCCATTAGAAATTGTAGAAATAGTATTGGTACCCAAAATTTCTTTTTTTATGTAATGTAATGACTGACATAAGTTTATTTTGACTATGATGCAATGTGTTGTAAATGTTACCCTCTGATTTTCACTACTGGCATACACCTGAAATATTTATGGATCAAAGATGATGTCATCATGAGATCATGTTATTTTTACTCAATGAGGTAAAAATCTGAAAACCAGAGATACATAATTTGTACTTCTGTATTAAGGACTGTTTTCATACTATTGGAGATACATATTTGAGTATAATAAATATTATAAGATATAGAAAGCCTTTGATTTTCTAATCTCTTTTGTTGCTGTTAATGGTAAAATAACTGGTGTTAATTCCAGTACTGCTAGTCTGGTAATTCAGTGTTGCCTTTGTGCATTTAATTTTGGGCATGTGATTTTCTAGAATATCAAAGAATGCGAATTGGAAAAGTTAAACATTTGAGATATTAACATCAGTTTTTGGTCAATGTTATTATATAATGAAGTTTTAAACTTTTGAAGGCGAATGGAAATTTTTCATCTAGCAATTGCTTTGCCAAATCCTATGTGCAATTCTAAGAAAGTGTGCATTTGGAACATACTTACATAGTTTCAAAATGAAAAGGTAAAAAAGTTAGCTCTTTGCACTCAAATTTTACATTTAATACTTTAAGGTAACACAAAATTATTTTTTTTCCTGCTTTCACCCAAAGTTGGACAATAAATTTCCCTTAACTCAGAATATGGGTAGATTTTTCTTTTTCAGGTGCCCAAAATATTTGTGACTAGCTAGAAAATATTTCGCATTATATTTTGGAAGTATTTCCATTGTATGAATTTTACATTGCTACTTACCACATAAGAATTTTGGTTTTCACTGCTGCTTTTTGTTTCAACAATACCTATATCATGATGATTTAATAGAGGTAAGTCACAACTTAGTCACAATTTTCTTTTTGTAATGAAACATCCATTCAGTATTTCCCTTCCTCTACATTAACCCTGGAACTTGCATATTCTTAGTATTTACCCAAGAGGAATGCTCATCCATCACCTCTGTCACCGCTACCAAAACTAAATTTTGATGAAGGATATCTGGCTTTCCTGGTGTATTGACTGGAGGAAGTGTTCTTTGGTTTTCTATCTAAGTGAATATTTCCGTTAACGGGCATAAAATTTTTCACCCCACTCTCATGGTGCAGAACCCATTTTAATTTAAGTGTAGAACTGGTGGATGCATCCATTCTCCCCATCTAAGGAGATGTTCACCCTGAAGATGATGGCAGACTCAGTCTACAAAATGTCAGAGCAAATCTACTCTTCAATGAGATGGGAAACTATTGAACTCTTCTGCCTCTTGAGCCCACTTTTTCTTGTAAAAATTGGGAAAGCATTTGGGAAGTTTTAATTTTAATTGCCGCAAAGAATTTATCAGAAGTGTAATATTATATGAGAGTGTTTCTATTACCAAATTACTGTTTACAGGCATGAATTCAGAATTTTTTACACCTCTCAACCAAAATTTAATGATATTGAAAGAATGATGTCAAATGCAATAATATATTTGCCTCTTACTCTTTAAATAACCTATTTTTCATGGAGTACTTGGCTCAGATTAAACTTTTATATAATTACTTACAGGCATGATTTCTCTAGTTCAAAGTCTGAAAAATGGGTCAATGAAAAGTGAAAGGAATCTTACCATCCCTGTGGATGATGGGCCCCATCTCATTCACCAATCAACTTTGAACTTCTTTCCTTTTGTTGTTGGGATGGGGTTGGTGTGGTGGCTAGAGTATATACTAGCTTGCCATCTTGATGGTCTGGGTTCTAGTTCGAGCAATGTCACATGTTTCTGTGGTATAATGGTCCATACTTGTCAGAGAGCCAAGAGGATCTTCCCTGAATGGAATCAAGCAAGGGCTCCATGGTTATAGTAATATGAAAATCAATGTGTGCATGCTATAGCATATAGAAGAGAGAAAAGGAAAGCAGATGTGATCCTGAATGGGGATAAATTAGAGCAGGTGGAAATATTTACCTACTACTGATCCTGGGAGCAACATTACATGGGATGGGAGACAATGGACATCAACCAAAGAATTGCTCAGACAAAGAGGCTCATGAGAAGACATCTTCTCTGCTCTAAGAAGAATACTATTGGAGAAGGAAGCAACCAGTAGAAACATTCCAGTGGGCAGTGGCACACTATGTATTGAAGAGTAGACTATTGGAAAAATGACATGAGAGAGACGTGAGACCTTTGAAATCTGGTGCTAGAGAAGGACACTGAAGATCAAATGGGAAGGGTAAGAAATGAAGCATATAGGAGATCTGAAGATGATCATCTTCGAAAGGACTATGGAGCAGCGTATGGAAAAGAACAACAGATTGGACACACCTTAAGGCTCAGTGTGTTTGTAATTAACATCCTGGAGGGCAATATTAATGGAGAGGCCCTACAAGGAAGACTGAGGGTCTTGGAAAAACCTAGGTGGTGTTGGTAAGAATAATTATCAGGAAAAGGGTTGAAATGGAATAGAAAGAAATGGAGAGTCTCAGTTGATCAATCTTAGGATTTATATATATATATTCAGCATATGCTGAATACTGGAACGTAATATTTTTTGAATAAGGTGCAGCATACAGTTTTCACCTCAGTGAAATTAGACTGAAGGCGTCCAGAAGTTGTGTGTTGCAAAAGATTCAGTATAGAAGCGTAATTTTCTGTAGAAACGTCATGCATTTATTTCAACAATTCAAAAGACGTCAGCACCATTGTAGGGAAATAAAACTTACATGAAAAAAAAGGCCTCCCAGATTTCTCTTTGGAAAAATGTAGCTCAAATATGGAAAATTATTTTATTTTTAAAAATAAGTAGCAGAACAGTATTTTGTGAAGAAATTGCGTGATGTATAAAGTATGAGATGATAGATAGAACAAAGTAAAAAACATTTCTTTTCTCTACAAAACTCCAATTAATGAACCTCCACTAAACCAGCAAAATAGAATAAAGCTGTTGCCAGGGCCGAGACTCTCGAGGTTAAAATATCGATTCCAGTACAGATAGGATAAAATTCTGGATGGAAGCGGGTGCTACGCAAACGTCGTAGTAGAACTGCACAGCTCTTTTATTTAAAGACACATTTGGGACGAAGATTTAAAAAATTACTAATGTCTGTAGTTATTTATAATTTTTAAATTATAATTTGTTTGGCAAATTTCTAGGACGGCTTTTCTTGGAGCACCAGTACTTACGCTGTGTATTCGGGAATGTAGCTGGCAAACCGGTACGTCAGGGAAGCCTAATGAAAAAGATTGCCTGTTTGCCCTGTTTGTGTTTACCGCCAACGAGAAGCCCATTTCCATGTGGTTTTCTTCTGATCTAATGAGAATTATTATGCTGAAACTGCAAATTTTTTTATCATAACATCCACATAAATTTTTTTATGGATAATGAGGGCAATCATTGTGAAAATAAGTCGCCGAAAGAGTTCCTCCTTTCATATTTAGGCCAAGTTTACGCTACTTTCATCCCAAAGTTCAACTTTCAAGAATGGCCGGCATGGATAGTTTGTGCGCCGAGTGTTAGGCAGCACTCTCAACGTTGTTGTGTCTTTAATTGCGGTAGTGTCACGAAATCTCTCCTTTGTCATCAGAGAAAGAGGTTTCTGTCGGCAGTGTAGAGTGACTTATTTTCGTCTGCTATTCTTTATTTGTAGCCGTGAGTGGTATCTTGGCATTGTTCGCGAAGACTGTGCGGAGGTTATGTGTCATGCAGTCAATTTTGCGGATGAAAAATGCTACATTTCAGAGTCGCTAACAGTTTAATCAGGAAGTTCGTTAATTGAAGTGATAGTAGGCACCTCCTGTGAAGGTAATATATTTTTCATTATATTTGTACAAATGAACTTAAGTATGATTATTCATTTACAATTCATAGCATATGGTAGCAAATGTCAAAGTAGTTTTTAATTAGCTTGTTGTGTTAAATATCCTGTTGAGTAAGTTGTTTTTGTTTACTCAATGTCAAACATTGGACACCTATTCAATTGCTTCCTATTTGTGAGCTTCGGAATGTGTGCCTCTCACTCGGAGTAGTATGTCATAGAAATGAACAGAGAGTCATTTTAGTCATGGCCCTCCGTCAAAACGTGTGAAATACCGTGTAAATGACTTTCGCTTGGGAGATGGCCCCGTGGTAATAAATTGTCAGGAACTGCATCGCTTTTTCTAGGCGTTTCTACTATTTTCCATGAACAGAATGAACATCTTATCTTGGATTGTGGAGTATTTAATTCATTTACCAATCATGGCTTCATCTGGTCATTTCTTATACTCAGTATTTTTATGGTCATAGATTTTAGAATGGAAAGTAATTCTTAGGTAATGTAATGAAAATATGTACAAGTAAAAATTGAATCTAGATTGGGAATGACTAATTTATCGTTTTCTGCTAAACTATCATTCTTATCCTTCTGAGAATTCTAGCTGATGGAAGCATAGTTTCTATAGAATATATACATTGTATATATACGTTGTATATATACATTCCAAATCACTTATCTGGAGCAGATAGCTGTATATACACTTTGTCGTTTATGATGTTATTAATATGTTCTTATCAGTAAAACACTACCGGAGACATTCAAATTAATTCGATTATGGAGACCAAAAGACAGTAGACTTGTGATGAGTCTCCTAGGAATATCCGTACTTATATCATTATTGGTGTTTGACTTGTCCAAAAATTTTTGAAGAATTGGTATGCAACTTACACTATTATTACCTCACGTTTACCTGTAGCCCTTCCTCCTCATGGGCTGCCACATTGATGTAACTTGCATTAATGCAAGTTACACCAATGTCTAAAGTTAGACATTTCCATGACATGTAATGTTGAACTGGTGGGAATAATGAAAATTGCCTTTGGTAGTGCTTCCTTTGATCAGTTTAAGGGTTGGCATGTTGAAAGGTCCAGGTCCATGAAGTATCTCATTTTCTCTGTATGGGCTGCTGAGGCATCTGACCACTGGTTTTGGCATTCATGTCATGTTGTTAAGTTAAGAATTCAACTGGGGAAGGTAACAGAACCCCTATCCAGTTATTTGCCCATGACTTATGATGTGTGCAAAGAAATATGATCCTGGCTACTATGGGGCTCAGCCTTCAGAAATGCTTGTGCAAGGAGAGATATGGTCTTTGTGGTTGTTGAGGTTCAAAATTGTTTTGCAGCAAATGAATTTGGAGCAGTGGAAAAGAAAATTTAAAAGTTGACTCCTCGTAGATGAGGGACAAGGAGCAATCTTCACCCTTTGCCACACAACCTCTCGGTGGCTTCCAGGGTATTATGTAGATTTAGATAAGTGTGATGATAATGTCATTGACAGCAATGTAAAAAAATAAATGGAAACTATGGAACAGTTGAAGGAGGAATGCGGTGTAGATGTTATGTACGGATGTTTTGGGTTCTTGCCCTGAGCATCGAAGTGCCGCAGTAGGGAAGTACAAAGAAACTCGTAAATAATACATTGGGAGTCAATGGCCAATAGTTATTTTTTTATTTCTTATTATCAGAACACACACACAAGGGGAAAGGAGGATATTACATTGTGGGGAGTGGCTGTCGGTATGGGGAGTGAGAGAGAATACTTACTACTAAGACAGGGGGTCATGCCACTAGAATAATAAGGCCAAAAGAATTCGGCTTACTAAGGCTACAGCGTGGAGTCCGATGGTCAATGGGGAGGGGGGGATGCTGGGTAGCATTGCATTCTCACCGAGCCCCCATGAATTCACTTAACACTGCCTCACTGCCTTATAGTGGCTATCGTGAACTAAAGTAGAAAGAATCGACCAACAACTAATGAAATGAAAACCCTGCTGCTATAAAAAATCTCCCCTTTAATACAATACCGAATTTTGACAAAACAGCAGCTCCCTGAATGAGAACGCTCTCAGAACTTCTGTGAGGAGGTGGATGCCTCCCTCCCCAGAAAATTTTGAGCTAATGGAAATTTGGAAGCACAGAAAAATGCTTTCGTTAGAAGTGGAAATTTTAGAACTAAAGTGAAATGTTGGATTGGATATTTTAGGAGTGAAGTGAAGCATCGGAGGGTGAGGCCTCGCTTCCCTATTTCATCTCTCTCTTATATAACAAATTGCTAGGCTTGACTTCGTGGAACCACGTATTGATAACGTAAATGAATTCACTTAGTAAAATTCCACAGACTTTTATTAAAACCGACCTAGGTTTCGACTTATACAGTCATTATCAAGGTGACAATGGTACATCACGAGCCCCTTATATACAGAATAGAGTAAGGAGGGAGGGTTGAGGGACAGGGGATAGGGAGGAAGTTAACGTGCAGGAAATGTATGATTGGTCTACGGTGGGAGTGGGGAAGTGGGGACATTTGAGCGAGAAATGTTAGGAATTGTATTACAGGAGCTGGAGGGGGGGAAAGGTAAGGTTAGGAGAGGAGATTGGGAAGGGAGCATATCATTCAGCACACATACATTAGATTTTTTGGAGTACCAAAAAATCTCAAGGTTTTCCAGATAGTCCAGCTTGTGGCACTTACACTGCGAGTGAAGGACTGTTGGGATGAAGTCACTTTGGTGGTCTTCTTCTATTGAGTGCTTGGAGAACTGGGAACTTACATTACCATTCATTAAACAGTGCTGATGTTCTTTTACCCGGGTATGGATAGCACATCCTGTTTGCCCAACATAGATGGCTTTACAGTTGGTACCTTTACAACTAGAAAGTATACACCACTTTTATCTAGCACATTGTATTTATATCTAGAATTAAATAGTAAGTTACTCAAGCAGTTATGGTTGTAAAATGAAACCTTAAATTTGTGTCTCGGTATATAATTGGCTATTTGATATGACAATTTGCCAATAAACAGAATTTTGCACCATCTTTTAACAATGTCTTGCTGAGGTATAGATAAACTGGTAATTAAGCGCACAGCCATTTTCGATTGTTGTCGCTGTAAAACTTTTTCAACTATCTTGCTGTTGTAACCATTAGTCTCTGCAATGCGTTTGATCTGATTTAATTCTCATGTACACAAATTGTCAGCCTTTAATTCCATAGCATTCAGAGCACTATCAATCCCTATGTCTAACAATAATTTCAACAGAGAATTAAAGCAGATCAAATGTACCATTGTCACCTTTATAATGACTGTTTAAGTCCAAACCCAGGTCAATTTTATTAAAAGTCTGTGGAATTCATTTACATTATCAATATGTGGTTCCATGAAGTCAAGCGTAGCAATTTGTTATCTATTCGTTAAGCAAGTACAGCTACTAAGGCTAACTTATATCGGAAACTCTCCATTAAATTCCGCATTGCGAGCCTCAACATCTTTTTTAACAACTGTTGTTTAAAGCGAGGATTAATTGCCTGATACGTCTCTATTCTCTCCAATACTACATGACGTGCAGCTACCACAGCCATCGGAGCAGCTAAGAAGATTTGAATTCAACTGGAACTTAAAAAGTGGTTCAAAATCCGTGATTCACTGTCACATTATCTTTATTATTTACATATGGACTTGGTTTTTTCTTTAAATTAGATTGAGTGGTGCCATATAGTGGATATAGTGAAAACCTCCGTCAGTGTAATTGCCTTTAAGAAGTTAAAAGTTATTCATTTGAAATTAAGTCGACTTTATACCACACAAAAATTGGTTACTCATCTACCTTATCTGTTATCCTCTGAAAGTGTGGTATGTGATAATGCTGCAGTTGACGATTCATTTTACCCTAGGGTGGTTAATCTTTCGGACCATCTGTTCTCAGAACCAGAGTTACAACTACTTAACAAAGGCTTCAAATTTTCCCCGACCTTGGCCTTTTGCTGCAAAAATCTGATTAACCTAGCCGCTGACTGTGACTCTCTCCTCCAAAAAGAAACTCCTGGTTACAAATACTGTATGGCTGAACACCTTTCCAAGTACATCCTTACATCACCAACAGATAGTCGGCAACTGAGCTCCTCGACACAAAGTTTTGCAGCAATTGAAAACCTCAATAAATAGTGCCAGCCTAGTTGCCACTAAGGCAGACAAGGGTAGCAGCATTGTGATTTTATCGAAACCCAACTATGACCAAAAGGTTCAATCATTTTTAAATGACAACTCTTTTGAAATTTTACCTAAGGATCCTACCCCTCGCTTTCAAAAGGAACTGAAAGAAACACTATCCCAGTGCTCATACTTATTCCCCTCTTTACTACATTGGCAATTAGTTAATATGAATCCCCTCCCACCTTGTCTTTATGTACTTCCTAAAACACACAAAGCTAATGTACCCATCCGCCCCATAGTGTCACATTGTTTGGCTCCTGCTCATAAACTTGCCTTTAAATTAAATACCATATTAAGAGAGCTTTTAGTGTTACAGCCTAAATTTACCATTAATAACTATATTGATCTTACTAGGAAACTGGCAGATGTAAAGATACCTCCGAATTCCAAACTAATTTAATGCAAGCAACTTGTTCACTTCAGTCCCTGCAATAGAAGCTGTATCTCTAACCTTGGAATCACTCAAAAATTCATTCGTTGAGCCCAGGATAACTTCTGAATTGGAATTATTATTACATTTGTGTGTCTCCCAAAATTATTTCATTTTAAAAAATTCCATTTATAAACAAACCCATGGCCTATCTATAGGTTCACCGTCATCACCACTTTTAGCAGATACTTTTATGTGTAATTTGAAAACTAATATTTTTACTTCTAATCACCTTCTTTTAAGTAGTGTAATATATTAGTTTTATTATGTTGATGATGTTTTATGTCTGTGGACAGGAAGTCTTCACCAACTTGTCCATTTTACTTGCTTTTTAAATAATTTACATAAATCAATTTAATGTTGCTCATTTATCTCAATGCTGAGAGAGATAAATGCGAGTTTTCTTTGAATAAGTAGCTGTTGCTGACAGCATATGGCGAGTTAGCAGTTCAAACCATTGTAGTAGAACTCAGAACCCGAAACGTACTAACATTCATTTGTGAACGTATGTTGTTGTAACATGCTTTCACACAGTAAATCCCACCAAATCACGTAACAATTTCGACATCACAAAGCTTAACATGCAAAACATATTTTTCCACTTGTGTTTTAGAATTAGTTTGAAGTTGTACTTATTCCTTCCTTGATCTAATTAATTTGTTTCTTCTCATGTTAACTCAATTAGTTCTTTCACACAACCACAAAAATGAAACAGTGAAAGTATGAAAAAAATATGTACACATCAATGTGGTTAGGAATGACAAATATGGATGATTGTCGACAAGTATATGAACATGTTGTTTTAAAATGATGCTGTTCTCCCTTGTGTCCAACCTAAATAATGAAAGAATGCCAACCTAACATTTGACTACACACGTGTGCAACTCTGAGTTACAAGTCTGAGGGTGAGAGACTCTTTATATACCTCTCTTTGCCGGCACCAACTCACTCGCGAGAACTAATTTCAAAAGACTAATACCACAGATTTCCCCCGTTATAATATTCCTCGGAAATGATTTCAGGGATAAAAATAAGCTTGACCGGTAGGTATACACATGATTAATATTCTTTCAATGCTGAGAGAGATAAATAAGAGTTTTCTCTGAATAAGTAGCTGTTGCTGACAACATGTGGACAGTGTTACAAAAAAGTGACTTTTAATGCAAATACCCAAAGGTTTTGTTTTCTCCAGCAATTATTTCCCATCAACATTTTTTTACCATGCAACTTCTCAACATCTCAGGCGCTGACGCACATGCGCAAAAGAGAGCTTGCGAAAACAACCTTGCCATAACCTTAATTTAACATTTCCATTGTAACCTTATTCTTTCAATGTTGCCGCGACATTGTAGCAGCATTGGCAACATTACCAAGGTTCCTGAAGCCTTAACGAAACGTTGCGGCAAGCTTATGTTGTGTCTGGGTATATTCATTCCATTCCAATTTATTATATATTTTCTACATTAAACATCATACTTGTAAAGCATCAATGTGTTGAAAAAGTGGATCAAAATGGAGTAGTGGATCATAGGTGTCATATTTTGGGTGACATATCAATGACACGAAAGAAAGCAAAGTGACGTAAAGCGGGTACCTCCTATGCATGGCATTTCTTAAGAGATATGATTGAATCAAACAGCTCTGGGCAAGTCCAGTACATATGTATGTATCATTCATACATCCAGCCATCTGGGGACATACACATTGGATGAATATGTGAGACAATTATAAAAGAAATTTGCTTAATTTGAGGGAAGGCAACTGACAGATAAGATCTTTTGTTCCGTTTAGGATAGGTAAGCCTTGGGCAGGGATAGGATTTTATCAGGGAATGGTGGAGAGAAACCTGGTATCAAGTTTAGCCTGTTCTTAATGAAAGACACTAAGGAGACCACGGTTTAACGTCCCAACTGATGGAAAGGTACATGGGAAGATGTTGTTATTGGGGGAGACGAGTAACAACTGAGATCATTTAGAAGAGTTGGATAATTGGAAAGTTTAATGTTGTGGCCTTTTTTTCAATAATACAGTAAAACCTCCATACAACGAATTTGTTGGGACCGAAAAATTCATGACTTCGCTGTAGGGGGTTTCGGTGTACGGGGGTGATACGCGGGTTGCGTCATCGCAGGGGCACCCAAGTGTCCGTGATGTTTATGATGCAAGTCGTGTAAATTACTTAATCTTGCTTTATTCACCTTTCCTATAGCGATGATGAACAGTTGTTATTATTTACCATCAAATACCGTGGCTATCACCTCGTGATTTTCAATCTGCGTATTTCTAATTGAAATTATTGTTTTTCTCGTCCATTCTGCTCTACGCCTCATCGCTTACTTTAGTTACGTTCTGATATTAAAGGAATTCCAAAATTAATGCCTGTGGATTACGTATTTTTAAAGTGCTCCATAATTTTTCTGAGTATCTAGTCGATATTATTCTTGGAGTGCAATAATTTAAGTCAATATCAATCGGCAGTTTTATGCAGCAATTTTGCTTGAGAGAGCACAAATTGCCATTTAGACTTACGAAATAAAATGCATTGTTGGAATTGAAATTGAAATCCCATTGAAATACTGGTAAATATCTATGTTCGAGACCGTATATATTAGATATCGATAAACAACGATGGAAGTTAGGTGGGTTGAGTTAGTTACCACGAGTAAAAACGTGGCAGTTGGCAATGCCCTGAGGTCACAATGGCAATCTCAGGTGATAATGCATTGATGATGCCTTCATAGAAGCTGGACACGATCGGTATTCTGTTGGCACACCCGTTCTTTGGTGCCAAAACGCAGTACCATCCTCGATTACGCCAGGTAATATTTGAATCCACGCCTTGTTGCCGTCCATCCAGTCCCTCTTCATACTTGAAGAAAATTTAAAACCAGGTTTGCCCTTTTTCAGTCCTTTGCAGAACGTCTCTCATTTAAAAAAATGCGCCATTTGCAGGCTAAAACTATTAAACTGGAATAATTAGTCACTAAAGCAGAAGCACATGAGTTAAATATGTCTTATGTTAGCAATTAAGAGAACAAAAACACGTAAAAGAACCTGAGCCCACTCTTTTCGCGTCTTTTATGACATTAGAAGGACCTCTTTCTAAACCAAGTATACGAGCGAAGATCGCTGTTCTGAACTCTAGTTGGACCAGTAATATTGCATGCTAACAATTTGGAATGGAGACGTTTTGAGTTGGACGCAGCAAGAAATCTAACCTAGCGCACGCACTGAAACGAGTAAGAGGAAAGACTGCATTGCCAACTAACCCCTCCCAAACATTCCATACCAAAATGCCTATTATTCAATAACCTTCCCCTCCGAAAGAAAGAATAACTACGCCCTTACTCGCCCCTTTCTCTACAATGCTGCTATCTACCCTCCCCTTCCCACGTTCCTTCGGGGAGACCTCCCTCGCCTATTCCACTCCTCAATGACTCCCCTTACCCCTAACCGAAAGCTCATGTGTTTCCGATATATCGTGGCCCAGTGGTATGCCGCTCTTCAAATAGCCCAACTGGTTAGGCACACAGACAGAAGAAGTACAATAATTCCTGTAATACTTATCCGGTTTTCGATTTATCTCTCCTTCACTTACCTCCTCACAAATATTAATACAGGACCATCTACCATCCTCGCCGTACACACAGTCAGCTCTCGTGCGACTTACCTCAGCCGAAACATTCCATATTGCTTGAAAATGAGTATATTTCAGGAAGTTAAAACAAATTTCGAAAAATTACATAGGTTTGAAGCAATTTTTTATTTATAAATAAGAAGCGGTAGCTGTTTTTAAGTAATATTAATTCAAAATTATTCTATTGAAAATAGTTTTCCAAAGTCGTCTGTCTCATTTCTTTGCTGGCTGCTTGCTCAACCTGCCGCAGAATCTTCAAATTCTCTACTCCATCTCTGACATTAAAAAAACTCGCTCCAAAACATCTATTGCATCCACCACTTCCTTCCAACCGGGGCGCACTACGCTATTGCTGGGCTCTTCTCTCTCTTCATCGCTCACATCCTGCGTCTCCGCCAATATTTCGGGATCCTCATTGTTGGCAAATACAGTGATATCATTATCAATGCTCGCATACTCTTCGAAAGATACCTCTTCAATGTTTAATAATTGAGCGTATTCACTCCATTCCTCCCTCTCCTCCGGCTGTGAGTCATCTTGGCCGTCCATCCCTCCGGGAAAGCCTGCCTTCATGAAGCAATTCGAGATCGCGCTTCTCTCTACTGCATCCCAAGCAACACACAGACGCTGAATGGCTTGCAGGATGTTACACTTCCATGACTTGATGTCTTCAGTGTTTCCTAGTCTATTTAGAAGATATTCGACTAGTTGCCTTAGATATGCGCAATGAGTGAAAACAAAGGACACTTGACGTGACGCTGAAGGCATCTGTTGGACGACATTGGATCAGTTGACGTCTCCGATGCATTCAGCGCTGATGATTCATTGAGCCTAACTACTTTTTCGTTGTTTATTTGTTCATTCATACCAACGGCAAATCCATTACATTTTGTACAGTTATCAAATAATGTATATGTGTCTTAAAGACATCGTTGTTGATCCTTTTTCTAAAATGAGGATTTTTTGTCTTGAATTAAGAATTTTAAAAATTCCCGACTCAGACCAGAAAATCATGAATAATCCACAATCATTTCCCTGCATTGAAAATCACGAGTAATTCCCAATTTTCCAGGTTTTCCCGGTCAGTGGACATTATGATAAGGGATGCTCAATTGGATATTATCGAATTTAATTTAAAAAGAGCTGCTCCGCGGACTTTCTGTCAAACCAGTTCGACTTGTAAACTGCCTAGACGGTTCAGAGAGGAGTGCAAAATTGCCAAGCGCTCCTGCTTGGAGCGGCACAAAGGTCGGAGCGGAGCTTTGGCTTCACTTACACGTTTCTTATGGTGGAAATAAAAAATTGAGAAAAACATAATCTACTCCCTAAAAGAAACGAAGCAACCATCAACACAATAAAGATCAACCAAGAATAACAAAGCATTGATCATTAAACAAAACAAATGCAATCACCCTTTTTATTTAGGGTATGGCACTAGGTTAAAGAAGCTAGGATTTTTCAGGGGAGACAAGGTGAAGAGAAACCCTGCATTGGCCTGCTCTGAATGTTAGGCACAGAGGGTACCACCACTGTTTAACATCCTATTCGATGGATGAGGACTCTACTCCAAGTGCTCTCCACGCAGCACTCTAGTAGGAACTGGTACTCCAATGAAAAGTCTCTGCCACTGTGTAGATTTCAATGTGGGACCTCAGGATGAGGAGCCAGTGTAATAGCCACCACACCAACCAGATCCACTTCCTTTTTTTTGATAAATTGTAGAAAATATGATTGAAAACTACAGAGAGGTGTTATTTATTCTGTGATATAAGTTGTGGTATTAGGTTCAATGTTGTACTCAAAATGCTGAGGCTGAATTTGATTGACTAATCTGCGCTAAATCCTATCACAAGCAGGACATCTATTGTTGAGGTGGGATTCTAGCCCGTTGATTGGCCAGCATATTTCTAATCTGATTGCCAAGGGAAGCTTTTCCACAAGTTGGCCATTAATTATTAATACTATGCTGCAAATGTTTGGGAGTTTCACTGGTTTTCTTTTAGACTTAATGAATACAGTAAAACCCCTCTTTTACACTTTTGAGGGGAACTAGAGAAAAAAGTGTAAATCGCGGGAAAGTGTAATTTGAGGGTATGCAATTTTATATGAAAGTTATGCCTGTAAGAATAACTCCTTGCTTCTTGATTTTGCCTGCCTAATTCTTGCTTTCATTGAACGACAAGTTTAAAATTGAAATATAGTTCCAACAAAACATCTTTAATACAGTAGAAACTCGAAATTACGAAGTCGACGGGACCGGAAAAATCGGCACTTCGTAATATCAAATTTCGTATCAACGAGTATCTTTCAAAAACATCGCGATGAAGCTCTTTGTCGTTTCCTTAAATTAAGATGAACTCTCGCGACGTACTTGCATGATTTACGAAGTTATAATTCATAAAAGTATACTAAAATGTGTGTTCATGCCCACAAGGTGCAAACAGTTTAACGCAACTAATTTGTCGAAGGTTGATTCTTCTCATTTTCGCGATTTCCACCACATCGTTCCATCTTTTCACGGCGGAAATCCCGAAACTCGGAAGAATTAAACTCCCATCTAAGCCCCGCGGAAATTTACATCGCGACAACTAACTTGCCGTTCTTTTTTTCCAATGAATGATTAGGCAATGAAGCGTCTTTTGCCCAATTTTTTGTGCAGTTTGGAATAAGCCTATGAAGCTTCATAGCGCATTTTTCTATATGATTTCCTAACTGGAGAACTCTTTAACTGAAGCGCGAGCGTTGTTTAATCATTAGTAATACTGATTGATGCATACAATAAGGAAGTGTGCGACTTGCGCGATCATTGGCACCCGATATTGAAATTAGAGGAATAAAATTTCGTTAGAAGATGGTCCTTTCTCCGCGTCAGGCATAATATATGTATCTACCGACGTTAAGGTAAGACAGTGAAAATAAAGTTCTCTCGCGGATGCTATGCGATGGATACACGTTATGTATTTTGTATAAATAATGCGAAGCCCATTAATTTCCCGAAATAACAATCGTTTTTCTCCCTTGGATTCAGCTTATTTGTGCGTGGTTATTTCCGAGATGATAGAGATGAAAGAAGAGCTTATAGAAGAGTCCAGCTGTGTACCTCGTTTCAGAAGTAGGGTGTATAAGCCACGCACTTCAACGGTGAAGGTTGATAGTTCCTTTTACACTTCATCGGCTACTAACGATGCTAACATTACAAATCAATAATTTTCGTTTTTCACTCTACTACACGAAAGCTTCAGTTGTGGTTCTATTCATATTAGGTCTGACTGCCTGCTCTTCATTCATTATATCTCAGAATTCTTTTAAACATTCGCTATTGAATTGAAATGTGGGATATTTTTGCTAATCGTTTTTCCTTTGCTTACGATCAAGCAAGGAGACTTGCGTCCAAGCATTGCAGCTCCAGGTCAGGCCACGCATCAAGCTGGAAGCTGCCTTCTTTCCCCCTCGATGTGGGTGGGGGTTACTCCATTCGCCCGCTCACAAAAACAGCTGCGAGGCCCATGGTCTCGTAGTATCTTACGTCTGTTGTGAGGGTGATCCACCTGGGATTCAAGGCCAAGGGCTGCGCGTGAAGACTAAACCACTAAACCTCGAATGAATCATCAGATTTACGCCGAATACTCGCATCTTATCTTCCTCCTCCCTTACCTCAATTAGGCCTCAAAGGGCCCAAGAGCTGGTATGGGGGGCCTGCAAAGTCAGCGTGGGGTATCTCATGCTAGCCTAGCGTTGAGGGGGTGGGACGGAGGGGCACTCGAAGGGGCCTGATATCCCGGAGGGCGGGCACGGGGGGCTTGGGTGTGAGGGGGATGGCTCGTGCCCACTCATAGAGCGGGAAGGGGGGACACGGAGGGTCACTTGAAGGGGAAGTATAGCCAGTGTGGGAGGGATAGGTTAGCCGCAAGCCCGCAAGTGAGAGAGAAAGGTGATGGGGGTGAGTATGCCGAGGTTTTGGAGCAAAGGAGAAGGAGAGCTGGGTGAATTTTCCTGGTGGGGACTGCCTAGTGATCTCTCTTTTAGGATATTTCTTCGATCGCTATGTTGGAGTGAAAGGGGAGTAGGGTACACCTTTTTCCGATATAAATATATATATGGGTGCTTGAGCATTTTTTCCCATTGATTTTGCATGCGCCCAGAACTAGTCTTCCTTTAGAATTAATGTGCGTTAAACTAAGTGGCCCTATGAACCATGCGAACTCATACTTTCTCTGATTTTCTTTGCTGTTGGCGGTGGAAGAAGGGAAGGGAAATGCGTATGAAGAGCCTTGCTCGATGACTACATCAAAACGCTTAATGAGGACGGTAAATTAAACATGAGTCCTTCAATGATAACTACTGCCAGCCGGAATAATTATGCCGTCGAGCAAGGTTGAGTGTAATCAGTCTGAAATAGTGAGAAGAAAAAAAGCTACGTTGGGTTATATTCACGACTGAATCTACCGCTCGAACAACATAGCACCATCTCCGATACATGTCATAGTTATTGCAAACGCGCAGCAAACGATTTCTATACCAGGAATATTCATCATGGATTTATGTTTGGGAAAACTGGTAACAAAAAATGCCAGGGGTCATGAGAGGAAAATAATGGTTGTAGCAATTAGTCTCTCGCCGGCGAGTATATCCGTACACGACTACTTCACATTTTTTTACTCGTTGGTAACTCTGTGGACTCGTGGTAACAAAGCAAAACGCATTTTAGTCCGATTGGTTCCATATTTTATGAGCTACGAAACCTACGATTCAAAGTCATCCTTAAGGTCTGGTTTCACTGGGGCGTCCAGCAGCCACGTCCAACTGTCGCGTCTGGACGTCGCGGCCGGGTGGTTTCATTCAGGCGTCTACATCCTGTTTCCGCGGCTGGGCGATATGGGAGAATGTGTATTTAGTTAAATTACAAATTTACCTTTTCTTTACTCGTTGGCAACTCTGTGGACTCGTGGTTACAAAGCCGAACGCATTTTATGTCAGATTGGTTTCATATTTTATGAGCTACGATGCCTACGATTCAAAGTCGTCCTTACTATTGTAGCATTGAAAAATGAGATATCGTTCAGGTAATACATTCAGTGCATAATGTATTCGGCGACGATGATTAATTAGATGTTTAATTCTGACAAGGAGCGCCGGAAAACGTTACTGTGATCCACCATTATTCGTATAAACGAGTAACTTTTTCACGTCGGGACCAAGATCCGAGGTTCGTAATTTTAAAACTTCGTTATTTCGTAATATCGCGTACTGTTACATACACTTAGATACCCTTTTGGTCGGGACCGAAGATTTTGCTTCGTAAAATCAAAATTTCGTAATTTCGAAGTTCGTATTTTCGAGTTTCTACTGTAATGCCAAAATCTCTTATTTGAAATGCATGGGGACACGGGGAGATATATTAACTATATTACATATGGTTGGGCCAAGATTAGGAAGCGTGAAAAAATTGTACAGTTGTAAATTGGAGGGAATATCAGGAATTAGTTTACAGGTGTATGAGGGAAGATGCAGAACAGCAAGCAGTTGAGAAAGGATGGAGGGGGAGAGGGGAATGGTGCAGTAGACACTAGAGACAGGTGTGTTCGTAGGATATATGAGGATGAAGTTTGGCTGGAGGATTTTTTAAAATCTGTATTAATGCCTCCAAAAATGAAAGACAAGTTCGCAAATGCTGAAAAGCATACACTTCTTAAATAAATGAAAATTTTCATCAAGATGCGATAGCATCAGCCAACCTGCGAGTTATGCAACCCGAACAACAACCGCGAGAAAAACGACGTACGTGTACTGTAATCCCTCGCGGCATTACAATTGCACAGATGAGCGAGGTCACGGCAAATGGAGGTATATCTGCGCAAATTTTATTTCTCTTTCATAGTGGTAACTTACTGCATGAGTTTTTACTTCGTCTTTCACGGAACGTTGAGTCCAACCACTAGTTATGCAACCAGGACGACAATCACAGCAAAATCTTCTCGTAAAACGTAAATGGCGAACCATTCAAAATTTTGCTAGCGTACATAAAGGGAAGACGTTACATTGCGGATATATGGACATTATTAGGACATGAAGAAAAAGTCGTAAATGGCGGGAAAACGTAAATTGCGGGGACGTAAAAGCGAGGTTTTACTGTATTTTGCTTTTTTCTCTTTGATATGTACAGTCGAATTAAAAAGTAATGCTACAAATGGAGCGGCACCGTTTTCGCCGCATATTGGAATTGCGTTTCTATCTGTTCTACAGTTCCCATTGCCTATTCCTCCTCCCACTATTTCTCCTCTCCCTATTCATATATTAATGATGAAAATGCATAGGCAATATGTTTTCACGGATGAAGAATAAAATTCTCAATGCATTTTATCCATTGGCACGATGAATTGGAAAGAATGTTTGTAGAACAACTCTTCCACAGGAAATATTACCCGAGCTATTTTCACCTACTTTGGACCGATCACGGCTGTCTTTTGCTCTTCCAGTCTTTGATTGTGATAATAGTAATTGCATTAACCTTGTTCTAATTGCTGTGGATATATCTTTGAACTGCTTTTAACGGAGACATAAATCCACAACTCGAAGTTCTGATGCAAATGTGGAACATGAAAAATGTAAAGATGTAATACATATTTTTCTGGTTCATAAACATATGGTTCTGTATAACCATGATGGTTACAGGAGGTCATGCAAAGTAGAGGGAAGTGTGCAAAGTGTTGGATCGATTCTGCCAGGTGATGTTTTTTTTACCTCCATGCACTACTTCTAACTATAGTTCTTTATTACATATTTTATATTACGCATCTTTATTGTTTGACGATCATCGGAAAAGTAATTTTTTGTCATTTTTCCCTATTTTCCTGACCCATAGAGATCTTGAGAAAAATATTTTCTCTTCAGTATAAGAATTAAAAATAATTTTTTGAATACCCCTTCCAAAATTATCGAGAACCTTTCACGCTTCGCTTTCCTGCTATGCTTCCTAAATAAATATTAAAAAAATTGGAAGATATAATTCTTTGTTTAACTTTCAGGGTACTCTTATGTCAATAAATAATTTTCCAATTAATCAAGGATTCTTTTTAATTTTTTTTACCAAGGCAGAATGAATGCAACATGAATAAGCCAGAATGCCAAACCAATGAAAACTGCAGCATCAGATTTATGCCACGACTTGGTCAATTTTTTCTCTTTTGCTATGACTCCTATGAGCCTTATGGAGGGTCAGGAGAGACGAGCAGGGATAGTGAAGTATTTTTGAGAATAAATATAGGCATGAGGAAGAATAGCAATGCTAGGTTTTTTACAATTAAAATTGAAAGGAATCAACAATTATGCTTGGCTAACGACAAATTCTAATGAATATTTTATTAAAAGAAAGAAGTATAATTTGATTGAGGGAAAAAATTATTTCTTCATTAATTTTCAAAGAACAAATATAAAACTCCTTGAAATCCTGCCAACCTATTTATTCGAGCATTGTTTGCATTATAGCCTTTACTAAACTTCCTGATTATCACAGATTAATCATTGTGTCCACTTGTGGTTTAAGGAGAAATCAGTATACCCAAACTGTTCTCCTTGCTTCTTTTATAAGCTTCTTAATTTTGTGATAGGCTGATGTGATATTCATCCTTATTTTATGCTAATTAACTGTTGACTCCAGAACTTTAAAATTTTATTCTTCGTCTGGGAAAACATATTGCCTATGCATTTTCATCATTAATATATGAATAGGGAGAGGAGGAATAGGCAATGGGAACCGTAGAACAGATAGAAACTCAATTCCAAAATGTGGTGAAAGTGGCGCCGCTCCCATTTGTTGCATTACTTTTTAATCCTACTGTACAGTACTCAACAGTCGTATCATTGAACACTTCTTTTTTGTATAAATATCACCATTGCTTTACAGAATTTGCAGGATGGAGGACCTGTTCCTGCAGATTGTGAAAGAATCTACCAACACAAAATTCTCTGCGCTAAGGAAAGCATCCCAAGAAGCGCATGGTAATTAGTTTTTTTTTTTTTTTTTATGTGCTCGCAGAATGTCTCTTTATTGAATTCTCATGAACTTATAAGTATGTTGTCGGTTGCAGATATCCTTGAAAGCCAACATGGAATGCTACGTGATCCTCCTCATGAGCTTCGGGCAAAATGTTTTGTAGCTCTTAGGCTTGCATTGGAAACAAAAAGGAGTAAATTTGTTGCCTATGGACTGAGTGGCCTTCATGTAATTTTATTTTTGATTGAGCAACATTGCTATTTGTGAAATATATTTGGAAGTAAATTAATTGTATGGTTGTTTTGCTTCCAGAAACTGCTTCGAGATGACAGATTTCATTCTAATTTTGAACCAGAAGATGATTCTTTATGGCTCCCTTCACAGCTTCTCGAAGCAATTAGTTCCATTCATTTGCAGTCTGATGATTCTCAGGTTGATATGCTTAAGGTAAGCTTAATTAATGTGCATACTATGTGGTCAGGCATCATCAGAATTCATGCCAATGGATTTTCTGTTACAAGTTACATTCCTGTTGTAATATTGAGACTCCATTTCAAGGTGCTGTTAAATATGGCTTGCACCAGTTACTGGACAATGAATGGATGCATAATCATACAAATTCTCACTGTCTGCAGTGAAGCTTATGAGACTGGTAATCAGGCTGTTAGAACAGCTGCTCAAGCTGCCACAAGCCAGACTTTGAGATCCTTTTGCAGCTTTCTGGGTAAATATGAATAACATTATGCCAAGAATGAAGTTGAGTGTGCTTTTGGTTCTATGCATTGATTTTAATATTCATTTGTAGAGGAAGAATCTCATGAATTAGAAAGAAGTTGGAGGAGCAATGGAAAACATTCGGACCGGAACATAATTGGAGCATCTTGCTTTAATGAAGCCATTCCCATTCTCCAGTTCATTTGCAGCAGATTAGAAGAAGCTCAGACGTAAGAGAAATAATCAAATCACATTAAGCTTTACCATATTTTATTTTATGATCAGTTCAATGATTTCGGGTTACATTAATACATAGATTTTGTGCAGTGTCATAAATTTGTGACATCCTTTGAAGTATTGGTTTTGCTGCTAATGTTCTTTCGTTACTTTCTATGGATTTTGTGGTGTTGATATACTGTATTTTGTAGCCCATATGCACTGGTCTACCAAATGCTCCATTATTTTTCAAATTAGATTTTAGAGGAAAAAATAAATAAATTTTAAAGTAAACAATATCATCATCATCATCATTGGTCAACAATCCTAGGATTGGTTTGATGCAGCTTTCCACTCGATTCTTCTATCAGCAAACCTTTTCATTGTGATCTAATTCTTCACTTTTACATCCTTGACAACCTGTTCCATGTATCTCATACGAGGCCTGCCTTTTCCAATCTTCCCGTTCACTTTTCCCTTGACGATTGTCTTCATCAGGCCATCATGTCTCAAGATATAGCCGATTAAGTTGTCCCTTCTTCTTTTTAGAGTTTTCAGCAGACTTCTCTTTTCTCCTACTCTTCTCACAACTTCCTCATTACTTACTCGGTCGATCCATTTAATCTTCAGCATTCTTCTGTAGCAACATATTTCGAATGCTTCCACCCTTTTCTTCTCCGCTGCTGGCATCATCCATGCCTCACTGCCGTAAAGAAACGTGCTCCAGATGTATGTTCTGATAAACTGTTCCCTTACTTCTACGCTTGTATTTCCAGCTGTAAGCAGATTCTTCTTTTGATAGAATACCTTCTTTGCCTGCGCTATTCTACTAACTATTTCTTTCTTGCTTCGTCCATTGTTGGTTACTCGACTTCCTAGATAACAGAACTCTTTCACCTCTTCCAGTTTTTGTTTTCCTAGTTTGACATTGGTTTTGGCCTCTTCTCTCTTGCTGCACACAAATATCTTAGTCTTCTTCTTATTTATCAAAAGCTGATATCTTGCCATTATCCTTTCCATGGTTACTAGAATCTTGTTCAGATCTCATTGTCCAGATAAGCAGATGCGAATCTCAGCATGCTTATTTTTTCTCCGTGGATAGCCACTCCAGAAGACTTCTCTTTGATTTCATTGATGGCTCTCTCGATGTAAACATTATAAATTACGGGACACAGTGTGCAGCCTTGTCTCACTCCTTTCCTTGTTCTTGCCTCTTCACAGCTGGGTCCAGATTTAATCACAGCTACTTGGTTTTTGTACAGACTGTGTATAATTCTTCGTTCATTGTAGGACACTCCAATTCCCTTCAGAATTCCAAGCATTGAATCCCAATCCACGTCAAAAGCCTTCTCTAAATGCACAAATGCAATAAACGTCGGCTTGTTCTTCTCCATTCTCTTCTCTATGAGCAGTCTTAGGGCAAATATTGATTCCCTTGTAACCTTACTTTTCCTAAATCCGAATTGATCTTCATCCAGGACCTCCTCTGCTTTTCGTTCTATTCTTCTGTAGATGATCCTGGTCAAAATCTTTGATGCATGTGTCGTCAGGCTTATGGTCCTAAAAGTTTTGCATTTCTCCGCTCTCTTCTTCTTGGGAATAGGAATGATGATGTTTTTCTCGAAGTCCCTTGGAATTTCTCCTGTTGAGTACATGTCGCAGATGGTTTTGTAAAGATGAGTTAATGTCTTCTCTCCTGCATTTTAAATTAGTTCTGCTGGGACAACATCAATACCAGAAGCCTTATTCATCCGAAGGTCCCTTACTGCAGTGTCGAATTCCGATCTTAATATTGATGCTCCCATGTCATCCTTTTCCACTTCGCTTTCCACTTCAATAGCTTTTGCGCTTGGATTTTTTTCGTTGTATGACTCTTCCAGATATTCTTTCCATCTCTTCACTTTGTCCTCGTTTTCAGTCAAAATTTCTCCATTCTTGTCCCTTATGGCATTGCATCTTGCGCTCCATTCCTTGAAGTGGTTCCTCTCTATCTTGTAGGCCGCTTCCACCTTTCCAAGTGCAAGGTTGCTTTGTACATCTTCGCATAGATTCTTCATCCACATCTCTCTAGCTTTCCTTGCTTTGCGACTTATTTCGTTTCTTATTCTTTTGTAGCAAAGTTGCCCTTCTTCAGTTTTCGCATTCTTGTACTTTCTTCTTTCTTCAATCAAGTGTAAGACTTCCTCCATGATCCATGGCTTCCTCTTGGCAACTTTTCTTCTTCCAAGAACTTCTTTTGCGGCTTCCTGTAGTCCACATTTAATGTTTTCCCAACGCTCTTCCACTGATTTCTCATTCAGGTACTCTCCTATGTTGTTTCCTACTGTTTTTTGAAAAGCCAGCTGATGTTGAGCCTCCTTTAGTTTTTCTACTTGCCATATATTTTTCTTTGTTTTCTTCAATTTCTTTAACTTTAGATGGCATTTCATTACCACTAAATTATGGTCACTGTCGATATCTGCCCCAGGGTAGCTTTTTCAGTCCTTCACTTGGTTTCTAAATCTCTACTTTGCTAAAATGTAGTCTATTTGACATCTTCTTCTGTCTCCTGGCATTTTCCATGTGTATCTTCTTCGGTTGTGATTTTTAAACAATGGTAAACAATATATTGGAAGAAAATGAAGTTGTCAATTTTCAGGAACTGTAATTGTATTAAAGTTCTTTCGTAGAATCCCTAAAAGAAATGCATGATTACGGGCACACCTTAAGCATGCTGTTGCAATGCAGTCTGCAGTGCAAGTAGATAAATAGTCACCTCCATCAGCAACACAAAACTGGATGCACGAGAGCATATCCTTGCCCTCCACCTTTTCAGATGCACACTGATTTTAGAATGCATATTTGTGTAAAAACATGCACTTTATGGATTTGGCTGGATTTGCATAACTAGAACGGCACTAGTGTGGCGTACTAACATTGCTTATTGTAGATTGTAACCTTTGTTATTTGACTGATAGAGTGTATTCCTCCTCAAAGTTACTTGATCTGGAAACTCCCATACCAGAATTTAGTGCTGTGCGAGCAGAGATTTTTTTAAGTCAAGCAAGGTCGAGCGATAATCTGAAAAAATCTTGAATTTTGAGTGAGATCGAGTAAGATTCGAGTGCACTGAAATTGCAGTACAGACGTTAATCTATGTAGGTACTAATTTTCTACTTACACAATCATAAGTTTAAGCTTAGACCCTATTAACCAAATTCTGTTGAGCATAACTTTAACATTTACTTTTAGAGATCAACATGTACGTGGAATCATTAGGATGAAGATGTCCTGTATTTATGCGATGATAGGCCTCCATCGAATTATGAATACACCCCTACTTTCACCACTAAAATTTAAAAACGTTTTTGAGTACAAATACCATCACCCAATACCTAAGCATAATGGTCTCACCATATGTTTTAACTTGGTATCTTTTTATATGCCTGACCTATATTCACTTAAATACATTTCAAATAAAATAGCATAACAGGATTTCGAACTTGAGATAGGTCTTTATTAAATTATTACTTTTTTATTGCTTAAATTATTTACGAACTCGCTAGATCAGATTGTCGGTCATGGAAATCATGACAGGCTAGGCATAAATTAGATAGATAAGAGTAAAATCTGGTTATAACACGCCCCACTACACCGCGGGTCTCACCATGTCCCCCAAAATGATTTCATTGACAATTTTCGTGATAGAAGTAGATAATTTGTCGTGAATTCTATCCTGACGTCCCGGCCAATGCATCTCAATCGTGCAACTTCAAGAGATCTACGTGGTCGGCGACATGTCTGATACAGTAAAACCTCATCTCACCATGTCCCCCTAAATGATTCAATTGACTATTTTCGAACTAGAAGCAGTTAACTTTTTCGCGAATTTTATCCCGACGTCCAGGCCGATGCTTCTCAATGGTGCAACTTCAAGAGATCTAAGCAGTCGGCGACATGTGTAATACAGTAAAACTCATCACCATGTCCCTCTAAATGATTCCATTGGCTATTTTCATTGTAAGTGGAAGGCTACTCTTTGGCAGATTTTATCCCGAAGTATCGCAACGGTGCTACTTCAGGTGCTCATACGTAAGCTATCATCAAGATCACACCAATGTGATCGGCGACTTCTAATATGTAGTTGATATGAAAGAAAGACAACCACGAGAATGTAAGCACATGCATTGTTTCATAACAAAATTAAGAACCCAGCAAATCAAAATTGGTCATTATATCTTGTGAACTAGATCTGACAATCAGTGGAGTGAATTATATACTCATTGCTCCCGAGCTGTTAGATTCATGCCACATTCCTGCCACGGCGCTAAAACCAAGGTAATTACATTTCTAGTCTTAGAGCATTTTTGTGATGAATGAGCTGTTACACCTCCACCTTCGGCACAATTCATATGAATATGTAAATTATATATTCTTTGATTTTAGCAGAAATGATGTCTACCAACAGGAAATTAAGTTATAAAATTAAAGGAAAAGTTGGGCATACTCGATAGAGTGAAACGTGGTGGTATAAAATGAAGTTTATTCTGGGAGTAGGGTGAGAGGCCTAAAATAGAAAGAGTACTTGATCACATCGGTGAACTGATGAATTGGCTAGAGAGACAGAGTGATTGTGGTCATCTTCATCTGTCACACTTGCAAAACATTAAGACTTATGTGACAAAGAAATACTATCAACTACCACAGCAAAAAAAATATCAGAATATTTTAGTAACTCTCGTTAAAGTATGGTGTGCATTTAAACCATAAAACATCATTTTAAATTGTATTCTGCAAATAACTTAGTTATAAAATTTAGTTTTATAGGTTTTCTTTACTATTTCTCACGAAGTTTCCATTAATAACGCGGGTTGCCGATAACGCAGGTGTAAACTCCATCCCCCTTGACCCGCGTTATAACTGGATTTTTCTGTATCTTGGGTGTATGCTAGTGCTAGAAGTAGCCTACGTTCACACGTGCCTATTTTATGCGTCATTTGTTAGTAGGCACTAGGCTTCCGATCACGAAATGGAGCAGGGACTCAGTTAGGTCCTACGTCGAGACCTAGGCTCTCCTAACTTCTCGAGTCTAAGACTAAGAGATTTCTCGACATTTTGTGGCATGAAATCATGAAATAATCATGCAAAAGTAAGGGAATACATATTCATTTACTATGTCACATTATAAAGCAAGGCCCTGTAAAATTACGTCAACCACGACGGAGATCTCGAGACAAGCTCGAGACTCGTTTTTTGAGCATATTGAGATCAAAATCAAGCGAGATTCGAGCAGTACTTTTATCTTGCTTGAATCTCAAAAAGTTGGGACTCGCACAGCCCTACCAGAATTTCAATAAAAGATGACAAGAAACTTATCATTCATTCATCATTTTCTTAGTTTTAATTTATGATAGAACTGTGAAGTATGAAATATTTTTTTAAATTTTAATTTATGAACATATTTGAATACTGATGGATGGGCATTAGTGTTTTCCCTACAAATAATGAGTCTTCTTGCTAATTCTTAGGAATGCACAGCAGATTTAAGGTTTGTGTAATTCTAAATTTATGCCAATGAAACCATGAAATTTGAACATTTGTTCAGACAATATGTTATCCATTGAGTCAAGAATTTTAATGTGCAAAGTGAATTATCGTAGTGTCTAATATCATGCATTCAACCTCTACCACAGTGAACCTACTGGAAGATCTGGAAATAGTGCAGTTTTCCTCCTTGAATGCCTTCACACATTGATTTCAAGCCTACCTCAGTGGATTCATACCAATAAACACTTTACCATGTTCCTTTGGCAAAAGTTTTGCCCTCTACTGATTGCATTTCTGGGATCTCCTAAAGTTGACAAGAATATCGTCTCAGGAAGTAAGATGGAGGAAGAAATGGGGAGGGGTTCTGGCTGTCTGGCTTCAGCTCCAAGTTTCAATAGTAATGAAGCAAAAACTGTTTACAGGTGAGTGTACCTCTTTATATGCCTTAGTTTTTGGAATCAAGGCATTATGGCTGAAATTCAGCATAAACTTCATGTAAGTGGATTGACTTTCCATTTATGTTTTTAATTTCAGCATTGGAACCCAGCTTGTTCGATTAGTTGGTCGTGTTGGGTCACTGAGGCCTGTACTAGAGTCATTTTTCCATCGAATGCTTCTATACCCACCTGCTAGGCATAGGTTGGAGGCCTTAAAAGCATTGAAGGAGGTATGTTGTTTGGGCTATATTTATTTTAAGTGTGTTTGGTCATGATATGTAGTTGGAAGTATTTTTTTAGAGAGTTGGTCATACCTTTTTTTACATTTTTTTTTCAAATTTTACCCTTGGCTGATTTATTGCTCTTAATCCAAAAGAGTCCATCGTATGTAGCATATGCTAATTGTTCTTTTACTTACATCTCTGAGCCTAGAGTCACCGTACGTTGACGCTCAGAAATAGATGCCTTCTTGAAGCATTCATTCTTGTTACCAGGATGAGAAGCCTTTTCTCCTATTCAGGACTTATAATCCTTACAATCAAACATGTAGACTGGTACCAAACTGATACATAAGATCCAGGAGCGCTGAGTTAGTTGAAAGCCTTCCCTTCATGACACTCAAGAATGTGCACTCCTTCTTCAAGAAGAAATCTATTTCAGAGAACATATTGTTTCCAGTCATGTGCAATGATCTTTTTGTGTCTTAAATAAAATCCAGGATGCAAAAAGTATCTAATAGATAATATTATTTTTCATGATTTTTTATTTTGGAGTCAATGTCTTCATGCAAGAGTTTGTATAGTTTTCCTGCAGTGATAAGTGATGATTAGGGTTACCAGATGTCAGGAACATGCCGAACATGCCCTGCAATTTAAACTTCTGTCCGATGTCTGGGAGGAAATTCTGCAAAATCCTAAATGTCCTTCTTTTTGAGAAATTGAAACATTCATCAGATAAACATTTTACCTCAACAACACATTCAAAACTCTTTGTTTCCCGTACTCCATTCAATATGTCTATATGTACATGATCGTTGTATTATGGTGCCATAAGGTTGACAAGAAACACATGAATAGTGCCGCAGTATGCCAGATTCCCAGTGGTGCCCAAGATCCTGGCACCCCAGTCAGTCGGGTGACTAAATAGAAGCGTGGTGTGGTGGTTGGATTACAGAAAGGACTCCATTAATTAGCAGCAGTTCCATGTCACTGCTAAATTTTATTCAAAAAGCAGTACAATGTTGTCTTATGATGGACAAAAATCTTACATAAGTTGGTTCCAGCTCCCCGCTCCCTCTACAGTATAATACAGACAATCCAGCCCCTACCCTCCCCCAAAATGTCTTACGTAATACTTCAATGGCCCCTAACTATGGTCACGATGTATTGCAACGAGTGTGTATGGTCACACGCATTCAGACATTTTGCCAAAATGCCAAAGAGAAATTGCTGATGTAATGAAATTTCAGCTACACTGTATAAAACACTCTAAGCAGGAAGAAACGCACATGGTGCACAATATCTTATTTGGCTATTTTGGCTTTCATCATATGATTTCCTGATGTCCTACATTTTAGTCTGATGTCCTATATTTTAGAATACTGCAATCTACATTTTGTTAAGAGCATCTGGTAACCTTAGTTAGGATGCACTTATTGCTGTGTTTCTTTGCCTTTTATTGCTACATTCCCTCTTATCATAATAGTATGGCATGTTTTCTCCTTCCGAGGTAGTCTAATCAAAATGGTGTGTTTAAGTTTGTTAAGTAGTGGCCTTCCCTCCTGAAACCCTAAAATCTCTACCAGGGGGAATTTATCCCTTATTAATGATCCATGACTTATAAGTGGAGTGCACAGAAGATGTGTCATGGATCTGACTCATTTTTGTATTGTATGTAAAGTGAGAGGAAGTGAAGTGAGTTAAGGAAGTGAAAGTGTACAGCTTTCAATATTTTTCAAGAAAAAAATCCTTAAAAAAATGAATTCATCTAAGAAGTAGGCAACTCAGTACCCCAAGGGGTAATGCTTGCAACGACTTGATTATGATTAAGAAAATTTGAGCACTAAAATGACAATGGGCAATTGCATTTGTTTTGCTGTCGTCATTTCTTGGAGATCTTGATTTTCTCCTTGTGTTTTCTTCTAGTGTTTTCTCTTTGTTTTGTCAACCATGTCCAGGGGAGACATCTAATAGTTCATACTTTATTGTTTGGCTCTATTGCCTCTAATTGCCTCTTGGCTCTATTATCTTCTAAAACTTCACCTTTTATATCATTGTTAAAATTGATCATGAAATAATTATGGATAAAATGATCTTCCTTTATGAGATTCTGTGCTCATTGTGTGTTTTTTTATGGGCAAATGGTGGAATCATAAGTTTATTGCATTAGAAAATACTAGGGATGGGATTCGATGCCTGTTGAGCCCTCAATACCCCTCAATACTTAGTGGTACCGAAGGTATCGAGTATCAACTTTATTTCACGATATTGTCAAGTTGATACCAATTTAAACATTTAATAAGAGAATAGGGATAAATTTAGGTATTCCTTCATAAATCTTATATTTTTGTTTATCTCACACTTTTTTGGCCCTTTCAATTTAAAAATAATTTTTATTTCCCCTATTTCAACATTTTAATTTTAAACTTACTTTTATGTAATGCCTGCATGGAGGGCCCTCTGTAGGTCAACATTGAAGTTTCACTGTCTTTTTATAAATAGTCTAATAGCTGTTATATTTTTGCAGATTATGGAAAAAACAAACTTCTAATGGTAAATGTGCTAACAAAAATACCTAATGCTATTTATGGCATCACCACTGAATTGGTGGTATTAAGGGGTCGAATATAAAAAAAATAGGGTATCATTACCTGTTTGGTATTGAGCATCGAGTATCGAATTTTTGGTATGGGCCCATCCCTATAAAATATCAATCATTTCGTTTATGCCTTTCTGTGCCCATAGCAATTTTATTTTCATAGTATACACATGTTGTGATGCTTTCCTTGTGTTTGTGTAGCATTCTATTTTTGTGTAAATTATTCTGCATTCTTGGTGTGCACTCTTTGAGCATAACATATTCACTGCAGCTGAAACCTATTTGTGTTGGTTCAGTCATGACAATGAGGCTGGATGATGCAGGTTGGCAATAGTCACTGCATCGTGTTCCTGTACCTACTTAATATGGTAGAAGCCCATTATAGTGAGTACAGCATATAGCGAGAATCTCGTAATAACGAGTGATTGGCAATGTACCATCTAAAGGCCCATGATTAACATGGGAAATAAAACGGATATAGCGAGGCAAAGAAGCTCCTGCCACAGTATACACTCGGTATTACGAGCGATCTTTCTTGAGGGCGATGCACTGCAAAGTACAAATTAATGCATGTTACTTATCTTTAGTGGCATTATTAGTCAACTACAACTTAGAATACAAGATTTGTGCCATCTTTATTTATTTTATTTATCTTTATTCATTTAAAGTCCAATCAAGTCCAGGCACTCACTATTTATGCCTTGCGAATTGGTATTGTGATACCTTGTGAATGCTCGCACTTTTCAGTTGTTCTTTTGTTAAGCCAAGTTCACATAGGGTTGGAAGATGAACAAGCAGAAAAGCATCTAGCCAATCACACGACAGCAGAGAGCGGTGGTGTGGGTAAGGGATGGAGTTCAGCCCGCCTCCACCCTCTCGTTCCCGTCACTCCGCCTGCCCACTAGTTCCCGCCCTTCTGCCTGCCTGCTCGTTCCTGCCCCTAGACTGAAGCAGATGATGCTTAAATCATTTTTCACTCGGGAATAGAAATTGAAATTACTGTGCTGTTAATTTGAAGCCTGTGTATGTGTGATCTAAAGGTCCAATGTTTGCTTTGTTATGCTATTTATTCTTGCGACAAAGTCGTCTAAGTTTTCCGTTGACTAAGAATTATTTATTTCCTTATAATTTTACGATTCAAATATCCTGGTTTCGATTAATTTTTCCCATTACCAGAAGTAATGGGAATACATATGTTTTCCGGTGCATTTGTTAATTTGTGCATATTTTTCATTGTTTTCGGAAATATTTCCAGGGCCAGTGTTATACGAAGAATGAAAATTTATACTGTTCGACAAGTTTTTATTTTATTTTTTGATTCCTGAATTCACCGATATGTACAACTTTGGGTAAATGCATCGATAATTCTCGGCAATATTATTTCACGGAGTTACTTCCGTTCCCTCTAGATCCTCCAGATGGCAGCACTAATACGACACACGATGTTTAGTGCAACCAACAGACATTTGCTTGTGTAAATAAATACTTGCTGCAACTAATTTTTGAGAGATGACTGAATGTGAATTCTAGAAATGCTAGGAATAGGTAATTATGCAAGAAATATTTTTGACCTCCGAAAAATGCCGTATTCTGGCGAATCATTATTCCTAACCAATGGAATACAGGTTAATCACTGGAAGACTTCAGCAAAGCGTAAATTATAAGAAGTTATTCAAGGCATTACTTTGTGGAATTTACTGACATTCATAATAAAATACAATAGTAATACTCCACTCATAATTTTTAATAATAACTGACCCGGGTTTCAGCAGTTCAGTGCCATTTTCTAGACCTAGAAAATGGCACTGAGTTTCCGAAACCCGGGTCAGTGATTATTAAAAATTAAGTGTGGAGTATTACTATTGTATTTTATTATGAAAGCGTAAATTATTGTTTTGGAAAATTTAATTCGCAAAATGATCGATGAATATGCAATTTTGCACAAAAACAGCTCTTTTACATGTTTATAATAGCATGGTAATGAAAGAGAAACAGAAAGTAAGAACAACTGTGGGAAATTAGAGACTCAACCCAGCACCTTCGGATATAATGAGCCTCGCTATAACGAGTGATTTACCAGCCATTGTGAGCTCTCGTTATACCAAGCTTCCACTGTATTAAACTTGACCAAGTTAGAGCTGAAAAAATGTGAGCTTCTAATTTGGCTTAATTGAATATGTCTGAAGACTAGAATATCCAAATGCCAAATTATAAGTTATTAATTAATAATAATTAAATTGCCAATTAATTGTATGATGATTGCCTAGACAATCGAAAAATAAGTTTCGGAGATATTGTTTTCCATAATTTAATTTGGCATTTGGATATTCTAGTCTTCGGAAATTTTCAGGTTAGAGCTGCAGTGAATGTGATAAATGCCTCAGTGTGTGCTAAAAATTGTATTTTAAATATTTGGTAGAGATATAAATCTAAGGCCAAAATTTTTATGCAAACATACTTATTATAAAGTTAGTGACAATATTTCTTTCTCTCCAATTCAGCTTCTTAGGAGTCCAAGTCGGATAGTTGATATGGCTGGCCCATTACTGGTGGAGAGTGAAAAAGGATCTCAGCAAAGTGACATGGCATTAATGAGGCTGTAGGTATAATTCCTTATTTTCTTTTTTTTTAATTTGAGGAAGTGATTAGTATCCAGTAGTTTCATTAGAATGCCTTTGTACCTGAGCTTTAAGCATTCCAGTGCAGCCGATATCAAGGGACCTCCTCTCTTTGTGGTCATCTAATTTGTGTGGTGTCTCATTTGAATCTCTGCTTGGTATGGATGTTGTGGGTTTAGGAACAATGGCTGGATATATTGGGTGGGGAAAACCTTACTGACGAAAGCAAATGGAGATTCTGGGACTTTTTTCAATCTCCTTTTTTGGGGTTTTGTTCAGTACATTTCCTAGTACAGTTGAGGAACCTTAATCTGCAAATCCCTAATCCAGGAACACCCATGATCCGGCAATTTTGCCATGACCAACTACCGGGTACTTTGTGGAAAATGCCTAAACGTGCTTCATCACCTGCCGAGATATCCCATTCTTAATGTTAACTTTCCCATTCCAGGAATCAGAATAACTTAAACATATTAATTTCTGGTACTTCGTGTACATTGGAATTATTCTGCAACTTGAAGTAAACATATAAATTTGAAGACATTGCCGAGACGGACTATGAGTAATTTACAGATCAGCCACTTTCAATGGTGTGCACCATTTTGATTGACCACTAGATGTAATTTGATAAAATTATTTGTGTTCTGCTGCAACGCCAATTGTCGTCGGCACACCCTCTTTACGTGGGATATGACTCCCTGATCTGCTGCAGCCAACTTGTGCAGTTAGGCGGGAAGAAAAGCACCGTCACATTTCTTACATTTATAGCCTCCGATTTGTGGTTCGCGCAGCGATCAACAAACAACAGGATTTTATTTTTTGACCTCTCATTCGAGATTCAACTCCAACGATTCCCAAAATATCTCAGCGGTCATCCAAGAATTTCTGTTCGTAGGGACATGGTAGCTGTACATTTTTCAAAGTTTTTTGGATTTTCCAATTAAAAGTGGAGGTGATTTCACTGAACCATCGCTGTTGGCATAAAATAGCATAATAAATCTCTATTGTAGAAAAGTCATGCTACATCAGCGTTAAAAATGTCTTTTGGTTCGTATTGCCCAATCAACTTTGGAAACTTTTGCCTCTAATTTCTCTCAAATTGGGATCTACTGATGCCTCAACCCCAGAGTGTTTTGTGGTGCCCAAGTTCCACCTTCTTTCTTCTACTATAAGTTCAATGAATCACAATTAACGCATGCAGAGATGCCAGATACATAATTTTCCCTCGCGACACTCTTACATGTACAATAGCCAATTTAGGCGAGCTTTGAAGTCACCTTTATGAACTCGTAAGTTGTCAATTGATGCAGAGCATACGATATCTAGCTCAACATATCTATGTTAGGCTTCTTCGCAGCATATCCATTTGCCGTACATTTACATAAAAATACTGCGCATTACATTTTTTCGATCGCTGACGTTCCGTGTGCAGCAAACCCTTGCGATATGTCCAACCTCCCACGGCAATGCTAATCCAGTCTTTGTCACCACGCTATTTGCAGCAAACCTATAAAAAAAGCAACAGTATAACACGGCAAAAACGAAAGGAAACAATAATGACATGGATACTGGTTTAAGACTTATTTGGTTATGTCATGAAAATTTGCGAAAAACGATCATGTTGATGAATAAAATTCCACGAAAGACACACACCCGATTTTTAACGAACGTTTAGGAAAACAGCAAACATGGATTTCAAGAGTAAATGACAGCTCAGGTATTTCTGAAAAAAAACTGCGTTACACGAGAAAAAATTCGTCCTAAAGAGGTCAACCAGTGCTCACGGACTGGCTCTTCACCTTGTTGTCGAGAGGTTCTCGTTGTATGGGAGTTCGTTGTAAGGGAGTCAAAATGCATGCTTTTTGATGGCAGCTTGACGGGACCAACTCCATTTGCTCGTTAATTGGAGGTGCTCGTTGTAAGGGAGTTCGCTAACGGGAGGTTTTACTGTAATAACCCGTGCCGACTTGAGCTTGAAATTTGAATATTAGGAATAATAGGTTTTGTAGGTTAAAGTCAGGGAAAAAGCTATTGATACATGTTTCATGCTTAATTTTATGTTACAATTTAATAAATTTTCACTCTTTAGACTATTATTGTTTTCAGTATACTTTAGTTTTTAGTATTATGTGGATATTTTCTTTTCGGTGTTTCTTTCTTGCAATCTGGGTACAGTCTGCGGTGTTCTTGAACACAACACAACACAAATTGCTTTTGCTCTTCATCTACCGTTAGTAGTCCATGAAAATCTTGCATTAATTTAACACCCCTGTCAGCACTGTCATTCACAGCTTTCAACTCCATAACTATCCTTTGAGCCTCTAAATATGATTGTTGCTCGTCCATGTCGAAGGACATTCTTGAATAAAACTAATGTGCAACTTCAGGCAAGAGAACAGATCTCTGCTTTTGGATGACACAAAGTCGTCTATAGTTTTCACTGAAATGAAGATAAGACTGAATTAGGAGATGTATATTAACGAATTAAAAATTAAAGAATGGTAATCAGTATAAAATAAAACTTACCATATAATTGTCCATCCAATTCTCCACATAGAGGAATATATCCCTTTTCCACGTGTAGATTCCCTCTGGCTAAATTTGCTACCATTTTGATTTTGATTTGTACGTCTACTTCATCATCAAAGAGTGATAGTACAGACAACTCTTCTGATAAATACCACATATGGTGACTAAATATTTTTAGAGCTAAATGATTTTAGAAGTTTTAAGAAGTGGAGATCTTGATAAGGAGCTTTTACAGATGCACTGCACTGGTTTGTCATAAATAGTTACAATGAATAGAGATACATCTCTTAAGGCATTTTTATTTTCACTGGATAATTTAAGTTGTGATCTTAGCAGAAATATTTTTAAACAATAAATAGCTCTTGCCATCCATCGAGCTTGATGCATCACCCCAGGAGGGCTTATTTTTAGTTTTTTTCCAGAGTCTCCTCCCAAAAACATTAGAGAGAGCTCTATGAGTTCACGATAATCACCTCTCTGTGTTAGTTTATCTAATTCACTTTCATAAAAGTCTTTTCTTTGATTTACGACTCACTAAAGAACATTTCCACGTTCTCTTTGCCACTTTGAAAATTATAGGCATTGACACTTTCCCAGCTTTCCCTAAAATGTTTAAAAAGTGGTATGTCAGGACTGCTTGTTACATCACGTACTTTACATTCAAATGCACATCATAAAAGAAGTTCATGTGATGACAGCACGGAAAAAACAACAATTCCCTGTCCAATTTTTGCTCAAGTAAGAAACATGCTCCATTAAAACATCCAGTGTTTGATGCAGTTGTGTCACAGCAGAGAATTTGTACATTTTCTTCTATACCCCAATACCATAATGCATTCCAAACAGCGTTCGCTTGCTCTTTACCAGAAGAATGCTGTAATTTTGGAACCCCGATGAGCTGCTCACTGTCCCCAAATGTAACAACAGTTGGAAGTCTTTCTTCTATTGGGTCCCTGACATTTAATGCAGGCAACAGTTTACCATCCCAATGAACAGTAAGAATTGCAGGTATATCATTCTTGAAAGCAGATCTAATTGTTTCAGAATGTTCTCTTCTCTTCTTCTGTCTGATTCGATGAATAGAAGATTTATTAATAGAGAGTTCTTCGGTATTATGGTCAAGTGCCTCTGCTGTTACCTGAAGGATGTATACAGAATCTCTTACACTCAGCTGGCATCTATCCAAGGCAGTCACTAATTTAGGAGTGATAAAATCTTTCGTACCACGCCTTGTAGCATTCTGCATTGATGTACTCTCAGAAGTCTCTCCTAAAAATTTACCAACGTTGATTTCACCTGTACTTGGATGTGCGTTATCTGAATTTTCAGATGATGAAGAAGGAGGTACAGCAGAAGATGTAAACTCTGCACACAGTTGTTTCTCTTTCCTTTTCTCTTCTTGTAATTTTCTTTGCCTCGCCCTTTCTTCTTTATCCGCGAGCTTTTGGTCTACTCCTGCAAGGTAGCCTTTACGTGCTGGCGCTTGCTGCTGAAGTAAAAACATCCTGTCTTCTTTCAACTTGATCATTTGAAGAGCATTAGCATGTGCAATATCAAATAGATTTTCCAAATTATTTGTAAACTCCTCTTCACGATGCTTAAAAATATCTTCACACTTGTTTGCATTTTTTTGCAATTTTCTCCACTCCGAATGCAAGTTAATAAGTTTTTGTGAACAATGCTGAATAGCTCTTGTCGGAATTCTTTCTTTCTCCCAAAATATCATGCTCTCACGAACCACAAGATTAGCACTTATACTGACAGTTAATTTTACCTCCCGTATGTTATAAAAAAAAAACTTCAAGCACTTGTCTATTTGATGGTAATTTGTGTCCAGTTATTTGGTGTTTAATATCTCCTATTAAAAACACTTTCCCTGGCACTGAGTAATTGATGTGACATTATGTTATATTAGCGACCCGAAAACACATGTGGCACGGTGGATAACAAATAATAAACTGCTTGCAATGCACGTAAGGGGTCGTGCATAAACTACGTTACCGTTTTCGGTGACTTTCATCTACTTTGTTCTCTCCCCTCCCCACATTTCTGACTGCTGCCTTGAAAAGTGCTGTCTCGAGGTCACTATTAAACCCGCAAGAAGAATAAAATGTAAGCAATTTGGTGTTAAGAAGACTTGAAACATTGTAGAGGAAATTGGTTCAGTTACATCAAGTTAAAGTAGAAGGTTGGTGTGTAAGAATCACCCCACGTGCCCTTCCCCATGTCCAACTGTGTAGTATTGTTGACGCGATGTTGACAAGTAAGAAACGTAAACAGACACATTGTAACAGCTACGGTACTTTGAGTGAACCCTCCCCATCGTTAACCACCGTAGGTTTTTAGGCGACCTCCTCGCCCCCCCTAAGTTGCTATTGTAGTTTCTGCATGACCCCTAAGGACAAGCTCAGGACTCTGTGCTGGGTGGAAAATCCAGACTTGTTCTTCATGCGAGTTCGCGCTCAAGTCGGCATGGGTTAGAATGCTCAGATCTCAACAAAATTTTATAAATGTATGTTTTAGAGTCATTCGAACAAAATTGGAGGGTGAGCATTAAAAAATTTCAAAGTCGGAAAATAAGGGACACCCTAATGAAGATGTAATGACTCACTCAAGAAAACAATATCATTACTGAAGCTGTCGACACAATCAATTGATAAAACCAAAAAATTACATGATTTAATTCCAAAGGTGTAATCGGTTTGAATTTTAAAAAGTTTCACTTTCTTAATTACTCTGCCTTTATTCCATACCAGCATATTTTGTTACATTTTAAAGCGACTAGATTGATTACAAACATCAACAGTAAACCATGTTGATTAATTATTGTTAATTACCTCTGCTTGTTCCCTCCATTGTAATAATGGCGTGCTGGATAGACATCAGTCACTACGATGGTGAACCATGTTTGTGAATCGTCCCGGTGATCCGCAACTCTCCATATGAGCTGAAATTCTTTCGACTTTACAGAATTGAGCCCCAGATGCAAGCGATAATAATTTGA
Organism: Platycnemis pennipes; assembly: GCA_933228895.1. NCBI lineage: Eukaryota > Metazoa > Arthropoda > Insecta > Odonata > Platycnemididae > Platycnemis > Platycnemis pennipes. Next base: position 52,864,718 of record OW121846.1, read on the forward strand.
TAGTGTGTTTTATTATTTTGGAATGAAATTATTTACATCATTAAGAAATTTCATGCATTGCTGTAATATTTGTATGAACATATTGACATTCTTAATGGTACTTTTTTCTCAAATATAATGAATTATGCACAATTTTTTATGCTAATTAAACCGCATGATGCAGCAATCTGGTGTCTTTTGGTCTCTCTTCCTCGATGTTAAATTATTTAATTTTTATAATATGTATTTCTCTATTTCTCTTATTGTGTGGATCATTGCTCCATAGTGATTAAGTGCCCTACATTTTTGACATCTTTGTAAATATTTTTTGTTATGTTGTTCATTTTTCAGGGTCATGGACTCAATTGAAGAGTGCAGTAAATGCCAGGATTATCAGATATGCAATGCCAGTGTGGAATGTATAGTTGCAATGCTGGGGTCCCTTGAAGAGCTTTGCTCAGGGAAAGGTATTACCCATGAATATTTGGAAAAAATTCATGCTTTGTATGCAGAGCTAACAGACTGTGATTATCAAGGTAAAGTAATTTTGTCGCAAACTAAATTCCAAATTGTTTCATTTGCTTCGAATTTCCTTTTATTTTGATAGAACAATGCCAGTTAGACACTTCTCTTCATGTGTGCCAAATTGGATCAAAGTTCAGTTCATATTTGAAGAAGCTTTAATTAAATATGTGTGTAAAATTTGCAAGCTTACATTTTATCCAGCAGTATAGGCACCATGCATTGTCGTATCTTTTGTCAATTGCGTTCTGAAGGGATAATGTGAGCTCAAAATTATAATGTTTTGAGTGTTGACTTTTTTCATCAAGCAGATGTTCTTATTTTATTATGAAATGTATGTGCAGCAATCTCTATCTTTGGTTAATTTAATTGTAATTGTAACTTTATTTATCCAAAGATTTGATTGTATACATCAAATATAAGACACATCAACCCAAATAGGACAAAAGATACAAAAAATAATGTGTTAATATGTATATTGTAGTATAATACTATACAGTAAAACCCCCTTTTTACACTTTTCTAGGGACCGCTAGAAAAAAGTGTAAATTGCAGAAAAATACAAATAGCGGGAAAAGGACAATTTTCAGTTTTACGTGGATATATAAATAAGAAACACTAGTAAACTGTATTATAGCAATATTATTAATTATTTCTTAAAGTATAGAGCTGTCCTGATTTTTGTACAATATATTTCTACCAATGTTTCAGCCAACTATTGGATGCTTTCAAGTCCATCATTTCCAAACTTATGCATTTTGCAATGCCTTTTCTCTTATGATGAAGCCATTTTTTAAATTGGTATTCCTTCATACCATGATTTCTTGACATTTTCTTTTTTCAATGGATGTCTTGCACTAGCTAGCATGTTTTTGAATCACATTGGGATTTTTCATAATTGTGTCCATTGTAGAGACCTTAGATGTTTCGCTGTATCAATGTGAGTTGCATCATGAGAACCCATAATTTTTATTTATGCTTAAATTGAAAATATTCTAGTTTCTCTAAAGGCTTTAGAAGATGACTCGAGGGCTTCCGGTTTTTTTCCATGTTGGTTCATCCTACTGGACGACAGTTTTGCCAGCATTCAAGATGGCATCTTCAGGTCAAAGTATAGGAAATTTGGCATAGGAAATACAGTAGATTCCGGTTAATAGGGCCACCGGTTATTTGGGGCAGCCGCTTATTCGGGACAAATCATCAAGAACCGAACCCAATTGAAGAAAGTCCCTGAGTTTTCTCCGGTTAATTGGGACAGGAAGCCGCTTAATCGGGCCATGCATCGGCTGTATTTGCCTCCTACTCCCTTGAAGAAATACAAAGTTTTAAGCTCTTGTAAATCATTTGGTACATTTTCCCTATCCATTTGAACCAATGCCCATGAGGGAATCTATTCCCACCTTCACTGTCTCATTTACCGTCGCTAAACAAAGTCAGTCATGAAGGTGCTTTCAATTAATGCTTCACTGTTTGTACACTTGCCTTCGTCCTCGGGTAGACCAACTAGATTAGGTTTAATGGTCACGGAGCTGCATAAAGTGTAGGTACACAACTTGGCTTCATTAGCGGAGTATACCATTAAGGTGAAGGTTAGGCTGTAGGCAATGCCGCGTAAGGATTTATCGCTGGCTGAAAAAATTACAGTGCTGGACCGAATTAAGGACCATCCTCCTCAAACCAGTCATCGTCGTTTGGCGGAGATAACAGGAGTGCCGAAATCAACGATACCGCGATTAATACAGCAGCAGGATAAACTTAGAGAAGATTGGAGCAATAAAGGGAAACAAGGAGCTCCCCAAAAACGCCAACGCCAATGCAAGGATCCTGAAGTGGAGAACGCTTTTAATCAATGGTTTTCCACTGTTAGTGGACGAGGAGTTAGTGTCAGTGGACCTTTGTTAAAAAAGAAGTCGGAGGAGTTAGCTTTGAAGCTTGACCATACTGATTTCAAGTCAACAGATGGCTGGCTGTCTAGATGGAAGAGTAGAAACAAAATAAAGTTCAAAAATGCTCACGGAGAAAAACATAGTGCTGATTTTGCAAGTGCAGAGGAACGGAGATGTAAGCGGCTACCCACCCTAATTCAGGAATTCAGTGCAGATGACGTGTACAACGCCGATGAAACCGGCCTGTATTACCGAGCCACACCTTATGGCTCCCTTTGCTACAGTTATGTGGAACTAAGTGGGTCTAAAAAAGCAATGGAACGGATTACTGTTTTGTGCTGCTCAAACATGTCGGGAAGTGATAAAAGGAAACTTAAGGTGATTGGAAAAAGTGCTAACCCTCGCTGTTTTAAGGGGTTACGAACGTACAGCTTACCGGTGGAATATTACGCCAATAAAAATGCGTAGATGACTGCAGACCTCTTCAGCCATTGGTTAAGCAGTTGCGATAAGGAACTAGCGTGGAAATTGAGGAAAGTGATTATTTTTCTGGATAATTGTACGGCACACCCTAATTGCTCCAACTCCTTAAAAAACATTCAGTTGGAATTTTAACCAGCCTACACAACATCTCTTGTCCAACCAATGGACATGGGGATCATCAAAAATCTGAAAACAATATACCGCGCAAAATTGATTGATCACATTTTAGCATCAATAGAAGATAATCTTCTGACATCGTCTTCAACTGCCAAGGAAGTGAGCTCAAAAGTGAACGTCCTGCAAGCAGTCACGTTTTTGGCAGATAGCTGGCGAGAAGTTGGTAAAACGATTAGAAATTGTTTTATTCATTGTGGTTTTAAGCACTCAAGTGCATAAATATCGGAAGAACTGGGAAGTGAAAATGAATCCGTTTCCGAACTGCGTCAAGTTAAGAACTTTGAGGAGTTTGAAAGGATCGACTCCAATATGGACTGTTATGACAACAGTGATAGCAGCGAAGACGATATAGTGGGAACTATACTAGCTAAACAACAAAGTTTGGTTGAAGACGAGGAGAGTGATGGAGAAGAAGACGTATCTAAATGTAGCCGAGCGACTTCTGCAGATGCCAGGAAGTTTATTGACGGGTTGCGGCGCTACTTTATGCAAGAGAGCAATGAAGGAAGTCCGATGTCATCGTTAGATGCCTGTGCCGACTTTGTATGCGCGACGAGGGTGAAGAGAATGAAGCAAAACACCCTGGACAAATTCCTTGAACGAGGAGCTACACGTAGGATATTTCAATCCTGCCGCGTGAACGGCGGTGAAATTCGCATAAATTGCCATGCGAAAAAATTTACCTGGACCGGGAATCGAACCACGGACCTTTGGCTTCCCGGGCCACGGTAAAATTGCCATGTGAATTAAGGATCCTGGGTAGCGTAGCGGTCTGCGCAGTGGCCCGGAAAGCCAAAGGTCCGTGGTTCGATTCCCGGTCCAGGTGAATTGTTTCGCATGGCAATTTATGTGAGGATCTAAACATTAAATAAATAGTAAGTACCCCTGGTTTCTATGGCAATGAAGCTTTAGATCACCAATTATTCTTATCTAGCATTTCATCGTAAATGCTATGTCTAATCACTAATCCTTCTTTTGCAGGATTTCGTAAAGGGAATTTATCCGAAGTAGATCGATGCCAAGAGATTTTTTATGACACAAGATTTCCAAAAATGTTAATACCTTCTGTGTTTTCTTGTCAATTTATTGTTTAAGTACATACTATATAATTAAACATTATGCATTTTAATTGTCATTAAGCTTTCTGAATTTCATTTAAACGCTTACTTAAACATATTTACGGGATTTTCGGATAAACGGGGCAGCCGCTTAATTGGGGCAAAGTACACCGGTCCCGATGTGTCCCAATTAACCGGAATCTACTGTATATAGTACAAAGGTATAGGAAATATATAGAACGAAGTTGAAGGAAATTTGATGGGACATGATCTTCGGAACTGAAGATGGCATCTGGAATGCAGACAAAACTTTCATCTAAAGGGATGAACCAATGAGGAAGAAACCCGAAAACCCTCCAGTCATTTGAAAAATTGTAATTCACATCCCATTTCCCATTTCCAGTTTAAATAAAATCAACTTTCCAGTGTAATTAAGGATAACATAAACAAAATATAACAATATTGAGCTACCTCGCTGGCCGACCAGCACAAGCAGTTATCCAACTTCAAAAATTTCATAACAAAATAATTTTTTTTTCAATGCGGTTTTCATCCGATAAAGCAAGTTTCAATAGGTTTTGTTTCATAGTAACCCATGGAAAATTGCTGAATAAATGCTGCATGATGGTCTGACAAATGATCCCCGGTCATCGTCAACCTGTTCAGTTCATGTATTTTTAGTATTTCATAATGTCTGGGTAAACAAACATTCTTTTTCATTCTTCAATATGAAGCAGTCTTCGTCAGCCGGAGAGGAACTGAAGTGTGTGGCGAGGGTGTGAAGGCAGTTGGAGGGGAGGGAGAGGGTGTGAAGGAAATTGGAGGGGAGGAAGAGGGGTGATGGATGAGATTGGGGGTGATTAATGCTGTACATTCAATCCGGGCTTCTTGAATGCATGGAGAGCCCAAATAAAAGCATTTTCACGAGTCCTGACCTCTATTTTGCTAGCATGGTCCGGTAGGGATTCTAGTATTGAAAGGGAAAAGCAATTATCAAAAGGGAGGCCATGGGAATGAGTGTGTGTAGGGATTGGAAATGATGAAAATATGGTGGATTTTGTGGAAGATCGATGATTATTCTTACGGATTGCCAAGGGTGTAGTGCATTCACCAACGTAAAATGCAGGACAAGAATTACAGGCCAGAAGGTACACAATATTTTTGGACTGGCAAGTAGCTTAGGAGGAGGGGAAAGAAGTGATGAGGGGGTGTGGAGATGCAGGTGTGGACCGAATTAAAGGACAGGTTTTACATCTGGGACTCAGGTGGGATTGCATGGAGAAGGCCGTGGGGGAGGAGAATCAGAAGTGCGATAGAGAGGGTTCGTGGACTTTTTTAATATTTTTTAAGTTCGGTGGTCGTCTGTAGGAAATGGAGGGGCAATGAGGCAGGAGAGAAGAAGTGACGTCACTGTTTTTCAGAATGGGAAAGAGGTCCTTAAGAATGGTTTTGAGTTTGTGGGAACCGGGGAAGAAAGTGGTGCATATATTCAGTCCAGTGTCTGAAGATGGAGGTCTATCTTTTGGAATGAATTTGGAAGAGTGGGGGAGGATTTTCTTGTGGAGGAGCTTTTCAGGATATCTGCATTTGCGGAGAGCAGAATGAAGATTATTTAAGTATTTGTTGAGGGGAAGAGGTGTCATTGCAAATTCTGTGTCCGCGGATGGAAAGGCAGTTAGGAATGGAGCGCTTGGTGTGAATAGGGTGGCAACTATCGTAGTGGAGATATTGTTGGTGATTGTTAGGTTTTGTGTGGACAGATGTTGGGAATTTATTGTCTTGGAGCCGAATGTCTACGTCAAGAAATGTAATGGTGGAGTCAGAAATTGAAGAGGTGAATTTCACTGAAAAGGAAGAGTTTAGAGTGGAAATGAAATTTTGAAGAGAGTCATGACTGTGCATCCAGAGAAGAAAGATGTCATCAATGAATCGGACGCAGAAGAGAGGTTGGTTGGTACTTTGGCAGAGAAAAGATTCTTCAAGGAACCCCATAAAAAGGTTCGAATACGATGGGGCCATCCTAGTTCCCATCGCCGTGCTACTGGTTTGCAGGTAGAAAGATTTATTGAAGCAGAAGGCATTCTTTTTTAGCACAAATTCAGCTATTTTTAACAGGAAGTCCGTTGAGGGGACTTGAGGGTCGGAGCGTTGATTAAGATAGAACTTAAGTGAGGATAGGCCTTCATTATGGGGGATGGAGGTATATAAGGAAGTGTGTCAATAATGGCCATAATTAAGTTGGGGGGATGGAAATGCTGTTTAAGCGTTGAAGGAAATGATAGTAATCTTTAATAAAGGAAGGAAGACAGAATACAAGGGATTGCGGGTAATGGTCAAGGAAGGCAGAGATTCTTTCAGTGGGAGAATTGAAACTGGATATAATCTGAAAGAATCTCCGCCTTCCTTGACCATTACCTGCAACCCCTGGGTATTTCTCCTGTTGAGTACATGTCGCAGATGTCCTTGTAGAGATGAGCCAATGTTCTCTCTCCTGCATTCCTTATCACTTCTGCGAGGATATCATCAATTCCAGAAGCCTTATTCATCCAAAGGTCCCTTACTGCAGCGTCGAATTCCAATCTCAATATTGATGCTCCCATATCATCCTTCTCGACTTCACTTTCTTCTTCAACAACTTACGTGCTGAGATTGTTGCCGTTGTAAAACTCTTCCAGATATTCTTTCCATCTTTTTCACATTCATCTTCATTTTCAATCAAAAGTTCTCCATTTTTGTCTCTTACAGCATTTCATCTTGTATTCCAAGGGAGAAGTTGTTTTGTACATCTTCGCATAGATTGTTCATCCACATTTCTCTAGCCTTCCTGGCTTTGCAACTTACTTCGTTCCTTATTATTTTGTAGCAAAGCTGCCCTTCTTCTGTTTTTGCATTCTTGTACTTTCTTCTTTCTTCAATCAGGTCTAAGACTTCTTCCATGATCCATGGCTTCTTCTTGGCAACTTTTCTTCTTCCAAGAACTTCTTTTGTGGCTTCCTGTAGTCCACATTTAATGTTTTCCCAATGCTCGTCAACTGGTTTCTCAGTCAGGTCCTCTTCTATGTTGTTTTCTACTGCTTTCTGAAATTCCAGCTGATGTTGAGTCTCCTTTAGTTTTTCTACTTGCCAAATGTTCTGTACTGTTTTCTTCAATCTCTTGAATTTTAGATGGCATTTCATCATCACTAAATTATGGTCGCTATTGATATCTGCACCCGGGTAGCTTTTGCAGTCCTTCACCTGATTCCTGAACCTCTGCTTCACTAAAATGTAGTCTATTTGAAATCTTCCTCTGTCTCCTGGCATCTTCCATGTGTATTTTCTTCGGTTGTGATTGTTAAACAATGTGTTAGTAACCACTAACTTATGTTGTGTGAGGAACTTCAGCAGTCTTTCTCCTCTATCGTTTTGGTTTCCCAATCCATATTTTCCAGTTATTCTTCCAAGTTGACCTTCACCGACGACAGCATTCCAGTCTCCTTAAATAATTAGGTTTTCTTCTCCTCTTACCTGTTTTATTACTTCAGTGATATCTTCGTAGTCGTCTTCCACTTCTTCATCTTTGTAGTCCATGGTAGGCATGTAAACCTGAACCACTACGGTATCTACAGGTTTGGTCTTGATCTTCACCATTATAATCCGGCCACTGTACTGCAGGAAGCTCTTCACACGCAGTTCTGCACTCTTCCTGAGCATTATGCCTACTCCAACATTACCATTCAGTGATCCAGTGTGAATAATTGTAGAACTTCCACTCCAAAAGTCTCCTTCTTCGGGCCATCTCATTTCACTGATTCATAATACATCGAGGTCCATGCTCCACATTTCCACCTTGAGGTTCTCCAGTCTTCCGCAGGTCCGAAGTGATCACATGTTCCACGTTCCTACCCTAAAATGACTAATACACTTGACTGATGTACTCTCTCGGGTAGTCCCCGCCCTGAGATCCGAATGGGGGACTATTTTACCTCCGGAATATTTTACTCAAGAGGGTGCCATCACGTCTTGATAATAAAGGAAAGAGTGGAGTAGCTGTGACTCCTTGGGATAATAATGTGGTGGTTTCCCCTTGCCTTCCACATCGCAGTACTACAGCCGTTCAAGTAAATGTTACCTCCCCTGTGGTGAAATGAGTGTCGTTGTACCGACCACTGTGGTCTCCACCTTCACTCATGTGAAGAAGAGATGCTGCCCTCTCCTCCGGGTGATGGGAAGCGTAATTGTGGGCGGCCTCTGTCACCAAGTCCATCTTCACAGGTTCTGTATTATTTAAAGGCCTACCTTACCCAGGGATAGACCATTACCCCCTCGGAATGCCGTCGCTTTTTGTCCACGACTGCTTATTCGACAAGTAAACTCTCTTATCTCGCAGCTAACCTCTATATCTAGAGGTCAACCCACCACCCGCAACCCAGTGGACGCACTTGGTGGCTTTAAGCTCAGCGGCGAGAATGCTGGAATATAGGTTTATATAAAAGCTATCATAGGTATCAACAATATCAGAATATCAGCTTAAACAAATTCTCACATGTACCTGTATAAAATATTATCAGTTAACTTGCTTTAAAGATATCTTAATTTGCTTTTAAGAAATCTCACTAATGACTAGCAATGACAGTGACATTAAATCTGGTCAAGTTTGTATTTAAACAGTGGGAATTTATCAGTTAAAAAATTTTTAAAATGATCTTTTGAGAAACTTAACCCTGATGTATGCAGTAATTTTGCTGGACAGGGTTAAACTGGGGGTAAGAAAACTGGTAATCATTGCAGTTACATGTTTTGCAATTATACATATGTATCACCATTACTTAATGTGTTGCATAAAAATTAATTGTGGTGAATAATGATAATTGTGTGAAAAATGTACAAGCATGGTAAAGTTATAATTTTTAATGATTTAAAAGGGACATACATTGTACTATTTCTCATAGGTTTTTAATGTTTGCCTAATGTAAGTTTATACCCCTTTTTAATGATAGTAATCCATTAGAAAGAAGTAATTATGCTGTGAAAATTATAATTAAGTGATCAGTAATAAATGTCTAGATTTCATAGGTTTTTAATGCTGGGAACCTTATTACCTCTAGGGCCACTTACTTATCAGTACATGGCAAGACTTCCGGAGCAGTATCAGGAGCGAATAAAGAAAGAAAAGGAGTTACTTGCTATCACAAAAAGTAATGCATATGAAGGTGCAATCACATCAGTGACACCTGCGACTGAAGATAGTGACAGTAGTGGTATTGAGCAAGAGGCTGAGTTGGACAATGAAGATGAATGTAGTGTGGATGAGTGTAACCGAATTGTGGACAGTGGTAGTGATAGGTTTCAGATTCCCAGGACTGAAAATGGTGAAGATTTTTATGCGGAGGATAGTGATTCTTCTGGGGACACTGAAGGACCTGAGGACAGATTTGATGATTTCCAAAACTTGGAAATAAGAGAGACGGCCTACATTGAAGAAGATGAATATGACGATGATGTTATATGCATGGACAAGATCCCCAAAACTCTTCATATGAATGACATGTTGCACTTTCAGGTATGCTAACTTCCAATATATTTACACTTCTTGTGCTGTACAGCTCTCGTTGAATGTACAATTTTTCTTAAAGAAGAGTAAGGTATCAGAACCTATGTGAGCAGGTAGAAAACTATTGACCATCCTGTTCATATTGTTGACATAGGATCGTGATGGAATCGATTTCATTTTTGGTGTGGTAATTCAAGTCACGATTCCTTTATTGAAACAGCATTAATAACAGCTACATTTTCTTTTTGCCTAAATACACTTCCTTGAATGTGAGGAGAGGCATGCTTAAGCATGCTTCTGGGACAGAAATACTCAGGTCCTAAGGACCACACGAGCACATGCACCGCATGGTAATCACTAACAATTGAAATATACATGATAGTGTGTGATGAAAACACAATTTCTGTAAGTACGTTGAGAATGTATTTGTGTGTGGCGATTCATTTTGTTTCCATCTGAATCACGGGTGATCACAATCACAATCCTGTTATGAACTACTAAGTTGGGCATATTGCATAGCAGTTGCTTCAAGGGGAATGCTGTTAATAGGGTGAATATGATCTCAGCTCGAGTGCTATTGCGGTGCCACTGGCCCTCTTCTAATGCTGTCTCTAATAGTTCTCCTCAAATCCCAAAGATAGTATCATGTCTCATGTAGTCCGTAACGGTGACAAGCTCAAGCCTCCTACCATGGAATAGTTTGTTGAACAACTGCATGGCATCATTCTGGCCAGTTGGAGGTTCAAAATAATAATAAACTGTAAAGGCTTACAACTAATTATTTGGTTGCAAAATACAGTGGGCTCTCGTTAGCACATTTTTGTAAAGACCCGAAATCCTTAAGGTGGTAATGAGGAAAATGTACGAAACAGGCTATGCCTTCCCGGGTTATTTGAAGACGTATGTGTGGGTTGCATAACTTTCACGGGAACAATATGCCGGCCGTAAAGTTAGTTCATTCCATGGATCACTGGTGTTCCATTATTGTAGCAGCGGAGTTTCATTTGCAATTATTACTGTTCCCAAAAAAATACAATACCCTGCATTGATGCACACTCAATAATTAATCATGACGATAATAACCAAACAGCGCATTTAGTATATACAGTCCATGCAAAAAGACTCAAGTTTTAGGCTTTATATCTCAAAAACAGAAGAAGTGATATTCATACAGAGTACATCAGCATATCTGGGCTCCCGTAACCAGGTATAGGTAGGATTATTCAGGAATGGAGTAATGGTGGAGAGAATCATGGCATTGGCATTAGCCTACTCGTAAAGAAATATGCCAAGGGGTTGTCTATAGTCTGATGTTCCATCCGATGGGTGGTGTAATGATCTTGACATGATTTAAGTAAGTAGATTGTCTCAGTAAATAATAGTTATGGAGCCCAATTCATTATTCATTTTCTATGTAACCATTGCATTACTTAATGCCTAATGAATTCTGTAAGTACATAGATACATCTTGTGTGTCATCTTGTAATTTTTATTTGGAGAAGTTAATGGATTATTGCATCCCAGCACTTAAGTATTATTTGTGTCAACTGAAGAACTAATCAGATCAACTTGGAGTGCTACATTGTTCTAATCCTATGAATAATTTTAAAATACTGTTTTTTAATGGATCAAATTTGTTGCATAACAAATGATTTGCATCAGATAAGGAATACTTTCAAAGTAAATAAATCAAATAATGGAAGTGCATTCTTTAAACCATCGCTGTTGATTAAACTCGTGCTGCCTTTAATAAAACTAGTTGCCAGGCAAACACATCAATATTCTAAGCAAAGAGAAATATGCGTATATTTCAATTGTTGTCCAAAGCACTCAATGTGATCATTTTTTTAATCCTGAGTTTCGTTTCATCCTGCTTAGATATTTATGGACTGTGCTGGGAATTTAATTCCCACCCCTCCAAATCTGTTTCCTTTATTTGCCCCAATTTCTGGGCCCTTCCTCTCTTTGTCTGAATATGCAGTCTTCCTCGCTAAAATATGTATGTACTTGAAGATGACTCAATTAGTTGAGGCACATGGTTCATAAAAAAACTGCAGAAAAGTGCAAGTGGGATGGAATGTCCCTGTCATATGCTCCTTCCACTTCATCAAGCCTGAATCAGTTCAAATCATTTGTATTAATTGTTCTCATTAATGTAATTGGTGGAAGGAAATCTTGTGGAAAGAGGCACATTCAGGGTGGCTAAAATGAAAATTATGGTTCCTCTGCTCACACTGATGTAATGGTAACAACATGTTTTTACTCTCCTCTAGGTTCAAGATCAGTACGTGGATGTGGAAAGGCAGAATGCTCTACATTTTGTCAGGAGTTTACAACATTTAGTACCCACCGTCCTCACTCTGAGAACTTCAGTTGAGGTTGATGAAGCGCTACAGCAGTTTTCTTCACAATACTGTGAAGGTGATTTATTTTCTCAATGATAAATATTCTGAATGAATAGTTCCAACAATAAAAAAATCATTTCAGCCCATCAATAACTCAGTTTGAGTTCTTGATGATGCTATGATTTTTTAGTGATATGGAATCTGTAAGTGCCGCTAAAATCATCCATTAGGGCTATGAATTATTCACCTTGATTTCCTGTGGCTGGTTATTGTAATAAATGGAGTCATCTACTTTGTAGTCATGAACTTTTTGGAGTGTCTTTCTGAGGTGAAAAAGCCCAGTTTTTGCAAATGATGCACTTTAAATTGCATGCTTCTTTGGGGAATACGATTGTTACACTTTATCTGGGGTTGATGAAGGTTATTTTGAGTGATTTTAGTGAATGGAAAAGAATTATTTGTTAGTAATGTGGATTCAACTTGATTCTGTGCAAAAATATTCCTATTACTCTCATTCCCCCTGATTCTCAAAATAATATGAGAATTGACAATTTGAACTTTAAATTTGGTTCCTTAATTGAGAGACATCTCCTAATTTCATTTACTAGTAATTCCTAAGTTTATCAAAGTTTAGCATAACCATATCCTTGTTGATGTACAGTGCTGAATCATAATGGAATAATAACATACCTACTTTGATTTGCATTAGTCCTATGCTCTAGGTTTTGGAATCCCTGCCATAGGATGTATTCTGCCAGGTGGAAAGCGCTTTCCATTACAGTAATTTTGGTTAACACAGTCAAGCCTGTTTATAACGAAGTTAAGGGGGGCAAATATTTACTTCATTATAGTTGAACTTCGTTAAACATTGGCCAGTTTTCCAAGCTGGCCCATGTTTAACGAAGTTTTGATGCCCTTTGCTGTAATTCAGCAGTTAGTACCGTATTTACTAGAGATGGGTCGAATCCAGTTTTTCTCGAATCCGAATCTCGAATCCGAATCTCGAATCCGAATCTTAAATTCACCCTCGAATCTCGAATCTTATTTCGAATCCAAATCTTAACTTTACCTTCAATCCTAAATTTTATCTAGAATCTAAATGTTGCCTTGTCCTTTTTACATAAGCTTGTATTTATTTTGAATTCTAATATTAATTTTCCACACTATAGAATTAAACACTCCAACTGCAAGCATATAAAAACTTTAATGCTTTAAGTTTTTATTTAAAAAAATAAGCATTTTAACACATTCAGGATCAAGCCGATTCCTCTTCTTATCACATATAATGCCAGCCATGCTGAACTGTCTCTCTGATTGCACTGTTGTGGGTGGTGCTGAAAGGTACTTCCTTGGGAACACACGGAAAAACTAAGCTCAATGTAATAACAATTATAATTCTTATAAAACTAAAGAAAAACACATTCCCGGAAATATAATCATAAATCACTAATGAATATTCATATCATAACAGTTCTCATTCTTAGTTTTCATCACTGCTAGATTCAGATACACTATATTTCCTTCATGGAGCTCGATTTCCTATTTTTTCGGCATCGCTTATAATATGTAGTTTTATACTCACAAGAAACTATCGAAATTTCACATCAGAATTCATTTTAGGGTGATAATAGCAAATTATTTTAAAATGCTAAATGATTGATTCGAACGTGTTTACTACTCTCACGCTTGGAGCGGATAGCACGGATAGTAAGAAGGCATAATCTCTGAGCATACGACTATTGGCACCACGTAACAAATTTTTTGTCGTGTCTTTGCAATGTAGCTTTAATATGTACGCAAAAGGAGCTATCTATTACGTAAAAATGGAACCACAGATACGTGATACCGAAACAAACTCCGCTTACGATTTTGAAAAAACATAAAGCCCCTTGCTGCAGCTTACAGGATACAGTATATTTAAATACGTATCAGTGCTACAATGTGTTGCCCTACTTACGATCTGTACACAATAAATCTATTGCTTTGACAAATGGTGTTTCTGATCTTGCATTTCTTCCAGTACCGTTGTACGCTCAGACTTTGTTAAACGAGGATTTTTATTATTAATTACATACTTCGAAATTTCAGAATACTTTACAATGTACGATTTACTACTAGACCATGCTGCGAAGACTAGTATAACACTACTACTAGACTACTAACCATACTACTAGACAGAATGCGAAACTTAGGAGAAAAAACAACAGGAATCTGAGGAAAAATGGTGTGCGGCTTACACGAAAATCTGGAGGATACGTGTAAGCTGTGCACCCCCATTTTTTCTCCGACGTTTCGGGAAAAAAGGTGCGTGGCTTACACGCATAAATACGGTATAATAGCAGTCAATTGACTGGTTCAATGTAGTTCTGCAGCCCTCATGGTAGGCTGGGTAGCACAAGGGAGGTCCCATATGAAAGGATCAACTTCATGTCATAAAGAGCATGGCGGAGGGAGAGGTGGGGGATAGCGAGGGAGGAAAGGATAGATTCTCGCGTAGAATCTCTGAGGGAAGGGATGCGATGATGGGCAATGGCAAGAAAGAAATTGACAGGTTGATTAAGCTGTTTCAAGGTTGTGGGGCAGGCGGTTGACCAAATTGGCGCACAGTATTCTAATATAGGAAGGACAGATCTAAAAAATATCATACGTAGAGCAAACGGGTCATGTATGTCAGTATGGTGGTAAAGAAGGCCAACAACTGCCATTGCCTTACCAATAATTTTTTTAATGTGCTCATGAAAGCAGAGTTTAGGGTCAAAGATTACCCCTAGGTCACAGTGGGAATTGAGATGAGGAATAGGGTTTAGTGATAGGGTAGAGGAATGGCAAAGGGTGGAATGCTTCAATTAGAAGGTCATAACAGCTGACTTAGAGGGGTTAATATGAAGCTGCCAAGTAGAGCACCAGGAGAGTACTGAGGAGAGAGCCAATTGGAGTGAATTGGAGTCAGAAGAGGTATCAATCTGCCTGAAAATTTTGCAATCATCAACATAAAGTAAGATGTTACATCCCGATGGGTAAACACAGTCCACAATGTCATCAACAAGAAGCGAGAACAGAAAGGGGCCAAGGACGCTACCCTGAGGAACCCCAGAGGAAACTGGAAGGTGATTGGAAGAGATACCATTGACAAGCACATGTTGATACCGAGAGTTAAGGAAACTGTGGATTAGGGATAGGAAGTATGTTGTACCTGTGTTGAAGTTTATGGATCAAAAGGGTGTGGTTAACTGAGTCAAAAGTTTTAGAGAAATCCAGGTAGCACACATTAGTTTGAGAGTTGAGTTCGTAGGCATTTATGATATGATGGTGTAAAACAGCGAGATCCGTGAGACAGGAGGAACCTGGGAGAAAATCATGTTTATTGGGAGAGATGTAGGGGAGAATGAAGTGCAGAAGATGATCATGTATGATGCGTTCAAAAATTATTGATGAAACAGGTAGAATGGAAATAGGACAGTAGTTTTCAACTAGGCCTTTAGAGCCGGATTTTCAAATTGGGGTGACGTTAGAGTACTTCCACTGCGAAGGGAAGCATCCAGTGAAGAAAAGTGTGTTAAACAGGATGGAGATAGGTATATGAAGTGAGGTAGCAGTGCGGTTGAGAAAGAGTGATCCCACATTATCTGACCCGGTAGACTTCGAACAGGGGAGCATGATTAAGTATTCAAAAACTTCCTGAGGGGTGGTTGAAATATAGGAGAGGGAATGTGAGCAAACGGATAGAATCTGGGGGAGAGGAAGGATGGGAGAGGTATGATTGAAGTTGGAGCAGAAGTAATCATTAAAAGCAGAAGGGCGATCGACACTAAGGAGATTCACAGCATTATAAGATAGGGAGGCAGGAATACGGTGGGATTTCCTCCTTGCATTAACAAGTGACCAAAATCTTTTAGGGTTCACCCGAATTTCCTCGGAAATGCCAGTAATATAGTTTTTGTAATCACGCCGAAGGAGAAAGCATGAATGGCGCCTTAGTTCCACAAAGGAGGCACGGGTGTGAGGGTTTGAGTGACGCTTCCAAAGTTTCCAGGCCCTGAGTTTATTTCTGAGAGCATGTATCATCTCTGCGGAATGCCAGATGGGTCTCTTCTTGGAAACTCGGCACGAGGGGATGGCACCATGAACGCGATGGCACCATGAACGAAGTCATAAAAGACCTCCAGGCCACCCTCAGGGGAGCCGCTCTCCAGGAGGGCCCAGGGGATGAGGGAAAGAGCATGGTTAATTGCAGGCCGGTCTGCTTTTTTCCAGGCTCTCAACGTCCTTGGAGGGGGAGGTGACTGTGGAAGAAGAGGGATAGGAAGTATGAGGGGGCATTGACGGATTAATTGACGGATCAAAAACAGGAAAAATATGAGTCTTTTTATTTTACAAGCTCTATCAGATTTGGCAATAAAATAATATGGTAAACGACCATATTATTTTATTGGATCACCCATCTCGCAAACAAAACTATTAAAAATGGGCTTTTGGAAAATAAACATTTTTTATAAGTGGGATTTTTAGCATGGTAAATGGTAAGGACCATTTTTGATGAAGAATAGCAGTAATTTTGTTATAAGGGGAACTTCATTAAAATGGTTACGTTATAAGCAGAATTGACTTTGTATAAAAATTAGTCCTGAGCAGTTGTTACTCTAATGTTTCCTGTACCTGGTTTCCATTAAAATATCTGGAACTTGTTGGGAAGTTGATCTGTATGATCCAAGTGTGATGTGGTGTTAGTATGGAGTATCTCAGGGAAGAAAGTCATTTCTCCAGCATTGATATTAGTCCTGACAATAATGTTGTCACATTTTAATTGTCTGAATCTTAACTGTCATGATTGGAATTGATTAAAATTATTTATTAATATGATGGAATTATTCCAGATCTTTTATCGAGTCAGCACATAAAATCAGAAGAGAGCAGTACAACACAAACCTTATCGCTCATTACCATCATCAATGCTGATGGAATATATTTGGCTATATACTCTGCACTGCATTTGAATCTCAACTTGATCAAGAGTGGATTTTATGAAGATGACTCAAAACCTGTCTCTCTCACTGAGGTATGGAAGCCTTTTTCCTGTGCATGTGTTACCATAATAATTTCCAGGGTTTTGTGCTTTTAATTGAATCATGAAAAATTCTGGCATTTTGAAAAATATGATGAAAAGATGAATATTTTGTATGCCATCATAATATCTGTTATGATACTCCTTTTCTTGTCATTTGTTTCTGCAATTTCTGATTGGGTGAACCAAAACTAAATCAAATTATGAAGTTTTTACCCAATTATGTATGTTTGATACTGTTTCTTCTTAACTGTGTTGTCTGATGAAATTTTTGGCATGGCTAGTTTTGTATTTGCAGGTGACAGGGCCATTAGATTTTCATCACTCATGACAAAATGCATTTTCAGGAACAATTCATTGAAGAAGTGCATGGAAGTGGCGTTCTAGTCTATCTGTCGGCCACTTGGCTTGCAGAACTATACCAGAAAGTCTTAAGTGTTAATCTTCTTGAAGTTGGTGGCTATGACAGTTCAACTACTAACAATATTGCTTTGATCAACCTCCTAACAGGTATGCATGCTAAATTGATAGTTGTTAATAATTAATACCTAAACTGTAGATTGCATGTAAGCATGAGGTATATCCTTAAAATGTAAATACTGGAAAATAGGGAACCATAGTAGGGTGTCAATTATTATATAAAATCTAGGTAAAGTTAGGGTTAGGTTATCATAATTATATTGTAACATTATGTTTAAAATTTGACTACTTCTTAAAAATGAACCATATTCACTTGCATGCGTTAAGTAGTGGTTGGCTATTTAGTTAGCTAAACCTTAACTGTCATGATTGCTATAAGAGTTGGGTATGTCATCTCTTCTCTGTATGCTATTAGCCAAGCTTTGTTTAAGATATGCCATTAACTGGTCAGAGGTCATATGTATGCTGTGGGAAATGAATTGGCATCTGCATAGCAGTATTTCAGTCCATTGAAATGAATGTGGTAATTTGAGAATGTGTATTTGGTTCGCTCTGCATGTACGGACAACAGTTTCATCCTGGTTCCTTTGTTAGCCTCTTGAAGGACTATTAGAAATGGATTTCAGTTGTGCTGATGCATGCAGAGTGTAATAATTTTTGCCAGTGTTGATGGGAGTGAAGCTCATTAATCGGTACATCTACATCTTAGCAAGTGGTATCAAGGGTATGTGGCAGTAGGGTGTGATGTGAGTAATCTTGCTTGCTAACACTGAAGTATTCGACTTATAATGAGATAGAAGATGGTGGGTAATGTGCATAATATCATTGAGTGTGATTATCAGTAGTGCTATTTTCTAATGGGACTACATAAGTATTCAGTTTTATTTTGTGCTATGCAGGTTAAGTAACTGACGATGAAAAAAGGATAAATAAAAATGGATGCATTAATGTGGCTGTCTCTTTACAAATTACAAATAGATTGAAATGATGGTTGAGGTTTTGCGTCCTATCCACTAATGATTTTATGTGGGACTGGATGGTTCGTAAATGAGTTGTAAGATTTTTATTTTTCCATCATGCATGGCAAAGGTGTTCAAAATTACCAGAGGGAAAAAATATCCTGGTCTAGCAATTGAACCATAGACCTTTAGCTTGCTGGGCTAATGTGGAGACCACGACAATTCCTTGGATTCATTTTTCCTTACCCTTTAAATTCCTCTACCTTGGTTAAAACCTCTTCATGTAAAATACCAGTCCATTACCTGCCCTGGCCATCATTGGTCAGCAATAACTCTATGTCATCATCATCTCTAGTGATCAATCTTAAGTAGTGATACCTTTTTACAAGCCTAGATGCTCTCTGATGCAAACTGTTAAACTCTGAAATAAAACCTTTTGCTCACGGATCCCATATATTAGTTATCTATTCTAAATGTGGCCTAAGAAATATAAATTGGAGGGGTGGGCAATAGCCTTCTGGAGCCTGTTGCTTAGACCCCTTTGGATTAATTGTGCCAAACCACATTTTACTTGCCTGCCATTTGCAAACAAGGACAAGAGCATCACAGTAGAGGTTTGGAGGGTCATCCCTCCAACCCCTGTCTAGGCCCAAAGTTGCTTAACTTCGGTGCATAGTTTGGAAAGTTAAAAAATTAATTGATCAAAGTTATAGTTAATCTCTGTAAAAAGTAACTATCTAAAGTTAAAAGTTATTTTTCTGTAAAAGTAACTGATTAAAGTCAAACTTAAAAAAGTAACTTTTACGCTAGAAGTTACTTTGCGGAGGAAAAAATCATTAGGTCACAGCATGGCACCAACTATTTTCATACCCTTCCTCCCCCTTCATTGGCAAGTATTTGCACCATACCCCCCCTCCACGGAAAAAGTTACAATGAGGGCTATTCCGAATTGAGGGGCGGTCTCGTACCGCCAGGCGGAGTTTCCGTTTCGCCGACGTTGAAACTCCGACCTGTGCGATTACGAAAAGGGTGGTCGGAGTCTCAACACCAGGCGGAGAGCGAGGCCAAGGGGTCGGTGTGATTGCATGCGGCGGATGTGACGTTGCTATGAAAAATAACGCGTTCGAGGTCTCCAAAAAAGGATTCAACCAATGATTAGCAAGGTCCTCAGACGCAATCCCCGGGAAAGAGTTTCAAATGACATGCGTTATTCGGAGCATAATACATGTAGCACATTATCACTCCTTTTGATCAGACATATCGTTACATATCCAATACCATTAAAAACCAAATAAACATAGCTCTGCAATTGAATATATGTCATTTAATTTTTAAAATTATCGGATTAAGTAAGCATGACATTTTATGCAGAACAAAGACGAATAATATCATCTTGATCCGATACGCTATACTAATGGACATGGGAAAGAATAGGAATCTCACTACGTGGGAGCTATGTCAGATACCACGTAATCACAGTATTATTCATTAACTAGTGAATTTTTTTAACTTACGCTAGGAAAGAAATTCAGTTTTGCATAATACCTTGGGTGGATCACTACTGACAGTATAGCACTTAACAATTCAGGAAATTTTGTAACACAAAGGTAAAGCTTGAGATACGCGCATAATTAATGTAAACAATAGTTCTGCGCTGGTAAAATTATAATTTTATTAGGGTAAAATATCATTTAAGGACATACATATGACAAAAATGAAAATATCTATACGATCAGCATGGGATGATTGGGAAGTTAAGTACTGCACATTTCTCAACACCTTGAGCAGTACACCGTACATATTAACTTATCATAACTGATCATAAATTAACGTTTAAGTTTTATGTAACTCACCATCGTGAGTGCACCAATTGTTATGACAGGTTAGGACCATTCAATACACGTTTCACTCAAATGACAGCATTATCCATACGTACTCACAATCATATACAACGCTCAATAAATAAATTTTGAACGCCGTGTGAAGCCTTCAGATTTGTCAAACCGATTTTAACGCCAATGTCTTCACTTCAGAGACACAAAAGGAAGTAGAACACCTTATTAGTTAAGCATTTCACAGTCACTGGGTACTATCTATCGGTGACACTTTGCCACCACTCGAATGACATCACTAAACGTTTAGGGAACACAATGCAAACTTAAGGGTAATATCCTTCGGAAACACTTTGCCACCTCTCGAGTGACACAAATAAACGTTTAGAGGAGACATAATGTAAACAAGGGTATCGGAAACACTTGGCCACCACTAAACTTTTAGGGAACACACAATGTAAACTTTTCACAACTGTTTTCGGCCGAGAAAGATGTGAATCAGCAACATTCTGCTCGCTTAATTTCCATACTGTTTTCAAGAAATACTGAAATTCCTCATCACCGCCGCTCTAGTGTACGTTGTTTATGACAAGTACATCATAGTGGATTGCATATGAGGCAAAATTTCTACATTAACTTCTCTCTTCGATAAGATTGCCTGAAGAGCATAGCATAAAATATCTCACCAGCACCTGTAGGACACAGATTTGAAAAATATAATTATATGGCAGTACAATCGTCACCCACCTTTAAGATTATCGTATCCATTAGGACTGAAATTGGCCACTTCTTGATTATCAAGCGACGAATTATGGCAAAGTAGCTCAAATAAAGGAAGCGATGGCTATAAACCACGTAAAATAACATTATACGCAATACATAAAATAATATAATAAGTAATATATCGCCTTCCAAACGCCAAGAAAGATACAAAGCAATAAAATATCTTACGTCTTATAACAACGGGCATTACCAGAGAATCACAACGAGATAATTTTGCCAGCTAACTGCATCACATTTACCTTCCTTACCTTTGCTCAGATTTTCTAATTGCATTTCATGCATTACAAAAGCATTAAAAGTCCTTCAACAATGGATACAACACTTATAAACATGTCAGACTAGGCCAACTAACGTAAACAAACGGCAGCCATGTTGATTATACGACTAGGCGGAGTTTCAAAGGCAGGGTCGGCAGGGTCCTTGCCCGTGGTACGATACCGACCCCTTCCCGTGGTATGATACCGCCTCTGGCTCGTTCGGAATCGCATCGGGCGGTGAGACCGATTTCGGGCGGTATGACTCCGCCTGCGTTGTCTTACCGCATGCGGTGAGCGGTTCGGAATAGCCCTCAATGTCTTTACACATGAGACTTTCAATTGAAACATTGTTTTAATTTGTAGTTGAGTCTATCCCATTTATTTCCTCCTCTCCTCACATTTTCTGACTGCTGGCTTGAAAAACATTGTGAAGTCGTTATTAAACACACAAGAGGGTTGAAATGAAGGGGTTGTGATATATCCCTTCACAATTGTAACATTGCAGTGGAAAAGGCTTAGTTATATTGAGTTACATCAGATGCTGGGGATGTGCGTGCACACCCATTCTCGCATTCAACTCTGATGTATTGATGACACGAAGTCGCCAAGTAAGGCATGTGTACTGGAGCGTTGTAACAGGTACAGTAAACTCTCGATAGTACGAAGCATGAAAATATGAAGTTTCAATTGTACGAAGCAAAACGGCCGGTCCTAATGAAAAGCCTTCAGTAATAACATGGCAAAGTTTCGATAATGCTAATTTTTCAAAATTAATAACCTCAAGCCCCGTCCCCAAGACAAATGGAATTCATTTTTACAGCTGTTTCCAAGCAAAGTTAGTTGCTGCTGTGTGCAATACATGGCATCGAAGCCTGATAAACATAAGCAAAAATACTGGCTTGCAGTAGATAAGGACAGTATATATTTTATAAACGGATTTCACAACCTTGGCGAGGACGGCTCTCGTCAAGCTGGCGATCGCGTTGCAGATCACGTTGTGATGATACTTATGCAGCCTTACTTGAGCAAAGGTTGAAATGTCACAACTGACAACTATTTCACATCACTCGTTCTCATCTAAGAGCTGAAAAAAAGGTACAAGTCTTATGGGAACCGTAAATAAGGTAAGAAAGAAATCTCTGCTGAAATAAATGCTTTTCGGGAAGAGTTGTACTCAACTAAATTGTACAAAAATGGTGACACAACGCTTACCGCTTATCAGGGAAAACCGAGAAAGGGTATTGTTCTATGATCTCTTCACCCTTACGTTGGCATTGGTGAAAACTCTAGGAAAACACCAGAAACTGTAAAGTGTGATAATCAGACCAAGTATGGAGTAAGTAGATATCATTCACCAGAAGGGGCAGAAATATTCGGTTAGAACAGGAACCAGACGATAGCCACTCTATTCTTTCCACAATACTCTTGACTTGCCTGGTATAAATGCTTGGAAATTGTACAAGGAAATAACTCTACAGAAGATATCCCAAAAGGGTTTTTTTTTGCAAATTTAGCAGAGTAGCTTGGAAGTTCTTACACTGCATCAAGAAATGTTTGTCGCCCTTCTTACGAGTGTGATGGAGTGTGAGAGCCAGAACTGACTAGGAACTGTCAAATAAAGATAAAATGCAATAAAGCAGAACTATTGGATTTTGTAAGCTAAGTAAAAAATAAGTATGAGGCACGTGTACCGCTAAAACAGAGCGAATGTGCCATAAATGTGAAGCAATGGTTTTTTTAATGCTGTATGAAAGAGACCTTTGATTTCTTTGTGTACTCCTTTACATAAATTTGTAGTTCGCCTACGTATAAATTATACATGATTTTACATAAACTATAAGTGATTGTAAAAATATTCAATGATTATTTGCTAATCACTTATGTGCCCTCCAGCGTTTCAGCACTATCATCGAAAAATAGTGTGGTTGAAAGAAAATTTTTGCAGATAATAATTTTCTAAAATCGAGTCACTTTAAAAAATATTTTTATTTTTAAAAACAGATGGCAAAAAAAAATACCGAAGTTGCCACATTAACATTAGCAACCATAGAACATAAAATAATTCGCACAAAAACACCGCTATGAACACATAAACAGTGTCAAAATGACACCCTCCCGGCATTCTAGGGGGGTCCAATATGTCCGGCATTCTAGTGTTAAGCTGGCTAGTTCTCTGTTAGGTCACATTCGTGATACTTCAGAAAAGTCCGTCAAATGTCTTCGGGCTGGGCCTCTCTTTATCTCTCACACACAGATGGGTGACCCTCCCCTGTATTTTGCCCTCGTGTGTAGGCCTCTAGTATCTTTATCTCTCTTGCCGAGCTTGAAGGTGGGGAGGGGGTGGGTGGATGGCATCATGGAACGTCTGGGAGGTTCCTTTCTCTCCTTCTGGGAAACCCTGGGTGCATTCCTAAACTTTGGCAGTCATTCCCCTCAACCCTGCTTTTGTTTGGATGTATTCATTTGGACTTATTCAATACATTGTTGTGCAACTACCCAGCTAGATTGCATTCTTAGGTACCATTTTATTTTCCCATTTGTTTGTAGGGCAAGCTTTGTGCCCAAGTTTGAACAGGTCGACGTTCACCAAAAATTAACAAATGGTTAGTATGATTAGTAAATGAAAAATAATGGTTAAGTAGTTAACTACATTTTTAATGATTAATTTTAATCATTAATCCCAATGATGCTTCGGTGATATGTGTTTAGGTGACCAGTGTTTCAACATGATAGGCTCTTGGCCTAGATTTGGCCTAACTAGTGAAAAATAACTCTGCTCTATGGTATTCTCATCTGGTTTTCCTAGTATTCTTTTTATAAATCCTAAATTTCTATTGGTATGATGGCATAGTTACTGTTCATGTACGAGAAGTATATATTTGTGGAAATCAAGCCTATCTGGGTAATGAAAAGTAACTGAGCACTCCCGTAATCTGATGATGAGCTTGAAAACAATATAAGTTGCTTCCAATCCATTCACCAGGATATAACCTTGAACTCCTAATTTCAATATTATTTTTTTCATCATATTAGTCTTAATGAGGTGGAATAGATGTTCTCCATCATTCTAGTTTAATGGTAACATAATGTAGGTACACTATTGTGGATTGATTGTTTTTTATGTCTCATGAAATAGGAATAAACTGGACAAAATATAGAAATGAATGCTTTCAAATGTTTTCATATTTCTAAATTGTGAATTGGTTTAATTTTGTTGCTGTTATTTCCTCACATTCCTGCTTGGAACTCACTGATGCGATTAAATTGCAGACCTAGATGGACTGGACAGCACTCAGCAAGGTGGGCAGCTTCTTTCTGATTACCAAAGGTTGGAAAGGGCCATGAGTCATTTGGATACCAGCCTGGAAGTTGAAGCAGGTGATGTGCCATAATGTAGTAGTAATAATAATAATAATGCATTTATTTTTCCCAAAATTGACAAAGACAAGGGAATTTTGATTATTTATAGGATGAATATATTCTATTTACAAAACCAGGGTTTTTTTCATAAGTATGCGACTTGTAGATGCACGAAGAGCATCTTAGTCTTCTTTTTAAAATTTTTAATGTGACTCAATCAACCTCATGAAACTTAACATACTGCAATACCTTATTTGAATTTTATGTTATTTGAAAATGAGTTCGGAGCGAAGGCGGAAACGCCACACTAAATTTACGCTGAGAAGAACAATCTTGAGTTTAGTATTGACAGCAGAAGTTTAATTTTTGCTGCTATTTCAACACACTGCATATGTGGATTTTCGTCAACTTTTCGGAGGAGGTTAAACTTTTCAATCAATATTTTTCTTTTCACCACAGGCATTTCCATGGCAGATTCCAAGCACTTGTCTCACTTTCAATGTCACAAAGTATTGTTGCTCATGTAGTTTTGATATCCTGTTGGCACATAAAACAAATGAACATTGTGATAAAATGAGCGGCTTATGGGTGCCTCATTAATTCTTCACAAATTTTTTTTACCATAATATACCTATTTAAATATTTTTGTAAGCTATAGCAATATTTTTTAATGGGAGAATTAAACCTCTTGAGCGATATCTATCATTAACATGTTCAATGCCGTGCTATTTTTTTATGGTTTTGTTGGTGCCTGTAATTTTTTTTAAGTTTCTTAATATATTACCACTAAGAACAATAAGTCAATGGCCTAAAATACCGTAAAATAAAAATTATGCGTAAAAAATGAATTTTTATTTTGGATGACGATTGTCGTCTGTGGCCACCTGTTTGCAGAACTCGGATGTTGGGTGTGGTTGCATACCCTCCCCAATAGTCCATTTCAAAGTTTCTTCCATTGATTCTTGTTACTTGCGACAAAATATGTGTGGACATCCTTATTAAATATTGTTACTTATACTGTTAGTTACAAAATTTAAAAAAATCATTCTTATAAATGTTCAGTTAGTTCTGGCCTTCATCAATTCCTTCTGAAATCCACAACCTCACAGCTACTGGGTAAAGACCACCAATTCCTTTGCAATAATTCTCTACCAGATATTTTCAAATTTTTCCGTGAATGCTAACGCCTGCATCTCTAACCTTCATGAATAATTATTTAGTTTTGTATACTCTCGCAGTGAGATTCAGTAATTTACTTTATTAGGATATTTTCTGCTCCTCTGATGTTTTTTATAACCTTCTTCTATGAAATTTGTTCTTTCTACTGACTCAAAGACGTGCTTTGAACATAAAAACATTTTATCATTTAAAACTAATGGTTGAAAATTTTTAAACGCTATTTAACACTTTTTAAACATTTTAATGTCAGGTCGGGAATATTTTAGAAATATAAATGAAAAAATAATTGAAAGAGTGTAAATTACCTAATTGTTTGAAAGAAAAAAAATGCATCAAAAATCTGTCCACTTTGTGGGTAGCCACAAGGATTAAATTGTGAATTTAGCAAACACAGTGTTGTCTTCTTTCATTGAACAGAGGATTGCCATAATGTCTACTCCTGTGTTTTTCATATTTGCCACCACATCTCGAACAGTTTTCCTTAATACAGCATAACGTTCTCGGAGTGCCAAAATAGGTACTATCTACAAAAGGAATTGACTGAATTTTCTTCAAAGTATCCTGGTTAAGAGGTGCATTAACTAGATGTGGATTGAATAGTAGATTTCTCAAATTCGAATGTTAAATCATGACTCGAAAACTTGAATATCTGGAATTTCAAATACAACGGATACTAGAATTGCATTTCATGTGTTAAATGTTATTCTGCTTTATTGATTTATTGGTTGCGTAGTGAAAATAACTGCTAAAACTTGATTAAAAATAATTTAATTCTAGTTTTAAAATGTCAAGTACATAAAAAAACTTAACTGCCAATGATGGACCATTGAATACATTACATTTTATAGGCGTTAATAAGTGAGCCGAAAGCTTTAATTCACCTTCAAGTTCTGGCCGGTTATGAATTAACCATAAACTAGTGTCAAAGTTCAAGTAAATTGAAAATTTGCATAAAAGATTAAAGTTGGAAATGTTAACCTCAGATCTGAGAAAATGAACTATGGAATTACTATGCCCAGGTAAACATTTTACATGTAATTCATGAACAATTCTGTAAAGGTCTATGAATAAGTATATTGGTGTCTCTGAGTTTGAGCAGCTCTCTCTTCCAAAAGAGAAAACCAACTTTAACAGGGTGTCCAGCGGTGGCGACTTTTCAAATTCCCTGACTTTTCACTTACAATTTTCAATTTTACCATACTAAAAATGGCATCTTGCTGTTATTAAAAATCGCACTTTTGTAGAATGTTTCGCTTTTTTTGAGCCTCATTGGGGAAGTTTATCCTGTTTTCTACATCTGTCCTGTGTAGATGGAAGATAAATGATAAAACTTAAATTCTGAAATAAAATCTTTATTTCTTTTTAAAACAAGAGTTATTAAATTACAATTTCATGAAAATTTGTGACAACTAGCATTACAGTCTCATCAGTAATCAAAGAAATAAAAAGATTCACTTTGTGGGTGCAGGTTCGAGTCCCAGTCAGGTCAAACTATTTTCTTTCGATTATTTCATGGAATCAATGTAAAATGCCCAATCTCATACGCTGTAACAACAATAAATTTTAATTTCCAGCCTATTTGCTGGATTTTCAATCAACCCTTGGGAGACTTTTGAAACAAATTTCGGGATTCCATTCAAAGCCCAAGAAGAGGCTTCACATGCCGAGAGGCCTAATATGTTTGCATTTTAAAAATACAAGGATAACTCGTGAATAAAAAGGGCTTTGATTGGTCGTAGGACTTTCGCAAGGCCGTAAACAATGAACGGATTAAGTATTGCTTTTTAATGTAGGCGATGTATAACGTTAAAATTTCCCATTATGGGTGTTGTAAGTGCAATAGGCTTTGCAAAATCTAATTTGTTTATCCTGCCAAGGGCAAAAGCTGCCAGTTTTGACCGCTTGTTAAGTTGCTAATTAAAAAAAAAGACTTAACAACTCCAATTAAAAATTTTATGAGCTTATCTAATTATCTATTAACATGAATAGTCGAATTTTTTGACAATAGGTCTTAAATATTGCATTTAAAAAAGTACATTTTTGGCTGTTTTTTTTAATTATAAACCAATAGAATATCTTTGTTATTATCAATGTTAGATATTTTTAATAAAAAGAATTGAAAATCTGGTTAAATACACAATTTTGTTGTTTTAAATAGAAGCCTCTGCAACCAATAGAATTGATTGATTGATGCATTTATTTGTCAGTGATCATTTTTACAATGAAATGGACATCGTCAAGTTACAAATAATTGGGTAGGACAAAAACACAGTACATTAAAATATTACCACACTACTGACCAAATCAAAATGTTATGCCATCAGGGATACTGTCAAAATATTCTTGTACAGAATATAATGGGTTAGTTACCAACCAATGCTGAAGTACCCTTTTGAAATGAGCCATGGTAACCTGTTTAGCCCCTTGAGGAAGCACATTGAAACATTTTTATCATCATGATCACTCCTCTTAGTTAATCAGACGATAGTAAAATTATTTTTAGTTTTTCAAAAAGATTCATAACCAGCAAAAATTTGAAGAAATAATCAACTAACTTAACATGGGGACTGGTTATTATTGTAACTTTCAATTCAGGTATGAAGATTATTTACACTTGTCATAAAACTTCTAACTCTTCGACAACCTGCAATCTGCTCAGAGTGTGGCAATTAAACACTTTAACTGTCAGTGGGCCAATCTATTAGCCTACTATGTTTACTTTCAGATATTTGCCATAAAGTTAAGCCTCTACCTCAGATTATATCAAATAACTACCATTTTCCTAAAACTAAAATTAATCCATCCAGACTGAATGACAGGTAGATTAGGTACAATAACAACAGAAAGCTGACATGGCAAATACATTGTTCAATTTAAGTTACTTTGAATAGTTTTTCAATTACAGTTTCTCTGGATAGCTCTTTTCTTGGACATAACATGTGTCCTGTGCTATGCTAAATGCTTTATCCTCTTAATTTTTTTACTTTAGGTCTCAAACTCTCCCGACGGGTTTTAACATGCTGTTGGGACTCCATGTATGTAGTCCTCTCGTCTATGCTGAGTGAGTCTGGTCACCTTGGCGTCACTGCAAGTATTGGTCTGCTCTTGGGTACTGAAATGGCTAGAGATGAAAACCGGAGGGCAAGAGATGCAATCGTTACAAGTTTAGAAGGTTTACAGAAAGCTGCAAGGTTAAGTAATGTATTAGGTGAGAAAAATGCTTTATTCAGTTGCCTTGAATAATTTGTATGCATATTTTGGTTCATTGGAAAATTATTAGGTTGTATTTTCAGCCACCATTTCTCTATCCTGTGAAAATAAATGAAGATTCTCAGTTCATAACTGTGAGGAGCTGGAGTGTAATTTTTTTCAAAGAATGACTGCTAAATCACCATCATCTGAATGACACTGAATCAGCCAATTGTATAATTTTCTTTGGATATTGGATTGATGTGTTGGTTTTAGTACTGGATTCACATCCTAAATGTCAGGGTTCAACTCTTTGTAATGGTTCATTGGTATGCCTCACGATTCAATGTCCTGCAATTTGACAATCCTGAAATTCAGTAGTGAAATTTTCGGCAAATTAAAATTGTGTGGAATATACAGAGTATTGTTATTTTATTTCTACGCAAACATGCAGTTCCACCAAGTGACGCCTGAAACTGTGCAGTTCGGCCTTAGCTGTTGTTTGCCTCCACCAATTAATTACTATAAGTTTCATCACCAGATTAATGTAGTACCTAAGTACATGCGTTACTCAGAAACTAATGTGCCCGCAGTTTAAATTGATCCATTTAGCAGCAGATTCAAACCATCTCTGTGAATTTACATGCATCTGATTTGATAACTTTGATTTAAGTAATCCTGATGGAATCATTTTATGATAGACAAACAAATGCAGTGTGATTGAAGCACTCTTGAGTTCAATAAATTATATGCAAGGAATCTGAATAAAACTTTTCATTGGGTTGATAAAGTATCTCTCCCATAATGGATCCTGTAGAATAAATGACTTTACCGTTCGTACATCTCTTTCTGTCACCTCAGGACATAAAAACTTTGTTGTGACTGGCATGGTGGAATGGCATTTAATTTTTGAATGCCAGTGTATGTTTATTATGATCAACATCAGGAAACTATATTTCTCAGGTTTGCAAAACAGATGTGGTTCAATATTTGCCCTGATGGCTTCAGCATCTTGTCCAAACGAGATCACTAAGAAAGAGACAAGGACTCGTATCAGAAGATCTGCTGTATTGAAGCTGTTGCAAAGACCTGAAAGGCTGCATACTTCTCATGCACTCAGCATGGACGTTCTTCTTGGCCGGGGGCTTGAGCTGGGGAGCCACAGTAGTGACTGCTGGAAGCATGTTTTCAGGTTTGTGTGTGCTGAATTGTTTCATACATCTGTATCTGTGTACATTGTGTGATACAATACTGAATACTTAATGACTTTACTTTTTACTTCAGGTGTTGCATGTATGTCTCTTGTTTGGAGCACAATTTTTTCAGTCAAAGTGGAAACCAGCATTTGGGTCCAAAGTTATCCTTAAATCTTTTGCCTAAGTCACCTAATTCCAAGAAAACACATCTCTTCAGTTCTTCCGCGGTTACTGAAACAGAAGATGAACATTGGTGAGTATGGCTTTATCTCTCATGAAGGTTAATACCATCACCTACTGCATTCATTTAAGTGTTATTAATTCAGATTTTTTATAACATCCCATAAAAAGACATGTCTTGGGAAAATTTAATCAGTTATGGTTCTGTTTCCCTCCGTGATCCTCTAAATGTGTCATTACATTTTAAATTACTGGTATAGTAATGCAGTTGATGTCTGCTATAGTGAGCATAGCTTATAGGGAGAATATCATAATAGTGAGTGATTTTTTTCCCATTGTTGGTCCATGTTAAAAAGCATATGGAGTTTTGTCTGTTATAATAAGTGGTCATTTCTGTGATGTGGCCATAGTGAGTTGACTTTGCTGTGATTGTCATCCTGGTTGCATAACTTGTGGAACTAAACACCCCCATGAAAGACGAAGTTATGTAAACTTACATTAATGTATGGCAAGTTATCACTATGAAGGGCAAATAGAATTTGTTTAGATGCAAATTGAGTTGTCACATTGCTCATATGTTGTATTGTAATCCCTAAAAGGATTACATTTATGAGTAGAGACAGAGAGATGGTATGCTGCTGGCTGTTACGTGGAATGAATCAACAGCATGTCTCAAATGGAAATGGTACTCTATGGTCATCAGTCACTGCTTTGCTGATCTCTTAGTGGTGATTAGCTGTTTTTTTCAATTGAAAATGTAAGGATGGAGAAGAAAATGAAAAACGATTCAAAATTGTTTTGCTAAATGAAAGAAGAAATGCTAATAAAATGGAAATTGGCGTGTAATATGTCTTATACCATCAACTTTATTCATAGTATTAAATGACTACGAGAAAATTAGGGCTGCCTTGGAATTAAATTCATGGGATTCATTCAATGCATTCACAGCATGCCACTCATTTAGCCACACTATTTCTGCTAAATCAGAAGGGCCATCCACTTTCCTAGGATAATGCTGACAGCAGTCAAAAAGACTGGGTGTCAGAAGGAGGGGATCTCTCCTCAACCAATGTCAGAACTTGAAATCATGAACAGCTCTGAAGAAGTGACTAACTACCCAAACCTAAGGACAGAATTCTTCACAACTTATACAAAGGTTTATGCCAGGTGCCATGGTTCTGTGGTATTTCTTACATCAGTGAGACTTGCAGATTATTACGTGTGCATGCAGGAACACCAAAGAGCGGTGAAAAACAGACAAATTCAACTGTCTGCCATCTCGTAGCTTGCCTGGACTTGGGGACAGACATCAAATTAAAGAAGCCAGGTTAATAATAAAATAAAGGCTTTATTAACCCAAAACTGGTATAAAAACATAGAGATAACAAAGATGAGTAATTTCAATGGAGATGAATGATACCACCTGGACAATATGTGGAAGAGAAATCCAATAACGGACCAATAGGAGAGCAGCATCTGGCTGAGAGGCCCTATATAAGGAGGGCCAAAATCGTGAGCCAACATCTTCAACCTGAAGATGTGGACAGGAGTTTTTGTGAAACTTTTGTCACCAACAACTGAAGACATGGAAGAAAACCTGGAAATTGAGAAATTCAGCTTGGAAGGTGTGGAAGAAGGGTGCATATTTATTTTTAATATTATTGTGAATTTTGCCAAATCACTCCAAGAACTAATGATTTTAAGAGTTTTCTGCCTTTATAGTTAGGGGGTTTGTTTTTTATTTCCTTCGGTTAATTATTGAGGCTTTTTTCACATCCTCTTTTGAGATAAATTGACTCATTCCAAAGAAGTTTACATTGGTAGACGTTTGTTTTATACCTACTGGTGGTACCTCATGGGTGCTTTAATAGATTTTATTTACTCTAAATACCAAATGTCAACTTCTCATTTCTCCATTGCTGAAAAATTCTCCCATGTGTAAATGATTTTGGGGAGGGAGAAGGAGAAATGGAGGCAAAGTTTGTTCACTACACAATGTGAGGTACTTGGTTCTACTCATTCGGACCCAACTCAGTGGGACACAATCCTATCCTCCTGAAGTTCATCATTGATAACCTTCACCCTCTAGCATATTAGTAGCATGAGTCTATGGTCAGTCAAGTTTAAACACATTTAGTTTTATTTTAAAGAAAATACATATTTGTATTTTTACCATGAAAATTTAACTTGGAATGAACTTCTGGTGTTTTTTTAATTGGCAATTTTTAAATTTATCTCTGCTGTCAGTATAAACAAAGTTCCTTCAGACTACTCAAGCAGCATACTTATGACCAGTAACACTTTTAAAAAAATCTAATTGCCCATCATTATCATCATCATTGGTCAACAATCCTAGGATTGGTTTGATGCAACCCTCCACTCGATTCTTCTATCGGCCAACCTCTTCATGTTGTCATCATCCTGTCTTTCACATCCTACATGACCTGTTCCATATATCTCATACAAGGCCTTCCTTTGCTGTTCTTCCCGTTCACTTTTCCCTCAACGATTGTCTTCATCAGGCCATCGTGTCGTAAGATATTTCCGATTAAGTTGTCCCGTCTTCATTTTAGAGTTTTCAGCAGACTTCACTTTTCTCCCTCTCTTCTTAAGACTTCTTCATTTGTCACTCAGTCATTTTGTCTTCATCATTCTTCGGTAGCACCACTTTTCGAGTGCTTCCACCCTTTTCTTCTCCTCTGCTGTCATCATCCAATCTAAATGCAAGAGTTTCATTTAAAAATTACACTTATGTAAGGAAACATTTAGAATTTGTATTCAGGTTCATACTTGTAGTTTATTCAACTAATTTTTTATAGCTGACCAGAGCTTGTTAAATTTGTGGACTGCTAACTCATGCTGGGATGACGGAGGGTCTGGGTATTCTCTGGCCAGAATCCAAGGAATGGTTCTTGGTTCCTAGCAGACATAAGTGAATGCCTGGGAGATTTTAGCCCTTGGAAATGGTCGTCACCAGATGCAGAGGGGATAATCTTGTTTTTATTTGAGGAAACTTATGCAAGAAAGATGTTATTTGTTAAATCAATTTT
Source organism: Platycnemis pennipes (assembly GCA_933228895.1). Lineage (NCBI taxonomy): Eukaryota > Metazoa > Arthropoda > Insecta > Odonata > Platycnemididae > Platycnemis > Platycnemis pennipes. Next base: position 52,898,168 of record OW121846.1, read on the forward strand.
GTTTCCACCTCTTTGAGATGAAATGTCAGATTAAGTTTTGTTCAATATTACCGCTAACTGTCCACTGTGCTTACATTTTTATATCAGTCAGCATCCTAGAAAATAATTTAGCTATGTTTGGATAGGCCAATAATTTTGTTCCACTAATGACATGAGTTATGCTCATCATTTTTTTAGTTTAAATTGTTTCTCAATGTTTTCCTGATCATATCTTATTTAAGTGGAGATGCATACAGTTTTTTGACTGGCTCTACATCACCGATGGCAACAACTGCTACCATAACAGAACTTATTCAAGAAAGCAATGCGGATATAACTTCTCAAGGAGTGCTTAATTATCAGTATGCTGCCAAAGTTATATGTGTCCTGTCTCAGCAAGTGGATAGGTATGACTCTTTATTTAATGTTTTATCTGTTTTGGAAATTAACCTGTTGAATTATAGCTTGTCTGAAGTGTAGCAGTAGAGTAAATAATAGCCATTTACTCTGTATCAAGTGGTGTCATTTGAACCTTTTCTACTCATGTAATTATACTTCAAGATGTAACTTATCGGGAAAAAAATATTTTGTCGTATCATATTAAATATTGATGTAATATACTGCATGCTTTGCAAAAAGGGTTTTGAAAAGACTTTGATGTGTACTTAAAGATGTTACAATTATCAAGTGTATCAACTGTCTTTGGTGCCATGTAATAAGTGATGTATATTTCTCCAATTTTCAGATTGTTTGATGATGCTGCCTTGAAGCTAAACTTACAGGCTTTGACTAGTTTTTTAACTGAACTCTGTGCTACAAGCCAAGCACAACTGTTTTCTCAGAGGGTCACCAAAGCCAACACACGATCAAGGTTTTGGTGGCGGCCTCTTTTCATGAAGAGTAAAGAATCTGAAACAGGTGGGAACATGCTGCTGCTGAGTCGCATTGGTGATGTGATGCTTAAATGTGTGAAAAGTGGTCGTCCCCTGATTCATATCATGAAGGTGTGGTCTGTCGTTGGGCCTCATTTCATGGAGGTAATGATCATTTTAATTTAATTTAATTTTGAAATATTTAATGGGGGGTCATAGGGGTGTCATCCGCTAGGGGTGTCATCTGTCTAAACAGGGGTGTCATCTGCTAAACTAATGTGTTATGGACTTACTTTCTCACCTGGTATAATATGGATATAATATTTGTAAAATGCTATAATTTTCTTTGCTAAGGACATTCACTGTACTTACCTTAAGGGGACGCATCACTCCTGCCCAACTGGCGCGTTCTGTCATGACTTAGACAGCCAAGTAATCGTGAAAGACTTATGTTATTTCCTTAAAAATTTCAGAGTATAGCAGATAGACCCTTGTAAAGAGATGCCTGTTTTTCAAATGTGAACATTTTATCTCAGTGTATGAATAAGCCTCCGGGAACAGAATGATAAGTAACAGCCGTCATTTTATAGAGGTAAACTGTATTTGGTGTCAATTAGATAAGGAAACTGCATGATTTTCGATGATGAAATGCTTGGATCAGAGGCCAAGAGTTCAGCCATTTCTCACATACAATCGGTCAGCGCTGCCTGTACTATGCAATGGAGACACGGCAACTATGCAACGTCGTACAGGCGACTTATTGCTCTGAGCTGCAGAGGACACGAGTGGATCGCAGACCCAAATTCCAGGGGGGGATGAAGGGGAAGAGTGGGGGAGGGGGGATGGAGGGGTAGAGTGGAGATGGGGGAAGAGCAGGGATGGCTGAAAATTTGTTTTTGTAACAGCTTGTCCTAGGACACACGGAGTTACGGTCTCATCGACATTTTATCTCCACGTGCTTGCTGTGAGTTTAATTGCATTTTGGCTGATTTATCAATTTATTAGGTAGCAAATATGCCAGATTCCTATTGTAATCGAAAGCATAATCCTAATTTAAAACTGAAACTCATTGCTAAAAGGAAACGGAACCATGGATATAACTTGCTGAAATGGATGAAAGAAAGGTTCTTGTACTTCAAATAACTAGTTTTCTATTCACTCACTTTCATACTTAATTTTGGTATTTGTTACGTTTTCATTTAAAATTCATTATGTTTTGAATTATTTGCAACAGGAAGCATATTCCACTGAATGCCTCTAGCGAAATTGGTGAAGAAAACAGAATGCTTGAACACACAATATCAGATGCCAATAGTATTATGCCATCTTTCGTTATGGAAGACCCATTACATACAAAAACAACTGCAGGTTCTGATGAGGTTATAACCTCACTTTCCAGGGAAGCTGGAATCATGGTCAAAAGTGTATTGATTCCAGCACCTATTGCTGCCAAAGAAGTCAATGCTTACACGTGCAAGTGCTACCTGAGGTTACTATAGTGTTCATAGGTTACTACCTACCCCTGAGGTTACTATAGTATTCATATCCATATTACTGACTTCGTTATATACATTAATGACAAATTTATTATTTTCCAAAAATATTCCACGGGTCTAACTGTATGTATAGATTGTAAAACGAAATAATTTCTAAGGGTCATTTGACACGCATATTGGTCAAGTCATGCAATCCATTGAAATATTCAACCCAAGTATGTTTGTATTCACTGAATTGACAGAATCTTTCGTGCCCCTAGAAATAAATCTAACATTTTACAAAGTAAAGGCATATTATTTTGGCATTGCAGATTTTGAAACATTGGAAAAATAACCTTCAGTGAATTCAGACGGTGAATATGTTTTCGAGGCACAGTAACTTTTGCAAACAATATGTACTCACATAAATGCATTATTATCAGACTTGAGTGGAATTTTCATGGGCTTATCGAGAATTGATTTCATTCTGTCGAAAAAAACTAAATAAATGGCATAAGAACAAGATTATATTAAAAAAGACTGAAATTGAAATTTATGTAGAAAAACATATGCTGAGTTCAATGATTTTGTCTTCATTATCCAAACATAAGTTATGCCCAATGTGTGCTGAAAGAAAATGAATTTTGTGTTGGAAGGTATAAAATGTTTAATATGGGGAAATGTGGGAAAGCTATATACTGAAGAGTAATCAACTGTATGAGTCCTTGTTCCATGTCAGTATTAACACTAAGATATCCACATTTTAATGGCATTATTTTTTCTCAAATGGCTGGAATATAGTGGCTGGGTCAGATACCAACACTTGGCAGCAAATGCATTCACCTGGTGGTCAACCTGGGACGAGTTTACCAAATGAGACACACTGTAAAGGAAGATATTATTTGAAGTACTCTGGGTAAAGAAAAGAATCAGGATTATAAGCTTTCTTCATCATTACCATCATTATTCAACACCCCTTTGATTGTTTGACGCTGCTCTCCTCTAGAATTTCCTGTAAGATAATCCCTTCGTATAAACGTATTTCTTCTCTTTCATATATTTCATCACCTTTTGGGGTCAATACAGCATACTTGTTTCAAAAATTGGGATGACAGGCAAATCTCTTCTAGCACGGAAGCCACTTTTGTTATGGAAGGCTTTCAGAAGAGTGAGGATCTCTATGGCATTTGCTACGTCTATCTAGTCGCAGTTGGTGATAGTAATGTGTGCAAAAAATTTTTGGATTCATGCCTGTATAAGAATTTAACTGTGCATAAAATAGAATGTAGGAATCACTTATTGAGAAATTTTTGTAATAAGTTAAAAGAAGTCGCCAAAACCAGTTGTAAGATTGGCAAAAAAAGAACGGTAATATCGAGGAAGCATTTGGGAAAAATATTCTGCCATTACGATACAGAATCACGAAAACAGTTCAGAAAAGAAGAACTGAAGCTGTTAGTCTCGAGGAAAAATTGAATTCCTCCGAAGGGACATTTCCAACAGTCTGAGACACGTTTTTGGAGACCGCTCCAAATGTGCTCCTTACTTTTCTTCCGGAGATATTGTGCATGGAAATAATCTCCATGAGGATTATACAAGTTCTACTTGTACAAAATATGTTTTGTACAAGTTTGGGGCTATTTGCCAAAAGAACGGTAATGAACTGGAAATTGAAAGCAAAAATAACTTACGCTAGGAAACAGAGTCAACCCTGAGCCAGAAAATCACTTTTTAAAGAGAAGAGTAATTGTTCTCACTATGGACCAAATGCTGAACGGTCCAATATGTCTTCCACAGACTACGAAAGAGTAAAGTATATTTTTATGAGGGATCATCAAAAATCAGATGAAGACATTCTCAGAATTGTGGATACAGTTGTAGAGTCTGGAAGTGTCAATTGGCATGACTTGGAATGAGAAGAAAACTTCTCGCGGCCTCATACTTTGGGCAGATATGCAATATGCTGCCCTATACAAGTTGTGAAAACTTGGTGAAGGTAATTTTGAATTACCTACATTGCGACATGTCAATCGGGGACTTCATAGAGGTGTTTTATGATAACTAGTATAAGGTGCTTGCATATAGCAAACAATTAGAGTTTGCGATTGAAAATATCACCCTCTTGTACTGTAATTTTTAAATTAATGAGGGAGGGATTGTAAGTATACTCAACTACACTGCTGGAATCAGGGAGCACATAGTGTGATATCGGAGAAAGAATCAGGTGCGGGTGTGGTAGGCTAGGGACGGAGCTGTCTGCTAACATCAATATGGCCAATGATTTTGTTACTTGTCACTAGTGTTCGAAACAACAGAGAACCGTGAGGGGTGGGAGTAGGAGGTGGGGGGGGGGGGGGGGGGGGGGGTGATTTGGGCGAGCAGGGACCATAGGCAAGTGACCCAGCCTTCCGTTTTCTATCACCTTCCCCTTCACTTCAAACATCGTGTCGGATTTCGGGTGATGAGGCTTGTGGAATAGATATTCCAAGAAAGAATGGGAGGATTGTATGTTTCAAGAACAGAGGGGAAATCCACAAACCTCCCTTTTCTTCCCTCAAAGGCTTCCTCGGCACCGATGTTTCCAGTGTGTTTCTGACTCTTCCAAAATTTAAAGACCCTTGCCGACAAAAAGTCTTGATCAGTTGCGACTGATCGCCACCTGGAGGATTTTCTGCAGAACTATTCCTAGCTAGTGGCTGTGATGCGTCCTCTTAAGAATAGTAAACACGTGGCATTTTGGCCTCTCCTAAAGTGTACCCATATATTTGACTACAAGCTACAGGATAACATATGCCTTTTACATTGTGGTGTTTGCAAATGAGAGATTTTTGGTCAATTATGAATGCAAGAGTGTGAACCAAATTGTGAAAATGTTGATTTTTTGGCATAGCTCAAACTTGCTCGTTAGGGATTTGTCTAATTCTTTTGATGTGGAGGAAAGTTACCCTTTCGGTGTCTCTGCCAATATAAAAAATCAGACTCAGTTTACTAATTTTATAAATTAGGTTATAAGCATTGATGTTAATATTAGGCCCCTAAATGTTTGAATTGTAATGGTACCTCTTGGAACCAAGCATTCTGTGATTATTGCCACTTTCCCTACTGCCAGTTTATTGAAATGGAATTTCATTTACTTCTCTGCCAATTGATTAATATATTCATCTTTATGGAATAATTGCAAATGTATTTGCATTAACGGAAATGGTTTTTTTTTCTTCCAGGCTGCTTGCCACAAAGAGCGACTGATCTCAAAGAAAGCAGTGGCATGCATTCATGATACTGTCATAGCGCTACTAAATGAACAATCTGAATTGCCTCATTTCCACTTCAACGAAGCTCTCTTCAAGCCTTTTGAGAATTTACTCTGCCTAGAACTCTGTGATGTGGATGTCCAGGATCAAGTGAGTTACAAATTTGGGAAGAAGTCACCATCAATGTTCGGTTTTCATGTGATTTTATTTGGGGTTTAGACATTAAAAGGATTTGCATCTTTTTCTGATATTAAGAAACTTACCATTTAAATTGATGTTAGATGCATGGTCTTACTCATGATTATTTTTACAATCATTAGTATTTTATGCCATAATAAATAGAAGAGAGGCCCTTGAAGTATCCCTGTACTGTGGATTTGACTAAAATTAACAAGGGAAGTACACTACTGGTTACAAATTAATTTCATGTTTGATGAGCATGGAAAATGAAGTCTGAAGTTAAAAATAGTCTAATGTGAATATGGTTCATTTCTAAGTTTTTCAGAGAGAGGCACAAAGTTGCTCTGTAACTGTAAAGTGAATTGGATTCTTGTCATTTGTGTGATCCTTTTGTAAGCAATGCAAAACTCTCAGACCAATGTGTCATTCAATCTTTCAGATAGTGACATCTCTCTGTGAGTTTGTGGAGACTAATCGGACAGAAATTAGGTCTGGTTGGCGCCCCCTTTTCGGCACCCTTCGAGCCGTGCATGGTTCATCTGCTTTGGCGAATTCTAATGGTGGCGAAAACCAACCCAGTGGAAACCTGAGAGTGATTCTGGATATTTTTGAAGTCTTTCTGAATACAGATAACACCCTTGTGTTTTCAAATGCTGCTGTTGATTGCATTCTGTGTTTGCTGAAACACGTGAGGGGTGATAGTAAGTTGACGTATTGCATTATGATCAGTGTCATTTTAAAGATATGTTTCTTGGCCCTGATTTAACTTTTTCGTACTCTACTGGGAAATTTAAGTTTTTTGAATTTTCTCAAGTTCCAGATTCGGAAGAGTCTGCTGAATCTGGTCATGCAGTAGTGGATGTGATTCAGGATGATTTGCCTCCTCTTGATTTATGCATTGCTGCCTTAAAATATATTCATCGCTGCTCAAGAATTCTTTCAGCCATGCATTTAATGCCAGCGTGCCCTATTTTTCATGCTACTGACAGGTAAGTTGATACTTTATTGCATAACCTACAAGTTCCTGCAAGTATAATAGCCACATTGCCTAAAAATGATGAGTTTAATTGGTTATTTCCCCAGAAATGCTAGTCGGCTGGCCATATTATGTATGTTTTGATAGAGAAACTTGACCATTTGCCGAAAATAGTTTTGAAGATGTCCTTACACAGTTTTTAAGGTGTGCTAGTTATCGAATTGAATAAAAATATTAATTTACCTGTAGAAATCATGTGCATATATGATAAAAAAATATTTATTCCCTTTTGAAATGAGTGATATTGGTATTAGCTCATGCTATCATCATTAAGTGTCTTATTTAAGTGAAGTTGGAGGGAAAGAGGTTTTGTGATATTGACCTAATATGGATCAGCTAAACTGATGCCATAGTTTAGATGCTAAAATCCTATGATTATTTAGTAATAATGGCCAGTTAAAAAATTAGTTTTTTCTACTTGTTGCTCTTCATTGTGAGTAGGTGCCCATTAATTTTTGGTGTGTTAGCATGTTTGCACTGCCTGATGGACTAATAGTAACTTGACCTCATTAATTGTAGCATTTTTCTGGAGTGATTGAGAATGATAAAACATTGAGGTTTAGAATAAATGCTAAAATATGGTGAATGGAAACAGTGGTAATGCCTCTGCTTAGTGTCTTTCAAAGTTGAGTGAGCTGTCCCGTTTATTTGATGGAAACTTTTGTGTAGTATTCTATGCATATTGTAGAATTTAATGGTGTGGTAGCCCAGTGGGTAGACGATTGAACTACAGACCAGAGTCCTGGATTTGAATCTGGGAGAGGTGTATGGACTTATGCAATGTAACAAAAGGTGTGTGTTTCCTGGTTGGGACCTTTCTGGGAAACCAAGGTGGAACAGGAAGGAAATGGTCCACTGATATGGTGCTCTAATTTCATACACCATTAGGCTTTAGTACCTCATCAACTAAACTTCGGGACCTAACATTGTGTTGTTGTAAAATGTATTGCTATAATGTGTTTTTTCATTGAAGCTTTTGTGGCTCATTATGGGGCCAAGGAATATTTAGGTGCATGCTATTTGCTGTTCGGTGTTTGCCTGATGTGCTCAGGGATTAATTTCTCCTGAAAAAGTGGCCAGAAAGGGTCAGAAGATTGGGCTGACTCAGAGTTACATCAGCACATATAATATGCACACCTGAATACTCTTAGATTTGATATACTGTGTCATGTGATGTTGCTAGTGAAGGCAAATTTTCTATATCCTTGATTTTAATCAAATTTCAGAATCAAACTGAACAACATGCCCCAAGTGGTTGACCCAGTTATTCCAAACATTGAAGTGGTGAATTTTGGTACATCTGACACCCAGCCAGAGGATAAAAATGAGTGTGAATCATCTTGTTCCTACAAAGCATTACTGTGCAGCAGTGAAATATTATCTTTGGAACAAATGGATGACAGCAGTGGAATACTTCATGTTTGGTTCATTTTAATTGAAGGCTTAGCCAGCTCCACTACGACATGCCCACAGAAATACCAGCCTCATACTCTAGAAACAATGTTTTCTCTTCTAAGATCACTCTTGGATGTCCCAGGTGAGTAAATCTGTGATTGAATGGTAGTATCTACTGTTCTTGTTCGTGGTAGGAAAACATCGTGCAAATAGCTTCATTGAGATATGATTGTTTTGAGAAAAGAGTTCAGGAAAGCGCATAAGTGTGGTTTTCACTGACATGAATTGCTGGACTTTGTTTATTTTTGCATTTACAGAAAATATAAAGGATATTAACTCACACTGTATGACTCTGTCTTTCATTGCAGTAGAATCTTTTTATAATACATTTTTGTGGTAGCATAACATATTTTTATGATTGTATAGTACCCACTTTAATTGAAAGTTTTTCTTAATATGGATTTTACAACTTTATTGGCATTTGTTTTTAATTGCTCACATGAAAGTATTGGCATGAATCGTAACCATACTTTAATATTTCTATATTTACAGCCTTCTTTTTCTGCTTAAACATTTCTACATTTAGATGCATCTTTTTCTGCTTTGATATTTCTACATTTTGATTATCTTTTTCAGGACCAGACTTTGGCCTTTACTGTATAAACCATATACTTCTACCAATGGTGCAATGCTGGCTTCGTAAAACTGGTCGAATTTTTCGAGGGTGGGACAATTTTGCTCCAAATTTCAAGCAATGTTGCGGCCTTACTACAGATCTTGTGGTTGAATACCTGAATTATTTGCATGGTGAGTTGAAGGTTTTTTGATTGCATTGGTGGTCGTAAATTGCTGAGTCAACTGTATTTAATAGTTTAGTTAAGAAATATAGCAGTTGCTGTCCCTGCAATAGCTTATGTAGTGTTTTGATTGAAGAGACTGCAGACTTTGTGGTTTAATGGGCTACACAGGGTTGAGATTTAAGCTGTGGCAATGTAAAAATTCACAAATTTAGAAAATGCACACTTTTATTGTGTACTTAGTGCAACCGGAAAAGCACACACCGGGAGTGCAGACAACAGCAAAATTAATTGGAATGGACTGGCACAGATTCAAATAGAAAGTAATTAAGATTACTTCACAATGCTAAAAAAATAATTTTGAAGTTTCTACTTTGCTGATAGCTCAAATGTGGACCAAAAATGTTTGACAAACGTCCAGTGTCAACCTGAGCTTGAATTTCAGTAGGTCTTCACCATAGTTGGGAAAGTTGCCAAAAAAATTAACTGATTAAAGTTAAAGTTCATCTCTGTAAAAAGTAACTATTTAAAGTTAAAAGTTACTTTTCTGAAAAAGTAACTGATTAAAGTTAAAAAAGTAACGCTTACATTAAAGTTTCTCAATAAAAGTGTGAAAAATACAAAGTTAAGTTTTCTTACTCTCTCACTTTTTCATAAAGTATCACCTTATTCTATTTAATTTAAAAGCTACTTTTCAGTTACTTTGTAAAATTGGATGTTGTGGTATAGTGGCCTTGATGGTTTTTTTGTTTTTACAAACAATGCTCGCACTGAAAACTATCGTCGTGGTTTCTTCCATCCATATCCATTTGTTTAAAAATATTTGAATAGCGGATTTTCATCGTAATTCCATTTCGTGTCCAGAGTGTTGTTGGTCAGGTTTCCTTGTTGTCTGCTGAAAGCATTCGGCGACTTTTCTGAGGTGGAGCTCCAATTCTGAGATCTTTAAGTCGTTGTGAATGTAAGACTTTCTGACGAACCATGGTGCATCTGTAATTTGCCGCAAAAGATTGTTAAGCTGTTAAAGCTAAAGGTGGGTGGTCTATGGTGTGAATCTTCCCCGCCGAGATGGAATCACGGTCGATGACAGTCAGCGCTCTATGATAGTAACTAAGTGAGCTGATTAACCTCCATATATGGTCTTCGTCTCCCCTCGGGCACCGGCTGCACCCTCCCCTACATCGCCCATCCCCTTGCCCCATTCCTAAAATTGCAACACCGCGGCAGTTTTACAATGTATTGCTTGGGCTGTCTAGCCGCCCACTGTATTCTCCCAAGCAGTCGAGGGTGTGAACTGTCAACCATTCGTTCTCCTTGTATGATGGAAGTCGTCGCGAGCATTGATCATTATTTTTTTATTTCGAATCCCGAGGATGTTTATTAGAAGCCTCGCAGAAGCTTACAACACAATCCGCATCACTCTTACAATATGAATAAAATAATAAATATTCCACGGTATGAGGGAAGGAAGGAAATATGAAGAGTTCAAGAGGTCGGCAATAAAGGAATTATGAAGTTGCTCTCCAACAGCGCATCACTTTTGTGGTGATTAATTAGTATTTATCATATTTTTTTACCGACTGAGAGTAAGTTTTGACCAATTAAGTCCATTCACAGTAAACCCTCTCCATAATGGGGGTAGATTTCGGCACAACTTTTTGATACCATGTAACGCGCAATAATGTTTTGTTAAAACATTCGAATGTGTAGTAGATGCCTGCTTCTGTCATTGATATTGAAGTGTCATACGTTGCTTCAGGACGGGAATTCAGAGAGTAGTCAGTTTTCTGTTCCCTCTGTAGAATAGCACAGCTTATTCTAGACAAAATTGGAATAAAATATTAATCAACATGGTAAAAAAAAGCTAGGCATACCTCGATATCGTCTCGGCTGTAACGGAAATATATATTTGTAAACTCGACATTGTACTCTCTTGATACATAATACATAAAATCTTGACATGATACATAAAAATCCAAAACTTGAGAAACGTAAACATCACACTATCTCGTTCCCTATCCCTTAATTCCCCATTCCAAAAACCTTATAGATCCTGCTATCATAGTAAATCTGCTTCTCTAAATCAAACAATTTTTGTAATTAGCATAAGTTTTATTTATCCAAAGAGCCAAAATTCGGGTATCATTCAACTTGTAATTTCATTTTCTCTTATTTCCATCGATCGGCAATCTCCAGGGTCAATTATTTCCGGAAGCATAACATTATTATAAAAATGGAGAAGTTTCTTCTCCATACGATCCTTCCAAAATACATCATCCCTGTAAATTCTTTGAATTTTGCAATCAATAGGAGTCCAAACTATCAGATCGCAAAAGGAGTAGCGAGAAACATGTAGCTGCCCCTGAATTTGGTAATAGTAATTGTGATTTTTTTTAGTTCTAGGTTTTTATCCAAGCAAAAGCACTTCATATCCTCTGCTGCCTGTTGTATAGTCGATGATTTTGGGCATTTTACTTCAATAATGCCGCCATTGCTTGTTTTTCCGTCCGGTGATGCCGCTAGAAAACAGTGATCTGGATCAACATAAAGACCACACGCAAAAACTTCACTTCCCATAAGCTCTTCATACTTTTTAATTGCATTGGGTTCATTGAGGGAGCCGTATCTAGTTGCTTCATTTTCAAAGGGCTCGGCATATAAAAGTCTTTTCACAAGAGGTGCCCATTTAGAATTTTTCCTTCTCCTACACACAACTCCAAAATTCGAAGACATCAATCTATTCCGTCTTTCATCCAACCATTTTTCACATTCGCTTTGGCCTCGTGTCTCCCTCTCTATTGCTTCTATTGACTCCTTATCCACCTTCAATTTACCCAATAGTGCTTTGCTTTCTCCTTCCATTTCCTCTTCGTCTAAGTCCAATTTTTGGCAATAATCTCCATAGTCCTTGGATCCATTTGACGTACAACCTACCCTAACTTTCCTCTTAGGCATTTTCAAAAGACATTTCCGAGCTGACTGCAGGCGTTTCCGCCTCCGCTCTTCTAACCCGTGGACAATTTTGTAAGGGCTTTTTCCACATATCGTTTTCCACGTAGTATAATGCCACATGGATCCCAGTTGGAAATCAAGCCCGGCACCCTGAACTCGATGAGAGTACGAACCTCTTTTTCCGCGGTTTACTTGCTTTCCACCCACAAACTTTGCGACTAAAGACATAAAATTCTCAGCAAGGTTACTGGTATCGTTTGTCACTAACATATTACTCTTTCTAATTATTGGTTTTAATGAGTCTTTGACCTTTCCTAGGGCCTCCATTTCCTTTCCTGTAAAAATCTTTTCCTTTCTGTCCTGGTCATTGCAGAAGTACGCTTTACACTGTAAGTGACTGTTGAAAACATGTAGCGCCCGTTTTTGAGATCCTCGACCAGTGATTCATTGCCGCACTTTTCTGTGGCATTATGGAAAATTGCCCCTCGAGCCGATCTTTTTAGTCCCATGATTTTGTTCTTGTTTAACACCTGCTTTAATTCAGGGTGTCCATCCAGAATTTTATGCAGAGATTTAGTATAATTTTTCACCGCATGATTAGCACACACTATTTTCTTCACCTGCCTTCCATATGGAACCGATTCACGCACCTTTTTGAAAACACTGGAATCACCATCACCGATGAGGAAGTGATATTGTAAGCCATGCATTTCCTCGCTACACCTGAATGCCTGGACAACCATGTCAGCTTCCATGCCACTAGTTGTCCCAGTCCAATTACGGAAGCAATTTTCGTGCGTCATTGACTGTCCACGCTTACACAAATATTGGCACATACTGCAATATTTGTTTCGTACATCCACATAGAGCAGCCTCTTGGTATTGTATCCGACAATGCAGACGACTCCTGAATTTGCCGCATACCCAGGGATGGGCATGATTCGTCTTCATGAATCACGAATCATGATTCGCGAATCACAAACTGATTTGTGATTCGTGATTCAGATCATTTTTTTAAAATGATTCATGATCCGGGAGTTGACTATTTTTTTTTAGTTGAGGTGATTCGTGAGCCGAATTTTTGTGATGCAGCTCACGATTCACTGACGAATCACGAATTAATATCACTGATTTCACTGCTAGAAATGTACATCATTCTTTAACCGACAGATACCGTGTAAGTATAAGTCAGAAGTGCAACAATATGGTTAATGCAAACTTCAATAACATATTTTACGCTAAATTATGCCTCTTCTACACGTCCACCTGCGCTCAGCGTATTTGGCTCAGCCTGAACGTTGAGCCACCTTCCTTTCTACACGAAGCACTTAAATCGATGCTTCGCCATCTGGTGCCGAAGTTTACAAATGACATTGTAAACACTCAACTAGACTGGCATAGAAAGCTATTGAGAGAATGAAATAATTCTACTGGTATATTATCGCTTTCTATTATTCTTCTATTTTCTTATTATTCTTTTATATTCTTATTATATTTCTTTGATTGTCGAACTGACAGATTCAGAATGTCCTTTTTTCCTCGTACAATTAGGGATATGAATAGTGTAAATATGTCCAATACGAGTGAATCAATGTATATCATAGGTAGCTGCATGTTAATAATAATAATACGTTTATTACTCCATACACAAATAACATGTCAATAGCAAAAGTGGAGTAATTTTATGTGGCCTTGAAGGAGAACCTGTTTAAGGCTACCATCAAATAATAATACATACAATATGCTTTGCTTAAAGATACATATTGCTCTTGTAGTGATGCCATAACAATCTCTTAACAATGTAAAAGGTATCTTAAAAGCTACTTACTAACAGTTTAATAACAACTCAATTACATTAGTTATTTACAACAATATTTGCTCTACACTTTCTTTAGTGAGAAGCCAAGAATTACATTTTCCAAAAATTTTTTCACAGACTTAGAAATAGTGCATGACTGGGGTAATAGATTGTATACCTTTGGTCCTACATACAAAAAACATCTTTTGAACAACGTCAAATTTGGTTTTGGCAAGGGTATACTTTTTTACGCAGGGTAAATGGAGAAGGCAGGCACAGAAATATTTCAGAGTTACCGCTTCTCGTACAAAAACACCGTAGAACCTTATCAATATATAGATGCCTCAATCGTAAAATCAAAATATAATTTCGAGTTTCTACTATATGGAAGAGAACTGGGGACAACGGGCTACCCTGCCTACCCTACCCTGCCTTGTCATGTTCTTACACATCTAGATTCCCTATCTACTATCCTTACCTGAGCCGTCAGATCATTGGATAATTGGTAGATGTATAGGTTCTCCAAAGACATCTACCCCTCCAATCTACTCCTCGATTCCTCAATGCATTCATTAGCTTATCCCAATCTACTCTCTCAAATGAATTTTCAAAGTCTGCAAAAAAAAACATTCTGATTGTACTCAACATTCTTTTCCACTAACATCCTCATTTATGCTATCGCATCACTGGTTGGTCTAACTTTTCTAAACCAAATTGTTCATCCCCTGAGAACTCATTTGCCCTTTACTCCAGCCTCCCGTTTATTATTCTAAATGCTTTTTTTTTTAAGTCATTGAAACTGCATAAGTTGATGTTGCTTCTGTTTGAGCAGTGATCCGTGGTCCATGACATAGTAAATATCAAGGACACTTGCTTGACAGCTTTACATGGCGCAGTGGCAATATACTTCAAGTAGTGGTAGTACCATCAATAAATCATGCAATGTCATTACCTGTGAAGCAGCAATTAATTGTATGTGAATGAAGCAACTATTACCAGCACTATAAAATATGTTTCTAAACCATATTTGTAACTAAGTAGTGGACCCTCTAGTCCAGTAAACTTAGCCCACAGCTTGCACATTGAACGCATGGCTAAAGGCCAAGTTAATGGGATAGGAGCCTCTCTCTTATGAAGGAAGTTTAAGCTTTCATATAATCAGTTGCGTGGCTCATGATTATTGCACTCAATGCACCCCTAAGATTAACATTAAGATTAAAATTGTTGGTGGAGTTACCAGTCAGTTATGAGTCACTTAGACCTGTTGATTCATTGTGCCAGCCACCATTCAAGAGATCACCCATAGAGGCCAATAGCCTGGCTAAAAGCCAGCAGGTCCCCTAGGAGGATACCCCTATCTCCATTGGGTTCCAAAAATGGTGAGCCAAGATATCTGTTCTGCCAAGCCATGAGCCAAGTTCTGAGTCCTCATTATGGCACTCGCAGAGAATATGAGAGGTAGATACATCATCATCTTCACACATCCTGCATCTGGCTGAATCAGCTATCTTCAGGAGATGAAGGTGCCTCATCACTTGATATTGTTCGGTCAGTAGTCCCAATATCATTCGTAACTGGCACCTACTTAGTAGGCGTCCCTAAAATTATATTTATTGACGTAGGAGCACTCTTTTGGCAAGGTCAGGTATAGGTCCAATTACGTGTAGTTTAGCCTGCCTTAGCATCAGTGTATTCTGCCAGATCTCAGAGTGCTGAACTATTCCACACATTCTGATCTCAGTTTTCCCCACTGAGGGAGCAATAGGTGTGAATAGTTCTGGGCCAAACGGACTTCAGTTGGTTCCTGCTTTTGCAAGTTCATCCGGCATTTCATTTCCAGCAATACCAGCATGACCTTGTACCCAGAAGTATTTTATTTTGCTGCATCTGCCTATTAATGCACCCTAAAAGATTGAAGTGAAAACAAAAACACCCATCTCAGTTGTTAACAACCTATTTAATTGCTAGAACCCTGGTGGAAGGTCATTGCCACTAACTCTGCACTCTTGTGAAAAAAATGGGAAAACTGTGGGATTGGATGCATCTGATTAGGGCATGTTTTGATTTGCTCACTGACGTACAGTACGCTGACTACACTGACGCAGTGGTGCAGGTTTTCCTCGCAAGATGCAATGCCATAAGAGGCAAGATTGAGGAACTTTGGATTGAAAATGAAGACAAAGTGAAGAGTTGGAAAGAATATCTGGAGGAGTTGTACAACGGAAAAATTCTCAACACGAAAGTGATTGAAGAGGAAAGCGAAGTCGAAAATGATGATATGGGAGCATCAATATTAAGATCAGAATTTGATGTAGCAGTAAGGGACCTTTGGATGAATAAGGCCTCTGGAATTGATGATATCCCAGCAGAATTAATAAAAAATGCAGGAGAGAAGACATTAATCCATCTCTACAAAACCATCTGCGACATGTATTCAACAGGAGAAATACCTAGGGACCTAGAGAAAAACATCATAATTCCTATTCCCAAAAAGAAGAGAGCGGAGAAATGTGAAAATTTTAGGACTATAAGCCTGATGACACATACATCGAAGATACTGACCAGGATCATCTACAGAAGAATAGAACGAAAAGCAGAGGAGTTCCTGGATGAAAATCAATTTGGATTCAGGAAAAGTAAGGGTACAAGAGAAGCAATATTGGCCCTTAGGCTGCTAAGAGAAGAGAATGGAGAAGAACAAACTGACCTACATTGCATTTGTGGATTTAGAAAAGGCTCTTGACAACGTGGATTGAAATTTAATGCTTGAAATTCTTAAAGGAATTGGAGTGTCATACAGTGACCGAAGAATTATCCACATTCTGTATAAAAAACAAGTAGCTGTGATTAAATCTGGACTCAGCTGTGAAGAAGCAAGAATAAGGAAAGGAGTGAGACAAGGCTGTGCACTGTCTCCTGTAATTTTTAATGTTAACATCGAGAGAGCCATCAATGACATCAAGGAAAAGTGTTCTGGAGTGAACATCCACAGAAAAACAATCAGTATGCTACGATTCGCTGATGACATAGCTCTCATAGCAGAGACAGAGAAGGATCTGAAAAAGATGCTAACAACTGTGGAAAGGACAATGGCCAGACATCAGCTGAAGATCAATAAGAAGAAGACTAAGATATTGGTGTGCAGCAAGAAAAAAGAGGCCAAAACCAATGTTATACTAGGAAATCAGAATCTGAAAGAGGAGAAAAAGGAGAGTTCTGTTACCTGGGAAGCAGAGTAACCAATGATGGACGAGACAAGAAAGAAATAGGTTGTAGAATAGCCCAGGCAAAGAGGGCATTCTATCAAAAGAAGAATCTGCTTACAGCTGGAAATACAAGCTTAGAAGTAAGGAAGCAATCCACTAGAACGTATGTCTGGAGCATGTTTCTTTATGGCAGTGAGGCATGGACGATGACAGCAGTGGAGAAGAAAAGGGTGTAAGCATTCGAAATATGGTGCTACCGAAGAATGATGAAGATAAAATGGATCGACTGAGGTACAAATGAATTCTTAAGAAGAGTGGGAGAACAGAGAAGTATGCTGAAAACTATAAAATGAAGACAGGACAACCTAATTGGCCATATCTTAAGATACGATGGCGTGATGAAGACAATCATCGAGGGAAAAGTGAACGGGAAGAATGGAAAAGGCAGGCCTCGTATGAGTTATATGGAACAGGTTGTGAAGGACATGAAAGAGAGGAACTACATTAATATGAAGAGGTTGGCCGATAGAAGAATCGAGTGGAGGGCTGCATCAAACCAATCCTAGGATGGTTGACCCATGATGATGACAGTTTTTATCAAGTCTTCTGGCTAAACTCCCTCTTCATATATCCTAAAAATGAGTCCATAAATTCTTTTCCTTCCAGTCTTCCTAAGACTTAAAAAATTCCATCGGGATATTTTCTATTCATACTGATTTTCTCACTTTCATTTCAGATGATGCTTTCTTAATCTCATAATCTTAATTCCTGGCTCAACATTATCCTCATTTATGCTAAATTCATTTTTATATCCAGCTCTCCAGTTGTTACACCTCTGTAATATATTTCCTCCTCGTATTCTTTCCTCTGGACCTGAGTCTCTTTTGCAGCAGAATCTAGCAGCAATTTCACCGACTTATCCTTGTTATTATTAGTTTTCTACTGGTGAAGGTAAGTCTAAATGGATATTCAGTTCTTGCCATGACACTTATATTTCACACAGCATCCCTATTCAGACTTCTATACCTCCTACCTCCATCTAAACTGTTTTCTCCTCCCTCTACATTTCTTACCCCACATTCTTCCCTCAATCTCGTATTACAAAACTCTCTTACCAATTCTTGCATTTCACCATTCATTCACCTTTCGACCCAATTTACTTTCTCCATACCCACATCCCAAAAGTGATGTCTCTTTTCATATCTTTTCCTTAAAGTCCATGTTTCTGGGCCATGCAGTGCCTCACACTATATCAGACTTTTCTCTAGTCTTTTCTGACTTCCCTACTCAGTGCCCCTGTCATTGGTTCATGGCTATGAATAAAAGCTTCCTTTGCCAACATGATTCTCCTTCTGACTTCAATTCTACGATACCCTTTTTCCTCCAAGAGACTACCTAGATAGCTAAGTTGCTGCACCTGCTCTAGCTTCTGCCTTCCTATTTTTTAATTTAACGTGGCCCTTTTTGTTCCTGACTCACAAATTTTGTTTTCTTGTGATTTATTTTCAATCATTATCATTTGCATTGTCTTTGTAATGCATTTAATCCTTTTTTTGAGCCCTCAGATGACAGGCTCACTAGCGTTTGGTCATCCATAAATTTCACCGATTTTATCGATTCTGTAAGATATTCCAAGCCTGCCACGTGAACGGAGGTGAAATTCACATTAATTGCCACGCAAAAAATTCACCTGGACCGGGAATCGAACTACGGACCTTTGGCTTTCCGGGCCACTGCGCAGACCTTACACTACCCAGCATCCCTAATTTGCATGGCAATGGCGGAAAGCCAAAGGCCCATGGTTCGATTCCCGGTCCAGGTGAATTTTTTCACGTGGCAACTAGTGTGAATTTATCAATTTTCCTCCAACCTTAACTCCTGCCTGAAGCTCATCCCAAATCTCTCTCACCATCTCCTCCAAGTATGCATATGTTAAAAAGTACCGGCAATAGTGTACAGCCCTGTCTCACCCACCTCCCTAATATCGCACAATTCCATTTCCAACAGCTACTCTCACTTGCACTTTCAGTACCATGTGTTAATTCTGGATCTGTCTACTGTCTCTCCAGTCTACTTCTATATTCCACAATATTCCCATTAACTTTTCCACCTCACTCTGTCGAATGCCTTTTCGTAAATCAGCAAAGCATGCAGATGCATCCTGATTATATTCTAAACTCCTTTCCATTAGTATTCTCATCACTGCAATTACATCTTGAGTGGCCCTCTCCTTGTGAAATACATGCCTTCCTTGCCTTTTGCCATTGTCTCTTGTCTAAGTTTTTTTACTCAATTCTTTTACTCCCACCTACCCCTCTCATTATTCAGATTCTTCCATTTTCTTCTCTCCTTTATTTTCTTAATAATTTTTCCGTAATCCATGGCTTCTTAATTATTCTCAAACTGTTTGTTCCTGTTTTTTTACTGGCTTCTTTTGTTATTTCTGTGTTTAGTTCTTCCTAGCTTTCCTCTGCACCATCTTTTTTCTTCTCTCCTATTGAATAAGTAATTAAATTATGCCTACCAACTAACTGATGGTACTACCTCTTTTTAACTTCTATTAATGCTTCTATCTTCCATTTCCTAGCCGTCCTTCTCACCTTTTGATTCTAAAACAACACTTCATTATTGCTAGGTTGTGGTAGGATTCTACATCAGGACCTGGGAATCTCTCTGATGTAGCTTTTTCGAAATGCCTAAAAATCATGTAATGTAATCGATATCTCTGTATCCTCAGCATTTTTTATCTGCGCCTGCATCCCTTGTGGTTAAACGAGGTGTTTCTTATGACAGTTTTCCTGCTGCAAAACTCCACTTCTGTT
This sequence comes from Platycnemis pennipes, assembly GCA_933228895.1. NCBI lineage: Eukaryota > Metazoa > Arthropoda > Insecta > Odonata > Platycnemididae > Platycnemis > Platycnemis pennipes. The sequence continues at coordinate 52,917,931 of OW121846.1, forward strand.
TTTCCTCGTTCATTTCTTCCTCCCAGCCGCTACGCTCTCACTCCATTTCTGTCCCTGTCTTCACCAATCGTTGCATTCTAATATTCCGTCAGTTTAAAGTGTGTTATTCTGGAAACCAAAATTATTAATTTCTCTAGCTGCTCATAGAGGTCATTTACTTCTTCCTCCGTGCAGCCACTGTTCAGCATGTAAACCTGTTTCTTCTCTACGATGGTTGGATCAGCCCTGTCTCTGCTTACATTTTCCTATCACTCACCTGGTGAATGCTCACTACACTTCTTCCCAACTTGTTGTTCATCACAATATTTACTCCTATTTGACTCTTGCCCCCATGCTCTATATTCTTCATTCCAGATCTCTCCGCTGTATTTCCATCTTTCCTCAGATAAGACTCTCATGTCTACCACCTCCACCACTTCGGCTGCATGTTGTAAATGCTGCCCTTTTATTAGCGTTAGTCGAGTTTCTGTTATTTTTCGTCCTGCTTATAAGAGGGAAAGCGTGGTCACACCGTCAAACTTATATTTGGCTTAAAAGTTTCTCGTCTCAGAGCGAGTCGTAACAGCAGCGACTGTGAGCAGAGTGCTTTTAGAGGGCTTCGCTCTATGGATGACGATAGCTGCAACAGGTTACCCTCCGCTTCAGCACTCCTATCACATTCCTTCGAGAATGGACTTGAAATTAATCATTGAACCTCAGCAATAACGAGGTTGCGGCTTGATACTGTTGGCAAAATTTCGAGGCAGTACCTTGGATTTATCGAGGGAGTGACGTCAAATTCACATCATTTTCATGGCTTTTCTGGTCGAATCCGTCTAGAATAAGATCCCATAGTTGAGTATGTCTCTCATTTCCGTCCTCACTGAATCACACGCTGAGAACAAATCTCCCCCTACTGTTTAACTAGTCGCTTTGTATGGCAAATACGAATTTCACTTTTGACTATTAGCTACTCCTCCCTCCCATGATCGGTGTTCCTCAAGTATGCGCACCACCCTTAAACATACCTTAAATATGCTTGTATGAACACCAAGCCTTAAAAATCATATTTTAAAGGCTAGGTGTTCAGTATCCATACCTTGAGGGAAGTTCAGGCTGGTCAAAACTTGGAGAAAAGTTAATTGTTCCATTTGGAAGTCGAGGAATATATTTTAGGGAATAAGTGGAATCAAGGATAAAAATGATTCGAAAGACAACGTTTATATTATTCGATTCCTTACACTTAATATTAATCAGGATTAGTATCAGATGAACTTTGGTGTCCTCAGAGTGGGTTACGCTATTGTGTTCGGAGTATCCATTTTGGGTCAAATTATGCATGAAAATCGCACATATGTGCGATTGAAAATTTAATGCAGCATTATCTGAAATCTAATATATGCGGAAAGGAAAAAGTACCTAGTAAACCAGCGTTTTCTCGGCACATTTCTTTCTGCCGGATGTGTCATCACCTGCTTCATCCGGTCCAATCCTTCCGCTGTCTGTTCAGTCGCGCGGTCTGAGATTTAAAGAGGAATCTACCCAATTAACCCAATCCCTTGGGTTGTCCACGGCTTAATGTCCCTTTCCACCTTCAGTAGTGGGCTGACGCGCAGTAGTCCTCTATCCTCGAATGTATAACATGAGGGGCGAATAAATGCAAAAGCAAAGCATATCCCTTCCTCCCGTCGTAGCCTAAGGAGTTGCATTTAGCCATGTACTTCCGTATAGCATCATAGTACTGCTACGAGGCTTGTCTGGAAAGTAAGTACCGTTTGGGAAAAAAATCTTTAAAACATTTTTTTTTCAAGGCAAGATTAATTTTTACATGAAAGAGTATATCTTTCACTATTTTTCTACATAGTTTCCACCATTGTTTAGACATTTGTCATAACGGGAAACCAACTTTTCTATGCCCTCTTCATAGAGAGATGTCGCCAGGGAAGACAGCCATTGCTGAACACCGTTCTTTGCGTCGTCATCGCTGTCAAAGCGCCTTCTTCCAAAATTACGCTTCAAATGCAAGAATAAGTGATAGTCACAATACTGTTTGGGAAATCACCTCCCTCAAAACTGCATCGGATAAGAAATGTCAATGCACTTCCAAGTCGCTTCGTTTTGTGGTCTTCCGTAAGCATTTTCGGAACCCAGCGGGAACACAGTTTGCGATAATTTAAGCAATTGATGACAATCTCATGCAATAAAGTTTTTGAAATTTGTGGGAATCTTCAAAAAGCATTCTTATCGTAAACCGTCTGTTTTCAAGAATTTTCTCATTCACTTTTTCAACCAAACCATCATTGACAACAGAAGGCCGCCCACTCCGTGCTTCGTCGTGAACGCTGGTTAGTCCATCAATGAATTTTCTAACCCACTTTCTCACCATCCCATCAGTCATTACACTTTCACCATAAATATCTACAAGTTGACGATGAATTTCAGCTGGATTAACATTCTTTGCGTTCAAAAACCGTATTACAGAACGCACTTCACAGTCGGCGGGATCAGATATTGTTTTAAACATTTTAAACGATCGCTATCAAATGTAAACACAACACAATCTGGCTGTAATGGCGTAAGTCGAAAGACAATGAACCATAAAGACGAGTACACATGCGAGGAACTGCGACACTAGCGTTGTAGTGGCGGTAGAACGAAACGGTACTTACTTTCCGGACATGCCTCGTATTATACAGACTGGACCTGGTTTAATCATATCAAATTAATTAGAATTATGAAACGCCGCTTTCTACCCCCCAAGCTAGATTTGCCGACTCCTGAAGGTTATATTCCGGTACTTGTTCGTACTTGTACGTGTTTTTGAGGAAGGTGACTGAAAACTAAGGTAATTTGCGCCATTAAGGAAAGGAGGACAGAGGAAGGAGTTTTTACGGAGTGGAGGAATGTTAGAAAGAAATCAGTTTTAGAAACACGCCAAGGCGCCCACGGTTTAATGTCCCTTTCCAATGGTCCCTCTTTGAGTGCTATGTGGAACTTCAATCGTGTTTATTCTGTAATGAATGCATTTGAGTAGAGATCGTTGTACCGCTGAACAAAATCTTCCTCCGCCAGGATTCGAACCTGGGCCCTTGAGATGGGAAGCCAATACCCTAGCTTCCACACCAATCTCCGGTCTTTTCACTCGGCCAGAGATTTCCAAAAGAAAGCTAGGATGCCGGCGCTCCTACTACAAAGTTTATGCCCCGTAAAATAACGCACGCTAGCAGACAATTTTGTTCTTCCGGGAAGTCTTTGGTATTTTTCTAGATTTTACGCCAACCCTATCCTCTGAGTTGTCCACTCTGAGAGTGGGAAATAGTGAATCGGAGAGGTGACCGGAAGCTGAAGTCATTTGCGCCTTTTAGGGCAGGTGAATGGAGTAGACGTAGGAATTCAGAGAACGGAGTAAGGGTGGAGAGAAACCCTGCGTCGGACAGTGGTTGGAAATCGAAAAAAAACGGATTTTCTGATATTTATCTATGAAATAGTTTAATTTTAAGATAGGGACGTGAAACTTCGCACAATGCACACAAATGATTGCTAAACATGGAATGGTAAGTCTTTTACCATCTCTTATCCGCTGCTTAAATACGGAGGCTCAAACGTGACCAGATTTCCAAAAAAACGCCCGATTATTTTTCTCCGAAAATCTTAGAAGTTATGCAGGTGGTGGAATAGCGGAAGGATTTGTTATGAAATAATAAAAATTCCTTCCACCTGTAAACATGGTGCTTTCCCTATGCTATGCATATGTGTCTGAGATTATTGTCGATAGTTGTGTGCTATTACGTCACAAAATGGCGGACGCTTTTTTCAGGCAACATTTCATGTAAAATAATCAATAGAATTGGTTTTACGAAAGTGGTCACGGAGTTACTCCAGAGTGTTAATTGAAGACATTTTAAGGCGATTCCGAAATAATATTTGAAAAATGTTTGCGACGCCGAAAATAAATTGATTTTTCGATCGAGCGTCGCGGCCGCAGGTGCAGCTATGCAGCGGTACCCGAAAATACCGTGACTCCTTTGGACTGTACAAGTTGTGTGAACCTTGAATTCTCGAATTCGCCGTTTTTAAGCTATGCATTTGGTCACTGATTTCCGAAGATTCTATATTAAATATGTTCTGGGGATATTGGTTCGGGCGAATGGATCAGTGCACGCGTAACTGCGGTAAATATTTCTTTGGCGACTTCGCGGAATCATGTCTCAAATTATGAACGTCTTTCAACTCTTGAGAAAGAATGCGGGTTCCCGGGGTACAATGTGTGGTTTCTAGTAAAGGCAGCATTTAGAATTCTTTTTTTTTCACTTCAACTCCCCTTCCCACGCCCAACGTATATCAACTTCATGTTGCTCATGTCCACTGGGTTTGGCTGTAGGGGGATGGGGGTGGTGTGGCCAAAGTAGAGGACTGGCTTCTCCCCCGAAGACTCGGAATCGAATCCCTGTTGTGGCACAGATTTTTTCTGTGGCATACCGCTTCCTGGTTGATTACTGCGTGGAGAGCACTCTTGTTCAGCACTCCGTCCGTCGGATGGGACGTTGAGACTTGGATCCCTTGGCGTCTTTCGTTTAGAGCTGGCGGACGACGACGCCGGGTGTCTCTCCCATCGGTCCCCACCCTTCCTCCGTTCATTGAAAAGTTACAACCTCAGCATTTTCACCCATCTATCGTAAATGACGCAAATGACCTTAGCTGTCGGTCGCCTCCGGTAATAACATCAACTACAACTACTTGGCAGTGGGTGGCAAGGGCTAAGCTTTAAGTGTTTTGTACCCCAAGGAACACATTTTATTTTCTTCAGACGTGAAGAAAGTCATTTTCTCACGCTAGCATTTCCAGGAATACTACCGGACTTAATTCCCTATCTCATATTTTGACACTATCCACGCTGGTCATGCACCATGTAGGAATCATGGTGAGCAGTTTAGCGAGCGTATTATTTGTGGCTAGGGTTACCTTATCTCCTGGCCGTGTAAGTTGTCAACCCTGCTCCTTGGAGCCGATGAATATCCCCTATCCTGTGTTGACCGCAACTTCCGCAGAACGATAACCGATACGGGTATTTTGAGCGTCCTTAGGTTGTTGACTGGGCAAGGCAACGCATACTTCTTTGTCTCCAGGTGCGTTTTTACCGTTGAAAATTCTTTCTAAGTTTAAATTTCTTTCAAAAAATATCCGATGTGTCCTGTGAACTCGGAATATTATCAATTCCAACCATTCATTCGACATAATTTTGTTAATGCTCAGATATTTCATCAGGGTTTTGCGAGACCAAACCAAAATGAGTATTAAAATGTCCTTATTTAATTTTTTAAAATTATAATATTTTCAACTTTCCTCGAGGTATTATTTTTCTTCCTACTCTATGCATTGGTAACCCATTTCTCCCTTATAACTTCTTCTCTTTTTGACTTCTTTCTTCATCGTGTCCCCGTCCCATTTCCCTCTTTCTCCTCTTAGTAATGGAATTCACTCCTAATTATATGTAAACCTTACTCATCTTTCGTCCACCTCTCCATTATAATCGAACCCAATTCCCCCCTCGAGTTTTCAGCCCCTCATGTGTGCATTGATGTGTATTTTATCTGCTTCTTAAGTATTCATCGAGACTTGAAATGTTCAGTCTCCGATTTGATTTCGTTTTCAATCCTGTGGCATGATTCGTCACCAGTCCAATGTTCTCGATACAAATATGACCTTATTAATGTTTAATGGTAGTTATATTTATAGAAGCATTACATATTTTTCGCGCCCATGCCGGACGATGTAATATTTAGCATAATTTTATTCGTGGCTATGTGCATCGTAGGGTGTTAAAGTAGTATGGTATACGCTACAATATAATATGCATTTAATGTTGCGACATTATTTTGCTTGTGTAGGATTTCTAAGGTAAATTAATTTCCACGCGTGTAATAATATAATGCTTAGGTTTAACGTGTTCTTATTTCCTTATGGATGTCTTTTTGCCATGACAGAAATATATGTAAGCCCATCTCCAGATGTATTAGAACTTAGATTTACATTTTATATACTTTTCTAACTTATTGCACCTTTGCTGTTTCAGGTAATAAGAATGCGAAACTAGACCAGGGATCTACTCTAATGGTTCGACAACTTCTCTTGGTAATGGTTGAGTGCGTGGTGCAATCTACTGAAAGTATTGCAAGATTAGGATGTGCCTGTATCAGGTAAGGATAATTTTGAGGCTAGAGTCGAGAGAAGGAAGTAATGGTAACTGTCTTGTTCTTTTCAGCAGTATTATTGTAACATTTTTTTACGTGATGAAAACTCATCTCATTACCATTTTATCACATGGATGTGAGTATATTGCGATTTGGTTATGTTTCCGTTGATTTCAATGCGTACGCCGTTGTCGGAATTCCCGAGGAAAAAATCATTCGTCTAAGCTGTAACTCGAACGCGGATCCCTCGTCGAGAGCTTGGTGGTTCCCTTGAATGTGTTTATAAGTTAACACCTTGTGGTTTAAAGTGGGCTTTAACCTCATGGGCAGTGGTACTGTACGAACGAGTGCGACTATATCGTGACGTTATTTGTACGACAGTTAGTCAACTATTATTTGCCTTCCGCGGTAGTCAGATCGGCTAAGCGCCGGCCTGGCTATCCAAAGACCCCAGGTTTGAATCCCACGTATGGCATGGATGTTGAGCCCGTTTTAGCATTTGGTTAGCTTAGACGGTGCGGTGTAAATTAAGTAGTTGGAGCTCCTTAAAGCTTGATTCTAATATTGCCACCATAATTTTATTCACTTTAAGCCCTGATGACGCTAAAGGAAGTCGGACACCTCGGTAACTTAAATGGTTAGCTCCCAGAGACGAGTGAGTTGCTGTTATCGGGTCTGTGCGTGACGACCACGTTGCCCCTTCGTAGTGATGATGCGTTGGAAAACGATCGTTAATGATATCGATGCTGCATCATCAAGGCCGCGTAAGGTCGAACTCATTGTCAGTAGGCAAAGGCGTATCATTCTTTGAATAAACATCTTGCGGCGAGCGTTCACTAGTTCACTATATTATTATTCGTTATTGTTATTATGTCAGGTAATCGACAGCCAAGGTCAGATGTGCCTAAGGATATGTGAGCATTAGAGAAGAGGTAGAAATTGAGGGAACGGCGGAAGGGTGGAGAGAACCCGAGCATCAGTTATAGCCCGCTATTAGCAAAAAGTGCAAAGGGGTACTCTGTTTTACGTCCTATCCGATGGACACAGTACTGAACTTAAAGTGCTCTCCGCATAGTACACGCATAGCTAGAGATCGGTAATCCCCAGAAAAATTTTGCCACTGCCTGGATTTGAACCTAGGCCATCTGTTAGGAAGTAATCTATTCACCACACCATATCGATCAACTTTACTAATCGTCACCTCATTCAAAACTAGCAAATTTTACAATACCAAACATTCCACGAGAAAAAATCATTCGCCTTGACCGGGACCGGACCCCATGATGTGAAGCCTTTATTCTACGCAAGTCACCAAACTCATAACCGATAGTTATTACTAATCGTGTCGAGAGGCTGCCAAAATGTGGGGAACGAGTAACTGAAGTGGCATAGATGCTGGCTTCCCATCCCGAGGTCCCAGTTATGATTTCCGGTAGAGGTGCAGATGTTTCAATCGTACACTGTCCCAACTTGAGTGCTACGTGGACGGGAATTCAAGTGTGCAAATGAGTGCATACGTCATGTACGTGAGCGTTAGGGAAGCGGGGTGAGGGTCAAGAGAAACCCGGCGTCGGTATTAACCTACTCTTAACAAAGGCCACTGAGGGTCATTTTTAGTATAGGATGGTAATCGGGTAGAGGTGGGAATTTTCCAGGGAACGGAAAGGGTGGTGTTAATGTGTCCGTAGGATTTAAAGGTGTGGAAGAAGGGAGAAGAGAAACCCGGCGTTTGCATTCGCTTGCGCTTAATGAAAGGCACCACATTGGTGGACACCAGTACTCTAGCCACCGCATCAACTCGATCCCTGCACGAATGTCATGAATGTATTTTCGTACAGGTTTGGGTTAATCGACGCTTCATGATCATTAATTTCCTTGGAGCGTGACTTTATGGTCTTCATCATCATAAGTCATCAATCCTCAGATTGGTTTGACGCAGTTCTCCACTGAGTTCTTTTATCGGACAATCTACTCATACTTACGTAATTTTTCTCTTTCACATCCTTTATCACTTGTTCCATATATCTTGCACGAGGCCTTCCTTGGCCATTCTTCCCTTCCACTTGTCCCTCGACTGATTGTCTTCATAAGGCCATTGTGTCTCATGATGTGGCCGATCAAGTTGTTCCGTCTTCTTCTTAGGGTATTCCGAAGTCTATTCTTTTCTCCCACTCTTCTTAGAACTTCCTCGTTACTTACTCGGTCGATCCATTTAATCTTCATCATTCTTCTGTAGCACCACATTTCGAATTCTTCCACCCTTTTCTTTTCCGCTGCTGTCATTGTCCATGCCTCGCTGCCATGAAGAAACATGCTACAGATGTACAACATCCTGATGAATTGTTTCCTTACTTCTACGGTTGTATTTCCAGCGGCAAGTAGATTCTTCTTTTGTAAGAATGCCGTCTTCGCCGGGGCTATTATGCTATTTCTTTCTTGTCTCGTCCATCGTTGGTTACTCTGCTTCCCAGGTAACAGAACTCTCCTCTTTCTCATCTTTCAGATTCTGATTTCCTAGTATAACATTGGTTTTGGCCTCTTTTTTCTTGCTGCACACCAATATCTTAGTCTTCTTCTTATTGATCTTCAGCTGATGTCTGGCCATTGTCCTTTCCACAGTTGTTAGCATCTTTTTCAGATCCTTCTCTGTCTCTGCTATGAGAGCTATGTCATCAGCGAATCGTAGCATACTGATTGTTTCTCCGTGGACGTTCACTCCAGAACACTTCTCCTTGACTTCATTTATGGCTCTCTCGATGTAAACATTGAAAATTACGGGAGACAGTGCGCAGCCTTGTCTCACTCCTTTCCTTATTCTTGCCTCTTCACAGCTGGGTCCAGATTTAATCACAGCAACTTGGTTTTTGTACAGACTGTGTATAATTCTTCGGTCATTGTAGGACACTCCAATTCCCTTCAGAATTCCAAGCATTGAATCCCAATCCACGTTGTCAAAGGCCTTCTCTAAATCCACAAATGTAATGAAGGTCAGTTTGTTCTTCTCCATTCTCTTCTCTATAAGTAGCCTAAGGGCCAATATTGCTTCCCTTGTACCCTTACTTTTCCTGAATCCGAATTGATCTTCATCCAGGAACTCCTCTGCTTTTCGTTCTATTCTTCTGTAGATGATCCTGGTCAGTATCTTCGATGTATGTGTCATCAGGCTTATAGTCCTAAAATTTTCACATTTCTCCGCTCTCTTCTTTTTGGGAATAGGAATGATTATGTTTTTCTCGAAGTCCCTGGGTATTTCTCCTGCTGAGTACATGTTACAGATGGTCTTGTAAAAATGGGTTAACGTCTTCTCTCCTGAATTTTTTATTAGTTCTGCCGGAATTTCATCAATTCTAGAAGCCTTATTCATGCGAAGTTCCTTTACTGCAGCGTCAAATTCCGATCTTAATATTGATGCTCCCATATCCTCCTCTTCGATCACTCTCGTGCTGAGATCTTTTTCCGTTGTACAACTCTTCCAGATATTCTTTCCATCTCTTCACTTTAACTTCATTTTCAATCAAAAGTTCTCCATTCTGGTCTCATGTCATTGCATCTTATGCCCCGTTCTTTGAAGTGGCTCCTCACTATCCTATACGAAGTTTCCAACTTTCCAAGAGCAAGGTTGTTCGGTACACCCTCGCATAGGCTCTTCATCCATATTTTTCTAGCCTTCCTGGCTTTGCGACTTATTTCGTTCCTTATTCTTTTGTAGCAAAGCTGCCCTTATTCAGTTTCCGCATTCTTGTACTTTCTTCTTTCTTCAATCAGGTCTAAGACTTCTTCCGTGATCCATGGCTGCTTCTTGGCGACTTTTCTTCTTCCAGGAGCTTACTTTGCGGCTTCCTTTAGTTCACAATTAATATTTTTCTAGCGCTCTTCCACTGATTTATCAGTCAGGTCCTCTCCTATGTTGTTTCCCACTGCTTTTTGAAATGCCTGCTGGTGTTGAGCCTCCTTTAGTTTTTCTATTTGCCGTACTTTCTTCATTGTTTTCTTCAACTTCTTGAATTTTAGATGGCATTTCATCATTACTAAATTATGGTCACTGTCGATGTCTGCCCCAGGGTAGCTTTGCAGTCCTTCACCTGGTTTCTAAATCTCTGCTTCACTAAATTTTTCGTCTATTTGAAATCTTCTCCTGTCTCCTGCCATTTTCCAAGTGTATCTTCTTCGGATGTGGTTTTTAAACAACGTGTTGGCAACCACTAACTTATGCTTTGTGCAGAACTCCAGTAGTCTTTCTCCTCTTTCATTTCGATTACTCAATCCATATTTCCCAGTTATTGTTCCATCTTGACCTTCGCCGACGACCGCTTTCCAATCTCCTAAAATAATTAGGTTTTTTTCTCTTATATGTTTTATAACTTCCGGGATATCTTCGTAGACATCTTCCACTTCTTCATCTTTGTAGTCCGTCGTAGGCATGTAAACCTGAAACACTACGTTATTTACAGGATTGGTCTCGATATTCACCATTATTATCCTTTCATTGTACAGCAGGAAGCTCTTCACACGCATTCCGTCGCAAATCATTTAATGATCCCGTGTGTATAATTCTATAGCTTCCGCTCCAGAAGTCTCCTTCTGCGGGCCACTTTATTTCGCTGATTCCTAATACATCGAGGTCCATTCTTCGCATTTCCACCTTTAGGTTTTCCAGTTTTCCGTAGGTCCGAAGCGATCTCACGTTCCATGCTCCTACCCTAAAATGCTTATCAGACTTGACTGATGTTCTCTCTCGGGTAGTCCCCTCCCGGAAATCCGAATGGGGGACTATTTTACCTCTGGAATATTTTACACGTCTTGATTGAAAGAAAAAGTGGAGCAGCTGCGACTCCTCGGGATAATAATGTGGTGGTTTCCCCTTGCCTTCCACATCGCAGTACTACAGCCGTTATTAAAGTAAATGTTACCACGCCTGTAGTGAAATGAGTGTCGCTGTACCGACCTCTGTGGTCTCCACCTTCACTCATATGAAGAAGAGCTGCTGCCCTCTCCTCCGGGTGATGGAATGCATAATTGTTGGCGGCCTCCAATGGCCAAGTCACGGCATCTTCACAGGTTCTGCTTTATTTAATGGCCTACCTTACCCAGGGATAAACCAATACCCCCTCGGAATGCCGTCGCCTTTTGTCCACGACTGCTTATTCGACGAGTAAACTCGCTTTTCTCGCAGCTAACCTCCATATCAAGAGGTCGACCCACCATCCGCAACCCGGTGGACGCACTCGGTGGCTTTAAGCTTAGCCGCACGGTGGAAAGTCATTCTTACGAAATGACAACACATCGTACTTTCCCATTGAAATGTAAAGTTTTATTCGACCTTGGTTTCAAGGAATAGTCATCATATTCAAGGGCTTGCTGATCAAACCAAGTGAAGTCCGCCTCTTTGAAATGCATTCCTCGTGTGAATTCAACCCCCCCCCCCCCCCGCCACACACTTTTTAATAGATATAATTGAATTCGGAAGGATTTGAGGAAAGGGGAATGTGAGCTAAGTAAACATAATGAAATGCACCTCTTGTTATGTTTCACTGTGATTTTGCTGAAATCATTTAAGGATAAAAGGATATAGTGTCATTGCCAAAGATAACTTATCCTTGACAATGGCCCTATGTTTGTCAAAATCGTTAGGATTTTATTAAAATACTGAGGAAACTTACAAGGGGTGTTTTTCATCATGTTTGTCTCATTGTACCTCAGCGTATCGCCGAACTCCATCAGCTTTATTTTGAACTAATTAGTTGGAGCACCTAATAACCGAATTCAACTGCAGCGACCTATGTTGGTGTCTGTGCATGAAACTGTCTGTGATGAGTTGAGAACGTGGGAAAGTCGGCGAGCGGTGGAATTGGCGGGAGTTGGGGCTGGGCTGGCGGGGGCGCCTCGGGCCCTGTCCACGGCGAGGGCGGGCGCGCGTTTACGAAGGACGCGTCGTTCATTCCTCGGGCCACGAGATGACGTACCGGTGCCCCGTCCAAGGGGATATGTCGTGCGGTGTCCGTGGTGTCGCGGGCGTGTAACGCGATCGGCGCAGTGACGCTTCATGAAGCCGACCCGCCTAACGTGCGGCGACAGCTCCGCTGGACGCGCTCCCTCCACCCCCGGCTCCGTGACCGCCCCCCGCTCGCCGACACCCGACACCGACCCCACCCTCTCCCGACCGCCCCCCGCCCCCTCGATCCCCTGAAGAAAACATCCCTCCCCCCTGTCGTAGGCCGGATCTTTTCCGAGAGTCCCGCAGGGATGGTCTCTGGGATCAAAATCACGGTCTCAGCTCCATCAGTATTTCAGGATGCTGTCGATTCTATGATTAGTTTCCAAGCCTTCGTCTTCTGCACAAACTTATGTGCTGAATATTTCTCGACTGAAATAGAAGAAAAATAGAACTTGGTTGGCCGTTGGTCCTCTAATGATGTGATGGATGCGACTAAATCGATTTACATTATCATTATTATTTATCAATCCTAATATTGAGTTTAAGCTCTTCACTCAATTGTTCTCTCGGCGAACCTCATCATATTTACATAGTTCTCTTTCATATCCTTAACGTCTTACTTCATGCATCTTATCCGAGATTTTCCTATACCATTCTTCCCATTCATATTACCTTCGACAGCTGTCTTCATCAGATACATGTCTCAAGATGTGTCCGACGAGAACATTGTCTTTTTTAAAATGTTTTTATTGGACATATTTTTTTAAGAAGACCGTCGTTTCAACTCAGTGTAATTTTTTATCATTGTCCGTAAACAAGACATTTCAAATCCTTGGTTTTTATACCGATTAACCAAACTCGCGTATTGAACGTGATGTTAATTTTAATTGGCCTTAAATTACTCAGAAATGAATTTGAACCACCTCGAACGATTAAATCACGTTCCGGCGCTGTAAGTGCAGCGTGACGGACGTTACATTTAATGGTTAGCACACCGAGTCTATATCAGGAAGTTCCCGATTTCGAATCCACTGTAGATAATTTTATTTCCTTCCTAGTTACTAATCGTTTTGCTAGACTTTGCTGGTGTATGGTCAAGCACGTTTCCCTTACTGCAAGTTTTCCGCTAGTGCGTCTACGTTGTGTATGTTTGGTAATGATTCACCCCTTGCACTCACCCTCGATAAGGCTTGCAGGATAACCTGTACATATTGTGGAACGATGACAGCTCTCAACAGATCAACGCTCCAGAGCAGGATATTAACGATTCCCACTGCTACTTTTGTACCGTGCCGACTTGCATGATATACGCATTTATGGTTCTCTGCTAAAACAGAGTTTGCTACTTGGTACACTTTTAGTAACTAATGCACTAAGGGACGACGGCTCTACGTGTGATGGTAGCTGAAAAGTATTCCTATCTGATGAAACCATTAAGTTTATTTGATACTGGTTGTCTAATGGTAGGTTTTAATGGAGAGGATATCATGGCGAACTACATCTTTTCGGGTCGTTGGTAATGGTTTCTAGGCACGTTTAGGGTATGGGAGAAAATAAATTTGAAGCCTACCTTTTTAAAGCCGTCTCCTTAAACTTATGCTTGAAATCCATAAGTTCACTAAAGTTCATAACGATGGTAAGTTCACAAAAATTCACAAAAGTTCACGAAATACATTGAAATATGTATTTCGAAAAATAATCATCTTCAAATTCTGTAACTATAATTGGAAATAGTAGTGCTCCTTCTTATTTCACGTCGTAACATCATCAATAACGTGTTATGTGCATTTACATATGTGATGAGAGACCATATTTGATCAGTAAGAAAAGGTAATATTAAAAAGTTGGAATAGACGCGTATGGTGAGACAATGCAGGAAACTTTCAGTCGTCAAATAGTCTAAGAATCGTTCTCTTGGCGCTTCTTTAAATTGTATTCTAATAATTCTTGAGATTTGTTTTGATCGTTGACCCTTGCGCTCGACGCGAAGAAAAATGGCTGCCTTTCTCTTTCTTTCGAGGGCAGCGTGTTTGAAACTTCCTCCTCTGCGAAGGCAATCCCCACTCCCAGTTGGCGGAGTCTCTCGAATCGCAGCGAAAGCACTCGAACCTCTGCCGCAAAGATATTGAAACTGGCGTTCGTGCAGAATGCATGTGCCGTCACGTTAACCATGTTCATTTGCTCTTCGAACACCTGCGATAGCCCATGTGCCCAGGATGTCGTGATCTGTCTACCGTTGCCCCTTATCATATTTCCCGGTGGCCGAATCACTTTTTTTACGCAATGCCAGTTCTTGAAGTGTGACACGAACCCGTTGCCCTTCAGGTAACTGATGGGCGCGATACTATATTAGCCAGTGCTTTCAAGGCTGTACTTCAATATTTGCCAATTTGTGACTTTTTGAACGTCTATTGCACGTTAATTATTTCGCAAAGAAGTTAAAATTAAATTAGGCTGTACATGGCTCTAAGTGTCCTCTGGGAAAATCCCAGAAAAGTTTTTCCGATTTTACATGGGATTAAATAGTTGTCATAGGCCTTTACTAGGGGCTCCAACGTTTTGTATTTTTCACTTGCATTAGTTTTGAGTGAGACGTGCGTTAATTAGTTGGTTAGTTATTCAGGGGAGGCAACCGACAGCAGAGGTCATTTGCGCCATTTAGGATAGGTGGGTAATTGGGTAATGGCCGGAGTTTTCAGAAAACGGAGGTAGGATGGAGAGAAACCCGGCGTCGACATTAGCCTACTCTTAACGACAGGCGCCAAGGGGACCAGGGCTTAACGTCCCATCCGATGGACGAAGTGCTGAACCTGAAATGCCCTCCACTAGGCACTCGAAGTGGGGACTGGTTTGCCACTGAAAAATCCGCCACTACCGGGAATCGAATCCGGGCCTTCGGGATGGGAGACCAGTACTCTAAACACCACACCAACCCGATCCCCTGTGCGTTTATTTGTTGCACTATTGCATTTATTTTATTTTCTAACAATTATATTCCCTTAGTGTCGCATGCTATTTCCCCTCGTAGCTGAGGCGGGATCACGAAGCTCTCTTCAACGTGGTCACTATCGCTGTCCGCTAAGCAAGCCTTTCCTAAAGATCACTATTCGCTGTCACTGCTCTTGCGAATTTTTACTCGAAGTGAAACTTGCGACTAGAAGTAAGAGGGAGAGAAGGACGGGGATCACTTTTTTGCTCTCTCCTACGCGCAATGGAGAAAGGACGGGCGCGAGCGAGCGCATTATTGAGATCCAACTCGAGCATCTGGATTATAATTTTGCGCTCGATAAGTTCTTGTCAGGGTAATCTAAAAGCATTTCGTCGTGTAAGGCAACATATGTGCTTTGGGACAAATTTTCAGCTTATAATTCATCATATATGAATTGCTTTAAAATAGTGTTGAAGTCACCATCCATCGTAATGATACTAATAATACGTTTTTCGAAAGACCTTTCGCACGAGTAATACAAAAATTGAGATTTTGCTCTTTTCGGGAATCAGCTTGTGAGGATTTTTCTTCATTAAATAAAAAAATGGGTACGGAATAATTTAACTAAAGTAACTTAAATCATTCCAGTATCCGGAGTAAGCATCCGGGCAAAATGGTCCATGGTGTATTTATTAATGGGTAATTGACATCGTGATGTCTTCTCACATCCTCGTTTTTGCTCTTGACCTTGTAGTGCGAATATTGTATGTGCGTATTCCAAATCATCATCCCAGCTGAGAAGGCATTGCTGAGAGGTTTCATAACAGGTGCGTCTCCCTCTGCTTATGTACGAAATGAACATCCTTTTGAGGATACAGATCGAATCCTGATGAAATTGATTTGGTTCTTTACCGTCAGTCGAAAATGAGATTACCCATCTGGCATTTGCCCATCGGAAAGTAGCTCTGGTAATTCTAGGCACGACTTTTTTTTTCAAAGTTTTTCACTTGCAATTTTCTTCTCTTTGACCTTGAAAAATCATTTTCTTTGGCATAAACTCTGTTAGACTATTGAAATTGATAATTAGCTTGAACATCTCGAGAACTTTGGAAATGGTGGAGAATTGGGAATGCCGACGAATTATCTCCGGTAATATTACCCTGGAACCTCTCCCAGTCTTATTCCGCGTATGCTTTGACGTGCGACGAGGGCAGTTTGCTGGCTGCACCGCCAACGGGATCATTGCCATCGCAAACCAAAATTCGTGGTCGAATTTGCTGAAACGCCGCGTAGACCAAAGAGCCAATACCCCCAGGGGATCGGGTTGGTGTGGTGGCTAGAGTACTGGCCTCCCATCCCGAGGGCCCGGGTTCGATTCCCGGCAGTGGCGGATTTTTCAGTGGAAAACCGATCCCCACTTGAGTGTCTAGTGGAGGGCATTTCAAGTTCAGTACTCCGTCCGTCGGATGGGACGTTAAGCCGTGGTCCCCCTGGCGCCTTTCGTTAAGAGTAGGCTAATGCCGACGCCGGGTTTCTCTCCACCCTTCCTCCGTTCCCTGAAAACTCCTGCCATTATCCAATTATCCACCTATCGTATATGGCGCGAATGACCTTAGCTGTCGGTTGCCTCCCCTAAAATAACCTAGACAATATCCCCAATAATATCAGCAATGGAAACATGTTCCATGGAAAGGTGATGGAAACTGAATCAGTGTTCTCGTAGAGAACCGGTGTGCTATGTTATTCCATGGTGCCGATTTGGGTCTAAATGCTTATTCTAGTACGTAGTATAGGTAAACTTCAGTGTATGTACGCAGTGCATGTTTGGTGACAACTCAACCCCTGTCACCCTCGAGGTGGCTAGGTCCTCCACCGGCCAAGGTTATGTCGCATCTTATCACCAAATCTCTTAATCCTAAGACGGGCACATCACCCATTCCAGACGGGATTAGAACCCTCGCCTTATGGGTACCAGGCTTGGTAGGTTATCAACCAGTCTAACACGGCCAGCAAAGGGGATGGACCATCACCAAATATGAACTAATAGATGTAATAATACTTTCTTAGAGAAGCGTGTTAGTTATGCATGCACAAGTCATGTTCTACCAAACGAGTGGTATATACGATTCCAGTTTTCTAGTTGGTGGTTGCGTGTTTGAATTAAGTAGGTTTTAATTCTCACTAGGCATGAATGTGTGCAGTAAAAAATGAGCTAGTAGAGATAAGTATATTTTTCAGATGCACTACTGACATATCCACCTATATTCCACCCACCAATCCTTTTAATATGTTGCTGGTTATGATCTTTTATTGTTCGCGGGAAGGAAGATATTTTGAATCTATCCGTAAGTCAGGCAATCATTTAATTTCCTTATCAAATCATGCGTAATATTCCGGTTTTCTCAATATATATTCTCGTAAAACAGATCGGCTTCATATGTACTTGAAAGATTGAGTCTAAATTTTAACCTACGGTCTTATTGATGCATAAATTCCGAATAGTTGTTATTGTGGGAGGTGGCCACCAGCTAAGGTCATTTGTGCTATTTGGAAGAGGTAGGTAATTCGTCAGGGGAAGTTAATTTTCAGGGAACAGAAAAGGAATGGGGAGAAACCCGGCGCCTGCATTGGTTTGCTCTTAGTGAAAGTCACCAAGGGGTCTGTGGTTTAGCATTCTATCCAAAGGTCCAGGTCCTGAAGTTGAATTTTCTCCACATAGCATTCAAGTTGCGACCAGTGTAACGCGGAAAATTCTGCCATTACCAGGAGTTGAACCCGGGCTCTCGGGATACTAAAGTGGCCACTCTATGCTGATATTGTACTTTGCTACCCAGAAGGGGCCGCGATAAAAAATTATAGCCGTCGAACTGCTCAACAGAGTATGAGGAAGTATAAAAATGTTTTGAACTTATTTGAAGCATTTTTGAATTAACGAATTTGGTCAAAATGTGTGAGAACAGCATTACTTCTCATCAGGAGAGGAAGGAAGAAGAAATGTGTGAAAATTTTAGTGCAAAATTATTATTTAAACTGATAGGACATTCCTCAAGGAAATGAATAGAAGGTTAGCCTGTAGAATGCAATGCAATCTACAGGTGATTTTAGGGAAAGCTTTTGATAGGGTAATATGGACAACGCTATTAACATGTTACAGAAATTATGAATGAACTGGACGAGTAGGTGTTAAGGAAATTTATGGGAAAGTCATGAGTGGGTGATAGTGAATGTCTGGGCCGTTAGATATAGGAGTAAGGCGAGACCTCGTTATTCAACTTTTGGTCGCCAAGAGTGACCGGTACATGAATTCTAAGTACCTAAGTGGTCTGTGAGGCATTCGAAGAACTTAAATGCCAAGTTTCGTCATGGGATCACAATAGTCTGTGTAGAAGAAAATAGGAAAATAACCATTAAAAGTGTCGTCTTTGGCAGGCAGTTCGTTAAGACGCCTGCCTCATAACCCAGAGGTCGTGGGTTCAAATCCCACCATGGCTATTGTATATTGTAATTCGTCTTAGGGTAAAGTCCATCGGCCCAAGTCTTGAATATTTCGTTACGCTATAACAAAGGAAATTTGTCGCTATGATAACGTCATTCGTTTCAAGTTATTCGTTTATCCACGTTGATAACAAAGTATGACGATTTCGTTGGTAGCGGAAACGTCAGTATTTATTCGGTGAGTAACGAAGTATTCCAGACTCAGGCCACAGGTTTAATGGTGCGATGATGTAGTTGGATCGCCCGAAAACAGAATTGTAATACATTACCATCGAATGCGAATGAGGATGAAAAGTAAAAGTGGGAATCGTGAATCCCCTGCTCTGAAGCGCTTATCTGTTGAGAGAGCTGTCATTGTTCCTCTTATCCGCTCGTTAGAATTCCTGTGTGATAAGCCTGTCAACGGAAGCTAAGAGTAAGGGTATTTGCTCCGGAGATCCCCGCGCGTTTGGCCCCCGTTCGAAAAGATCCTCATTTTGACGCTGCCGAAACCGGCGGGAAAGGGGTTGTGCAACAATGCGCTGCTCACCTCCCGACGGGAAGGACGAATACCACCGATTAGAGAACGCCTGAAAGGGTTTTGGCGGATCGTGTGCCGTGACACCCACACCATCGATATTTTTACAAGCCAGGAAAACTGAGACCATGAGAAACTTCGTTATAAGAACCGTTGGGGCCCGACACTGTAACGGAGCCCTCGACGTGAGTGGAGGAACGTAGGGGGATGAGGGATCCAGGTGGGGATTGGCTGCCGAATTCCGGTTTTGGTGGCGGCGACATTGGCAGCCTAAAGGAGGCGATGGATTCCCTATCGCCACCCTCCCTCCTCCCCACTAACCCACCCACACCCCTTTCGGGGGCTTTCTCCCACGGCCGACGCCCTCCCCCAGGCCACGAGGCGGCGACCCTGCGTGACCCCCCGGGAGCCGTGGACGAAGGCCTGGCGAGGGTATCAATGGCTAGCACCGGGATCGGGGCCGGATGAGGGCAGAGAGCACACGTGAGAGCTGCCGTGATTCCCCTCGGGAGTGGCCCGCCCGTTGCTCATACTCCTCGTCAATCACAACCCCCTCTCTCTTCATTGTGAGGACCGCGTGGAGCCCTTGGTTGGCGGGAGCGTCGCCATTGGCAAAAACATGGGCGGGAAAAAGGCGAATGGGATGTTTTTTTTCCAGGAGCCAACCAGTGCACTTGCCCCGATGCCCCGATGTTGACTCCTTGCATACGCATTTTTTAACTGATCGCTCTGGTTGCCGTTCGATTCCGTAGATATTACTGGACGGTGATAAAAATGGTTTACATGTATCTTATATTTTTCTCGAAATTTAGGGTAAAAAACTACCCGCGTGTCTATTGTGCTACTTTTTTCTAACTCCGGAAATAAATAGGGGATATTCATTTTTAATTCAGTTCAAAACGTCTTTTTCTGCAGTTTTTCTCAGTAAGAGCCTCGTATTGGTTTTAAAAGGACCATACATATTAATAAATATGTGAATGTATTAAGAGTGATGTGGTTTTCTGGGGATTTCTCCGCGAACACGTGGTTATCTACCAACGTTTCCCCTCCCCTGCTGGAGGCCTCTTCAGGGTAAAAATGGCCTCTTCAGGGTAAAAATGGCCTCTTCAGGGTAAATCATTTACCCTGAAGAGGCCTCCAGCAGCGGAGGGGAAACGTTGATAGGCAACCATGTATTCGCGGAGAAATCCCCAAAAAAACCACGTGCCTCAGAATACATGGACCGCAAAAGTTTTAACCAATTGATGAATATATTAATATAAAATGAGGATCAGGTTGGTGTGGTGGCTAGAGTACTGACCTCCAATCCCGAGGGTTCGGGTTCGAATCCCGGCATTGGCGGATTTTCATTGGTATACCGATCCTTATCTGGAGTACTTTGTGAAGAGCTCTGGCGGATTTTTATTGGTATACCGATCCTTATCTGGAGTACTTTGTGAAGAGCATTCGGGTTTGAAGGACGGAGTACTGAACTCGGATTCATAAGAGCAGGCTAATGCAGACGCCGGGTTTCTCTCCACCCTTCCTCCATTACATGAAATTTTCTACCTTTACCCAGTTACCCACCTATCTTCTCTGGCGCAAATTGCCTCAGTAGTCGAGCACCTCACCCAAATAACTGTTAACTAACAACAGCTTTTTATTTAAAATGTTTCGAGCTTCCAAATTTCATTTTATTTTTCTCAAACTTCCTTCTTATAGGCCGTTTTACACGGTCATTGATACTGCGCAGGCTGCTGCGAGAACACTTGCGCAAGAAATATTGCACCGTGTAAAGCGACGACTTGCGAGGAGAGACAGCGCCACTGCGTGAACGACTGCGAGCACATTAGAACATGTTCTAATCAGACACATGCGTTCGCGAAAGTTAGAAGTTTATTTCTCACACTAGATGGTGCAGATGTAGCGGCAACGAACTGCCTGGGGAATTCTAGCTATCAAATAGGTTGTTGGCGATTGAGTTGGGTGTTATTGTTCTTCACTCAACTCCTTAGGTAGTGAATAAAGTGCAATAATGATGATCTGGGCGATTAATCACGCGGAAGCTTAAATTTCGTTCGTAAAGGAAGAACTCGTTACCTTAGCCCACTTCGTTGTGCAAATTTTGGGCTAATTATACGGGACTAGGGTGTCCACTATTATGTTTAGAGTATGGCTTAAAACATATTTTAAAGTGGTGGTAATTAATCGCATTGTTCACGTACAATTACAATTGCTACTTAGCAGATCTTGACTTTATGCGATATATTGACGGTATTACCGCTACCGAATGGTATATTGTCACTGACATAATGCACCGACGATTGCACCGTGTAAAGCGTTCAAGCAAGCGTCCTAGCAAATTTCTACGTCACGGACTTTCGCAAACGACTGCTCAAACGGAAGCAACATCAACTTGCGCAGTTTCAATGACCGTGTAAAACGTGTTTGTAAAATTTGGGTGCGTGTTGTACGCCATTACGTGTTATACGCCAATGAATATGGTACCGGACTGCAATTCTTTTTTTGACTATCCGGATTATAACTTTCCCTTCGTAACAATTTGTATTATGCATTCTATCTCACTTCTTGTTCATTTTCACAGCCTCCTTCTTTTATCAAATGCATGCTTTGAAACATGACGTTCACCTTGTGGAAACCGTTGTCTTTTTTTAAACTGACTCATTTTTTCTGTAACTGTATGTATAAGAGCCAACTATGATGGGTAGGTCAGTAACGGGTTAGTCAGGCAATCCAAAGGTCACGGGTTCGTATCCTTCCCATGTCATAGATCAATTCTTTCTAGGGTTAAGCTGAAGCTATGATAAACGCTGCGATATAACAAGCAGTTGAAGCACTTTAAACTGTAACTCTACCAGTACTGGATATATGAACAGAGGATTCATTTGGAAAATGTTAACCTCTACTAGGCAGTATTCAATCCCCTTAGTTTGTTGTTGGGCAATGATTTCCATGTTATTTTCGAGGCTACTAAGTTCTCTTGATCGACTGAAAATTCACTCTCTCCTGTTGGAAGCACCTTGAATCCACTGTTGAATCTATAATCACGGTATTTTTCATTCCTACATTAAAGGATGAACGTAACTGTGTCCGGCGAGACTTAGTGGAATGATATCATGATTGTACACAAGATATAGCACTTATTCCACAGGTTTTTATTAGTGGTACAACGCGTTACAGCGGTTATGCCATCATCCTGATGATGGCTTAACCGCTGTAACGCGTTGTACCACTAATAAAAACCTGTGGAATAAGTGCTATATCTTGTGCCTTATTATTATTACATTAAAGGATGCTGGGTTGGTCCATCGCCATCGTTGAATGTTGCGGTAAATTCTCGGGGCAGTGGCTCCTGCATGTGCGTTTCCTCCACGTTTTATTTTGGTATTTGATGGCAAACCTCAATAAAAAATTAGTATTATTTGCCCATTATGAATTGACTACCTCATAATCAGGGATTGTTGGGAACGTTCTGACACTATACAATAGTTTTAAGTGAGCAGTATGCGACCTGGGATGTTATTACGGTTATCTTCATTTAGCGTGCGCTGTTTAACTACCTTTAGGGGGAGAAAGAGGCTGTTCTTCTAATTGCGGCAGCACCTTTAAGTCGCTAGTAATACTTGACTGAGCGAGTCGCAAGGGGGCAATTAGCTCCCAGGGACCTAATGGTAAGTATAGCGACAACGCGAAGCCAAGAGCAATAACCTCACCACTGCACTCTTTATGAAAAAGTACCTCAATTTCGAATCATTTGGGTCCTTTTATGCCTTTGAGTTTTATTGAGGGGAAATACAATTAATTGAATGCGTTATTGGATTTTAAAGAGGCTCTGTATTATGCATTTGATGCAATTTTGACTCACCTGTAGCAGCAGCAGTGTGGAATAATTGTAAGCAGGCGGTTTTCAATACCATTGGTGTGTCGAAAACCAGTAGGTAACTCCAATAAGATTAAACTCAGCCAGTTCACGGTCCTTTCAATTTTTGGTGAAAATTATTCACCGATTTACGACCACAAACAAATAGGTGTGATGTCTTGAGATCCATTTGTGAATTAGTCGTATCTGTAAGTTGTTGAACTAGCGATATATGCCTTATTCCTATACACGGTGGTGTCAACTCGGATGTAGGAAAATATGAACTTTCTATGGTGAGAGCGTATCATGCAGAGAGGTATGAAGTTGTGCGAATCGAGGTACTTCTGATGAGGAAACATCGTTTTTGACAGCATTGAAGAGAAGATCAGACTTTTCGGAAGAGTCAAAAAACGTTGCCGCATGCATAAAATGCTCGCATGTCACCGTTTCAATGCTTCAAAATATGTCAATTCCATGTCAATTCGACCAGGTGATTGCCCTTAGGGTCACCAATTTTAACCAAATTTGGCATAATGGCTCCATTGGATTAGAAAGTGAAAACCCCAAAGCCGTTTTGCGAAAACCGTAACCGTTTACGAGAAATTTCAACGTTGCAAAATTACAATTTTGCAAAAGTTACTACACATTTTACGAAATATCTCCGAGATTATTAAAGCTACAGACGTGATTAAGGGCTTATATTAAATGTCTTGAATTGGGCAAATATATTAAGAGATTATATTGTGAAATATAAACAATTTTTTAAAGTTTATAACAATTTTAAATTTTGATTGATTGATTATTTAGTGGAGGCGACCGACAGCTGAGGTCATTTGCGCCATTTAGGATAGGTGGGTGATTGGGTAATGGTAGGAGTTTTCAAGGAACGGAGGAAGGGTGGAGAGAAACCCGGCGTCGGCATTAGCCTACTCTTAACGAAAGGCGCCAAGGGGACCACTGCTTAACGTTCCATCCGACGGACGGAGTACTGAACTTGAAATGCCCTCCACTAGGCACTCAAGTGGGGACCGGTTTACCACTGAAAAGTCCGCCACTGCCGGGAATGAACCCGGGCCCTCGGGATGGGAGGCCAGTGTCTAGCCACCTCACCAACCCGATCCCCAATTTTAAATTTTCAAATCCATTTTTGACGATGTATTTTTGCCTTCGATTTTGCTCATTTTTTATATTTTTTAGATACAACCCTCCTCTACAAATTAAAAAAGTTTGCCGGAAGTAATATTTCATTTAAGAAAGATAAATATTTCTGA
Organism: Platycnemis pennipes; assembly: GCA_933228895.1. Lineage (NCBI taxonomy): Eukaryota > Metazoa > Arthropoda > Insecta > Odonata > Platycnemididae > Platycnemis > Platycnemis pennipes. The sequence goes on from OW121846.1 coordinate 52,942,107, forward strand.
GTGAAGGCGTATCGCCCACCGGTCACCGCGGCCGACCGTATGTTACTCTGGTGTCTTCAGATCTCTGTAACTTTCTCATTCATCTTATTCTCACCAATTTCAACCGTATACCAACTCTTTGCCCGTGAATATCGCTAATTGCTTCGCCCAGATGCGACCACAGCCTTAGAATATTTGAAGAGCCACCCCTGGCCTCGGAGAGCAATTCACAAAGCTCATCCCGTCTTCGGCTTCCAGTGCTACTCTCCTCACATTTTTTTCTTTGAGAACTTTTAGCATGTTCTCCGAAACCTCTTTCTCAGGTATTCTTTCAAGGAAACGGGTGCTCTAATCAGTCGCCCACCATTACCCATTCGAATTTTACTCTCAGGGAAAACAACGAGGCAGGCAGAGCGCTACCCATATCATCTAAACGGATATTTTGTATCTCTTCGCATACGATAGCCTCCCAGGCTAAGGCAACACCCTGACATCCCATAGTTTTGCTCTTGTACCCGTTAATTAAATTGGTTACTCTTTTTAACTTATGTTATGCACATTTTCGCAACATGATTTCGCACATACGAATCATGTAAGTCTCCAGAATCAGAGAAGAATAAATTAGGTTACGTGAAGCAATGGAATTAATTTCGCATTTAATATGAGTTGTAAACATTATTTTTATCTCTCCTTATTAAGAAACATAAAAATTATTCACTTCTTTAAACACCATTTGCATTCAAAAGCCTTAAATTCCTTATTTTACCTTTGTACACAGTTCACTTGAACAGTATCAGAAAGTCGGTATAAGAAATAAGTTCACTTGTAACTTTGTGGAATTTCATCATGACAATTGATTTATTCCCAACTTTTACAAACCACAATAAAATTGAAAAATCACGACCCAGGTTTCGTCGCTAATCAGGTGTCTGATGATGGTGCTTAGCGCCGAAACCTGGGTCGTGAGTTTTCAATTTTATTGTGGTTTGTAAAAGTTGGGAATAATACATCAATGGCATAAGAAACTTTTGACGTAATCTTTTGCAATCCCTTCATGCACAACTTATGTTATAACTAACGCATCTCTCATATTATGAAAGTTGTAAATGTTGTCTCCGTTGTATCTAAGTTGTTGTCTCCGTTTAACCTGATAACGTACTGCTGGCAGAATGGATTGCCAAGTTTGGTTTCCTCCTTACCGCAGAATTAAAAAATGAAATTAAAATAGTCTTGTACATTAAGGTTTCAATATTCAATTTTGCATAGGAAATACGCTAATATTCTTACTTTACATTCAAAAAACCATGTTCTCCTCCAAACTCTCCTAATCCTATCTGTACCACAAAATTGAAAATTTGGTTCTTCGGATTACCGAGAAAGGTACTTAAGCAGCAAGTCTTCCGTCGATTGTGGAATAGCTTTACGGTAGGAATGAATACACTCCACGACAGGTGTATCTCGGAATCTTCTCGTCAAGCTCTTCTTTTCTCCTTCACTTGGGGGGTTGTGTTTGAAATCGTCGAGGTTATCTCGAATAGGTAACTAAGGAGTTACGTGGTACAAGCACGAATGGTTCGCAATGTTGGTGCGTTTGAACCGCTCGTAACAATCTCACTCACTATTTTCGCTCGAGTTTTTCTCACCCGAGAGTTACTGGTCAAGAATCCCGCATAGATACGCAGTAAACAACATGGAGGACGCAATGATGTGAACGCAGGTCACACCTGGGCGAAGCAATTAGCGATATGCACGGGCAAAGAGTTGGTATACGGTTGAAAATGGTGAGAATGAGAAAGTTAGAGAGATCTGAAGACACCAGAGTAACATACGGTAGGCCGCGGTGACCGGTGGGCGTTGCGCCTTCACTCAGAAATATGTATCTTCCTTAAATGAAATATTACTTCTGGAAAACTTTTTTAATTTGTAGAGGAGGGTTGTGTCTAAAAATATAAAAAATGAGCAAAATCGAAAGCATAGGTACATCGTCAATAATCGATTTGAAAATTTAAAATTTTTACAAACTTTATAAGATTGTTCATATTTCACAATACAATCCCTTATTAAACTTGTTCAATTCAAGACCTTTAAAATAAGCCCTTAAGCACGTCTGTAGCTTTTATATTCTCGGAGATATTTCGTAAAATGTGTAGTAACTTTAGCAAAATTTGAACTTTGCAACGTTGCAATTTCTCGTAAACGGTTACGGTGTTTGCAAATGGATTTGGGATTTTCACTTTCTTATCAAATGGATTCGTTATGCCAAATTTGGTCAAAATCTGTGACCTTAAGGGTCATTCAGTGTGGTATGTCTCTTCTTTGCCGTCCTTATCCCGAGGGGATCGTGGTATTGCTCAATGATATTCTGGAAGGTCAATCAGAAGCTGAAGAGGTAGACGAAATTGGTTGGAGATATTCTGACATTGATCCAAGAGAAAGCGCATTAACGTCTTCCGATGACTCGGAGAAGAGTGACGACGAGGATAAAGGTTAGCAACAATGAAACAGTTCTGACGACCAGACGTGTTTATTTTGCTGTTCTTAGTCGTTAAAACAAAATATTTTTCACTACAAACTTCTTTTTGTTTTCTAAGGACATAAAGCTGCTATTTGCGGCTGTAGCAGTGGTGATGGTGAATCCCTTCTACTCTCACTGAGGGGCGCTGATACTCCTAGGCTAAGTTAACATCAAGCCTTTCGTTGTACAATGCGATGTCGACGCGGCTGTGAGAGCACTGTAGATGATTCATCCGAGAGATTTTGTGGTTCAGGTACCATCGCCTTTCTGCAAGACGTCGATGCTGACCAGAACAAAGACGGTGTCGACGCGATTATATTCAATGCAACGCTTAGATTGCATTTGTCTCCGAAGCTAGTCGTCCAACGAAAACAAGAAGGCCTAAATTAGGTAAAAGAGAGCATCTCAGCAAATTGACTGTTGGCACAGAGGTTTTGGCTCCTGTCGGGACAAAGTGGGTAGTATTCTCTACTAATTTACCATCCACTGGTAGGCGCGGAAAACAAAATGTTCTACCGGAAAATCTGGGCCTTTCTCCCTGTGCAAAGAGGCATCACTTGACTTGTCTCAAATGCCTGGAGTTTGTTCCTTGATGAATTTATTCTGAAGCACATTCAGAAATGCACTGAAACAGGGGCATGTAGAGTGTTGAAGGAGGATGATTGGTCTTGCCATTGTTTATGCATTCCTACGTATTTTATGTGTGAGGGGTGCTATTGAATCCAAAGGAATTGAGGTAGATTTACTTTGGTCAGAAAAATGGGGTATACCATTTTGCAAATCTGTGATGTCATGTCTGAGAGATTTCTAAGGTTTCGTAGCGGGTCAACGCGCTCGGAGCGTTTGGAAGATGAAAAGTTTGCTTTGATATCAGAGGTTTGAAACAGATGTATAGCAAACTATCAAAGTATGTGCATTCCCGATCCATATATTTCCGTAGATGAGCAGATTTTGCCCTCAAAGTGCAGGTGTCAATTGACACAATTCATGGCTTCCGAGCCTGACAAATATTGGCTGAAATACTATATGGCCGTAGATAAGGATTTGAAATATATGTTGAATGCCATCCCTTATCATGGGAAAGACGAAATTCGTCCTATTGGTGAACGTTTTAGAGAATTTGAAGTCAAGAAACTTGCCGGCCCATTCTAAGCAAAGGAAGAAACATTACTTGTGACAACTTCTTTACCTCACTTTCACTAACAGAATAATTAAAAGCAAACCGAACAAGCTTGTCAGGAACAATCAATAAACCTTGAAGGGAAGTACCAAAGTGCATGAAGAAAGATCAAGAGCAACTTTATAATACTGAGGCTCTCAAGCATCGCATGGATCCATAGAAGGTTGGTGGTTCCCGTCACCGCTGTCAGGTGCGAAAATCTTGTAGATAAGGAAAATATTCTTATAATTGTGTATCATGTTATAAGCTAGTGTCCAAGAAATGTGTCGCTGCTGTTTCTTACGTTTGGGCTTCTTGTAATACACAGTCTAGTGACGAAGAACAAATATAGATACCTGAAAGTAATTTAGTGACCTACTCAGAATGTTATATCAAATTATACGTAAAAATTGTGCCAAAGATAAGATATATTGTTACATTTTAAATTAATACTATTCCTTTTTTATGCATGATATGTAGTGCACGTTTGATGAGAAATCACCCCCTGCCACACACCTTTGTGAGGTATTATGTAGATGTAGATTGGTAATCGGTAAGGACATTTGTTTGCATCATTATTTTTATATTATATTTATTTATCGTAGTTTGTTTTAATTTGCGATAAAAGCTTCTGCACTTGACTGCACTTGCAAGAAGTCATAACAATGTTTCCCTTCTTAAAATATCAGCGAAATTATGCACCAACTATAAGGGTAACAGACATTTTTTGTAAAATACAAAAAATATTGGTTTTCTTGCTTGTAATATGAAGGCCCATAAAATTGTAGTATTTAGACAACAACATATTGTAGTTAAAATGAATAATGCTCTTAAACAATCAGAGTCTCTTCTTAGTGAAACAAACTGATTCCTGAATTAAAAAGTCAAGAGAAGTCACAAGACACCTAAGATTGCCGATGGGACATTTTTGTCCCGCGAGCGATACTAGGAATGTTGTACAATCCAGCAGTTCTCGTGGATATCATCAATCATTAATGCACACAAGGAATAAGGCGGAGCCGATCACAATTCCTTGAGGGACGCCGGAAATTCTAACCCTTTCGGCATCACCTGTCACTTCCAACTTTTTCTCATTGATCCGATGTGAATTTGTGTAGCTAATGTATTCTGTGGATCTAAAGTAATTCGTGAATGCCGCATGACTGAAGTTTAAATATTAGCATTTTTGTGACGAGTCCTATCGAATGCTTTCTTTAAATAAAAACAAATTAAGGGTTTCAATTTACTTTCTATTGATTTGAAAATATAGGGGAATGATGATGAACGCCGATTTACACCAGATCTAATTTTGCCGAAACAACCTTTATTGTTCACATTAATTGCCATGAGAAAAAAATTCACCTTGACCGGGAATCGGATCACGAACCTTTAACTTTCCGTGCCACTGCGCAGACCACTACGCTACCCAGCATTATTACTATGGCAATTTTATCTACTGAATTTTTTCTCATGGCAATTAATGTGAATTTCACCACCGACGGCGCGCCGTTCACGCGGCAGGCTTGAAATATCCTACAACCTTTATTGTGATTGAAGACTTTTCGCGTAACCTTGAAGCTTTAACTTAACTGATAATTATTTGACCAAGAATTTTGTTGGAAAGGGATATCAACGACGTATGCTCAAATTCAAGGATTGGAAACTTGACGCGAAAAAACTTATCCGAGTTAGCCGCTAATGTGCGTGGTCTGCTTGGCGTGATCGGTTTTTGATCTAGTTGTACTTTGAAACTTCGCAGTGACATAGGTCAATTTTCATTCCTGCTGTAGTTTATATTTTAATAGTAACTTATTGGATTTGATCCTCGGTGGCCCTACAGTGCTTGGGGAGTAAGGCTTTAAAAGTCTTTGGTCATTATACAAATTGGACCAACACAGTATGAAATGTTTCATTTTTAAAATTTTCTATGAAGTTAAGGTTGGCACTCCCTTAGCGTTTGGAACTTTCTGATTGTCACGAACACATGGTGTGTCGTACAAATGTAAATTTTGGAATTAAAAGTTGTAGACTGTGGTCGGAGGTTGGGGTTCTGGTTGGTGTGGTTTGTTGGAGTACTGCCTTCTCTCCTGGCCCTGGTTCGAATCCTGGCAGTGGCAAATATTTTTCAATGGTAAACCGGCTCCTACTTGAATGCCTAGTGGAGGGCATTTCGGGTTTAGTACTCCGTCCGTCGGATGGGATGTTAAGCCGTGCTCCCCTTGGCGCCTTTCGTTAAGAGCAGTCTTATCCCGACGCCGGGTTTCTACCTTTCCTCCTTTCCCTCCCATTCCCATCCATATAACTTTCCTCCGGGTCTGAAATGACTTTAAGTACAGGATAAGACTTGAAAACGCAGATGAGTAGACCGTGGTAGCCAGGTCGGGAACGCTCCAGGTTAGATTCTCGCCTGGGGCATGGGTGTTTTTCACTAAGTTTGGGTGAGACGGTGCGATGTAGCCTAAGCAGTGGAAGGACCAAAAAATGAATTGTTCTTCTAGTACTTAAGTGTATTATATGCCCTTGAAATGTTTGGCGATTATCTCCTATAATGATCAGGAATTTGCTTTTGTAATATGTATTTTTCTTTCTTCATTTTAGTTTTTCTTTGCCTTTTTTCTCACTCTCTTTGTTTTAATAATTGTTCTTTTTTCTTGCCTATTCTTATTTCTCTTTATATGTACTTCAGGATTAAATGACGAGAAAATATCATAATGGTTCGTAAGTAGGGAATGAGATAACGTCTGTAGTATGTAGAAACATGTCGATGCTGAAAAAAATAGTAGTAGTAATTATCGACGTCTGATGTCATTTTGGCCGTTTAGGATTTATGGGTAATTGGGTATAGGCTGGAATTGTTTTCGGGAACGAAGGGAGGGTGGAGAGAAACCCGGCGCCGGCATCGGCCCACTATAAACGAAAGGGCTTAGGGCCTCGGGACCCATCTGACGGTAGGAGTGTTATATACATATTAGGAGTGTTCTCTACTCAAAGGGGATCTGTAGAGCGATGTTAAGACTCTAACACAGCGGAATTTGAACATGAGCGCTGTAAAAGGGAATCCGTCCCCCAAAATAACCCGATTCTGAGCACTTAGTCGTAATTTCGAAGGGATGGGAACCGCTCTAACCATCTGATTACTTAAATTGTCTCCGTCATTATTGTATTGCATTACTGCATTGTGGGAAAATGTTGATGAGTTACGATTCTACATTCACAATACAAAAGTTATATCTTATCTTGTAGCAGTAGCTTTTCGGATGATGCAACCTACAGTTAGTTAGTTATTGAGGGGAGACGACTGACAACTAAGGTCATATGCAACAATTAGGATAGGTGGGTAATTGGGTAAAGGAAGGAGTTTTCAGGCAATGAAGAAAGGGTGGAGAGAAACTCGGCGTCGGCATTAGCCTACTCTTAACGACAGGCGCCAATGGGCCCAGGGCTAAACGTCCCATCCGACGGAGTAGGTACTGAACCTGAAATGCCCGACAATAGGCATTCAAGTAGGGACCGGTTTGCCACTGTAAAATCCGCCACTGTGGGGAATTGAACCCGCGCCCTTGGGATGGGAGGCCAGTACTTTAGCCGCCGAACCAACCCGATCCCCGGCAACCTACAGATGAGGTTACTTGCACCAATCAGGTTGGTAACTGTGAAGAGGTGGGAATTTATCAGGGAATGGTGGTAGGGTATGGAGGAAGCCTTCGACGGTTAGTATTATAGCATACTATTAGTTTTAACTACAATTTACTTAAAGTACAAAAACATGCTCTGTTTATCAAGTTTTTTTATTATTTTTCACCAGAGAAACGAATTATAGACAATAATACGTGTAAATCATTGCGTTATCATTTTTTTCAATTTTAAAGTGGGTTTAAAATAACGATAGAAATATATGACATTCACTGTCTTTATATTGGAATGCGAGTGAAACCATCAGTTCTGTTTACAAATTACTAATATCAGATACAAAAAACTAATGTTAAATACAAATAACTAATCTTAGATACAAATAACTAATCTTAGATAAATCAAGCCTAACTAAAAAAATGCCAGAGCCAGCTTAGAACATTTTTAGTACCAATTTAGATCGTTTGGGACCGATTTAGAACATTTCAGAGCCAATTTTGAATGTTTTAGGATGTTCAAAATGACGCCGTTCATTTCATGATTGGCAGAAAATAATAACATTTAGTGATCAAAAATAACATATTATAATATTTCACCTTAAAGCTAGCAGCGGAATAACAGTTTTTTATGCTTTTGGGCAGGGTGTTCCAGATATAAAGTAACTATAAAATAATTTTGGAATTTCTATGAGCGAATACCAGGAAATTAGAGAAATTCAGGATCACATGCGGTACATTTATCTCTAGTGGAAGGTTTCTCAGCAAACATGTCAAATAGATATTTAGAGGCTTTTTCTTTGAGCGATTACAAGTAGAACCCGAGGAAGTATTTCCTTCTGGTCTTAATATTGAGCCATCGAAGTTCATTCTAATCGGACATCTGTGCGAAGATTAAAAATATCCTAATGCATGAATTTAGAGTCCGGTGTAGTGTGGTGTTATCTTACTCTTTCAGGTCGTTGCAAACAAGAGAACAGTAATCAATAACGAATAATGCTAACGATGAAATGAGTTTTTTCCTAGTGTGTTGAGGAAGAATATATCGACTCATGTAAGTTCCGATTTTGTTTTATTTTACACTTTTAGTTGCAGTTATATTAATTATTTCGAGTTATTTTTCAGTGCACAATTTTAATGTAATATGCATTTTTAATTCCGTGTGTACCATAGACCTATTGTGCGCGCTCGATAAAATTGAGTCTCGGCTCTCATGTGATGTATTTCATGTGGTGAGTCACAAAGGAAGAAAATAGTAAGTGAATGTTAAGCTCATCTTTGCCGAATTTGAGCTATAATAGGTGTAAAGACCTTCTTGAGTATTTCACTGTAGTTCCCTTTCCTCGACGTTTCTCTCTGGCGTGTTCCTTAATGTCTAAGAACTGGATTGACATAGGTAACTGCGTCTTAGTAAGCCAGTAGTCGAGCAACTGTAATGGCGCTTTGTACTCTAGGTACTGAATGTTATGTAAGAACTAATTCTTAAAGGTTTTGTTTGTGACGCAAGTGTCGTTAATATTTTCCTCGCGGCACGAGTTACACATTCTCTCGCTAAACGAAGATAATCATAAATTGAATCGAATCAGGCTATACTTTTTTGAAAAGTGACAGAAAAACTTGAGCGATGTATTTTTCACGCATTTTATTGAGTTACTAAACCCTACCGGTTTCGACCCTCTCGTGTCATTGTAAAGGATACTCTGACATTCTCATAGTGGCGAGCCCTTATAAATACTCACATTGCGGGAGAAACTGCAGGAATGGTTGGGGTAGCTTAGATGTTATGATTAAGTGGGACAAGCAATGTGTTGAAGGTCAGGGTGATGGGGGAATGCTTTTTAAAGGCTGGACAGGTACATGATGAAATGGGGTCAGATTGAACGGTACTATTTCATTTAACAATTTCGGTCCCAAAGCCTCAGATGCTGATATAACCTCAGAGTTTTTTAAAAATTTCAGCTTTGCACCTTTGTCATGAACATTCAAAATCTCTACTCTAAAATCAGACGTAATTAAAACCAGATAATTGAGATGCAAAGACTGATTTGTTGTCACCATGAATGAAATAATTAAAATGTTCCTTTGTCCTAATGTTTGCACTGCTACCCGTCTGTCCTATATAAAAACAATTGCAGTCCTGAGTATCGCATCGTAACAAATACACTCCGCTTTTGTCTGCAAGATTAAAAACATCTTTAGAATTAAAAATAAAACTTCCAATGGTAATTCTGGAATAAAAGCAAGCCTCAAAATTTTACCTAACGAAATATTCTATTAGTACTGTTGGACATGTAGTTGCTTATGAAAGGCACCTTCATCCATTTCTTATCGGAAGGAACAAAGATTTTAAGAAAGTTCCTGTGGATGATGAGCAATGTGCCTGACCTTCAGCACGTTGCTTATCCCACTTAATCATACCCTCTAATCTACCCCAACCACTCTTGCGGTTTCTTCCTCATTGTGATTATATATAAGGGGTCGCCACTGTAAGAATGTCAGAGTATTACCCCTATCAAGAGTACCCCTTGATGATGACACTCTCGTGTCATCATCAAGGGGTACTCTGTAATACATCGTTCAAGTTTTTCTGCCAAGATAATCATGTTTATTCATCTAATTCCATCTTTGGATAATTAATCTCGGGTGTGAACTCCGATTGAAAAGTGGTCTGAGTGTACCCTCTTGTCATGTTTTACGAAAATATTTTGACTGCTGTGGATGTGACGCTACCCGTGTTATGCATTCGAACGGTCTTTCCCTCGCATGGGTCGGGTGGGAATTAATTCCGCTCAGCTTCCTTTCAAAACATTCCTCCCCGTCGTGCGTTGTTTTTTATTTCCTCGTCGGGGCCGTCGTATCTGTTGTCTCCGGTTCATGAAGTGTAAAGTGATGTGCGCCGTTTACCTTGTTCCCGATTGAAGGCGAAGCGTATCAGTGCGCCCCCTCAAGACTTGTGCCCGGGATGCTATTATGGCTGTCACGGAAGGACTCTCGACGTCCACCCAATGGAAGGCCCTCCCCCCTCCTCCCGAGGGTTTTGATGTCATCAAGAGTGCAACCCTATCCCCGGCCGCCCTCGGACCCTCTCCTGGCCAAGCCGTATCACTCCGTGGGTGGCCAGCGGCTTCGCTTACATATTCTCATCTCGCTTTCACTTGACTGGACAACTTTCTCTGTGGACAAGGGCCTTTTTCGGCGCTACATGTGGGAACCCGAGAATCCCTTGCACGCTGGCCCTCCCAATCCACAGGTAAACATTTTCAAGAGTGCCCTGCTTCGGTTCAGTCTCATTTCTGCCGTAGCCCCCAATTATGCTGATTCCTGTTGCTTCACACAGTCGTGTAAATCAGAAGGTCTTCGGGTGAATCATACCCTAGTTGTGTGTTGTAATCTTCAATTTTTTTAAATTTCGTTTATATCGTGTGTATGCTATGAGTTCTGGTCGGTGCATCAGCGAGTACCAAATGCCGGCTAAAGTTGTCCCAACGTGCCGAAAAGGTTGGTTATACCCATTCTTAGTTTCACGGCTGGTATATTGGTCGCTGTTTTCCTGTCTTCTCTTTACAAGTGATAGGGAGGGGTTGAGGTCTTTATGTACTAATATCCGTTTCCATACTTATCATAAGCCTTTCCTTATTTTTGATACAGTATTGCCTGTAGTAGTATTCTTATTCTTATAATATTATATGCGAATTTTTACATTTATTTATTAAATGGCTTCACATCCGCGATTTCATTATTCACAGTAGACGTAAGAAGCAACTACTAGAATGAAAGGGACTGTTTAATATTTCGCCAATATTCGTAGTATAATATCATGAAAGATGAACTGCTAACTTTGCTTAACGTATATTCTTGCCCCTCTGTTAGTCGTTCTTTGAGGCGCACCTTCTTACGTTTTGTAGTTAGACGCTGTAACCGGATGGGGAATACGCATAATATTTATTCCTGATATTGGGAGTCAAACCTAACCTCAATTCTAATAACATTTCCACCATTTTCCAAGATACGATTTTAAAGTTACTGATTTTATTGGTGATATCAGTGTAAAACGGTCATTATTCTGCTACACGGATTCGGATTAACTCCAATTTATTCTACAAGATGTTGCACAGCTATCATGCAATTCTTCAGGTCATATCTGAGTACTTGGCATCTACATGCAAATTATGGTAGGAATGTTGGAATCTGAGTAGAATTAGTATTCATATTCATATTCTTTAGTGCACATTAAGCATTCAAGAAATGCAATAGCCCTCGTCAAATTAAATAAGATACAATAAGTAAAACATAGACAATCAGAATACAATGTCTACATTTTTAAACTCTAAATGCTCTTCAATATTTAAAATGCATTAGAATTAAGCCAAGTATAAATTACCTTCTTAAACCTTGTCACGGAATCATTTCTGGCCCCATGCGGTAGAATATAAACTTTCAACTTTGAATGCCAAATGACTCATTGGTTTTAGTCAGCCTGCGGTATGGTAATACAAGTAAGTTTTTCTTTACTTCTAGTGTTGTGGTGGTGGACATTTTCCTCTGTGGCAAAAGAACTAAGATTTTCTTTCACACAGCAAAGACCATAAAATACCACCATCTCATTCTCATAGCAAAGCAAGCATGCAAAAACATGCTGTTAGTTAGGTTAGATTAAAGTCCTTATACCAGCATGCAATTATCTATGCTATCCATTGATACACTCGTATTGGATGTTTACCGCTATTCATATCCCTAATTGTTCGAGAAAAAAAGGACATTTGTGGACCCTTTTAGAAACGAACCTTCTTACCTTACATTCCTAAATTCATTTCGAAGAAATGGTATAAGAAAGTACTGTTCTTGGGTATTAGAGAGTTAAGATATAACCGACATAGCCCCCCCGCCCCCTCTGATAAATTTTCCACCTCAGAGCAAGGGGGTGTCTCCCCTCCGGGAACTCCCCCCTCCCGCGAGGTACCAGCCATCAACCACGACTGGTCCCTCTACAAAGAAGTCGTCATTGAATCTGTCAGTTCGGCAATCAATTTCTCTAATTTTGTGATTATGGTCCAATATACCATAGTAAGTTGGGTTCGCAAAATATTTTAAACGTCGTCATTGAAAATATTATCTTGGAATTTATTTAAGAGATTAAGTCTAAATTTCAACCTGCGCTCTGACAATGGTTCCCATTTTAATTCATGTAATGGACTGGTTACGCTAATAAGGTTATCGTACCGTCCCTTTACAAATCTTGCTGATCTTCGCTGCACACGTTCAAGTTCATTATTTAGGCCTATTTCGTCGGGATCCCATATACTGGCAGCATATTCCAAATGAGGTAACAAGGGAAAAGTAGCTAATATCTCGTACGTAATCGTCACATTACTTCACGTTACTTCTTTCTATATAGGGAGGCTGACAGCTTAAGTAACTTGCATCGTAAGGATGGATGCCTTATGAGATAGAGATTGGAAGGAGTTTCACTAGGGAAGGAGAAAAGAAAGAGACAAAACCCGGTGTTGCCATTCGCGTACTCAAGTGGGTCAGGTATTCCAGTTAAAGTCACCACTGTCGGGGTTCGAACCCCAGCCTTCGGGTTGGGGTGTTAGTACTTCTACCACCATACCTTCCCGATCCCCATAATTTATAAGTTGTGGTGTCACTTGCCAAATGGCTTGCATGAGGCTTCCATTTATCGCACCCTTTGTTATCGAAAATTAAATTAGTGAGAAGAGTGGTAGTTATTAGGGTAACCAAACTGCATCTAAGGTCATTTACTCCAAGAAGTATACGGAGCTAGTTTCTTGTACGTGGGATTATTATTACATGTGGAGAATAGGTCGAGAGAGGGATTTGGCTTTATCCTACGAAATAGGAAAAACACCTAGGGTCCAAAGTTTAGCGTTCCATTCGGTGGAGTACTGAGAGTTATACTCGTACAGCGCTCAAGCAAAATACCTAAAATTTAAAACATCTTGCCAATGGTGGTATTTGAACCCAGGCACTCATTACGGGTGACCATTAGCCCTGCAGCGAACTACAACTCTCTGTAGGATGATATTCTTCAATAGGATCAGTGAGGTACTTTTTTACGAATTGCCCCACGTCTCGCGGGGCAATTCGTGAAAAAAGTAACGACAGCGAATGAGGTACATACCTTAAGGTGCGTGGACTTATCAAGCAGGGAGCCTTGTGCATTGGGGGAAGATGCGCGGAGGATGGGGGCGGGAGGGAGAGGGAGAGGCTTTAGGGGTGGGTAGGGCAGAAGCTTCGACGTGGGGGTTGGGAATTTCCAATGGACGGAGGAGGGTCACATCAGAGTTGGAGGACGAGAATGTTCCTTGCTCAAGCGCAGTCTTGGCTCTAGAAAGGAGTTTCTCTCGATCTCATAATCGTTCAAATCACTGAAAAACCTCCTCATCCCACCGTTGTTTATCCCATCCCGGTTCTGCCAGTCAATTTCCCTCTGTTACGTTTTAATCAGCCTATTCCCTTGGCGCCGGGTTAATTATTTCCACGGCATGAGATCTATTCTGGTTCTGGTGTTGCACGTTTAGTTCTCACCTCAAATAACTCACTGTCAAAGTGACTGATCGTTTTTTAACGGTTTGGCGTAGGTTTTTGCGGGGTGTTCCGACTCGCTCTTGCGTTGTTTTTCCCCAGGCTTCTTTCCACGGATATTTATCGATTCATATCGTAGCAAATCCTACCTCTCTTCAATTATATCTTAAATATAGCGTTTCACTTAGGTCCTTGCGTTCATCAAACTATGATCAGCTATGATCAGTTGACAGTCACTCCAACGTCATTTCATTTCTAATTTTTGTGTTCTACCGGTTAAAGTACATTAATACGACCATGAAATACTTTGTAAAGCCCATAAATGATCACACGCAGAAGGATACAACAGTCGATTGTATAGTGTTCTTCTTTATCTCTGCCTACTCACTATCTTTTCCATTCTTTCATCCTAACTGCATGATCTTCCAATTTCTATTTCCTCTGAGGTAACATATCAAATTTCTGACACATCCTTCAATGCATCCTCGCCCCTTATTACCTGTTCTCTCCTGTCTCTTTCTAATTTCTTCAATCGGCTTACTCCCCTCTACTACCAATCCCAGCGCTCTCTCATTCTTCTCCTTGTTATTGTTGTTAATTGGGAGAGGCGACCGTTAACTGAAAACATTTCCGCAATAGAGGATAGGTGGATGCCTGGGTAAGGGTAAGAGTCTTTCAGGGAGCCGAGGAAGGGTGGGCCGGCATGAAATGGCATAACGAAAGGCGCCAGGGGGACCACGGCTTAACGTCCCATCCGACGGATGGAGTACTGGACTCGAAGTGCTCACCACAAAGCACTGAAGTAGGTACGGGTATACCGAGGAAAAATCCCGGCCAGTGCCGGGATTCGAACCAGGGCCTTCGGGATGGGAAGCCAGTACTGTAGCTACCACACCAACCCAATCCAGTCCATAGGGGTCTCCTTCCCCGACGTACTCTGTGTCATCAATGGGGTGTGCAATCTATAACGCTCTTCATGATTGTAAGACTTTGAAAGTCATTTTTTTAAAAAGGTTGCTGTGACAATGAGTTTTTTATTGAAACGCTCTTTAGATGTTCTGCAAACTAGTTTCCTTAAACGTACGCGTCTCTGCACGGTCTTCATGACGTGATAACTCATTCCTTACCTCACGTGGGAAGAATGACGTTTTAAATCTATTCGTTCCCCTGTCAACCTCTCTTATAATCTTCCATTGTCAGAATGGAGGCTGAAAAGGAAACTGCGATTTCCACTCGCAGATTTATTTCACATGACCAATTTCATTGCTTCAGATGAAGATGTTGCATAACAATGAAACCATGGTCGTGAGAAATAAATCGGAGTGCGGAAATGGCAGTTTCTTTTTCATCCTTCATTCCGACAGTGAAAGATTTCCACGGCGTTAAGCCCAAGACTGTTAACACCCTTATGATCTTCTCTTTCTCCTGCTCATAATCAAATCTACCGTGTGTGATGGTGATCTTGAAATATATATTTATCGCAATCGAGAAACCGATCGGCTTCAAATTAATGTAAAATACCTATCCAGTGTTTAAATATACATAGTTTAAAAAAAATAGATTCCTGGAGATATAGTACAACATAATTCGTGACTGAAAACTCGGAGAAGAAGAGGGGACAACTTATTCGGCCATATAAAAAATAGTTTATTTTCAGGTAATTTCTCTAATTTATTTCTCCAAGGTGGTTAGTAACAAGTGAATGCAAAAACATATGTGTTCTAGCTACAAGTTTCTGGCGTCAAATGGCGAAAACATATTTTATTCATCTGTTAGCACGTAACCATGTCGATGCCAGAACCAACGGTCTGATATCGACTTTGCAGGCGTTGTATCCAGGCCCCTTAAGAAACGATGGCCAGATGAAGAAGATACTCGTCGAGGGAAAGGTGAAGGGGAAGAATCGAAAAGGCCTTATATGAGGTATAGGGAACAAGTTGTGAAGGATGTAAAAGAGAAGAATTACGTTGCTATGAAGAGGTTGGACGATAGAAGAATCGAGTGGAAGGCTGCGTCAAACCAATCTTAGGATTGTTGACCGCTGATGATGAATAATGGCTTGGTAGAAATATGTGATTTTGCGTATTGGGTGATAGTTGTGCAGCTAGTGACTATTCTCTCGCAATTCTCTTCATTTCCTCTTTCAATCCATGCCGAAACCTTTAAATATTAGTTTTTTCATACATGATTTTTAGAGATATTTCATCGTAATATGATTGCATCATCTTAGTCTTATTCTTCTTTTGGTATAAACTATGGGCATTTTCATCTGAGGACTTTTCCGAGAAATATTATTATTGATGAAGATTTGCTATTGTTTAGTGCATTCCTTTCTTGGTGCATTACATATTTTAACAAAATTGTTTAGCTTCTAGAGAGTAGATTGCTGAGAATATATTTCAAGTGGAAACGAGACAGATTTAAGGCCATAAGTCGAAGGAGATTACGTAATCCTTGTTACTTTTCTTTCCTTTGCTGGAAAATGTCGTTTAATTAACTCCTTGATATGGTAAAAGTATACCCTTTAAAAAAAGAGAATAATGGAATTTTACTCCGCATTTCACTTGTGTTCATAAATATTTCCAGCTGTCTTTCTGTACCAGACATTCACTAAGGAATGGGATAGGAACCTACTCTTATATTTCGAGAGCGTTTACATCCACGAGCACTTCTTCGGAATTCTGAATAAGAGATAAATTGTTTCCTTAGTGTCCAAAATTCGGCACTCTACAGTATGTTACGCCTTATCGGACTTTTATTCATTAGTTTTTTACGTCTGTTCTAAACAACCTTTAATTTTTTTACCTCTAGATACGGCAGGGGTATATTTTTTCGCTAAAGCCATTCGCCAACAAACCTCGCAGGAACTATTCCAATTTTTCCCTATGGTATTACCCAGGTGACTGAATTATTCTACTTGCGCTAGATTTCCCTCCTTTTGTTTTTACCCTTGCCTTCTTTGTCCTGAAAAATCTCACTACTTTCGTCAATTTATGGTTTCTCTTCATTCCATATTTTAGCCTTGTTTTTTAAACGCAAGTCGTATGATAACAGCCCCTAATTTAGCTACCTTACTTTTGCACGTGATCATCCGTAAGTCCTATCGACTTCATTAGCTTTTCTATTATTTCTTTAGATTCCTTCTTTCTTTATTTTCAAGTTTTCTTATCAGATTGTTTTCTTAATTCTTAAGTTATTTCAGTAAATATGTGAGTTAACGCTTTTATATAAGGCAATTCGTATTCGAACTCCGCTCATGGGTAACTCAATTCCCCCTACATGTTACCCGAGTAGCTAAATTGGTTCGTCTCCCTCAGCTTGGATCTTCATACTTTTAATTGTATTGAACCTTTTTTTGCTATTTAGATCTCATTGATTTTTTTTATGTCGTATCATCATTCCATTTCTTCCTGACTAGTTTTTTGATGCACCAAAAGCCCGTTTCGTATTTATTGTTCACTATGTTCAACCATCATGGTTTACCATAATTTTAGGGTGAACTTTCAGTGTTATCGTTCAGTTCAGAGTGCTATGTCACGGGGATGGTGGTCAAGGAGGGATGTAAGAAGTCGAGGTTAACTTGTCATCTCATGTCTTAGAATTTTTCGTTTTAAATCACATCGCCTTAGCCTTATTATATACGTCAGTTATATTCACATTTTTCTTTCAAAAATTTTATCCATAAAAAATTGGATTTATTGTTTTCAAATCTTGTTTCACTTTTACCTTAATTTTGACTTTATGGCGGAAAAAAGTTTGATACTATCGGAGATACTAATGTTCTTCAAGTTTTAAGAATGGGAATCGCTGAATTAATTTTCATCATTTTATCACCCAGGGGCCTATGAATTCACTACCGCCCATCAATGCATCATCAATATGCGCCGTACAGAATGGAAGAAATGATTGCTTTCCATCTTCTTGATAATCGCAATCATATCCGCAGTTTTTGCAGAATAATTCTCTCTTGTCTTAAGTTTGCTTATTTTCCTCTTGAGATTTAGTAATCATATATAATGTGCTTAATGTAACCATGTATTTGACGTTTTGGATTATCCATTGGAGGTCATCTAAGGAAGAATGAAGCCAATAGCCTTGTCTTCGATGAAATTTATTGTGTCCCAAAGGAGGCAAATTGGAATGTTAAATAGTCTCTCTGTGTTATAACCCTCCATCCGATTGACTTAGAGTGAAGAGAATTAACTCGCCTCGTCTAAAACATCACGTTTTTGCCTCTTCGTCTTAAAACTCACCACGCCAACTGGTCCGCATGATTTGACGTCCATGCGTGACTTTCGTTCACTTTTTACTTTAACTGAGCGGAATCGGATGTTTTCGTAACTGGATATCCTGTAGTGTTAATTTTCGGATGACTTCCTTCCCAGGCGATAAAAATTTCCCTTGGGATTCGTTGCCTGGCTGTCGGCTGACGGAATTTCTGCTCTCCTTGCGTATTTCCTTCCTGGGTTTCGCTCAATTTGCATGTTATATTCTTCAGATATATTTTGGAGTTGAAAATAAAAAGAAATTATTTATTATAAAATAGAAAAAAAAACGTTCTGTAGATGCATTAGAAAATACGGTGTGCAAAATATAGGAAATGACTGGTGTAACAAACCTTCATTTAGGATTCACGAAGAGCAAATGAAGCTAGGTAATTATGCTATTTAGGCATCTTTGCAAGTGCGTCGCCTTTGTATGGGGTATATACGAAATATTTGAAAATGGCATTAGAATATGTGTTGAGAAAAGAGCTAAATTCGGGGGGCCATTATGATAATTAAGTAAGTGTACCTATCTTATTTGAGGAATGACTGTAGAATAAATGCAATGAAGAAACTTTGTGACTTCCACTATTTATTACAAGAAGTATCGGTTTCGCCTGTCAAGCCATCTTCAGGTGCATTTTGTACCAGAAGATTCGGTACCTGTACATTCTTCAGGTGTATAATGTACCTGAAGATGTCTTGACAGCCGAAACCGGTAGTTTTTGTAACAAAACAGTGAAAGTCACAATGTTTCTTCATTGCAATTATGGAACACTTCCATCACGTCATAGCTTCAAATTTCGATTTAATTTCTGTAGAAATCGCAGCTTGACACTATGCTGAAATTCTAAGATAAGTTTCAAGCCGGTCTTTTTTCATGGACGTTGAAATATTTTGCGAAATCCCTCAAGAGTACAGCCGGTATGTCAGTTGCGCTTATCTGAGAGACACCTCACTCAAATCAGACTTCAACAGAGTTAACTGTCCTAAACGACCCTTGCCTTCGGTGATGTGAGAAATACCTAGCGTGGGGGCGGAGGACACTATTAGGTGGTTCCTTTGTAGTACATGACGTGAATAACTTGGGAATCCAAGTTGGGTTCAAATCTGGAAGAGGGCTTTTTGGACAGACCCAGCTCAACCAGTAAGGCCTTGTGTACCATGTATGGAGCTAGTAGTAAAGGATGTAACAGAGTACAACTATATTGACATGAATAGCTAAGCTGATGGAAGGATAGGGTGGAAAGTTGCGGTAAACTAATCTTGTGAATGATGAATGGGGATGATAATGAGGAGTCTAGCATCGCGACTAGCTTACGATTTGGAAGTCAATTGTATTATTTCTTTAATTAAGGAATATTGCGTGTACTTGGGAATTATCTCCGCCAAAACCAGCGCGTTATGAAGGTTGTTGTTATGTAGATAAGATTAGTATCCCAATACCCCTTTCCACACGCCCTTGCCGCAGCTCGCGGGGTATTGTGTGGATGTGGATAAAAAGGGCAAATTATTCCTGAACCCAAACTGGTTTCAATGAAAGTATCCTGAGTATATAGAAGTGCCCGATTAGTGATGTAATGTAATGGCTTCTCCTGCTGTTTTCATTGCTGCAAGCTCGTGTTTTTGTGTTATTCTTCGGATATCAACCTTAAATATTTTGAATGAAAATATATATTTAAACTTACATGCATTCATATTATGTCGTTTTGCATCACTGCAGATAGTTGCAGGTATTGCACATTTTGTGTTTTCCAACCCCTTCAAGGTAGGATATTATTTGTGAGGTGCATCGACGTGGTTCTAATAATTCTATAGGTCATTTTGCACCTTGAACTCTCCATCACGGGTAAAATTCAGTTATTTAAAAGCAAATATGTTTGAAACAGAGCACACCCTTGGAGGTGTCTTGCAGGGTACTGCGTAGTTGACGTTCTTAGTGACAAGAGCTCATGATCGCAAGGCGGGTATATCTTTGTGTTTAAAATTCAAGGAATTAATTTAACTATGAAGCGAGTGCCATCTGCTGACGAACTTCTTATGCACTTTTGAAATAAGAAATGAGGAATTTTGGCGGAGGGGACTATTTGGTATTTCCATTGTAGTACATGACGTGAATAACGTTGGGATCCTAGTTGGGTTCATATCTGGCAGAGGGCTTTTTGGACAGGCCCAGCTAAACCCACGGTGAGTGATTTTTCTTGGTAGAAGATCTTTACGGGAGACGACAGGCAGCACACCCTGTGGCATGTTATTTCACTCTCTGCTGAGCTTATCACATGTTAAGCTGTGCCCTCGCCAACCACATCGACCTTCCGGTCGGTGATAAAGTATTAACATATGCTCTCCGATTCCGAAACTTGTAAAAATAACGGCGGTTCCGGAACCCTTTGAGGAATTGGTGTCTACCGTGCCCTCCATTCCCCAACTGCCTCCTTGAACTTGCGGTTCTGGTACCTTAGGCTCCGGATTTTTGCATTTAATTTGCGGTTCCCAGACCCATAAATCCGGTACCTTTTAAGGTACTTGTGGTTCTTAAAAACAAATAGAATTTGTGGTTGAAGAATAATCCTGGGCAGTTCTGGAACTAGCTGCAGCCGACACCATTTAAGAAAATTCATGTAGTGCTGTAACATTTTAGCGAATAGGGTTTTATCATGTAGTGTAGATGATGCAATGTATTGTACATGAAACATTGAACACCTTGAAATATGAATTGAATCGAATCAGGCGATACTTTCTGAAAAGTGACATAATGACAGAAAAAATTTGAACGATGTATTTTTCACAAACTTTCTTGAATTACTAAACCCTACCGGTTTCGAAAGTCTGCACTTTCGACTCGACACCGGAGAGTACCCAAGATTATGACACGAGAGTGTCGAACGAGTAGGGTTTAGTTATTCAAAAAAGTGTGTGAAAAATACATCATTCGGATTTTTCTGTCCTTGACGTATGGTATGGTTTATATAGACTGATACTTTTAATATAATTATATATTGGGTCAATAGTGTGACGAGACATGACATGAAATGTGACGCACTTCGATGCTCTGTGATG
Source organism: Platycnemis pennipes (assembly GCA_933228895.1). NCBI lineage: Eukaryota > Metazoa > Arthropoda > Insecta > Odonata > Platycnemididae > Platycnemis > Platycnemis pennipes. The sequence goes on from OW121846.1 coordinate 52,963,257, forward strand.
CATTTCGCTGGGAGGCATAATAATATATTGTAGAGTATTGCATTTGGGATACATGACGTGTGGTGTTTTATAATGGACTTCGAAGTATCGACGCCTGCAGATCACTTGTCTCGAGGGTGTGTGGCAGGGAGTGAGTCTTACCAATGTTATTGTCTTTAATTATAAATATAAAATAATTTATAACTGTACCCATGTCAGCGAACGATACGTTGCTGCATAGACGGCGAGGATAATATTTTCCTAACATAACTTATTTGTACATTTTATAAATATTTGTCTCATTCGTGAAATCGCCTTTGGTTCCCAAGAAATATCGTTTGAAACTTATCAAACGATCATCTTTTTGTACCTAACTTGCTTATATTTGCCTAATTGAGGGTAATGTGGTTTGATAATACATGTAAAGTTCACAATTACCCATACCAAGGTGAATTGGGAATTGAATTATAAAGAGGATTTGAAATTCCGTGATACCGTACTTATTTATCGTCATATTCACCCTCGAGGTGGCTTGCTGGGTAGTGTGGGTAGTAGATATGGATACAGCTATCTTGAAAACGTTCTTGTTTGCCTTCTTGTCTACTTCCGGGTAAATGCAGTCCAGTAAAGAGGCATATTTTTGCTGTGTCCAAACGATTGTCCTTTCACGGAGGTTGACGTAAATTCATTTCCGTTCTCTTTGTAGCTACTCATTTCAAGTGTCTCATTTTTTTGCGGTTTGTAAGTTTTTATATCTCTTGAATGGCATTTTATTTGTTCCATCTCCTATTTTAATTTTTGAAATTGTTTAAAAAAATTTAATTCGTTTTTCCATTCCATTTTTTAAGATTTTTAGAGCAGTTAAAATAGTTATGATATTTTTTAACTTTTGATATTCAAATTCGTCTACGTATAACCTTGCGTATAAAAGGTGAATAGAACCCCAGTTGCTGCTATATGGCAGCGACGCATGGACGATAACAGCAGCAGGGAAGTCAAGGCTGGAAGCATTTGAAATGTGGTGCTACCGAAGAATGATGAAGATAAAATGGGTCGACCATGTGGCAAACGAAGAAGTCTTAAGAAGAGTGGGAGAGAAGCCTGCTGTAAACTGTAAAAAGAAGACGGGACCACTTAATCGGCCACGTCTTAATGCCTGATGAAGACAATCGTCGAGGGAAAATTGAACGGGAAGAATGGCAAAGGAAGTCCCCGTATGAGATATATGGAGCAAGTTTTTAACGATGTAAAAGAGAAGAATTGCGTTAATATAATGAGGTCCGATAGAAGAAAAGGGTAGTTTCCTTCATCAAAGAAAACAGAATTCATTAATTGCGATTCGTGCCCTTCCATAAATGCATTCATTTTATGCAAAAAGTTTGGATTGAAAAATCCCAGTTTAATAGAGAATTTAATGTTAATTTTAAGACCTTCTGAAAAGCTCATAGATGGTGGGATGCGCTGCCTTCTTGGTGACGTAACAGGTATATCGTTTACGTTGCGAGGCATAGGGAATATTCGTCTCCGAGCACACCATTGCATTTCAGAGCCCCTCAGCTGTAGTGAATATGTATTAATAGCTTATGTAAAATAACTAAGATCGGAAAGTCTCCCCCGTTAAACATGTTGTTAGTAATCGTTTTAAAGGCTCCAGTGCATCCTACTCGTGGTGTAGTCTTCTACTGCGAAGCATGGCGTCGTTGGGCAAACTCACGGTCGTATATACGGGCAAACTTCACGGTATGCTTAGTGAAATGAATACTAACTGTTTTTATGTAAATCAACTGAATAAATAGTTTTGAATAAATAAATAAAAGTTAATCACAATAAGGTAACTGAATAACTATACCTCCGATACTAGTTAATAAACGTAAACGAGGTGCACCGTCTGAATGGAAACGTCCGCAACACCATCTAGTAGCAGGTAGAGGAAAGAGTGTCACGTCACACGAATTATTTACTGGCATGCAATAGTTTGCCGTCGCCGTTAATTTTTTTCACTTTATAATTTGTAACTTTTTAATCCTAAAATCGAATGGCTTAAAATACGTACTCCGGAGATTATAAACTTCCGATCAAAACAATAAAAAATAATAGGAAACTACCCTATTGAATGTAGGGCAGCGTTGAATCAATTCCTAGGATTGTTGACCGATGATGTCGCTGCAGTCTTCCGATCTCTTATCCACCGTCCTCATTTAGTGTTGTCTAAAGGCCCATGCAGTTCATGAATTCATTCCTACAAATATTTTCACTGTCGTTCTCTTTTTCCTTTGCAGGCATCTCATCCTTACAGCGGGACCTGTGCTGACACGTGAGCAATGGACGTTTGCCTGCCTAGCCATTCATCGCGCTTGTGCCCTTTCGTTGCACTCGCTCAGGCAACTCATGGTAGCATTCCATTCCGGATCTCACAACTTTTACGGCGACTCGGGGCAAGTGAAAGTAGCTGCAAGGAGGGACTGCACGATCCGGGAAAGTGACCGGTTAAAACAACTCGCACAACAGGTAGTAAATCATGTGTGCAATCCAATAATGCTGCATATTATTGATAAGCTGTGGTGTTTTAAGTAGGGATAAGCCGATAAAACAAATCGATACTCTATTTTCGATATGTACCAAAATTGTTACGAAACCATTTTTTTCCGACACTCGATTCTTTAATACCACAATTTAGTGGTGACGCATTAAATGGCTTTGGGTATTTTTGTTGGCGTAAGTTGTTTTTTCCCACAATTTGCAAAAATATAACGGCTAATAGCTTGACTATTAATGAATACACAGTGAAGCTTCTATTTTGAGCTCTGAAGAGTCTTCCATGGCTACTTTCATTTAAAAATAAGTTTAAAATTAAAAATTTTGAAATAGAGGAACTGATAATTATTTTTAAATTGACGGGCGCCTAAAAAAGTGTGGAATAGAAGAAAATGTAAGATTGACGAGGGAATATCTACATTACTCCCTTTTATCTCGTTAAATATTTACGTAGGTATCGAATTGACAATATCGAGGAATTAAGGTGATACTCGATACATTCTATACCGCCACATATTGTGTGGTATCGAGGGGTCGAATCCAGTCCCTAATTTTATGCTATAGAGAAGAATCATATAAACGAAAAACACTTAACCGCTAGAATAATAGACGGGAGAGCTGAGTCCAACCAGTCTTATTGTTGGTATTTGTCTCCATCTGATTATGCACACGCGGCCGAAACATGGGTCGTGCTCATATTAAATCCGATAGTGAAATTCACTAAGTTATTTCTTTCCTTCCTTAAATGGTAAATCACACGTAGTAAAGCCGCCAAACTTTGAATGGGATGACTGGTGATGTGATGAAGTGTTTTGGAATTTTTTTAGAGGGGGAATTTAGAGTCAGGTCGTCTGTCGAAATGGCGTGATAGCCGAATGAGAGGCGTGCTAGGCAACTCATCGGTGGTCTCGGGTTCGATTCCCAGAGAGGGTTCTCTAGGCGCTTCCAGTTAAACCATAGCCGAGTGGTTTTATGGGTATCGCCGTTCTTGTTAAATCACAGTCGGAATGGGGAAAGCTTCTGGACTCCATACTCTTAGGTGTAAAATTCTGGCTACTTTTGTCTTCTTTATAAATTTCTCAAAGTTATTTCATGCAGTTTTTTTTCTGATGCTGATTTTTTTAAGTGGAAGAATATCTCCATCCGGCTGGTTTCCCGAAAGATTGATACAAAAATACTCGAGTCAAAGTCCGCATTTTCTTCCAGAATCCATGAAGTCTTGCCATTAGTTCTTTTGCCAAATTACATACCATAAATTCCCTACATTAACTTTTAGCGCTTTATGGTAATACGAAAATTTCTGCAACCCGGCTGCGATAGCTAGATCGCTTACACGACGGCTTGTCACCCAGCGATTCGAATCCCGCCACTGGAAAGGATGCGGTATTTTTCCTTTGCTAAGCTTTGGTCGTGTTTTGCGGCGTAACTTTGGCAGGTGGTGAACCTGAAAATCTAATTATACTCGTAAATTGTGTGGAAAAGACTTTTACTACTCCAAAGGACACCGGACACCATTAAGATACCTATTTAAATTAAACGGTCAGGTGTCGCGTCATCAACGTGTCGCGGGGAGGGGATGGTTGGTCACCAGCCTTGAGAAAGAGAAAATTTTAGCGAATGAGAAAATAATAAAATAAATTGGATATAGGTGAATATGACGTGTGATTCGATATATTAGGAGTCAGGCTCTGACTGCATTGTAGCCGTGTATTCATTAGGAGTCAGGCTTTGATTGCGTTGTAGCCGTGTATTCTGAGCGAGAAAAACGAATTAAGCTACGTTTTCATGTGGCCGTTTTTCCGTTGCGTTACCGCTGCGTTGTGAGGCAGGAAAATACCGCTTTCATGGTACCTGCAGCGCCAGCAGCAACGCACCAAAACATGTGACGGTGGTAAACCGTGGCATAGGTGACAATCCGTAGCGAAAGAATCACGTGACGAACAAATGACCGGCAGAATGCGTTGTTCCGAGCTCTCTGACGCAGTTGCGTCAACGCAGGCTGCGTCAGAAAGATGAAAGATGACCAACTCGGACGGCAACGTAGCCTGCGTTGGCGTGCTCGCTTGTGATTGGTGGCGCAGTGTTCGTCAACGCAAAAACGAACACGTGAAAACGTAGCTTAATTGTATCTCTCAGTCCGGCAGATAATCTCCCGTAATTTATCGCTTCTGTGTGTCCTAGAAATTTATTTGCGGCAGCGGCCTCGAACTAGTGTGATTTGGAATCCATATGAAGTTTTCGCGCCGCTGCACAGTGGGTTCAAATCGCATTTGTCGGCCAAAAGTCCAAAACTGCTTTTTTGAGATAACGTCTTGAAACTTGGCTCACATACACACAAATGATTGCTATTTTATGGAATGGTAAGTCATTTTTCTTAAGTTTTCCCGTTACTTAGACACAGAGGCTCAAAGACGACCAAATTTCGAAAAAAGCGCCCGCTCTCATTTTCTTCGAAAATCTTAAAAGTTGAGCAGATATAGGAGTAATTGAAGGATTTTTATGAAATAAAAAACATTACCAATTGTGAACAGGGTACTTTGCCTATACTATGCATAAGTTTCAGACATTTTTACCTGTATTTGAGTGCTATTACGTCACAAAATGGCGAACCCTTTTTTTTAGACAAAATTTTACGTAAAGTAGACAATATAATCCTTATTCGGAAAGTGGTCTCTTGGATACTTCATCAGAGTATATATTGAAGATATTTCTAGGTTATTCCGTAAAAATATTTGAAAAAAGTTTGGGACGCCGAGAATAAACTCGATTTTTCGATCGCGCGTCGCGTCCCGGCTCCGCGCAGCGGGACCTGGAAACACCGAGACTCCGTTGGATCGTTCATGTTGTGTGGATAATAACTCCTCGAATATAACTTTTTCAGGCTTTGAATGCTGTCACTGATTTCTAAAGATTCTATACTGAAGATTTTGCGGTGATATTGGTTCGAGAGAATGGATCAGTGCACTCGTAACTGCGGTAAATATTTTATTTGAATAATTTTCGGAATCATGCTGCAAATTATGAACGACTTTCAACTCTTGAAAACTAATGCCGGTTCTCAGGGAACCATGTATGTTCTCCATAAAAAGGCAACATTTGGGATTCCCTTCTTTCCCTTTACCCTCTCATCCTCCACCCCAAACTACATCCTACACCTTTATTACCCGAGGAGGGTAGCGCAAAATGGAACGTTTTATGACAATGTGCAGTCTTAAAAAAACATGCCTGCTTGGCAAATTACAACTTGTTGTTGCTCTTGGTTATCTGACTCTTTGATGCGTCAGAAAAAGTATTAGTGGATACTCTTCTAAAAATAACTTGGAACTGATAATCTATGAAAATATATATTTAATTTTAAGGCTTACTTAAAGGGAATCATTTTCACAATATCATTCTTTATAGCTTCTTAAAATGAAATACAAGCTTCTGTTTAAAATCAGCATGATTTCATGGGTTTTTATAAAAAGCTCTGTTGTGCGCATTATCATCTCTTTGTATTGAGTGACATACTGGATCATTAGGTTTGAGGGATGGATTCATTTAAACTTGAGATTACAGTGGTTTTGCATTTTTATTTCACACTACTGATCACACAATGTAATAATGTCTAATTACAATGCTCTCGACGAAAAGTGAAGTAATATAGATGAAACACAATTAGATTAATTGATAATATACTAAACACAACTGGAAAACTGATGTTGTTTTGCATTAAATTTGTTGCACCATCTCTTACTTATGGTTTAAAAAGAGAATGTAATTTGAAAAGAGGATGGCAATAAACGAGAATGACTTAAATTCATTTTGATATTGTCAGTACCGATAAAATCTTTTTAATAATATAATTGAAATGCCATTACTTGTAAGACACTGAAAATAACCCAAATATCATTGTCCCAAATGATTTTCACCCTCAGAGCATCCTTAGTTTTAACTCACCGAGTCCTCTTCCGGTAGTTGACGCATTTCTGAAAGCACACACCATGTTTATATTTGGGAATGGTTAAGAAGGCGAAGAAACATTTAGAGGAGATGGGTTGTTTACCTCATTGGTGGCCATCCTGGAGTGTTTCTGCGTGAATCCTTCTCGAAATTTCATGGCGTCCTTATTGGCGGGCCTCCATCGCCTCTTCGGATAGCTGGCCTAAGGGAAGAATTGCCCCTTTCGAAATTTCCGCGCCATATATGAGTACTTTATGGACCGTGGTCGGCATATAGGACAATGAATAACTTCCCGAAATCCAATTTTATAAATCGTCAATCTGCCTTTGCAAATAATTATTTTCTGCCGTGGCAATTTCCTCCGTCCCTTTGAGCCACTGAAGACGAATGGGCCGGCAAATCTGATGGACGACGGCCGCGGATTTAACCAGATAATCTCAGCTAAAACAGGGAAAGTATTAATATTGCCCGTTTGTATTATATGCGGATTAGCCAAAGATAAAATAGATACGCTTGAATCTCTTACCTGAAGAATCATTTACCAAAGTAAGTGGCACTATGGATCTCATGAAAAAAAATTCATCTAACGAATATGATCGTTCCCACAGTTGTTTATATTGAGCGTAGCCCGAACATCCATCAAACCCGTACTTGCATATTAAAGTGCAATTAACTTCATCGCTGGAGGTTTGCGCTGTATATACGCACTGCAGTACCCGTGAGACCGTATGATTTAATAAATATTGAAGATTCACTTCGCACATGTTTTCGGTTATACTTATTCCATCGGGGTATGCCGCATCGGGGATATAACTCTTGTCCGTGACTAAGAACGGAGCTTCTAAGGGTATTATACTGACTATTAGTCAGCCCCTTAGCTATCAGTAAGGACAAAACCTCCTCAGGTGACATCTCCATCAGCATATCAGGACTTTTCCTCCATTTGAAAGCACTCTCCTTAGCATACTAAGAGTGGTTGTGATTGAAAATGATTCCGAAAATTATTCAAATAACAAATTTACCTCAGTTACGAGTGCACTAAATGGAGTGCGCTGAAGAACAAATGCACACTACTCACTGATCCATTCTCTCGAACCAATGTCCTCGCAAAATCTTCAGTATAGAATCTTTAGAAATCAGTGACAGCATGCAAAGTCTGAAAATTTAAATTCGAGGAGTTATTATCCACATAACATGAACAATCCAACCGAGTTCGGTATTTCCAGGTCCCGCTGCGCGGAGCCGGGCCGCGACGCGCGATGGAAAAATCGAGTTTATTCTCGGCGTCGCAAACTTTTTTCAAATATTTTTACGGAATAACCTAGAAATATCTTCAGTTTATACTCTGATGAAGTATCCCCGAGACTATTTTCCGAATAAGGATTATATTTATAAACAATATCGATTCAGGCGAGATGTGGTGGAAACGTTCCATATTAAAGGAAACATCCCCTACCCTGCGGTCCCTCTCCGCCCCCCCCCCCCCCCCCAACCTCCGGAGGACTCCTCAAGCATCGCCGAAAAGCAACACCACGGGACATCACCCACTGGTCTCCAATTGCCGAACCCTGCCGCAAGAGCCATTAAATCAACGAGGGATCCTAAGACGACAACGGCGACCCAAGGCGTTTTTCTCCTTCTGTTCCCTCTCCCATCTTCCCCCATCGTCACCAACCGACACCGGGTTTTACAAATTTGAATAAACTGACCTGCCCCTCTCACCCACGCGCCAACCAGATCACTCCTTGTTCCCTGTTCCGTTTCACTCCCTTTACCTCCCCCCCCCACTCCTCCCTCCCTCTGCTCATATATACACTTGTTTGTAAAAGAAAGCTTCACTTGAAAATGGTGTAGTACACCGAAACTAGTCGGAATAAAAATTGTTTACTTGTGGAAAATTGCATTATCTTTCCTTTAATAATAAGGATTATATTGTCTACTTTATGTAAAATGTTGTCTAAAAAAAGGGTTCGCCATTTTGTGACGTAATAGCACTCAAATAATGGCAAAAATGTCTGTAACTTATACATAGTACGAGGCAAAGTACCTTGTTCACAATTGGTAATGTTTTTTATTTCATAAAAATCCTTCAATTACTCCTGTATCTGCTCAACTTTTAAGATTTCCAAAGAAAAATGAGAGCGGGCGCTTTTTCCGAAATTTGGTCGTCTTTGAGCCTCTCTATCTAAGTAACGGGTAATACCTATGACTTACCATTTCATAATCAGCAATCATTTGTGTGTATATGTGCCAAGTTTTAAGACGTTATCTCAAGAAAAGCAGTTTTGGACTTTTGTCCGGCAAATTGCGATTTGAGCCCACTGTGCGCTGGTAGCTTAAAGATGTTTACTGTTGTCTAGCGAAATGAACAAATACGGCAGGACCACCGGAAGACAAACATCTTCAAGTGTGATTTGAATTTTTCAAGTTACTTTAATATTGTGAAAAATATTCTTGTTCCTAGAGTCTCCCAGTAGCCGAGTGACACTACCCGTACATTGATACAAATTTGTTACCAAACTCGCTTCTTTCCTCGGTTACTTATTCAGTTCACGAATTAATTCTTTATCCATTAGATCCCAAATGCTTGATGCAGACTAGATTTGACCAGTACGAAATAATATATCCCTTTTACTTTTTCTCTCGAACACTTTCCCATAGTTCGTTTGAGAAATCCCAGCCTCTACCATACCTTATACATGCATGCTCTCAAATGTATACGCATGCTCCCAACAATGCAAGCCTTTTCACGGCCCAAATATGATATGTATTTCAACGTCTACTGAGCTGGGAGATCCGAGAGAGGTCAAACCCCTTTCCCTCAGTCTTTCGCCCTCACCGTTTCCACCCGTCTCGTTCTTTTTTCCGCCACCGCGAAGCAGTGGAACGAGTCCCCCCGCCTTCCGCCCGACCAACGCCCCTCTTCACAAGAGTCTTTTGAGTTCGAAAGGGGACAGGAATGATATGGTGGCTAGATAGTTGGACTTCGATCCTGAGTGCCCGGGTTCGAATCCCGGCAATGTAAGAGATTTTTAAGCGGCATGCTGGTCTCTAAATTTGGGTGTTGGGTTGGTGTAGTGGTTGTAGTATTGCCTCGCCGAAGGCCCGGGTTCGATTCCCGGTAGAGGAAGATATTCTCATCGTGTACAAGAAAATAGCTACTTTTCCCGTGTTAGTTCACATAGAATACACTGCCAGTATATGGGATCTTTGCCAGGTTGGGCTAAATATCGAACTGGAGCATATGTAGCTGAAGTATATGAATGAAGTTCGGCAAGATTCGGGTGTGTAATTGGTTGGAGATAGGGAGTTTTCGGTCTGCGAGGTAAGGGTGAAGAGAAACCTGGTGTTCTCGTTATCCTACTCTTTAAGTAAAGGCGCTGGGGCTTACAGCATGATACCACCAAAAAGTGTTGATTGCAATGGGCATTGTTGTTATCCTAACTTTGAAACAAAGAATTAGATTGATATTTGAGTTGTAGCGTTGTGAAAGCAGGGGTGGCAGGTATACGAATTTTCACGGCAAAGTTACTACATCATACGAGCATCAACATTATCCATTAGTATTTATTTCAATTTTGCCGCTGAAAAAGAATGCGGGAAAAAACGCAGAAAATTCGTGGAAAAAGAGGAGAAAGATGCTCTATCAAGTACGCTGTTGGCACTTCTCCTACCATGAGTAGTGTCCATTTAAATGGCTGAACACTTGAAATACTGGCATACAGGGTTTAAGGCCCCTTCAGGAGCTTGGAAAAATGTCATAATATTGCATATTGAGAGTGAGGATGGCTTTAAAAGGGCCGAGAGCTTTGTTTTGTGGGGCAAAAGGATGGTGGGGATAATCACTCCGAATAACTACAAATACTACTCGAATTTTACTAAGTTTATGTGTGGAATTTTAATAAGTTTAACTGACAAAAAATATAAGAGGACAGTACAGCTTATCATAAACTCTGGAATAGCAGCATAATGGCAGTAGTTCTATTCTCCACATGTCCTTTCCCAATCCTACTGTAACGCCTTTCCCGACTCCTCTCAAGTCTAGTGGAGAGACCTCTCCCAAGACAGGGACCTCATTGATACTTTCCGAAAACATCCTTACCCCTGGTCCACTTCTTATTATTCGTTTTGAAACGCTACCCACAGACTGACTACCGCAACTCGTCCTCTTTGGCGAATCCCATCCCGTAACCTTTCGTTTAAATGACACCCGATATGGAAAGAATGACCCTTGTCCTGGACGAAAATCTCAACGGGTTTATGGTAATCGCCGGTCGGATGAGAAGTGCGAGCACACGGTTTTCTTTCTGCAATAACCGCAATTCATGTTTCACTTTGTGGGTGGTGCCCCGAGCCCCGGGCATCCGTACCCTAAGCTTGTGGATTGGGAAGCGTCTTAGAAGAAAGAAAACTCATGATGCAGCGGGAGGCGTATCGAATGCTTTTTTAAAATGTGAAGAATATCGCATCAACTTCAGTACTGTTTTCGCCGTATACCAAAATATCGTTTTTGAATAAAGCTAATTGTGTGTCGCAAGCTCTACCTTTCTCGAACCCATGTTGGCTATTTATAAATAATCTCTTGACTACCCAAATGCCCCATGATCGAACTGACTAATGTGTGCTCAAAAACCTTACAGGAGATTGATGTCAGTGAAGTGGGTCTGCAGTTACTAGGAACCTCCCTATCACGGCTTTTAAAAATAGCTGTAATGTAAAGGAAATTAGCTGTAGTGTTGGAGACTTAGTGATTATTTAGTGCTTTATTGAATACTAATTCTAGGTTAAGTTTTAACTTTATAAACTATTATTGTTATGAACAATGTGTCAATTTGTTCGTGCTCTCCATTGCAACACGATTACAGGCCTTTTTTGATGGATCCTCTACGGTGAAAAATAAGATTTTTACAAATTAACACGGAAATCAATGCTCAAACTCGGCAACGCTGTACGGGAACACGTGGTTTTCGTAGGGGGTGAGCGAGAATGGAAGGAAGGAATCTCACGGGCGTGTGTGTTAAAGAGCTACCCTGCATACCCTGCTAGCCAACCGTGCAAGCCAACGTAGAGGTGTGTGGTTTAGGATAGAGAGTAGGGCAATGAGTAGGTGAAATATGTACTGGTGATCTTCATCCTCTGCCACACACCCTCGCGGTGGCTTGCAGATGTAAAAAAAGTGGGCCATTAAATAACTTACTATTCACCAGGATAGCAAAGAATAACGAGTTGATCAGAGAACACAGTATAGGTTTAGCGGGACGGAAGAAAGCAGAGGAAAGGTGTAAAACATATCAATCAAATAACGCCCATGCATTTCCAAACCGTAACTTTCCCAATGATTTAGAAAACAAAAACCCCAAAAATACAATAAGCAGCCATATTAAAATAGAGGAATTCCAGCAGTGGTAGTTAATTGTCGTAGTGTAAGAAGCAAGATACCCGAGTCCGACACCTTATAGAGAGTACTATCTTGGAAAAAGACTGACACATGATCTTTCCTCGGGTAAACACATACTACGTGAAATAATGGGTCAAGCTAATCGTAAAGCGGGAATTATCAAAAGAGTATTGGGAAAAAATGTGACGAACATGAACGAGAAATCAGCTACTAATCCTTCGTAAGACCTCATTTGGAATATGCTGCCAGTGTATGGGATCCCTACGAAATCGGTCTAAATAACGAACTTGAACGTGTGCAGTGAAGATCGGCAAGATTTGTAACGGGCCGGTATGATAACCTTATTAGCGTAACCAGTCTATTAATTGAATTAAATTGGGAATCAATGTCAGATCGCAGGTGACCAGTCTATTAAATGAATTAAATTGGGAATCAATGTCAGATCGCAGGTGGAAACTTAGACTTAATCTCTTAAATAAATTTCAAGACAATATTTTCAGTGATGATGTTAAAAATATTTTGTGGACCCCAACTTACTAAGGTAGACTGGACCATAATCACAAAATTAGAGAAATTGATTGCCGACCTGACAGATTCAAAATGTCCTTTTTCCTCGTACTATTACAGATTTTAATAACGGTAAATGTATCCAGTACGAGTGTAGCAATGGATAACATTGGTAGCTGCATGTATGTATAAGGACTAACTGCATGTTTTTGCATGTATGATTTGCTATATTAATATTTAATTAAAAATTCTATGCATGATATGTAGTGCATGTTTGGTGATCTTCACCCCCTGCCACACATTCTCGCGGTGGCATGAAGGGTATTGCGTAGATGTAGATCACTGAAGACATGTCATTAAGGAAACACATCACGGAAATAACTAGTGTAGCAAACCGTAAATTAGGATTTGTAAAAAGGGTTCTGGGCAAATGCGATGAGATTGACGAGTAAGAAGCTTTATTAACTTGTCTGGCCTCATTTAGAATATGTCGCTAGAATATTGGATCCGTACGAGGAAGGCATGATAATGGAAATAGAACGTTACGAGTTCAAAAGAAGAACTAGAATGGGTATTACTATAAGAGGGATTTTTGGAAGAGGAATAATTCGAAAGAGCGATCCTATAAAATTAGTAACACAAAGATCGAAGGCGTTGAAACCATAAGGTATTAACGTGTAACATTCACTAAAGATTTATCGTGGGGAAGACACATCCGGGAAATATGTGGCCGACCGAAGAGAAAGCTAAGATTTATAAAAAGAGTTCTTGGGAAATGTGATGAGAAGACAAAAGAGTAATGTTACTTTTCACTAGTTCACTTTGAGTATGTGGCCAGTGTATGGGATCCAAATAAATTAGGTTTGATCAGAGAATTAGACAGTATGCAGCATAGAGCGGCTAGGTTCGTCACAAGGTGCTACGATAGGTATAGTAGTGTAACAGAATTAATACAAGAATTAGGGTGGGAATCATTATCAGAGCGTAGGTTAAAGTACAGATTTAAACTCTTGCAGAAATTAAAATCGGATAGCTTTACTGAAGATGCTGGGCATATATTAAATACACTGGCGTATTATGCTAGGTTAGACCAGATAATAAAGATTAGAGAGATAGACTGTCGTACTGATAGATTCAAAATGTTATTTTTCCCCCGTGCTATAAGAGCACAGAATAGGCAGCAGAGCAAATGGATAGGTAATAGGTTAAATATTTTTAGAGTAGTCTGTAGTGCATGATGCATGTATTGACAACCAATCCCTTAATCACTATGTACATACTAACAATCTAGTTGCCTGAGACCCTATAGGAGCATGTTTGCATGTCTATAGTGTATGCTTGGTGATCTTCCCCCCTGACACTCACCCTCACGATGGCTTGCAGGGTATCGCGTAGACGTTGATCAGAAAGTTGGTTAAAATTTAGTTTAAACCTTTTGAGTGAAGTCGAAACTGATTTGTTTACAGATGATGTTAAATTACATGAGCCCCTGCGCATTCTGCTACGTTTCATCACATCAATAAGATTAAGGACATAGATCGTCGTACCGATAGATTTAATAGACTGGTTTGACAGGTTAGACTGACCGAGGATATTTATGACTCAGAAATATTTCCCAATCCTTTTAAAATGTATATAAAATACGGACAACACCAGAAAGGTGTTGATGTTTTCATTTCAGTCAAAAACTCAAATCATGCAAGCAAAACAGAAATATTTCCCGGCAACCCCCTTGGAATGTGCTTGGTGTTCATTAACATGCACTTCATCAAAATCAATATCTTTCTGCACATTCTATAGGCCCCCAAATACTGATGTTGTTTCACTATTAGAACTGGGAGGGCGGATAAATGCTATCATGTCCCTTAACTTAATCAATATCTGTCTGCGCATTCTATAGGCCCCCAAACACTGATGTTGAGTCATTATTAGAACTGGGAAAGTAGATAAATTCTATAACGTCCCGTAACAGCAAGCGTAATATAATAATAGGTGGAGATTTCAATGCACCATCAATATACTGGAGAACATACTTCTTCAAAGCTGGAGGAAGGGACAAGGACATCTGTGAGACTCTATTAGATGTGTTCTCCAATAACTCCCTACATCAATTAGCTACAGCACCTAATAGAGGGGATAACATTCTTGATATACTGGCTTCTACCACTCAACACCTTACTACACAAGGATCTGCTGGCTTCTACCATCTAACACCTACTACACAAGGAATAATGAATTTATAAATGTGGAATCCATTAAATATATTAGAATAAGACTATCATATGATCTTTCATGAGGTAAACACTAACGTGAAATAATGGGTCAATGTAATCGTAACCTGGGATTCATCAAAAGAGCACTGGGTAAATGTGAGAATCAAGAACGAGAAATGAGCTATTTTTCCATTGCTATACCTTATTAGGAATACACCGCCAGTATATGGTATCCTTGCGAAATAGGCTTATATAATTGGGAATCATCAGACCGTAGCTTAAAATTTAGACAATGTTTTCTCCACGATAATATTTTGACTGATGACGTTAAAAATATTTTGCGACCATCATCGTACCGTATAGGACATATCCAATAGTATAAATATGGATAGCGTAGGAGTTTGCATATTGTTATAAAGACTTTAAGTTAACATCACTAACAGCATGTTTTTATATGCTTGATTTGATATTTTTTACCTTTTTCGATTGTGAAGTATACACTAGAATATAATTGCTAATACTTTTTATGCATGATGTGTAATGCGTGTTTGTGATTTCACTCCCTGCCACACACCTCTAAGGTGGCTTACAGGGTATTATGTACATATAGATTCCCTGTCTCCCTCCATTTCTTCACTATGCCTGACTTTTGGGATTCGGGAACAGAATTTATCAGTAGACTCTTGATCACATGACAGTCTGCTATTTTTTAATGTTGCAATACGATACTTCATTTTTTTAATGTAGCAGTATGAGCAACACGAAGAGTACGCAGAACTTAGTACACCCGTAAGATTCCTCACATAGTACGCGTCTCATTCCCTTCATTCACTCCTCCATTACACCCGTAAGATTCCTCATACCTACTCTCGCACCCCTTACATGGAAAGCACGTGTTCCCGTACAGCGTTGCCGAGTTTGAGCATTGATTTCCGTGTTAATTTGTAAAAATCTTATTTTTCACCGTAGAGGATCCATCAAAAAAGGCCTGTAATCGTGTTGCAATGGAGAGCACGAACAAATTGACATATTGTTCATAACAATAATAGTTTATAAAGTTAAAACTTAACTGCAATCGGTCAAGTTCAGCTCTGGGACCCCCCGAGTAGATATGGGCCTCGGTGAAGGTCTCGGGTCGCTCGCGAAGGGTCGGATTAGGGTCGGAGTCGAGATAGGACCGTCATTAGCAGGCTTGACCGTCGGTAGTCCCCACCCGAGTGCCTCTAACCAATGCTTTATTTTGTTTCCTCCACCTTGGCTAATATCTATTCCTGTCGACAGGTGTTTCTGTTGGAGAGTCAGCGTGGATTTGAGTCGATTGCGGTATCGACCTCTCAGGGGCCTTCATCATGTGAATATTCCGGAGATGGACATCAGGGTGGTGAAGAAAGGAGTTTCATCTTCCTCCTATATCCACCGAATATTGAGAATACTCTAAACCCAGACCTGTATATTGTGCGGGTGCCTTTCCGCAGTTTAGTAGTTGGCCTTTTAGCGCATCAAATGCTGCTTCAAACAATTGGCTCAATCCTTCTCAATGGGACGAAACATGTTGTTTCAAGGTATGTACGCGACTTTTTTTTCCTAATTTGCATTACGTAGCTTCTTTTGATCCTTAAAGGCATATTAATTTCAGCGATGATACGAATTAGTTTATGTCATTAAAGCCTTCTCGTACTGTTTGAGCAAGTGCAGGAATAACTTAATGGAATCAATTGTAGTCTTTTCATTAGAGAAACTTTCAAGCTGATGATTTCGCTCCGGCTCTTTAAAACTTTTTATGCGTTCCCATCCATCAATGTAAGTTTTTATAACAAATCGTGGTGCTAATTTCTGGTTCATTTTCTAATTTCAGTTTGGCAAACGTCATTCTTCATAGCCCTGTTATGAGTTTGCATGGATCTAGAGGGAAATCGTCGTTGAATGAGAGAGAGTCTTTTCCACTTCCTGGTTTTATGGAGCATATGGCTTATGAAGATATCCAAGTCCTTCTGTCATGCCTTGACTCATCCTACAAGGCAGCAATCGATTTCGATCAAAGACCTGGGCTAAAATTCCTCGTCCAGAAGGTGGCGTATTTGGATCAGGCCGCGAACCTGTACAAACAGGCGGGCGCTGCGTGGACCATTAAAGTCATCGCCCTGTTCGATCTGTGCCTGCATCAGGTTGGCGAGGGCAAGATCGTTCTGGAGAAGGTCAAGCAGATATTGGACGTGCATCAGGGAAGTGAGGATCAAAGCCGTGAGGCGGACCCTCGTGACTCTGACCTGTCCTCCAAAATGATGCTGGATTTGGGCAAGTCCCCGCTTCTGTTGGACGTTCCGTCGCTCATCATCAAACTCTGGCGGGGCTTCAATGACCTCGTGGAGACATACATAGATGTCGCCCTCGACAGGAACGGGCAGCACTCGGCCGTGGACCGGATATCGGATCGGCCCATCTTCTTTCTAATCGCACACCCGGATGACTTCCCGGAAATCAAAAGGAAGGAGAGTCCGAAGGACTCTCAGGCCCTGGAAGCTCCAGCACCGCCGCCGCCGCCGACCAGCCATGCGACGGCAGACTCAAGCAATTTGCCCCCGACCAAGAAATCGGCACCTCCACAAAATGCTGCCGAAAGCAGCGCGGCGAAAGAGACCAAGCCCACGTCTCCCGTGAAGCCATTCTCCCTCTCGGATCTGGCCCGTGAGTCTCCAGAATGCAGTGACAATGAGGATCATAGCCACGAAAATGTGGAAGATTCTAACGTTACTCCCAGCGATGCCCTCAGTGCACACTCCGAGTCGCCAATGCATCCCACTAAGGAGTCGGATAGTTCCAGCGTTGGAGCGTCCACGGAGAAGGATGTGGAGCAGCTAATGGACGAATACAAGAGGCACAAGCTAAGCCGGGGGATCACCTCAAACATATTGCCGAGGGAGGCTCTCAATGGAGATTCGAAGGTGAAGACTGGATTTAGGGAAACCATTATGCCGGCAACCTCCGAAGATCGGCTTCCCCCCGAGTTGGAAAACCAAAGGAGGAGTAGTATCATGAAGGTTGGTATTTTTTAGCTGATTAAGATGAACCCCTTGAAGTCCAAATTAATCTCATTCCAAGATTTCAATTATTTCTTATGCATTGGTTGCTGGGAACTTCCCTGGTTCCACGGCATCCTTCTATAGTGTCCCATGAATTGGGTGCACGTCCTCCTTCTGTTTGGAGGATTTCCACATTTCCAATTTTTAATTCAAATTTTTACCGAAGCTTATCGGTATTAGCCTAATTAATTAGTATCAACCAAATTACCCGTATTGTCGGCTTATATCGAAAAGGTGGGACTTTTTCGAGAAAAAGAAAATGTTGTCTCACTTTTCTTGTGGCACGCTAGGTGGATACTTGTCAATAATTGATTACACTATATCATTTCGTTATTGGAAGTATTTGGCACCAAAGTTAAATGAATTATGCTTTTTAAAGGAAGTTAGTCGATAATTCTCACTCTTCAATGCAATCAGCCTTGAAGAGATTATTCGTTCCTTGGGTGCCGCTAATTAGAGAATTAATTTGCCATGCATGAAATATGTATAGATATCACTAGGTGATTGAGAAAAACAGAGTAATCAAATTTGAGTTTTGTGTTATAATCTAATCCTCCGTATTCGTTACCTTGAATATTTCCAATGTGCACTACAGGTGACAACTTACCTCCACTTTGCGCTTGGCATTTGGTTTTGTAAAGAAATAAGTAACCCAATTTTGTTTAACGCTTATGAACAAGTTGATAGCATTCACTAACTGTCGAAAGTTTTTGCATAAAGTATGGTGACCAGACGCCCCGATTCACGCGGGACTATCCCGTTGGCCACCCCGGCCCAGAAACTCCCCGCTCTCAAGGGCTGCTGATCGAAATGATTTAGCGACCGCGCCATCACACTAAAAGCATAAATAATGATGTGTCATTGGCCAAAAACTGATAGCGCTGTCGCTAAATCATTCAAAGTGCAGTCACGGGAGGGGAAGTAGGAATGTTGTAGCAGCCTCTAGCGATGATTGTATCGTTAAGCCGTCGTCGGTGCCTCATCTAGTCATCTGTCACTACGGTACCTATTCATGTAATCAAAGGAATGTTGCAACTAATCTCGTCGCCTTGGTGAAATTGTAGAGGTTAATCGGGTTGCATTGCAAAGATCCATCATTTCCTTTGGATTACTTTTCGCGCGATCGCGTGCATAACGAATAACCCAGTGGTGTACTATTCTGTGAATTTACAGTAACAGAATCACAGAATGGTGATACCTGGAAAATCAGACATATTTTACTAATTAAGTCCTTGATAGATGTGGAATATCATGCTTGTATCATTAATTGAATATTAATAAAACGCGACAATTCCGCAAATTTTATAAAAAAAGTTAGGTAAGCATGCAGAAGTCTCTCACCACACCTAAGTTGATAATGCATGCCTTGTTTACCCCCTGCCACACACCCTTGGGGTGGCTTGCAGGGTATTGTGTAGATGTAGACGTACTGATAGGCGTCCGCACTAAGTTGATTGCACTCCAGGGGCGAATAGACTGTCCTGCTTTGACTGATCTGAAATCTGGTCACCTTCGTATAAAGTGAATGTTTCGTGGCTAGGTAATCCCTCGCGCCCGATCTGTGTATAGATCTGGGTGTGCGGGGGAAAACTTGGGTCCCATCCTGGTGATTATGAGAGTGCATGTGGAGGCCCGTGAATTCACCCACCGGTGGTACAATCTCCTTTCGCAGGACGCCGAGGCGCATCGAGAGGTGTGGGCGGAAATGCTCGTGTCCGTGTTCGACCTCGTGGCTCATCTGGACGACGACCACTTCCGCGCCCTCTTGCCTGCCCTGTTCGGAGGAGTTAAGCGCCTCACTGCACATGCTCCCGATGCTAATCTCAAGCGAGTGGTAGCGGGTTTTTTCCAGCGTGTTGCTGAGGTCTATGGTTTCGACGTGGAGTAGATCTGCATTCGCTTAACCGTCTTCACTAGGCTTTTGTATTCCCCTGCGGAACGTGCTTTTAGTTTTCCAGTGTTGTGATTGGAGTGGAGTCCACAGGTTTGGATTCATTGTGTTTATTTGCATTGTGGACTCTCTGAGTGAATCTTTTTGAGGGGGTAGGGTAATGATTACGTCCACCCGTGACCTCCAAATTTCTAGTCATTAAAATTATTTTAAAGTACGAATTCAGTCTTGGTGGAAACTCTTGGTTCCTGGAGTAAAATACCAACTGAGATATACAGTAGTACCTGATTATTTTTCGATTTTTTTTAAGCTGATTATAATTCGTTTTTTTTTTGCAAAATTATTTCCCATTACCCCCCATGTAGAAGAAAGCTTAGCTCTGTTAGTGCGATGCTCTTATGAGTCTTAATTTTTGAGGTTTTGTATGTTTATTTCAAGGTACTTCTTATCTAAAACATCCTGGGTTATCACGTATTTTTCTTGCACATCAACCACGTCGAGTGACTTTTATGTATGTCCATATCGCAAAATTATTGTATGACCTGCTGTTTTTTGCTGCAAATCACCGAATAAGTTTCTTTGTGGCATTTCACGATTGGTGCCTGAAACATTTTGTAACTTTTTCTCTCAGCGCGATGGCCTTGGTGATAAGCATAATTGTTGTCACAGCATTTTATATTTCCACATGACTCGTAATCTGTGCTGTGTGCGAAGCTTGGCAACTTGTCTCCTACCATTCTCGGCAATCGGTGTGCGTGCCATCCGATATGCTTCATTCTGGTTGTGCTCATAGGGATCTGAACTTTCTGGTAACAGTTCTTTGCGCTATAATCAAACCACCCCAAATCCTCGAGTGCATGATTGTCAATCCCGCGTGGCATAAAACCAGACGAAATCTGCTCCAACCCGGCAGTCACAAAACTTGGGTCCAGTGACCGACCTGGACCCATAGGCCGACACAGTCTGTCTCTCCACTCTAAAGACCCACCCACCCCTGAAGTAATATCTTCGGACACTTGATTAAAATGAATATTTTTCAATTACTTCTCTTTCCCTGATTTTGTGGCTCAGTCATAAGCAGTAAAATAGTTTTTCGATACATGTGAGTCCGAGTGGCTTTTATAAAAGAATTTTCGGGCCATTATTTGCAGTCATTCAATTCTGTGTAATCGAGTCCTAATTTTACAAGGTTAGAACTGTCAATATCATTTCATCGTTGTTTAACTGAATTTTCTTATGAATTTGCATTTTCAAACATTCATTTTTGTGGTTTTCTGCTGTGATTGATGTTATGTAGAGTTAACTTTGAAATACTCGTGTGCATTTAACTATAGATGTGAATAAGCACTAAGGTCTGTGGAGGGGTGGGTGCTAAAAACGCACGCTGTTTGAATATTGAAGCCCATGCCTCAATGTTTTATCATTCTCGTTTTTTTGTGAGCATGAACTCAGTTCCACTTTATTTGGGAAATCAAATAATTCCAAAATTCGTGGCGTTTCTAGCTGAGTATTATTTCTACCTGATGGAAAACTAGCTGAAATATAGTCCTGAACAGTAACTTTTTTGTGTGGACCGTTAAAAGATTGACGAAAATGAGTCCCTCCCAAAGTAATCTTGTTCATTATATCCACTGAGGGGTGGTGTAAAAGATAACATCAGTTAATAGCACATATAAAAGATAACCTCAGTTAATCGCACACATAAAAGATAACATCAGTTAATCGCATCTGCGAGACAGTGAGTCACCGCTAACTTGGAAAGTATCTCATATAAACTTTTATTGTGACTTAAGTCGCATTGCCACCGTATTAAGAGATTAGGTGATTTACACCACCAAAAATAGGTGGTGTTTATTTCAGGGCATTATTTCAGTATTTCTCTTCCTTACTCAAGGAAGGGCTGATGGTAGATATAGGTAATAGATAAATGAAAGCCGATATTGAGATGGGGAATGGATCGAATGAGCACAACTGAGACCGGAATGTTAAAATAAACTTTGTACTCTAATCACGTGTTCTCACCTCTGTGCTGAAGTCTTTTAAAGACTTTTCTGAAGATTTTTGGGGAGCCATCAGGATAGACGTTGATGTGCAGGTGCAGAGGGCCTTTGGCCACTGACCGACAGGTCAGGTTCTCTCGATATGGGGACTCGAGATAAATACGAAATCGTGATACATTTATTTGGGCCTGATCTGTATGGGAAACTAAGACGGCACTGGGAAAGGAACTGGACCTCTTCCCTGAATTTTACTTTCGGTCGCCATCGGACCTAGTCATTTAGGAGCTCTAACTTCTCCGATGAAACTGACCGTCAGGTTAGGTATCAGGATGGTCACTTAGGTACCAAGATTGTCTTTGGAAAACATCCGGGACGCACAGGGGAATGGATTCAGTAGAAGAGTGGGAATTGCTTATTTTGGTAGGAAAGTTGGGTTGTAGATTCGTAGATGCAGAAGCCTATCGCCATGGCTTTGCAATGGCTTGGGTCCTCAAAAAATTACCAGAAATGCTCTTTTGAGAGAAGGGTTGGGACACGGTCACCCGATAATTGTGTGTGAGAATATGGTGCCTATCTCTATCTCAGTGAGATAAAGCAAGGCTTTAATGGTGCTTCATACGCATTCAGTATTCTTTCCTTCCGCGTGGAAACATTGCGCTACATCGTTGCCGCATTTTAGTCATCTCCAGACTTAGGGATATGTAAAATAGGTCTCCTAGTTTTCACGCCCTCGCATGGCATCATCTGGTGCGTTTTACCAATAATGGTAGTTTCTTGGATTGTTCATGCTGCATACGATCCTCCCCGCGACGTCCATAGCCTTTCCTGTTACCGAAAATTACAAGTGGCCTACCCTATGTCCCTCTCCAATTCTTCATATCTTTTATTTTCCCTCATGCTGTCGGAATCATAACTATCCCCCAACTTACCCGGCATCATCCTTCCATCACGACTTTCTAAATTCATTACCTTCCTCTACTCTACTCTCCTATAATTCCTCTACTAACATTTAATACTTACTGAAAAATTATCCGAATAGTTTTCCTCTCTTCTCTCCCACCAGCATGGCACGTCCTCTTTCATCGTGCGCCATGCATACGTAGGATGAATAATGAGTTTTAAAACGTCTCCTTCCTTTTCGAAACCCATGTATCGAAATCTTCTTCAAAGACCTAGTTTCGCAGCCCTCTATGCTAGATTCGTCCTTAATTATTAACCAATGTTAACTGTGTCTTTACTTTGATTACTTGCCATTAATTAACTTCTGTTTGAGGATGTTTATTTTGGTAAATATAGTTACAAGTCTTTTACATGTTAAGGCAGGTTAAGGTGTTCAAGAAATCATTCTTAATTTTCCCGTGGAGCTGAACGTACATACTTTCACTTTGTGTTCATCTTTCAGTAGCTACTGCAGTTCTCAATCGCTTGTCCTTGCTATGCGAACCAGTTTCATCCAAATTCCACCTAGATGAGTAAATTGCTCTATCTGCTCTTCATTTCTCGTTTTATTTTTCCTAACCGCTGCGAACTCTTCTGCTCTAGTCTGCGCTAGCTGTGTGTTTGATACCGGTCGCGAAAATATTGTCTCCTCCCTGCACGGCATTGCTCGCTCCCCAGTGAGCTGGGGCTGAGTCCCGTAGTAGCCAGGATTCGTCTCTTTTGGCTAGACTATCATCTCCTAGGGAAAGATATTATTGTGATAATTCGTGTTGCCTTTCCCAGTAGTTTTTTTTAGCACGGCACGGACAGTTGAATGATCGCCCCACTGGGGTCAGACGACTCTTTGCAAACTTTTTGCGTGAGAAACTGGCGCCGTGTGGGATACCTTTTTCGTCTGGCTCCTACCCTTTGACCTATCTAGCTTAGGTTCCCTGAAGCAATTCCCATTTACCTGTCCAGCTCTAGGGGTTGCAGGAAAGGGTAGCGAAAACCTGCTCTTCAGCACCCTTGAGGCTCTCACCTTTCCACTACCGATGTTCTTATCTTTTTGCAGTCTTTGTGAGAGTTAATTGCCATGAAATTTTCCATCAAATCAGCCTGTGTGGCATCGCAGCGCTGCTTCAATCAAGGATATGTATGAAATAATGAATGTATTACCTTATTAATGATATATGTAAATACACATTATTACATATATGTGGAATACATTATAGAGTACAACATTATAAATATATCCCATATTCTCTATTTCCTCGTTTTCGTCCCCCCTCGTTCTTATTATCTTGCTGAAGAAGGTACTACCCAAAAATCATAAAAATGCTATTTATTCGTGGTATAGATATATGAAAGGAATATTCTTGCCAATCGGCTTTAGACGAGGAACTCCATAATGGGTGGGAAGTCTAACAGAAGAGGACCTTTACCTTTCTATTGATGAGGTATGATCCTTAACGATGTGTATTTTTGATTCTCCGTGTTAACTCACCTTTTACGTGTGCTTTCATATATATATATAATTAGTTCCATATAAGTTTATCACAGGCGTGATGACACAATGAATAGACAACACTAAAAAAGACTCGCGGATATTATCGGCGTCGCAACCCGCCTTCTCTATCCTCTGAAGAAGGCGGTTGAGCCGCCGAAAATTAAGAATATATCCGTGAATCTTTTTTGGCATTGTCTATTTCTTGTGCCATCACGCCTGTGATAAACTCATATTGAACTATTATTCACCTGAGTGATTTTCGAAGAAAGTGTATATATATATGTGTGTGTGTATTAATGACTCCATTTTATGTTCATGTATCTATTACGCATTTCATGAGTCCTTTAGCAGCAGCAACATTACATAGGAGTATTTTGGTTGCCGTTTCCGTTTCTGTTGGGAATACCAAAATGCATATTCTTCAATAAATTATGATGGAGTCGAATTTTAGCACCTAATGTATAATCCCTTCATATTTTTAATTTCACAGCCAATGGTATATATTTAAAATGTAAATCGTTGAGGATAATAATATATATATTTTGGGAAAAATGTAATGTATATGCAAAAGGAGAGTTTGTAATTTTGAGCTATTTATTAAAATTTAGGGAAAAAAATTTGCATAATATCACTATGCAATTAAAATATTCTATTACTAAGTGTTAGTAACTTGAACGCGACTTGAGTGTCAAGATATTTTGTCGATTGTCTGGACTTGTCGGTGTCTCAAATTTACAAATAATATTATCATTCATAAAGTTTCCCTATCCGTGGTGCTGTACTTTGTTTTAAAGCTGTCGTTAGCGATTATTCTTCAGAAAGGCACCGATCAGTGAGCTATTCTTTTGATCTCTACACTACCTACTTTTAAGTGAAGTCATTTCATAACTTGTGTCTTTTTGTTTCATATTCCTTACATTTAGTGATTCTTACCGCGGAACCCGTGTGGATTTCGTTCATTTCACCACTATAAATTTTTTAATCCAAGGGAATGACAAACCTTACTGTGCATGCGTAAATTTTTTGTGAAGTTCTTCGGTTTCGCAATCGCTTTGAATGTGTTTATTGTTTGATGTGTAATTTGTGTATCTCATGTGTAACCAGGTTTGTAAACTTCTCGCGGTCTTTGTGTTGACCATCGCATGCGTGAAATAGGTAATAAGTAGTAATCTGAAGCTGATGTATCGTTTGATGAATGTTTGCTGTCACCATGAATAAAAGGCCTTTTTTTTTAAATTCGATATTCTATTTGTGTGAAATCTCCCCAGGTGTATTTTTCTCTCATGAAAACCCACTGAGCTCAGTAAATATGTGGTATAAGCGTCAAAAGTTATCATTAGAGAAGAGAATGGATTCATGAACGTCTATATCACAGGAAACACGCTTCTAAAACGCAAACATCTACGTCTACTCGATGACCTGCAAGCCACCGCGAGGGTGTGTGGCAGGGGATGAAAATCACCAAACATGCACTGTTGACATTCAAACAAGCTAGGTACTATTTGGAAACATGCTACATGATAGGATCACATGCAGCTACATGTTTAGTATCTAATTAATAATAAAGGGATTTGGGGGTAAAGAGGGAAGTTGGCTTATCCCCTATGACTGTATTTATATTTCCCGCTGACAGTTGAGTTTCAGATTAAAAATTACCTAAATATCTTTGAGAAAGTATTGGTTTTAATGTGGTAATTTTATTTAAAACCTCGTTTTTTGTCCAATGCCTTAACACTGGAAGCGCCGTATTTACCTCATGCCTAAAAGCTCCGGCGGCGGTCATTTTGACCGGTAAGTGTTTTCACTTGTTTTCGTGGTGTATATGAATACATTTACGCATATATACAACTTTAATTGATCTAGGTACTTTTATTAACAACTAAATTTAAATTTTTAAAGCATTGAATAAGATTAATAAACAATGTATTTATTTTTCGCTTTTCACTTTGGAATTCAATGATATATCATCACCAACTGCGCAATATTTGAAATGATAGTGGTAGTTTAACGCATAAATTTTATGTTCAGTAATTAGGTATCCTATATTTAATGTCATGAATTGTTTTTAATGTAAATAACATTAAACCGCGTATATAGCAGTGGAATTGCAGTTCTACTGCCCTAAACATTATTTTTCATGACACAGAACATATGTAATAAGTTTTTCCCTTCTTGGTGTGAATTTTCCGTACGCATATTTTTGACATCTTGAAAATTTTTCCAAAGTTTCGTTCCTTTGCATTTATCTACTTGGCACTGATGTCTTTTTCTAATTTTTGTACCTGAAATGAAATGTGCTGGCCCTGGCTATAACTTGATATACTTGCTACGTAGTTCTTCAGCTAACTTCAAAATGAATTTCTGGCCGCTGATATTTGTAAAGTGACCTATTTATATGTCATCAATGCGTTAATTGCTGCTATATCTAGGATACTGTAAAATATATTCTCAGACAATCGGCGAGATGCAGCGCGCGTAGTGTATTTCACTGCCATTTGGTCTAGTAGTTCTACTCTATATTTTGTGGAGTTTTAGAAACTGATTAACTCTGGTATTTTTGGATTTCTGTATTATCTATTTCAATACTGGGATGCATGGTACTCATTAACGATACGTTTTTGTTTTTTTTACCTTGGTTTACTGTCATTGTGAAGTCTTCATATTTTGTGACTGGGGTATCGTGAAACTTAGCTTTTCACGTCCGAACTTCTGTAGGACTCCACGTCTGGTTCTATTCATTGTGCCGAGGGTGCTAATGCTGCTTTCCTTTAGTTTTTTCGCCAAATTCAGTGACGTGAAAAATTTATCTGTCGTGACATTTCGTCCTGGATTTAGATACGGACGTAATAAGCTTAAAACAATATTTTTGGGGAAACTTTCATTGGGCGAGCGCAACTCATCTTTCCCCAGGTATGGAAACCCATTGCAGAAATGCTTGTAGTTTACATCTGGTAACATCCAGAACTTGATCCCAATTTTTCCGTTTTATTTGCCATTTACTGAGTGAATCTACACCTAGCTTTAGTGGGAAAAATTTGGCCATCCAAGGATAGGTATTCACTAGTACTAGAGCAGGCTATACAGTTGCCCACAAAACTGCAATATTTCGGGGATCAATGCAAATTTATCTGCATTGAGACGCTGAGATATTGTCCTCCGAACATCAAAACGTAGGTACTGTATGAGCTTGCAAAATGTTTCTAGGCGTTGTCTGAGTCAATTACGCTGGCCCCCAATCAACATACCTTAGCATATCATAATCTAACAAACCACTGCCATAAACTCCTCGTGCGTACATTAGTGCAATAAGAGTTTCAATTTCTTCAACGTGTGGTCCTATTTCCCTCACACAAGAGCACTGATTCCGCTTTAGTACATATTTTGATATGCCGGAGCATACGTTCATCGATAACTAGACGCCATGTGCTAGATAAGAAATTTTTAGTTTTAATCAATCACGCTATTTTTTTGTTTGATCACGCTATTTTTAATTTAATCACGCTGCGTTTGGCTTTTAGTGATGGTCCCGGATTTTCTTTTAAAATATTTTGACGTTGCTCGGAAGTAAGACCGCGTTGCCGGGATATGTCTCTCGGCTTAGAAGCATCGGGGCTCTGCTCCTACCCAAAGCGCGGTCAGAGCTCGACTAACCTTGTAAGGATAAAAAAGGGGCGATTGGGATGGTGGAAAACAGCATATCTCACATTCATTGGGATCAAGCAGTACCGTGTACGTGTATTCTAAGGGTTTTTGATGCATCTGTTGAGAAAATTCTGAGAAAGACTATGAAATATTCCTGTAATATAATTGCATAAAAATAAATAAAGAGAATTCTCAGGAATCATGCAAGAAAACAGATGTAAATTCAATCCCTTCACCAAACATGACTACCTGTAATGCCAGAAAACCTTATTAGATAGGAGAAAAATTATAAGATGGACATCTTTGTAATCGGTCAAAATGACCGCTCTGGCACTTTTAGGTATATCTATTAATATTTCATAAATTAACCGTCCAAAACAAATTATTTTTGGAATGTGAACGTTAGACTACAATTCATTAAAAGTCATGAAATATCAGCAATTTTTTAATGAATGTGAAAAAAACTGTGACCATTTGAAATTCAAAAACGGTCAAAATGACCGCTCTGGCGCTTCTAGTGTTAATCTGTATATGAATCGGATGCATTTTCGTTAATTTTTTTCTAACCTGGTGGGTATATTTCTTGAAATGAGTCATTCCCATGCCGGTATTGCGAATAATAAAGTGGATCTAGTAAAGGTGCCGCAAATTTATTTCTTTATGCAGTGAGGTGTCGCGTTACCACTTAAAATGGGGGAGAGGTCCTCTCTGGTCCCGTACGCCTTTGTGCCAACTGTCTCTATATGCTCATTCTTATATAGTCTTTTACCAACTCTTACACCGAAGTAATATTCATGTTCTGCTCTTTCTGGAATGAGCTGTTCTTTCATTCGTTGGCTGGAGGATGCCGGTTCTCCTTTCCTCGGGCACGTGGATATTATGGTATGTATCTTGTTTGTAATACCCTAAGAAGAAGGCGGGACAACCTAATCGGCCACATCATGAGACATGATGGCCAGATGAAGATAATCGTTGAAGGACAAGTGTACGGGAAGAATGGCAAAGGAAGGCCTCGTGTGAGATATATGGGACAAGTGATGAAGGATGTGAAAGAGAAGAAATACGTAAATATGAAGAGATTAGCCGATAGAAGAACTCGGAGAGCTGCGTCAAACCAATCTGAGGATTGATAACCAATGATGATGATCTTGTTTGTGTTCAGAGATAGCCTTCAAGTAGCATAACTCCTTAATGTGAACCCTTTAAGACCCAAATTTGTGAATTCATTGCAAGTGAACTAATTGAAAAGTGCAACTAATTGAAAAAACCTAGTCAAACGGCCAATGAAAATGCGCCGCAGAACTGAATGATATATAAGACGGTAAAAATTTGCTAAAAAACACTTCAGACCTGAAGACGCGAACTGGAAAGTTGGCGAAACTGTTGTCACCCTAGAATAGATGAACGCGGGTGAAATCCCGTAACTTATGGATCTTCAAACCAGACAATCCGCGGGAGCTTCAATAAGGAAGTCATAATAATGTCTTCAATGTATGCATTTCGCTCTTCATATTCTAAGAACCTTTGGTTCTTCTCGCCGTGTTTGATTTGTTCTTATTCCTTGAAAATTGCTGTGATTATTTTTCACTAACCAAAAGGTTTTGTAATTTCTCCCGAAGTAATTTTGGTGGAATTACGTTTTGAGGTGCTCCATCTACTTCGGTTATATCTGTTTGATGTAACTCAATCCTGAGCTTAATTCTGCAACAGACACACCATCGATGCCTTCGACTTCAATCTCATCTGTGCCCTTAAGGTTCGGGGAAGGCTGGCTTTACGGATCTGCTTTTCTGCCGCTGGTACAGCCGACGCGCCGCTGCGAATTTCCAGCCGCTCGTTTAATCGCCGTACGTTATCATAAAAATCGACAAATCTGATAACTATGCACCCCTGTAGATGCCGATGCGTTACAAAAGTTAATTGGCACGTAAATGTTTATGAATCTGGGATTTTTTTCTTTATTCTCTCGTGCATATGTGTTATTGCTATCTATCTCTATCGAAGGAGAATATATCATTTCTAGTTTGATCGTAGTGCTTTTTTTAAACCAGCAGTGCAATAAGACGAGGCATAGGTAATGTCAAATTTATCATGAGTAAATGAAATCTATTAAGGAGTATGAAACAGAATTTAAAATATTGACTTTATTAAATTCATTGAATTATGTGTCATTTGTTTTATAAACATTTATCATACTCTCCTTTCTTCCGTAAATATTGACATTATGTTTCGTCAAATAACTTACATTATTTCACACTGTTATGCTAATCAAGTTTATATCACTTTTTCAACACATGCCTTCTCACCGAGGAAATTCCTCCGCTGGCATTTTAATTGGACGTGTAATTATTCACTTTTGCGCATGCTGAAAGATATTCATCCATAAGCGCACTCGGAGTCACACGCACTCTGGTCCATGTTTTCACCATCGTTTGAATTTGAGCTGGCGGAGCAGTTAACGTAAGCACGCCGCACACCCTCGCCCTTGGTGAGATTAATTTAACCCCGCTAATTATCACGAGCGAAAGGTCAATATTAGTAAGGTCTCCAAACGGAGGGGTCCGTGTGCCGGTCGTTGCTTCCCGGGTATCTGCTGTCGGGCTCCGGACCTCCTTGCTGGCTCTGCTGCTGCCGTTGCCTGGGGTCGTCCGGGGGCGTCATTTGCCCATGGAGGACCACGCCGGGCTGGCCCCCAGCCGGGGCCTCGCTCCCCCTGAGGCCCTCGAGGGTGATTTCCTGAGTGCTGGAGGCGGCCACTGCTTCGTGCCCAGTCGGGTGCGCGTGTTGGTTCGACGGCAAGTGGTTCTGCGTGTACTGGTGCTGATCGACGCATCCAGTCTTCACCTCCCCGCCGTGTTGGTGCACATGGGTCGAGTTGACGTTGGTCGGGTAGAGGTGGGAGTAGATGAGCGGGGTTTGGACGACGGGCGTGCCCAGGTAGACCCCGGCGTTGGATGGGGGCCCGGTGGAGATGCCCGTGCCGCCGTAGTGGTGGTATCCGGGGTGGGTGGAGGCGGCGTAGCCGTGCTGGTGCCCGAAGTACGCGGGGTTGACCGTTCCGGCGGGCATGATGGCCGTGGAGGGGGCCACGGGGTTGGGGGGGACCGGGGTCAAGTGGGTGGGGTGGTAGGGTGTGGCGCTGCCACCGTTGGGGGCCGGCACGGAGGCGGGCACCGGCTCCGCGTAGCGCCCCATCGTGGACGACGGTGGGAAGCTGGGGTCGGAGGGTGGGCGGCCCGGGGTGGGGCAGCTGGACCCGCCAGCTCCGCTCAGGCTGAGGACGTCCAGCGACTCGCTTTTCATCCTCGAGTCACCGAGGAAAAGGTAGTCGCTGCTTTGGTTCACGATGCTGTTGCTGTTGTGCTCCGGAAGTACTGTGGACACGAAAGGAGAGATATATAAGTATAAGGCTGTCGATAGATCTAGTGCTTCCCCGGCGTATCTGCTGCATGAAGGTTTCTCGGGTCCTCCACCGGGTTAATGCGTCCATGTCCATGGACGCATTAACCCGGTGAAGGACCCGAAAAACCTTCACGCATAAGTTTGTCCTTTAGTCACATCCAACTGCTTATTATTATATCCTCTCAGAAATTATCCTCGAGGAGGCTTGACGGGTGGTTTCTGGATGAAGACCTGCCTTAAGTCCGCTTCTCGTTGAATACCAGGGCTATTATTTGCCATCTATGGCATAATAATGAGTATAGTTATCGCTAGATGAGACTTAAAAACTACGACATCGTATCCAGAGGATGGATATAAAATGTGCATCGATTTGCATACGACGGAGGTGAGAACTGCGGCCGTTGAAGTCACCGAGTGGAAAATGTTCTAAAATGAGCCTATTTAGCAACAATTCAGCTCAGGGCAGTCTTTGTTTTTTCCACTACCCAAGTTATCTAGGCCTCATCCATGGAATTATTTTTCATCAACTTTTGCATCGTATTCTGCAAGCGAGTTTAAGACTTAACTAGGCATTCATTAACGTTGGGTAAAAAATCCAAATGTATGTTAATACATGCTGATTTTAGTGTTGAGGCAACTAAATCGCATCATCGCATAATAAAGGAATCACATGGAGGGTGGTTTACATGAAATTTAGTTTCAAATTTCAAGCTAGCACCAAGCGTCACGCAAGTAGTGAGCGGAATACCAATGGAAAATTTACCGCTTCGACTCGCTCTCAACTTTGGGTATCAGCGAACGAAAATGCTTTCATATATTCCGCTTATACCTTTCCGAGGTATAATGATCACATTGCGGTTTGGTGAAGACAGTCGTCGAGTGAAAGGCAAACTGGAAGAATAGCAAAGGAAGGCCTCGCATGAAATCTGTGGATTAAATAGTGAAGGACGTGAAAGATAATACTAATGCAAATATGAGGACAGCCTATTGGAAATTCGAGTGGAGAGCTGCGTCAAACCAGTCTTATAATTGTTGACTAGAGACAGAAAGAGGGGGGTTGATAGCATGACGAGGCGCTTGATGCTAATTAACCGATGCTACCAGCCATCGGTGCAATACTTTCGAGCAATGACGTTGATGCTATTCTCAAAATTATGCGAGGTAACCACGGAATCAGCCTGCGGTAACTAACATCAGTCGAGCAAGCATGCAATCCATGCATCTTGGTGAAATAATTAGAAAAAGGTGGGTCTCGTAGTCATCTATCAGACAGTACGGGCAATGAGATTTGTTAATTTACACAGAGAATCCATTTGACGAAAATTTCATTTGTGAAAATTTTCTGAACTAAGGTGAGCGTCAGTGCTCCGATGTATGCAATATCGTCCTTGTCTTTCGGGATCGTGTTGTCCTCATATTTCGCACATTTAATCTAGGATTATTTCAATCAAAGTAGTTGTCAGTATCGGTCAAATTAAGAAATTTTGTTTCGCTCAAAGGTGAACGAAATGAAAATGTATGGCTCGCTTGCATTGCCACATTGTGGCTTATTTCTATAGGTCCTTGTCTCACTCGCTTCAAAAGTAATCTTAGGCAAAACGGCAATGGCCTTAAATAGAATCTAATGCTCAAGTACTTGAAAGCACATTGCAGTCAAATGCGCAATCGATTAATATCAGCAAGGACAATGATGGGGGTTAAATTATGCTTCTAACTCTTGAGGCGTAAGGTTGAAGAGAAAGGCAGTTAAATGTGGGCCAAAATGTTTACTGAAAATTGTATTCCTTGTCATTTTCTTGCTAGTTAAAGATTTATGTATAGTTAAATAATCTCATTGCCACCAAAAAAAATGCAGGAGTTCACAGTGCTCCAAAGTAGTTGGTCAATGAAGTTGGTTCGTAGGATTAGCAAAACGAGGGTTGTGCAATGTGTTATCCGTGCTATCTACTCCACAATGAGCCAGGATAACCGAGGGTTCACATGTTCCAAAGATGCAAAACGATGAAAATAATGGGTCACCTGTTGTAACTCTTCTATGAAGAGACCGGACAACCGAGTGTTCACAGTGTTCCTAAGAAGTCGGTGGCTAGTATTAGCAAGACGAAGGAAATAATGAGTTACCCGCGTTAACGCTTCCATATGAAGAATCCGGATAAGCGATAGTTCCCTATGGGGTCTTACCTGGTGGGAGTGAATGGTGGGACACAACTCCACCGCCCGTGTCCATGGCAGAGGCGTCGGTCGGCGGTCCTTCAGGGGCGGGTCCGGTGGAGGCGTACGGCGCCACCGGGAGGGCGGGGAACGTGGACGGTGCCGGCGACGAGCTTCCTCCGGGCGGCGTGATTCCGGGCGCTCCGGAGGGGAGGTACATGGGGTAGTTGACGGAGGAGCCGTAACTTGAGCCTCCCCAGCAGGACGAGCCCTCGCTGCTTCCGATGGCGCTCCCCTGCTGATTTCCATCTGTGCACGCACGAGACAAATAGGAATGGAATTAGGTTTTCCTTTAAATCTACATCTACGTAATACCCTGCGAGCCATCACGAGGGTGTGTGGCAGAGGGTGAAGATCACCAAACATGCACTATTGACATTCAACTATGATATTTAATGAAGACATGCTAGATAATAAGGTCACATGCAGCTAGATGGTTAGTATCTACATAATTAGCATGGAATTATTATTTGTTATTACATGTATCTTGCACTACAGACTACTATAGCAATATTTTACCTACCTATCCCTTTGCTACGCTGCCTATTGTGCTCTCTTATGGTATGCGGGAAAAATGACATTTTAATCTATCGATACGACAATCTATCTTTCTAATCATGTTAATCTGATCAAACCTGTCATAATAGGCAGGATGTCTTAATATATGTCTAACCTCATCTGTGAACAAATCGGTTTCGAATTTACTTAAAAGGTTTAACTTAAATTTTAACTTGTGTTCTGATGGTAATTCCCATCCTAGTTCTTCTATTAAACTCGTAACGCTTATGCAATTATCGTAACAGCCTTCAACATATCTAGCGCACACGCTCTAATTCCTTTATCATACCTTCCTCGTACGGATCCTATATACTAGCGGCATTTTATAAATGAGGCCTGACAAGTGGAAAATGGCTTCTTTCTCGTACTCTCTCGTCGTATTTGCCTAGAACCCTTTTTACAAATCCTAATGTACTGTTTGCTGCACTAGTTATTTCCCTGATTTGCTTCTCGCAAGACATTAATTCAATGATGGTAACGCATAAGTATTTAATAGATTCTGCGTTAGATATTTTCTTTTCTTTGATGTAATAATCAATCCGGGGAAAGCTATTCTTTTTCCAAAAGTTCATTATCGCGCCTTCAAGTTTAATTCCAGCTGCCAACTAACACATCAATCATTAGTCGCATCTAAAGATGCTCCATCTGCATCTAAAGGTTTTCAGTTGTTTCATCTGCTAAGATTGCGACGTGGACGAAGTAATCGTATTTTCTGATTTAGTTCCATAAGAAAATGAAAAATAAAATAAAGAATACTCTTTATCTAAAAGTAAAAAAAATATCATTTAAACTACGGCTTAATGACTGGCCATCTGGTTATTGCTGCAATATCCTCCTGAAATAATGAAGAATTCAGTAATGCAAAAGGTTCTTGGTCCCAGCGTATAAGCTGGAACAAAACTAATGGCCCATAAAAATCATCAACTCACGTTTCCTTCGCAGGAAGTAAATTGTAGAAGCCTCAAACCTAACTTAATAATGAGCCAAATTCTAAGAGGAATCCATCACCAATGCCCGAGGCGATAGACGAGCCGGTGCTATACAAATGTGACCACCGCTGCCGACGACTAAAGGAATCTTTAAATTGGCTCAACTTATAACAGAATATTAATCAGCGGCGGAAAGAATAGCCCTGTTTCCTCAACTGAGAAAAAATCAATTTCCTTCCATAATTTTTCCTCAGATTATTGCGAATTATAAATATATCTCCGAATTCGCCTCTTAGGTGCCTAAATGCTCCTTGCAGAGAAGAAGCTATCTTGATGCGTGTCTGAATTCCTTTGGCGTCAGTTTACCCGCCGATTCAGTTAACTATCGTCATTTCCGGCGGAGGGAGCAACGGGTAGGGTTTGGTGACACATGATTTATGCTGGAATTCTTTTTAGAAAATACTCTCAATCTTCCTTCACCGCTTAGTAAAGTGAAAAATCATATGGAACAAATACTAAAATAAAAAAATAATAGAAATGAGAAGCATGAGTTAGAGAAATATAAAGACCGTGAAAATATAACTATCGTCACCAAATTTGTTGCCACTGGTGGGGGTTTTACCATCAAGGATTTGGTATCTTGGGTAAAGTACGATGGCGAATTCATAATGAACGACTTTAATGTAGCTTTTTTATGCTTTAATTTTTTAGCTGTCATTAATGCTATCAATTTGCTATTTGTGTTCTGCTATGCGTGCTCAAAAAGCTATTCAATACCCTGAACTTGGGTACCTTGGGTAAAGTACGATGGCGAATTCATAATGAACGACTTTAATGTAGCTTTTTTATGCTTTAATTTTTTAGCTGTCATTAATGCTATCAATTTGCTATTTGTGTTCTGCTATACGTGCTCAAAAAGCTATTCAATACCCTGAACTTGTCCATGAAAAATTATCTTGTGATTCAGGATGAATACTACATAGGGTTCATCGCAATTAACCAGTGGAAAGCACAAAAAGTGTATTATTCATTCACTTGTATTGAACGATGTTCCACAAAATGACGCCTGATACTGTGGAATTTGAAGTCTAAAATACCTATACCCAGGTTACATTTCCACTTAAAGTGGAAAAATATGTATATTTATTGATGTGCTCAAATTTTATCACCGCTTAGTTGATGAATCTTGGGCGGTGAGGAGTGCGTTGTAGTGGCAATTAATTCAGTGGGAAGTACTAGATATTGGATATCTATATCCATTTATATTTTTGTATTTAGTAATACCATTTTGTTTACGTCTAGGTCACCACCAATTTAAATTTCTTTCAGTGCATCAATCAAAGCACCTACTCGTAAGCTAGCGCATATGGCATTTGCTCTGTTACATTAATCAATCGGGACCGAAGGGCTCAGGATAGAATCATTTCAAACGCCACGTAGCTTTGCTCATGAGTATGACTCTACACCGATGTACTGAATGCCTACCTCAGGAAAGGAAAAACATTTGCGGTGCAGAGGACGCTTCCCGATCACTGTTACTTCTGTGTCTTTCCGTACTTGCTCTACGCAGGATTCTACCACCTTTTTCTTTCATCCTACGATAGCTGTCCCTCAAATGCCACGTGTAAGTTGCATGGCTGAATGCCAAATCAACCTGATGATTTCGTCGATCAGTGGCGAAGGCTACAGACTGCGTCTGGTAAAGCAGTCATTCAATAATATCCTCGTCAACTTATCCACTTAATTAGAACTTTATTTTTACCTCTCGAGGGCACATACACATAACCCGCACGGACACATAAATCGCATAGCGGTACTCGGTGAACGGCATAGATGAAATCCTGCAATTCCTTCTTTCTATTGATTTGTTACGTAGCAATGGAGTCTCCTTAAGACTATAAACTTGTCCGGCGCGGATGGATTTTTAGATATGTTTTCCTTGACGATGAAATGCAAACACCTATTTATACTTTCTTTCTTTTAGCTTCTCTAAAAATCACTCTTAATATCTTCCATGTCCCATTGGGTGCTACTGGTATATCGTAATGGGAAGTAAGGAAAACGTTTGATTGGGATATTGTTGAAACTAAAACTGCAGTCTAATAATGAAGAATTTATTCTTTTTAGAAAGTTACAGATTGCCAGATTTAATCTCCGAAACCGAGGAGATTAATAAGCGCATTCGGTATATTGCCATATAGATAAAAGACACAAGAATAAACATGAAAATCGTTACGTTTAAATATTCCGTCTTCCATCGCGCTATGCCAGAATAAAACTAACCTTTCGAGCAGGTAAGGGGAAAATAAATGCTATCAACGAATACTAAATATTTTATTTAATAAGTTCCCAACTGAATGCTAGTGTCATAATGTACCCTGCCACAGAATCCAGTGCTGGCTGTCTAGGTTACTACGCGGTTGTCCATTCAATTCTCCTTAGGAGGATGTTACGCCCTCGCTGCGTTCAACATTGGAAATTTTTCTTTCCAGGGAATACGTATGGTAGCTCTGTATCCCCTCTCTATGCGGCGATCAATCAATCGTCAGACCGGAAGTGCTAGTGACTCCGGAAAGTTATCCGCTAATGAACTGAATCGCGTGGGAAGGAATTCGCCCTTGAGGCCGCGGTCACCCGTGCACGAATACCACTCGCCTCCCCTCCGCAGTATTGCCACGCCACTGCTGCTCAACGCACGTATCACGTTCTCTCGCAGCGCTGGGATAACGGGGCGTTGGTGTAGTGATTCGAGTGCTGGATCCCCATCCTTAAGAACCAGGTTCTATTCGAGATGGTGGCAGAATTTTATGCGAAATATTGATCAACACTTGGCCGCCGCGTTTAGCGCACTTCAAGTTTAGCACCCCATCCCTTGGATGGGTGCTTAGCTGTGGTTGTCACGGTGCTTTTCGTTACGAGCTGGCTAATGCTAACGCCAGGTTTCACTCTACCATTCCTCCCTTTTCCTGAAGAGTTCATCTCCCTAAAAACACGCCTATCCTTAATGACGCTCATCATTTCAATCGTCGGCCGACTCCCAAGAAGAGCTTATCAAATAAATGAAACGAAATTACCTCACTTACGAGGTACCTTTAAAGCAGTGTTTCCCAACCACTAGGACCCGTCCCATTTTTGCGACTTCAGTGCCTACTTGATGGGCTCGATCAGGGTGAAATACGTTCCACAGCCCTTTGCGAGAATATAGTATGTACGTACAATTGAGCAAGATACGCGAGTCACAACGAAAAAAAGTGATCTCGCCCTTGTGTTTTCCTGGGAACTGCTTTTCCGAGGAGGAGGGAATTGGAATGCAAGAATAAAAGATTGAGAACCCCTGCTTTACCAGATAGAATTGAAAAAAATGACACTCTGGCCGTTTACATCTACTGCCACCCCTGTCTTCTAGACGAGGACGGAGGCAGCTCACCTTGGTCTTACTTAGCTCAAGCTCCTTGAGTTGGGATCCTTATTGGGAAAGCCAATGCGTTCCTTTGCTACTTACTTTTATTACCTTTTCCACAGAGAAGGTATGGTGGCCGTGTGGGGGTAGCGTATTTTATTACGCTAACAAGTGTAATGTACGACCTAGAAACTTTTGAATTAATGTTTACTGCGGTGAGGACGCTACATTTTGCATTATTTTCCTTCCCTGCCATCACAATTAATGACGCGAAACATAAATATGAAACCATTTAGGTGGTGTACTGGCCGGAGGTCCCGGGTTCGAGTGGTGTCTTTGACACACTGAACTGATCCACCGAACCCAAGCTAAGCGACATTTTGGGAACCACGCCTTTATGGGAAACCACAAGCGAGGCACAGAAAGCATCCCACTGTCCCTTTACCCTGATGTGTGAATTTCACTCGCCGATGGGCTTGGTAGGTTCTGAGCTCAAAGGCTCTGCCCCCACCAACCAGACTGTCTTTCGGGTTGAACAGTTTCGCTTTTGGTTTTATCTCCTAGTTTTGCTGGTGGTTTTCACTTATCAACATATAAGATCTAGATGCAAATCGGTATAACCCCGGGAATGGGAGTTATATTTCGAATCTGTGTGATGCTGCTCACTCATTTACGCTCACGGTACAATTTTTGGTCATCCGATCATTTAGAAAACCACAGGCAGTACAGGAAAAGAATCGTGCTCTCTCCCTACCCCTATGTTTGTGTTGCATGCATCGTTGGTGTTAGTACTGGGTCAGATCTCCCCTCAAGAAACAGACCGACGTTTGGTTAAACACTGTGGTTTTGGTGGTTGTTTTATTTGTTTCTTTTATCGTCGTTCGAAAATGCTGTGGGTAAATTCGAAGAAACCATTAGTTCCATTTCCTTAAAGCAGGTTTACATGTTGAGGGCCGTTTCTGGAATATCATTACCGTTTTTATCAACCCTTTTAAAATTTTCACTGCAGCTATATCTGTTCCAAATTATTTTCATACCGCGAGGTGTATCAGAAACGTAGGAAGAATAATCAGTGCCTTCCTACCTGACAATCGAATTGATCACTGGGTTTAAGTTGGTGATTTAGGCTCTCAAGAATTCTTACGAGATTAGTGTTTTATGTCATTTTAAAACAAAAACTGTGTTAAAATATCTATTGCCTATCCGTGGCTCACTTTCAACAGATTAACAAGCGGGTTGACTGCTTTGGGGGATTAACTCTTCATATTTCCGGTTTTGACGTCAATGGTGATCTCATCAAATCGCTGTGAGGATATGAGCGTCGCCGAATGACGTCGTACTTGTGGCTCAATTCGAGGATGCAACAGCATTTTCAATTCCTACCCCTGTTTTACGAGCGAAGGGACGGTCAGAGTAATGCACTGCACTATAAGCATTTTTATTTAATTTCCGTACCAAACCACTTTTTTTATGCAGTAACCAGTTCAACAACGACTTCGATCCCACTGGCTACTAGCCACCAAATGCTAGGTAGCCACTGGCTATCTAGCATTTGGTTATTCGCAAATATAACGTAATCTGCTCCTGATCACAGTTCAAGCCGAAATTCAGGTTCCAGAACGCATCTCACTACATCATAGCTACATGCGACAACCCATATGACTTTTCCAATCATATGAACAATAATTTGTGCACCTCTTACCATACCGTTTTGTTACTACTCACCGGCACATATGCGGCATGCCTCAGCGTATCGCTACCTTCCCCGGTTTTCACATTACAGCATTTAGTCATAGCCTTATTTAGGTATTTAATTTGGCATCATCCTTCCAGGTGTTTTCATTTTGGTTGACTTTCACACGCAATACTCCTTAAGACCCAGTCATAATCCACTGAACAATAAATTCCATATTGTACTTGTATTAAAATCTGCTCTTTTTATCACATAGCCATTGCGTCTAGTATATTTCCCCTGCCCAAAACAATTTATTTTTCTCTAAGTAATCGTTTCCCTGACCATCTCGTATTTATCCCTTAGAATAGTACTATATTGCGAGCGCATTCTTATCTTCCCATAATTCTCCCATTATCATCAGGAGTGAGAATTAATACACACTCAAAAATCCTACTGACTTTTCTGCCTCCTCAGAAATGGTTAGATCATGAAAAAATCTCTAATATCCTTTTTTAAAAACATATTTTTGTCAGTTTTGCGCGGGCAGAATACATATCTTCTGGTTTCTTCGCCTCTATTTCCCAAAGCATATCTTACTATCCATATTTTTAAGGCCCAACTCTCTCCATTCATGACGTATTTCTGTCTATGATTAACATTAATTATCTCAGGACTAGAAGATCCTCTTCGATGCGTGCGTATTCCCCTCCTTACCCTGCATGTATTCCATCTCCGACACTAACTTCCTAATCTGTAGAATTTTGAACATTCTTTCACCATTCTTTCCAACTCATTTCTTTGCCGAAACGGACCGTTTTTAGGAGTTTGGTAGTTAAATCTTGATTAATTTCTCTGCTAAAATATGTGCGCGAATATTATGGACCTGAATGTATAGTATTCAGGTTCATAAATTACTTTTCCGTTTCCCATTCCTACTTATCTGCCCATAACACAGGGTTTTCTAATCCTCCTCGTGATTACTTTTCCTCTTTCAGAAGCTCTCAACGACCCTAATGTAAGATATACCCTACTACTCTCAACTGTTCACATTTCATTGTATTTATTAGAAATTTTATTACCTTATATCTGGTATTCCTAGCGTTTTTTACAATAAACCACTAATACATCACGGTGATACCGTGGTCTAGTGGGAGATGGTCACTTTTCAATGAGTAATTAGGGATGAACTGGTGGAGTTAATCATAAGTGCATCTATTGGCACCAACTACCAAGTAAGGTTGGCCAGTAAAGCAACGCTGTGACACATAGTATTTTACTTAGCGTCGCCGAATTCTATCGCGTTACTATTGAGTCCCGTTAATGTGCTTACGCTTGGGAAAGGAGATGCTTCAGATAGTCGGCGATCCGTGAGCTTAGAGTTATGGGGTATACGATAGTTAGTTAGTTAGAGGTATACGATAAGTAAATATTTCTCTCGGTGAAGGGAGTGGGAGAAAGGATAGAATAAAATGTTGGTAGGCATTTTTCGTTTCCATCTAATGATTTCGTGTACAGGAGCGATTTCGGTTCCAAGTAAACGCCCACATTCTGACGCCGAGTTTCTCTCGTCCTTCCGCCGCTCTCTGGAAAATGGGGTCGTTTTATTGCCATATTTTTATTGCCGGATCTGGTAGAGTTAGTAAAATAAAAAGACGCGTATTTTTCCGTTTTTTGATCCGTCAACTATTTCTCGAGTTATAAGCGGCGAATACCTGATTTTTTTAACCCTCTCGGAAAAGTGGGCGTAGTGCAACCTCTGACGTAATTGACTTCGTCCA
Source organism: Platycnemis pennipes (assembly GCA_933228895.1). Classification (NCBI taxonomy): domain Eukaryota; kingdom Metazoa; phylum Arthropoda; class Insecta; order Odonata; family Platycnemididae; genus Platycnemis; species Platycnemis pennipes. Next base: position 53,004,825 of record OW121846.1, read on the forward strand.
ATCACAACTGAGCTCGAGAAGGTAGTTCGCCTTATCGCTAAGGGGGGGAACACAGCTGACTCTGCCAATAGGAGCGATTGCGACAGGATCTGTGCGAGCAGACCTTCCGAGAACCCCCCTCCACTTCCTTCCCTTCTCCAAAAAGCAGTCAGGGACGGGAGGAAAATGACGTCAATGATATCAAAGCAGCTTCTTCGGTGGGCGTCACCTTTTGCTTATTTTAATTTTTGATTTATTAGTCAATGGTTGTGGTTAGAAGATTAATATTTTTAATAAAATTCGCTTTTCGTTTCCATATAACAATTTCGGTAACAAAATTGCGATCTCGGTTCCGAGTAAACGCCTCCATTCCTTTCCTGCCCCATCACCCTCATCACTGGCACAAATGACTTAATCAGTCGATCGCTCCCTCTGAATCACTAACTGCCTGCCTGCTTCGCGATGCGGGAGCCCCTTTTTCCGCGGCGCGGCTCCGATCGTCGGGGTGCCGGTCTCCGATTGGCTCCGCCGTCCGCGGCAACGAGGAGTCGGGAGCGGACCGACTGGTTCCTGCCGACTTCCCTGGGCGTCTGTCGAATTGCCTCCGCCGCCGCCCCCGCATCCCTTCCCGCCACGCCCCCACCGCCACGCCGCCGGAGTGTAACTGCGCCGCCGCCAACGGCCTCCCTCTCTGAGAGGGCGCTCGGAAAGGGTGGCGGTGGTGTGACCGAGGGGGGCGTGGCTCAACGGCGGCGCTGAGGCGTGTCGGGAGGGGGAGGGGGGCGTGTCGGGGAGTGTGAGATGCGGGAGGGAAGCGGGGAGGTGACGGCCGGAAGGAGGCTCTGGTGGGAGGGGGAGTGGTGGGGTGTGGGCCTGCCAAGAGGTGGGGGTGGAATTCCAGTGGGGAGGGGGGCGGGGCGCCCGTGGACCGAGAGGGGAGGGGAGAAGGTTGAGTGGGAGGCGGAATCCGCGAGGTAAGGAAAGTGATGAGATGTGTGCTCGTCGAATCTGCGTGCAGGTTAAGTTTCCATCGGTATGCTCTATTTGAGCGGGTGGAAAACTTTTAAAGAACAATTTTCGGTCCGTCAGATAGGCCGTTACCTTGGACCCCTTGGCTACTTTCGTTAAATTACAAACACATCACCTGGATGCACCCAAAGCTCAGATTTCGCATTCGGAATGTTTCGCGAGAAATGCACCTGTTTTCCCCGTCAAAGACTGTGAATTATCGAGCAGTTGTGGTTATTTGCGGTAGGCGATCGACAACTGAGGTAATTTGCGCCAGGGAGAATAGGTGGGCAACTGGATAAAGGTAGGAGTTTTCAGGGAACAAAGGAAGGGAGAGAACCTCATCGCCATTAGCTTGCTCTTAACGAAAGGCGCCAAGGGGACTACAGCTTAACGTCCCATCCGACGGACGGAGTACTGAGCTCAAATGATTTCCACAGAGCACTCAAGTAGGGACAGGTGTACTAATGAAAAATCCGCCAATTCTTGAGTTCGAACCCGGACCCTCGGATGGGAAGCCAGTACACTAGCCACCACACCAGCCCGATCCCCAGGGAATTATCGAGAAAAAATGATCTCAGTTCCTTGGTATTGCCCAAGAAAAAATATCTCCTAGTCCGAAAATCGAGCTACGGACCTTTGGCTTGCCATGCCAGGCCTCTGCTCTACCCACTATTTCTGATTCCAAAATATTTGAACCCCATTAAGTGAAAGCTACGCTATTCGAGCCGCGGTCCGGGGAAAGTTTTCTCCAACACAATTAACAAACATATATTTTTTTAATTTTGAAAATTCACCGTTCTCAAGCCTGCCGGAGTTCATGCAGGGTTTTCCAAAAGGACACAAATATCTGATATATTGTCCGCAAAAGTAGCGATAATTAAGATTTAAGGGTGCACCATCTGCTAAGTAACTGTCAAACCGCATGACTTCCGTACCTACCCCTGATACCAAGCTTAAGGAAAACACGACATTGATCCATGAGGCGGGGTACGAACCCATGACCTTTGGGTATTCAGGTGAGTGCGTTGCCGATCTGGCTTCCACGACACGCTTGTTCCCTAAAATCTCCTTTCAAACGAAAATCTGTATTATTTTATTGACCCGTAGAAAGTGCCTGGGAACATGATTATTTTTTATCTTCTAAAAACAATTCAGTCTCGGATTCACTAAATTACTTTTACATATCATTATATAACACATTAATTTTTATCTCATCCATCGCTGCGAGTCCATTTATGTCTTTAATTCACTGAACTGTCTGAGACCTGGTGCAAGCCTGGACCTCTCATTGAAGTCTAGGCTATTTCAGACCATTAACAATGCGAAGTAACTGTTGGTTATTACATTTGACTGGTGGTTATGTATGTGCTTTTTATCGCTAAATATTTATAAAAATATAGGTGAAAGCAAAACCAGGTTGTTATTTAAAATAATAATTACGCAAAACTTAATTTATTTTCAAAAATATTAATCATCCGGTAATACCAGTCACCAGTGCTGCTAAAATTGGACAGTTAGTAAAAATATCATGTAAAAAACTAAAATTTTTAGATTTCTTAATCTTATTTCCATATTTTAATCTATTTTAAACTCGTTTTGCACAAATCTACAAAGCTGATCTACGAAGAAATAGCTATCGGAACACAATACACCATATATTTGAAGATTGACTATTCAGGGATTCTATGGATTGTATCAGTCAAATTGACAGGTAGTTTCGAAATACTCATTTTAAAATGCACACCGTACATATGTGTTCTTCTCATAGTTTATGTCTACGCACGTACAATATTCACTTATGCAGGCATTAATACTGTTTTATGCTCGAAGAACAAGAATGCAATTGAGTTTTCTGTTGCTTTTCGTTATGGTGTTTTAACTCCCTCATTAAGCAGTAAACTGTGTGTCTACAGCATTGAATGTTCTTGTATTTCTCTGTCAAAATGTCAGGGGTGTCCAGAAAACTGCGTGATGTTGGATGCGGCGTGAGCCAACATAAAAATATATATTTTCCTCTGTTGCACTGAGATATACCTATGTCACTCAATGGTAGAGATTTTTCATTTTTTAAAACTTCACATTTACTTCACGATTTTATGAACGAGAATATAAAGTAAATGAGATGTTTAAGTTAAATTTATATATTTTATTTCCTCACGCCCTGGACAATTCAAGGGTAGGTGCTGCATAGTGATATATTTAATTGTTAATCCTGGAAGCATTGTTGTTGACATTTTGAGTCTATTGGTACGACAATCTATCTCTGTAATCTTATTAATCTGGTCAAATCTAGCGTAATACGCAGGGGTTTTTAATTAGTATTAAAATATTCGGTAGAGATATCCATTTTAAAATGGATCTGCAATAGATTTAATCCTTACTTTAACCAACGATTTGATAAAGATTCCCAATCTAATTCTTCGGTTAAATCTGCTGCGCTACTAAACCTGTCGTAACACCTTTTCTCAAACCTAGCTGTTCTACGCTAATGGTATCCGCTTTCGATTACCAACCACACAGTTTTATGCAAAAGACTTGTGACATTCCGGACATTCCTATGCAGTTGAGTAGCGAAAATGCATTGAGTTTGCTAATAATTTAACAAGTTTATTATAAAATATTTGAAGGTAAACTGAATGCTTATTTCACGAGATAGCCATATGAATAGCCATGGAAACTTACACTATCGTTAGGTACTGTATTTGTGGAAATTACTATATTCTTACTTTCTTCAGACAAAGTTTTAACCTCCAGGTCAAAAGTAAAATAGCTGTGAATCACCGTGTAATATTTCCTCTTGTGTTGATTAAAATAATGCAATTTTCCTCGTCGTCATGCACAGGGAAATGACTTTCCTCAAATCGTACTTACCACCCCTCTATAAAAAACTGTATACTTTGTTGTGGCCAATTAAGGATCAGTTGAGTAGCAAAGTCAGGTTATCTTTGCTTACTACGTATTAATATGGTCCAACTACTTAGGTTATACCACACTGTCTAACCTAACGTAATTTTCTGACTAATGCAACACGCTGACCTTACTACGCAGCTGGCACAATCGCTTGCATTTTCCCTGTTTAAATTGAGGCTTAAGTAATTTAATGCAGATGCTTTAATTCACCTATAATCCGTCCATTGAGTTTCGGACATTTTGTTTTGTTCTATTCAAAATACTGGCTTTGCATGAATGAGATAGCATGGGATCCATGATGGAACTTCCGGAATTTTCATTTCTCTCCTGTATTGTTCGCCACTTCGCGCAGTGCCACATAACCCGAAGATGCCATGAAGCGGAACAAAGGCGTTTTAAGGCCGTCATTTGAAATGCAGAGGAAGCTGCGATGCCTAACCCATACCGTAGCAGGTTGCTAGAATTCCCTCTCGCGTAGACATATTCCGGCGAGTAGATTTGGCAACATTCCTAGATGTTCGTGTCACAGATTTAAGGTGGGGAGGCGGCTATAAGCTCCGCCCATTCCCAGTGCAAACACTCTTACCTTCACGTACGTAGCACGTCTACTGGTCTTTCATCACTGTCAAAGCTATGATGTGGCGATCGAGGTAGTTCTTTCAGAACGAATCCTGCATCTAGCGAAAGGAAATCACTGACTAGAATATAACTATCAATTGCAATTAAATGAAAAATAGAGGCGCTGGAAAATCCTCATGGAAATTCCTATCAAACGAGTTATCATATTGATTTGTTGCAAGGAAAGTGTAATGGTAATAATCCAATGGTAGTTCTTTCTGAACGAATCCTACATCGAGCGAAAGGAAATCACTGACTAGAATATACCTATCAATTGTAATTAAATTAATGATAGAGGTGCTGGAAAAATCCTCATGGAAATTCCTATTAAACGAATAATCATATTGATTTGTAAGAACGAAAGTGGAAGGGTAATAATCCAATGATGTGCCAATGTAGTATCTGTAGCAGTGAAGTATGTGCCAATTGAAATAAACTATCATGCCTATAGAACGAAGCTTAATTTAACAAAATTATGAAACAACTGACAGAATGAGTATTCACTTGTGAATATAAGAAAGGGAGAGCGTCGCTAAATTTTTTGTCTACACACGAGAAATATTTTGTAACTGAAAAGAAATATTGAATGAGATCTAGCTCGGGAACGTTTTGCCTAATACATATGCTGCTATAGAAATGTTTTGCGTTTTATTATGGAATCACGCTCCTTAAAATTTTTAGGAGGATTCTGTTTACGCGTAACTGTTTAAAGAAAGAATTCTTAATAAAATTGAAGGAAGGGCAAGTTCATGTTAAAAATCCACAAACAAGGGTACATTTTACATACACTCCAAGGCGCAAGAATCTCTTAAATATGACATATATATGTTAGATAACAAGCGAAGAAGGCGCACAAAGAGAAAATTTCTATCCGTGTTAACGACTTCATATTATGCCTACCACAGTGTTCAACCTCAAGGTGGTCTGGCTGGTGAGTGTAGAAATCATAGAGTACTAGGCCTAACGGCGTGTGAAATTCACACATCAGCGTGGAGGGAGCTATGTCTTATTCTGTGGTTTCCCATAAAGATGTGGTACCCAGACAGTCACACGGCTTGGGGATTTTACTAGCTGCGCCCGTACTCTTCGGAGATCGAACCCGCGACGGTCAGTAACTCAACGCTGTACTCACTGGCCACCCACGCCGTCAGTTACATATGATGAAGGTATAAAAAATAACAATTTAGCAGAAAAGAATTCAGTAGTTAATAAATCCAGTATATCGATCGGCGTGACGTTATTCGGGCTGAACGTCTCCCCTGATGTTCGTCCATTTGGTATTTTAGACGGTTTTCAGGTTAGCCGCGGTATCCTAGCCGGTAAGGTGCCGGCCAAGCAAAGCAAAGATGCTAGGCTTGAATCCTGTCGAGTGTGTGTATGTATTCCACGATTCACGCTTAAAATACGGAGAAAGGTAAGTCGGTGTGACATAATCTTGGCAGTTAGAGCACCTTAGAACCTAATGATACTGCTGCTACTACCATCACTACTACTCTTGTCGATCCATTTTAATTTCATTTAAAATGTGTATGTTATAAACAGAAACATTTTAAAAAAACTTTCAAAGTGCCCATGCATATGTACTAGTACACTGTATCGAAGTAAAACCACCAAAATCCAGTATCGATTTTGCAGAGAAATTAATATTATTAGTATTCTCCCGGTTAATTCTGGTTTCGATGGACTATATATTCCTTCCAGGACTCCTATCTCGCAAATGACGTCCTTATTCAGTTCTGCTTACTTCTAACCAGCAATTAGTATCCCCAAACTACCCTTTCTTCTCCTCCCTTTACCCTGTTTACCTGATATTCTTCCCTCTGTCTAGCCCTTCAAAGCATCCCCGCTCCTTAAAACCTGCCTCATCCCCTCCCACTGTCTTGTTTTAATTTCCTCAATCCTTCTTCCCTCCGACCATCTCCAGTTTTTATGCATACCCCTTCCTTTCTACCCACCTCATCTCCTCCATTCTCCTCCGCACCCATGCCTCAGAAGCCTTATGTCTATTTTCATCTTCTTTTCTCATAGTCCTGGTCGTATGGATATATGGATACCCAAGCCTAGGATCCTAGTCCGCGACATGCAGTGCCTCGCTCCATACCAGACACCAGACTTTTCAGTAGTCTTTCTTTACGTCCATGCTCAACGACCCTGTCATGTATTCTCTTCTACGTGTAAACGCCTCTTTCGTTAACACTATTCTCCTTTGGACTTCGATGCTGCTATACCCCCTTTCCTCCAAGTACTAAACAGGCAGCTAAATTATTCCTCCTGCTCTAGCCTCTGGCCTCCTACTTTAAAAATTAATTCCGCTTTTTTGTGCTGGAAAACCACTTTAGTTTTCTTATGATTTATTTTCCTTCTATACCTTTCACATTGCTTTTGTAATAAATCTAGTTACTTTTGTATGCCCTTGGCTGACTTGCTAACTAGCGTTTGATCATCCGTAAACCTTGCCGTTTATATCAAGTTACCTCCTACCGTTACACCCGTATGAAGCCCATCACACTCCTCTCTCGCCATTTCTTCGGAATATATGTGTTAGTGATACATTATTGAAAATGTAATGAGTTGGGGGCTATTGAACTGAAATGGAAACTGTGAAAAACTTCAAATCCGTGAAAAACCTGAAATTTGTACTCTTCAAAACTCAAAAACTCTAAAATTTTGAGAGTAAATATTCCAGGGCACAAAAATAGGTATCAATATATGAAAACTCTACCACATGGCTACGATCCATCTCATCTGTGTTTTCACGTCTCTACCCGCGCTAATAGGCGCTTCAGACCGGGAGGAAGGGTATAAGGATGGGAATGGAAGAGAAAGGAGGAAGGGTGTAGAGAGAGTCGGCACTAGCCTGCTCTTTAAGAAAGGCGCCAAGAGGAACACGGCTTAACGTCCCATCCGACGGACGGAGTACTGGACTCGAATACTGTCCATAAACACTCAATTAGGGGCCGGTTTACCGATAAATAATATCTTCCACTGCCGGGATTTGAACCCTCTGGGTCTGAAGCTGGTACTCTAACCACCCGACCCCCGGCTACGACCCAAGCAGGGCGATGGATCGAGAACATCCATGATGACGCTGAACTGCTTCTCGCTGGCTATCGTACTTTCTACCTGCTTTGATTAATTGGAGGTTCATGGCCTGTGATGTTAGTCTATCGATTCACACAACATAAATAAGATCATTTGAGCTCATATGGCTCTCGCTGCGAAATCAATGCCAAACCTGAAGATCATTGCGCCTGTCCTTCCTCGGTTGATCTCTTCCACTTGTTGCGCCTGACTGTTCCTACACATGAAACCGAGCATATTCATAAAATTACTTTTTTCATTTAAAAGCTTCTACTTTCCTTTGCTCTCTCTTCTTACCTTTAGTATAAAGATAAAGCAAAAACTTTGGGAGATGGATTTTTTATTTGTCATAATGATAATAGAATGCAATTTTAAATTTTACTTATAAGTACGACGGTGGAGCACCCATGCCTGAAGAGCCAACTAGCATGTGTGGAAGTTATTCCCTACAGAAAAATAATATTCAAACCACCTGTTGCCGTCAAAAAGCCATTCTAGAAGGACTTGAGAAAGAAGTATTACGGGAATCGAATAGTAGCTTGTTAAGTGGGTGGGTTCATTTTCAGGTTTATTTTTATTTATCCTTCCATTCTGTTCTTTACAACAGTTCCATAGTATACCTACTCGGGGGTATTGCACTAGTATAGATTCAAGTCGCTTAGTAAAATCCAGCCAAAACGAAGCATTCGCCCGCGGTATCCGTCTCTTCTCTGATTAATAGTTTCATGTCATTCCCCGTTTTAAAGGCGCTCAAACGGGAAAGGTGAATACTTAGAGAGGAGTGGAAGGGTAAGGTGGAAGGATTGAGAGAAATCAGGCGCTAGCATTACCCTAATCTGAAGGAAAGATGCCAACGGGATCCCACCTTAACGTTCTATCCGACGGACGGAGCACTTAACTCGAATGCTCTGCACAAAGACCGATCTCAGTTAATGGTCGGTTCGCCGATGAAAACTATCTGCCATTGACAGTATTCCAACCCGGGCCCTCGGGGTGTGAGGTTAATACAATAACAACAGCACCAACTCGACAGCACTTACCTTTTCCTTCTACATTTCGGTATTTTTAGTTTGCCGTGACTTTCTGAACGGGCATTGGCTTGATCGGTCCGAGTAGCTGAGGAGTCTCACACTTTCGTTGAGTTCCGAGAGCGAGACGGCAGCCCGGAACTCTTCCTGTCCCCTCGTCCAATGGGAGGGCGACGCGGAAGGCAACGCCAATGGCGGAGGCGAACGCCCGAGCCCACTGACCTCCCCCCTACTCCCTCCCACCCTCCCCGAAAGTCTTCGAGTTCCGTCACCTAGTGGTGCCTTTCCTCCACAGACCCTACGCCGTCGCCGATCGAGCGACCGTCACGCCATCCGACGTGGTCGCTGTCGCGCCCCTGCAAATCTATGACCAGTCTTTATTTTTGACTCGCCGAAGAAGCCCTGAAAATACGGATGCTGAGTTTGCATTGAAAGATCTGAACTATCGGGAAGACTCATTCGCTTCCACAGGAAATTGAGGAATGAAGGATTTAGAAATCAGCCCAAGGATTATGCGCCGAAGTAAACGATAAAATTGGACACTACGTTTTCTGTGACATTCGTGAAATTGTTATAGACTTTGAGATAGCAAGAAACATTAGGATGTGCAGTTCACTTAGTAACCTGAATCTAGATTGTATCGACTAAGGGTTGATCTATCTCGTCTACACTACGTATCTACACTACGCTCGAAGGATGATGTGGTAGCTAGTATAGGTAAGGAAGAAGCGGACAAGGTGGTAAACTCCCCAGCACTATTCTGCGTATTACCTTACCTTAACGTTCAGGCTCTATGTTACCTTAAGGTAAAAGATGTGGGAATGACTTTCACATCATGCTGGGAAGCCAATTAGAAAAGAGTTCACTGTTGTGTTCAAGGAAGGATAAATATATGGAATAATGAAAATATTCTTGCCATGGGCATAGGTGTAACGAACTATTCGTGAAAAATGACAACAGGGAGAAGAGAAGAAGCCCGCTGATATTAAGGGTAGATATGGGAGATGGAGTTGATCGGCTAAAAATAAGATAAATTATATCCGCAAGGAAAGGTAATGTACGTTAACGTCACTCAATTAGGACTTTTTCCATTTTCTACGTCTGCCCTCAACGTAAGCATGCATGGTGAAGACTCCACCCCTTCCACACGCCATTATGCTGGATTGCAGGGTATTATTTATGTGTGTCGATGTAGATGAAGCCCCCCTAAGGCTACTTAATTTACGCTCCATGCTACATTCGACAATCGTCATTCGTCACTGGTAAGTGGGTTAGTTTTTTTATTTTATAAACCTCTTGATAACTCTTTAATTATGATGCACGAATGAACATTTACAAGGTACACGAATGTACAAAAGTAAACTGTGTTGGATGGTTGGTCTTTTGACGGACTTTAGCGGACGGTCCATCATATGTCCTTGTGTATTATGGAAGGAAATAATGAACGGGAGCAGTAGTTGATGCGTGGACAAGTTGACGGGCAGAAATCACAGAAATTGATGGTGTGGGCAGTGATACAATAGACATACAGAACTCAATGGCAGTTTGGAAGTTCTAGCTGGCTATCCGAAGGTCGCCGAGTTAAAATCCTGTCTGTGTTATGAACGCTGTTTTCCTAGAGGTCAAATTCTGAATAATCAGTACGCTATAGCTTTGGCAGTTGGAGCTAACAAAATTATGTTATGTCAATACTCAACATTCCGACCGCAAGAGAAGTTTACATACAACTTCCAGCATTGTCACTAGACGCGAGTGTCAAAAAGAGCCTGCAAGTTTAAAAGTGATAATGTCTAGCTACAAATCGTGAGTGAATTCAACGCTTGTAGCTTTATCGTTTGTGTATGAAGAAGAGTTGAATCAGAGCAAACAGAGGATGTTCTTTTCTTTCATTTTATCTTTTATAGTTTTACTGAACATTTTTATGTAGGGTACCATGGCGAGAGTTCCAATGAGAAATCGGATGGATTTCGATTCATAAATCGGGATAGAAGGATATGCAGTGCGTTATTCAAAATCAATTGGTAAAAATATCTCAAATTGTGAATTGTGAAGTGTAATTCTCATTTATCCACTATGATAAATGAGAATTACACTTGATATTCAAATGTAAGGAGTCAAACCTTAAAGTTACTGCTATTTTTTGTGACAGAAAAAACTTTTTTATCGGGTTAAACCTGCGTGTTGGCATCTTTTAAATAGTTAACACACTCATATTTTTGCTTTCCTGCTGTAGAACGTGTCAAAGTTTTCATCCTATGAAATCATAGCTCCTCCGAGCGGATATTTCCTGGAGTGTGGTTTCTCTGTTTACAGTTTTATGGTTTTCCCTCAGGCACCTCTTCAACGATTGGCGAAGTTCTCTTCCACATTACGCACACCGCACAGTGCGAACTGTTTTCTCCATATTTCTACAATTCTACTTCTGTCTTCTGACTGATCTGAGAATGAGAGTTATATAATCTATAAGTATTTGATAAATATATTTTATGCTAGCGCTTGCCGAGTTTCGAGTTGCTCCTTAACTTTATTTCTGCATTGAAAGCAGAGGATACTCCTCGGAAACTTTCCATCAGCGAGAGAAAATTGAAGAAATGATAATATTTGAAGGGAAACAAGAGCTTGGTGATTGAATGGGTGCGGCAATTAGAGCTTTGGTTTTACATCACAATGGCTCGACTTTGAAACCCGGCAGTGGCATAGATTTTTCATCCCACCGGGATGCTGGGTTGTATGTATTCAAATTCAGTACTCCGTCTGTCTCGTGGAAAATTAAACCGTTGCCCTCTCAGTGGCTTTCGCTGATATTATTATACAATTACCGATGCTGGGTTTCTTTCTACCCTCTCTCTGTTCCCTGAAAAATTCCACCAACAAATCACCCTCCTATACTAAAAGGTGCAAATGATCCTTGTCGGATTTCGTTGCGAGTGTAATACCGACAACAGGTAATCTACCCTTCGTCAGTTCCGGAGTCTTTCCTACCTCTACCTGAGTTTCCACCTGAACCTATTTATAGCGCAAATGACCTTAGTGGTCGCTGCCTCTCTTCGATAACAAGTACTGCAGTTGTATCGATTGACTCCAAATTAAGAGTTTAATTGTCGAACCGAGAGATGCAAGAACTGGTTTTTCCCACACACTGCACAGGTCTGCACAAAAAAATATAAATCTTACAAAAACATTACGCCCCCTAATGTGCTATCAACTCAAAAATTTTCAGTAAAACGTGATCTCTATGATGAAGAAAAGGAAACTCGTACTATTTTCACACTGTATTAAAACTGACACACAGAACACTGAGCATAGTTTCAATAAACAAGTGTCAATGTTAAGTTGTGATTTGAAACCATGTTTGGTGCTCTAGTTTTAAAAAAAGTGTAAAAACGTTTTCCTTTTTTTGTCATGAATATCCAGCATACCTATATCTGAGAAGTAACTTTTTATGTTCTACACCAATCTTTATTCACTCACCGGTTTCGACGTATTCGCGATGTTTACAAGGTACAAGTACCTTGAAGCGTAATTGTACCTTGAAAATGACGAGAAAACTTCGTAATCGGTCGATGAAATGAAGATCAGTGTGGAATATGGAGTAATTCCTTTAATATGTCTTTTGAATGTCACAAAGTTAAATCGTGGTCCGTCCAAGGAATATCCAGTGCGTACACAAAGTGATGACCATTGCCAATAATTATAAAATGTCATAATTAATGACACAGCACTTGAAATTTTCCACAAAGTACTTGAACTTACAACGCGGTTCAACTCACAGACTCACAAGTCTTGTACCTGAGGATGACTCTGTGAGTTGAAACACGTTGCACAGTAAAGAACTTCGTGGAAAAAGACGGTGTTGTTTGATTAATTATAAGTTCCTTCTTCTATATCAAGCCTGAATCTGTTCAATGAAATGTCATCTTCACGGCTGGTGAACGACCATATCCTGCCACACCCCCTTACAGTGGCTCGTGGGGTTACTTTTGTATGTGGATTGATACATTTGGATTCCCTCACTCATCCGATACGAGGAGTTGAGCCGATTTTCGCGTCCGGTTCGACGAGGGAAGAAGGAGTCGGGAGTTCGTCCGTCACCTTGCGCTCAGCGTCCCTCCCGTCCCGCCTTCCCACGGGCGCTGCCGGAACATCACGTCCGAGCACCAAGCATTCCCTCTCGCTCCACAACGGGAGTCATTATTTCCCTCAAATTTCGTACAATTTGCTCTCGCACGTATGGAAAGAAAAAAGCCTCATTCATCGTTTTTTCCCCTCCCTCCCGACCCTCGAGGAACAATACCATTCTAATCTGGCGGGCGAGAAGGGCAAGCCTCGCTCTTCCCCCCCCCCCCCCCCCCCCCCCCCCCCCCTCGAATCCCATCGGCCCACCGCCTTCCGTCCCATCTCGATCACGTTTGAGCCCATCCCGTCCGCCCATTCTCTCTCCCCTCCCACTTCCTCCTCCTTATCGAATAAACAGCAGCTAATACCTTTCTCACTGTTTCTTCCTCGCCGTTCCACCATTACGGGCCGTATCCCATTTCCTCCCATCCTTTGATTCGGGAGGGTATCGTCAAGCGATGGCTCCCACTCCGGGAAATGGAGATAAATACAAAATGGCTCCCCCATTTCCTTACGTGCTTTCCCCTCCTTTTTTCATCCAAACGGAACTCATCCATGGAGTCGACTTCGCGCTCAGTTCACCGGTTCTCGGTATTTTTCCTTCCCTCCCGGACTCCCCGATATCAAACCTGTTGTTTCGCTCCGAAAATTGGTTCGGGGATACCCCGTGCAAACGTAATTTAAGGATAACTCACCCCGGCAACCGAATTCTCGACTCGGCATCAGGATAAAGGGGTTACTCGAGGGGGGAAATTTGAGCTGTGACGGAGGAAGATAATCTGTAGCTTCTATCATTTCGGTGTTTGAGTCTCCTGTCATCATGATCATCACTGAAATCAATCCTGAGATTGTTTCGACGCAGCTGTTCGATCGGTTACTGTATTGGCTAACCCTCTTATATTGGCTTAATTCTTCTTTCGTACACTTTACTCGTTCTGTGTACCTTCTCCTAGACATTCCTCTACATTTCTACCCCTTCACTTCTTCCAGGACTCTTCATGAGACTGTCATGTCTCCAGTTCGTGGTAAGCTGTCCCATCTGCGCTTCAAATTTTTCAGAAGACTCCATTATCTCGGGTCCTTTTGAGGAACTCTTCCTTACTTGATGTGTCTATCCATTTTGTCCTCATTATTCTTCTCTAGCACAACATTTTGAGTGCTTATAGTCTTGCATTTTCTACAACTGCCATCGTCTATACCTCCTTGTCTTAACTGAGTATACTTCAGATATTATTTTAATTAAGTATGTGCTTATTTTAAAAGATTATATTTCCAGCAGTTTGATTTTTCTCAGAACCATGGATTATTCGCCAGGGCTATTCTGCTGATTGTATTTTTTTCCTTTCTCTACGGCGGGATATTAAGATGTAAATTCTATCCTTCATGTCCCTTGTTATCAGCGCATGGTGGATAAAATGGCATCGATATTAATACTATTGCAGTTTTGATTTCTATGCATTAATATTGGCGCAATTTTTCTCATTAATTCTCTGGATCCAAAATTATACCAATGCCACTTACGATATTAAGAATTACTTTAGAGCTCTTCGGCATAAATAGTAATCTAGTATTGCGTCCGATAATAATTAAATGGACAAAAATACGAAATGTTAAATTCACTGTGAAAATATATATTTGGTTTCTAGGATAGAGGCAATAATGGCTGAATTGTAGGCAAAAATCCCTTGAAAATAGCAAAGCACCTCTACATTAAACATTGAACATAACAATTAAGATTTGTATTCATCTGCTACAATTTTTATAAGCGGTATATCGTAAGTGTACTTGACTTCACTTTTCGTGAAGTGAAGTACACTTTTTCACAAGTTTTCTCTACTTCACTTCACTTTCACTTTTCATGTGTGAGGAAAAAGTTTATTTTTAAAACCCTTACATGCCTCATAGGCCTCTCATTCCTAAGATTTTTTATGTCCGATAGTAAGTACATGGTATGGAGCCATGGAACATAAAGAATTTGAATTTCCTATTTTTTAATTCTAACTTTTATGAAATACTGAACTTATATTCTATGATATTTTTTGGAAATTTGACGGGTAAATTGGAAGAAAGAATTATTTAGCATCAATATCGCCCCAAATAATGTTATGATTAGAAAACGGCCCAAATAATAACGTTTGGCCCTGGCCGAGTATTTCTTCATAGAATGCATTTAAAGGCGCACTAGATGTTTGATGAAACAAATAAATTTTTAGCATAATTAACAGGAACCCGGCTCGAAACTTGAGCATACCAGCATCTACACGTGGTTCAGTTGATTTGCGTCTGCGCGTCATCCTGTGAACCACCGTAAAGGCCTCGGCCTTTCCCGGGGACAAATCAAAATCTACCAGCACGTAGCAGACAAAGGACCGAAGAGTTTCGTGTTTTTGCTCATTCATGTGTGCGAGAAATAGTGCTCACACCTCTCTAGCAGCCTACCCGAATGCTCGGCAAACACGGCTTGCCCCTTCTTCGAATCTCCAAAGTCTCCAATCATCGGAACCTTTCGCAGGTGTGGCCCCACGAGTATCAATCTCGTAGGACTCGGGAATGGCTCCCGTAGTAAACGGCTTCGACGGAGACGTTGCTCGCACGGCTTGCTACGTGACCCGGAGAAGATGGGCAAGTGGCGGAGGTTGGATAAGTGGCTGTGAGAGGGGTTGGGGCGAGGATGGGCTCGGGTAGGCTCTCGGAAGGGCGGGCGGGGGATGATTATCGAGGGTGGGAAGTGACGAAATATCAGGATTTTAAATTATAGTGCTGCGTCCGCCGGACAGGTATAGAAGAGACGCACGGTGCCCGCACAGTATTTGGCCTCGTCCGAAGCCACTGTGTCCTTTGAGGCACTTCCTCGTGTTTTATATTGAATATCGGAGAGAACTCTTCCTTCCAAATGCGGGTCTTCAAGTGATCAGGTTGGTGATGTAGCGAGATAAGATCTTTCCTTTCCCATAGTCCGGGTTTGACTCCCAGTCGCAGTTCTTCAGTGTCTACTTGCCTCCACTTCAACCAGTAATTCAACCCGGCAACTCATTGTTATTCTCATAGATTTTACTAGTTTCACCATTCATATTTATTTATAGTAGCTGTAAAGTACTCCAGCTGCTAAGGTTATATCGCTCCGTCGGACCTAAATTAAAACCTAAAACAAAGATAACACCCATGAACGAGGCGGGATTCGATCCGGCGACCTTCGGATCGCCAGCATGACACGTTACTGACTTGGCACCTACGTGGCAGAAATATTTATCTTACTGCCCCACTGAATTCACATAATCGTAAGTACTCACCGGAGACAGTTGATGTGGCAACTAGTGAGATGGCTTCTTTTAAGAGGGAACGGGGTTCCAATAATGGTGGAAGAAGAGATTTTTCATTAGTATTAGAGTGCTGAGAAGAGAGCACTTCGAGTGCAGTGCGCGCCGGACGTTAGATAGTGGACCCCTAGGCGCCTTTCAATAATAGCAGGGTAATGCTGACGCCAGGTTTGCTCCATATTTACTCCATTCACCAAAAACTTATTACCTCAGCCTACTCAACCACCTATCCTAAATTGTGCAAATGACCTCAACTGCAGGTCACCAAGGAGGCTAATTCTTTGAAAATCACGTTCGGGATTAAATTCTTACAATGGTGGTTTTACTACATTTACATTTTCATGATACCCTGTCAACAACCAGGTGTGTGTGTGACAGGGGTGACATTAGGCTTGCGTTATCGACGAGTAAACAAATTCCTCGTGACTACACTTCCGAGTTAACTGTAGGAAACTAACGACTAACATCGTTAGTTTTTCTCTTCTCCATTATGGAAAAATTCCACCAAGTTACCCCGGAAAGAGTTTCTTTTGTAGGAAACTACTTTAGGAATGGAACACAGCGCCCTAACATGTCATACAACCTACATCATACCAGTATTTTGACGGATGTATGGTAACAAGTCTCATAAAAAATTTAATGTTACATGCAAGTAGAGCATGTAAGTAACCAAAAGTAGTAGTAAATATATTACCGGAATTTGTACCTTGTTTTGATCGGTAAAAGTAATTGTGTATGGCTACTAGAGGTTCAGCTCCCAACGCTACATTGCAGCTTATAATATCTGATTATTCCTGTGACAAAATGCCCAATATGGATTTCGAACCCACGATCCTTGTCATGCCATGTTAATACGTTTAGCCTGACCGCTTTACCACTCTTCGCCGCTGCCGGCGCGCACGACATAATTAATAGTTTTTATCAGATTGTTGTCTGCTTATTTGAGGTCCTGCGTGAACGCGATTTGTAAAGTCTGAAAGTATTTTCTTTCTCATCAATCACTAGGGGGCGACGATATACGAGCAGCAGAGGTTTTATTGCGCCACGGAGGATAAAGTGGTGAGGTGTAGGAAGAAATTATAGGGAGTGAAGGAAAATAGGAGAGTTCAGATTGTCGGCGTTATCATATAAACGGAACGAGATGCGACAGGGGTGCCAATACTAAATATCACATCCGACTTGTAGCAGCTACTCTCGTTTTCCCCATGAATGATAGATGGATAATTGGGAGTAAGTACAAATCTAGAGTTTGGAGGAATAATAAAGAGTGACCCGACCTCAGTCTTGGCCCTCTCCTAATGAAAATAGCCAAGAGGTCCGCGGTTCGACATCCCTTTCGACGGACAGTGTATTTGTGAAGTTGTCTTCACTAAGCAGTCAAGTAGGGACCACTTTTCCACGAAAAATCTCACTCATCAGTTTAGAAACCCATAACACCATACTATCCTCAGCGGAAATTCAATTCCGCTAAAAAAAGTGTGAGAGATTTTTGCTGGTAAACTGGTACCTTCTTCAGTGCTGTGAGCATTTCGAGTGCCGTAATCTGTCCGTCGGGTGGGTTAAATCGTGGTACCCCTGGCGCCTTCATTCAAGAGCAGGCTAATGTAGTCACCGGCTTTCTCTCCACTCTTCCTCCGCTCCCTAGTAAATTCCTGCCTCTACACAATAAGCCTTAGTGAGAAATATAATAGAAGGGAAGATTGAAGAGAAGGTCCCACGAGAAAGACCAAGGGACAAATATATAGGGAAAATAAAGAAGGAAGTGAAAGAGAAAACATTCCCTGACGAAGCAGCCGCACAATATATCGCGTTGTAAGTCCGTTGTAAGTAAGTTGTAAACGTGTTGTAACAAACTTCCTGCAGATTCACAACCTTGTTACAACGCACTTCCTTTATAACTCACTTCCAACGTAGTTGCACAGCATTTGCAGCGTGATAAAGCGCGTTGTAAGCATGTTGTGAGATCATCATTACAATACACTTTCGTCCACCCTCAACAACGCAGTTAAAACGCGAAGCCAACGCGGTTAAGGAGGTTCCACCGTGAATCCGCGATTCAAACTACCGTAAAAGAACTATGTTATTTAATGAATAAATACCGATCCAGAAAAACACCTATATGGAAAATCATCTATAGGGTAATAAGGCATACACAGTAATTCTATGAGTATGCTATTATATAGCGTGTTGTAGTGGCATTCTATTTTTTACAAGCCCTTTTAACTCATTTTGACTTCGGAACATGACTGACGTGTTGTTGCCACGTTTAATTTACAAAATGAGAATACATTATGAGAATACGTATTCTTAAATAGGTTAAATACTTTGTTACTTAGTTTTAAACTATTCCCTAGCAAATACAACTCTTTGTTTTAAATATTAATATTTTTTTAAATTGTTTGGCAACAATGACGCTGCTACCATTTGAAAGCATTGCTATTAATTACACCATGTCAATAACCAATGAAATATTTAAATTACATAAGAAATATAAGAAGGACCTTGGCAAGGTATATTCCTAAATTAAGTTAGTAAATAGGCTTGTAAGCACGTTCCATCCCAAGTACCGTTGCCAACGATAACAAAATACTGTAGCGCCACTTTCATGTAACTAAGACTTTTCTGCTTTTTTTCGAGCAAACATTTATTAATATCAATTAAACAAGTAGAATTGGTGAATTACTACAAGTAGTTTTTTCGTCAAAACGACATTTCTCTTTACATTATTAATCTGCAAATTTTACTGCAAGAGCCATTCTCTGCTGTATAACCACGTATAAAATAGCTGATTTTCAGCGTTTTTTTTCTTCGAATATATGATGGAAATGCCTAATTATTTTATTGCCAATCGATAGAAGGGCCAAAAAATGAAGTATCCTGAAATTTTCACAAAAATGACATGTAGTTCATAATTCGTCGGAGCCTCCTTAAGCGCGTTGTAGGTCTGTGGAGAAAACGTACTTGCAACGCACTATCTCGCGCAGCCCGCTATGGATTCGTAACATGGGAAAGCTCGTTGTAAAGTTTGTTCTTATGGACTGCCACGTTATTGAAGAAATTCTTATTTTTCTCTCCTGGAGTTGAAATAACATCACTTATGTATATTCACAACGATCATGCAATAATTCATCCACAAAATGGTAATTTGGTAAATGCTTTAAGAGCGAAAAATACCCCAGTGGCTTTTAGTAAGTTAATAATCACAATCGAATGAATTCCAGCCAGCAGCCGTATATGCCTCCCTACCTGATATTTTTACACGAAAGTGTTACTCAGTTGACAGGAAATAGGTCGTATAACTTAGGTGAATGCTAGGTTAGGAATGTAGTTTAGGCAGTTGTTTCTGAATGAACAAGAAACATGACTGGTGCAATTAAATTAACTGTACTAATATTATGTAAATAAAAACTTATCACTCTCTATTTGCAATAATTTGTTTTAATTTTGATGCTAGATGCACTCATGCAAGGTACTCGAGAGTGTTTTTTATTAACCATTCGATTGTGTACATAGATCGAGTTCCACGTGCATATGTGCTCACAACATACACGATAATAGCAACGCGGCTGTAACGGACTTACAACGCGCTTACAACGCGATTCTTCGAACACAGAAACGGGGTTACAACGTACCCACAACACACATACACGGTGATGGCAACGCGGTTATAGCGCACTTACAACGCATTTGCAACGCGTTTACAACCGACTCTGTCCAAGCTTTACAAGGTTACAACGCACTATTCGTGGCAACAGCAACACACCTCCAACGAGTTTACAACGCGGTAAAGTGCGTGAAGAACAACGTACTTGAAACGTACTTCCTTCGTCAGGGTACCAGGGCGTGAGGGAATTAACACTGAATAGGGCAGAATGGAGGGCTGCAGTAAACCAATCCTAGGATTGAAATACTGATGATGACACAATAAGCCACCTATTTTAATTGGCGCAAATGGCCTAATCCGTCGGGCATCTGTCACAAATAAATAACCAACTAATATCTCACCCTCGGCCGGGATTCAAACTCGGAATCTTGGTGGCTAATACTCCAGCCATTACACCAACCCGATTCCTTAATTTCTTTCCCGAGCTGACTGGGGATCACAGTATCATTTATAGGAAACCGCAAAGGGTCCCCGACCCCCGCGCGAGGTACACGAGGGCTGCTCTGTTGGTTGCGATCCGAGGCGTGGCGCTTGGTTTGAGTGTGAGGGGATGGCTGGGACGGGGCCGCGGCTTGGAATGCGATTTAATCCGCGGGGGGCGTGTATTCGATCTCGGGGAGAGAATAAGGGAGAGTTGATCGATTGGTGGATGAAAGTGTCTTCGGGAGAGACGACTTATGGCAGAAAGAAGTTGTAGTAGTAGTTATTCTTGGGAGGCGACCGACAACTAATGTCATTCGTGCCATTCATGGTTGGTGGGTGATTGGGTGGAGGTGGAACATTCTTCAGGGAACGGAGGAATGATGGATAGAAGTACACCGCAGGCATTAGGGAACTCTGAACGATTGGCGCCAAGGGATCCTTGGTTTACGTCCCATCCGGCGGACGGAGTTCTGACACTTAAGTGATTTCAACACTGATCATAATTGGTAACAGTTGTGCCACTGAGAATTCATTCCCTCTGCCAGGATTCGTTCCCGAGCACTTGGATTGGAAAACAAGTACTCTAGCCAACACACCAATCAGATCGCCGTGTGGAACAAAGAGATTTGGCAACTCTGCCGAGAGTACGGAAAATACGGAGGAGTTAGCAAGGGAGGGGTTACGGAGGAGTTAGCTATTCTTTATTGGTTACGGTTATATACTCTGACTGTGACCTGAGAATGAATGTAAAATGGCTATTATGACATTACCTTAAACTTATGTACAAGAAGACTTGTTTGAAAAAAATTATACATTTGGCCAGTGTTTAGCATAAAAAAGCTGATGTTCCAATCTGATTGATCTCTTATACCCTCCAATCATGGGTTAAACCACCTTTTTTTTTCTCGGAAGCGAAATCGGTAGCGTTGTAATCAAGAATCCCAAAACTTACATTCGCAGTCCAAAAGTTCCCCTTTTTGGTGCTCGTTAAAATCCTAACGCATAAAAGACCAACGCGGAGGACAATCCTAAATATTTGTATCTTCCTGCTCATCACGCCTCGATAATCTCGACATGTAATTCTCTTATTTGTAACTCAAGCTCATGGTAACTGGCTCCATTATGTACGTACATTTTTGTAGAGAACGTGATATCTATTCCTGTACGTTTTTCGTAATCCACATCTCGGTGGATAAGTCTGGCATTGTATTTTTAAGGTATTATTGTGGATAAAGTGGCATAAATTTCAGTAATATAAATAAATATTAAAAAGGACGCGTAATAATTTCAATTGGAACTATGCTAAACTCTCCCAGTCCAGATAATGAATTTATTAGGCCAAGTAGCGTTATAAACGATCCCGTTACACGACCATATGAACTCTTCAGCTCTGTCCTGGAGGATTATTTTTACCTATCATATGGGGATATTATTACCATGTTAGTTCTAATAACATTATATTTACTATTCCGATTGTATTATCTATGCCATGGAAAACTATATCTGCAAATAAATTCCCGAAATTCCCATTATTATAACCTTTTGTAAAGCATTCCCGTGGTACTGGCCGGTGTGACGAATCATATCATTTGGGCCGGGAATTCTCACGCACTGATGTATCGCTTTCTGCACAACCTGCACTATACACAGCCAAGCAAGCGAAAGATTTATCAAGAAAATTAAATATCATATTTATGCTATTGCATATTTTTGATAATTTGGAACATGAAAAGACCGATTTGTCATAGGGGAGGAAAAGAAATTCCTTCGGAAATTTTATTGAAATTTCCCGCAGCAATTTTTTCCTAGTGAAGGTATTTGAAGTTCTCCGAAAAGGATTGAAACAAAGTAGCATTACGTCACTACGGGCTCTATCTTGGTTGATGGTTTTCGGGCGTCTTTCCGCGTTTTCCCACATCAAAGAAACCCTAAAAGTATCAATCTCTTGATCTACGTGGAAGCCTTCGTTTTAACGAGTTCTCCTATCTCCCGAAAGTAGTAAGTTGTAAGGGAAAGTTCCGGGTGAGGCTTGCAATACCTACATTACATGAATCCATACTGATTTTTCTTCATTCCACATTGAACAGATGATTACATGCTCATCGGTAGATCATTATGCAGTTGATTGGCCTGTTACATTTATCGTTATAACTCTTACTGACTGTACGTCCTGGAATTCAGAGTGTATTTTTTCCGACAAGGATTTGTTAAGAGCGACCATGGTAAGCTCAATATGCCGCTAGTCATCCAAGTTTTCCGGCAAAAAATCGATCTGGAGCTCGGATTGAAATTAAGGTAACGGTATTTTGTAAATTTGCCAAGCCGCAACAAAAAATACCTATCAGGAGCATCACTCGCTGGTAAGCAGCAGGAAGTTTGAAATTTCTCATACAAAATACAGTGATCTCTTATATAGGGAAAAATATTGTTTACTGCGATTAAATTTACTTTTACTTATTTTTGAGCTTATATATGTATAACTGGCTCATAGAATGGTATTGATTATTCAACAAATAACTGAACACCTGGGATAA
This sequence comes from Platycnemis pennipes, assembly GCA_933228895.1. NCBI lineage: Eukaryota > Metazoa > Arthropoda > Insecta > Odonata > Platycnemididae > Platycnemis > Platycnemis pennipes. The sequence continues at coordinate 53,027,506 of OW121846.1, forward strand.
AGTGAAGTGCTTTATTTCTTGTTCCAAAATATGAAAAAGGCCTCCATATTGGTGACTTTTTTGACTGGAGGAGTATGCACGAAAACGTTTTTAACGCCGAGATGATTAAAGATTTCTATTTCATTTTTACCGATTTCAGGATACTGCAGACTTCGCCGCCACTCAGAAGCATGACCACCAACGTTGCTTGCGTCGAGAACAAATGATTTGCATCAGTCATCTGTTCATCACCCTTTTCTCCATGTACCCATCCTTACAGGTGAGTATGCAGTATGTATACAAGCATTGAATTTGACAATACGTTGGAGGCGACTACATACCTAATATACGTAGGATAGGCAATGGGAAGGGGTATAGAGCACAGATTAGAACGAACGCACAGTTAGTGAGGAAGATGAAATAAAACAAGATCACATTGGAACACGCATGTTCGGCTGCGCCGGGACTCGGGTTATCAGTGAAACACTCGAAATCTTGCGACTAGAGTAGTTTCTATCGGGGGAGGCGGCTGACAGCACAGGTCACTCAGAGGAACAGAGGGCTGAAATCGAAAAAAGCTGGCCAAAATTCATATCTCCTATGTTTTTCAAACTAGGGCAATGAAAGATTCTTAATATTATACTAGTTAGGTCTCAAACTTAAATACAATGAATCGAGCCCATAGACTAGTCACGGACCACTTTAAGACAGAATTGCGGAAGCCATGAAATCCACTCGCTAGAAGTCGAACGGACGGCCAATTAAAATTTGAGTCGTACTCAATAGGATGCGTGCTTATTTTTTTGGTCTGATAACATGATTAAAATATTAATTAAAAAAATGCACAATAATTCTTCAATAACGTGTTGTTAGGAAAAAACTCTACCAGTGAATATGGCAGGAAATAAACTAGGTAAGAGGAAGTGGTACGAATATTGCTTCGAAACGCTGGAAAAGCTGTTTTTCAATTTACGAAAAGATTCTGAAGTGAGGAACATAGACCGCGGTTGATGTATATCGTTTTCCAAAGATATTTAGCAGACTGGCTGAAATTTTATTTTTTATTGAAATACTTACATATAAAGCATGACTTCGCGGTAATTTTTCATCAAAAACACCAGATCCGCAACATAGGATCGTTTCTGTGTGGAAGTGAAATTATTTTCATCAAAATTTCATGCAAGAACCCTAATAACGTTTTTTATTATTTGATTTCCAACTGCTCGATGCGGGATTCAGATGAGGTCATACCTCGGCAAAATTACATATCCCTTTTACCTTTTTCACTTGAACACCTTTCCACGATTCAATCTGGGGTTTCCTCTTAACGTAGGACGAGTGACCTTGGCTGAGGCGAATTACGGTGGTAAGGACAGGAGTAGACTAAAAGAATTGGCGAAAGGATGTGATTGAACGCAAAGGTTACTCTCGTGCAGTTGCGATGGTCACCTCGCGGGACTTAAGCAGACATGATACGGAAGGTGTCTGAACGCTTTACGTTTACACGTTGTCATGCAGTAATTTTCGTAAATAGTAAATAGTCATGCTATTTACTATTTATAAAAATTACTGCGTGGCAATCGCTAGTAGATGCGTGAAAAACTCAGTAAGAGAGAGAAGGCACGAAGAACAATCATGAGAAAATTGAGATGATGAGACTCTCCTGGAAAAAGAAGCGTAAAACAAACGTAAAAATAAAAGAGCGAAAAGCGGGGCTATTTCAGCGCTTCAATTCTTTGGACAGCATCTTGAACGTAGTGCGAAAGATATCCCCCTAGCAGCGGGGGATAGCTCTGAGGAAATAGGCTTTTATGAAGAGATGAGGGCGTCTGACAGGAACGTTTGCTGAAATCGTTGACATTATCTGAAGTGCCTTTCTTTAAGAGCTAGCTCTTGCCGAATCCGGGTTTCTCTCCACCCTTCCTCCGTACTCTGAAAACTACTTCCTTTACACAGTAACCTGTTAATGTAGAACTTTAAAATTCTGTAAAATATAAAACATATGTCGGTCGCCTCCTCCAATTACCTACAACTGCAAGAAACGTGAAATTGTATCGAAAGTGGATAGAAATCCATGAAAACACTCCCTGACCAGTATAATACCAATAATTTAGTTCACAAAGCTCTTTTGAAGGACGAAATAATTTTGAATTAAAAATATACAAAAAGTTTTTATTGAAATATGTCAAACAGGCTTATTAAGGTGGCTATTCTAAACCATAAATCGAGTTGATCTCCGAAATTAACGTTTTATAAATCATGAATAATCATCAGGCAAAATCTTAATGCAGCTCTCCACCCGATTATCCTTCAAGTTAATATCTTAATATTTAAGATATCTCTTCCCTTTCACATCCTTCATCACTTGCTCAAATTACGGATGCACCGTAGTAAAGTAAATAAATGGAATTCAACTCATCATTGCGGAAAGGGGTGGGTATCTCTGGAAGAGATAGAAAAGGAAGAAAGAGACACATCGGATTGTCTTTTCATGTTTTTCGTAAGGAAAAGTTCCTCCTGCCACACACACTCGCAGTGGCTTGCAGGGTATTGCGTACATCTTCATCTACATGATACCCTGCAAGTCACCATAAAGGTGGGTGGCAGGGGGAATGTAGATGAAAAGTTGGTGGGTGGCGATGGCGGTGTAGACCAATAGGTATAGCTTATGACCAATGATCACAAGTTATGGGTTCATACGTATTGGTATACATGGCTTCTTTGGTCTTGCATAACGAAGCTGAGCATTGTATGGACACAGAACTTTCTTGAAAACAGTGATCTTTCGAGGCCACGAGTTTAATGCTCCATTTAGAACATATGTAATGAGTCCTAGTTTCTCCGACCATAGGAACTTTGATTTGAGCATTTTTTCAGTTGGGATTTGTTCTTATATTTTGAGCAAACACAGAGGGTACTCTTTTGCTAGTAGAGTGGTAGAAGCTTCATTATATTTCAATGTACATACTTAAACTACATGATTACCATCGTACTATCTAACTTAGGCTTAACGGAGTCTAGCATTCTGAACCCCTAGCGGCGAGGGTTGAGTAGCACCTGAAAACGTTGGCAAGAATGGGCCCTATGGCGAGGCTATGATACAGAGGAGACCTTATTAAGCTGAAAATTTAACTTTTCTGGGCGTCACCTGATGGAACCATTGCATAATTAGGTAGAAATAAACACCAGTACTTTGCACGGTCCCACCATTTATTGAGTGGTGTGATATGCGTACAACCGGTTTATCCTTTTTACGACATCATTAGATAATGTAGCCCTGACAAAATTCTGGTGCTTACTTTAAACTAATTCATTAAGTTTGCACGCCGGGATAGCAACAGATATTTCTTTACGATATCCCATGGCGGGATTCGAACGCCAGACGCTTAGATCTACATCTACACGATACCCTGCAAGCCAACGAGAGGGTGTGTGGCCGGGGTTAAGATCAGCGAGCATGCACTATTGTCATGCAAACAATCAACTATACGATCTCATGCAACTAGATTGTTAGTATCTATAGTATTTAAGGGATTAATACATGCATTATGCGCTACAGACTACTCTAAAATATTTCCCCTGCCTATCCCTTTGCTATGCTGCCTATTCTGTTCTCGTAGTACGGGGGAAAAAAGGACATTTTGAATCTATCAGTACGACAATCTATCTCTCTAATCTTATTTATCTGGTCGAATCTCGGTATCGAACCTAGGAATCATAATACGCTGGTGTTTTTAATGCGTGCCTCACATCTTCAGTAAAGCTCTCCGATTGAAATTTCTCTAATAGATTTAATCTGTACTTAACCTACGATCTGATAGTGATTCCCACACTAATTCTTGCATTAATGCTGAAATACTACTCAACGTATCGCAGCACCTTTTAACGAACCTAGCTGTTCTACGCTGCTCACCGTCTAGTTCTCTGATCAAACCTTATTCATTCGGATCACATGCACTGGCTGCATACTCAAGGTGGGGCCTAACTAATGAAAAGTAACATCGCTCTTTTGTCTTCTCATCACATTTCCCAAGTACTCTTTTTATAAATCCTAGATTTCTCTTCGCTCGGCCGCATATTTCTTGGACATGTCTTCCCCACGATAAATCTTTAGTGATTGTTACACCTAAACACCATATGGTTTCAACGCTTTCGATCTTCGTGTTAGTAATTTTATAGGATCGCTCTACCGAATTATTCCTCCTCCAAAAATTGATAGCTACACACTTTTTAAGGTTAAGTTCTAACTGCCATTTGTCGCACCACTCTTGAATTGCATCTACATCCTTGCTAAGCGATTTCCTGTCTTCTTCTTTTGATGTACCCCTATACACTACCGCATCGTCTGCGAAAAGTCTAATCTTACTACTAACTACGGTACCCAAATCGTTTATGTATAAAAGAAATAGAAGCGGACCTACTACGCTACCCTAGATTCGCTAGCCGGGGCTTTACCGGCCTCAGTGCTAGCTATTTTTCAAATTCTGGTGGGTAAATCTCACACCCGCGATGGCACTTTCGTGAGTATGGAAACAGTTCAGACCTTTTGCTCAGGCCACGGACTTCTGGGACCCGGGAAATGCTAACTATCCGGGTGGACAGACCCGGGACCCCACAATCCCTAGAAGACGGAGCATACACCACGAGGGTCCGTGAGGGCGTTGAGGCCCACTCACATCCTCGCTTCTCCGGGTAAGGCTCGTTCGATCCGTAACATTTACCAGCAGACGTGCCACTGACAACCCTTTCGGTCTCTGGCAGCGATTGTTAATTTACTTAAATCCGTTAATTATGGATCTGTCACCTTCACCGGGAGCTGGCGATGACTGACCGAAAATTTCTCGCCCGGGGGGTTTGCGAGGGATGCGGGAACGGGGGGTGGATGAGGGACAACACGCCTGAAAGAGAAAGGGTCCTCCCCCCACGCTTGCGTTCTCGGAACACCCGTTCACGCACCCGCCCCCCACACCCTTTAACGACAAACCCCAACACTTCCCCCACAGCCCCCGAGGAAACTTAGTCTCACCGTTCATCTCTTGATTTTTGTTCTCACATTTCATCCGATTCAATTTCCGCTCGCGTCTGACATTTCAGTCCATCGCATCCAGTTCCCTCGGAAGTTGGAGAGCTCATGGTGCCCTCTCGCGAGTGACGTAGCTTGGAGAAAAGTGTTATTTTCCATCTGAAAGGTCGCGCTTGAGAGTGCGAAGTGAGTGCTTTTGCGCCGAAAGGGAAATGAGTTAATCGGGGAATTAGTTGGACTCAGAAGACAGTCTGCCAAATATACGAAACAATATAATGTTGCGAGAAGAATGGAAATGTGACTGTGCAATTCGATGCATTGGGATGGGGTTAGCTCGACTCATAAAGGGAGTTAGCGAGATTAATAGTTTTAGGAACATGCAAGGTACCCACCCGAGTTTACTTCTGCTGCCAAGGAGATTGCTAGGCTCCCTCAAGTCATTTCAAGGTTCAACCCATAAAATAATATAATGCACCTAGACGCTACAAAGATGCATTAAATGCAAACCTTTCCTTCGAATTGTTGGACACTACTATAGAACCAAGGGCTGATAGGTAAAGGGTTGGGGTGGTGGATAGAGTACTGGCTTTCCATTCCGACGCCCGGGTTCTAATTACGAATTGTCTAAAGGCTGTTTAATACGGCGAATGATCATGCGAATGAAATCATGTGCATGAAGTTCATGCGTCGTGTAATACGGAAATCTCCTCGCATGAAATTCATTCGCATGATTCCTTGAATGATCGCGTGATACGAGCGCACGACGTCCGTCTTTGTTTTATGAGCGGGTAGAAGAGGATTCAAATCAGTGTAGGACGAAAGCCAACTATAATTGTATTTCGGAGCTTTTCGTACTTATACAATTAATTGGCGTGCCCATGGAGTATATGTAATCTAATGTAATTCTTATAGGTAATTTCTATAGGCATTCACCTGGCGAAGTTCTTCAATTAATCATGCTTTGGGCATGGGTTGAGTTGAAAATAATATATTACGTAGGCATTCTATGATTTTGATAATTCTTGTGACAAATACATATAGATCAATGAAGTATTATAACAGAACATGAAAACTATAACCGAAAACAATGCATTGAAATATCTACATCAGCACTTTTCTGTTATCTATCATGCCATTTATGAAGATCACTTAACTCTTGTTTGTTATCACAGCTACCACGAACTGGGATAAATAAAAACAAATAGCACTTATCTAACCTCTAAAACTCTATCTTATTTAAATGTAAATATTACACCTCTCACAATAGATACTCCTACACACTTTAAGCATAATTTATTTTTATTTTTGATATTTTATATCCCTCATGCCCCTCATGAATTCTTGCTGAGTAATCAGGGAATGTTATAACCGCATACGGTCATGGATACGATTCACCCGTCGCTAAAAAATTCTTAGCGTGACAGCCAGCTGGAAACGAATCGTAAAATATCAATATAATTATAAACATGTATACCTAAGGTTGAACAAGGATCTCTTGTCACAGAAATTGCTTCTCTGGTCGTCGTTTCCTATCTTTCATAATCACGCCTGGTGAGATTTAATATAGTATGAAATTGCTCCAGCGTCTTTCTTAATAAATTACGATAGGCCTCACATTTCTATAAACACAGTTTATTTTGTATCAGGCCTAGCGTACCTCGACCTCCATTTCTCCTCTCTCCTTCAAGCTTTCTCCGGAGAAAATTGTGGCTGCCACCGTTGTAATGGACACTGTACCAGTAGATGCGAAGATTAAATCATACCGATCCATTATTAATAGCTTTACTTCACTTCAAATAAACTTAAACCTCAATATCTAAAAAGCTTTGTATAATGAATATTATAATTACTAAATATACACCATAATTTATTTCATCTATCACGTATCACCTATGAACTAGGCAGAAGACGTAAACAAACAATTCCGACCATCGATACAGCTGCGTTGGTCGGAATTCTCCCGTGAATCGATATGTACTATCGATAGGCCTACCATTGTGCATCCTTTCTGCACATAACATTCAAGGAATTAATTCGAATAATCATTCGCCGTGTAAAACGCCTTAAGCGGAAGCAATTTCAGGTCATCCCTAAATTAATTTGCGAATGAATTCATTCGCATGGTCATTCATCGTGTAAAACGGCCTTAAGATAATGCAGGTCCCAACTTGAGTACCCCAAGGCATCTCAAATTTCAGAACTCCGCTCATCTCATGGGAAGTTATACCGCGAACCTCTTGGTGCCTTTCGAAAAGATACATCTACGTCTACACAATACCCTGCAAGCCACCATAAAGGTAGGGGATGAATTCACACTAAACATGCATTACATATCATGCATGAAAAGTATTAGTAAATATTATTTAGTCTACACTGTACAATTATAATAGAAGATAAAAGTAGCAAAGCAAACATGAAAAAACATGCTGTTAGATGGGTTAGCTTAAAGTTCTTATACCAACAGCAACTACCGATGCTATCCATTAATACGCTTGTATTTATACTATTGGATGTATTTACAGCTATTCATATCTCTAATTGTGCGAGGAAAGTAGGGTATTTTGAATCTGTCAGTTCGGCAATCAATTTCTATAATTTTATGATTATGTTCTCGTCTACCATAGTAAGTTGGAGTTCGCAAAACATTTTTAACGTCATCAGAGATTATATATTTTCTTTGAATTTATTGAAGACATCACGCCTAAATTTCAACCTACAGTCTGACAATGATTCCCATTTTAGTTCATCTAATAGACTTGTTACGCTAATATAGCTATCTTAACGTCCCCTTACAAATATTGTCGATATTCAATGCACACGCTCCAGTTCATTATTTAGGTATATTTCTCAATGATCCCATATACTCGTAGCGTATTCCAAATGAAAGGATAGGGTAAAGCCGAAGCCTTCTTTCTTTCTCCCTTCCTCCAATGCCTAAATTATTACCCATAATCAAAAACCCAACTTTTCCCATTGGAGCAATTTACCTCAGATGTCGGTTGACTCTCCTAACAAAAACAACGAAAACCAAGGAAAAACGATACAGATGAAACGTATGTACATGCATATCGATCACTTGATAACACACTAATACCAATAATTTTAGCGGTGCTGAAGTTGTGACTTAAATGAGGTTCATTGTATTAATTGAGCATAAATTTGTTACGAAACGGATAACGAAGTGGTATGGAAGGTTACTACAACTCGGGTATTATACTGCCCTTTCATCGCTTGTTAATTTATGGAGTAAACGAAGCTTACGTCTCTAGAAAATAATATCTAAAGCATGCACCTCCACTATATCACACTTATTCTGGACATTGACTGGCGTAACGATAATTAATTTAATTAATACGGCTACTTAGAGAGCATCGGCTAATGAGACCTAATAAATCCACTGAATTAGAAGAATATAAATGCTAGTCGATTTGACTGAATGAGTTACCTACTGCGCTCTACAAAATAACACAAGTCATTCTCTTGCATAGGAAAGGAGATAAGTTACTGACACTGTAATTCTACCAGTTTCCTAATTTTGAAAAGCAGTGAAGACCAAGGAGATCGGGTTGGTGTAGATGCTAGGACACTAGCCCGTGCTTGAATACCGACAGAAGTAGATTTATCAGCTGCATCCTTGGGTTATTCGTGGAGCGTTCCCCACGTTCAATATTTCGTCCGTGAATGGGACGTGGCGTGAAACTCTTGGCTCATTTAGTTTAGGAGACTAGTTTAGAGACTGATTCCAACGCCGGGTTTCTCTCGACAATTCCTCCACTTCCCAAATTCCTTTCTATCTTTTTACAAATACCCACGCATTCTAAATAGCACAGGAGACCGTACTTGTCAGAAGCCTCCCCTAATAGTTACAGTATGATCCAAATGAACGCAATACTAATGTAGATCATGATGTAATAAGAAATATACAACAGCGAGTGTGTCAGAGATTATCCTTTGATTACTGTTGAGCCATTTCTTTGGAGAATAAATTACTTAAAAACAGTTTCCGTTTTAAATCGCGTCAACTAAATTACCGTGGGCAACCGTCGTCATGGTTCAGTCTCCACTCGAGGCAGACGTGTCGGCTTGGTGCTCCTTTTACGAAAGGCAGGCGTTTGAGTGATGTGCCCAGTTTAACCGGAACAAGTGTGTCCACTTTGTCCTCTTTCCCAGTGCTTTATACATTAACAGATAATCTAAATATGGCAGATTGCGGTGTGTGCAACTCCACTGTTCAGAAGCGTCAGCTGAAAATTGTATGCAGTGTATGCAAACTGTGTCAAAATGTCAAAGGAGGACATTGACTACATTTCATCGGAGAAACAGATTTGGCGTTGCCATCCTTGTGCCGAGGAGAAACGCCGGAGTATGACTGCCATTTCGTCTGCAGAATCTGGAACTGCGAGTATTTCTCAGGTCATATTCATGCTAGACGAAGCTGCGAAGGAGAGAGCGCATGGAGGAGGACTAAAACGGTGCAATTGAGTTCGTTCACACTAAAATTGACGATAATAAGTTGGTGTTACAAGAAAATACTGCTAAAATCAGGGAGTATTTAGCAGTAATCGAAAAACTTAGGAAAGAAAATGTGGACCTTAAAGAGCGTGTGTCACAGGTAGAAAAACGGGTCGATGACTATGAGCAAAGCCTTCGCTCAAATGTCCTTGAGGTTCACGGTTTTCCTGAGGAGCATAACGAAAATACCCTCGAGGTCATTAAGAGCGTAGGGACTGCCCTTGTTATTGCTTTAACGGACGAGATGGTGGACACCTGCTACCGTATGAGAAAGAAACGCGAAGGGGGAGGACCCCGCGGAATATTTGTCAAATTCGTCTGAAGAACCACCAAGGAAGAGGTGCTAAACAATAGGCGGGTGAAGAGGACCCACTGAACCCGCACTTAGGCTTGTCAAATGACACACCAGTGTATATTATCGAAAGCCTAGGTCCTGGAAGGAGGAAACTCTTCGCCGCAGCACGCGAGGTAAAAGCTGAAAAAGGATATAAATACCTCTGGATTAGACATGGGACAATTTTGATGAGAAAGAAAGAGAAAGATCCTGTCATATCACTAAAATCGATTGCCGATCTTGATAAACTGTAATCTTTTACTTCCATTCTTGTGTAACGCATATCTATTCATATTCGTGAGTCATAATTTATTGTTTTTTCTTTCTCAAGATCTGGTATGTTACACGTCGTTATATGCGTTCTTCAAATTCATTTGATTGAAAAAATTATGTATTTCAGTTTAAGCAAGGTTACTTTAAATTCATTCTTAATATGACTCAGAGTTGTGAAGAATACTGTTCAATTGAAGACGTTGAGGCCCGTGGTAATATTATGATTATGCATCAAAACATAAGGAGTTTACGAGCAAATTTTGATAATTTTGTATTACAACTTGGAAATTTAAAATATAAGCCTCCCGTAATAATTCTGTCAGAAATATGGATAAATGATTATGAAGTAATGGCTTATACATTAAATTGATATAATCATTTTGTTAAATGTAACAATAATTACAGAGCTGGCGGAGACTTAGAATCTTTGGACTTAGAATCAAATATGTACTAATATACAATGTACTAATGTACTAATGTACAATGTACTAATATAAAAATGTATATACTAATTATAGACTTCAGTCTCAGTCAATGAATGATTTCTTTAAAGAATTGCATTGTGTTCTAGATGGCTCTAGAGCTTGGAATTTAATTGTTATTGGCGACATAAATTTATGCCTTCGGAGCCAAAATGAAATATTTATCAATATGAAACGATAATGGCGAACCATGGCCTTGAAAAATTGATAGGCACTCCTACAAGAATTACGAAATACACTAAGTCGTGCATTGATCATGCATTTTATAGGAGTAGAGATAATTTGGAATGCAGGGGATAAACGCTAGATCTAGGTATAACCGAACATCACCTAATCTTATGTGATTTGAAATTGAATGCAAGGAGTGAATGTGAAAAGGTGATCGATGAGTCACGTGTTCGAATTGATCTCCATTTTTTGTATGATTATTTTCGTAAATGCACCTGGGTGGTGACTATTCGTGGTGGAAACAACAAATCCAACTGAATACTCTGTTAAATTGAGGTCAAAAAAAGATATTTCGATGTTGGGTTTAGGTACTGTAATACCTAAGCCCAGTAATGAAGATTTTAAACAAACACATGTATATCTTGCACCAAAGTTGTTCTGCTCCCTTCCAGTCGAACTGTGAAATCAAAACTCCACGGCTATATTTCTGGGAAAATTAAAGCAATGGCTGTTATCCAAGGAGAGTGATGACGTGGAAAAATTATTAAAACTTGTTGTGTGATCTCGCTGGTTCAGAATATGTAATTTCTTTTGTATTTAGATTGTTAAATTTTTAATTTTTATTCTGTCAGTACTGTTATATTTGTTTATGCTTCATTCATCTCATTCATTCATTTTTTTAATATTTCATTGTTTTGAACACAATGTTTGAATATATAAAGTGTTTATTAGCCACTAGGTATACATTATTTGTATACATTAGCACCAGCCGCTGCTTTCAATAGTTGATGATGGTAACCCCAACACAGGTTATCCTCTGGGGTACCTATATGCCCCTCTAAAATTATGTCTTTTGTATTCTTTGTATTTGTATGCTTTATTTTTTCTCAGTGGTCGAATAAAAATTATTATTATTATTAATTGGCAAGGGAGCTCATGGAACCCTTGAAAATAACGTCCTTGCATCCATCTGCTAAATTCTTCCTTGAGCTTCCCAAATGCATGAACGACCGCGCGGGAAACAGCCTCGTTCAATCGTCATGCTTTCATCTATGCATTTTCAAACTGCGCAATCAATTGCCTCGCGTAAAATGCCTTTTCTCTACGGCTACTCACGTCTTATTGGGTGCGTTGAAAATTGCCAGTTTCCGAAGAATGCCGTAGCCGTGCGACGCGGTAGGGGGAAATATCCGAGAATAAGATATTCATCGCTTCAAATTTGCGAATGCACCACAAGGAACGCGCGAGATCCCTTAACTCCACCCTTCCCCTGACTCTTCCCTCCCCCCGCCCCGCACTTCCTGCCACTAGTCTCTACAGCACCCCTACCCAAACCCCCCCTCCCCTGCTTTGCCATTACCTCCCTCCCCCGCCTTCTACCCTCCCTCCCCCACCCCTCCGACTATTTTGCTCCTCTTCACTCGCAATCATGCGATGGACAAGCAGTGTTTTTCCTTCACGGACCACTAATTTCTCTCGTCCAGGTGCTTACGTTCGGCCGACCTCAAACGGCTGCAGTCCCGAATGTATGGTTAATTTTTCCTGCCGGAGGATATCGACGAAACAGCAGCGTAAGGCACGAGGGCTGGAAAACAAAAGGTAGCTCCTGCTACCGCACACTCTTTATTGGAATCCGGTCGTTTATCCTCTGGGAGGTAGCGACGAGCTCCAAGCGTTCGTTTAACACCCTGAGGGATCAAGACTAACCCATGCATGCTAGATAAATACAGATTGCTAGCCTACGCATAGAGGTATATTCAGATATATATTTAGATAAATGCCATTATAACCTATAAGCCCTTTATTAGTATGTAGATCGGAAATTTTAAAAAAATTCACTTCGCTCGGTACAAGCAAAAGTTATGTTTCGGAAACTATTAGTTAGTCTATGCAGGTACTATTAACCACCTATCTTCATGTGACCCTATTTTTTAACATGCTTCCATGTTAGCCCACTTGGTGATCTTCACCCCCTGCCACACACCCTCGCGGTGGCTTGCAGGATGTTGCGTAAACGTAGATGTAGACGACTGGGCCCGGGGTCAAGTCTACTGTGCGCGCCTATACTAGTTAAGCCCAGCTGCGAGATTTTCCGTGCGAGAAGACTGAGAAATCGCATGGGACACTGGGGAAGGAATTACTCGATCCTCCGTCTTCGAATCACTACTGAGGCAGAGACTTTTGATCAGTACATTGGTTCGCATTTGGATTCCTTGTGGAGAACGCTTCCGAGGACAATAGTAGGGAGCAGCCCCAAAATAACTGACTATTTAAAAACTATTATGCTACTCTGCATTCTGTAAGAATTTAGTGTCAAATATAGCCAGAGTTTCACGTGTCTCGTAACTGCATGCTCAATATTTTCCTCGGGGTGGTAGCATTGGTACTCTTGGTTTCATGAAAGTAGTGTGTAAAGGAACTATTATTCTTTTTTACATGCCTGAAAGTAAGTGTTCTTTATGATTGATAATGCATGCCTGGTGATCGTTCCCCACCATCAACACACCCTTGCGGTGGCTTGCAGGGTTTTATGTGGATGTAGATGAGTGCAAGGTGAGGCATCAAACTCTGGATATCCTGGCATCTTTCGTGAAGAGGAGGCAATCTCGATGTCGGGTTTATCTCAACCCATCCTCATTTGCCTGGGAAAAATTTTTCTACAGTTATCCATTTACCCCCTATCTTAAATTGCGCAAATGATCTTGGGTGTCGGTCGCAACCCCCGAATAACTACCTTAGTATTGCCCCACACTTCTAAGTATTTGATTAACTCGCATCATTAATTTTTTTGAAACCATCATCATCGGTGGTTTCACGTCCGTCGCGCACATAAATAAAGGCGCCTCAGTTCCTAAGAAGAGGTGTGAAGATTGAATTGGGGGTGAGAGGAGGAAGGATGGAGAGAAACCTGGCGATGGCATTAGACTATGGTTGATGGTTCCAGGCGTCAGTTAATGGAACTTGCTCGTATTCATCATGAATGGAAGGTGAACATTTGTAATTCAACAGTAATTTTATTTTTGACATTAGACTGCTCAAAATGAGAAAGGGATCCGCTATTTTATTTACGCAATTCCGCCATGTTACGGTTAACGCAATACTGGAATAGGAATACTCTGTACAGTTTACCGCATTTGAGATTACGATGAAAAATATGCCGGGAATCTAAACGGGACCTCCAAGGTAGGGATACCAGTATAATAGATCTCCGGCTATCCAACCTTCACAGGCCGATGAGCTTAGCACTTTAAACTAGACATTCGGAATGAAGACCCGTTTCTTAGTTTAGTCCTAAGCAATTTATGCGTGGAGAATAATTGTTCCTTGACGGAACTGATTCTGAATGGTAACTCCTTTGGAACTCTCAACAAATGTTAACATGTTGATTGTGAGTCATAATACCAAGGAAATGTGCTTGTTTGGTCAATTTCGAAGCCTAAAAATAATGGAATGCGCATAATTTTAAATAGTACTTTTTCCGAGTGCGGACAAAATGCGTTGGCCTGTCAACCAAGAGTCCCCTGGACAAGGTGTTTTAGGGATCGACATTTGAAACAAGGTGACTATTTTTTCGTTACCCAGCCTTAAATCAATGCGATCACATTTTTTTGTATTTTCTTGTATTCCACAGTTTCAGTGCGTAAAGCCACGGATGTACGGGGAAATGAAATGACATTCCTCTTCAGGGTTCACAATTCATTTGATTTTACCTGGATGGAAGTAAGCGCTACCCTTATTCCACATCCTTTTTGTTGATCACCAAAGCTACTAAAATTAAACAACGACAACCAGGTTGATATGTTTGGCGAACGCCGAGTTACGAAAGTACTAAGGCCAAAGTTGTTTGAAATTCACGCCTTACGATGCGAGGGCAATTATTTTCCCTGTGCCGCTTACCAGAAACTATAGTAGTACCAATCGTTCCTAGGAAGTGTCTTTTATACCAATTAATCTATCAGCATGATCTTATTTTCCATATCGTGGGTAAATGCATTTTTCACGAAGCTTTTAACTGCGCAATCTGAGGCATGAAAAATGCGCATATAAAATTGCATCCCTTAAAGAAACATGACTGTATTGCAATCGCAAGATTGCAAGTTTAACTTCACAAATGCATAATCAACTGCGCGTAAAATAGCCCCTATTCTATTTCCATTGTTTCGTACGTACAATTTTCACGATTTAACTCTGCATTGCATAAATGCATTTAATCGACTGTGTGAACTTCCTTAAGGAAGTTCTTCGCTCTCAAGAGTTGCGCGAGAAGCAAACAACGTTTCTTCGTCCGTTTTTAAGGCAGTGAATGAGTTGAAATATATAAATGAATGGACGAATTTTGTTTGATAAATCAATTTGTAACAATATGTTCATCATGTTCAAAACTGTACCTATGGATTGTAAAGTTGAAAAGCTGCGCCGGGCTCTTTAGCCCAATCCGTCAACCTCATCGCGACACGTCAGTCTGAGGATGTCGGATGTCGGCATATGACATAGAATGAAGTAATAAATGTGGTTTGACATATACTCAAAAATTTGAGCATCTTAAATCTCAATGCGTATAACCTTTAGTGTGCCCAATACCGTGCCTTTTCAAATGCTGTGACGTAATGACGTACCTATTCCGTTGAATAATCAGGATAGACGAATGCCTAACGTTGAAGCACGTTACAGCATGAGGAAAGTTTTGTAAGTAATTGCTTATTCCTTTAGGTGAGCTCACGTTGCCAAAAATCCGTTCCTTGAGAAGCTATATGACTTGAATAAAGTTCAAACTTCCAACTGGGATCGCTGAGACAACCGGCCTTGTCGAATCACCGGAATTTTGTAAGAATGAGGAAATAGTCATTTCCGGCTTCATTTCCGTCAGATAAAAGATCTGGCATAAAAAACTCACAGGTTTGCTGACGAAGTTTCCTCTGGAGTTCACAACTTCAACAAAAGCGTCTTCTCCGGCCTGCGAGGTGATAATATAAGGATGAAATATCTTCTTTTACTCCTGTAAGTCCAGAAAGGAAAAGAAAAACCTTACAACGAATATTACATTCTTGGATGCCTCTTTTATTTTCAGAAAGGATTATTAGGCAGAATCCTCTTCTTTCGATGTATGTACCTGCTCTCTCAAGTGCTGAAAGGTACCCGTAAAACAAATTCTTGATTTTCCTCCAGTTTTATTCATTAATTACAAAACAATATGGAGCTACAGATGGCACTTCAAATGTAATTTCATCGCCAGACGAGTAGTACTAGTTATTTTGGGGAGGCAACGGACAGCTAAGTTCAGTTGCGCCATGTAATAGAGATGGACATTTGAAAGGAGGTTGGAATTCCTTTGAGAAATGGAGGTAGATTAGGTAGAAACCCGGCGTCGGCATTAGCCAAATCTCTACCATCCCTCAACCTACGAAGGATGCCAAGGTTTCCACGATTTAGAGTCTTATCCGACGGATGGAGCTCTACACATTAAGTGCTCTCAACACAGCGATGAGATATATGCCTCTGAAAATTCTCTCCCTCAACTAGGATTCGTGCCCGGGCCCTATGAATGGGAAATTAGTACACCAACCGATCCCCTTCGCCAAACTAGAGGAAACAAAAAAAAATATCATGCACATAAATGAACGAAAATATTTTAAGCATGTCTTCATAGGCCACACATAATTGGTGACACGTTCAGTGGATATTCATGTTTTGGGATTGAGCTTAATTAGAGAGAAAGGAGCAAGATAATCACTCAAGTCAACGGTTTCGCAGTGTGGGGTACCAGTACCAGTCGTACATGAAGCATATAATGCGATTTATAAATTCGAGAAAGAGATACGTTATCAATATTTCCGGAATATTCCGAGTGGAACTGTCAGTAATGCTTAATGTTTCTTTTCTTTCTCTTTCAATCTGCATAGTAAATTGAGAATTATTTCTTATCACAATGTGTAGGGAGTGCCGGATACTGTAACCCGAGGGTATACGAAGACCAAATAGGTTGGGAACCACTTCAGTATTTGTGATATGCCAAATAAATCTTGCATTGGTCAAAGGAGCTATGCAGTATATTCCTTTTCGGGCTCTAGCTAGGGAGAAATTGACTCTATCACTCTAATTCCAGTCTCTCGATATCCTGTAGACTTTATGCCTTTTCTTCGTGATATCTGTCATGTTGATAACCATGGACAAGGTAGTGTGTTGAGAAAAGGTAACCTTGAAGACACTCTACAGCTACGAATGGAAAAGAAGTATTGAAAACTGCAATGGATTCTTTTTCTTTCGTGATGCATGAGTTTCACCACATCGATCCTGAAACGATATCGTTAACTCTACTGCTACTTGGTCATAATGGTGGGGGTAGTATATAGAGCATGCCGCTCACGAAGATTAGAAGGGAGAGAAAGGGAGGAATATGAAAGAGGTCTTATGAAGTACTACCTGCTCCGCACAATTGAAACAAGTAGTCGTATCACGAGCTGGAGGTGGAAAACGACGAGGGATTCTTTCAGAGGACGAGTTGCAACTGAAGAAGGACGGAAAAGCCTAGTCTTAGAATTTCGGGGTGAAATATAAGATGGAGGAGCTTTGGGAATCTTCAGGTATTAACGGAGTTCACGCGAAAGAAAACTATCCGCGAGAGCCTTGAAGCATTTATTGCTGTACCTCTTCCGCTATAGAAGGGCATGTTCATCCCCATATGAATACTGTCCTCATTGTGCTCCCTTTGTGTTGTTTTCTGGTCATGTTTCTTTCTATTGGTCTTCAGCTTTGCAAGCAGCCTTGTTGTGTGATCCTGAATAATGGATGATTAACGCATAGAAAAGTGTTCCAGCGCGATAATGAATCTAAAATTTATTAGATTGTAACTAAAGGCTACCTTCTCCGTCTCTCTAAGTGGGGGGATGCTCATGCCCCTAGCAGTCGCCTTTGTGGACCTACCTTGAACTGGCGTGCTTGCATGCGCAGCTCCTTTAAACGGCATCGACGTTGGGTCCACGTTCTTTCTGCGGAAGTGCTCCCTCAGGTGGTTGGTGAACGGAGAATCAATGAACGGCCTTTGGCCGAGGGCCATAGCACGAATTTGCTGATGCTGCTGCCCTGCGGAAAGATGCACCCCGTGAGAAAGATTTGCATCTAGCAGAAAACACTGTAGAAGTGCTCTTGTGCCGCGTTCTCAATGAACTATGCCACATTTTCACATGCTTCTACGTGGTTGTCGATCGTTCTTTACTTGTCAAGGTAAGATTTTTGACCGGCAAAGGTTAGCAACTTTTTGTCGACTTGCACGTTACCTGTTACATGCGTTGTTATCGGGGAAGTTGGGGGAAAGCGGCAGAAACAAGCGGAGAAATGGGGAAGGAAATATTCTGGAATTCTCAGGAGACTCTTTACATTATCAATGCCGTTCCAAAGGGAAGTGCTACACGGCATGAATAGGGGAGCTTGCAAGGCGGGAGATCAGGAAAGGACTCGAGTAGAAATTTCGCCAAAACGCCATCGAGTAGAAAACTCCGATGATAATTCACTGCCATTCTCGGATGTTTTCTTAAATTTATTTTCAAGATTTCTGAGGGACTTCTAAGGCTGAGAGACTCCTTTCTATCTTTCTCGATGTTCGATAAAGATCGTAAATACATCAAAAATCTCTTTTTTTTAAATCGATACGCTCATGTCTGATCGTCCAAAAATAGCTACTCAGTATGGGAGGGCCAAATATAAAAGCGAACTAAGTCCTCCGAACTTTAGAATACACGGTTCTATATATCACTTCACTGCCCATTTTTCACCACGCATGCACAATACTTCATTTTCCTGATATACGGTCACATTTTGGACTGTTGCCGCCTCATTCCGAGATAAATCACCTCAGAAAATATTTATACCTAAACTGTATATAGATTAACGCATGTAGAAAAATGTAAATGATTCCAAAATCTGGCTATGCAACCAAATTGACTTCCATATCATCCACATTGCCCTGAATCATCTTATGAAGATGTTAGTGGCAAATAAACGTAATTACCTGTATTTTCCCATATAATGCGCATAAATTTGTTGAGTGCTAAATTTATGGTGCGTAGTAGCCCACTGTTGGGCTGCTGACAGGAAATCACGGTTTCGAATTCTGGGAGAGGCCTTTGGACGTGTCCCACTAAGAAAGCTTGGTTAATTTCTGGATACTAAACTAAATTTATTACCGGAATTTCGCGATCTTTCAACTTATCACTATTCTTCCTATCAGAAAATTACACTTTAGGTCGTATATAAAGAGTACAACTTCGATGAATTGCTGATAATTACACCCTTATCGATTCCTGTTACAGCATGAGAAGTATAGTTTGCTTTCCTAACTTACTGATTCCGCAGAAGTTCACGGTTTACTTCGTTTTCAAGTGTACCATCGATCGCGATTAACTGGGTAAATATTAACGTTGCATTATCATATTAAACCATATGAAGATAAAAGTGTGTCAGCTATTCATGTGCACTTGGAAAAATTGCCTGAATTATACCGGAATGCAAAATTTACTTCTTCAAATTTATCGAAGCACGCTCACTCTCAGCACTTCCCGTCCGTCTGATGGGACGTTAAACCGTGGCGCCTTTGGCGCGTTGGCGCCTTTCGTTGAGACCAGGCTAATGCCAACGCCGGGTTTTCTTCACCATCCCTCTACCCAAATACCTTCCTATTCTTACGCCACCTCGGTGCTGATATTGCGACTATCTTATCACTCTGCGACACCTGACGGAATGTTATAAGCTAGGCATCATTAGAGGTCGTAGCCTACACTATGTTCTAAGCGACCGACGGCCCTGATCGTCCAAGCTGTGTCACAACTTTCCTTGGAGAAACTGACTTTTTAAATTTAATGTAATGTACAGTGTTTTTTTATTTATATTATTTGATATATTACATTGTTGAAGAGAGACATAAAGACATTTTTATGATTCAATTATATTGTCGGTCAGCTCCTCGGATAGCGTTTTTACCTACGTGGCAGTGTGACAGAATATGTATCGTTTTATCTTTCATCACAATCACTGGATAGAAACTCTAGATAACGGCATTGATGGGAAAATAAAGCTGAATTCCTATAAATTCGTTAACAGTCGCAGTCTATTCAGAATTATATAAATGTGCTTGCGGTATGGTTGTGGATTAAAGCGTTGGGATACTTACCTTAGGGTCCGAGTTTTAATCCAGCAAAGCTCTCCCAGATAAAGGGAATCTGTGTAGATTTCTGAATTTCCGAGAGCGGCACAATCGACGTTACAACGAAAAACTTCGAATAGTCCACACACAAAACCTAAGTACCAATTCGGGTTACGAGTGCTTTTTAGTAATTCTCGACGTATTGACTATATCTAGGTATGATCTAGACGTTAAGTTAGGTTAGGCTCGATGCATATTATGCTTTGGCTTTCATTCTCCAATCCCGCCTTTTCGAGCCCACTAATTGATATATCGCTTCATATCGTCCCAATTAACCAACATTTACTTTACTCTAAAGCCTCATCTCTTAGCCTCCTAAGTCTGTTTAGACTTTCTTTGTTTATTTGTGTTACTTCAATTCCTTAAACTGGAAAATATACACATTTTATTGGAGACTTACTTCCATCATAACTAGTTCCTTAGAGATAATTAATTTAAAATATTAAATTAAATAAGTTAACTTAATATCTTTCAAGTTTGTTTTTTATTTAAGCGTTAAGTAATTTTAAGCAACGTTTTTCTCCCTCCTAATGAGAGAGTATCACATTTCTTTCACCTTCCTATCCCCTACTTCCTTACATCATGGGAAAAGTTTTTGGCTGGATTTACACTCATTCTTACCCTGCCATTTTACGGACCAGTCTTCAATTTTTCGTCCGTATTTAGTTTTTTTGAATCTTTCCACAAAGTTTTCATCTGGACACCTTTGAAGTGAGTCCTAACAAAATTTCCTATAAAAAAACTAAATTTGAGGTAACTTCCGGAGAGGAACTGCCTTTTTTTGTGAGGTTGGTTTCCGTTATTTTTAAAAATCCGAAAGAGGCCTTGGAACTAGTCGAGGGGTAATTCCCTCCCGTCCCTTTCCTCGCAATCTCGTTGTCTGACACCACGTCTCAATTAAGGTACATGCATTGAGCTTAGATACCCTCTTATCGCATTCCACTTCCTTTCCCATTTGGTATTCCGCTGCCTTTCCCTTCGTCCAGTAGTTCCATGGCTAGGGGCAAGGGATGTGCGTTATACGGATTGGAATACCGCAGTACGATATTAGCTTCATATAGCAAAAGCATAAGTATGTCATTTGCTATCGCATAATGTTTGCCATCTCATACCGAAATATCGCGTTGGCTACCGTTTTCATATCATGTCACGTTATGAAGTACATGTACATATCACATATCACTGACGACGTGTGGAACTATTGCAAAGAGAGACTATCTATGCCTTTGATGCATAACTAACTTCGCAACCCCAACCTTGGGGAAGCGGAGACCCTATTGAATTACTCGGTTATTCTCATATTGTTGCTGTAGCGGACGCGATGACAACTAAGGTCATTTTCGTCAATAAGGTTAGGAGGGTGATTGGGGAATGATAGGATTAATAAGGGAATGGAGGATGGGTTGATAGAAACTTAGCTATCTCCTCCTTTTGAGGAAAGGCGCAAGGGCTCTGCCTACGCAACGTCCTATATGACGAACGGAGCACTGCACTTAAAGTGCTTCCCACTCGATTATCCTTGTGACTTTCTTCTATTTCTCTTGCAATCTTCGCTCTATGCAATAATTTGTTCAATTCAGTTTCGTTCTGATTGTTTTAAAAGCCTTTACTCTGGCCCTACTTCAGTTTTTGTTTCAGTCAAAAGGTGAGTGGCACAACCTTTTCGACCAATGAGTCTATTGAGAAAGACAGTGAAAAATAAACGTTCTGATGACGTCGATATTACTAGACCATCTAACTTTTCGATACTTTTTGTCTATTAAAAAAAAGAATAAACACTCAGCATTATTATATCAACATCTACTAACCTGCGATTTCGTACGGAGTTCTGTCACGCAGAAAATCAAATCGCGAGGATTTTAGGTGGGGGCGTACAGAAAGGCTCTTGCTTGGAATTTGAACCAGTTCGGTAGCTCAGTGACTGTAACCTACTACGCTACCACGACCCTAATTCCTATGCATAACGATAAAATTGTAAGACAGTTATAATTATGAATATTGGTTGATACTAAACCCAATATAGAAGAGCAATTACCGGTAAATTAAAATGGAAACTGAAGTAGACCTGCATCCCATTACAGGAGAACAACCCATTTAACATCTCCAAATGGAACGCCTACCTGTGGTCTCTCTTGCCCCTCAAGTTATGAGCAGGATAATTTCTCAACCTTCCTTCACTTTCTGTATTTCCAACTTCACAACTAACGAAATGTTTGGCGTAACTATAATATCCATGCAAAGATTTTTTTTGATCTAAGATTGATAGATACACCAGTTATTTGATAAATGATTTGTACGTATTCCTGCTGCTGAACAAACAGCATGTTTCAGAGAAGTATATGTATGAGAGTCGAATAGTGTTTTAATATTATTTTTACTTTATTATACATTATGCATATTACAATGTATATTACATAAGAACCTCGTTCACTCTCACTATCAGTCTCCCCAACCCTCAGAAGAAGGCGGTTGCGCCGCCGAAAATTAAGAACATTTCATGAGTCTTTTCAGTGTTTTCTATTCCTTGCTTCAAACAAAACTTCAGTAAGGGTGTAATGCTCCTAAGTAAGCAATAATAACCAAGCTACATTCCTCTAATTTTGCGTATTTTAGCGAGCCATCGCGAGCAAATCCCACTGCGGGTTGATGAGGAACGAAATTCCGCTTTCAATTATCGACGTTGGAACGTTATTAGTGAAAGTTCAATGGTTGTGTGCAGCCTTGGAGCGTATTCCCCGCGCGTGGGAGTGTTCCGCAAGGAGTTGGGCGGGGGTAGGGTCGGAGACGGCTCCTCAAATGACTCATGAATGCGCGCCAATATTAGTCCCGGTATTCCACTCCTCGTTGTCGCTTCGAGGAAGGGGATCCGAATGGGCGAGGGTGGGCGTGGTGAGACTTCTCCACGGGAGAAGGGAGCATGCGCATCGTGACTGTGGATTCCGACGAAGAAGCGCACAACATTATTTAGCGACGGTTTGTTGTCTCTCCAGGAGATTCATTCCTGTAAACGATGTTGACGAGGATGCGGGAAACATTTTCCAGCGCTCGTTTCGGAATACACAATCTTGTGTATGGATTAAATGAGCGGAATCAATCCAACGCATTAACAATGACACTTCTATAGCAACATCATAGATCACGAACGCTGATTACTGTACATATCCCGGTGTGAAAATGACTGATAACGGAAACGTAGATGAAGCTATGATCGAATTACTCAGGAGGAAGAGCTATAAGATTGCTAAATAGCATTCTGTGGGATTGAGAAATCATCATCATGGGTCAACAATCCTAGAAATGGTTTGACGCAGCCCTCCACTCGATTCTTCTATCGGCCAACCTCTTCATATTAACGTAGTTCCTCTCTTTCACGTCCTTACGACCTGTTCTATGAAACTCATCCGAGGCCTGCCTTTTCCGTTCTTCCCGTTTACTTTTCCTTCGATGATTGTCTTCATCAGGCCATCGTTTCTTAAGATATAGCCGATTAGGTTGTCGCGTCCTATTGAAGGAAAATGGATTAAGGATGTACAACACCATCGTCAAAAGTAAAATACATATGGACGTGAATTATGGCCATTAAATAAACGAACTGGAAAGGCATTGAGAGCCATAGAAATGGACTTTTGGAGTTGGGCTGCTAGACGATCAAGGAGTAAGAGGACCACGACCGAAAGAATACGCCAAATATTGGGAGTTAACAATGCCCCTGCCACACACCCTCGCGGTGGCTTGCAGGGTATCGTGTAGGTGTAGAACAATAGTTTAACGGGTGGCATGATGACTAACAGTTAAGCTTGTGCTTAAACATTGTTTCATATCTCGTTTTCCGTGGTGTTTATCTTGTTCCAGATCGCTCATTAATTTGTCCTCATATTTAGAAGGCACTTAGCTTTAAGTAAAATTGAATATACACTTGTGACTTGTAAGTGACCACCATTGAAATGAAAACGATGGTTCTTGTAAACCATTTTGCCGCGGCAGTCAGATCGGTTATGCGCCATCGGTTAAGTTCAAGGGTCATGGATTCGAATCCTTCTTGGGGCATGGTTCCTTCATTTGTCTTACATATGAGATCTTAGGTTTGATGGTGCGATGGTGCTTAACCTAGCGGCGCTCCGAAAACCTAAGTATGCCACACTTGTTCCTGCCTGTGTTCGGACGCCACAATTTTATCCCCAAGCTGCGGACCATATTGTGATAGATGTTGGGGTATAGCCTCAACCGTTAAAGTGCCTAAAACGATACCACAACTGAAACCGATATACTTTTAACGAAACGAATTCTGCTCGAACACGTCGTTGAGTCTAAAAGAAATTACCTCGGAAGAAAAGACAGTAAAATTTCGTCATCGAATTTTGTCATCAAGAGATACAAAAATGTTGGTTTAAAGGTTAAAGTTTTTGGAGATGTGTTGCGTAATAAATGTCGCAGAAAAAGCATTTCGGAACAGAAGTACTGCGATTTAATCGGTCTCAGAGGATTGGTCAGTGAGCCTGGAGCGAGTGAATGGAATGATTGGGAGTTAAAACAAGTCAGCAGGATTGAGGATCGACGATGGTGATCCGATAAACATATCAAAGTCGATCAAGACCGTGAGGTATCACTCATTCTGTGCAAGGGACTGGATAAGTGAATATAGACATGTGTCCCACACGAGGGTAGACTCATCGTTGAGTAAATTGCATTAAAGCGCAGCGAGTGCGAAGTTGACTAGGAGGCTTTTCTTTAGGGTGGCGTTAGTTAGGAGCTAGCGCTAGTTAATTAACTGGCGAACACTTGGGTCAAAATTAGATAATTTCTTTGACCCAAGAGACTCAAAAAAGACATTTTAATCAATTCAGAATGAAAATGATACGTTTACTAATAACATGCCCTATGCTCCGAGAAGTAAAACTAAAGTCTGCAATTATGCAGATAAGCTGACGGAAGTTTTCATTGTAATTACGTTTTACGACACGAGGAGACGATTGCCGTGCGTAATCACTAACCGGTTTTTTGATGTAAGACTTCAAAATTGTTCTTCAGCAGATTTAAGAATAAAACGGGCGGGTCGCTTTACTTAAGAAACAATTTCCGGGATAGCGTGCAACTCATTCCAGCTGCTTGCCGAAATTATTTTGCTTTTTGTATTAAATACTCATTCAATTTCACCGTAGTTCGTCAAAAAAAGTGGCTTCACGAGAGAGAATTTCGCTCTCGCAAATAAACAGTGCAATTTTTGTTCCACCAGCACCAAAAATAAACAACAAAGTCATGCACCGCTTTTTGTTAATGAAACTTCATTAGTGAAACGGTAAACGGAGGTATCTAATGAGAGAGTGGTGAGATACCGCAATAATTCCCCTTAATGAATTCCGATAAGATCGGAATCCAGCGCAGCAGAGAGGAGACTGCATATAAATTAGCATCTCGCTTTCGCTGATGATGCTGCCGAGCTGATTAAACATATCGGAGGGAAGACTTTAAGGAAACCCTACACAATGGTCTGTAAAATGTGTCGACCTTGAAAAACACCGAAGGCTTCCCAAAAGAACCAAATTATGTGAATATGTAAACTGTTTTGCGTTGCGTCAACATTGTAATAATTAGTGCTAGAATCCTTGCTTTTGTAAGCTCTCCCCGATTGAGGGGCTCGGGATGGTATGGATAGTGTTACTGCTCTCCCATCCAATCGCGGAAGCTGCAGAGATTTTTCAGTTCTCATTTTACTGCTATTTGAAGAGGACTTCTATTTATTTATTTGTTTTCACAGATCTTAAAACAGCACATATGGCCTTTAGTACAGCCCTCCGTCCGTCGGATGAGACGGTAAACCGTGGACCTCTGGGCTATTTTTCGCTAAGAGTATCCCAATGCCGACGTCTGTTTTTCTACACCCTTCCTCATTTCTCTGAAAACAAATTTTACCTCTACACGTATTCTACATGACATTGGCTGCTAGTCATTTCCCGCGAATGATTACTTGTCGTACAATATAGGAGTGAGGTTTGAGAGAATCCCGCTGTCATCAGTTCGGCTTCTTCAAAAGTGCAAATATAAAATCGCAATGGTAATTAAGCATTTTAAATTATGCTGGCCCGTAAATAGTGGTTTTAATAATTGCTATGAAAATGAGGACTTTTTTTTTACAAAAACTCCACAGCAGACCCAGTGGGTATAGTTTTGGGCTAGTAACCGGAGGCACCAGGCTAAATCATGGAGATGAAATGTGCGCATTGGATGTCTGGAATGTTCTAAGAGGTCTTTCACCCGTGAAAGATCTCTGTAGACAATTCCATCGAAACTTAGGTGGGACCCACTCTAGAACAGTGGTTAAATCAGCCATTGACACCCCTTGAGTTCTCAAATTGTGTTCTCGCATCCCCTCAAAAAGATATCGAGTTTTTATTCACTATAGGGAAGGAAAATTGGACTCTGCTAAAAAAAAGTAAATATTAGTAATGATTTAAATCGTCGTATAACTAGCAAAAATAGCTCCATCGTTCGATTGATAAAAGGTTTGATCACATTTTATTTTGCCTCATATTCCGACTTAAACATAAAGTGTAATACATATTATATTTTGCTGGAGTACGACTCGTACCCCGAAACGTCGGCAGCCATGGAGGAGATTACCCGGTGGAGCACCCGAGCGGCCTTCACTACCAGCATACGCCGGGAAAGCATCAGATCTTTTTTCATATTATGTCCCTTTTTTAATTTTGCTATGAAATATTTTGCTATAATATCGATGTACTAAATTAAACCTACAAAAATACATGACAAGTAATCGTTTACTTGTTGGTTTCTGCTACTATGTAGTGAACAGTATCTTTTTAACGTAGCGTCTCTCAAATATAACGGTGCCTGCACCCCTGGTTAAGAGCCACTGTCCTCGGCACTAGATCTTTTTTTGGAAATCACAGGTGGCTCGGGAAAATAAACCGGCTCGTCTACTCTGTTGCGTGATTTTCACACGCCGTTGGAATATGAACTTGATGAGCTTCACCCTCAACAGCCAGACGACCTTCGAACTGGGAATTGTGATTTCCACAAATATAGATCCTTGCATATATTCTTCATCTCTCCTCTCCTGTTCTAATTCCTTATGTTCTCTATAAAGAGAGACTGAAACCTATACGTCTAGTAGTTTATATCAATAATTTTATACTTTGAATGAACAGACCGCACTAGGTTTTCTCAAATGCCTTTGATGTCGCCGGCTCATACTTTCTGGCATTAGTGGACTGGCCTGGTGGGGGGAATAGTGTATTGATTTTAATGAGGCCGTGAAAACGCACAGAGGGGAATTTGGGAGAATTGTCTGTGAAGGAAGGGAGGCTTGGGTGCGGGGCGCGGGCATGGAGGATGAGCTCCATTAAAGGTCACTTTTTGCCATCGCGGCAACTTTCCTATTTTGGTAATCAATTTTATGAGGGGACTAGAGTTCTTAATACGAATACCCGAGGACCCAGGTTCAAGCTCCGGCACTGCTAGTGTTTTATAATTGGAATATCGGTGGAAGTTCTTCATTAGGTGCCGCGTGGAGAGCACTTAAAGTTCAGTACACCGTCCGTCGGTTGGGGTGTTCATTAATCAAGAGAATAGTAGCCGCTTTTCTCTTAGACATTCCAACTGATATGGATTGAATTCCATACACGAAAGAACAATTTTTCCAAAGGTTAGAGAAAAACAATTTGCTCCAATTCTGTTCGAGTATCACATTCCGCCACTCAAAACAACTCCATTAAAGACGTCGAAACTTAGAATAAAAATCTAATAATTAACAGCGATGCGATGAAAGTATTCACAATGACACAACAAAGTTTGCTGAATACCAGCGTGGTTTTCTTGAATAACTTACTTTCGGTATACTCTAAGCCAGAAAGTCGGCTGAAATGGAGTGTATTCTCACAATCGAAGCATTGCAAGTTTTAAATAATGCACCAATTAAATAACTCGATGCCTCGCTGGATACTTATAACGATACCCAAGAACTTTGTCAACTTTGTTTTCAACTGAATGACTTTGTCAACTGAAGTGAGGAGTGAAAACGACCAAGAAATTCGATTTACTGCGGGATTCGTGACGTATTTTGGTCGGACGCGACGAGAACGACATCGAGGTGACCCCATCGAGTGTTGGTTGTACTGTTTTTCATGAGTCACGCTCGATTTTTGAGCAAAGGTCGTAGATCGCACTCGACGGCATCGTGAGGGAATCGTGCGGTGTTACATGGCCTTTAGTGTGTACCCCTCGGCGTCGTACGCTAACAGTAGTCAACACCAGTTTTCCCTTCACACTTTCTCCGAAAATTCCTACCTCTCACCAATTTTCACCGCTCCTCATTGGCGCAAATAACCTGAGCCGTCAGTCTTCATCATCGAATGGCTAACTGACCTGGATTTTGCTTTGGCATATATGTGTTTTGGGTTCCTTTAAATATCGCCCTTTTTACTTAACGTGGATTCTGTTTATTGCCCACTCGTTTACCGCGGAAGCTTCTCCGTGGAGCCTCCGGAGAGTCACCTCCCGTTTCTTCCAAATAACTTTTACGTCATAGAGACCGGAATGGTTAATACGCAGGCCTTATGATTCATCCTGGACACTTCCATTAACACAATCATCAATATATTTTGTGCTGGATTCACTTTCTAATTCTATTGAAAGTATTTTGTATGAAATAGGACTTGCGACGCAAGCATTCTATGAAACAACTTATGAAATAATCGCGGTTTTATTCCCCAAATTTTCCGATGAACGTGTGTAATTCTTCAACTTATCCGAACTAAATGCAAAAGAAGCTCCGAAATCAATTAAATCAAGTTCTACGAGCCCAAAAGTATACTCTGTATCCATATAACGAACGTTACCTCCAATCACCGATCTTGGACGTTTTTGCAATAATACCTATGAGAACGAACTTTCATGTTTCTGATATAAGACAGACGAAGCAAAAAAATCTTAAACAAAGTATACAACAAAGTATTTGGGTCTCTACCTTCAAAACATTCTAACTATATCTCTTCGTAATATAAATGCATATCGAAGCTCGAAAAAATTCTATTGCGCTCATTGAGCCGTATATGGAAACAAATTACAAACTCTGCAGCCCAAATCCAGAGCAATTAACGCCTGCTCAGTTAGGATAGCGATTTGAAAGTATATTGCAAGTAGGTGTTAGAAGGAAGTACGTAACCTGGTAACATGCCGGCCTGGTTGCCCGAATTTTAACGGTTTGAATCCCTCGTCGAGCATAGGTTTTATGATTAAATGGATTTTTAGTCCTAAAGTAGGCTTGGTGGTACAACATAACCTTGGAAATTAGAGCACCTTAAGAGTTGAGAGAATTAGAGTTCTGAAATAGGCTTGACAATGCAACATAACCTTGAAAATTAGAGCAACTTAAATTGAAATGCTACCCATAACTACGTAGGGAATATGTCTTTGAAAGTCACGGTTTTCCCGAAGAAATATGAATAAAGAATCATCTTTGGACACCACTTCCCGCGGATGGCATGCGGGTGCGCTTTCCAACCGACAGTGTGGGATCAATTACTGATATTTTTTATCTATTTTCTACCAATTAAGGAAGGTTTTAATGGATATAAATTATTCCGCCGATCTCAATTTTTCCACGACCAGATGCATGAAGGGAGATAAGGAGGAGGGAGCATTTCAGGAAGAATGGGAAAAAATAAAGACGGGGAAAGAAGAACAGCAAAGAAAACAAGGGGAGTAGTAGACACTACTATAGATGGATCCAGAATCCATGAATAAGAGAACACTTCATTAATATTATGATGGAGAAAAATTAGGAAAGGCAAAGTGAAAAAAATTTAAACAAGGATGCTGACAGAAGACGAAATATGGAAATACATATAAATACCTATAGGAAAGAAACAAAGAGAACGAAGAAGTGGTGAAAAGGGCATTGTGAGGAAATGTTGAGGATTCTGAGAGATGGAGTAATATGTACCTTGTACTTAAAGGTTAGAATGTTATGCGGTGAATAAATCACTGAAAACAGTTTCTCGTTCATAGCACAATAACAACCTTCCATCATGGAAGCTCTTAATGTGACGGCGCTTTCCAAGTGTGCACGCCAGCCACGGAAACTTATCACCGATTCACCGAGACGCTAAGTGTAAGCGTCCACAATTACCGCGTGACTCGCATGAAAATCTCTTGTCGCACGCGAACGTAAGTCGGAGCCCTTCACCTCCAGGTCGAGCCGCTTGCAAACGGGTCCCACAGGTAAATAAGGCCCCCATCCCCTTCGCGTTTCCCCTCTCCGAGCGGACCTTCAGTCCGCAACTCGCAACATACCACGAGGTATTTTCCCTTTGAAGTCATAATTCGCTCCGACGCTCTCAATTTAATCTCTCCGCTAAGAATGCGCCCTTCATACCGCCGGCGTTTTTCCTAATTCGCTCGATTCGGCCAATCACGCGCGAGGCGACCGCGCAGGCGCCATCTTGCACCCTTCCTCCCGCTCTGAGGTCCAATTAAGTTAGACAAGGGGCTCCAAGCGAGCGACTTCCACGAGGTTCACATGACGCTCGCGTCTTGAGGCAGTCAATCGCTTGTTACACGCCAAGCTACACACACTTGGTTTTCGTTTACTGGAGTAGTTTCCCTGAATGAGATAGGAAAACGTTTGCACGTGGAGAGAAAACTGCACCATTCACTGATACACATACGGTAATCACGGCCGACTCCTCCGGCGGCAGTGGTGGCAAGGTCGGTAAGCGAGGCAACTTGGCAAGACTTGACAATGCCTAAAATAGGGTTCGGATATCACCTGGAACATGTATGTGTGTTGTGTTTGCTTAAGGGTTAAGTGTTTGAGGCGCGATATAATCGTCGAGTGAGGGAAATGGAGGAATGGAAAAGGGAGGCCTCTTATTAGATACATTGAGCAAATAGAGAAGTATGAGAAAGAGAGGAAGTATTAAAATATGAAAGGGTCAGCCGATTGGAGAATCAGGTGGAGAGCTGCGTCAAAGCAATCTTAGAATCATTGACGTAGTATGATGGTGATGGTACGATAGTAACTCGACCGTCGGAGCCTCCTAATACCCAAGTCCACAATTATGGCTATGTCCGTGGAGGAGCCGTATAATTGCTAGCTTGGCAGCCAAAGAGTCGTGGGTTCGTAAACCGATTCGGGCGTGGATTTGGTATTTGAATTACGATTAACTTTATGGACCAATTTGCCTTCAAGCTATCGGGAAATAAGTAGCTTCTTCAATCTTTACTTCTAATGCTCTAAAACGGCAGTCTTGTCTCATGCCATGTCATGAAGATGTTCTGGACAAAGCCAGTTTTTGATCATGAGGTTTTGATCACCTTTTATCGAAAATTGATAGAATCAGAAAAATGTGATGCACCAAACCGCGGCTATGACAGCTAAACTTCATATTGTCTTCCTCACAAGGTACTCTACTCCACGAATATGAAACCAGCCTTCTTTGGTCCACTCATTTCGAAACGACTCAACTTGTGCCTCCCAATTTGGAGTGACATATTCTTATGTGTTTTGAAAAGAACGTCCTTCGTAATTTGAGATGCATAAAAGGCCAATTTTACTACAATATTTTGTTGTAAGAATAGTTCACATACCTCCCATAGTGGGCAATCAGGTGACATATTAACCAAGTGAAGATGTATACCACAAATTCCCTTATTAGCGTATCTGTAGGTGGCGAGAGAGATGACCGGTGACTCATTGAATTACACGGCCATGGGTAATATAAATTGCCGCTTTTGGCGTCTCTCACGCCAGAAGTGATGTGTCGAAACGTTGCTATACGAAGACACATTACCTTAGTAAGGTATATGCAGTAAGGATTGGGGTAGATGGTGATTAACTGCCGACGTAAGATGGAATAATTGGGCAGTCGGGCAGAGATAGAAATTTCGCAGGGACCGAGGGAGTGTGGAGAGTAGCCGATTGTCGGAATCGGCATGCTCTCAACGAAAGGGGGATCAACTGACTATAAAATATTCCGTTACAGTGCAAACCATTTGCAGTTGTTCAGTTTTTGAAGCATTGAAGGGCAGTTTGAAGGACGCATAGGTAGTTCAACTAGAGTTGAAGAAAATTCAAATATTTTCTTTGTTATGCAAAGGACAGCATTGAACGTACATGCATAATGTTTCATTCGGCTCTAGGAAGGAGAATATCGAAGACTAGAAGGTTAACGTCCTTATTAAAGCTACTATAAACGAAATAATGTTAACAAGATAATAATAATAATCTTGAATGCAACTATGTGTAACGATATACATAGCTACATTCAAGATGAAAGAATACGATGCGGACTCTCGATTATATTTCCTCTGCCCAACAGCATCGGCTGCACCAACAGAAGTGCAGAATTAACAGCGATCAACGATCGGACCTAAACATTCAAAAATCGATTCCTCTCACGCAAATTTGTATCCAAAAGACGAATTCAACTT
This sequence comes from Platycnemis pennipes, assembly GCA_933228895.1. Taxonomy (NCBI): domain Eukaryota; kingdom Metazoa; phylum Arthropoda; class Insecta; order Odonata; family Platycnemididae; genus Platycnemis; species Platycnemis pennipes. The sequence continues at coordinate 53,059,923 of OW121846.1, forward strand.
AACATTTCCGCGCATAGGGATAAACAAGTACATCATCAACATCATCACCCAACAAACCTACGATTGGCTTTAAATTTAGGATATTTCAAGCCTGCCGCGTGAACGGCGGTGAAATTCACATTAATTGGCATGCGAAAAAATTCACCTGGACCGGGAACGAACCACGGACCTTTGGCTTTCCGGGCCACTGCGCAGACCACTACGCTACCCAGGATCTCTAATAAATAAATTGCCATGTGAATTAGGGATCCTGGGTAGCGTAGTGGCCTGCGAAGTGACCCGGAAAGCCAAAGGTCCGTGGTTCGATTCCCGTTCCAGGTGAATTTTTTCGCATGCCAATTAATGTGAACTACGATTGGCTTGACGCATCCATCCACTCGATTCTTCTACCGGCCAACCTATTCATATTGATGTAATTCCTCTCCTTTACATTCTTCACAACTTGCTTCTCATACGAGGCCTGCATTTTCCATTCTTCCCGTTCACTTTTCCCTCGATGATTGCCTTCATCAGGCCATTGTGCCTTACGATATGGCCGATTAAGGGGTCTTCTTTTCAGAGTTTTCAGTACACTTCTCCTTTCTCCCTCTCTTCTTACCATTACATTTCGCGCTGTAATTAGGTGAGGTGACTACAGCCGAGGTAATTTGCGCCGTTGAAGATAGCTGGGTTATTAGGTACATGTAGGATTTTGGTAGCGGAGGAATGGTGGAGAGGAACCCTGCATCGGCATTAGCCTGTTCTTAAGGAATGGCGTTAAAGAGTTCTCAGGTTAATGTCCCATCCGACGGACGGAACACTGAACTTGAAGGGATCAAGTAGAGACCTGTACTCCGGAGAAAATCTCTGCCGCTGCTGGGACTGGAAATCGGACCCTAGGGGTAGGAAAGCAGTTTTATAGGCCACCAAACTCACTCTATCCCTTATTCCTCCCTTTCAATCCTTTATATCCCTGACTTTCTTCCCTCTCAACCCCATTTTAGCGGCTGGTGACCTCAAACCCCTTGCCACACTCCCTCGCGGCAGCACACTGGGTAATATGCGGGCGCGGACCTATCTGGAATCGGCTCCATCCCCCCAACTCCTTCATTAAAGCCGCCTATCGTTTTCAGGATGTGCCACAATGCTCTCTACCCCACCCTCCGATGAACCCGTCATGTTTGCGACAATCGATGCGGTGCCTCCACAATCCTCTGCTCCCCACCGTGAAGGAGGCCTTGACTCCCTCCGGCGTTTCCTTCCCCACCCTCGACCCCCTTCATCCCTCCGCTAATTCTCAGGAATTCCGTGGAGCGAGCGGCCGTCGAAGTGGGAGCGTTTGAAGATCGTGGCGGCAGCCGATTCCCCACTCCTCGATGATGAGCGGGGGCGTTTATAAGCTCGACGCGAAGACTCGGGAACATTTTTTGCCGTCTGACTCACGAGGGAAACACTTTTCCGTCCTTTCATGGTACGCGAAAGGCCTACCTCACATGTTTAGGAGAAAAATCGCTCCCCGATTGCTCTACACGTAGGGCGGATGGAACTTGTGTGTATTTCTCCTTGGTTTTGCACGGAAAATGTCTCTTCGATAGCGCCCGTGGGTTCCCAAACAATCGCTGGAAGATGAGTTCAGTGGCTTCCTTGTTCTGGAAAATTTTATGCTTCTTCTGAAGATACGAAAAAGCGCGAATTTTGGCAGAGCCTGCATTGGTTTGTGTTTTTTAGAGAACCGTTTGAACACAGATTCTTGCCGGTTGAAAGTTCATATATGATGACCCATACGAATGGATACGACTTTATATCGTCCGTATAAAAATCACCTGCCATGTTATTGTACGTATTCTGAGGAAGATAGGGGATAAAACACAATATTTTGGCAAGATCAATGTAATAGAACTTAAATTTAAGTGGGTGTAGTGCATTTTCCCGTCTTAATCGAAATTGGAAACTGCAAAAGACTTCCAGTATTGTGATATGGAAGATGCTGCATGTTGATATCCGACTTTTATTGAGACCTTTTCAGAGTTTAGCACACCTCGCGTGTTTCGAAAAAGATGTCTCTGTATCTGCTGCAATGATTTATTTTGCTCGCAGCTGCTTCAAAGTGCTTGGTTTCTGCCGCCTTTCTCACTTCCCTTGAGCGAATTTCAGGAGCGAATCACTAGTGAAGTCCGACGAGTAGAAGTGAACCTTTTTCCATCGACAGTGGAGGCCTTTGCTATCACACTCTTCTTTAAAATAGCTTTATGTGCATCTGAAAGCGAGTACCCTTTGAACTCACTTCAGCAAGAAGCCGTTAAACTCTTGTTTTTATGAGATACTCCATTGTGCACGAAATGACGCGATGCAAAGATGCCTTTTAGGATATTTCGCTTCATTAAATATGAAGGGGTTAGCCGATAGAAGGACTCAGTGGAGAGCTGCGTCAAACCAATCTGAGGATTGATGACCAATGATGATGATGTTATTATGTCTAAAGAGCTATCAGTAGTAATGAATATATTCCGACGATTTTATGAGGAGCATATTCCGGCGAAAACTTTCCACATTTCATCAAGAACTTCGGAAGTAAACCTATGCCATTGATACAGGACCGAGACCGGCGGAGTATTAAGCAACGGAGGGAATATTAAAGGTTTCCTTACATCACAGTTATCATACTGAATTACTTTGCGTATTACTGTCATTCACTATGAATAGGTCTATAAATAAGCATTTTACAACTCTTATAAGTTAACGTTAGACCTTCCATGGCACTGTTGGTTACTCTTATAAGGTCTTACTTATCACATTAAATTATTACATCACAGTTATCATACTGAATTACTTTGCGTATTACTGTCATTCACTATGAATAGGTATATAAATAAGCATTTTACAACTCTTATAAGTTAACGTTAGACCTTCCATGGCACTGTTAATACTTTGGTTGAATCCACAGATGTTGCGCGATGGCGGTCATGGTTATTACTAGTATATTAGCACAAAATTTTAGTTATAGTGCCGCTTTCAAATATAGGTACATCCTCATATTTATATTCATTTATATTGCTAAGTGTGCATTGTACCTATATGCCATTAGTAATGCCGTTAAATGATGTCTAATCGGAGCTAATGCTCTTTAAAATAGCTTTTTGTACCTCTGTTTCCCTTGGAAATCGCATTGTTAACATGTCACTCACTTTGTTGTCATGTTAAATTCAGTTGGTTTGCTAAGTAAAACATTGACTCTTCAGTAATAAGAGTACATACTGGCTACCAATCTAAAGCACCAGGGTTCAATCCCGGCTAAGGCAGACTTTTTTCAGTCACCCTACTTGCGTGCTCTGTGGACAATTCGAGTCGGTTGGTTGTGACTTTAAATCGAGGGCCCCTTGACGTCTTTCGTTAAGAGAAGGCTTCACTAGTTCTTCTCCACACTCACTCTACTCCATATATTCCTAACTCTTCCCAAATACACACCTATACCTTATTGGTTTCTAATGACCTTTGCTGACGGTTTCCGCCCCTAACAACACTTTATGAAACAATATCAGCAAGTGGTTTCTGGTTTCTTTATATGAGAAGCTTCAACGTAGAACCTTTTACATATGTAGCTTGTAACTCAGCCGATGACTTTTTCTGTGGGATTTTTTTTATTTGAGGTGCCTAGGAGTATCCTATCATTTCTGCTTCGTCATTTACGCCATGCCTTAATTTTCTGTAAGTTATCAACAAGTGTTTCCAATGCATTGCAATGGTGGCAGGAATAGGCTAGCGAAAAGAAGATACTTCACACTTCTATATATGGATACTTGGTTACACTGGCAAAGGCGTAAATGTCGGATAAAGGTGGTAGCTATTGCGTCCCAGAGTATTGTTTGCGGTTGAAGTTTTGAGGTATTGAGAGAGAAATGAGCGGCATGTAGAAAGTTTGTGGACTGAATGTTCAAGTAACATTGCATGGAAGGGTTGTGCCTGTTCGTTTTGGTTATGTTGAAAGACCGGTTGCAGTGTAAATTACCTATCAGACGTATGACAGCAGAGGGAAAGTTGTGGAGGATGGGGCACAGCGAGAAAGTTATGGGTTAATGCGGTTGCAGGGACCAAAAGAGAGCAAATAACATGAGACTCCAGAACAGTTGAGAAGTTATGAAGCATTTTATGGGTGTGGAGTAGGCGTAAGAAGCGTTAAAGGATAGGAAAAAGGGGGAGAGATTAATAAAATGAGCACCATGCAAATGTGTTATGCGTCATAGCTCTTTGATCGAGTAAGTGAATGCATTTGCATGCATCGTATTTTTTATGGCTGAGAAGCGTTCAGGACTCAAGAAAAAAACGCTTTTATAGGAAAAAATGTTTTATGCTTCTAGCTTTCACGTGTAGACCCGGGGAAAAATTGAATCCGATGATTTGTTTGGAAAGTTCCTCAATATGCTGATTCACTAGTTTCTCTCCACACTCCCTCCACTCACATTACTTTTTTCTTTCTGTGCCTTTTTTTATCTATGCCATACCGTTTACTCCATAGCTGGTGAGTGGCAGATTATTTCTACAATTGAAGCATAAACTTCGTGTTAACATCAAGTGTGATGCAATGGTATGGCATAACATTTTATCTGCGGCAGTGGAATTGTGAATTAATGTTTTTCCTTTTTGATGAGGTGAAGAAAAATGGATTTATAATTAATAACTAACAAAATGAGCGTTTCCTAACTATACTTTATACAAAAATCCATTTGTCGTATGGGTTGAGAACGAACTAGAGTCAATAATTTCTGCAGAATGTCACTGTCGATTTTGCTTCGTTGTCTTTCTTTCTAATGCTGTATCAGGAGCAGTACGGTGTATAATTGAAAGCTAATCGAAATTTTCATATGGAAAGGAATATATCTAGTCCAATAAAAATGATAGGTCTTCACCGGATTCTCGCCGGTTTATTTCCAGAGTGCGTTTCGGCTTAGCTCTGAAAATATAGTGAAAATCATGACGTTGTATTCTTTTTAAAGTGCGCAGGTGTACGGATTTTTTTCTCGGCTTCTTGTCCTAACCAGAAGATTCCTTTCTACCTGGAAGACATTCTAAGCCTCAGCTCCTGGTGATACCACTATGGATGAAATTTTCACATAACTCCATGTGTAGCGGCCACCGAAAGATCCTATTTTTCCTCTCATGCACAATTTTCCTTCAGCTTTTTGAATTTCTACTCTCTTATCATGACCCCTATTCTGTTTTATCGGATCGGAATCAACTTTTCATTACCAACAGATGTCAGTGATATTTGAATGTGATAGTTGCTGATAAAAGTTCTTTCGCTCACCGTTCGCCTCATTCAACGGGGAAGCACAAAATTTCAGCTTTAATGCGTGGTTATGTGATATCTGGTTAACGTCAACCATCAGTTTTGTGAAACTTCTGGTCGCAAAAAGCACATCTAACAAATTACTGTAGGGGATAAACTTTAGGTGCAAAAGAGTTAAATGAGTATTATCATTAATAAATAATGATTATTATTATGATCTATTATCGTTGTGAGTTGTCATTTTACAAAGAGCACAAATTATCAGGTATTATAAAACCCATGCTACAATCTTCAGCAATAATTTATTATTAGCACCGATCGCGCTCTCAACGCCAGAGCGTGATTTCCATGGCACAAAAATATTATGTCGCAATGCTGTTATGATGCAATGTAATAATTCACTGCAGGTGCTTTTTAAGACGCACTTTTTATCTCTGAGCTGTAGGCTTTCTGCCACAACGATGATCTACTCACCTTCATTTTCTCCAACAGTATTCCATTTCACCCAATAAGATTACCTTTTATTGTTCCACGATTCCGGCTTTCCGTACAAAATGAGCATTCTACGCAAAACCGTATTGTGGTACAAAAATGGACTGGAATGGTCACGTTCAAATTAGTAAGAGGAAAATTAATGCATTTTGATATCGATGGAGCAGATCGTACAACAATAGCTAATACGATGCTGCCTTCGGTGCGTGATCACTCTGGTTCTTAATTTCTCACGCGTTCCGAGCGTGTTCATGCGGTCAACTTCGAATCGGCAAAAGTTTAAGCTCCGTGACAATGAATTGGTCGATGTGATGCTGGGTGCTCCTCATGAAAATGGCATTCCTTTCGTTTGAAACAGGATTTAACCAGCGAAGTAAAAACATTATTATAGTGAGCGCAGAGAAGCCCACAATGAAAACTATTTACTCTGAAGACCGTATCTGACTACCGACTCACATAATAACCATCGGTTTCAAGGATGAACTAGCCGTAAGGATAAGTATATTTGGTTTATAGAAATTATGACTTGGGATAACAATATTTTGTAGTTGGGTATTTGATAACAAAAGAACAAATAAAGAGAAACGAGGTCCATGTGACTCAAAAACAGAAAAAAGTGGAGTTGCGATATATAGTCTGACATGTAACAAGGATGGAGTTTGTGAGTAGCGGCCTGATCACTGGCTTCCCATCTCTAAGATACAGGTTTAAATCCCGGTAGAGGCAAAGATTTTTCATCTATATACAGGTCCTTGTGCTTGTGCTTGACAGGTGCTTGTGACCTATGAGGAAATCATTCCAGGTTCAGTACAACGACTGTCGAATTGGGCGTAAAACCGATACCCCTTGGCGCCTTTTGTTAAGATTATGCTAATGCCGACGACGGGTTTCTATCCACCATACCTCCATTCCCTGAGAAGTTCATATCTCTGTCTTGTATAGCGCAAATGACCTCAGTTGCCAGTCACACTGCTACCTGAAACGCAATTAACTTGTGTGGAGTGTTATAAAAGAAATAAAATAGGGAATAAGGATAAAAAGAAATTAGGATGTTGAGGAAACCTTCATTATAAGTAACCAATGGAGCATGCTCTTTTATGGGAATGAGGCATGGATGATAGCAGATGAAGGAAAGGCAAGACTGGATACACCTGAAATGTGGTGTAACCGAAGAATGGTGAAGATATTGTAGATTGATCAATAAATGATGAGAGAGAAGAGTAGTGGGAGGGAAGAGGAACATAATGATAATTTTGAGAAAAGATGAGACAACCTTATCGAAGGCATTCTGAGATATGATGGTTTGATGAAGGCAGTTGTCGAGGGAAATGTAAATTAACTGAATGTAAAAGGAGAGCCTCGTAGGAGATCCATGGTGCAAGAAATAAAAGATGTAATGGAGAAGAATTACCTCAAAGATTTATTGGTTGATTTATTGATAGAAGCATCATTCGTGAAACCAATCTTAAGATAAATGTCTGATGATGACGTTTGAACTCCATCGTTTCAGGCTTCACTTCGTTAAAGAAATGAATATTCTTGAACGTCTTGTGCCTGTAGATGGCATAAGAAGGTGAAAGGCGTTGTATTGATAACTTATAAGTGGAAAAGTACGATTTACTTTCAATTCAATTGATTTTAATAGATTCATATAATTTTCAAGAATCAGAGCTGACTGGAAAGCATATACTCGATGGAACGGAAAATTAACTGGATTGATCACCTACTAGCTTCCTTACATTCCTAACTCAAGATATTCTTTCGCTTGCTCTACCATTTTTGTCGTAAATTCTGAAAAAGGGATAAAATTATCCTGCTTTCTTCCATTTCCTTGAAGCTACTTCACTAAATATGGTGTATGATTTCCTAATAATCCTTCATAGACTGCAATTCCATTTAATCATGTTTTCCGGAATAATCTGCTCTATCATGCATGCCTCCGCTGGCATCATGAGCTTCAAATAGAGGAAATGGAATTAATTTAGTACTTATTTCTTCATCCGCCTGATGCTACATCATGATGGTGGACACATTGTGTTCAATCGTTGAAACTAAAGGTGCTTAAATATGAAATCTGTCCGATGAGGGAATTGGAGTTTTCTCCATCTGGTTAGTTGCGGTTTGTTAGGCAGCGCTTCAAGTTAGGGAGCTCACTTACGTGTCTTACTTCTTGGCTCTCTTGGTCCGTCCACGGTCACCTTGATGGCTTTGTTGTACGTCGCCACTTGCGGGGGAGTCGTGCTCACCGTGATGGTAATGCTGAAACTCTTCCCTGAAACAAGAAAATGAAAACGAAATTGGACTACGAAACATTCAGTTCAATAGAAAGGGGTATGCGTCTTCAGTTGTCCTCTCTATAAGTAGAGCTGAGTCTGTCCCCATTTTCAGGGAATGTTATTCCCTTGTTCTATAACTGTATACATATTCTTTAACAAAGTGTTCTTTTTCCAATTGGAGACAATTGCTATAGACAATGTGTGACAGTATTGCTGCATATTTTGAATGTGACCCCACCAACAGTCTTAGGGTTCACCTAAAGCTCCAGATTTTAATTATCTCTTGTATTGTGTACATCTTGTTGGAGCAATAAACGTATTACCATATTATTATTGTAAGCACACCACTGATTTGTGAATAAAAAACTTTGCTGTTTCTACAATTTTGAACTTTAATTTCCTGACTAGTTTCGATACACTGTATCATATTCATATAGTCCTATGAATATGATACAGTGTATCGAAACTAGTCAGGAAATTAAAGTTCCAAATTGTAGAAACAGCAAAGTTTTTTATTCACAAATCAGTGAGATGGATTTCTACAACGTAAAGGCCTCTACTATTCAGTGCGTAAGCACACCATTTTAGTTGAAAAAACAGTTATGTTTTGTACAGAACTTAGGCTTCGATCGTTCAAGATTACTTTCATCCAGAGTTCAGGTATGCATATGGGGAAAAATTGACGCAACACCATCAATATGAATTAGGATGTAGAATTATAAATGATAGAACTGTCGTTTTTGGCATAATAATTGAATGAGCTCTCCAGCGCGCTAATTTTTGAGAAACATCTTCCTGCCAAAATAGTCTGTTTCCACAAAAATTACAATTACTACGTGTTCCAGTCCGAATGCCATCTGATTTTTGCGTAATATTCCATACTTGATATTTTACGAAAATGAGAAACGTTTTGCTAGTGGCAGGTTAAATATTTGCCTCGGTTGCCTTGACAAATTGGTTCATATTAGCGGCAATCTACGAGGAAAACCAAAATAAGGGTTTCAAAAATATTCTTTTTGTGGTACATCCATCCTCAGGTATCATAAGGTATCTATCGCTTTATTTCACATACAATCTTTGAAATTATAGGTATGTATAGATAATTACAACTGAGGTATGGCGCAAATGATCTAAGCTTTCGGTCACTTCTTCCGATTGCTACTATTGCTACTAGGAAATGGAAGAAATATTTTATGTTGTGGAAGAAGACTGATAAACATGTCAACGTAGAAGCAGTGTGTTCATCGCGTGTTTTATATCTCTGCTCATTCCCGTTGAGACGGTATCGATAATGTGACGGCAGGTGGCTGACGCTTCGCAACATGACGGGCCATTGAAGAACCCTTTTTCGAATGATAAAAGGACGGGTGCTTGATCGCTGAAGTTCGTTGATTCGTGCGGAAATTCAGTGTTTCCTTTAGTTTGAGTACCAGAAGGATGTGAACCGCAACTGTAGCACTAAAACTTTTAATGTTTTCGGTACTCCACATAATATTAACTAATATTAAAGACTAGTTAATTGAGCTCAGAGTTTTTAGTTCGTATCTCACGTTTACATTCACTTTCTCCGGAAGAGCTAAGATGTTTTCCTCTTGGTGTCGTATGTTTTCCAACACTAAGGAATCGATAAGCCAACTAAGAGCCTAAACCTTATCTGATCTGGCTTCCAAATTATATAAAAATACTATGATCCACGAGATTGAGTACTTCCGTGGATTGACGACCAATCAAAGCTTTTCCATCATACGTAAATCGCTCGGGAGAGCAAGAGCATCTTCAGTTACATTCACATTCTTAATCAAAAATGTTTGCAGCTAAATAACTACTAATCTACCATGAAAAGTCCTGAAAATCTGACCCTTAGGTTGGGAAAACAAGACGTTTTGTGTCTGATTTTTCAAGACTCTCTATATTTAAATTACATTTCTCCATTTAAAACATATGTTGGTATGTATAATAAGGAAAGATCGAGGCAACTATCATAATGATTTGAAGAATCAATAACTTTTTCACATTATTTTATTTTGAGGGGTAGTTTTTAATTATTATGTATTGATGCAATGTCCTATATTTTAATTTAATGGGTCGGGATCATAATATCACAGGGCGTCTTCCTACTTTCTTTTTGAAGTGAAACTGTTGACACTTTCACCTTAAAATTACATTTTACATTGATTCAATTGATTGGGTCGGTGACAAAAGTGCATTTACTATGTAAACCTTACTATGTTCATAATTGAAAATTATATTACTGATTTTCTTGTGTTCACTTGACTGCCGGTCCCACACCGTCCTGAATAAGAAAGTGATATGAGTTTTCGCATGATTTCCTCTTGCCAAATCCTTGAACGCTTCCGCTTGACACGCAGTTTCTGTCAAGAGTCAAAGGCACGCAACTTGAGTGATGAGCAGGTTACAGAGTGGCTCAAAGGGCACCGCTTCATCACATATACGCCAGAGGCCGCCGCCTGCGCGGGTGAATAAAAGGCTTTTGGTAATAGAGTTTGGCCGGCTGGAGGCATAGCACGTGTGCTCGGTGGAAAGGGATTTGATTAAGTACCCGATCAGAGTTGGCTGGAGGGTCCATTCTTGTCCCTTTTCGAACCCTTCTCCTCGGGAGAAGACCCTTCCCTGTGCGAATATTTCCTTCCGATTCCTCAATCCCCTATTGAGGATTACATTTTCTAAAAAATGAAAAGGAATTAGTTGAAAATGAAAAAGAAAATCAGTAATATAATTTCCAATGATGAACATAGAAGGGTTTCCATTGTAAATGCACTTCGTCACCGACCCAGTCAATTGAATCCATGTAAAATGTAATTTTAAAGTGAAAGTGCCACAGTTTCACTTCAAAAAGAAAGTATGAAGGCGCCCTGTGATATTATGTTATCATGCATTACTATGGATTTTTTTTGCTTTTTCTTTTTGAACGTTGAAGTAAAACTGTGACACTTTCACCTTAAAATTACATTTTACATCGATTCAATTGATTGGGTCGGTGACAAAAGTGCATTTAATAAGTTGGCCTTGTTAGACTCACGGCTAACGTAAAGAATTACCTTGTCAGGCCATAGTATCAGTATGGTTTAGCGGGCAGCCATAAGCCTGTAGTCCCAAGGCTCTGAGGGAACGACAAAAAATGTAAATCCACCCTTGCCTTCTCACCTGAATATTAATAGCTCTAATGTGTGAGGATAAATGCTGTGCCTCCCACCTTTAATTGCCTGAATTAACGTCCGTGATAAAAATCTGCGATGGTGACTACAGGTAATTGGGCACTTCAGGGATCACGGCAGTGTGGTGGATGAGTACTGGTTTCCCATCCAGGGGGCCCGAGTGCGACTCACGGCAATGGCAAATTTTTCAGTGTAAGACCGGTCTCTATTTTTAATTTTCCGCGGAGGGCACTTTAAGTGGGGTAGTGGGTTCGCTGGATGGGACGTTAAACCGTGCGCTCCTTGAAGTCTTTTGTTCGGAGTAGGCTAATTGCGGCGCCGGGTTTCTACTCACCCTTCCTCCTCCGCCCCATAAACTTCCTACCTAATTGCAAATACCCGCCTATTCTCTCTGACGCAAATTACCTCAGCTGTCGGTCGCCTCTCATGATTTAAAAAGCTAGACGACCACTCACGAGTAGCTCGAAAAGATATTACATTGTGTAGAGATTATTAGTGAACAATATTTGTTCAATATATTGAATAATATACTTTAATTACCAATAAATTCAATAGTATCAGGCGAGATGTAGTGGTACAGCATCTTTGAAAAAGGATGACGGGATCCTAAGGATCACGCCGAGGCGTTGAAACGCGTCGAAAATTAAAATCGAATCCGTGGGCTGTAAAAAAGTTGGCCTTTTTCCTTCTTTTTTAATTAAGATTAAGACTATTTGCAATATATTTTAAGCATTCAACGATTTTCGGATAATTACGTCTATTTGAATAATAATAGTAATGATCAGAAATCAGTTTGATGATTTCGCGTTTCAAGTTGCCAAATGAGAACATTAAGTGGAAAATTAAAAATTATTCCCGTAACCAGAATCTTATATGCAACCGGCAGGCCGCCATACTTGGTGTGGGTAGAGCTTACCGAGTACTATATCCAACCGAGCGTGAAACTTTCGCGTCGCGTCAAGGGGGCTCTGTGCTATGGAAGAATCCAGTGACATGTACCCGTGTAACAATCCAGTACCTAGGAAATCACCCAACATGGGTTAATCTCGACGTCTCCAAAGTGACCTCACATATATGAACCCGAGTATTGTGGTCAGCAGGTAAATGTTCCACACACTGGGCCATCAAAGAGCCTGGTTCGGTTATGGAACGGCTTTGAATAGTATTCCTCAAATTTGGAAGTTATTAATAAATTTTAACCAGAAGTAGTCTTGGATTTTCGTCACTCCAACGTCTACGATTATATCGTACCGCCCAGCCGTAATTCCTGAGCTTAATTCTAAGACTAATACGAAAACAAATTCATGTCAGATATGGGTCATTCAGAAATTAAGTGGACATTTACGAACGAAAAAAATTTTTTTTTCAATTATTAAATGTTATGTATTTTTGTATTTTTGTAATGGTGTTGTACTTAATGTATTTAAGTGATATAACATTTAAACAGAGGTCAAGAACACGTTAATAGCTAAATAAAGTGAAATGTACACTATCTCAAAACACGGAGGTGACAAATTTCCACGGAGGTGACAATCTCATTTGAAATAAGCTTCTAGTTGAAATTAGTAGGGGAGCATACCGATAAAATTTACTAAAATATGTAAGACGAACACATAATTAAATAAACAACTTTTAAAAATTTAAATGGCATTATGTTCATAAAACATAAGGCAGTAAGATAACAATGTTCAATTGTTGCATTAAGAATAACAGGAAACAATTCATAGAATCTATGATCATGAGATTGTTGGTCTGTAGTTACAAATGTGGTAATGTGAGCAATCATCATTTCTGTTGCATTTAAAACAGCTTAAGCTTCGCATTTGGAGATGTATGTTATTTGCATTCCATACAACCTGATGAACTTTCATTGTACCAACACAAGGTGGAATATTTTCGACATTAACAAACAGTAAACTATTTCAATATCTTCATTTGTGACTGTAAAAAGTTCAATATCTCTAAATTTTTCTTTCAGAGTTTTAAAAAAACACCTGGGATGGAGAACCCCCAATACCATCGGGGGTTCCTTTTCCATTCAGAATAGCCCCAAGTTATTTTTTCCAAGGTGAACCAAGAAATGTATTTTATCACCAAAAAGAAAACTTTTCTGTTCCTTGATTATTGGGCCATCACTCAAGAAATGCACTGTATTATACCCCTTAACCAATGCCTGAGCATGGCAGAAAATCTTTTTCTTGCTTGCACAAATAGCACTTGCATCATGACGCAAGCACTCCGAAAGCGAACAGAAGCAGAAGATTGCACCTTAAGCTTGTTGCTATCAAATTCTCTGTAACACATGAAACCAGTATGTAATGTTATTTGTTCACGTGATCCTCCGAAATGCACATTTTATATTTCTTTGGTATATTTGCATTCGTAGTTCTGGCTAAAACAACATGAATTAAGATCTCATGTGATCCGAGGTTCTTTTTACGATTGAAAATTGATTTATATTGGTGAATGATGTTGCAGACATGCTTCATGAAAGCAAGTAGCATGCCTTGAAATTTATTTACAAGGTATCTGATAGGCGCTTTATCCTTAACTACTTTCTTGATAGTTCTTTCCTTTCCTTTTAATGTGAACGTCACATATTTTCTCATCCGCTGTTCTACTTGAATAATTTTATTTTCGAATTCTTTAATTTCATGACTATTGTCTTTGCATGTCTAACATCTTCTTTCCAAACATTACTCTGGAGTTTTCACTATGTTTTGACAGCAAAGTGATTTCAACAATTGATCTAAATCACTATAGTGATTCACTTGAATGTATTTTAGCTTATCGAAGATTAAACTCATGTTTTCATGTTTCTCACATGCGCATGTGTCTCTCTTCCTAACATCCGGTTTTAGCACCCAAAATAGCCGATGGTACCTCTCTTTTTATTTTCTTTTGTATTCTTCATAAAGCTGCGGATCGTTTTTTATTATCTTTCTTCTCTTTTGTTCTGCTTCTTTCTTCTTTTTATTAAGTTCATCTGATTTTTTTCTTAGCCTTCTGGTGGTTGATTAATTGGTGGCATATTTTTGCAAAAACAAGCAGTTGCATAACACCAGTGCGACTCTTTGCCAATATTGCAGTAGTAAAATTAGACGTAGTAGTCTACTATTGCAATTTTAAACTAGACATTTTTTGACATAAGGTTATCTCCGAAGACTAATTGAAAGGAAAGTATCTAAGGGAAGGCTGCAATTGAGGAATTGGAAACAAGTCTGAAATAAGCTATATCCGTATATTTCAGGTTAAAATGAGAAAAAGCTCTTGCTATATTGTATAAAATGAACCTTAAATTGATAAATAATCAACTTTACATCACTATTATTTTATGAAATAATTATGAATTATATTTGGTCAACTCCATTGTTCCCTGATCACCTCCATATCCAATGGAGGTGGCATCTATGGAGGTGATAAAATCAATAGTTTACCACAATGAAACGTCACATAAAACTCTTTTAGCAGTATGCTTTGATTTTAAGACATTTCTTTATGACAACCAGCCATGCAACTAAAGAAATTCTTAAATAGGTAATCATTTTTAAAATTATGGACGACATGGAGGTGACAGGCAATAAAAGAAATGTTTTTGCATGTTACTGTTTAGAAAAACACATCCTCCAAGCTAAATTATTGCTAAGGCTTTCTTACAGTTAAACATTCAAACTTGTGCTGCTTCCTGGTGGACTTTTATACAAGTTTTTCTGTTTTCCCATGGAGGTGATGTAAACGTTAGGGACATAACTTTCAATCTTTATATTTATCTCAAATAGATCAAAAAATTCTAATTTTAGCCCAAGGTGTATGGCAGTGGTACTGGTTAATTACACAATGGTTGAATAAATTAGTTTACTCAGTACAAAACGTTTTGCTCGCAGTTCTTTAAGTAAAAACACGGCGAGGGACACCCATGGAGGTGACATTTAGACGGTTAATCAATTTTTTTTGCTATAAATATGTAAAATTTTGTATATTAGGACACTTTGTTATTTAATATTCCTATTTTACAATTACTTAAAATTTTGTGAAATAAAATCAATAATTAAATAAAGTAAAAACAAGTTAAGGACTCATATATCCACTTAATTTCAGAATGACCCATATGGAATTCTAACCCACATTCGTGTGGTTGCCAGGCCGTGGAATCACACTCTAGCATCCTGGCTCAGGCTGTAACCTCAGGCTCTAACACCCTGGCAGGTAAATTTCAAGAACATTATTAAATTATTATAAAAAATCAAAAGTATTCTTAACGGATGACCCACCTCTTCAGAACGCATAACATTATTGCCCTTTTCTGTTGAACATTGGCATGAATAGTTGCATAAACATTTCCTTTACACTGTTTATATGAGATTTTAGCGTTTTTGTTAATGAAAATAATTTGTCCTCGTGGAATTTCATATCATGATTAAAGTACTCCACTGCATCCAAAGCTATCAATGCAGTATTTTAATGGATGGATCAGAGTACTAGGGTATAAAAGATATGTACATCTATTTTGATAAATAATTTAATATTTCCCCTTTTAGTGGAAACAACGCATATTCTGAAAAAAAAACCGTTGTGGTGTAGGCATTTGTTTTATTGGAAAAGTGATCGTAGCGAATGGTGTCACTTTTGAATTTTCTGCGGGATCCTGTGAATTAATTTTTTGTTTACTGAGCTGTGGCTATCACAATTGCTTGTTAGAGCTGGTTTGTTGTTCGTACGCTTCTCCGCGATTTTGTTTTCAATTCAGTAGGGCAATGAATAAATGAAATTAACTTACATTCATACACGTTTTCTTAATTTGTAGTTTTACTTTTTTAATAGTCCCCATTTTGCTGCGTCTGATTGACTGGCCAGAATATAAAAAAATGGGTAGCAAATGAAGTTTGTCCTTCAATTCGTCAGCTGCCACAGCTCCTGAATCTCCTGCACACCTGGAAAAACACTGCAAAATGCTACCAAAACTACTCGCGTGTGGCATAAAAAATGTTCCTAAACTGTTATTCGTTTCGTGTGTACGGAGAAATTAAGTCGATAGTAGCTAGTAGTAGTCGTTAGTAGCTGAAATTATCTGTATAGATTTAGGATGCAGAAGGCCTCAGGATTTGGTGGAAGCCTTTGCTATAGGAATGACAAAAATCCTTAGTTTGGGACCTGTTAGTGGAGAACGCTATTAGGATTCATGCCAAGGGGACCAAAAATATCTCAAAAACTGTATAAAGTACCCACACATATTTTTATAAATACATTGACAATCAGGTAAGAAAATCGTAATGTAATATCTAAGATTATTGATTCACTCTTACTATTTGAAACAGTCATGGAAATTAATGGACGGCGGGGACTTAAATGGTCAGGATTGGGGTGGGGTCCTTTATTTGCTTTATGAATAAAAATACTTAATGAATTTCAATGTATCTCCTCCAACCCTTTGTATAGCACTGCAATTCCTTTCCAAAATTCATCATCAGGGTTACAGGAATTGCGTTTCCTTTGCGTACTTTTATGCAGTTGACGCTGTGAAAACCATTAAAATTATTCATAAGTATTCAGCATTTCACAATTTTTGTCTTTTCCCATCATGATATTCTGTACTCGTGCCGAACATTAGAGTACTTGTGAGTCTCATTGGCACGGAATGAGTAGTAACCAACCGAGTACTGAGGGGGAGTCCAGGAAAGAGGTGCGCCATTTGTTTTAGGAGTATGTCATATGTATGCCAATCATAGCTATTCGAGTACCCGAGTCAATACGTGGGTACCTGATGAATGCATGAATGCCTGAATGAGTACTCGGATGAATGCACGGGCACCTATTCAAGCGCATCGGCAAATACTAAAATAATTTTTTCAATACATCTGAATGCGAGAACCTGAATGAGTTAGAATTTCCCTAGTACCTCGATGAATAACGGGGAGGCTGGATGACTGAATGCTGCTGTTTTTATTCATACTGGCCGTGGTAATAGTAATAATAAAACGCCTTTATTGGGGTGAGATTATCCCTGCTGCATTATAAGCCAGGTCATTAGCGTGCTGGCCTGTGAACCCAAAGGTCGCGAGTTTCAATCACGCCAATGGCATATTTGTTCTAGGATTAAGATCTTAGGTTAGGCGGTGCGATATAGCCTCTGCCGTTGGACCACCTAAAACCCAAGACTACTACTATGGTTGTCAATAGACCACTAGGTTTTGCACTGCTCTCGTATGGTTATCACTGCCCTCAGTGTCTTGACCTTTCGGAAGGCTGAAGGGACGTGTTGAATGCCAAGGATTTATAGAGGTGCTCGGGTAGTCCCCTTTGTTTTCACTCTGGTTCTTGAAGTCAGACGTATGCAACCATGTAGTCGAAAATTCGGCGAGGCGCGTAAGTAGCTGCATTGGCGCAATCCTGGTGTTGGAGAATGTAAATTCTTTTAGCCTTAAACACGGAGGGAATGATTGATTTAATCTTTGGGAGGGGGGTTGGAAAAAATAAATTTATCTAAATATGGAATTATCCAAAATATAAAAAAATCTGATGTACGTAAGATAGCGGTAAAACATGCATTTTCTCCAACCCAATTGTGATTTTAAATAGGCTACACACCTGTTGTTTCTTATTTGACTGTGGAAAGAATGGCTTGCTCATGTTCTTAGGGTTTTCTCGTGTCATTATTCATTCCAAAACAAATAATCATCCTAACTCTATGAGAAATATTCACTGTTGAAATTTAGATGATATTCTTCGCACCTAAATATGACGGGAGTCATCGAGTTATACTTGCAGTAATTTATGATCTTTATTATTATCTCCTTTTATACGAGCCATGATGCTCGAAAAAATGTTTTACTGCCTTAAATCAACCCTAATAGGTAATCAAATCTCCATGGAGAAAAATTCATTAAAAACTTAATTATATGGGTGATTCTTTCTAATGCAGGTATCCACATACCCTCGAAAACATATTATAGAAAAAGCTGGACTGCTTCCAAAATCAAGACGGCAGTGGTCGCCGCGAAGCAGTATGAAAATGTGTTTCAACCAAGCGGAACGCTGAACGAGATCGTTAGAGCCACGCAGACGGTGTTTATTTTCATGAATGATGAAGGTAAGCTAACGAATTCTGAAGATTCAGGTGATATGGAGTGGAAGCAAAACATGATAACACAGAAAGAAAAAAAGAAAAAAAAATGGCTCGTGTATTTTCTTTCTGTGTTATCGTACACTAACGAATATGATGATTCGGTTTTACGATAATGTTACAACGGAGCGGAGACAAATGTTTCTATATTAGTAAGATGCAGAATTGGTGATTCTCTTTTCTCTCTATTCTTCATTTTAAACTTAGATTAATTAATTGGGAAAATAGTCATTAATCAAAATTTTCATTTGCCTCTGTAGCCACTACAAACCCTGATACGCTTCATTAAAAAAGTTGCAAACGAGAAGTTTGAGCAGGTCGAGTATTGTGGCTACGCTATTTATATTCTCTATACATGATTACATACTAATCTGAAGGAAAAGCAGTCCTGTTTGCTTGTCTGACCGATGAAAAACCCTTTTTTATCTCTTATATGTTCAGGATTTGTAGTTTCGATGATTTGTTTTCTAAAGAATACAGAAATTGCAAAATGAACTTTCAAAATGGCAGAAACCAAAGCTTAGGTCTTTGGGACATTATTCGTAAATGAATTCAGGAATGATTAAAACCAAAGCTATTCAGGGGCAATGAAAATAATAGCTATCATATCACTTTTCCAACGGTCATACTTGTCTTCTCCTATCGTAGCATTCGCTCTTCCGAGATTAGATCATTTAGAAACTGTTGACTTCAATTGGCAGGCAGCATAGATGATGACTATTTCGTGATACCGTTGACAATTCTCAGACGCTACTGCATTAATAATTACAAGAAACTTTGGCAAAATCTACAAATTGAACGCAGTATATACTGCTCGTCCTACAGATATTGCTCGTTTGATTGTAAGTGATATGTGTCATCACGTTCTTTATTTTCTCCATTGCATTCTGATTTGTGGCATATCGCATCCTTGTATACCTTAAGAGGTGATTTCAGCGAGTTCGGAAAAAAGGACGTTCTCAGCTGAATGAGTGGAGTGAATCCTCTACCATTGCCTTGCGCCTAGAAAATGATAAAATTTTACCTTGAATAGTAAGTTCTCCTTTAGACTGTCTATGCCGCTATCTCAGAATAGATGTGTAAATAATGATCAATTCGGTCTTTGAGGGGAAATGGATGGAAATACCCCACACGGAAGACATGAGTCAAATAAAAGTGGATGAAAAAAAAATAAGTACGAGGATGCAACTGATCTGGCAATGAAAAGGAAGGGCCGCAGTTAACAAACTTAGGATATTGGAGCGAAAGCTTCCGCGGAGATTGTGGTTGAATTTCTCAACTTCCGTGTTTTCTTCCGTGCCTTCCGTTGTCGGTGACAGCAGTTTCACAAGCACTACTCTCTGCTGATTTTTCGAACTGAAGACCTCGTAGAAACTTTGGTCACCAATAACTGGAGACGCTGGAGAAAACTCGGAAATTGAGAAGATCAACAATGTTTGGATTTAAAAAACAAAATGTTGATACAGTCTTCTCGGAGAAGCATTGAGCATAACAGGTAATTTGACGAGTTGAAGGAAAGAAGGGATAAGTCATGGGGAAGAAAAAGAAGAGCAAAGGAGGGAGAGAAGAAAGGAAGGAACGAGAGAAGAAAGGAAGGAACGAGAGAGAGAGGATGATTGCGCAAGAAAGAGCGAGGGAGAGAAGCGGGAAGAGGTGATGTGGGCGATTGAGAACGAGAGCGAAAAAGGGACAGGAAAAATTCGTGATAGGAAAGAGACGATAATGAAACAAAATGAAGCATGTAATAGACACACGCAGGTAGATGTCATTCGCGGGAGGTGACGGACAACTAAGACAATTCGCACCATTTAGGATAGTTGAGTGATTGGGCAGAGGTAGTAATACTTGAGAGGGATGAGAAAGGGCGGAGAGAAACCTGGCGTTTCTTAGCGTACCCTTAAAGACACGCGCCAAGGGGTCCACAATTTAACGTCCCTTCTGACGAATGCACTTCTGTCACATATCTCGCGGCAGTTGGCACGGAGTCTGTCGGCAGTCAGAACACGGCAGTCAAATAATGAATATAATAGTAATAATTTTTATTCCACATTAACAAAATATACAAGTGCAGTAAGTACGAAAACATCCATTGTAAGATGGAATATAGGTCGCCCGGAGGATAGCCTGAGTTGGGATAACCATCATTAGCTATTGAAAGCAGCTGCTGGTGCTTATGCATATAACTTTTTTACCTAGTGGTTAAGGAACATTTTTCATTTTCAATCACTGTGTGCTCCAAATAAGTAAAAAAGTAGCAGAGAAAAAATAAAATTAATACAGTGCTGATAGTTGTAAAATTTAACGATACAATGACCAAAGAAAGTACATTGTCAAAACCACCTTCATCAGACAACAACTACGGACCGGTATTAAGCTGAAAAAACTGCCATCGCCGGGATACGAACTAAGACCCTCCTAATGGGTGTCCAGTAATCTAGCTACCACACGCACCCGATCAATAGGAGGTGCACGCTTAGGCAACGAATGTGCGGTGGGTGGGAAAAAGAGAAATTGATGGGTAAGGGGGATGGACAGGGGAAGCGAAGTAAGGAGAGGATGGAATGAAAGGGGGGAGGAAAGAGTGGAGGGAGGGAGGGGAGGTGAGGAGGGGGAGGGGAAGGGAGGCAGGTGTGAGATGTGCAACGTTCCTCTTCCGTGTTTTTAGGTCTGCACCACCACTTATATACGCTTAAGACCGGGAGTAAAGGTTCAAGAATGGGAATGGATGCGTATGGAGAGAAACCCAGCATCGACCATAGCTTGCTCTTAACCAAATGTGCCAAGGGGATCACGGCCTAACGTCCCATCTGACGGACTACTGAACTCAAAATGCCCAACATGCATTAATAATCGCTTATGAAAATTCTTGAGGCTCTGAAAGTCTCTTCCACTCAGCATGGTGTTAGTAGTTGATTTCTAAGCTTCTATCCTATTTTTGGTTTTCATGTCTGTACCTGAGCTAATAGGCGCTTTAGACCGGGAGAAAAGGTTCAGAGATAGGATTTGATGGGAAAGGAGTATGGTTGAAGGGAAACTTAACATCGGCATTTGTCGGCTCTTAACGAAAGGCGCCAAGGGGACCACGGGTTAACGTCCCATCCGACGGACGGCGTACTGAACTTGAACGCTCTGCACAAAGCATTCAAGTAGGGGTTTACCGATGAAAAATATCTTCTACTGCCGGGATTCAAACACTGGCTCTCTGGGTGAGAGGCCAGTACTCTAACCAGTACACCAACCCGACCCCTGCAGCTGTAAGAAGTTTCCGTAATGAGGAATTGAAGGCGGAGGATAGGAGGAATTACTGAGAAGGAGAATAGGGTGAAGAGTAAGGAAGAATTTCAGATGAAGGTGGGGAGAGGACGAATGATACGAGGGAGAAGTGAAGTGGAAGGCGGCGAGAAAGAGGGAAAACAAAGGTGTGGGCTTAATTACATATAATGAATGAAAAAAATATATCCCTCCACGAAGAGGGCATTACCCTATTTCTATTTTAAAAGAAAAGAAATAGGGATGCCATCTCTCCCAAAATTCCGGAAGCGCCCAAAAATTTATTAGACACGTATTTATACACGTTTCGCCAAAAGGAAGGCAGAAATATCTCAGAATGTACGAATCTGCCTATACGTAACATTTCTTCGCTTTCAGTGGCAGTTAAAAATCTTTTATTTGGCTTGATTATTTGGCTTATAGTTTCCTGAGGTAATAATAACAACAAGCATATCAGAAATTCATCTCAAAACTTTTTCTTTCGGAATCTCACTGAATTAAAAATTACCCAAAATGGACCGCTGACAAGGTGGCAGACCTAAGGAAGGTAACAGAAGACCGTCTAGGTGAAAGATGGAAAAAGAAATTTAGAGATCATAATTGCCTCCTGAGAATTGTACTCAGTATTTATAATTAAAGGACATGCTTAACTGAATGAGGCTGGGAGATCTAATATCATTGCCGAGCTCTTGAAAATCAGCGCATCTTAACCTTAGTTTATAACCTATCATCTAAGCTCTTTTTACCGCTGTTCCGGAAAGTGCGCGTAAATTATGAAGAGAACCGATAATAAGAGAGCCAATAGTATAAGTAGAGGAATGGAGTTAGTTGACAGGTAATGCAATGTAGGAAGGATTGGTAGGAAGGTGAGTATGTAGGAAGATTTACGTCGTAATAGTGAGATGAGGGTAGAAGAAAGAGTATGTGATAGTAAAGAAGACATCAGAGGGAATTTGGGATGGGAGGTGCGAGAAATATAAATGGTAATAGTGGTGGAGGTTGAGGGTAGAATTAATATCAAGATATTGCAAACAAGAGGTTGCCTCACTTCATTCAAGATCCTTCCCTCTAACTTCAGATTTTATGCTGCCGTTTTCACGTCAAGCGTGTTGGAAATGGCCAGAGGAAAAAGGTTCCCTGGACCAACTGAGTCAAACCATGGACCTTTGGCTTTCCAGACCATTATGTAACCCAGGATTACTGATGCCAATGGCAATTTTTATGAGGAAATCTAGGAGCTACCATTTGTCATTACGGTCCATCAAATATGGCATTCGTAAGACGGAATGGGGTCGTTTACCATATATTTTTTACTGCCGAATCTGATAGAGTTTGTAAAATAAAAAGACCCGTATTTTTCCGTTTTTTGATCCGTCAATTATTTCCCGAGTTTTTTTAACCCTTTCGGAAAAGTGGGCGTGGTGCAACCTCTGACGTATATCGACTTCGTCGAAGCACAACTGAGCCCGCGAAGCTACTTTGCCTTATCGCAATGGGAGGACACAGCTGACTCGGCCAATGGCAGCTATTGCGACAGCGTCTGTGCGAGCAGACCTTCTGAGAATCCCCCTCCACTCCCTTCCCTTCCTCGAAAAGCAGTCAAGGACGGGAGGAATATGACTTCAATGATATCACAGCAGCATTTTCGGTGGCTGTCACCTTTTGCTCATTAAAATTTTTGATTTATGAGTGAATGGTTGTGGTTAGAAGATTAATTTTTTCACTAAAATTCTTTTTTTGTTTCCATCTAACGATTTCGTGTACAAAATTGCGACTTCGGTTCCGAGTAAATGGGCTTTGGGCTTAACTGTCCTCGTGGATAAATTCTATAAATTATTGCAAAGGGCGATAAACCACCGCTGTAAGATGCTCCACGTTACTGGTGCCATCCTTGATGGACCGTAACGGTGAATGAGACCTAGCTCATGTATATTCTCCTAAAAATTGCTTTTGGGATTAGAAAACCTGGGTAGCGTGATGTCTGCGCTTGTCTTGGCAAGCTGAAGGTCCGAGGTTTGATTTCTTTCTCCCCTGGAAATGTTCAACCAGCTTCTATCAACCAGTCAAAAATTGTTACCATTCCGCGCAACATGAACTTTCATGGTACGAGCTTGAGCCTCACGAAGTACAGCCAACGTAAATCTCATTATATCATGTCACTCAAACCTTCGTTGGGTCGGAGGAACATTGTGTTCCATGCATAAACTTTAATTACGTCATGATCTTTAACTTTTTTCCTTGCACATCACCCTCACCCGATCCTTACGTACATTTCCCGCTCACTACTCAAAACCAAGAACCCACTTCAATCCAACCTTTGGCAATATATACTCACCTTCTAACATTACTTTCCTCAAACTCTATCCTTCCTTCAACTGCATTGCCAGCCTGATCCATTATGATGCTCCTACACAACGTTAATCCTTTGTCCAACACCGAAGGCCGGTAGGATAGGAAGTTCTCAGTCGTAGACAAAAGAAATTGGTAGCCGTAGTAGTCGGCGTGTACGGAATTACTGACAGTAATAATTAATATGCGCAAAAACTGTTAGGAGAAACGTATTGCGGGAATCGGGTTTGTGTGGTGGCTAAAGTACTGGCTTCGCATGCCGAGGGTTGGGGTTCGAGTCCCGTCTGAGGCAGATATTTCATTGCTATTCCGACTCCCTCTTGAGTGCTGCGTGGAGAGCACTTCGAGTTCAGTACACCGTCCGTCGGATGGGAAGTTATACTGTGGTTCCCGTGGCACCTTTCATTAAGAGCAGACAAATGCCGATGCCGTGTTTCACTTCACCCACTCCTTAAGGAATTCCTTCCCATAGCTAATTACCTACCCACATTAAATGGCGCAAATGACCTTTGCTGTCGGTCGCCTCTCACGAATAAGTACTACGTATGGTAGGAATTGGGAATGTGAGGGAAAAGTGGTGGTGAGAAGGGCAGGAGTAAGAGGCGTATGAAAGCTGGGAGTAGAGATGGTAGGTAATGCGCACGGGAACAGAAGGAAGTGGGAATAGGATAATGGTAATGCAGGGGCCACTGTGAAAGGGAGAGGGTGGGAGAGAAGTCGGAAATGGTGATGGTATTAGGGAAGGAAGACGTCGAGAAAGATGTAAGACTTGTAGACGAGAGAGTTGGTTTGAAGCGGTAGTGGCTACTGGAATGATGGAGAGACGCTCTGAAGTAGCATACTGTGGAATGGAGTAGGAATAAATACGTATTTGCTCAGTGATGCGTCGAGTTCCATAGATCGGATTTATGGTCAAATATAATTATGCGACACGTGTCTAATTTTGATGTTACAATCGTAGTAGCTAGGGAAAAATATAATCTGCACACTTCAACCCAATTACAGAAAAGGGAAAAGAACGCAAAATACTCAGTAATAGCATTAGTATGAAGTGGATCGTTATGTAAGCATAAGAAAAGTAACATAATACGGTAAGATAATTAGATTAATTATGCAAACGTCTGATGTAATATATGGATCCAAAAACTTAAGATGCAATTTACGACAATTTTGTGATTGAAAATGAACATCTTTTCATATATTTTCTTCATGGCGTCCTTTTACCAGTCTTTGACGATAAAGTTAACGTCGGTTTATCATGCGTATCGGAATGATACGACGAAATATGCTCAACTACAGTCTTTTTAATGATTGCTTCTTGCAAACTGATACTGAACTAAACATGGAAAGGTTTTTGATTGAATCGTTGTAAAAGTTCATTTTGCTTTCATTTTATGTCACTTCTGGTGCCTAACGTCCGATAATATTTTAGATATCGTGTAGTTTGATTGTGATTATAAAAATATTATGCTCATATCGATGCTTTTTGCTTTTACTTCTATGAAAAATCTGATTTTCCGCCAAGTGATATATCTGAGTTCATTATGGATCGATGAAAAATGTGGACATAATAGTAATTTTTCCATCAGTTTTTCTCCGTGGAATATGGAATAGTTTCTAAAACTGTTTAGACGAGTACCGTGAGTTTCACAAATTGTGTGAAGTACGGAGAGGTGACAGGGAGGGGGGGATAAAGAGATAGGGAGGAGGGAGGAAAAGGAGGAGGGGGGATAATTTGGGGGAGCGAGGAACCCGGGAGAATATGAGCCTTTTGGGCGAGAGTAGGGCTGTGCGATTTGCTGTTTTGAATATCGCACCACGTAATCAACTTGATATCGCAGAAGCGTCGATATATCGGCTTCGCGATATAAGTAGAAAATATCGTGATATCGGTTGATATCGGTATATCGTCGTGTAAGGATATCGTTAATCGGGATATCGTCAAATCGGGATATCCTCAAATCGGGATATCGTCAAATTGGGATACCGTCATATCGGGATATTGTCATATCGTAATATTGTGATATCGGGATATCGGATATCGGTTGATATCATTATATCGGTCAATATCGGGATATCGTCATATTTGGAGTTTGGACATCGTCAGATCGGGATATCGATGTATTGGGACAAAGTCATATCGTCACATCGGGATATTGTCACATCGGAATATCGTCAAATCGGGATATCTTCATATCGGGATATATTCTTATCGGGATATCGAATATCGGGATATCGAATATCGGTTTATATCGGGATATCGCTTTTCGAAAACTTTTAACATCTTATTGCGAAGTGTCAGGTGTCAAGGGTGTATCTAACATCGCGGACGATATATCGTAGTAATGCACAGCCCTAGGCGAGAGGAAGATATGTTGAGAGGAGGGGGTAGGCAGGCACGAGGGATGAGGAGGAAAGTGGGGAGCGGCGGAAATACGTGCGGAGAGGACCGTGCGGTTGGGAGGATATCGGAATTATTAGGGGAAGATGGGAGATGAGATGTTGACGCGGGGAAGGCGTGGGAGGAAAGGTGGGTGGAGAGGAAGAGAGAAGAGGATGGGACCCGGTAGACAGGTACTCCTGGTGAAGCAAAGATCTTGGCTTACATTCCAGCCGTGTTTGTTAGAACTCCCCTTTAGGACAAGTTGATTGTAGGAAAGCGGGCGAAGTATAACGTAATTGTCATATCGGGATATCGTCAAATCGGGATCATAGTTGGGATTAACTATCAAAATTAATCGTTAAAATTGTGGCTAACTATTTAATTTAATCATAACTTTTTAGAAGAGTTAACTTTTAACTTTTAATCGTTAAAATTATGCATTGACTAATACAAAACTAGCTTCAGTTAGTTTTTTCATTAATTTTTGGCAAATGTCGACCTGTCCGAATTTCGAACTACGAAAATCCCAATTCAAATATTTTTAAACAAATGGATACGGATGGAAGACCACAATGACAGTTTTCAGTGTTTGCTTTGTTTGTCAAAACAAAAAACAACAAGGCCTCTATTAGCACAGCATCCAATTTGCCTAAGTAAATGGAAAGTAATTTTAACGTAAAAGTACTTTCTTTAACTTTAACGCTAATCAGTTACTTTGTCAGAAAAGTAACTTTTAACTTCAACTAGTTGCTTCTTACAGAGATTAACTTTAACTTTGATCAGTAAATTTTTTTTGGTAACTTTCCCGGCTATGTCTGAGATATAGTCGGGATGTCGAATGTCGGGTACATTAGGATATCGAATATCGGTTAACATTTAAGAGCAGGATTTAAATGCCCAACAGTCGACCTTCACTGCCGGAGTTAATTCTGGCTCTTTAATTTTTTCTCGTTCTTGATAAGAAAAACGTCAATATCTCAACAACTACTGAAGATAAATTGTTGAAATAAAAAGGGGTTTTATAACAGTTCATTGTAAACATTTATAATTGTGTAGCTGACATTAAACTACAAAGGATTTTTAAAATTATTTTTTTCGGGAACTAAGTTGAAATAAATAATTATTTATCCATATAGGTGAATGCAATAATGAATATATGATTGTAATGAATGTATGCATCTTACGTTAAATTTATATCTAGGTATGGTATTCTTAAAAACATTTTTAGGTGCATAGTCCTACTTAGCACACCCCGCACTTTGTACTGCGTGTAAAATCCCTTTTCAGAACACACTCGGCAACTTAGGCGGGTCCCTTTCGCTGGCCAGTGTGTATTTTCTTTCGCCTCCAAGCGACACAGTTCTCTTCCAACCGTGTTACTGGACCTCCCCCTCCGTGAACTGTGGGGGGGAAGGACCAGGTGCCCCATTCGGCTTATCAGCGGAAGCCGATGCTGCGGATGTGTCATCTGGCCCCCGCAAGACGTAAACAACACTCAGTTGTTGAGGATGGTTACGTTCAATAGGTGAGCGAAGAGCATTTTCGTTCACTTTCAGCTACGTTGACTAGCATTGTAGCTCGTTCCCATCCCATTTATCTACTTAAGCCCATGTGCGCATTGTAGTCCGCAACGATGTCCGGCTTCAAAGCTTATACTTTTTCATTGTAAAAATTACCCCCTCCTGGTGGGCAGTGTATGTTTGTCGGCATGTACACCTACCTTTACATACTACGGCTATCGAGTCATTTCTCATGCGCACCCGTAAAATCTCCTCGCGTCAATAAAGCTCCCTGACAGTCGAAATTTCATGGCATGCCTTGGCGGTTTTGTCTTACCGTAACACACCAGAAAATTTCATCATTCTACAGGTCATCAACAAGTGATAGAGAGGGAAAAGTGTTCTCCATACACAATATATGGCCAACACACTCCTTGTCAGCGCCCTCACTGTCGCGTGCGTTGCTGAAGTGCCTTGTACCGCAGTCAGTCTATCCTTTCCTAAGTAGACTCTCATGTCACAAGAGTATTCAGTTTTGTCACACAGTTTATAACTTTTTATTTCAAAACATTTATGATTTTTCGGTATGTACTGCCGGAATATCATCCGGTCTTTGAAAAGCGCGATAATGAGTGAAATGAACGGAGTGACGAGTGAATGAGTTCTTACGAAAAATGCCACAATTCCTCTAAAAAATTCTATATTTCCTAGTCAACAGAGCAGACAAATAGACAAGAAAGCGCACTCCCCAGGAAGCTGACACGGGATGAAGTTTGAGTCCACCCGATATATGGTGGAGGAACATAACGGAACTAGGAAGTGGTGCATCTTGCAGTCCCCTTTACTACACACGCACGGGTGGTGTCGAGGCGGCCCGGGATGGGGGCTTTGGCCTTCGAAGGCCCTATTCCCCTCCCAAAACCCGGACCCTTTCTCAGTATCTAGATAACAATAGTATTATAGTCCCAGTGGAAAGGTGCTCTCTTGGAAAGATAAAAGAAAGGTCGCAGCGAGCCGTCGGCACTTGAGCCACCGCCGATGCTTACGTAGGTTTGAACATTTTATGTAAAAAAAAGACGAGAAATATTATTTTTTCGTTGCCAGTCTGCTTGTAAAACAAAAGGTAGGAGTAATAATTGAAATATGCGAAGAAAATAGCAGATTAAAGATCCTCCAAAGGTGACTTGACGCAATGTTGTGTTTTGAAAATATTAACACCACGAACCATCATTTAAATATCAAAATAATAAAAAGAATTGTTAAAAAAAATTTAAACTCAACGCTGTTGTATTACAAAGGTATCTTTTAACAAGTATGAAAAATTTTAATTCGCTTAGTTGAAAATCGTTTAAGCTAGTACCGATCAAAGTTAGCGTGCCCCCACGGGCACGCTAGGCGCTTAAAGGTATCGGGATAGGTACTGAGATATCGATATGTCTTAACATTATGATATCGGGATAGCAGGATATCGGTTGATATCGGGATATCAACCGATTAGTCATTGTTGTAGTCATTAGTTTTTCTTAGGAGACCGACAATTCAAGTTAGAGCTGGGCGGTTTTCCGGTGCACCGGTTCTGCGGTTCGGTTTTTTTCAGAAGATGCGCCAAAGGCAAACGATATTTGAACATTTTGACGTTGATTATTAGTGCTCAATATTGTAAGTTCTTTCCCAGAATTATTTTATGCCAAAGGATGGTTGAGATATTTTTAAATGCATAATATTTTAAATAATGGTAAATTTAATGAAAATACGGCTATCTAAGGCAAAATTTGATGTGACACCCTATGTCGCCAGAAATTTTCGGGTGGTTTGCGGGCTGCCAATTTTTAACAATGTCTCAAAAAAGGGGACATAGTCAGACCCTAGCCCCATAATCGTTGCCAAGATGAAAAATAAGGGAAATGTTGACTAAGAAAGGTAAATAGCTATGAGCTGCAGACGAAAGAAATCAGCCTCTCCACATACATCAACTCTCTGGAAGCACGTAAATCAGATCTTAATTAGAGAGATTTCGTCCGTATGCAGACACCAGTCGCTCTGTCTCTAGAGAACTTTTCATTCACCAGGCATAAGTTAGTAACCGAGCACGACGCGTTTTGTTGTTACAACAGCATTATCATCGAGGCTGATCAAGGCACTTGATAATGTTTTTTTAACAACGAAACGCGTTGTGCAAAGTAATATCTGTGTATATTTTGCAATGTCTTCCTTCAGCAATAATGCCTCAGAGTGAAACATCGGTTTGGATTTGCTTGATTCAGAGGAGGCTGATTAGTTCGATGGAAGATAAAAATAGGACAAATGTTTTCTGAAGTTTTCAATGAAGGGGAACATATTAGTAAGGTATTACTATTTTAGATTTAATGAAAGAAATATGCTGAAATGAAGGATGAATCATCGCTAGACACTCTGAGATTATCATTAATATTCAGCGGATGCAAATCATTTCTTCACTGCCTATCTAAGCCTGTTTTCTGGCAGAACCCTCAAAAAACATTATTTGTTGTGACTGTATCAATATCTAAAAAACTGAATCAACAACTTCAGTAGGACTCTTTGATGTAATATTCATTATTTCCCCATGATTTCCATTTTATATGCTACTTCATGCGTAACGACACGTAATCTATAGTTGATGGCGAAGAAGTGCTGGTATGAGACCGCGTGTCCAAATTATGCGTAGGGATCATTTAAATTCTATAAATCTGTCGGAAAGCTTATCTTGTAAACAGGAATACCAGGTAAAATTTTCGAGTCTATTCTGCTGAACTTCTTCGAGTCACTAGCAACTTTGGAACTTGGCGGATTCCACCGCAGTAAAGTATTTATATGGGCCAGGTTTTTTTGGGTTTTTTGATTTGATCTTAAGGAATGTGTGATTGACATAGCTAGAAATTCACTCATAGCATTCTTCCTCTGGGGAGAACTTCATTAAAATTGAAACGTATTTCAACTGCATGTCATCTTTGCTCGAATAAGAATTTTGCCAACGCACATTTTCGTTTGATAGAATCAATGACTATTTGATGCTAACATAAAGTTCCTCGGTTAGGACGGGATCTTTTCGTGAAATATCTGAAAAATGTATGGGAGACGTACCCGGTAGCCACTCATTAAAATGTATGGACGCGCCCACCGGAATCTGACAAACCTGGTCACGGCTGAAGTCAGTTCAGTCCACTTTGCCTCAAAGAAGATTATTATTTCCTATGCCTTCTCGAAGATAACAACCGTTTGAAATGGTCGGAAAGTTTCCATGCTCCTCGATGATATTTTCCCTTGCGTTATTATTTTCCTCGACGATTACGCGCACCTACCATTCAGTGAATTGAACTGGAAAGAGGTTTTTTTTGGCGAAATTCCAGACCGAATTTCAGGTTCATGACTCAATCTCGCCAGTGTTTTTTTCTAAGTTAGCAATCTTTCTTCTCCCCATGCTTTTATCGGCCAGAATAAGGCATGCGTACTCAGCACATTCATTGTCAGGTTTTTGTTATTGTTATCATTGGTGGAGATGACCAACAACTTAGGTCTATTGCGCTAGAAATAACAGGTGGACGTTTGGGAAGACCGGTTTTTTTATGTCCCATGCGAGGTCCGGAGTTTTCATGGCTTGTAGTTGCTCCAGGTCTCATTTTTATAAGTGAATTTGGTTTTTATATTTTTTGCCCTTAAATTTGGCGACATGGCTTGGGGTGACTTAGGGTTCTAAAAAGGGTAACTATAGGTTTCAGTGACCATTAGCTTCAACATAATGTGCAGAAAACCAGCCAAATTTCGTAAATTGGAACAATATACTTGAATGTCTCCAAATAACACTGATACTAGGACCGTTACACCGCTGAAAAATTGCCTCAGTCGGCTTTAGAACCCGGGCTCTTGAAATGAGAAGCCAAAATTCTAGCCTTATCTCGCGTCAAGTTCCTCCTTAGTATAAATGAAGCATTATCTTAGCAAGCTCTCAGATCTTTATATTGATTGATGAATAAAATTTATGTAAATAATTGCTGGGCGATAGCTTTCTTTATTCTCGACGATCACGCGATTTTAAACGCTTATGTTACTCTCCGCTACCAGTTCATTCACTTGCTGTGCCTGCCATTGGGGAAACAAAGAGGATTCTGTCTATACGTCGTGGGTTTCGGAATAATACGTGAGGCATACAATTAGAAAACAGTACAGAAATTGTAATAGTGCAGAAGTAGGGGAAGTCCGTATAATTTGGACCAGCGTGTAATTTGGACCGATAGCTTTATTTTGTATTCATTAGGGGTAGCAACATGTTTTATACAATATCGGTAGGAAGTATCTTTGGAATGCCTTATCACCAATTTTATCAATCAAGCTCGAGTGCACGAGGCATAAAGGCGAAATGAGCAAAATCGTGAGCATCGATGTTCCTCCTAAGGCGACAGCGAACTATTGAGTTACTTTTACTACTTGAAATACAGGAATTGCTGCTCTTTTATCATAATACATATAGATAAGTGCCAAGTAAGTCTCTTGAATGTATCTAAAGGTGATTCTGTGAAATTCAGTCACTTGTGATTTTGTTCCTTATCGTGTATTTCGGACCACCGAAGAGCGTGTATTTTGGACCGGTACAAATTGCACAATCATGCATTATTAATGCGTTCCCACCATATACCTTCTCCTCCTATAGTAAAATATTGAAATTTAAAAGTTCCTATTTTACAATTCTATGTCAGGAATCGTTTTCTGAGGCGTCTGTTTTACCTCGGCATTGCTTCATTCCCAAATAATATTTACTCGACCCAGACTACCTGAACCCCACCCCACCGGCTGAGACACAAGCCGGAACATTTTTTGGTTCATGAAACCTTTTTAACTGAGTAGCACTAGGAAAGTTAGCCAAAAACATATTTAATAAACCCATGGAGTAATACTTGCGTTAAGAAAACTATTATAAATTGCATTTTTCACTGTCTTTTCCACTCTGCTATAGGCATGCTAACCTTTTGTGAAGATATTTTATAATTGGTATTATCCTGTATTCTTTGACGAAAGAAATTTCGGTAATGCTTTATGAACGGTGATAAATATGTATTTATAATTTATTTCCAAATCAACATTTACAAGTTTTATGAATCGATTCAATCATTTTCACAATAAATATCTCAGAATGTGATTGTTAAATTTTGACCCGAAGTGGAGTAGTGAAGCTTGCCTGTGAAATTGTTGAGCGAAATCACTTGAAAACTCGCTTCAATCGCAAGAGCAAATTAGCTGGAAAAGAGTGGTTCTCGGAGTTGATGGCACATGAACCCCGACTAAGCCTAATCCGAGCCAACATCGCCGGCGGGTGATTGGGGGTTTAACCAAGCAGTGGTGAATGGATTCTTTCCTTTGTTTGAAAATATTGTATATATCAAGAAGATTGAAATGTTGTGCTACAGAACACTATTGAAGATTAAATGGATTGACCGAAAAATTAACAAGGAAGTTCTCAGAAGAGTGGGAGAAAAGAAAAGTCTTCTGAATTCCGTAAGAAGAAGACGGGACAACCTAATCGGCCATATCATGAGACATTGACTTAATGAAGACATTCGTTGAAGGACAAGTGAACGGCGAGAATGGCAGAGGAAGGCCTTGTGTGAGATTTACACAATAAGCGATGAAGGATGTGAAAGAGTGTAAGAAAAAAAATACGAAATATGAAGAGTTTGGCTGATGAGAATAGAGTGGAGAGCTGCGTCAAACCAATTTCAGGATTCTTGACTGATGATAATGATGGCCTAGAAGATTCTGATTTAAGGTGAGGCTAGAATGGGCGAGAAATCTCTGGCAAAAGAAACTAAAAATTCATGCCGCGCATTTAATCCTGAAACGCAGCAGGAAGATTCAATAAATGAAGGATTTAACCCTGTTAGGCAAATTACTCCACTTCCTTCAACCTCATCTGAGGGTCCGTGGCAAAAGCAAAGAGGGCGAACTGTGCATCTTCAGTTGTTTTAACCAGGACACATTATACGGAGTCAGTAATGATTTCTGCCAACGCAGGTCCTTCTAGAGTGAGTAATAAATGGAGAAGACTATTTAGAGCGAAGTATAAATTTTCTGTAAATAAATCGAAACCTCAAGTTGTTAAAAAGACTATGAGTCTTGCTTGTGCGGACTCTTGCAAAAATGCTTATATACCGTGTGAAAAATACAAGTTCTTGAAGAATGTGCTGATCTAAGTGATGAGAACTATCATTACTGTGATGGCTACCTTAAGCTACTAAACGATTAATCTAAATGTAGGTATACCATCAGCCAAAGAAAAGTATTGGTTCGTTTTTATATTCATTGACCATTTATTTTTTAACAAAATATATTTCTGAAATAACGGATACTTATTAAATTTTACCATCTATAAATAGAATGTTTAATGGAGAATGCTGATAAAATTAACTGTTTGTAAATCATTTATAATAAATAATTAGTAAAAGAAGTAAAAAATGCTAGTTTGTTAGAATCGTCATGACAGAACGTAATTTTGGGTTCAGGTCCGAATTACACGCATAGCTGGGCCAAATCACACGACCTCGGTCTAAATTGCACGGAACCAAAACTTTCGTTAAAACATTTTTCAATGCCATACCTTAAAACACTTGTGAAATATAGACCTATCAGTGCCATTCTTATTGAGTGTAGTTTGCCATGAAAAGATGCTGCTTTTGTAGTGTTCTTATGAAGTAAGTTATATGCCCTCGAATTTATGTGGTCCAAATTACACGGACTTCCCGTATATCATAGTTGGAAGTGTTAGGACTTTTCTGTAGAAAACGCTTTCGATGATACGTTAAGATGATGTTTCATGTTACACTTGAGTGATATTTCATATTAAATTAGAATGGTATTTTGTATGACATTGCAATGACATTTCGTATTACAAAGGAAGGCAACTTTGAAAAGTTTCAAGATTCAATCCCTATCTGGCACTAGATGGAGAGCCAATTGCTTTTTTTTAGTGCTCCTCTCAATACTTTGCAAGTAGTTTTTACCTAAAGTGCATTTTTCTTAAACCAGGACGTAGTGCATTAAATACCCCATTGGGATCATCGGAATGGTTGGTGGTACGAGACGGCGGCAAAATTAACACAAGCCTCGAGGGACTAAAACTGAAAGTTTACTGCCACAACCTTGGCGCAAAATTACCGGTTTTGCGGTTCCCCTTGTTTATCGAAACTTCGCCCCGTAATTGTTAAGATTTTCTATATCTCTCATGGTCTCGCGGAATTTGCAAGCATTCCCCTCCACCCTCGGAGCCCTCGGCCATGAAATATCCTCTCTTTGGCTTCATGAAAGGACAATAAAAGCGCGAATGGATCGGCTCCTCTTCCTCTTTAAAGGCCTTGGTGCCAAAAACGTTCATCATCTTGAGCAACATGGCCGTGTAATTATGCGCAGCCAAGAGGCCTTTTGCTGCGTGAAATTGAATGCGCGGGGCGGGGGAGAGGAGGGCGGTCCCGCAAAAGGCCCGGCCCTCACTGGCGGCCGGCTGTCCGGTCCACTGTTAACGCCGATCACTGCCGGGAGACAATAATAATAGTGGACTTTTATGCCTCCATGGTGGAACTCATTACCGACACCTACCGGAACAATGGGAAGGTGAGCCGGGTGCAGGGAGGGGCCGCGTTCGGGAATCAATTAGGGGTCGCTGAGGTATGGGTCGCGTAAAGGGGGCCCCTGCCTGATAAATCAATCACGGGGCAACGTTTTCAATGCCCGGAGCGAGGGGAGGGAAGCGCATTAATGTTTTGCGAGGCGAGGATGAGAAGTGGTGGGGCGGCGGGAAAGAGAATAACGTCGGCCGGCATAATGGACTTTTACGGGGCACAACTGAGCACATCATGTCAGGGATTACGACGTCGGTAGTAAAGGGTCATCGCGAGGGCAGTAAATCATATGCTGGGGAATGGGAGGTGGGGCGGCAGGTGAGAAAGGGTGCGCCGGGGACGTAAGTCGACTCTCGCTCGCCCCGTACTTTGTTCCTTCACGGCCCTCGATGCCTTTCGCTTGCCGCGCCGTCTGCTTCTCCTCTCCGCAAGGAGTTCCCACCCTCATGCTCCGCGAGAACGCTCTCTTAGCGCTCCGTCCCCCCGGTGCCAACGCCTCCGACTGCCTACGACCGTGACCCGCACGGTCAAGTGAAGCGCCATCTTTTCTTCATTTGCCTTCCCTTTGTCCTTCATCATTCCGCCCCGGAGGATGCATCCTCGACTCTCATTTCTCCGCGGAACCACGGAGAAATACTCCGTCGAGATTTATCGCTCGTTTTTAATAGACTCCCGCCTAATGTTTTCCGAACTCGGTACGAACTGCTGTCTCCTTCTTGCAATTCGGTTCCCTCTTATAAGTACCGAATTACTTCAAGAGTAGGTGGCTCATGTTGCGAGGGATACGTGCTACAGCGCAACTATGTTCTCCTGTTTTTAAAACTAAGAATCTATTATTCATTTACGTGCGTATCGATGACCGGCGGGGTAGCAAGCAGTAGTAATGATGTGTTGGCTTTTCTTCCGCAAATTTTAAATTCTTTTATCATTTGATTGAGTTGCAACTGCGGTACTAAGCCTTCATACCCGCAGAGGGTGCAAGTTATTACTTCCACCATTCTAGCAATTTATTTGCCGGTGGAGGATTTAAAGGGGGCAATTAGTAAGTAATTCTAATGTAATCCTCATGAAATTCGCCATTTCGCCTCGAACATAACCTATCCCCATTTCTAATGAAAATTTCGTCTTCAAGGCT
This sequence comes from Platycnemis pennipes, assembly GCA_933228895.1. NCBI lineage: Eukaryota > Metazoa > Arthropoda > Insecta > Odonata > Platycnemididae > Platycnemis > Platycnemis pennipes. Next base: position 53,096,511 of record OW121846.1, read on the forward strand.
ATCTAGAAACCCTTTGAAAAGAAAACAGAGGAAACTTTCCATATCTCAATAAGAAATCTAAGGAAGCGCAAGAAAAGGAGTATTTCATAATAATGGTTTATTTTATCACCGGGTTTGCGAAGTGCTAAAAATACACTTTGGAGAACTGCTCTGGTACCAGAGACTTTAACAGTTAAGAACATTTGAATGACAGGAATCGTTGATAAAGATATTCATAGAAGGTTAATTAGTAAATTGAAAGTTCACGAACTAGTCGCGAAAACGTTAACGGCGTTACTCGCTGAAATTGCACAAATAGCAGATATTCCACTGAAAAATATCATTCACCTTGACCGGGACTAGGCGAATGATTTTTTCTCGGTGGAATATATGCTATTAGGTTACTAAGTAGTTTAGGAGGAAACGAGATGTACTGGAGGAAACTACTCGTGGTGGATGAACCGATTTGCTGACGGTGATAGTTATGGGGGATTATGCTCGGAGGTTATGGGGGATATAATGCTGGAGAAGGGAGGGAGAGGGAGCAAAGGATAGGCTATTTGGTTGCCATGAATTGCGAGCAAAGAACATTCTGGACATGTACTGAACTAAGGAGGGGAAGAAATCGGAAGGATAGTAATATAAGTTCAAAATTGTCGAAATAATGTAGAAGTTGGTAATAGAAACCCCAAACGAAAGAATACTAGTAGTCTAATCCTCGGATGCGAATGAAAGGGCTTTATAAAAATTATTCTTTGATAATGCCATGAGGCACTGAAGGTTTTGTATTTCATTTCTTCAGAGCAATGCATGGCAATGACAGAAAAACACGGCGGTTACTTTGCAAGTCCCATTTAATGAAATAAACGGGGAAAAGAATGAATACTCAGGATGGTGGTGCCGTAGCTGGCAAAACCGGTTGCACGATGTTTCATGAATTCTGTGGAACATAAAATGTAACCATTATGTATTCTTTCATTAGCATGTTATGATGTATTTTAGTTCCTTCAGCCAGGAGCAGTTGAAATCATTGACGTGGTAATAGTATAATCATGTCAATACAGTTCTACCTCGGCTAACGAAGGTATTTCGTTCCGGAATCACATGCGTAAGCCGAAGTCTTCGTTGGCCGAGTTATTTCATCTACATCTACGCGATACCCTGCAAGCCACCGCGTGGGTGAGTGGTAGGGGGTGAAGATCACCAAACATGTACTATTGACTTGCAACTAGGGTACTACATGGAAACATGCTAATAATATGGTCACATGCAGTTACATGGTTAGTATCTACATAGTAATAAAGTGATTGGTCGTTAATACATGCATCATGCACTACAGACTACTCTAAAATATTTCGCCAACCTATCCCTTTGCTATGCTGTCTATTGTGTTCTCTAATAGTACGGGGGGAAAATGACATTTGAAATCTATCGGTACGACAATCTATCCCTCTAATAGATATTTGCATTTCCTCTTGACGTATTCACGTATAATATATTTCTGTGGCGGTCAGACGTTAATGGGATTCAAGTGACAGTGATTCTGAAGACGATTGTTGCGAAAATTCAGCTCCCAACCCGGCTATATTATGTTAGCGTGCGCATTCACTAAAACGTTTGTTACCCTAACCCAAATTCGTTCGCGGAGAACGAAAAACAGCGAAAAATATCTTCGTTATCTGGGTTACTCGTTAGTCGAGGTATCACAGTAATTGTGTACTTTATGATCACATCTCCACAAAATTTCATTCCTCTCTAATGTCTACCTTCTTGTTCACTTCGGGAACCTCGACTACGGAATGGGTTCGAGAAACGTCAGCTGATCCCGCTACTGTTGCCTCGCTACTCCGAGACTCGTGGGCTTTGTATTTGCACCGGTCACGGCTGCTCCCTGAGACCGCGCTCACAGCTCGAGTCCGGCGCGCAGCGGAACCCGGCGTTCACATTTTTTCTCCATCTCCCGCTGCGCCATTGTTTCGAGAGGGTCGGCCGCCCGCGATGGCACGCCCCGCCTGTGCTTCAAGTGTTGCGGAAATGAAGTCGGCTCGACAGTTTGCAAATGAAACTCGTGAAAGTCTTGTGAGTCATGGTTGAGGCAAATAATATTTCCTAAGACCAATAAAGATGGGCATTTCACGACTCTTCCCTCGAAATGCAGGTGCTCGAGCACCTCGAGTGAGACGTTTATGATTCGTATCGTAAATCATAGCCTACTACAGTATCATTGGTTATTTCACTATTTTTTCAAACTCCACGGATGGAAAAAACTCGTCGTAGGTATGAAATGAAGAATATACGAAACTATTGCAAATTAATACCAGTGTCTTGCAGTTTAAGCTTGCTCTAGTCGCACATAACATGATTGTGCGTATTATTTGGGGAGACGAATAACAGATGAGACCATTTGGCCATTACTGTTTCTTAGACATTTTGGAAAGAGATAGGAGTCGTAGTTAAAGTGGATTGGTCGAGGGATATTGGCCATAGATCTTATCCTCCTGTTGACCGGAGGTGACTAGGGATAAACGGCCTAACGTCGCAATAAACGGGCGTAATACTGAAGGTAAATGTGTCCGGCGAGGTGTAGTGGATGGATACCATACTCAAACACAAAGAATAGAGCACTATTCCACAGCTGGGGGTAATACTCTCTATTCAACGCTCAAGTAGTGGTGGTATTTCACATAATGATGAACTACCCACGAGATACGAAGCTTTGTGTGGGTAGCTGGTACTCTGACCACTTCGCAAACCCGATACCCATAAGAGTCAATTAAGGGATGAAAACTTTGCCGGCACTTAAACTCGAACCCTTGGTATAGGTTGCAGTCCTCTAACCTCCACACCAACACAAAACCCATGAAACGCTTCCCATGTAACCTATCCTTCTCACTGATGTCATAAATATTGAAGTGAACTATAGACAATAAGGTATTGGGTTTTCCTGGCTGATATACTGCATGAAGAATTTTCTATTTTTCCTCCTTCGGGCAGTAGCGTATGCAAATACTTCCTACTTTTCAACTCCACGACAATGGTGCAAGCCGGGAAATATTCATTCAGTGCATCATATAGAGCGTACTATGGAAACTATTGATGACAATCACTCTCCGTTCACTTAACGATCGGTCATCACAGGACACTAGATCCCCGCAGCCGCCCCCCTCTCATCACATTCAACTATTGTATTTTATAGTGCAAATTACAATAGTAGTACTCTGGGTTTTACGTGCTCCGACTGCCAAGGTTATATCGTACCGTATAACCTAAGATCTTATCATATGATGAACACAACAGCCATTCCCTGGGTGGAATTCGAACCCTCGGCCATTGCCAGGCCAGCGCGTTACCGACCTGGCTACCACGACTGATTCCAATTGAGAAGTCTCCTGTCTCCATATGTTCAGTTATTATCTTCATCATTAGCCATCCATGCTCTAAGTATACTTCGTAGTTACATAAACAGAAAATGGTAATCATTTCCACCTCGAATGCACTCTCAATTTAGGAAAGAGATGCCTCGTTGCTTTTATCGCTGACGATAGCTATAGTCGACTATCCTAATTACCTGGCGAATTAGGACTCCCTTCAATTTGGCCTCCAATTGTTTATTGGTGTAAAATTTTCATGGAATAGAGGAAGGTAAAGAAAAACCCGGATAAGTTAGAGTTCGGTTTACCAATGAAAAATATCTTCCACTCCTCAAGTATGGACCGTTACACTAAGAAATGAAATTATATGAATACACGAATGAATTAGGGACCGGTGCACTGATGAAAAATCTCTGCTACCACAATAATTCGAACCCGGGCCCTTAGAATGTCAGACCAGTAAATTAGCTTCCTCTTTGAACATGTTTTGGCGAATTCTTGGAACAATTGCTTGCTATCGTCGTTTATAACAATTTAGTAGCACGTAAATGGAGCATTTCTTAGTTACACAAATGTTTTATTTACGGTTTGTCAGTTGCACGAATACGTTGCCGGAAACTAGAAAAATTGTTCTCCATCGGTTGCGTCTTATGTTCCAATGTTCATTCTCGACAAAACCATGTCTCACCATTATTCTGAGTTATTTTTCGTACGTTTGTTGGTAAACACGTATGTTGAGCACGCACTTATTAACGATATTATCATAGGAACTTGTGGAGGGCGTATTCAAACCGGCGGAGAGCGTACCCGGTGTCAGCATTATCCTGCTCTTAACGAAAGGCGCCATGGGGACCACGGCTTAACGTCCTATCTGACGGATGTAGTACTGAACTCGAATATTTTCCACAAAGAACTCCAGAAGGAGACGTTTTACCAATGAAAAATATCTTCCACTGCCGGGATTTAAACCAGGGCCTGTAGTGATCAGAGTACCGGCCTCTCCTCCCGGGTGAGAGACCAGTATTTTAGCCACTACCCCAACCCGAAACTTTAAGAACCTTCACACCCTGCTAATAGTCTTCTGCTGCCTCCAATCTCGGCTTTTCTTCGAGGCGGAAGCTCGTGCCATGCGTAGTAAAATGAATATCTGTAGCTAAATGAACTAACTAAATAAAAAATTGCTACTTACATAAAAAGAAATAAATACTACATTAACTGAATGAAAGCTGCTCAGAAGTTCCTCCTTGTTAACATGCTTCGACGAAGTGCATCTACTAAATCGGCGTTCGCAGCGCCACGTAGCGTCAGGGAGAGGAAAGATTGTACGTACCTTTGATGTCACACACAAAATTAACCGACATGCTATAGTTTGCCATCGCTTATTAGCCCCGTTGAAAATTTCCACTTCTTAATCAATTAGCAAAAATAATTAACATAATATTAATTGTAATATCTTCAAATATCTACTCCAGAAGTTATAAAATAATGATGAAAAATATAAAAAATAAGAAAGTACCCAATTATGATAAACGTATGGTTTTCAATACGATGTCCATTATTGTTCTGCAAGGCTGTGAACATGGCCAAGTCGTGAAGGTATTTCACCATCTTACCAGAAGAATGGTATTTTCACCATCTTTTGATTTGATTCATGAAATATTATACCTAGCTGAGGGATCATATAAATAACATTTGAAATAGCATTTTCAATAAGCAACAATCGATTCCATCTACCCATGGAGTTTGACCTAGAGAAAGCGCGTCTAAAATCGCAATTATTCTATATAGTGTCTCTGGTTCAAAGAAAAAAGAGTGAAACGAGTTGATATAGATACATGGGTTTTATGTAGGTAAAATTTAAAAATGACATCTGAAACCAATCTCGCCGAGGACTGCTGAGGACCGCGTAGTCCATTCTTTAATATTTTGACTATGCGGCAGTGGTGCATGTGATGTGGTGATTGTATGGATCCTCGAGGATGTGGAAGCGTCTGCCAAAGGGATACGTGCCTCTCTTTGCACCCGCCCGCCGCTCCCCACACTCCCCATCCCGCCCCCACACCTCGACGCGATCCTCCCCGGAGCGGCGCGGCCGCCCGCCGGGAGTCCTTCCGGCAGCCCCGGGCGCCGACACCGCCGCCCCGCACGGCCCGTCCGCCCCGGCGGCGAGTCAATTTGTCTTTCGTCGCGGGCCGGCTCTCTCCTCGGCGGGGGGCGGATATGGCATCGCTTCCCTCCCTCTCCTCCCGGCCGCCCCCTCCCACCTGCCTTCTCCTCCTCGCCCCCCGAAGACCAAACTCCCACCTGTTTACTAAACGAGCCGGCACTCGCGTCTGACCCTGATGTTTGACGCGACCGGGAGCGGTCCCCTCTGTATTCCTCCCCGTCTCACGGCCGTGTCCGTCGCAGCCGCGCCGCGCCGTTGGGGGGCTCGGCCTTCGGCCAATTAGCGTTCTGCTCCGAAGCCGGATCGCGAGTTGCGTCCCCTGGTGACGTGTTACGTGTTGTCACGTCGCGTCCAACGACGAGGTGGCGTTTCAATGAATTTTTCTTTCCGGCAATTTCGCCCCGACGGCAAAATAGCAGAAATCAGATGGGAAAACGACGTAAAGGGAGGAGAATATATACAGAAAGGAAAAAGTACCACTATTTCTCCACGGTGCCGCTAGTTTTCCGAATTACCTCGGTGAGTAATCAAGGCGATAACGAAATTTTGTTCTGCGACACAGTGTCATATTAAAATTTGGCGGCTGTATTGGGAGGCGACACACTTTATGAAAGTGATAACGGCAGCTATTGTAGTCTTAGGATTGAGTTTTAGCTGCTCTAACGGCGAAAGATAAATGGTAGCTTCAATCCTTGGTAGTAAAGAGTAATTACTCCTAAGAGTAACTAAGACCTAATGAGTAATTAACCCTACGGCGAACACAATATCTATGCCCCAGGCGGAATTCGAACCCGTAACCTTGAAGTAGCCTAGCTGGCACCACATCGACCTGGCAACCACTATCGGATCTACAGTTATCGTAGTAAGGGCTTGGGTTTTAGACGCTCCCTCGGTTAAGATTTTATCGCACCGTGTAATCTAGAAATCCTAAGACAAATACGACATCCATACCTAGTTCAGGTTTCGAACCCGCAACTTTGGAGTACCAGGTCGGCGCGTTATCGACCTGGTTACTGTAACCGGTCCTACGGTTACATCCTCCAGTGTAGGTAGGTAACAGGCTATAGGTAGAGATTTCACTGGTAATGGAATTAGGAGCGAAACCTGGCGTCGGAAATAACCTACTCTTTCATCCAGACATTAAGGGTACAACGGTTTAAAGAGCCACGAGACAGATGAAGTATTGAAAGTAAATTGTTGTACATGTACTCCTCAAGGTGGGATCGACATAGCAATTGTAAAATTACATCACTGCCGGGCTTTGAACCTTTAGATGAAGAACCGTACCAACCCGATCCACTTTCGCATCTCTTGGCCCTCCGCTGTTCCCTCGGAGCATATCTTTTTTTAGGTGCTCCAGCGGCTAACAGTGCAGTGTAATGTATTGTAAGATTATAGTTGAACATGCAACTTAAGATCACATTGCCAATCTGGCTGCCTTGGTTGGTTTTCTATTCCTCGCTCCAGTATTATAACGCATCTGGTCTTGATTGGATAGGGCATTGCCCTTGGACTCACTCCTTTCTCTTTACTGAGGAGAAAATACCACCGCGTTGTGATGACTGCGACTGTCCTCTCAGCATACGACATATCTTGACGGAGTGTGACAGGTACCGGAGCGCTCGTAACCGGCTAGGAATATTGGGCGACCGAGGAACAATTCTAGGTGATGACTCCAGTGCAATCAGCCGTGTGATTTTATTTCTCAGAAACAGTGGCGTTATGACTAAAATATAAATACTATGCTTGTCAATAAACGATATTTATCCGAAGCATAACGTTTGTTAACTATATATTCACCCCAAATTTTAAAATTTTAATGGGAAAATAACTAATGAGTAGAGGTGCGAAATGACCCTGTCGTCGATGCACCCTACAAAACCGACTACTACTTCTGGTCTTGATTTATTCATACGGTGAGAAAAAACATCTCATTAAAAGGTATAATAACTCCCTCGCCAGTCTCTCGAAGTACAGCGTTAGTGACTATGATGCCTTTTTTGATTTAAAAAAATCACTCACGGCAAATTTTTACAAGACCTGTACGCAAACCATTGGCATCATCACATCAGAGACATACCATTGGCATCGAAGCGACGGAAACCTTATGGCAAACACTGGAAAAGACGATAGGATTTTGAGTGGAACTCCGGTAGTCAAGTGATCATTCTACCCTCAAGGTAACCGGGTCGTCATTCCTCCACTCTTTCCGTAGGGGGTAATTTGTGCTCTGCTTTTATCTCCTTTCCAATGAAACCGGTGGTAGACTTGCCTCTGCAAAGGGACTGTTTGAGAATCGAGTGGAAACCTCTTAAGGATAATTTAGATATATCCCCACCGCACTCGTGGAAGGCTCGGACGAGTGGATGTTTAGGAAGCTCAAATTTCGCCGCTCAGATTGCTGGGAAGGTGAGGGGGAGGATGGTGGAGGGAGTTGGGAGGGAAACGGAGAAGCACGGAAAGGGAAGTGGATCATTTGCGTAATGACGGCAAGAAAGGAGGAAAGGGGAGAACAAAAACACTGGCTGATGACAGTGACGTTAGTGCAAAGGTTTCCGTTCAGAATTTCAGTCCTTTTAGACGTATCTTGGTACTTTAATAGAGCAAGCTTCGGCTCCTATGACGTCTACATCTACAGAAAAAATTAAGACACCTCAGTGAACGAGAATATCATCATGGGGCAATAATCCTAAGATTGGTTTGAAGTAGCTCTCCAGTCGACTCTCCAATAACCTGACTCTTCATATTTATGACATTCTTCTCCTACACACCCTTCACTATTTGCTCTATATATATCTCATATGACTTTCGGCTTTCTCCCATTCACTTGTCTCCTGACGATTGTCTGCGTCAAGCGTTAAAGTCTTAAGGAATGGCCAATTTTCTTAGATATGGTCCCATCTCCTTTTCAAAGTTATACGATTTCTTACTGTCTCCCTCTCTTCCTAGGACTTCTTCGTTAGTCACTCAATCCCGATCCATCTTATCTTCATCATTTTTCTGTACGCATTGGGGGTCGAATCTATTATATACTTAGGCGTCACCATCACCGAAGACGTGTCATGGGGGAAACACATAAGGGAAATAACAAGTGTATTAAACCGTAGATTATGATTCGATAAAAAGGTTCTGGGCAAATGCGATGAGACAACGAGAAAGATATTTTACATTGTATTTGTCAGGCCTATATAGAATGTGCCACTATTATATGGGATCCGTAAGAGGAAGGTATGATTTAGGAATTAGAGCGTGTGCAAAGGAGATCAGCCAGATTTGTTCAAGGCCATTATGATAATTGCATTAGTGTTACGAGTTTCATGGAAAAACTAGGATGGGAATTACTATCATAACGCATGTCACATATTATGCTAAACCTTTTAAGTAAATTCGAAGCCGATTTGTTGACAGATGACGTTAGATATGCATTAAGAACCATTGCGTATTACGCTAGGGTTGATCAGATATAAGGAGATAGATTGTTGTACTGATAGATTTAAAATGTAATTTTTGCCGCGTACCACAACAGAACACAATAGGCAGCATAGCAAAAGGAAAGGTAGGGGAACATTTCTTGACTATTCTGTATTGCATGAAGCATGATTTAAGTTGACTAGCCAATGCAAACTAGGATAATGCAGATAAATATATTTAGAGAAAACCTTTCATACCGGTAATCACTTTGTTACTATGTAGACACTAACCATCTAGTTGCACGTGTCTCTTGTACTTATACAATGTAGTAATATCATTGTAGCTCTTTGTTTCACGTGATTAGTGTATGTATCGTAATCTTCACACCCTGCCACACACCCCCTGCGGTGGCTCGCAGGGTATTACGTAGATCTAGGTTTATACTGCTTCCAACCGTTACCTTCTCTGCTATTGTTATCGTTCATGTCTCACTGCCTCAGGAAGCGTGCTACAAATGTATGTTCTATGGTGAAAGAAAATGGGGGTGAAAATACACCAGACAGGCACGGCATTAATTTATTCTAGTAATAGTTGTCACCGGTGGAACTCGAGCTAGAGTTGAGGTCTTTGGCGACATTTAAGAGTACGTGGGCAGCATGGAAAAGTAGACGAAATAGAATGCGGAGTAAGGATGGATTTCAACTCAGTGTAATCACAAGCCTGCTCTTAAAAATGCGCCAAGGGGTCCAGGATAAACGTCCCATCCGGCGGTTGGAGTACTGACCTTTAGGAGCTCTCATACAGTGTTTTTAATAGGTCCATTTCCTGGCTCATATCTTTAATAGGCCAGGTGCGTCGCCGACTTCGCGCTTGCAGTAAGTACTGAAGGATATAAAATAGAATTATGTGAGCCTGAAGTGGTTAGCTGACCGTGGTAGCCAGGTTGGTAATGTGCCGGCCTGACAAACCAAATGTCGCCGGTTCGAATCCCGCCCAGGGAATGGGAAATGTGATTGTCCTAGGATTAAGATATTAATGATTAATAATATGATAATTAAGGTTCGATGGTTCGATATAACCACGGCAGTTGGAGCACCTTAAAACTCATGACTTCTACCACTAGTAGTTGGGATCTGCGTCAGACCAATACTAGGAATATTGACTAGTGGCACTGATGATGATTTTACATTTATCACATTTACGTGTTGTAGGTTGTACCCAGGTTCTCACCTACGTAGTGTTTAATTAGTTATGTATCACCCCCTACTACGTGTCCTCAAAATCAAATGCAGCTGTATATGAGCTCTCAAATTTAAATTTAGCAGCCGTTTATTGCTATTTTTAGTAATTCCCTGAGAAATGAATCATCTTTACCTAGGTTTCAACAAGTGACGATTTGCGGTAGGCCGAGGGTGGTTGTCCTTTGGAATAGAGGTAGTTAAGCGGAAGAGGGACGTAAGGGGAGGCTTTAGGTTCCTCTCTTGGTCAACGTGGGTCACAGGGAGAGGAAAGGGTGACCGCATAATTGTCCCACTTTGCCCTTGACCGTAGTTAACCACCCAGTGTTTGGTTATATGGCCGAGAGAGGCTCTTTTTATATCACTGTTTACTCGCCATCATTGCAAGCATTTCTAGAACTATAACGGGAGGAAGAGGGGCCTGATGATTGAATGGGGAAGAACATTGCTGTTCACGGACACATTCACTGAACTACCGTTTCACATCAAGTTAGGATGGGGGTGAGAATGATTGGAAAGTTATCGGTGGCTGGAGCCAAAGCCGTTTTTGGTAATTATAATATTTGTGCCATCCATTAATTATTGGTTTACAGAAAATGTAATGCAATCCTAATACACTATTAGTCAAGGGATATAAATTCTCAACTGTTTGATGGTCTTCGAGCCTCGTTTATGTTGAAATGAAACGTGTTCAACCCGATGGTCGGTTTTAAATAGCTGAGGGTAGAGCTCACCCCGTAATAAGCCGTTGGCGTGTGAAATTCACACGTTCAGGGAAGGGGGACCAGTTCCTTTCCCTGGGCCACCTGCGATTTCCTACCAAGTTCTGGCACGAAGTTCGGTGGGGACGTCCAGATAGGCTCTTGTCCGGGATTAGAACCCAGGATCCTTCGGTTGGCAGCTCAGTGCTCTACCCACTAGGCCATCAGGACCCCTCATTTGTGTCAAGGATATAGAAATCTTACGGTAGAACGTAAACGATCACAACAGGAAAACATTGCTAATTTTAATGATCTGCGTACTCCAACGTTGTTTTCCATGCTGGAGTCAATAGCCTGATTGAGAGCACTTAGCTCTATAAACACGACTGCAGTGTAATTAATGCTGGTGGCGAAATTTATTTTCCCTCAATTATTTGGAACTATCTCCCTAGAGGAGGGGGCCTCTTAAAATTCATACATGCGACTTGCTTCCGAAATTAGTGCGAAAATTTGCCTCACCCAGTCAACCGCCGGAAACAATTGTACGTCATAAATTTTTTCCATCACTAATCCGGTAATTCAAATGAAATTAATCATCGTGATGGCCTCAGATGGTTTTCATAGACGTAAAAATAAATACAAGGAGAGAAGAAAGATGAAAAAGCCTTAGTGTAACTCAGCATACCAACGCCAAATATATAATATATTAAAAAAGAACTTATGACTCCGTGAAGATCTGATAGCAGTGATAACATGGTGAATTATACCACTTTGGGTGAATACGTGTGGAAATGTGGTGAACCGATTGTCAAAAGATTCTATATATGAATGCGAAAAATCTCGAAAAATATTGAAAAGGATCCGTAATCATTCACTGGCCGTGTGCGATTCGGCTATTGAGCCCGGAATCTTTGTTGTCAGATTTAGGAAAAACTCTGGCAGGCGCCAGAGTGCGGAATTTTTGAAAGAGCAATGCGGCGGCATTGTATCAGACAGCATAAAAAAGGCCAGCGTTCTAAACCAGTTTTTTTCAAAGCGCCTCCCTCGCTTGCACTGACACCTGTTGAGCAAATGCGTAACATTGTAATATCACAGAGGGGAATGGAGGGGTGTGAGGGAATCATCAAATCGAGTATGAGAGCCCGCTGTGGTAGACAGCGCAGTGACATGCCGGCCCGGCTTCCTTAAGTCCTGTGTTCGACTCCCGTCTGGGACAAGTACATTGTGTTTATCTTAGATTTACGCGTATGTCACACGGCGCAAAATAATCCCACCAATTCAGTCATCTTTAAACCGACATCTGCTGCGAATGTTGCAGCTGGCCGTGAAAAGACCCTGGTGAAATTCCAATAATACTTGTTGACAGTGTATCAAAATACTTTCGAAGTATGCTGCATGATTCTTTCATAGGAAGGACATCGTGCCTCGAATTTTAAATTTGAATAGTCCAACTCCCGTTTATTAAGGGGGTATGAGTTATACCCTGGTAACTATATCTAATGTTATTCATCCGTGAAGAATCTGTTTTAGTAGTTTTAGGAGGGAGTTTAATTTCTTGAATTATTTTTCCTACCCCTTCAATGGTTTGTTTACCTTTCTTTTTGAAAACTTTAGCCTTTTTGGTAACTTTTTTAGGAGGGGCTCTAGGTTATTTATTTTCTGGCGGTTTTTACAATTAAAATATAATTATTATATATTATCTGTTCAGCATGTAGGCTTGCCAGCAATGGCCTTAGGTAAACGTTCATGAAGTCTATGCCCGTCAATATATGCATGAAAGTTACAAAGGGGTGGAGATTCACTAATTAACCAATTAATTGTTGAGATGTTATAGAGTTTGACGTTTTTGAGAGTGTAGCGGAGAGTGTTAGTAATCCGGCCTTCGTTTGTCCGTTTGAGATGGAATTAGTGATGAATGGGATTGATGGTTCCACCTAGATTGTTTGCGTTTTGTACCCATGGTTACGTTGTGGTCTCGAATAGAAGAAAAAGGATTTTTAAAAATTATCTGTCCCAGCGTCTATTTCCGTTATTTTACCCTTGTGGTTGAACCTAGCGGGTGCGGTGAGTGGGCCTATCAACATCCTTGGTTTCAGAGTTGAACTGGAGTCTTTGATATATCTGTAAAAGGTATTACCTCGTTTAAGTCTTTAGCTATTTTTTCGCTGTACCCTCCTAAATTTGGGATCCTTGGTATCCCAGTGGATTGTGCTACAAATTAGAAAGCTCCGGGATTGAATGGAGTATAATATACTATGGAAATTTCCCACTAAAATAATCAGGCTACAAATTAGAAAGCATCAGGTTGGAATCGAATGGACACACTGGACATTTCCTGCTAAATTCTCTGGGTGCGATGTAATGAGCATGAGGAATTATTGCATAAGGGAAAGGAACTGGCTCTCATAAATCTTTACATGTGAATTTCACGCACATTGGGTATAGCTCGAGCTGCGTTCAGCCCTCTGCCATCAAATGGAACCAATATCGGCTTGATGGCTACATGAAGGAATGAAGGCACATGAAATATGCGGTTTTTTGTGACCGAAGTGATGAGGAGTTTTACTCCCGTTATTGGTGTTGATGGAGATGACGGCACATGACTAACTAGCTCATTTTTTGAATATCGCGGAAGAGATTATTCTTTGATTACAAAAACTAGTGCATTTTTGGTGATCATTCACCCCTGGTACGAACCCTCAACGTAGCGTGCATGGTGCTGTAGTATATATGTTGATCCTCAATCTTCATCATGCTAGTCCCTTTCAGGCACCAGTATGATAAGGGTTAGAGAAGGATGTGTAAATTCATAGTGTACCCATTAGTTTTTAGGTGCTCCGACCTCTTAGCTTATATCTAACCCCATTACCTTTTCATCAACCTAAGAAAACCCATGAATTCCCTACGCGGGATACGAACCTTTAACATTTGGGTCGCAAGGCCGGGGCGTTACCGACCGGGATTCCGCAGCTGTATTTCTATTACTGAGATAAACATACATCTGGAGCACTCTTCTTTATGGCTGTGAGGCATGGACGATAACAGCAGCAGAGAAATCAAGACTGGAAGAATTCGAATTGTGATGCTACTGAAGAGTGATGAAGATTTAATGGATCGGCCGAGTGATTAACGATGAAGTGGTTAGAAGAGCGGAAGGAAAGAAATGTCTGCTGACTAATTTGAAAAAAAAGACAGAGCAACTTGATCTGCCATATCTATAGACATGATAGTCTAAAAATCGTCGATATAAACGTGAATGGGAAGAAAGGCAAATGAAGGCTTCGCATTAGACATAAAGAGCAAGTAGTTAAGGATGTGAATGAGAGGAACTTTGTGAATATGGAAAGGTTAGCTGATAGAGCATAGCAGAATAGTGTGGAAAAAAACCAATCGTATGATTTTTGGCTGATTATCATGATTTAGATGACTGGGCATGCCTTACCTGTGTATTCTTTTTACTTAGTATTACTCGATCGATAAAATGCACGCAGAGCATAGTGGATATTTTGCAATGATTCATCCCCTGACACAGTCTAGACGTAGCTTTCAGGGTACTTTGTTCACTTGCCATCAGTATAGAGTCAAACTCGGATATAACGATATCCAAGGGACCTAATGATTTTGCTCGTACTATCCGTTACTCGTTATATCCGTTACGAGTAGCAACATGTACTGTCACTTACTGTCTTTCCTCTCTCACGCACACAAGCGCGCTCACACACATACTATTCTTATGCAGAGGTGATAAAATAACAAAGATTAATATAAGATGATTGAAAATACAAAATGAAGAATTTATTCAGTAAACTATCCACATACATGCTAAATTTACAAGAAAAAGTCCTTGGTACGACAGTACAGCCACTGCCCGTTCATTTGGACTAAAGATTTGCTCGCTATAACCGTAAGGTTCTCTAATACAGTCTCGTTTTAACCTTTATATATTGATCATAAAATGCATTATTTCACAAACAACCCTTCTCTCTTTCCTCGCAATAGCCGAGATCTCGTTTTAACCGTGCTCGTTATAAATTAGTTTGACTGTATGTGGTATCACCACTGATTTCCTGGTATTATCTGCATGCTTGAAATGTATTCAATATTTTAGACATGTGTAGTTGGGAACGACGCGTTTTTAGTCGTGTCGGCTGGATCATGATGCCACGTACCCCTCCAGCAACAGTGCCCGTTTTCTGCAAGGCGATCCTAATCTCTCCACTAACCCAGTTAGTTTCCCGGAAAGGCATGTCAGAGCTTCTTGGCCACCGGCCGTCATTCCGCGATCCTGCCACCGATCTCCGCGGCATCCTCCCCTCCGGAGCCCGCAAACTCTTCCCGTCCCCCTTGGGGTCCCAACCCATACCCCTGATGCACACGCCGACTCGCTCTCATTTATGTATATATATATGCATGCACACACATACGGCTCTCAGGCCGCTTGGTGCGTGTAATCTCTCTTTGGAAAACCAATCGATTGACAGTCAGTCCATCGGACGAAGTGATATCGATCTCACTTTGCGGTGGACGCGTGATCAATGAGGGAGGGTAGAAGGGGGGGGGGGTGAGGGAGCCGGGTGGTTCACTCACGCAAAGGGGAGGCGGTGGCGAAAGCCGAGATGCACGCAGGGAGCGCGGCTGCCGGGGAGTGCCGCGCTCGCAACCGGAGAATGGCGGCGTCTCGGCCCGCGGGATTGCATGCCCCGCCCGGTCGAAGAATCCGGAAACCGAATCACGCGCCGCGAACAGGTGTCAGGACACTGGAGACGCCGAATATGCCGTGCTGGGGACGTATGCACGTACCCCGGAACTACAAATTGTACCATGCAACCTCGCATGTTTGCACCAAGGGGGTTTGATATCGCCCCCGACATTTTCGAGTATAAGATTTTGCTCCGCCGCTCTGCGCGGCCAGCAAGGAGATTGAAAATTTCCACGGGGAAAAATGTATCCTGGACCAAGTATCGAACCACAGACCTTTGGCTTATCGGGTCAGTTTATAAACCACCACGTTCCATAGGATTCCTTTCCAAAGGCAATTTGAAGAAAATGTATAGGAGATAGGTCTCATCCGACGCAGCGGTCCATCTAGGATGCTGTTCGTAGGGCGTAATTGGGCTTCATGATGCCGCTAAGGATGAATCCTGTAAATTATAGCAGAGTGTTAACCACCATTCTAAAATCACTGCTCTGAACGTCCGCAAGTGCAGTGAATATTGCCTGATGAAAAAGGTATCCTGGATCGGGAATCGAACCATGGAGCTTTGGATTACCTTGCCTTAAAATGCCCTAGAAATCGGGAATTCTGTAAAACGTGGTGCTCTCCAAATGTTTCCTGGCAAGCCAAAAGGTTGTATTTCTAATCCCATTCCAGGGAATCTATTTCCTCTCACAATTTGCAACTCTTTTTGTCCAATGGCTGGTTATTCAGATATGATGGGGAGACGACTGACAGTTGGGGTCATCCGCGACATTAGGGATAGATGGGAAGTGGGGGGTAAATAGGGTTGATAGAGAGTGAAGGAAGGGTGGAGGGAAACCCGGTGGTGGTTACTCGTGGTGAAAAGCACCATGGAGTAGTTATTATTGAAGTATGTGACCGACCTAGGTCATTTGCTCCGTCATGGATAGGTGGGTATTTGGGAATATTTAGGTAGAATTCTTGGGAACAGGAGGGGAGGGGTGGCGTCTGTGCTGCCTTGCTCTAAGCGAAAGGCTCTTAACAGCCTACGGTTTAACGTCCCATCAGACGGACGTGGTTTTGAATCTGTAGTACCTACAACAAAGTTCTCAATTGTGTCCCGGCATGCCAAAGAAAAACTTCTTACACTGCCAGGATTGGAACTTGAGCCCAAGGACTAGGATAAGATCGTCTCTAGCCAGACGAAACCAATCCCATTTTCCAGTCGTAGTATGTGAATTCTTACAGGGCAGTCACGAATGGAATTGACGGTTGAAATTATACGGAGGCAACCGACAGCTGAGGTAATTTGCCCCATCAAGGCTGACGGTGTGGTGGCATGATTTTTCAGGACGCAGAGCCAGCATCAAAAAATACTTCTCATTTGGCAATATCCTCATTATTTTGCCCATGAAAGTCATTAATAACTACTGTAAAATAGATTTGTCGAAGTATTTTTGTCTTAAATTGATTAATACTTTTTTCAAATGCTTTACTTTGACCGTAATCCATTATCAAATTCTCATTGCTTACGAGGCTTGATTTAAAATCGGATTTGTTTCCCAGGTTCAGATATATCTACGGTTAAATTCCACGCGTCACAGTCAAAAAAGGAAGTGCACATGTCCATGGAGAATTAAATGTGCTATGTGGATATCTAATGAGAATTCCTTAGGGTAAACTCTGTCGCTAGGCCGGGCGTAATGGCTGGCCTTGGTTCTCACGGATCTTATCACACGGAATTTTCCACGTTTATTGAAGGATGAGGTTATACGCAGAGTGTTAATATCTACGTTTTTCTTTTAATCTCCGGTTATCCAAGGTTTTATGGAACTACGGCTTTTAGAGACTTATTTATGTAACCTTTGATAACCCAAAAGTTTGGAAAATCTGGTACCCTGCATTCCAGGACTGCAAATTAAATGATCAAAGCTTCAGACCATCTGCTTCGGAATAGCTAATTTGCTGAAACAGTTCGGGCATGAGGCTCAACTTCTTTAAACCAGTAACACTTGTGTTTTTAAGAAAGTGGCCGAGCTCAAGATATGATAACAGAAAGGGTTGCGGGCAGTAGCGTCCAAAGAGAAAAATTTATTTTTCTGAGTTTTGCCTTTGACTTAGTTGTCATGGAAGTGAATGAGGACTGTTAGAAAAACTCCATTGAATTTGGAAAATATATTGATGATACCTCATTGGGAAATGATAAATTATGAAAAATAATGTTAAAGCATGCGTAAAGAGAAGCTGAGGAAAAAATATAAAAACTATTAGCTATAGCGTATGGAAGTGTTTTTCAAATGGTTTACAGACGGATCAACAAGAGAAGAAGCAAACTGGAAATAATCTATACAAAATTCATGCCAAAAAGCATATTCTGTCAGAGGAAAATCGCTGCTGGAAACAACTCTGGTAGCAAGGAATACTTAATAGAACACGTGTTCGGCAGGGTCATGACACACACATACACACTCATGTTCTTTGCGATAGGGTGGCATGAACTGTTACATCATCAGAAAAAGAGATAATGGAAATGAAACCGAATTCCTTGGACAGTACTCGTACTCACACAACTTCCGAGCTTCCTGGCTGGCGTGTACCTCAGTACCACGGATGGCAAAGATGAAAGAGAATAACTACATGTAAAAAGGAGGATAAGGATATAGACGAAGCGCTCGAGGATCTGAAAATGAAGGATGTGATTTTGATTAAAGTTTAATGCATAAAGGGTTGCGGAGAGTGCGTTATACAACTCTGGCGATTGATAGTCAATTATATTGCGGATGCCGCTTGGCACTTGTTGCATTATGCTCAGATTTTGAGGAATTATGGAACTAACTGGTTTACACAGTTCCTCGTGCTTTTGTTTCCTACTATGTCTCGCCGGAATACCTGTTGTTCATATTGGTAGAGCGATGAAATACAGAGGTGACATCGGAAGGGTTACCACACACGGGCGCCGGGTCGGAACCCTCAGAACTGGTGGCGTAACCGCGGTGTGGGAGATTATTGACATTCCCTCATTAGCGGTACGCGCGCACGCAGTGATACGATGTAGCGCGCGTCTTTAGAAGCGCGTAATCGTGCGTGATACGCAATTTCCGTTTAGCACTAAAAGTATTTGGAGTATCAAAACAAATATTGAAAAATTGAATCTTTTTATTTGAAATACTTCGATATATTTGTTGCAAAGGTAAGTCACCGCGGTCATATCGCGGTCAGCTTAGCTGCAGCGGTGAGGGGATTCGAGAAATTACAACTTGAATAAAGCGGGGACGGTGATTAATTAAAATGGCGCACGTAATCACATAACATGCATGTAAGAAGCACGAAGCGTACTTTAAATGGTAATTGACATTTTATGTCCTCAACTGCGTCAGCAGCGTGCGTTACAAATCGAGTCAAATGTCAAAGCTTTATGCAAGGCTATATTGTTTTTGCGTGTTATATGTCCTTAAGTTGAGAGCATGCAGGTTTTATAAACCTCTCGTTTAGAAGAAGCTCTGGCACTTCAACTACATTTGTAAGGAATAACTAAAGATATAAGTCACAGTGGAGCATTGCGAATGGACGGAATATGGATTTTTTTGTTTTCCTCAAAACTCCGAAGTCAACTCGCGCAAAAAGTACAAATAAACTATTGGAAATATTAGAAAGAAAGGTAATCTGGGTAATATCAGCTAAGTAACCAATGATGCTGTCCAATGAAACAAGAAACTAATGATGATGAGTAAGTTGATGAACGAAGTGAAAAATGTTGAAAAGCAATTTCTAAATAGAAGTTTGCTGCCGAAGCTGACTCTGACTCAAGTTATTAAATAGTAAAACCCTTCAATGCTCACTTGCCACACTTGCGATCAGCGATAAATTTTCCCGTTTCTCCATGTATTCTTACAAATGTACCCTGAGAAACGCATATCGATAGCGATAACAATATATACACAAACCTCCGGAACGCACATTAAATTCGTTTCGTCTATACTATCGTAAATGTGGATGTAAAAACTGGTAAACCGATGCACGTGTTTGTCCCCTTTTTGTTTCAGTCTTCAGGTCTAAGTAACACCTTCACTATAGACTATTCGTCGTAAGGTATTACTTCATACTTCGGCCCTTGCCTTTTTTAGAGCAAGGGTTTTATCTTTTTGAAAGGGTTCTCGGTTCTGCTCCTTTCCTGTAAACCATGTAAACAAATCTTAGAGACTATATACCTTCACTTTATATCGTTATTCAGAATGACTATTTAGTCCTCTATTTGCTGTTATTTGACGGAAATGGCGCCGATAATAATTTATAATAGAAGGTAAAATGAAAGCAAACTGTACAGATTATTTTTAGTTACTTATTAGAAATTTTATGTGTAGTAATGTAGATAAATTTCTCTTGGAAAGCACTGAGCTGTAAGCGAGGCGAAAACTTGTCCATATTTAAAAAAAGAGTGGTTATGAAGGTGCTATCATGACTTCCTAAAACGATTTCATTAGACATCACATGATGATCCAAATTACAATCATGACGTCACTTTCAGTCACTACTGCATTGGAAGAGTCTTTAATTTTAGGGGCATCTTCAGGTTATGGGTATCTTTGATGTCTCTTGGAATTTAGAATTATTGGTTTATGGTAGGGGGGTCGTGGTGCCCTAATGGGTAGAACACAGAGCTACTGACCGGAGGGTCCCGGGTTCATATCCTGGGCAAGAGCCTTTTTGGACATCCCCATCTAAAATCCTCGCGATTCGATTTTCTCAGTTTCAGAACTTCGTGGGAAATCGCAGGTGGCCCAGGGAAAGGAACTGGCCCCCCCCTACCCTGAATATGTGAATTTCACACGCCTGTGACTTAGTCTGGGGTGAGCTCTACTCTCACGTATCAAAACCAACTTTCGGGTTGAATCACTGAGTGAGTGAGTTTATGGTAATGATACTTATTTTTAGAAATGCTTTTTTCACCAGCTGCGGTGGGTTGTGATCGAATATTTCTACACAGCTTGCATTTTCTGTACGTCTTTTTCCGCAATTTTTCCAGATCTCTTTTTACTAAATTCTAATTTTCAATTTTCTACCTCACTTGAGAAGCAGTTTCCCTTTAATGATGGCCTTAAGTATCCCATCGACGCTTACCCATCTTTCCGT
The DNA here is from genome assembly GCA_933228895.1 of Platycnemis pennipes. Lineage (NCBI taxonomy): Eukaryota > Metazoa > Arthropoda > Insecta > Odonata > Platycnemididae > Platycnemis > Platycnemis pennipes. Next base: position 53,117,186 of record OW121846.1, read on the forward strand.
CTACTCATTCCGCATCCTTATTTTCCGTGGCAGGCCTCTGTTGTCACTTGTTGAGTAACGAAAAATCTGCCGCTGTTTTCGGTTTTATTCTTCCCTAAATCGATTCTTTTTTTCCGGGTACTCGGGTTTGTCTTTAGTGAATAAGTAAGTAAATGAGGAAAATATTCATTATGACATACATCTGGAGCACACTTCTTAATGACAGTGAGATATGGACGATAACATCAGCAGAGAAGTCAAGGTTGAAAGCATTCGAAATGTGGTGATATAGAAGAATGATAAAGTGGAATAGAACGACTGTGTGATATTGCAGAAGAATTAAGAATAGTGGGCAAAAAGAAGTTTTATGAAAACCTTAAGATGAAGACTTGATCGGCCTTATCTTGAGACATGATGGCACGATGAAGAAAATCGTCGAAGGACAAGCCAACGGGAAGAATGGCAATGAAAGTTCTCGTTGAGATATATAGAAAAAGTGATGAAGGATGTGAAAGAAAAGAAATACGTAAATATGAAGACCTTATCTGACAAGGGAATCTAGTGGGGATCTGCGTCAAACCAATCTAAGGTTTGGTGACGTAAGGAACGACGGATGGAGCACCAAACACACAAAGCCCTCCTCCCCCTGCCACACACCTTTATGGTGGCTTGCAGGGTATTATGTAGATGTAGATATGATACTCTAGTGGTAAGTGTACCACTGAAAATTCTCTCACCGTGCCAGGATTCGTACCCCCGCCTTCAGGATGGGAATTCAATAGTCAAGCCAATTCATCAACCTGATTACTCTAATTTTAGCTGGAGGGCATTACTAGAGAAGGTTAATTGGAGATTTTGATCTATATTTCATAGCAAAAAGTTGTTCGTTTATGGTAGAACTTACATCCGTAACGAGGATACAGACGTTACTCTTGATTCATCACTAGCCACGAGCTTATGAGTATGCCATGCCATGGTGCTGTGGACCAGGCACATAAATATGCTTCGCGTGGGGGGGGGGGGGGGTGCTAAGTCTAGTGCAGCGTAACTTGAAACAAATCAGCCTTGCTCGTTCGGTGCCGACATGTTACAAATCTCTTCCCTTAATTTTCAGTTCTTGGTATTTACTTTCACAGTGCCCATTCTTATCTCTTCTCACTAGTAAAGTTTACTGCAAACTAGTGATCATATTTCAAGGCACTTAAACACTTGAATTATACGCAGTGTAATCCCGATTGTCATTCCCAGTTAAAATCAGAACAACACAATTTTTGGGAAAAAAATCTGGGGGGGGGTCTGAAGACCCAGAAGCCCCCATGGCTACGTGCCTGGTGTGGACCGAATCAGTGAGCTATAAGCCATGACTTGGAGAAATAAGAAAGAGTAAACTTTTGAGATTCAGGCATAGATAAATGTTATTACAGGCATTAGGTAGGGAATCACTGTCAGATTGCTGGTTGAAGTACAAGTTAAATATTCTGTAGAATTTTAAGATGAGTAACATTGCTGAAGATGCTAAAAACATGAAATTCCCCGGATCTCCAGATCACTATGACTGGTGCAGCCATGGAGATAAATTTAAAGATAGATATTTGTACGGAGGGGTTTAAAATGTAATTTTTCCGCGTGCAATAAGGGACAAGGATACATTGAATTGAAGTGACCTAGAAGATAATTAGGAATGTTTATGTAGATTTTTTGGGCTTATTGCTCATCTGCTTTGTAGTATTTGTCCCGCATAATATTAATATTAATGCCATCTAGTTGAATGGAGAATGGGGTTGGTGTGGTAGCTAGAGTACTGGCCTCCCTTCGCGAGGGTCCGGGTTCGAATCACGGCTGAGGCGAATTTTTCATCTGCATTACGGTCCCCACATGAGTGCGAAGTGGAGATCACTTCAAGTTCCGTAGGTACTCCGTCTGTAGGATGGACCGATAAACCGTGAATCCCTTGGCGATTTTCAATACCGAAGCTACCGAAGCTTGTAGTTTTATCTTCAACCTTCCTCCACTCCGTGAATAAATCCTACCTGTAACCGATTTCCCACCTATCCTAATTTGGCGCAAATTACTTTTGCTGTCGGTCGCCTCCCCTAGTAACTACTGCTATTCCATTTCAGTAATTTTATGAATATTAGTGCATGTTTGGTGATCATTCGCCTCCTTCCACACGTGATCTTGTAGAGTACTCAGTAGATGAATACAGTAGATGGTATAGTAAATATATTAGGAAGGTAATACGAGTGAAACGACAAAAGAATTCGGGCTGAGTAACGGAAATGATGAAGTTTTTGAACGCATTCCTAAGGAGCCCGAGGAAATAGAGGGTGAAGACCGAATAGAGGAGAATTGGGTTTTTGTGCTGCTCATAGAACTGGTTTTATAATTTTATGGCTGCCCTCTTGTCTCGAAGAAAAACTTCGCACATATATTTGAACCCAGTGCAAATTTGAATCATCGAAAAAAAATTGAAAATCTCCCTTGCTACAAAAGGCCCCCGACAAGTAATTCGGCAGGAAGAAGGTTGGAATCAACCTTATTATACCAACTGTTACACATGTATTCTCCAAATCGCAGTGTACACCCCGAGGGTTTGTCTGGTTGTTACGACGATACCTCAAAAACTATGTATCACGGAGTGTAAAATGCTCACTTCAAGGTTGGCATACTTGATGTGAAAGGGGCACCTTCTTTCCCTATGCCACCTGTGGTTCCCAAGAATATCTTATACCCAGGGTATTCATCCAGTTTGGGATAACATTAAAGAGCCTTAAAAATCTCCTCCGTATTGTAACCTGAGACCTTTGTTCAAATCCCAAAGCTCTAACCACTGGCATTCCTTCAAAAGAGGAAAAATAATTGATGCTCAAGAATCATAGTTTCCTTTTGAGCTTGAAAATGGTGAATGACGACTCACGGATCCTACCTCTGGACATGGGACACCGCAGCAGAAAAGTGGAGCACAAGTGGAGCAGTTTTAATGTTGTATTGCAGAAGATGAATAATGGTGGTGAATAAAGGACACACGAGACCAGGATGGCATCCAATTCCAAGGGCACGGGTTTGAATCTCAGCATCGGAAGAAATTTTTCTTTAGTATACTCGTCATATTTAAAGAAAAAAAATTTTCCTTTAAAAGTTCCTTAAATCCTTTAGGGAAAGAGAACGTCTTGGTAGTGTAAGTGGTGAATGCACCTGATGATTTTTTCTCTGTGGAAATTCTTCTTTTATCTTGAATTGTCGTGAAAAGCATAATTGAAATCTTTGTAGAATTAACTACAAATTAAAAACTCCTCCCATCGTATAGGATGTTAATCAGCCATCCCTTATAAGTAGGTTAATGCCAAAGGTTTCTCCACCATACCAGTTACCAAATGCCCACCTATCCAAAATGGCGGAAATGATCTTAACTGTCGGTCGCTTCTCCCGGATAGCGAATACTCAGTACGAAGAGCTTCAAAGATGAGTGGAAGCAAAAGAAATCTTTCGCAAACGCTAAAACGAAGATGTGGCAACCTAGTCGAAAATGTCTTGGCGCACATTTAATACCTTGATAGTCTTCTCGTGAAATATAAAAATGGGAAGAGCATCAAACCATGATCACACGTGAGACATACAGGAAAAGAGGAAGGACGAAAAAGAGAAACATGTTCATCCGAAGATGTTAAGCGATGTTAGAAGAATGGATTGGAAATGAACCATAATGAAAGGCAGTTTGTACAGTTCCATACAGTTTAATGCACACCATAAGATGGCACTTTAAACCGTCAAAATCGTATGGTGTGAATCATATCGCATGGAATATAACAGAGCGCCTTTCTAATTGTTAACGTCATGGAATTCCAGAGAAATATTCACCAAGTTACACCTACTAGGCCATCATGTTTATAGAGATGGAACGATGGGTTGGCCACGGTAGGTCGGTGAGTAATAACGTGCCAGTCTGGCAAATCAATTGCTGTGGGTTCAAATCCCGTATGTAGAGCACACAATTTTCTTCGGAAAATGAAAATATGTCAGACGGTGCATATAATAATCTTGGTCGTTGGGTCACCTAAAACCCAGTCCTAATGCTACAAAATCTAACTCTAAATATATCCAATAGCATTAATACGAATGTATCAATGGATAGCATAGGTAGTTGCATGTTGGTGTGAGGAATTTAAGCTAACCCAACTAACAGCATGTTTTAGCATGCTTGCTTTGCTATTTTTATATTTCTAAATTGTGAAGTTTAGACTGGGATATTTTTATTAGCCCTTTTTATGCATGATATGTAATGCATGTTTGGTGTGAATTCACCCCCTGTAGCGAGAAATCAGCTAGTTTTCCCTTGTAAGACCTAATTTGGAATATGCTGCCAGTGTATGGGATCCCTACGAAATCGGTCTAAGTAATGAACTTGAACGTGTGCAGCGAAGATCGGCAAGATTTGTAAAGGGACGATACGATAATTATGTTAGCGTAACCAGTCTATTAAATGAATTGAAATGGGAATCATTGTCAGATCGCAGGTTGAAATTTAGACTTAATCTCTTAAACAAATTCCAAGGCAATATTTTCAGTGATGAAGTTAAAAATATTTTACGAACCCCAACTTACTATGGCAGACTGGACCATATTCATAAAATTAGAGAAATTGATTGCCGAACTGATAGATTCAAAATGTCCTTTTTCCCTCGAACAATTAGAGATACGAATAACGGTAAATATGTCCTATCAGAGAGTAGCAGTGAATAGCATTGGTAGCTGCATGTTGGTATGAGTACTTAACGCTAACCCTACTAACAGAATGTTTTTGCATGTTTGCTTAGCAATTTGTATCTTTTTTTAAATAGTGTTGTTCTGACTACTAAATTAATACTATTCCTTTTTAATGCATGATATGTAGTGCATGTTTGGTGAGAAATCACCCCCTGCCACACACCCTCGTGGTGGCTTGCAGGGTATTATGTAGATGTAGATGTAGATGTAGCTTGCAGGGTATTATGTAGATGTAGAGTGATCTGCTTCAAGCAATCTTGGGACCGATGACCGGTGATGATGAATAAGCTCTTGAAGTTCAACTTATGTAAGACTGAGAGACATAAAAAGCAAAGGATGGAGAATGGGTCGTGAGTCTTTGAGTAGAATGTCTCGGGAGGGGAAGGGAAGTATTTCCGAAGCTCGCGCAAGTTGATGCTGGATACTGCGTAATACTCCCTTCTACTTAGCCCTGCTTACCGCTCTCCTCTCTACTTTCCCGTCGGCGAGCGGCTGGTCTGTCGCGCCATCGAGCATGTTAACGACATCCACCCCTGCAGCTATCTCCCCTTCAATGTGGTCGCTCAAGGAGTGCTCCGCGTAATGCTTTGCTGCCGCCTGCCAAGCAAATTAATCTCCACGTCACTTTGTGCTGGACGCGGGAGTCTGCAGCATTTGGTGAGCCACCGCACATGGGGAAAGGGGTCCAAAGTCCACTTCCTCAGCTGTGTGACACACGAAAGAAACTCACGTTCTGCGAGCACGGAAAAATTCGGCCATAAATCTCGAATATGTCAGTAGATCGTGAAAGAGAAAGGTGAAATTTCCCGCAAAAATACTCGCAAACTAGGTTCTGATGTAGACATATCAACGTTATCACGTGGAGACATCGCCTGATGGTGATGTGCATGCTCTAATGAAGATCACTTGATGATGACGCATATGAACTGATGATGATCTCATGATGTAGCTATGATAATGTATCTACGTCCTTATTGATGATGATGTATCGGGAGATAATTAGGAAACTTAGTGTATATAATTTAGAGGGAAAAATATTAGGACACAGAGGAACAGAAAATAATTTTTTCACACACAATAGGAACAGTAATAGATTACAGCGAAGGTATATTGGTAAATCAGAATAGACACTGTGTATTTTGTTGTAGAAATTAGAATGTAGTGATTTAATTTTGTTGAAAAGTACATGTTTTAACTCTACTAACTCATGTATGCTCTACGAAATATAAGTAAATAGGTTAATTAATGATTTAGTTTAATTTATAAGAATACTATCTAACACAATAACTATCTACTTTGTATAAACTAACAGTTTAATGACACTTATATTCAACATTTCACGTGCCTCGAAACTGCATGTCTAGTATTTTCCTCGAGGTGGTAACATTGTGCCGCTCAGTTGCACGTAAGTAGTGTATGCACGGAGTAGTATTTTTTACATGCCCGTATAGCCTTGTGTGGAAAATTGTTTTCTCTGATTCATAATGGGTGTCTGGTGATGGCTCACCCCCTGCCACACACCCTTGCAGGGCTCGCGAGGTATTATATAGATGTATATTTTAGGCTTCCTCTTCGTGACTGCGCAAACGTGTGAATATAAAAAAATGAATGTGGAGCATCTGTGGAAGTTTTGAGCTATCTCTTTCCCGCATGATGTTAGGTTGACCTAGGATGTAGATGAATTCTGATCGTTGATCATGTATCTAGGGGAAAACCTAGGTTGATTAAAGTTTCATTTCTCTGTAAAATTGCGCATTTTTATTCCATGACTATTGTCAACTTCCATAACTATTATTAAGTTCCATGACTATTGTCAAGTACTGCCTGAATCTCTTGTATTTGTCCTGCTAATTGATTGTTGCAAGGTAATATTGATATCACTGTTTATCTTCTCACAGATTTACATCTCGGCAACGTGGCCTGAATTGTTTCCCAGCCAGCCCGTTCCGATCCCAAGCAGTACCCATTGCCTTTCTCAGGGAAGCGATGGGATGCAGAAGGGGAAAAAGGAGTCGATGGCATTCAGTCTTCCGGGAGATATGACCGTGTCTTCATTCAGACGTGACGGTGAGTCGTGTGCTCATTTGCGGAACAATCACTTAGCTTTGGGTTTGATCGGCGGTTCCCGAGAGCGAATCTGCATCTGTAAGTGTCCTGCTAGGCACCGCAAAGGAAGTGGTAGGTGTAATCAAGCACCAGGCATAAAACACAACGCATTTTCATGAAATATTTGGAGCTATTGTTGAATATACTATCATCATCATCCGCACAGTCTGAAGATTGATCTTCCTACAACCTATTTCCACCCTCAATAATCATGTATTTCATTCAATTACATAATCCGTACGATAAAAGACACCAATTACTAAATTAGAAGTGATTTGGGAGATGTTTAGGAAAGTTCATGGACCTTTTAGGCTTTCTCTTCATGCCTTCGACAAAATCTCCTATAAAATTATTTGTATGATATATTTGTGCAAGATTTGAACTGTTTCTCTCCCTAGTGATGTTAGGTTGAGTTACGAGTCTTTGTCGCATGTAAAGCTCACGCTTATCCATGGGGAATTTAGTTAACATTGAAACCGATTGTGCCGTTACTATTATTGGGAGTTCCTACTCGTTTATGATGCATTCCTAGTGTAGACGAACCCTGCCTCACACCCTAGCGATGGCCTACAGGGTAATAAGTATACGTAGGTTTGAAATGATTGAATTTACTAGATTAAGGGCCAAAAAGTAGACTGCTTGAATTTGATAAAGTAATTTATGCATACAGGATGTGATGTCAGAACTATTTATCCCATCTCGAAGGCTTAGATGGAAGATGTCGTGTTTCTCTCAGACTTAATCTTAGATTACATGGTGCGATAATACCTTAGCCTTTGGAGTATCTAAAATTTTATGCATGCTACTTCTCCATTATGGATTTTTCGGATCCCAGCAGAATTAAAATGAAAAGTAAGATACCAAGAAGTAGATACATTACAATGGGACATAAGGAGGAAAGTCTGATTACTAAATAGAAATTGTATCAACATAGGAAAGATTTAAAGAGTCAAGGAATGCCGATTTACACATTCTAAAGCATCGTATTTTGAATACCACTTTACGATGGCAACGCTAATGACATGGTGAGTATTTCTTCTATCCTTAATATCTTATATACAAAATAGATCTTTCTACCCTTTCTATTTCTTCGTGTGGGATATTAATACAGATTTTTTTAAATATCGATTTTTGGTAAACTTGAGTTTTTGCCATGCACTGGCCTACATCTTAAGTTTTTGTTATTCCCTCCTGGAAAGTAATGGTAAGTTGTTTTGAAAATTTATTTTTAACATCAGAGAAATTTCGTGCTATTACCCATGGTCAGTCCTTTCTACAGAACAGATGAACATCAAACAACATTTGTTTTCCCTTTTTAAAAAGTTTGTTTTAAACGAATGGAAGTTAAGGATCCCAGAGTATAGGCATAAAATTACTTTAATTGATAGGTCTTGCAGCTAGTTTCAGTGCTCAAATTGAACAAATTTGGCTGGATTAGGTTAGTGTGGCGGCTATAGTACTGGTATTCGATCTCGAAGGCTAGGATTGTCACGTGATGAGCCAAGAGAGTTAAGAACTGATATGAGTAAAAACTGATGGAGATACTTTGGGGGGATCGGGTTGGTGTGGTGGCTTGAGTCCGGCTTCCCATCCGGAGGGTCTGAGTTCGAGTTTCGGCTGAGTTTGACTTTTCATTGGCATACCGGTCCTAACGTGGGTGCAATATGGAGAGCCCTTCGAGGTCACTACTCCGTCCGTCGGATGGTACGCTAAACCGCGGTCCCCTTGGCGCCTTTCGTTAAGAATACGTTACGCTCCACCCTTCTTCCGTTCCATGACAAAATTCCAAACCCAAGCCTATACCAAATGGCGCAAATGACCCTAACTTTTGGTGGCTTCAGCCGAATAGCTACTTCTACTCGAACAATTTCAGTGAAACTTCACTTCAGCTTCAAAGTATTGACAGTCATATCGTGCAGAGACTGCTGACATTTAATGACAATATCGTGAAATGCCTAAGAAATGCAATATCCTCTTGCAGAATATAATTTAGCTGCAAATACAGGAAAACTGTGAGGGACGAGCAAAAATTAATAGCTAAGACGAATGAAAATGCTGTCATTTTGATGCTAACTTTTTTATATAACTTTTTTAATACCTTGTGGTAAATAACCTCATGAACTCAATTAATAACTGTACCTTTCCGCGGAAAGTTTTATACCCCGACCAGTGTCTACTCTTAAAGCACTTGCCATGGAGGCGCGAGTCATTGATAGTTCCCTCATGTAAGAACGATTGACGTCAACGGTGTTACATCAGTTCATGGTAACATGCCTGACGTGGGAAATCCGCATGATAAAATGATATGCGAATCAAAGTGGCAATCAACTGGATCGTAGGTAGAAGAATAGTCAGTAGAGAGTACATAAGATTGAAGCCACTCAAGAGGTCAATGACTCAAAGAGGTACGTGCAGACGATAGATCATCCCCATGAAGACCTTAACGATTGAATGACGGAAAATATTCTTGGAAAGGACGGTGTGTATTTCATAAGAACTGAACGTGCGGGGAGGTGGTCGGAGGACACAGTGATCCCTCCCTTCCCACCCTTACTCCGGTAGACGAAACTATATGACGGAAGGGGAAATTTTCCCACTTATGAGGACGCTTTTAAGCGTGGGATTTTATTTTGGGGAATGACAGCAATAATGCATATCACTTAAAAGGTGGAGGAATTGAAGGAAACGATACTATAATTAGCAATGCTTTGGGGATGAGAATGTTTTCAAGTGAGTCATGCAAGAGCGATCAGCAATGACTGGAGAGATTCACACAGATAGTTTGTTTTCGACATTTGAGAGGTGAGGTGACGTTGAGAGGCGTGCTCATATGGAGGCTCGTCGCGGAGCATGGAGAAAGATCGTTTCCATGCTTATCGAAATAATCCGAATCCAGCTAGCTTTATTGCCAATATATAAAGTGTAAATGGAGAAATCCCATGAGAAAGTTAGCTTTAAAGCTGAAAAGTTACAGTGTGGAGAGGGCTAAAATAATCATAATGTTTTTATATAACAGATGATTTTGATGTTAACTTTTTTATATAACTGTTTTTTTTATAAATACTTTGTGGTAATTAACCTCACGGACTCCATTAATAACTGTACCTTTCCGCGGAAAGTTTTATACCCCGACCAGTGTCAACTCTTAAGCGCTTGCTATCGAGGCGCGAGTCTTTGATTGAGCCTCCAAATTATTGTGTTTCTCTTTACTTAATATCCATTTTTGGACACCTTAAATGCTACATCTCACGTCAAACTCGACACCAGTCTTTTCGTTTCGTTCCTACTTAACGCCTTTGCCATTTTTTCTCTCGTAGGAGAAAACCTTTTCGGTGCTGAAATTCTCCTTCAACCGTCGCTAGTGCTGCACCCATTTTCCCCAAAGATACCTCCCAAACGGCTAAATTGTTCCACCCGCTCTTTTACCCTCCAAGACCCTCCTTCACCCGTTAAGAGCTCATCAGCAACAGTATGTACGTGACGAGGCTCTAAAGAGTAAAGAAGTTTGTATGTAATAAATGTTCTTATGATATCGCAACATTCACATGCATTGCTGTATGCTGTAGATGCAGGTGCCAATAGGTAATGCCGGAAATCGTTGACTTTAAATATTTAATAGCTAATCAGTAACTTGTTTTAAGGCCAGAAGAAGCTGAATACACCTCCAATGCATGCTGGTGATTTATTAGGCTAGCATCAAGTGTTATGCAGAGCGTGGTTTCCAATACCTGAGCCCCGTAGGGTTGCTTCATCCCGTAATGCTGTTCGATGAATACTCTTCATGGCTTATGTGAGTTTGAAAGAATGAAAATGGAAAAAAAGTCGAGATAAAATCAGCCACGCATATTAGTGTATAATCAGCGTTTGAAGCTTACCTTAGGTAAACAAAGAACTCCAGATATCGACTTTCTTCACATTTCAAATGGCAGTTGAGTTTGAACTCGACATCTATGTTCGAGACTGCCTAACTGAGGTTAGTGAACCTGAGATAGATAGATAAACGTCTTTATTGGGGAGAGATTGAGACTAAAAGTTCCTTCTTCCATCCAACCCCTTAGCAGAGAGAAGACAAAGGTTGTCGAAACTGGAGCCCGGGATACTCTATAAAGGGTTCTTCGTCATTTTTTTAGATAATTCCGTCTTAGTCGTTGATCTTAGTCCTTTGACCCTGATTTATTTCGACGCATGCGCAGGACTTGCATAATATTTTCTCTTGGTGAGTAAACGTTTTGCTTAGCTGATGTAGTAAGCATTTTTGTGCGTAAAAGGACACATTGATAGAAAGTAAAGGACTGTAATACGAAGGAGATAACTTTGCGTCAATAATGAGTTCTCATGGTAGAAGTTATTCGGGAGAGGTGAACGAAAGCCAGTGTCATTCGCGCCATTTGGGGTTGGTGGGTAATTATAAAGGGCATTCATTTTTTATTCAAGGATAGTGAACTTGCCGCGAACACCTTATCTGAGTCACTCGCTGAAAGTACACAATAGCAGAATTTCCACAAGAAAAAATCCACTTCAACTGGGACACGAACCCGGAATACGTGATTTCCGGACAGGTACCTACTCTTCCAATTTAGCTATCAAGGCTTCCTTATCGCCTGTGGATTTCTGTTCCCTGTGGATGTCCCGTTCGCGGTAGATTTTTTCCTTGTGGAAATTCTGCTACTATGAACTTTCGGATGAGATCCGGACGAATGTCGGATTTAGCCTACTCATAACAAAAGGCGCCTAGGGATCATCGGTGTCACGTCCCAGTCGACGTACTGGGTAAGGAAGTGCCACGAATCTCAAGTACGGACGACTATATCACTGAAAAATCTCTTCCATATCCTGTATTCGATCCAGGGGCCTCGGCATGGGATTTCAATACTCCAGATACCCCACCAACCTAATAGCTTGAGTTTTCTCTGACCCTTGCATACGCTGCAAGTGCTTCCGCAGTGTGCCGCAAGTGATGCAAGTGTTCCCAGAGTTCACGTATTGTGCAATTTTACAAATTTAATACCAATGACATCATGGTAACGAAAAAGAATGTATTTTTGATAGGCAGTGACGAAATGATCTTTAAACAATACTAACGAACATCGCAGTAACAACGTTTTCATTTTATAATAATGTTCTCTTGAATATGCATATAATTTGACTTGCTAGAACTATCGTGTGCAAAGGGTTGTAATATTAAAAAAAAACTTACCAGCAGGACAAATTGAAATTCATCATAATATTCAATGAATCAATTTAAGCCTGTCCATGTTTAAATGGAAAAAGTTTACAGTCAAAGGAAATAGTTTAAAAAAATATATTATTATATCTTTTTTATACATATTAGATAATAATAAGTATTCCCTTTTTAGTCTGTAATTCCAAGCAGCAACGTTTGATGGATACCTTTTGATTTGGTGATTGAGAAACACTTTGATCTATCCCCTTACTGGAGCATCTCAATAAATAGGGGATTGAATGTATTCAAATGTATCCCAAGCATTTCCTTCAATATTCTGTTTCCCTCCCCTTAGTAAATATGAGTAAAATCCACACCTGTAATGGGTATTTATGTTCTTTTCTGCTTCTTGCGACTCAAATTGCGTTGGAGGTGATATTGCCTGAAGCGTGGTTTCCAATTTCATGTAGTAATTTTATCCATTATATGGAGAGCACGGATTAATTAAAAAAAAGAATATCATGTTTTCCTTGATGCTGCATGTTATGTATTGCTTCCAATGTTAATGACATACACATCGCCATTTACGTCTTTCACACTTCCCTGCCAGGCGTCGTCATTAGGTAACTTTTCACGAAATGCGCTGAGTGGTTTAACGTATAACGTCCCATCCTACGGACGGAATGCTGCACTCGAAGTGCAGCACAACCATAAGCTAACACAGGACGCATAAGTGGCTACCGGTGAACCACTGAAAAATTTGCCACTTCCGGAGCTTAAACTCGAGTATTCCGGATGGCAGGCCAGGACTCTAAACAATTCACCAACCCGAAATACCAAAACCATCTCGTCAGGTCAAAATGAGTCGAGGCGTACGAAAAGATAACTGGATAAATGAATTTAGGTAGAGGCAATCCCTCATCATGTCCAAAGGGGTGCCGAATTCACAGTGGGACTATTTCCTTCTCCTTGACCACCCGCAATTTCCTGCTATGCCCTGATATTTGAAGTAATCGCGTCCTTAGGATTTAATTCAATTCTTTCCAAAGAGGCGTCGCTTAGGTTTGAACTAAGACCCAGTAAGGCAATCTACCGCACCTTCACTCCTCCCAAGAGTATTTGCTCGACAAGAATGGCTGGCCGAGTGATGGAGCGCGTAGTAGTGAGAAGGATCAAGGCCAGTCGAGTCAATTGGTGATCTTCGGGAAAATGAATTTTAGTCCCACCTGTCAGCGAGGGTTTTTATGGACTACTTCAAATCCCATTTCCCAATTTTTAAAGTTAACTTTCCTTCCTTACTTCCCTCTTCACTTCAGTGCGTCCTACCTTCCTCCATCTTCATCTGCGTCTACGTAATACCTTGCGAGCCAACGCGAGGATGTGTGGCAGGGGGTGAAGATCACCAAACATGCAAATAAGGTTTTGATTAGGCCAGGTAAGAAGGACTATATTGCTGATCAGAAAGCATTTCTCTAAATATATATGTCGTGTAATATATATCTCTATGTCTATATGTCGCATAATATATATTGATAGAGTGTAGAACCGAACCGCCAAAGAGTGGACGTGTGAGCGTAAAGGCGATGTAAACGAATTGAATCGCCTTTTGGAATGCCATACCACGTGTGGTAGAGAAGGTATGAAAAGACGAACCTGCACATCTACATCTATGCAATATCGTGCGAGCCACCGCGATGATGTGTGGCAGCGAGTGAAAATTGCCGTAATAGAACTACTGACATGCAAATTAAGAGCGACAGTGATACTACTACACGAAAACAAGTTAGGTATCCATCTAGGAAGCCCATTCTACTCCTCTCCCTTCCTCTTCTTACAGGCGCATTCAGTAAACCATCACCTTTAATTATTTGGATTTGGGAATGTTGTCGAAAATTTATTAACATTATTTTCGCTTCGAATTAAGCTTATTGACTTAAACACACATGTTCTTGTACGCGGTTAACGGGATAATATTATTACAGATTAATCTCATAATGCAGGAAACCAAAGCAAAATGTTAGAATGAGGGAAATGAGATATATTGAATTTAAAATAAATCACTGATTCGTGGTTTTCAGAGTGGGCTGGAATTGGAAACGGATGGTGAGGAATAATTGTTTCGGTTAACCTATGTTTAAGTGGGATAGTAGACTCACAGTGACGTAGGAAGGTATTACGGAAGGCTGCTGGCGGGTGAGTGATTATCAAGTAGAGGGGAATGTAATAGAAAGAATGTATTGCAAAAGAAAGGGATATTAATTTATGATAGAGATGGAAATGATCGAGAAGCAAGTGGTTTGGGACGGTGTAGTGATTGAAGTACTGATCCTCTATCCGGAAGGCCCGGGTTCCAGTTCCAGAAATGGTAGAAAATAATTTATATGTGAAGGATGGATGGGAAAATGCAGATCGTGGATTCCATGTTGCAACAATGGACTAACAATAATTTATTAGCGTATCGAGTATCCATTATTATCCAAGGAGAGATGCATGAGAGCGATTTCTAACGCTTAGGTAAATAAAAATTTGCCATATTAGTTCTCGCTCAGTGCTGGGACACGTGGCACATTTGAAAATATGAGTCAAATTTTCAAGAATTAACGTATTTCATACCTTAATCGTTAGGTCACGTGCGATGAATGCTCTCTGAGTTATGTCATGTACACAATTCACGATAGGAAAGAAGCAAACTGGAAGAAACTACATCATTTAAAGGTTTTGTACTTGTTGTTTGCCGCATTTTAGCTGTCCTTGAAATTGAATATAGATTAACGTATATGTCGTAGGCAGGTACTACAGTTAGGTTACAGTGAGAGCGTAGAACTATAAGCCGTTCAGTGTAAAATGGTAATACAAATGCATTTTCCTCGTATGTTCCGGGAAGATAAGAGGAAATAAGGAAAGGCAATATGATAATGAATGGGTGGTGGTAATTTTTAACTTTCTAAAAAGTCGGGAAATTAGAGTAGACAACCCAATGACTAAATCCTTTGTTTAACAATAACAATGACTATGGAACAATAGCAACTTTCTATTTTTGATAAGGTTCTAATCAAGTTGTGTCCAATCATATCATTCTAGCAAGATACAATCCCATGTAATAAGCCATGCTTTTCTCTTAGTAGCCTTAAGTTTCTTTATCTCAAACACTAAAGCATATTCAAGCCCGCGTACTAGGATTTATGTACAGAACTTTGGGGTAAATATTGGTTGATAATTAAGTATAAACCGTTGCGGAAGTATTTTTTTCCTTTTTAAGCCACGGATTTGTCATAAATCGGCAAATATAGAAGGGATCAAGGATATGATGTTGTGTGATTTCTGAGTAGTGCCTTGATGTATCACAACAAGAGCGAGCAAGACAAGCTATCTGCAGTACTGAGTGTGTCGTCTGGAATGCGTGAGGATTTCGAATTGAAGTGACAGAGGTTCTTCTCATATATTTTAGACGGAGTTCACCTTATACATGCAAGTAAAGAGACATGGTTGAAGCTATCAAGCTCATAGACGACACTGGTGGGTTCACCATTCCTGCTGTTTTCTTCTCACTACGGATCTCATCATGTGCTTAATTCCACAGGCAAGCAAGACGGCTCGCTATATACGTTTAAGTATTCCCTTCAATGAGGTGGAGGAGAAAATGATCTGAAGTGTAGCCACATGCCATTCAAAAGAATAATGAAAACTGGATGTGCTAACACTATGGGAATTGAGTAACAATGGTATGGACAAAAATGTAGCAATGTGAACAATAAGGTGAGGTAGTCCGCGGGCAAAATGTAATTTTTTTACTTTCAATTGGATACTCGTTTCCTTCTACGTGCAGTAATTAAAGGAGGGGTTTTGTTGTTAAAGGAATGATGTTTAACCTTAAAAATACCCAGAAATTGTTGTACAAGGAGAGTAAAATTACTTTTGGGCTAAGGAAACGGAAGTAAACAGTGGTCAAGAGTAATAAAAACTGAAGAGCCGACTGTAAAAACTGAGACCAGAGTTAAATCATTGTCGAGCGACTCGTAGATCAATTACAGATAAATAGTCTTATTATTGACAAATTTCTATGACTCAGCCATAATTGTTTAACACTGGAAGGTCACTTCCTTCTGCTTTGAATCGATTCCCGTCAGTCCCATGTCACCCTTGTATTCCTCGAAAATAGGCATAAAATCCACTAATAAACTTTGACAGACATGCTATACTAAGTACAAGAATTAAATTTATTTTGTGCTATGGCAGAGAAGGTGAGTTTTACCGTACTACGTTGATAAAAATGAAAATAAAAGGGTGGAAAATGGTGCTGAGTTATCCTTGCTCCCTTAGTTTATAGCAGAGAGTTTAATGATGGAATATTATGTGATTATTAATTCATATAATGCTAGGGCTAAAAACTGTGATAAATTCTGTCTTTGCCATCTTTACGTCAATTTGCACGACCTGAGCGTTCTCGTCACCCCCTATCCCATCCCTCCCGTTTGAAGTAAATTTCTATCGCGCGCGAGAATAATCAAAGTTTTCAATTGCGTCGAATAGATGTGAAAGTTCCCGATGGTGTTTGATTGCGTTGTGATCGTAGAGTAATGAAGTGCCGCGGTACGGGAGTTTTTTTTCGATAGCCGTTCACTTTCTACCTCCCAAATCGAGTCTCTCTCCGGTCGGTCGAAGAATACTGCCCGTAATCGGGGGTCAACTGGTGGTACGCAGTTTCCGCACTCACCGCTGCGGGGACTAATTCAATTGCTCTGCGGGCGAGAGGGAGCGGGGCGATTTTTAACCAAAGGTCAAAATACGAGATGGCTTTCCAGATGAAAGGGAGGAGGGAGGGAAGCGAGATGTTCCACGTTTATCGGCTCTCCCGCGCAAAAGCGCCGGGCCGCCCGCTTTCCCGCTCATCTCCCCGAGATAAAGCTCGTCATTCGGTGAAGGGAGACGTCCCAAATATTTCTTTTCAATATTCAATCTTGATTGGGGTCTCCCCGAACATTTACTCGACGGCAGCATCGACTCCTTTTCACTTACGATTTGAGTTTATTATTCTATTCCATAGTGGTAGTAGTAAGTTTGTTTTTTTTAAGGTGCGTCGACGGCTAAGGCCATTTTGCACCTTGCCTAAATATTTCACAAACGAGTACGTAGAATGCTCATAAGAAATAAGAACGTAAAAATACTGAAAGTACTAAAAATTATAATTTATTAAAAAATAGAAGCCTCTTTCAGGAAGAAAAGGCCCCGTTCGATTATTATCATCATCATCAAGGGTCAACAATCCTAGGATTGGTTTGACGCAGCTCTCCATTCGATTCTTCTATCGGCCAACCTCTTCATATTAACGTAGTTACTCTCTTTCACGTCCTTTACGACCTGTTCTCTGTAACTCATACGAGGCCTGCCTTTTCCATTCTTCCCGTTCACTTTTCCTTCGACGATTGTCTTCATTAGGCCATCGTGTCTTAAGATGTGGCCGATTAAGTTGTCCCGTCTTCTTTTTATAGTTTTCAGCAGACTTCTCTTATCTGTTGGGGTTACCTAGGACTTGTCTTAAATTGCCCACAGCGTTCAGTCTTCCTCGCGCAGCACGTTACACATCACACTCCGTCAGGAGGTGCCTCACAGTGAGGCGGGAGTCGCACCGATCGCAACGGGGTTGGATATTCTCGGAGTGGGTTACTATTCCGTTTCAGGTAATTTGGTCAATTGAGGAAAATTTAGAGAGCCACGACACATTTTACTAAGCTGGAGGAATAAATACATACATGCCATTTAGGTCGAAGCCATATAAAAGAGGGCATGAAGGGAAAATTTGATTTTTCTGAGTTGAAAAGTATTCGTTCAATGTATGATCCGATCAACGGCTAATGCTACAATGAATGTTTCTTCTTGATAAAAATATTACAATTTTCCGGTGGTTTTCTAGTGGGAAATACCTAATTTAAGGAACAGCCATTATCATCACCCCTTTAATTTCTATGATAGATTAATATAGGTGTAAGGGCAGAACAATTGGGTTTTAAGGTGCTATAACTTGTAAGGTTACACCACTCCGTCTAACCTAAATCAATCAGATGCCTAATGCAAAAACAAACACAGCGTTCACGCTCGAGGGGGTATTCGAACCAGCTTCCTTGGAGTTGTCAGCTAGCTTCTTGACAGACCTGTCTAGCCCGGCTGGTTTAGTAAAGTCCCTTCTCACTACAGTGCCTCAGCAATTATTATGTTCCGTAGTTCTATCATAGTGAAGGAGAGAGAACGTGGTGAAATGGCATAAATTATTATCATTGGAGAGCGACTATGATACGATCATGATCACGATCAATTCTTTATTAAGATTTGAAGAAATTGTGGTGTTAAACACTGCATGAAAGCAGACGATGGAATTTATTCCTCGAATAAGTAGCGCAATAACCACGATTAAAGAGTGTAATTGGGCTATGTTGACTGGTGGAAAACTAGCTTCTTCACGAACAGTACACCGTCGTTAATTATTCCGATGAAGCAAATAGCTACACGCGGATGGATCCGAGATTTCTTCACTATTCGAGAAGTGTTAGTTGTTCGGGAGTGGTGACAATATTGAGGCCATTTGCGCCATTTAGAATAGATGGGAATTTGGAAAAGAAAGAAGTTTCCGGGGAATGGAGGAAGGATGGAGAGAAATACGGCATCGGCATTAGCCTATTCTAAACGAGAGGCGCCAAGGAGTCATCGGTTTAATATCCCATCCGACAGACGGAGTACTGAACTCTTCACATAGCATTCAAGAGGGGTTCGGCGAACCGATGAAACATCTCTGCAACTGCCGGGACTCGAACCTACTCCCTCGTGATGGGATTTCAGCACTCTAGCTTCCACACCAATCCGATCCCCTTAAATATTCGATGCCTGTTATGGTGCTGCTGTTTGATACATTCCAGTATGGTGAGAGCGCTTGGAAGCCCACTAAGCACAGCGTTGCGCTACTGCCTGGGGGTACTGGTTTCATACCCAGGCGAGGCTTCTTTGCACAAGACTAGCTAAATTCCAACTGAGTGATATTTTGGGGTATGACCTTTCTTTATAATCAGGGACGGTACGTAAAGGAGCTGCCCGCGCTACGCTGATGTGTGAATTTCACACGAAGTTGGTGTCAGTATTTGGAGAGCTGCACCCTACTATCCAAACTTTGGGTTGAAAATTATGGGCATACAATAGCAATCTGTCCAATCAAAGGTTTTATAACTTCTTAAAAATAAGCACGAGAGGATGTGAAAGTATTTGATCACAGGAGAGACCAAATGGTCGTCGGCTACGTTTTAATCATACGGGAAATCAAGCATTGCTGTAGTTTCTAGGGGGAAGTCGGTTAACAGGATAGACACAATTTACCTATCAAAGCATTGTTATCTCGGGATTGTATACTGTGTGCATGTCAAATTTTCACTGAGATTCTCATTCTTTTAGACCGTGTTTTGGCGGTCGAGTAGTTTACTTTAACATTTTTTGCATCGGGCGTTAAAATTGGATTTATTACCATCTTCACTGATTAGGTATCTAAAGATGGTAATAAATCCAAGATGGAAGACTTGTGGAACACGGTACCCGCGACTGAAAAACCCTGTGTCTTATCATTTCCAATTATTATTCACTACGCACATCGCTGGGTTCTACTACTGGGTTCATATTTGACAACCACTTTTCCCTGATGTAGATACTAATGAGCATTCGTGCACATATTGGAATATTTAATATTTTCGTGGAACTCATTTTTTTGTGGCAATTTTTCACCAGTCCTCGCTATGTGGAGAGCTCTTTAATCTCAGTACTTTTTTTTCGGATAGGACATTTAAAACCGTAGATCTCTTGGTGATATTTCATGAGGGCTGGCTAATTCCAGCGCCAGGTTTTCTCGACCATTTCTCCCATTCCGCGAATAATTTCTACCCGACGAAGCATCCTGACCCTAACCAACGACACATATAACCTAGGTGGCGCAAGTTACCTTGAGCGTTCGGTGGTATGTCACGATAGATTCTAATCAACTTTTCAAGATCGCTTATCTTTGCAATTATCCTCGAAGATATGACGAATTGATTTCCCCTGCAAGTAAAGAGAGTACCAGAATCAAATAAGCCTTAAAGTTTCAATGCATAGGAGTGGTTCCTAACGTATGGGACCACTACCAAATCCTCTCACTTACACTTTACTGGTAATTGACGTATTGACGGTTAGGAATTACGAATACAGTTGCGTCCTTTGGTGAGATGATTAAATCTTCGTGATTGTTAAAAAAGGAGAGTAACGAATTATTATCCTAATATTGGCGCATATTTTTAGACCTATCAGAATGATTAAGAAATGCAAATTTCTCAGTAATTTATCAGTAAAGTAATAAAGTACCTTGATTTCCCTCGGAAAATCAACATTATCTCATTAAGGAAGTTCTGAAGTAGAAACAGTGTCACAAATTTGCGAAAACTAGCGTTTAATCATACCCATTGTTTTCACTACACCCATCTTAAGTCGTTTATTTTGTCTTTATTACCGCTTATTTACGTTGAATAGCAATTTTAAATGATTCTTTCGAGTCTTCCACCTGTCATTGATTAAATTAAAGTGACTGTCACACCGCACTTGTGTATTTTTTTAAATGTATTAATAACCTTGCTCCCAGACTGTGTATATTGGTCCTTCATGCGGAGGATACTCTATTTTACGTACTGTATTAGTTTCGTAATTAAATTAAATCTCCTGATTATTCCCCTTTGACTGTTACTCAACTAAGTGGATTAAAAATTTAATACGCGAATTTTTTCCGTGCTTACTAGAATGTCGTGGTGGAACATGATTTACATCAGCAAATAATATCTCGAAAAAATGAAGTTAATTAGCGAGATGGAGAAAATAAAAGCGCAGATATTGTGGCAGGAGTAAAAATAATTTACCAGCTCCACCGCGGTCACTGAGAATCATCTTACGATAGCCCTTCATCAACCAACAATCCAGATACCATTTATTTTTATAATTTATGCATATTTATGTTGAAATATGGGAATTTTCCATGTTTCCACTCATCCCCGATCGACACCCTTGTCCTGCCGCGCGTGGCCCCCCCTCCGTGGCCTACCCTGCCCCCCCTGGCCCCTGCCCCACCCTCTCGCCTCCCACCCCTTTCGTTCTCGTGCACAACCCCCTGGTTCCCTTTAATTATTAGCCTAATGCAAAAATCGATGAGTGGGGACCAGGCGCATTTTGTCCGAAGAAGTCCCGCTCCGTGCGGACGCGTCCCGTCTTGGGCTCCACGGGCCCCAACCGCGCCGGACAGTCCCCACCCGGGCCGCCCCCGCCCCGCCCCCGCTCCGCTGCCGATCCGTGCAGCGCGGCCGGTGATTCATGTATGATTTACGGCCCCTTTATTGCCACTGCTGCCACACGGCGCGTTTTTCAGAGCCGGTCGCTGCACACTGTCGATCGCTCTGCACCCTTGCCGACTTGCCCCCTTCCCCTCCCCCCTCACCGAAGCACCCCCCCCCCTTAGTTCCCGCCTCCCTTATCAACAAATCGCCCGCCGCCCCCGCACAATTCCCCACCGTCCCATTACTCCGCGTTAAGCCACAGACCATTGCTTCGGTTATTGGGCGCCGGACGCCGCGGCCGAGGAAGGCGATGCACCGCCGGTGCGGACCCGCGGGCTTTTTAATGGTTGATCGATAGTCACGAGAGGGTGCAAATGCAGAAAGGTGGTGCGGGAGGGCCGCGGCGACGGGTGCTGGGGAGGGGTGCGGGCGGGTGCCGAGGGAGAGAGAGAGAGTCAACAAACAGCCCGAGGGCTGGATGTGGTCGCCGAGCGCCGGCCAATGGGAGATCATTATTAATGAATATACTGTGATCGCTTTTCACTGGGACCCCATGCGGATTAGATGAGATGCCGCGATTTCCGCTCCGAGCGCTGACTGGAGGGGGCCGCCGCCGCGGCCCGCCTCTGCGGGGGGGCGGGCGGCCCGCGCTCAGCACGTCCCGGCGGCGGCCGCGACTCTCCGACTCCCGGCGCCCGGACGCCCGCCTCCCGCGCCGGATCCTATCCGACTCCCGCAATCCGGCACGAGCACAGAGACGATTTTGAGTGATTGAACCACTGCAAAGCACCGTTTATTTAGCATACTGAACAAGTTTGTGCTGGGTCAAAGGAAGAAGGTGTTTGGCATTCGGTGACACGCGAAATGTGCTCCGCTGGTTTGGATGCGCAAAGAGGAGGAACCTCAATATTATTCTGAGTTTGTCAATTATTTTCGAGTTAACAGTAGTACTTTCATATTGTAAACAATTAATGTATTTACTTGTTTTATCCAACGGAAAATAGAGGGAAAAATATTTTGATGCACTGTTGTTGAATCCATGTGGCTGTCACGGGTCGTTGTTCCCGGAAAGTTCTTTGAACGAACTGAAACTAAATTTCAAGATCTAATATCACAGTGGTGTTGTGTGGTACCGGATTTTTGGATAATTCGTTTGAGTGTGCGGTGGAGGAAGAGTATTGCGTGAAGTATATGTGAAATATTGCGTATTCAGAGCATAATTGCTTCGCAAGATATGTGTAATGATGGGCTGCAGCGGACAAGAGGAATATTCGCTGCTACCGTTTTGTGGACTACAATGTAATTTCCAGTGATATATCAATATTGTGATTTTCCTCTGGTTTAGTTGCTCAGACATGCTGATGTCACCTTTGTGAGGGTTGTTTTCGTTGTGAAAATATAACTTTCATTAACACTCTAGGAACGTATTTCTCCCACATTACACCTGTCCAGATCGGGCTACATCCTGAATCTCATCACTGTGTCCAGTAAGGGGTTACGCGACATATAGGGTATATTCTCGCTGGGGTTCACGGAGGGGGTCGGATGGACCGAAACGTGGTGCAACTCCGCCCATAAACAATGAGAGAGGCGCGTTCTGGGGAGGATTTGGCTCACCTCTCCCGCTCCTTCCCACGAACCGCAAGTCGTTGAACTTAGCCACTTGGTTCTTCATGACCGCGGTGCAGTTGCGGAGCTCCGCGCAGTAGTTCTCGTCGTTGCCCGCGCGCACCGTGACCAGCGTGCCGTCCATCACATCCACGAGCGCCACCACCTTGAAGGCCACCGGGAGGGTCTTGTTGGAGCGCCAGTGGGGCGGCAGGGCGGAGCACAGGAGGTACGGGCTGCCCGTGGGCACCAACTCCCCCGAGTGCTCCGCCTGCACCTCGCACATGACGCGCTCCGTCCACCACAGCTCCCCGCCCCCGCCGCCCTCGAGGGCGCCCTCCACGCCCCCGCCCTCCCCGCCCCCGGCTGCCATCTTGTCGCCCGCCTCCTCCGAGCAGGAAGCCGCCCCCGCGCCGGCCCCCGCCGGCAGATGCATCGATGGAAGCCCCCGCGGCCCACCGTCACGCACCACCGGTCCTCAGCATGACCCGGACAGAGACGCCGCACCGCGCCGAAAAGCACCGCTCACGACCCTCTGGAGGGAGCACCCGCTTGCGCCAGCCACGGCTCGCGAATGAGTCTTCAATGGGCGAGTGGCGGGAACTTCCCCCACCACGCCCGGCTCCCGCCGCCCCACCCCGCCCGGGGCGAGGCGGGGCGCATGCGCGGACGGTGCAGGCGCCTTCGGACGTCGCGAGTCTTCGGGCGGACGTGTCCTGTACCCCACCTTCGCAATCCTCCGCGTATCTGAATGGGCGTCGGAAGGCCGCCGGGAAAAGCCAAATTGAAACTAAGACTATAGGCTGCCCTGCGGGATAGCTGTGTAGTGTGCAGCAGGGGTGGCATCATCACCAGACGCGCACAAGGGGCTCCTAGGAGGAACTAAGTGTTTCCAACAAAAACGCTGGTTAGCATAATGTTTTGGTAGATAGGTTATCCCGTTTTTAAGCTCGAATAATGGGCCTTCATTTCCCAACCACACCAAATAAATGGTCCCTCCCCTCATATATTACGCATAGCTGAAGTGATTCTTAAGTACCAAGTACCTACCAGTCTAAGATGATGTTTTTTCTCTTCCGGATTTCTTAGAAAAGGGAGCTCATCCTACAAACCCAAGCAAATCCTTGCCTTTACCTGGGCCGCATAGTCTAGATATTTAAGTTAGCCGGAGTACATGGTATAAATCTGTTTGAGAAAAATTTCACAACGTTAACTCCTCTCACAAATCTTTTGTACTACTAAAGTTGATTATCAATCAAAATTCATAATTTGATAACTAAACAACTCGGGATCAGCAAACCCACAAGGGAAATTAAACATTGTGGATTTCATTAGAAAAAGTATCGTATTAGAGTCGGTTTTGTCCTAGTTTTGTGGTAATAATTACAATACACCGTCTTTATTTGGGGCGACATTGATGGAATTCACAGTATGTTCTTCCAATTAACCCCTATAACAATACTGTAGTTAGCTACGAACGCAATAGTGGTTGAATGTTAAGTCAATTCAATTAAAGTCAATTCGGCCCGATACAATCAGTGAATTAAACATTCATGTGAAATATTTATTTGCAGAAACTGAATTACGGGATAGATAGAAGTAGTTATTAAACTTTCAACATTAATATTCTGACTATCATGAGTGAAATTGGAGTGAGACCTGTTACCGATTGTCACGAAGGCAGTATGTTAAAATAGCGAGTGTAATATGGTACTCAACTGTGTGTGGTTTTGAAATGACGAGGGGTGTTAAATCAATGTTTCCTTCAGTCCTGAAAATTTCACAGTTCTCTCTTTTCTTATGAAATAGATATAATGGCGTTATTCTCAAAGTTCGTGGGTATCTCTCCGGTTGGTTTGAGTCTAGTCACACGTTGCATTGCGCAACTGGGTTAATGTCATCTCCCCGGCATGTACTTTAGGATATATTGAAGACAATGCAATATGTTTGATAAAGGAACGTATGAAGTTGATGTTAAGTTATTGGAAACAGCTTTGTAGGGTATTTCTTAGTGAAATGTCGTCTTTTATGGACAGGTAGAGAAGTAAGGGAGCGATGGGCTGATGCTAGTTTAATGCTTCTGTAATAAACAGGTGAGAAAGAGGGGTGCTTCACAGGTTAAGTTATGTTGAGAGGAATGGGATTGAGTGGGTTCGCTGAATAGGCGAATGTAGTGGGAGTGGATGGTGTGTTGTCGTTTTTCATAGTGTGGCGACCGACAGCTGATGCAAAATACGCCAATGAGAATAGGTGAATAACTAGGTGTAGGTTGGATTCTAACGTGATAGGAGGAAAAAAGTGTGTGGGCATCAGCCTCCTCTTTACCGAAACAGTGGATATGGGGTCCTCAGTCAAACGCCCCATCCGACGGATGGAGTAGTGGCCTCTAAGTGCTCACCACTTGGTACTCAATGATGGAACGGAATTCTTAGGAAAAACTCTTCCGATCCAGAGTAGGAACCTCTGAACTTCGTACGTTAAACAGGAGATTAGACGGAGGAAATTCAGAGTATTAGTAGTGGAAAAATTGGCCGTGTCCGAATTCGCCAATTAGCTGCCTAAATGCACCCTTCGTAGGGAGGAGGCCATCTTCTAGGGTGTCCGAATTCGTAGGCATCAGTTTAGTCACCAAATTTAGTCATCTAATGTTGCCGTAAAAAGTGAGCATGAATCGTATCCTTTTGCGACGCCATCTTTAAAAGGTCTTTGGAGGTTAGAAGAATGGTTGTTGTGGTAACTAAAAGTAAACAATTACATGAGCGATGTTTATTGCTCATAATGGAGCCGACGAAATGCTTCATGTGTGAGTTTGATATTATTTCGTTTTTTTCCCTTCAGAATTCAAATTCAGATTGGAATTCAAAATTTAAAAATCAAAAAGTTAAATTAAACAAGCAGTCCTTGTATGTAGCGAAAAATAATTCATATCTATATTTTGCTAAGGCATTCAACTCGGAGTGGTAAATGTTCAAAGAACAGAAATATTCCTATACATTGGCGAGATAAATTACTTCTGTTTTTTCAAACAATGATGGTTAGGCATGTGGTTGAAGTTGCTGATATGAGTTCTTGAGACGGTAGTTTCCTCTTCTGCTTGTACATTATTTGTAATAAAGCGCGGCCGATATTTAATAAATTAATACCGTCCGCCCCCGAGTATTTCACCAACAGATCTGTTCCTTTCCATTTTATTATCTGCAATAACAATTTGTATGACATTGTACTTGGACGTAACCATGCATTAGTTTGTAATATGAAGCACTTCTAAACAAAATTTATGTAATTATATTGGAAAAAGCATTAAATTACGTAAAAGAATAAGCGAAAGGTGATTGCTACCGGGAATATCTGGAAATGTAGGCTTTGTAATGCTAGACGGAGGCGAAAATGGCGAAAGTCTTACCGCTTCAGCGAGTATTTGATCAAATAATAATGTAATAACAATCACTGCTCGAGCTTAAGCGTAAGTGTGGTTATTGCTGAGAAAAGAGTTTTTAATTAAAAACAGAATAGGTATCTCCGGTGAGCATCCTTTTAACCCCAAAAGTTAGTATTAGAACAAAAGTTCTTTAAAAATGACCGCGAGTGAAATACCTCAATTCAGGTTATTGCTACTCATTTTTTTAAAAGTACCATTGTTACACCGTAGGTTGCGACACTGTAGCTTCCGTCCGAATTCATGCTTACTTTAGTCATCAGGGAATTCAGTCACCTTCGATGGCTAATGAAGCATGGCTAATTCATAATGGCTAATGAATTCGGACTCAGCCATATATTAGTGACCTTAGATGGGAGATCACGGAAATAGGAGTTAAACATGGTAATAATAGTCGTT
Organism: Platycnemis pennipes; assembly: GCA_933228895.1. Taxonomy (NCBI): domain Eukaryota; kingdom Metazoa; phylum Arthropoda; class Insecta; order Odonata; family Platycnemididae; genus Platycnemis; species Platycnemis pennipes. The sequence continues at coordinate 53,143,968 of OW121846.1, forward strand.
TTATTGGCCCCAGGGCATCCTGCTCGTGGAGTCTTCTGCTACTTCGAAGCATGGCGTGAAGTTCGCGGACTATGGGCCAACTTCACATTACACTTAGTAAAATGAAATCTAACGGTTTTTAAATGAACCAACGGAATAAATAATTTTAAAAAGTAAATAAAAGTTAATCATAATAAATTAACTGAATACCTCAGAGACTAGTTAATAAGCTTTAACGGAGTGCACATCTGCTTGGAAGCACCCGCAGCACTACCTAGTGGCAGGTAGAGAAAGAGTGTCACGTCACACGTATAATTTACCAACATGCAATAAACTTTTGATCCACCCAATAAAAAATAATAGGAAACCACCCTATTCATTTATGAGCGTATTTGGTAAGGAAAGGTGTTTTAGCCATGCCGTCAGATTTCCTCCTCTTGTTTGAATTTGTAATCTTCAATAGCCCGCAATATAATTATCAAACCTCTTCGTTTTTTGCCGAAGACTTAGCCACAAAAATTGAGGTCTCGTAACTGGACTGGTACCGTGACTAAGCATTGGCGATCTCGACAGTAATGTAGCAGAATAAGGTAACTTTAGACTGTAAATAGCGGAATGTGCAATCTTTTAAAGCGGAAGCTAGAAAGATCCAGGGAAACACGAAACTGATATCGTTAACTTCCTTTCCTGCTTAGTTCTCCAGAGTATGTCTGTCTGTGATGTCATTTCCTGCTTAGGTAATCGAAATTTCTCCGATACTTATCGACATGGCTTCCCTAAAACAGCTCTAGGGAAACGAGGCGTTGTTTGTAAGTTAACGGCTTACAAGAGTCAACGCAATGCATCCAGGAGATAATTATATTTATGGGAAGCTTTTGTCAAAGTTCCTCACAGAAAACTGAAGAAGAACTTTGGGGCGGTGGTAAAGGATTGGTTTGGATTTGCGGCGTAATATCTGGGAGAAAACAAAAAAACATATTGTCGGTGTAGTTTACAAAAATTAATTCACTTCTGATAAGTTCTGGTGAGACGTATTTTGCCCCTTCATATGCCGGTAATGCATTCATAAATGAACTACCGTAGCAATATTCATGAAGCAGTGCTAATCACTAATGATACGGTCATCAACCAATTACGGCCATAAATCGGGCTACGAAGACCTTTTACCAATCTTATTATTTATATTTCTCAGTTTCACTCGTTAAATTCGACCCAAGTTTGTAGAAATACGTGGTGATGTAATTCTGATTAGGGAAGCCCAATCACCCATATCTCCAAATCTGTGTATGTATACGTTTTCGACAGAAGTTTCTTATTTGGGCATAATTCATACTTCCCATCCACAATAATAAATGCAACGAGTTTGAAACATTTGCGACATGACATAAAAGGTACTTGGATCCGTAAACAAGTCAGGAGAAGGTCCTGTTTCTAAGAAGTAAACGAGGTGTTACCTTTCATGATTTAAGGTACTGTTTTTTTTAATAGGAACCCAACCGTTACAAGGAGGTTGTCACATCTCAACGAAGGTTCCGTCACTGATTTTTGTGAAGGTGAAACTCGTAACACTAAGATACTTTCGTAACAATAGATTCCCTTTACACGAAAGTACGAGGGTTGACTGGAAAGAAATATCTCCACATCTGTAACATCAGTTTTAATGGGAATATTTGAGAAAATCAAGTACAGCAAAGAATGCTTAATCCATATAATGCGTGCTTTCATATTATGTTCTTACTTTTCAAAATAATCTCCGGATAACTGAACACGCTTCTGCCAACGATGTGCATGGTTTATGAAGCAGTCACGGAATACGTTTGGTGTGCGTTTCCACAACCAGCCTCTCGCAGTCAGTTCAATTTCATCATAAAATTCATAGTGCTGTCCGCGCAGTGTTCATTGAGCTTAGGAAAAAGATGGAAGTCGGAGGGTGCAAAATCATGACTGTGTGGAGGATGCCATATTGTCAGGAGGTTCAGTCCCTTGAGTTCTTCTGTAGTGGCGGGTGATGTGTGAGGCCAAACATTGCCGTGCTGAAACACAAATTTCCGTCTTCCTTTTGAACTCTTCTCAGCTTCCTATGAAGTGTGATCTACACACTCAGCTGATACAGAGATTATGCCAGAAATTATCTGAGCAATGCGACGATCGACAAGAAATATTATATCAACTTTTTCCATAGAGGGTCACTGGTTGATGTTTCAGGATGTCTAGGTCGTGCTTTATCACACAAGTCAAATGTTCCTACTTCACTGTCTTTACATTTGAAAATCCACTATCGCACAGTGTTCACTTCAACACAGACACCATCACCAGCATTCTCCGATGAATTTAGATTGGAGAGACACCTTCAGAAGTAAAAAACTGGAGGATAGCACGCTGCTTAAATTGCGATGACTGGTGTTCTGCACATGGCTCCATTCTTTTCAGTGCTACTCCACAACCATCCATTATGAAGCCTCCTCACTAACTCTTGTTGTTGTAGAGACTCTATGCAATATGTCAAAAGTCTGGAGGGCCCGGGTTCGATTCCCGGCAGAGGCGGATTTTTTCAGTGGGAAACCGGTCCCTACTTGAGTGCCCAGTGGAGGGCATTTCAGGTTCAGTACCTACTCCATCCGTCGGATGGGATGTTAAGCCGTGGTCCTCTTGGCGTCTGTCGATGAGAGTAGGTACATATACATCTACGCGATACCCTGCAAGCCACAAGCCACCATAAAGGTGTGAATTGTAATGCCTACACTGGGTTTCTCTCCACCCTTCCTCTGTTCACTGAAAACATGTTTTAATCCCTTAAATACTATAGATACTAACAATCTAGTTGCATGAGTCCCTATAGTTGCTTGTTTGCATGACGGTAGTGCATGCTTGGTGATATTCATCCCCTGCCGCACACCCTCGCGGCAGCTTGCAGGGTATCGTGTAGATGTAGATAGATGTAGGTGTGTAGAAAACTCCTACCAATGCCCATTTACCCACCTAAATGCCGCAAACGATCTCAGCTGTCGGTGGCCTCGCCTGAATAAGTAACTAATATGTCAAAACCTATCGCATACAGGTGCTTCCAACTAGTGATGAGTTTCAGAGATGGAGGCATTACTTTTGAGTCATCCCTTGTACAGCCGCAAACCTCACTCATACCATATTAATAAAGATTCTGCATGGAGAAGAGAAAAACGAACACTGCAATTACACAAAAATTTCTTTCGGCACGATCGTGGTTCCGCTGCGGCGCAGCATCTTCAGGTGGGTACACAAAATACAGAATCAGCCTTGTGTATGGTGAAGGTCGGGGTGGGGGAGGAATGGAATCGGAGAGGGGGGGAGAGAGGAAGTGATCAAGGAATGGCCGGTCGGGTAAGCTTGGTGATGCATTAGGGTGTTTGCTAGGGGTGGTGGAGGTCAGGCCTGGTGGAAGTCGGGGTTTGGGGGAGGAATGGAGTCGCAGAGAGGGGGGGAGAGGGGAAGTGACCAAGGATTGGCAGGTCGGGTAAGGGTGGTGATGTGCGTAGGGTGTTTGCCCGGGGGTGGCTAGGGTCCGGCCTGGGGAAGGAGAGACCTCGGGGTAAGCATTGGAGCTCGGGGGGAAGGGGAGGTGTGAGAGAGGTGAGCGGGATGGATGCTATAGTTCGTTTAAAACATCACAAGATTTTCAATTTACACAGATTGATATTTCTATCTCATCGAGTCCATCCAACTTGGAACCTTTATTTCCACTTGCAATATATCTAGTGTAAAACCATGTCTGTGTTGTAGTAGATGATTGACAAATTGAGAAGTGTATATGCGGTTTCGGAAGCAAGCTTTGTGTTCCTTTATCCTCATATCAAATATCCTCCCTGTCTGACCAATGTATGAGGCACCGCAATCGTCACAGACGAGTTTATAAATTCCGCTCTCTTTCATTTTATCTGCTTTGTCCTTGGTCGACCGAATTATGTCTCTTAGTTTAGTTGTGTAGAAAGCGGTTCTGATTTCGGTTCGAACGAAGCGGTTCGTTTTTGGGGAGAAGTGTCTGGGTTTTAAGGGATAATTTCCCAAGAAATGGTATCTGTCTCCACCTTTGCCCATCGTTATCACAATGTGTGTTGTATAGTGACTTAATAGCTATACTAGTGTTTGTTTTCGACTTGAAATTTGTAATGTGTGTCCCGTGTGATCTTCGTAGTGATCTCCCATTACTTAAAATGTGTAAACATTAGTACATTAGCAGGAAGTGAATATTTGTTGATAACTCATAACCTCTTGGTGGCTTGCAAATAACTCAGTAGATTGCGATGATTGTTAGTAACAAACATCATACGTGTAACTTTCACTCCTCAGGCAAGAATTACTTACCATGGCTTCGATAAATTTTTCAATCCCTCAAATGCTTAGATTGAACATGATTATTCAAGGATGCCATTCAGAGAACGGCGTGGTCACGCAGTGGCGCTGTAATATTTGAATCTTGGCCCTCCAACCAGTATTCTTGGGTTCTAATGCGGAGGCGGTCTCTTTAGACGTGTCCAGCTGAAAATAACGCGATGTTTTTGGTACCATAACCCTCTGGGAAAATCACATGCGGTATAGTGAAAGAACTGACTTGTCGCAACATATTAAGAGAAACAACCCGGATGCGACCAAGTCACAAACTATTGGGCTCAGTATTCAGCGAGATCTTCGATCACCAGCCAAATCCATCTTAGAACCTGCGGTTTTGAACGGCTCCTCTCCCACCGCTTGAAAATTAAGGGGATAAGTTCTATAAAACAATTATTCTAAGTTTCTCCTAACGTAATTACATGCTAGGGACGATTTGTAACATGTAAACTAGAGACAGCGCCGGGAAGTGAGCTGCCCAATTACCCCGACGTTGAGGGTTGCTTTTTAATAAAATAGGATCCATTTATGCTATGTGAGACGCCTGGACAGTAAAGTGTTTCTTTGCATGACACAATTGGATTCTACATCTACGGTATAGCCTGCAAGCCACCGCGAGGGTGTGTGGCAGGGGTGAAGATCACCAAAACATGCACTATTGACATGCAACTAGGGTACTACATGCTAATAATATGGGTCACATGCAGCTACATGGTTAGTATCTACATAGTAATAAAGAGATTGGTTGTTAATGCATGCATCATGCGATGCAAACTACTCTACAAAATTTCGCCTCCTTCCATTCTTGTGGGTGGAAGAGAGTAATGCAGCACACGCACCCTCGTCGTAACATGCAGACTACTCCGTAGGTGTATTTATAGACGTGCGCATGATCAGGTAACTTTATTACTACAGAAATAAGTTTAGTTGTTTTTTAATGCCTGAAATTTATTATAGCACATTCCAGTGACCATACATTTATCAAAATGATACGAATGTATGCGTGGGACATGAGGTTAAATTAGGAATCGAGTTGGTGTGGCCATAAACTTTCCATCCAAAGGGCCCGGGCTCCAATCCCGGAAGTGGCAAAGATTTTTCATCGTTATATCGGTCATCACATGGGTGGTCCATATAAGGTGATTATTTCGCGTTCAGCACACTGTCTGTCGGCTTTGACGGCAAACCCTGGGCCCCTTGGTGCCTCTCGTCAACACTAGGAAGGATAGAGAAGAGGATTCACCACTAAAGGTCGCCAACCGTCAATTGACGGTTTGTGTTTTCTGATTTCTTAAAAGTTGCCCATCAGCCCATATTTTCAGGCATTTCACACTTTTTAACCCAATTGAAACTTTTTAAATGCTTAGACATGATTGTAATCGTGATATTACCCGTAAATTGAGTGGAAGGATATCTTCTTTTCGGAGGATATTGATTGTTGATCTACAAGAATGTCCTGAAAGGGTATAAAATACGCAATACAATTCTCGATGCTATTATTCCACATTTCAGAAGCAAGACAAAACAGGCAAGGCAAAAAAAGGATGACGGTGCAATGTAAAATATTTCAGCTGTAAAAAGTCACCCGTGAGGGGATATCACCCAATTTGATTCGTTGTCTGCAATAAAATACTCCATTAATGAGATACAGTAATTGAAAAATATACCCGTCAATCGACGGTCGCCGTCGTGGAAGGAGAATTACGTGATCCGCGGTAAACAACTTGACCAAAGAGGTAGAAAATTATTATAACCAATCTTTAGTGGAATTTAGAAAAAAAATATTATGATCATGCTCGATAAAGTATCATTGTTATCGATCCCTAAAAATCTTAAACACTCACATGACCGTTGACCGTCCTAATGTTAAGAGCCAAGCTAATACAGACGCCTGATATCTCTTCACCCTTCCTCAGTTCCCTGAAAAATTCCTACCCACACTCGATCACCCGCCAATTTTAAATGGCGTAAATGACTCTTCGACCCCGAATAACTGCTTATTACCGAGATTGAGTTTACCCCGAGTTGACTTGATTTGTAATATAGGCAATCCATTAAAATGTTAAATCATAGTATGTCACCCGATTGTTCATTTGGAGTGGAGTGTACTATAGAGCAGGTGAGAATTGATTCCTTTTCATTCAAATGAGCGGCCTATTTTACTCCAGTGGGTATGGAGCCACATGAAGCTTTTAGAGGAGGATACCACAGATCGCGAGTTGTGGATTGAGTAATAGCAGTACAAAGAGAGTGGCACAGTCGGTTGCAAAGAATCTTTGAGATTATGGTGACGGCAAAACACAACGTATCGGATAAGATGTTTCAGTTGAAGGTGGAAAGAAGGGTGGAGGTGAGGTATGGTATGTTGTAAGCCCCTACCTCAACCTCTCGTGGTTGGCTTGAAAAGTAATGAGTCATCTCATTTGCACGCAACTGCCCCAGGATTGCGATTACCGGGCGATATTGGAAAGGCCAGTGGCAGCTTCGAATGGACTGAAAAGGTTTTTATGTTGAAGTCGGTGAGAGCATTATTCAGATCGGCTATGGTGGTAAGGTTTCCAGTCTGGAAACATATTTGGTCACGGGTTCACCAAAAAAAGTAGCTAACGATATAATGCTAAGATTGACTTAGTGGTACATACCAATTGCGTATAAGTTTATAAAACACTTAGTTGATTCCACTAATAAATTTATTGACTCTACCCGGGATTTTCAGGTCATAATGTAGCTAAACCCAGGTAATGAAGGATTTTGTTTTTTCCTGGCGTATAATTTTAGTGTAATTCTCTCGGGAAATCCACCAGCTGAGTGCATTTAATGCCAGCATTACGGTGTCAAACTCTGAAACCGTCCTTAGGGCGTCTTAGGCCAATATCTTAGTGGGTAATGATTTGTTTATGATTCTAAAATATTGCCTAGCTGGCGGTATTTTCGCCTATTGTGGTGCTCGGCGTCTGGTGATTTATATCTGCTTTACCTTCTTAATCAGTTGGAGGACAGGCTCCCAAGCCGGACTTAAGGCATAACCGGTATCGAGGTTGATGTTGTTACCCTCCAATCTGATATGAATTGCCTCTTTGGTGAGTCTATACCTATATTTTGATGCTCAATAGAGAGGCTGCGTCTTGTCAGAGCAAATAAGATGGTTATTTTCGAGTCTGTGATCTGCGATCGCCGATTCCTGTGGGTGGAAGATACTAATGCAACTTCTATTTTATTTTATTTTCTGTTGTTCGGCCTGTTTGGCCGATGTACAGTTTACTACACTCAGAAGGGACTCGGTAAACTCCAGGAGTTTTAGCTGAAGTTTGTCCTTTATCCTCAACAGATGGCTACGCATTCTGGACATTTTCCGATTCACAATACCTGATTTTAGTGCCTGACTAGTTATTAAAAGGGCATGAAGCGCCATCTGTATTACGTTTTCGTAAAGCTGATACACCTTGAATTTGAATTGAATTTTATGGCATTTATAATAACAACGGTATCCATATGAGATGGAATTCATGGATTAATGTCTCTAATGAGTCGCAGCTTGCGCTAATTTTTGGCTCGGATTTAAGTTACTCCTTGAGCCATGCATATCGTAGCCGCATGTTGTTACGAGGGCTTGAAATACTCTACACCAGTTATAGTGGAGATCGAGTTGGTGTGATAGCTAGAGTACCGGTTTCCCATCCTGAGGGCCTGGGATCGAATCCCGGACAACGCCTTTTCATTGGTATACGGGTGCCTTGTTCAGAACACTTCGAGTGCAGTATTCCGTCCGTCAGATAGGACGTTAAGCCGTCGTCGCCTTGGCGACTTTCGTTCAGAGCAGAATAATACCGACGCGGGGTTTCTCTCCACCCTTCCTCCATTACAAGAAAATTCCTATCTTTACCCAGTTACCCACATATCCTCTCTGACACACATGGTCTCAGTTGTCGGCCACCATCCCCAAATAACTATAGTAACTACAACCCCAGTTAAAGTGAGACTCCATTACATGTGTATCATATGCGGTGTTGATCGTCTTCATACTTGAGTTAGGGCATCTCTGGCTCTGTAAAAGGTCTTTGGGTTCCTTTACTAACTCCGTGATATAGTCATATTTTGAGTTTTAAAAGTTTGACCAGAACTCTCTTTGCAGTGAGCCCCAAGGCTTTAGAAATCCACGCATTAAGAGAGAACGACGCACAAATCCTCAATGGTTACATCCAGGATTTTAGCTGAGGTGTCCTAAGAGAAATGACGCTGATTTGAACCCGGAACCATCGGGTCCGTATCTTAACCCTCGTACAACTGAGCAACATAGGCACTCAATTAAAATATAATGGATTGATGTCAGTCAGTCATCAATATAGCCTTTATTTAATATCTAGGAAACCTTTTTCCTCTGGAAGTTTTCCGAATTACACCACCTAATTTTAATGACTGACTGGAAAAGAGGCAAGTTAAATAGACATGAAGCGCCATCCTTAATGATACATAATGAAAATTCATTTTTTTTGCATTAGCTCCATACCACTTCATTCGCAGCAAATGTTGAAAGTAAACTAATCTGATTTAGTTAGGTTTTTCTTAATCCACAGCTAATTCCCTTACCGATTAAAGCCAATTTGGTCGGTTAACCGGAGTGAAAATGACGATCGCGGACTTTCTCATACTGACAAGTGAGTGGCGTTATAAAGGAAATAAAATGAAATTAATTGAGTGAGTAAAACCAATGAAAGTCGAAGCTGCGTATGTTTCAGTAGTAGAGTTTTAGTTCTCGCCGAAACAGCACCCTTGGTAACATTTCTTAGACTTCCACGATCATCTCCTGAATTATATATCACTCATTCAGACTGCGGAAAAGGTTCGCGTGGCGTTGCACGCTCAGGAGTCATTGAATTGGACCAATGGCATAGAGGCGAGTTGGTGTCATGTCAGGCGACCGGCATGTGCATTAATTTTCGCCAGGATAGATGGGTATTTAGAAAGAAGTATGAGTTGAAGGACAGGAGGAAGGGAGAGGAGAAATCTGCAATAGGCATTAGCTTGCTCTGAAGAAAATGAGCAAAGGGGATTTACGAAAAATCTCAGTCACTTCCGGAATCCAAACCCGGGTGCTCGGTTCGATTCCTGGCAGGGGGGGAATTTTCAGTGGAAAACCGATCCCTAATTGAGTGCTTAGTAAGGGGCATATCCGGTTCAGTATTCCGTCCGTCGGATTGGACGTTAAGCCGTGGTCCCCTTGACGCCTGTCGCTAAGGGAAGACTATTGCCGACGCCGGGTTTCTCTCCACCCTTCCTTCTTCACCTGATATGTTCCTACCATTACCCAATTACCCACCCATCCTAAATCGCGCAAATGACCGCAGCTGTCGGTCGCCTCCTCTGAATAACTAACTAACTAACCCGGGTTCTCGGGATAGGAGGCAAGTATGACTCATCTACATCTACGTAATACCAAGCAAGCCACCGCAAGGGTATGTGGCAAGGGGTGAACCGTCACCAGGCATGTATTATAAATCAATTACTACCATGCATGTATGCAAAGAACTTCTACTCCGTTTACACATTAATTACATGAAACCAAGAGTCACACACTCTAGCCATTACACCAACCCAATCTCCTTAATCGAATGATGGGTCTACTAAAAATAAAATTAGGTTTTGAGGTACTCCAACTTCCATAGCACCTGTAAGTCTAATAAACGGTTTAATATAAATTCTAAGCCTAATCCTAAATCCTAACCCTAATCCGAAACCAGTTGTGTGAACAAGTGTTAATAAATCTTATGCCATGTGGAATTGCAGTCTTAATTTTTCTTTCCATTCTTATTTCCCTAATTCTAAAATGAATATGGCTAAAATGAATGAATATCTCACCTCTGGGCGAGATTCAAACCCACGATCTTTGGGTTTTCAGGACGGTGCTTTTAACGCCCAGCAGGCCGGCTGTCCGATGAAGTTTCCCTTGAGCAAGTCCTAACGGAAGTGGGTTCTTACGCAGTTTCCTTTCCTGCCAGCGTGGCAACTATATCGTGGGGAGGCGTTGCACGGTTTTTTCCGGCGCCTCATGCCTATTGCAGCCATGCCAACCTGGCCAATGCCACGTGCTCCCCTCTCCACTGCGACCTCTCCCTTTATCCCCGCAATCATTTTTTGGTAATTAATGTAGCGCAGCGGTAAAAAGCAGCTGATTTGAATCCAAAGGTCGGTTCCGGTTACTAACCGTAGCCAGCTCCGTACTAACCTACCACTAATTGTAAAGGCCGCTTTACACGATACAATTTTTTGTACAATTTCTTGTACAAACTCTTGCATGAGGAAATTGTACCGTGTAAAGCAGAAAATTGTATGAAAACTTGTGCGATTGTCTGAATGACTGAACGGGAAATAGAACGTGTTCTAATTCCATTCAGACAAACATACAATTTCGTTCAGTCTATACAAGAGTTTGTACAAGAAATTGTGCATAAAATTGTATCGTGTAAAGCGGCCTTAAGCGTAGAGCTAACCCAGTCCGAAAGTGGGCGGAATTTCCACGTAAGGGGAGGGGGATCTTTTCCTTCCCTTGTAGTTCCGCCTATGGTCAATCTAGTTGAAATCAACGAGGGACTTGCTGGATTTCATTCTACCATTTAACTCGGACAGTAAGGAAAACTGTTTGCGGAAAGTAAGGAAAACTGTTTACTTTGTGAATGTTTTTCTAATATGAGTATTAATAAAACACGCAGTTTTAATCCGAGGATCGGTCTGGGTTCAAGAACTAAGCCCAAAAGAGTTTGAAATACACACATCAGAGTAGGAAGACGCTCTGTTCGTTTTGCCAACCCTCTCCTGGATTTGAAACAGGAACTCCAATCAGAAGCCCTACGCTCTACCGAACGTGCTACCTCGCCATCTGAGCAGAGAAAATATTTTCGTCACACGGACTAGTTTTCTCAGTTCTCGCGGAATAGTTGTCCTCGTTCCAAAGTACTTCAGGGTGAGTTAAAAATAATGAGTATTCAGAGAAATTTCCGACGTGATAGAAAGATCGCGTCGGAAACTTTGCTGTCGAAAGATCATGTTTTGGAAAATTTAAGGCCCATTGAGAAAAATGGCCAGTCTGGCTAGAAAAAAAGTATTGCATGGTTTTACCGATATTCGGTAAAAAAAATTCGAGGGGTTGTTCTGCAGCCAATCAATTCACCGTTGTTTTCGAAGGCGCCGTGTTCTGAAAAGAGAAATAAAACTTTTCATAATCTACTAATCAAGGCTTCTTGTCGTGAAAGTACATGGTGTCCATTGTAAAACGAAGAACGATTTACTCTTCCACAGCAGTTGTTATCATAAAATGCGAGTTTTACAGACATTGCGGCATCACCAGGTAAAAACTGCCTGAAAATCGGCCAGATGATGCCACAAGTCGGTGAAACGTGCCGTTTCCAGTAAAAATTTATCTTCTTTCGCCTTCTCGTTGTTATTCGAGGGAGGCCGACAACCGAGGTCATTTGCGCCATTTAGGATAGGTGGGTAACTGAGTAAAGGTAGGAGTTTTCAGGGAACAGAGGAAGGGTGGAGAGAAACGCGGCGCACAGCGGTCGGAAATCGAAACTTTTTGGACAAAATTCAAAAATCACTTTTTTTGGTATATGGACCTTAAACTTCGCACATATACTCAAAACATATTGCTGATTAAGGAATAGTACGTCATTTGTTATTACTCTGAACCGTTAGCTCGATACAGGGGCTCAAACATGACCAAATTTCCAAAAACAAACTCCTGACTTCCTTTTTCTCCGAATATCTTCAAAGTTATGTTGATGGTGTTGTTGTGGGAAGAATTTGATCGAATAAAAAATGGTATGATCTAGTAACACAATGCTTTTCCTTTAATGTGCTTTAGTTTGGAAGATTTTTAAAAACATTTGTGTGCTATTACATCACAAAATGGCGGAAGCTGTTTTTGGACAAAATTTCACATAAAGTAGAGAATATCTAGTATTTTAGGGAGAGACCTGTCAAGTGACTTATATCAGAGGGTTTGTTGAAGACTTTTAAATACGAAACTGAAGAGAAATAAGAAATAAGTTTGCGACGCCGAAAAATACATATGATTTTCCGACCGCGCGTCCGGGGTCCGACTCCGCGCACCGGGGCTGGAAGTGCCGAGACTCGCTTACATTGCTCACGTGGAATGAACCCTAAAGCTTCGGATTCGCCGCGTTTCTGCTGTACACATTGTCACTAACCTTCACAGACTCTCTATGGACGAAAATGGTGAGAATATTGTATCGAGCGAGCGGATAATTGTACGCGTAGTAGCGTTCAAGCTATTTTTGTTGCGAACGTTCGGGAAACATACTTCTTATTTATAACCTTTAGCCAAAAAAAGTGTCTAGTCTTCTTGTGGACCATGCATCCTTCTAGAAAGACACCGCCTGGGATTGTTTTGTATTCCTTTTGCTCCCCTGCCCGCACGCACGCGCTAAAAGATTCACCGAAGAGGTCACAGTCCAAGCCGCTGTCCCCCCCAAAAAGGGTACTGCGAAAAGGGACATTTATGACATTTCGGAACCTTTGACGGTCTTACGCGGGTAAATCAAGTGAAACATGTGTTTTCCCTTCAAGAAATACATTTTTTTAAATCAGTCCTCTATTTGCAGTGGTGAAAGAAGGTCGTACAGTAGTAAATTTGCAGGATCTCAAGATTTTCAAAACTTCAAGATCTCCAAAACTGGCATCAGGAATAACAGGTACTGTTTAATATAAATTTATCAGCACAGCAATGGCAGTTCATGCATCTATTCAATTTAAATATTGTATTAACACTTTTCGAATATGAAGAAGTTAATTTATTAGTTCAAGCACTTTATGTCAAGGTTAATGCATTTAACTTATTTAATTTAATTTATTTAACTTATTATATTAAAACTTTAAACTTATTTAACTTATTATATTTAATTAATTTGAATATTGTATTAACACTTTTCGAATATGAAGAAGTTAATTTATTAGTTAAAGCACTTTATGTCAAGGTTAATGCATTTTTTTTAACTCTTAAATTCTAGTAATTAATGACGAACTTGTGCAAATATTCGCAAAGATATTAAAAGCTATATCCAGTAGCCTACTAATCAATTACGAAGCATTTACTCTGTACTGCCAGAGAACTGCCGCATTATACGTGGAACTTTATCCCTGGTATTACATGCCACCCACGGTGCATAAGGTCCTTTTGCATGTAGGTGACATTTCGAGAAAGATGATTCTTCCTTTAGGTCAGCTTTCGGAAGAGGCAATGGAGGTCAGAAACAAAGACACCAGAAGGTTCCGAGAACGATTCACCAGGAAGCACTCCAGGGCCGCCACTATCGACGACTTATTAAAAAGATTTCTGATCACATCCGATCCATTTATTTCCTTCTCAGCCCCTTTTACGCCGAAGAGAAATAGGAGGCTGCCTAAAGAACTGAGAGAACTATTAATTGTGGATGATAAGGAAGAAGAAGCCATGGAGTCTAACTGTGATGAGGATGAGGATATGACAGAGGACTTATTGTTTATATTTTCCTTCCCTATTTGATAATATGCTGTAGAGATTATGTACCTGAAAAAATGTGAAAGCAATTAGTGGTGCAGTTCTAACACTAGATACACTGCAATATGTGTTAACCTAGATTTAACCAATTAACTTCAGAGAAACGGAATTAGAGAGAAGTGGTGAGTTTTTAGTTTGATTAATAGAGTTCTAAATATATGTCTTAACAAATGCCGCAACTTTTTAATTTTTTATTTGCTTTCTGAATATATTTTTCTAATGTCGCGACAGCTGCAGTCATGCCACTTGCGTTTAAAAATTTACTCAATGACATATCAACATATTACAAAGAAAAAAGGTTCCGCGGATATTCCCACTTAAGACCGTCAAAGGTTCCGAAATGTCATAAATGTCCCTTTTCGCAGTACCCTTTTTGGGGGGGGGAGGAGGGCAGCGGCTTGGACTGTGACCTCTTCGGTGAATCTTTTAGCACGTGCGTGCGGGCAGGGGAGCAAAAGGAATACAAAACAATCCCAGGCGGTGTCTTTCTAGAAGGATGCATGGTCCACAAGAAGACTAGACACTTTTTTTGGTTAAAGGCTATAAATAAGAAGTATGTTTCCCGAACGTTCGCAACAAAAATAGCTTGAACGCTACTACGCGTACAATTATCCGCTCGCTCGATACAATATTCTCACCATTTTCGTCCATAGAGAGTCTGTGAAGGTTAGTGACAATGTGTACAGCAGAAACGCGGCGAATCCGAAGCTTTAGGGTTCATTCCACGTGAGCAATGTAAGCGAGTCTCGGCACTTCCAGCCCCGGCGCGCGGAGTCGGACCCCGGACGCGCGGTCGGAAAATCATGTGTATTTTTCGGCGTCGCAAACTTAGTTTTTATTTCTCTTCAGTTTCGTATTTAAAAGTCGTCAACAAACGCTCTGATATAAGTCACTTGACAGGTCTCTCCCTAAAATACTGGATATTCTCCACTTTATGTGAAATTTTGTCCAAAAACAGCTTCCGCCATTTTGTGACGTAATAGCACACAAATTTTTTTAAAAATCTTCAAAGCTAAAGCACATTAAAGGAAAAGCATTTTGTTAATAGATCATACCATTTTTTATTCGATCAAATTTCTTCCACAACAACACCATCAACATAACTTTGAAGATATTCGGAGAAAAAGGAAGTCGGGAGTTTTTTTGGAAATTTGGTCATGTTTGAGCCCCTGTATCTAGCTAAGGTTCAGAATCATGACAAATGACGTACTATTCCTCAATCAGCAATATATTTTTAGTATATGTGCGAAGTTTCAGGTCCATATCTCAAAAAAAGCGATTTTTGAATTTTGTTCAAAACTTTTCGATTTCCGACCACTGTGCGGCGTTTGAATTAGCCTGCTCTTAACGAAAACTCCCCAAGGGTACCACAGTTTAACGTCCCATCCAACATACTCAGTAGTGGACTCGAAGTGCTCTCTATAAGCACTCAAGTCGGGACCGGTACACCAATGAAAAAGCCGTCAGTGCCGGGAATCGAACCCGGGTCCTTGGGATGGTAGGCCAGTACTCTAGCCACCACACTATCCCAGGCCCCCCTTATCCTTCTTTTTACAATAGACATGGTGTCCACTGACCGGGAAAACCTGGAAAATCGGGAATTATTCGTGAATTTTCAGTGCAGGGAATTGTTCGTGGATTATTCGTGATTTTCTGGTCTTAGTCGGGAATTTTAAAAATTCTTAATTCAAGACAAAAAATCCTTATTTTATAAACAGGATAAATAACGATGACTTTAAGATATGGATTTGCCGTTGGTATGAATGAATAAATAAACGACGGAAAAGTAGTTAGGCTCGATGTATCGTCAGCGCTGTGTGGATCGGAGACGTTCAACTGTTCGACTGTCGAACAGATGCCTTCAGCGTCACGTCAAGTGCCCTTTGTTCTCATTCATTGCACATCGGGCTAAGCCCATGATACGCAAACATATGCCTAACGTGTAGTGATGGCCGGATTGGATCCGTTGGATCCAAAGATCCACGAATCTTTCATTTTACTCGGTTCCGGATTCGGATCCAAAGACACTGTATAAAATCGGATCCGGGTCTTAGATTTTTAATTTTCGCGGCTTAGCGATCGAAGTGCCCCGTGAATGGAACGTAGGTGCGGTAGATATTGACAAGAGGATGTGTAACTCATGTCACGAAATTAGATGAAAATGTTCCCCTGCAACTAGAAGCAAAATAAAGAAATATGACTTTTCCCCATTACCCCGGTATCGCGGGAAAAATTACGTAGGATGTCACGCGGGTAGCCTACATTCGCCGGGATCAGGCGGACAACGAGAGCGTATAGAAATATCTAGATAAATAATAAGCGATATTGTCCTTATTAGTGATATTTAATGTAAATGTAAAAAACTACCAGCATTGCATTCATCGTACAGCATACAACAGTACCAATCAATTTTCAATTGACCCATTGGTTTCGAAGTTAGCAGGGGTTTGCGTTGTTTACAACAAATCCATCAATTTTAGTGGTATAAACACTTTGTTTTCTGCAAAGTGTTACTAATAGATCTGGCTTCCTTATATCAAAATCGCAAGTTCTTGGAACAAAAACTACGGGAATACCAAGCGCTCAAAGTTGGGCAACTTGATTTTACGCGCAAAAAACGGATACTTTTTTGAGAAAAAATTAAGTACAGGAAATACTATGGAGCCGAAGATTTTTTGAAGTAAATGATCCAACGTAGAAATAAACTCTCACTCGTATGCTTTTTGTTGCATTGAAATTGATTGCTTCGTTTGGACGATAGAGCTCCTCAAACTCGGGTGTCTTGCTTTTTTTTACAGACAGTAGTGTACTGTGCGAAGTTCGATCCGTATCGCAGTTTAATTTTTCTTTCAGTCATTGCATCGAAAATGTTATCATCTTCAATTTCGAACCATTACATCTGAATACTCACTTTATTATACTTTTGTTGTTTAAATTAGATTTACAAATTGTACCATTGATAAATTAAGGATGGTCGGGGTGGATCCACGGGTCTTTCATTTCATTCGCTACTGAAATCATATCCGAAGACAGTAAAAATTCAGATCCTGATCGGAGATTTTAAATTTCTCGGCTTAGTGATCGATGCGCCCCGCGAATGGAATGTACGTACGTATGGTAGATACTGACAAGGAGAGAATGTGTAACTTGGTCACGAAATGAGAAGATTTGTTCCGTGCCACAAAAACAAAATAAAAGAATACTCGTCGTGACTTTTTTATCCATAGGCCCGGATGCGCGAGAAAAAAAATAAAGCCGAATGTTACGCGGGTCGCCTACATTTGCCAGATTCCCGTGAACCTATGATAGCGTAGTTGCTAAAAATGAGGACAAGTGTACTGCAGGTCGCGAGTTCGATCCTTAACACTGCTTAGGAATACAGGCTATGCTGTATTCCTAGGGTAATCCTAGTAGGCAGTTAAAAAAGTAGATTATCAGAAATTTTATGTAAATTTATAATTAAAAAAATAATAAAATTTGGCATTAGTGAAAGGATTGGAAAAATTTTTTATTGCAGAATTAAATCGTGTAATAATTATGTTAACTTTACAATGTATTTTTGAGTGACGCATTTGTAAATGTAGGTAGTTTAAACGATAGAAGTACAAAAAAGTCAGTATCCACACAAAAAGGTTGGAAATGAAGGATGATAAACTTTTTGATTCATTGGCTGAAAGAAAAATTTTAAACAGCGATAAGAATCGAACTATATTACCTGCAGTCCACCACCCCACTCTGCTATTGTCGGCTTACCTGATTTAGGAGAATACATTCTCCCCACATGCCATTCTACTTTTTTCTTGCAAACCCAGGCCAATGGAGAGAAAATCCGAGACTTTTTTAAATTTTGTTTATAGTAGCATGAAGAAGTCTAATTTCATTTCAAGATCAGAGTTACACAACCTCTTCTTAGGAGTAGAAAATTCTCAAATTTCATTTTAAGGTTATTGTTAATAAGACATTGCAAAATTACTAGTTTAGCAGCTTGAAATATTCTATAATAATTTTTTCGTCTTAAAAATGGAATCCCCGGATATTCCATAAATGGGATCTCTTGGCCGCATTAATTTTTTTTTTGTTTCTAAAAAAGAATTTGAAAGCATTCAAGGATTAGATTAATAATTGGAAAATAATTCCTTTATTAATGAAAATGAACTTGTAATGTTTCTTTTAACTGCACATTTGATGTGATCGGATACTTTACTGTCAGTATAATGTAGTTGGCTTTCTGGTAGGCTTTGCAATATATTTTTTACAAATTTTTCTATAATTTTTTGAGAAATCTAATTGCTGATGTTTGTTAGATATATTAAGGATGCGCTTACTTGAATTAGGATTTTTATTACATTAATTTTTGTTAGGAAAAGATGGTGTAGGATACTAAATATTGTTATGATTTCACTTTTTTCTATATAGTCTAACAGTACAAAAATGTTACATTCTGATTCTGAGTGAACAGAAAATTGAAGCTTTGAGACTTGTAATAGAAAAGCATGGCAAAAAATATTAACGTAGAAAATCATCATTCCAAAAACAGTGGTTGAATGCTGAAGACTTTAGCCAGTGGGTTCTTTAAGTTCCTCTTGTAGAAGAAGTTGTAATTTCTCATTGAAATGCTAATTTAGAAAGAGGGAGTTCAATCAAAAAGTAGTTTATCTTTCCCAACCAATAAAGAGAGTCTCTTACTGCCAATAAAACTACATATTTAATTACTTTAATTTATCAATTATTTCTTATTTAATTACTTTATCTATATTATGCTATGGGTTGAACTACAAAAAATCCATATTCTACATAGAACTTGAAAAACATCACTTTTGACTCGTACAAGAACCGCGATATATTAGCCTGGAAATTTTTATAAATTTAGCCTTGAAAACCTTGAATTATGCTTGAATTTTATATTTTGACTTTAGTGGACACCCTGATAGATAATACAATTTTCGTTACCTTGTAGATACTTTGGACTGTGTTGTCATAGTTTCGGGGCCAAATGCAGCTAAGTAAGGTTTACCCCTAATTGGTAAAAGTTGACCCATCTCACATTTATTATTGTCATCTATCCCAGATTCCTTTTTTTTCCATTGACGCATTATACATAAATACGTGAACACATACGAAAAATATTGCTTACTCCGAAGGCGTTAATCTTTCTAACAATCTTGATAAAATGCTAAAATCAGATACTTTTTCGCCTGTTTCCACCCCTTCAATTTATATATTTAATCTCGGTTAGATTCACATATTTTGAATCATGCATACGCTCCCGTTCCAAAAACATAATAACCCTCTTAGTGGTTATGATGGGGGAATGCAGGTAAATATGAGTTTATTATTGCTATTGCGACAAAAATAGATGGATGGTTTGTGATTTTGCAGAGAGGGATTGAGAGAACCCCAGCGTCGACATTAACCAGCTCTTAACGAACGACGTCCGTGGTTTAGCGTATCATCTGACGGACGGAGTACTGCACGCGAGATCCACTCCGCACATCATTTATGAATACATGGGTATGTTATTGGAAAAAATATATGCCTAAGATACAAACCAGAGCCCTCGAAATAGTGCTTAAGCTACTTCACTGCTCCATTAATATTTCTCATTCGGAGCGACTTTCTTTATATATCTATGACTTTTCGGTCAACTCCTGCGTTATAAAACATTCATTCAATAAAACACCCCTTTCATACTAGTATATTATGGAACTTACACAATTCACATTCTCAACACTCGCTCATTGCTCACTCATGTACACTTTTCACGTATTGTACAAGGTAAAAATGGAAAAACCTTGTTCTTTTTCACTTATATTTTTAGTTTATCAATCGATTTCAACGTCTTAGCACAATTGCTAAGGTCTAGATTAGGCAATGTGTTAAGTCATGCATGTTTTTACCCTGCGTAAACCAGAAAATGCTACGGAGGTCCACCTGCTAAGTAAATAATTTAATCAAAGGTTCTAGCCGTCGCATGAAACCAACATTTATGCTTAATATGGCGCACTTATTGAAGTTAAGTTGGTGTACTTATTGGATTTAAGTTGGAAACCAGTGACATTGACTATGTGTGTAGGCTGAGCAGCCGGTCGTCATCTGACGGTGCCGTTAAGCCCTCCCCGATTATTGTGCGTTTTCTGCGTTCTTCAATGGCAACTGATTTTGTTAACTCGCGAAAAGTTAAAAGAAACCTATATCTCAAAGATATAGAGCTAAATGGATCTAAAAACATGCCAATCTATGTCAATGAGTCCCTGAGATGATTTAATAGAAAATTATATTCTATGGCTAGGGAATTAAAACGGGAGGGAAAAATTAAGATGGGGAAGTCCGTGTAATTTGGACCACATAAATTCGATGGCATATAACTTATTTAATTAGTACAGGACAAAAGCAGCATCTTTTCACGACAAACTACACTCAATAAGAATGGCACTGATAGGTCTATATTTCACTATTGTTGTAAGGCATGGCATTAAAAGATGTTTTTACGAAAATTTTGGTTCTGTGTAATTTGGACCGAGTGCGTGTAATTTGGTCCAGCTATGCGTGTAATTTAGACCTTAACCCAAAATTGCGTTCACTCATGAGAATTCTTAAAAACTAGCATATATTATTTCCTTTACCTGTTATTTATTATAAATGATTTACAACCTGTTTACTAGTCGATCAGTATTCTCCATTAAACATTCTATTTATGTATGTCAAAATTTAATAGGCATTCGTTATTTCAGCAATATATTTTAACAAAAAATAAAACGGTCAATGAATATAAAAACGAACCAATAGTTTTCTTTGGCTGATAGTATACATTTAGATTAAGCTTTTAGTAGCTTAAGGCAGCTATCACAGTAATTATATTTCTCATCACTTAGATCAGCACATTCTTCAAGTACTCCTTGTATTTTTCACACTATATCCAAGCATTTTTGCGAGAGTCCCCACAAACAAGACTCATAGTCTTTTTAACAACTTGAGGTTTCGATTTATTCACAGGAAATTTATACTTCGCTCTAAATAGTGTTCTCCATTTATTACTCACTCTAGAAGGACCTGCGTTGGCAGACATCATTACTGACTCCGTATAATGTATCCTGGTTAAAACAACTGAAGATACACAGTTCGCCCTCTTTGCTTTTGCCACGGACCCTCATATGAGGTTGAAGGAAGTAGAGTAATTTACTCAACAGGGTTAAATCCTTCATTTATTGAATCTTCCTGCTGCGTTTCAGGATTAAATGCACGGCATGAATTTTTAGTTTCTTTTGCCAGAGATTTCTCGCCCATTCTAGCCTCGCCTTAAAGCAGAATCTTCTAGGCCATCATTATCATCAGTCAAGAATCCTGAGACTGGTTTGACGCAGCTCTCCACTCTATTCTCATCAGCCAAACTCTTCATATTTCGTATTTTTTTTCTTACACTCTTTCACATCTTTCATCGCTTGTTGTATAAATCTCACACAAGATCCTCTTCTGTCATTCTTCCCATTCACTTGACCTTCGACTTTCAACTTCATTAGGCCCTCATACTGTGGCCGATTAAGTTGACACATTCTCTTCTTAGTGTTTTCAGAAGACTTCTCTTTTCTCCTACTCTTCTGAGGACTTCCTTGTTACTTACTCGGTCATTCCATTTAATCTTCAATATTCTTCTGTAGCGCAACATTTCAATCTTCTTGATATCTATAATATTTTCAAACAAAGGAAAGAATCTATTCACCACTGCTTGGTTTAACCCCCAAGCACCCGCCGGCGATGTTGGCTTGGATTAGGATTAGCCGGGGTTTACGTGTCATAGATCCCAAATACCACTCTCTTCCAGCTGGTTTACTCTCCCATTGTAAGCAAGTTTTCAAGTGATTTCGCTCAACAATTTCACAGACAAGCTTCACTACTCCGCTCCGGGTCAAAATTGAACAATAATATGCTGAGATATTTATTACTCAGGATATTTATAATTCTATGTCAGGAAATCAATTCCTGGCATAGAATTGTTACATAGGAACTTATAATGTCAATTTTTTACTGTAGGGGAAGAAGTAATATGGTGGGAACGCATTAATAATACATGTCTGCCTAATTTGGGCCGGTCCAAAATACACGCTCTTCCGTGGTCCGAAATACACGATAAGGAACAAAATGAAAAGTGACTCAATTTCACAGAAGCATCTTTAGATACATTCAAGAGACTTACTTGGCACGTATCTAGATGTATTATGATAAGAGAGCAGCAATTTCTGTATTTAAACTAGTAAAAGTAATTTTGTAGTTCGCTGTCACCTTAAGAGGAAAAATTACATCGATGCTCATGATTTCGCTCATTTCGCCTTTATGCCTCAATTACTCGAGCTTGATTGATGAAATTTGGCGATAAGGCATTTCAAAGATACTTCCTAACGATATTGTATCATAAATGTTGCTACCCCTAATGAATACAAAATAAAGCTATCGGTCCGAATTACACGCTGGTCCAAATTACACGGACTTCCCCTACCTTTGGGTTCGGAATGAAAGAATTTTTGTTATTGTTATGTCATTATTACGACCTTATCTGCCTATCGGAAACATGGCTGAAGCCTGATATTCTTGACATCATGGTGAAATTGCCTGGCTGTAATTTAATCAGGAATGATAGAATCGGTAAACCTGGTGGCGGAGTTAGAGTGTATATCAAGCAGTGTATACAAGGAAATGCTCTGTTTTCTTCCCCTTCGCCCTACTATGCTATGCCAGAATTCATTATTATTGATGTATTGGGAACTAATTCTGACAAACTCTTGCTATTTGTGGTTTATCGTCCGCCAAAATGGGATTTGTTTACTAAATTTGAATATGAATTCTTAATATATCTCCCTACTTTTAATATTGTTGTTTTTATTGGTGATTTTAATGTTGAAATCTACCGCTCCTGTTACAAAAGCTCGCATTTAAATAATATAATATACAGTAATCATCTTCAGTTTGTGCCCTTTAAACCCACCCATCATCCTGCAAGAAGCCATACCCTAATCGATTTATGTATGGTCGATGATGTGGATAAGGTTACCGATTATTCTCAGGAACCTATGTCGTTTCTATCGGGTCATGATTTGATTCATATTACTTATGCATTTGTTACTACTCGTCAACCTATTATGCTCACTGTACTACGTTTTGATTTAAGGATTTGATATATGAACTGTCAGGAAGATTTACTCTCAAAGGATTGGGGTGTTGTCTTTTCTTCCTGCTCAATTGTTCAAAAGTGTGAAGCATTTAACTTTAATATTTCAGAATGCATCAACACGCATGCATGCACGCAAAATGTACACGCCTGCTAAAAAGACCTCCATCGCCATGGTTGACTGAGGACACTCGGAAAATTATTACAGAAAGAAATAAACTTTGAAGGGCTTTCGTTCGCTCAAGGTGCGTCACGGCTTTTCAGAAATACATATCTTGTAAAAATAAGGCCAAGACTGATATTAGCAGCTAAGTCTAAGTACTATTCCCAGGCTCTTTCTGGGCATAACAATGCCAGAGATGCTTAGCGAGAACTTCGGCGACTTGGCCTCCTACGGAAAACAGATAATATACCGACTTACGAATTCTCATTAGACCAATTTAACGATTACTTTGTCCTTAATAGCTCCTTATCTAATAGCCTGAGTCCATTGTGTGATATCTCTTCTGTCGACCGTCGCACACCTGGAAGCAACGATGGCTTCTGTTTTAAATATATAACACCCGAGGTTGTGTGTCGGTTTCTCCTTTGCTCCAAGTCATATTCTGTGGGTGTTGGTGATATTTCAACTTATTTGCTAATAAAAGCCGGTGATACAATATCTCCAGTTCTATCATAAATATTTAATTACTCCTTACAGTCGTCCACCTTTCCGTCTGCGTGGAAGTCATCCATAATCCTTCCCATCTGTAAAACAAAAACCCTGTCTCACTTGGTGATTACCGTCCCATTTCGTTACTCTGCACTGTTCCAAAATTACTTGGGAGAATTGTGTAACACCAAGTCACCGAATATCTTACTAGTAACGAAAAGCTCGATAACTATCATCCGGTTTCCGTAAGAATTTTAGTACTCAGTCAGCTCTCATCAAAGTCACGGATGGCATACGTTCTGCTATGGATCGTTCCATGGGGACTATACTCGTACTATTTGATTTCAGTAAAGCCTTTGCTCGAGTTAACCATGCCATCTTCTAAACAAAATGAAAAGCCTCAATTTTTCTGCGTCGTCATTAAACTGGTTTCTTTCGTATCTTCACGGGCGTCAACAGGCACTGAAAGATTTTCAAGGTAACTTATCGTCATGGCGAACTTTAAGCAAGGGTCCCGCAAGGGTCTGTTCTAGGACCGATTTTGTTCTCACGGTACATCTTAGATATAAAAGAAAGAATAAAACATGACAAATACATGCTATATGCCGACGATCTCCAAATTTACCTACACTGCAGAATAAAATATCTTAGTGAAACCATTACAATGGAAGTAATGTCGATGAAATCGCGGACTGGGCAAAGCAAAATTATTTAATTCTCAACAAAATGAAAACAAAGTTGACTATAGTTGGTAAAGCGAAATTGAACTTTGAAACGATTCCTCTGATTGGAGTTGACGACATTGTTATTCCTTATTCGAATTCTGTTCGTAACTTGGGTATTATCATGAATAACAACTTGTCATGGCACGACCAGGTTAATACCATTTCTAATAGAGTTCATGGAATATTATATAAGCCTAAAACTCAGAGAAGATTTCTACCCTTGCACACTAGAAAAATACTAATTACTACGCTAATTTTTCCTCAATTGGATTTTTGTACTTTAGTACTCGGTGACCTTTCGCATGAGCTGAATAATAAATTGCAAAGGCTGCAAAATTCCTTCATTCGGTTCATTTTCAACCTTCGCAGGGACGAGCACATTTCCCCTTACAGGGAAAATCTCCTTTGGATGGATATCCCATCTAGAAGGTAATATCTGCTGTGTGCCTTTTTATTTTATTTATTTAAAAATCAAAAACCAACATACCTCCTGGACCTCTTTCATCATCCACCTGAAAGTAGGACAATGTTGACAAGAAGCCCCAGCAAAGTTTACAGCCTTTACGTACCTGCTCACAGAACTAAAATGTTCCACCATTCCTTCGTTGTTACATCTACCCACATATGGAACACGTTGCCTAATGAATTAAAGACCTGAAGCAATTAGCACACCTTTAAAAACAAATGTTTAATCTCACGTTTAACCAAAATTCACGTAAATAATCGTACTGAAATTTGTTTCTGCTGTTACTGTTAAACTGTTTCTACTGTTACTGCTAAATACTGTCACTGTTGCTGTTAAAATAATGTTTCAACATTTGACTGAAGTAGTAAAATTTAGTGTTTTGCTAGAGTTGTGTAGCTATTGTGCAAAATAATTGATTTATGTATGACATTTTTGCTCTTGAGGCAAATATGTAAGTTTCTATTATATTTTTCTTTTATTTGTTCCAGGGTACACACAGAATATCCCAGAACATAAACTAAAAATAAACTTAAACTTGTATGCAATGGGCATAGTTATTATGGTGTTAACTTATCTTGACGCAAATTTGGCTATATTCTTATTGATTTCCTCGCCCAATTGTTTTTCAGAATTGCCTCAATGTCGAAAACGCCGACGTCTCTCAACCGCATTCAAGGCTGCTCCTCGCAAGCATTTGGATCTTCAAGATAAGAAACTCCTGGTTGAGTTTTCACAACTATGGGAAAGTCAGGACGTATCCTTGCGATAAGGTAAGGTAGTAGACAGGAAACTCGCCCGGAAAAAGACCTAGAGCTTCACCCGGCTACCGGAAAAGGAAGCGCTAAGTAAATCTCGGGATCCGGTGATAGTATTTGTGCTTGGGAAGGAATTTATGGTGATCAACTAATGGCACTGTAACTCTCAAAATGACCTTTAAAACACATATCAGCAAAAAGAGACTGATGGGTCCGGTATTATCGTTGACAATAGCATACTTCGGGAATTAAAAGCTGGAAACTGTTCGTTCTAGAACCGATAAACGCCGAAAAAGTAAAACATGCGCAATGTTATAATTGCTGATAGAAATGTCAGTTGCATTATGATTGGAATATGAGTGCTTAAAGCATAAGCGAAAACGATTTGAATTTTTGAAGTGGTTTCAAACGATGACCATCATGATATTCACGTAATTGGTTGCTGGGTTATTTTTTATTTCGCTGAAACCTTATCTCGCCACTATCTTTCACTTGGTTTATTTTTCATCCAGACTTGTGGGAAACTTTCTGCTATCATTCTCTCCCCCCTCTCACTGATTGTAATTGATGTAAAATAACCTCCAAGACATGAAAGTTATCTTGCGTGGGAATGGTGAACTAAGTAAATCTTTGGTACTCATTTATGCAGTAATCAGGGAATTACGGGCACTGACCTCTATGATCTGGGAAAGATAACTTAAAAGATATCCTTCCGGCCTTCATACTTTATGCTGCCCAAGGGGGCCGGGCAGTCCTCGTAAGAAAGCGGCCAGTATTGAAGCGCAATTTCCGATACCCGCGCACACATCATTTGCATTCAATAACATCATCCTACCCTTTTCCATCATGGAATCATGGAGGAACAAAATTCATGGGTTAAACGTTTTTCCCGGGGCTTTGAGGCTATGTTATCTGAAATCTGAATCGTGAGCTGAAGCGCGTGATCACCTCACCTTCTCGAGGGTAACGCGTTAAGCTACGTTTTCATGTGGCCGTTTTTGCGTTGCGTTGACGCTGCGTTGTGCGGCAGGAAAATACCCTGTTTTCATGTCACCAATAGCGCCAGCAGCAACGCACCAAAACATATGACGGTGGTAAACCGTGGTATACGTGATAATCCAGCGAAAGCATCACGTGACGAACAAATGACTGGTAGAATGCGTTGTTCCTCGCTCTGACGCAGCTGCGTCAACGCAGAATGATGAAAGTTGACCAACTCCGACGGCAATGCAGGCTGCGTTGGCATGCTTGCTTCTGATTGGTGGCGCAGTGTGCGTCAACGCAAAAACGGCCACATGTAAACGTAGCTTTAAGCTGCTATTTGCTGTCCGTGACGACACCCTCGTTCCGGTATCCAATTCCAAAGTCCATGTGGCTAAGCTTCATGGCTCTTAACCCTAGCGGGCAGGGTCACCACTATTTAACTCTTCCCCGTCTCTCACCCTTTGGCTGAGGATAAAACCAAATGACTCTCTAGGGTAGTGCTAGCTGCTCTTCAGATGAGATCTTCAGTGACATTTGCGCCAATCAAGGTAGCCTTATTGGATTGCTGCATCATCGAAGTTGGATTTATTGGAAATATTCGAAATATTCTGGGGAATGATGAAGATAAAATGGAGAGACCGAGTGATTGAAGAAGAAGCCCCAAGAGGAGTGGATGATAAAGAAAGCCTGATAAAAACAGTAAAAAAACGACTGGACAATTTAATCGTCGATTTCTTGAGATACGATCCCCTTATAAATACAATCGTTGAGGGACATGTAAATGGGTAGATTGTGTAAGGGAGACCTTGCATGGGATATATATGGAGAAGATTGTTAAGGATTTGAAAGAGTTGAATTATGCAAATATGAATAACATGAATTAATGATACTTCGCCATATTCCACATAAAAAATTTTTATTTCAAAGGAGTCAACATGTTCTCTGCACTGCAGCATCATCAGACTCTCCTGAGGTTTAAGAGTCCTGATAATGCTGCAGTGCAGTGAAACATGTTGACTCCTTGGAAATAAATTTTTTTATGTGGAATAGTGCAAAGTATCATTAATTCATGTCCTACAATGGATTTCCACCAAGTATCTGCTTCCACCATTCATTTTATCAAATATGAAGAGATTAGCTGATAGAAGAATCGAGTGGAGAGCTGCTTCAAACCAATCTTAGGATTGTTGAACCATGATGATGCTCTAAAATATCGGTGGAAGTTTGAAGATTTGGGGGGATTTTTCGGGAGTGGAGGAATAGTAACGATAATAAGAGAGCAAACTCTTGTCATTTATTAGTTCCCATAAGTTCCCAGCTAGCAAAATTCTGAGGAGGCATTGCGTTGCACGTTGAGTTTTTAGAGATATAATTTAAGTGATATATAATGCTGCCGTGTGAACAGAAGAAACTATCTTCTGTACTGTCAACAGTATATTTCACTAAGCAAAACGTGGTGACGGTTTTGTCTTTTCAAATAACTGTGGTAACATGTCTAGATTTTATCTTGAGCCGTACCATTGTCACTTGACAGCGATGAAGTGTCAAAACGTGTTGATTACTGAAATATAGTATGTATCTTTCATTGTGAAACAAACAAGTGGATATTTGTTCCTTTCATAATGGCCAATTTGGTCCGCAACATCAATTCTTTGATTCAACATAAAAGTGTCCGCGACAAGTTGAGTCATTCCATGGATGTTTTTTATTTTCAAGTATCAGGCTTCTACAACGAGATTAGTTTAAATTCCACCACATCAGGTAGATCTGATGATACCGCTTTAGGCGTTGAAATACGTGTTGTGTCCGAGCATGCATTGAAAAGAAGTGGGCGGTATAGCTCGTGCATTTTAATCTAATACCCAAGGTCAGTTTACTTATTAATCATCCTATATTGTTAATGTTTATAACTTGTGGTTTTATCATTGAGACGTGGCCAAACTCGGGCTTCAATGCTAAACTCCAAAGTATTTCATGGATAATGTTCACCATTATGAAACGTCTGTGAGACGCTTCAGTTGGCAAACTCAGGTTAATAATTTTTCGGAGCACCAGATTTTAATATCCTTTTCGCGTATTGTCATTTTTGCTTCCGCTTCTCGGCGAAAGATTTCCTACCTACCAACAATACATCGTTTTGACTGCTGTGAGTGCTTGTGAGGGGAGCATTGGTTGCGTTCTGAAATAATCGACCACATTCCACGGGTACTCGTCAGAGTTGATTGAGACCATCCAGATAAGTCTAGGTGCAAAAAACACTCTCCATTTTCCGATGATGGGTGACGGGAAGTTCCCTTCATTGCTGGTGCACGTCGGAGGGGATGAATGAAGTCTCTGCCTGCTTTACAAGCTCAATCCTTCCCCCAAGTTTCGTTTAACGGCACTTTTTTCTGAAAGAACGCTTATATTCATAAACCTCCTTCCTATCAATCATTACACATATTCATTGCACATTTTAAGATTTATTTTCAGTTGTATTTAATCGGTTGAATTAATTCAAAAGTGAATTTTTATTTCTTCGCTTCACCACCAGTCCGGACCCCAACAATAGGTATTTTAATCCTTGGCCGAACGCAAGGAAATGTATTTGTTGGCTAGCAACTAAGGGTAAAGTGCACGGTTGCGGTGAGAAAGGAGAAGTTGCAGAAGCCGAGGGGAAACATTGTCTGGCGAACAGTGAGTGCAGCCATTGAACAAAAATATAATCCTTGGCCGAACGCTAGGAAATGTATGTGTTGGCTAGCACCTAAGGGTAAAAAGGACGGTTGCGGTGAGAAAGGAGAAGTTGCAGAAACCGAGGGGAAACATTGTCTGGCGTACAGTGAGTGCAGCAACTGAACAAAAATATTCCAAACTCTTTGACCTTCGGGTAAGATCTTACGCGGAAAATAGTTGAGGAAGGCGGGATCCGTTTCCTTAAGAAATTAACGCGACTCGTCCAGTCAAGACCTGGAAAGAGCCGATGAAAAAAAATTATACGGTTCTCCATTATACGTGAAACAACTCCATTATGAATATGCTATTAAACGTATCCTGCATGTTTCTTATGTGCAAAAGAGAACTAACTCTGTATCTGCCATCTATTTCAGTCACGGATGTGAGCAGAATGATAGTAGGGTGGGTTTGGAGAAGAGGATTTTGCGATGTTGGAATGAAGGATATGATCGAATCAGTGTGATAAAAATTTCTTATGCATTCTTAATAAGCTTTCAGTCAATGGTTATAACTATAAGAATTATAACTAGTGAAACTGTTTTTGTATACTAAGCTGGGTATTTCAATTATCTATTAATTAAGAACGAAAATCGGTCACCTAGCTCTAGATAAGAACGGCAAAATGTCAGCAAAAAAGTTGCAGGCTCATTTCAGTCGGTATCTTGGGAGAAATTACCAATGATGTTTAGGGCGTGAACACAAAAAATGTGCAGCGAGATATACTCATATTTACAAGGTATTCTACCATAAGGCAAAGAAAAGCGGAACTCGGCACTAAGCCAATGCCGCGCGAAAATCTCATGTCGACATGAAAGGGTCCATTCCTTTCCCTTCTCCACCTGAGACTTCCGAAAATTATCTGGTACCCAGAAAATTACTCAGCTTGAGTTTAACTGGTGTTAACCCGAGTGCCTCTCTCGGAATCGAACCGTCATCTCCAGTTGGGAAGTGTTATGCTTTTTTAAGCTGAGAAACAGATCAATTTGTGATAAAAATCTGCATTGATAAATTTAAAATACATAACTAGACTTCACTCCCAAAAGTGCACCACATAATGCAGCGAAGCAGATAAAATCACCGATTTTGTTCCCGCACTATATTTTATTTAATGAGATTTTTTGCACACAACTGCGCATGTATTCTCACTATTAACATTTTCGAATTGCCTTCATTTTATCAATAATTCATTCTTCATTCATGAATCCCGCAGTTTTATGGCTCGATGTGAAAGAAATACAATCATATACAAGAAAGCAGGTTTACAATGGTGCTACAGCAGTTCCGGTGAATACTTTCGTAATGTCATAGGAAAATTTATCGTGTGTACAAGTGTTGTATGCTTTCTTAGCCTAAACCTCAATACTGATGTAGTTGACTGGCCCGCACGGTCACCATATATCATTTCTGTTGAAAATACTAGGGGATTTGGTGCTGGACATATCGGCTGACAATAACCGAGTCACAAAATATCTGGAGGCCAAGGAGAGGAGATTACGCTCCTTTAGACCCCGACCACGACTATTTTACATCATTTTGGATCATTGGAAATGCATCTTCAAATGAAGGGACACCCGGCATTGGCATTGCTCATTTTCTTTTCAACTCAAATGAATGCAGGAATAATTATTTCCATATCATTGGTATGGGCATTTTTTACGAGCTCCTTAATATCAAAAAATATTCCGCGTAAAACAAAATTAATCAGCGTTATTTTCATGCTTTCACTCAGTTATTGGGTTACAGTGTGATAACTCGAGTTTGAGATAAATTCCAAATATAGGTTTAGGCGCTAGTTGGACAAATTAATCGGTGAGGGTTTATTTCGCCGTTTCGTATGTTGTGATTTGGGGCGAACATAAGTGCAGGCGGTCAGAAATCTTTCTAGAGTTTACCATTGTGGTGTAACGGGTGAGTCTTGAACCCGTTATTTATGTAATTATCACTCATTTAATCTTCTTTGCCTCCATTGCGTTTAATTTTTTTTAATTTTAGTAATATTGGTGTCTGCGTGTTCGGTTTAAGCGTATAACGCTACACATGAAGTAGGCAGTTAGTTGTGCCCAGGCTGGATATATAGTGTTAACGCCTTTTTTATTAGCTTCCATGCAATAGTACAGAAAATGTGGTATATAGCAATGAAATTATTTGTAATTTATTCATAAATGGCTTACACTCGCACCAGCGTACAAAAAAAACATTTTATGACTACTTTTTTGTGCCCAAGCATTACGGTTATTCCATTCTTTGATATTAAATTTTTAAAACATAGCCTATAGTTTTTTGTAAATAATACTCGGCTGGAAACCCCAGAATTATTTGTAATTATCATTCGCCGAGAAAGGAAAAAATCATACATTACCTATAGTGTTTATATTTGTCATAATTATTGGTAAGTGAACATTTTATGTAAATCTGTGATTTTTCCTTGATGTTCTTTTGAAAACCTTTGGCAAGATGGTAAGAAACGGTTTGAAATTTGTATCTCAGGTAATAAAACGATTGGCTTTTTGAAAAAATTTTCAAAAATAGGCTCCATCATATTCTTGTAATCTGCTAAAATACGTTCAAAAAACTTCCTGTTTTTGGCTATATTCAAAATCATTTTTAAAATTCACTTAGGTTTCCCCTAATGCATAAGTTTTCATTTTGAATATTATTGCCGGGACGTGATCCCCGATTCTGTAAACTTTGAGTGATGAAATCGATAGGTTCGGCTTTAACTTGGTGAAAATTCATGCTGAACGAGAAGATGCAACCAATGTATGACTTTTCCTTGGAAAGTCACCGTCTCCCGGCCCATCCGGGTGCAGAAAAGCGGACCATCTGGATCAGCCGGAGTCCATGGAGGACGTGAGTCTCTCTGAGACGGAGATCCTCCGCGCCAAAGAGAAGGGGAAAAAGCACCGACACCGTATCCGGCGCTAAACCCGCTTGCGCATTCGGATAACCCTATTTATTTATTTTTAACTACGTTTTAATGCCATTCATTCTACGGCGGAACTGTCATGGATTTTATCGAAATAAGGAGGAGCTGACCATTTTAATTAGAGATTTTAACCCTACCTGCATATGCTTGCAGGAAACGCATTGTAAACCTACAGACAAGGGGATATTATGAGGTTTTAACATGTTTAGGTACGATGATACCAGCGGCCAACGAGCTCAGGGTGGTGTGTTAGGTGCTGTTCGGGAGGCCCTTTACACCTCCAGAATACAACTTAACACCCCATTTCAAGCGGTGGCGATTACAGTGCACACTCCTGAGGCACTGACCGTATGCAACGTGTACCTGCCCGAAGGTGCCCCTGTCAACCGGCTCAATTTGGAAACCCTTGTCCGTCAGCTCCCTCGGCCGTTCATTTTACTCGGGGATTTTAATGCCCATCATACTCTATGGGGAAGTTCTCAGGGACAGTGCAACAGCAGAGGACGAATTTTGACAGATTTAATAGACGACTCGGAAGTGTTTTTACTAAATGACATGGAAAAAACCATATTTATCAGTTTTAACGGTGAGTACTCGTCAATTGACCTTTGCATGGCCTCTTGTAATCTCATGACAATATTTTAGATTTCCGTGCACATTGATATTTGCGGTAGCGATCACTTACCCATCTTTGTAGAAAAAAGCCGAGGTTTTTACCAAGATTTTATTGGACCCAACAACTGGCGACTAAAAAGGTGTAACTGGTCAGTGTTTAGGAATGAACTCACATATACTCATAATGAAACCCAGCAAGGCTTACGACGAAAATAATCGGAGCCGCAAAATCTGCAGTCCCTCGTTCAAATGGTAGCACTCCAAAGCCCGCTGTCTCTTGGTGGATCAAGGGGATACCATGCGCCACCAGTTCTGCGCCTTAATGGTAGGGAACTTCCCTTCGTAAAGTCGGTTCGCTTCCTGTGTCTTACAATGGACTATCACCTAAACTGGCGCGAGCGTATGAGGACCATGAAAAATGTATGCACCAAAGTTTTTAATATTTTATGGGTTTTAAGCAACACGATATGGGATGCAGACCGCCCTAACTTGCTCTTACTTTACCGAGAACTCTTAAGCTCTAGGATTGACTACGGTCAAATTGTCTGAGCCTCCGCACGCGAAATTTATCTAAGGCCGGTGACCTCAGTCCACAATACTGAATTAAGGCTAGCCACTGGTGCCTTCAGAACATCACCGGTCCTTAGTATATATGCAGACTCGGAAGAGGCCCCACTATCGACACGTCCGCAGCTTTTGACCTGCAACTACGCTGCCAAGATTTTATCCGCGAGAAACCACCCATGTTTTAACCTACTTTTGAAACCCAGATTCTCAGAAATTTTTAACCAGAAGACAAGGGCAACAAAACCGCTGAGCATACGGCTGAATAATTTTCTCACCGAGCGTGGTTTTACCCTGCCGGTCATGTACCCCACTGGGCACATGAATGAACTTCCATGGTCAATCCCCCGAGTAAAGGTTATTCTGCATATCCTTAGAAATCAAAAATCCACCACTACCTCTACGGAGTATCAGCAGTTATTCGCTGAAGTTCTGGACAACCATCCGAACTTCATCCCTGTGTACACCGATGGGTCGAAGAGTGCGAATTCATGTGGGTGCGCCATCGTCTCCACATATCACGGATCCGTCAAGGCCAGACTTCTCCCATGCTGCTCTGTTTTCACTGCGGAACTCACTGCCATCAAGTTAGCCCAAGGAAAGATCAAATTCAGCAATGTCTCATTTCTTATTTGTTCCGACTCCTTTAGCGCCCTTCAGTCCATATCCGTTTACTCGCCTCACCACTCGTACTCACCCCATTGCCCAGGATATACAATCCAGTATCCTATACTTATCCAAGAAGGGGATTTCCTTAGCCTTCGTGTGGGTATAGGACATTCTGGCATTAGCGGAAACGAGATGGCTGACGGCGCGGCTAAAGATGTATTGATCAATCCCAGTGAAAACCTATCAAGTGTACCCGCAGAGGACCTCCGGTCTACGTTAAGGAGCTTAGCATTGAAAAAGTGGAAGGATTTCTGGGAAAGCACCACCAACAATAAACTCCGAGCAATAAATTATAAAATCCCATGTGTCAGCGTGGGCCAGTTCTGTCCGGAATGTTCGCAGGGATAAGGTCGCCATCACAAGGCTGAGAATAGGGCGTTGTACTCTAACGCACTCCTACCTGTTTACGAATTAGAAAATTCAACCTAGATGTGATGATTGCAACACTCTTCTTACCATTATGCACATCCATACAGTGTATCGGACTGCTCGTGAAAGATTAGACATCCGGGGAAACTTAGATCGGATCCTTGGAGATAAATCAGACGAAATAACCAAAGTCATAAGCTTTTTACGCTGAAACAGCCTTATTAATAAAATATAATCATCATTTTTAAAATATTAAATTTCAGTCTAATTTCACAGTTTCATTTTCCACGTATTCCGGAAACTTAAACCCTGAAAGGTAATTTTTAAGATGTATTTAAAAATAATTAGCAAAAGAAAAGGTTAGCAAGCGGTGCAGAATGACCTCAGCCGTCGACGCACCCTTGCAACAACTACTACTACTTCTAACTAATTTCCTCGCAATCGCTGATTTAATGCTGCTGGAATGACTCTGCAAATCAGAGTCATGCTCCTTGACCTCCTTATCTCTTACGTCAATGGGTATGAGTCACAGTTTTGGCTTCGGATGATTTGGCATCTGTATGTTTCTTTATTTTTTTCCTGCCCTAAATGTATTTATTTTGATCTGGTACTATTGATTTTTATGGCATAATTATTAGTAATTGATTCCTGCGTGATCATCTAATTGTAATTTCATTGTTTCTATATTCCCACATCTCCGATATTTTATTATGAAATTGCTGTATTGACTGTGCAAAGCCTCTAGAAAACATAAACAGAAAATAGGCATTTAATTACCACTATGATTAGCACGTTAGTATTAGTATGATAATTGTGCTAGTGTTACAAGCTTATGAGAATAAATGACAAGAAGATGATGAACTAGATGGGAATCGCTATCAGGCTGTTGGATACAATTCAAAAAGAATGTTGAGGTGTATGTAAGCGCTATAAGCTTCCCGATGGCGTCAAAAAATTTTAGTTTACGGTTTTAGGCATATTAAAAATATATATTTGAGAACTGCAATTAGAGGTGAGTTTAAACAAATCCTAAGCACATTAATAAAAATGGTAATCCTTTGTAGTTTCTAATAATTTATGTTCACGTGCCAGCTGCAATTCCAGCTATCATTTTTTTCTTGGTACACAGTAACATATCGATCATATGTTACACCTGTTTCATAAGTCTAGAGCATGATTGTTGGCAATTCACCCCATGCCACGTTACCTGGAGTTAGCAAGGATGGTAGTTCTGTGGATATAGATTTTGCGTTATTATACATCTACGCGATACACTGCAAACCTTCGCGAGGGTGTGTGCTTATATTTTTAATGAAAAATTTAACTAATGCACTACAAAGGCAACTATAGATAGGTCACATATCTGAAATATTATGCGTTGTAAGCAATAAAATTTTGTTTCCATATTTAAGAAACTTTACAAGATGAATAACAAAATTGCTGGATAAAGATGAAGGCCGTTAAATTCTGGGCCACGCTTAAGTTAGGAATCATTTGGATATTTATGAGCTGCATTTATGAGCACCTGCGTTGAGTAACTGCCATTGATTAACTAGCGATTAAGAGGATACAAACACAAATATTAAACACAATAAGTAAGGCGCCTCGAGTGTGTGGATTATCGCATAGAATACACTACATACATGTAGGTACTTAAGTTTATGTTGCCTAGCTAACGAGGGTTGCTATTAGTATCATGCAGGACACACGCAAAAAATTCCAATTTTGATCCTACATACAAGGAAATATCTGAGAATTATTACAAATATGCATTACATATTTAAGGGTTCAGGCTAATATGATTAGATCCACAGTAGTCCACCACCAAAATCTCATCTCTGTATGTTGGTTTTATCTGTTTTGATCTAATGTTTGCGATTGCATGTTAATGGAAATTAATATGAAGGCATCATGGTGTGAGAAGTCTTTGTGTCGTTATGATCACAAATTGAAGGACCGCCAACTGACCGCGAGAACCTTAACGGCCTTACCCGCTGAAACTGCACTATAAAGGCCTTAAAAGAACAAGATGAGCTCAAACTGATAAAAATTCCACAGGTGAAGATGACGCCTCGGTAGCCTAATTGGTTAAATCACCTGGCCGGAAATCAAGGGATCCGGGTTCGAGTTCCGGTCAAAACAAGTGTCTTTTTCTCTGTGGAACTTCTACTATCGTTATGATCATGAATTTTTCGAGGAAAGTACGAATCTTTGAATCTGTGTTGCAGCTCATTTCCGCATCCTTATCTGTGAGCGGTCCTGTCTATCAATGCATAGTTGGGTTTTAATTATTCTCTCGATGTCGGATAGGGAAGAATTGATGCAGATGACATAGCTGCTATGGATTCGTTTATGCGCCGTAAGCCACTGGATGCAATTCCCTCGGTCACACGGCCGAGACGGGCCTTGTTGCATGACTCAGGGCTCAGTTATCCATCCACGAGTCGGAGTGAAAGTTGGCGTTGTTTCAGTCGCGGGCAGGAGAGAACGGATGGTCGCAAAATTATCCGCGACTCATCTGTTTGGGCTCTCTATTAAATTTATAATTCAATTTGTGAAAATTTGCGCTGATAAAAGTGGCTTCGTAAAGGTACAGAATTGGATTCTAATCGCTAAGCTTGTTCGTGGTGGAAGATTGTCATCATTGAAACAAATAAAAACAATTTTGTGATCTCCAAAGTTTAATAAGACATACGACCAGTTTCGGCAGTAAACCAATCCTAGGATTGAATTACTAATGATGATGATGAATAAATAATGCTTATGAAATCGCGTTTTCCTCTTTTAGTATCACGAAGGCTTCACGATTTTCACCATCATCAGGTATAAAATCTCCATTGTCATACGCTTATATAGGGCTAGTCGGATCATGGGAAATTTTTAGTGTGAGGAGGAGGGTGGGTAGGGGAAGAGGGGGGAGTGGTTTGTTGGGCAAGGTGAAGGTTATTTTTATGACTTAGCTAGGGGTAGTGGGAGGGGAGGTTATAAAATGTGGTCGTCACAAAGGTGTTTTTATTTGTTTCAAAGAAGGGTACATAATTAGCGTAGAAAGTTTGTCATTGAATCGACAGTAATGCCATTATGCACGCACGTTTACATTCGAGGGATAAAAAAATACATAGTAGAAAATAAATATACGGATACTCGGAAAATTTGCCTACCAAATGAATAAAAAAATGTAAGTCACATGCTTGACGGGCCTAGGAAACAGAAAATACGCGTGCAATGTTATTCCGAATTTTTGTTGGCGCTACCTCTCTTTCACTCTTCCTTTAAAATAAGGCAGTGCCTTCGAAATAACGGGAAAAATATTTTATTCGTGCTATTTTCCTGTTCTATCTGTCGGTTACGACTTTCACCATAGCATTCAAGTTATTTCTGAAATATCTACATTCCGAGATATTCCTCTTCATTAGTGGAAAATCACTCAACCTATATTTGTGTGTGTTATGATGAAACCTATGGATTGCTAGTAATGGAACTTGATCTCATTAAAAATACTTAAACTTTTCCATAATAAGTAAAAACATGGGAAACATGCTTCCGGTTTGAGTTGATGACATTTTTTATGGTGACCTTGCAATCCCAGACTTAAAATTTATTCATATGAACATGGCATATGCCATGGCATATCAACATATGTTGATGTCATGCGGATGTGGAATAAAGTTCGTATGAATAAATTATGGAGGGCTGCAGTAAACCAATCCTAGGATTGAAATACTAATGATGATGATGAATAAATTATGCTTATGAAATTGCGTTTTCCTCTTTTAATATCACTTGAGGCTTAAGAGATTTTTATCCATGAGGTATGTTAAATCTTTTTTCGTAAAATGCAGCGAAGATATTTTTTATATTCTTGCGGATCTATTTATCTCGATATTAAGATATCGATAATCGATAGTAATACGATGATCGCTAAGTTGTCGTAATCTCACACCTATGATACATGATCAGAGCAATTCAAATGTAGTACACCGTCCGTCGTATAGGACGTAAAACAGTAGGCTATTGGGTGCCTTTCGTTTAGAGCTGGCAGATGTCAACCGGGTCCACCCTTACTCCACTTCGTAATTACCGACCTCTTCCCAATTATCCTCCCGCTCTTCATGGCGCTTGTGAATTGCCGAAATAACCTTAATAGCCACAAAACAAAACTAGCAGGGAACTGGCGCTTGGTAAGCATTTTCCTCCGATGCCTTTTCATGGGAAGGAAATGGGAGAAGAAAAATACATTTCGCAACACTTATTCACGTTGCTGTCCTCAGTAGCCAGGATATGAGCTAGCCGGCCTTGCGTCCTGGAGGTCGCGTTTTTGATCCTCCTTCTTAAGTGGTTTTTGCCCTTTTCTTGGGGGTCAATACCTCGAGATGGAATGAACGGTGTTACTTTAGCCGTCGGAGCACCCGAAACAAGTAACGCTCTGCCACTGATACGTGACGATTCTTGTGCGTCGACGTTAACCAGCATTGACCTGACGCGAGACGGTGATAGTGAAGCGACGCGACGGTGGAAAGCTACTACAGGGTGCGGCAACATAACTTCCTTTTTTATATGGATCTATCCATATAAAAAAGGAAGTTATGTTGTCGCACCCTGTACTTGCGCCGCAGCGGATGATATTGGACGATATTATCACCCAAAAAAAAAGAAAAAGTGTTTTTTCCTCGCACATGACCGGGGCATGTGTCCGGCGAAAAATTTTATCTAAGTCACCGGATGCACATATTGCCGCGGGGAGGTTTATCTGTGAGGGAAGGCTGCCTCTCTCCCGTTCGCTCCCGTTCTCTGCGAGGGAAGGCCCCCTTTCGCCGATCAGGGGGCCGGCGGCGGCGCTCTGCGGGACACCTTCCGACGGGAGCTGACGGCGCGGCGAGGTGCGGCCGCCTCAAATCTCTTCATCAGATGCCATAACTCCTTCCACGACGCGAGGCGGCTCGGGGGACTCCGTGAACGGGGGCGGGCTGGGGGTGGCGGGGGGGAGGGTAATTACTCGCAGGAAACACGGCATTCATTGCCAGCGGAGGCTGGGCGAGAGGGGATATGGCCTCCCCCCTCCTCCCATGTCATCCGCTCCCGCCACTTATTCATTAACTCACCTCGCCACCCGCGTCCAAGTCACTCATGCGGGAACTGCGAAGGCGGAGCGGGTCCACGACCTTCTCGCCCGCCTCCCCCCCCCCCCCAACCCCCGCCCGGCCGCCCCGGGCGCCAGCCCCACGCGCCCTCCCCGCCCCGGGGATCTCGATTCGATGCACTCCACTAGATGCGTCCTGCCCGAGGGATGGTGTGCCGGAGATTATGAAGGCGGTGCCCG
Organism: Platycnemis pennipes; assembly: GCA_933228895.1. Lineage (NCBI taxonomy): Eukaryota > Metazoa > Arthropoda > Insecta > Odonata > Platycnemididae > Platycnemis > Platycnemis pennipes. Next base: position 53,183,785 of record OW121846.1, read on the forward strand.
GGTTAATCCGCGTTCGAGAAGGACGCTCATCGAATGGCACCTCTCACCCTCTGCCAATACTCGCGATTTTCTTGTGAACGGCATCACGCAGTGCCTTCGGCGACTATTGTTTCGCTTTCTGTACCTCTATAGCTGAGAAGTATCGACGTTAATAATAATAGGTCTTTATTGGGGCGAGATTGAGACAAAACTGTCCCTTCGGCCATTTAACCCCTCGTCAAAATAAATATATAAATCATATAGTTTTCGATACCTAAAACAATTACAATCTAAGGTAAAAAAATCAGTAAAGAATATACTTATAGTAATTAAAGAATGATAAATTAATACAAAAGAAATATATACACACAATATATCTATATTACATATCAAATGGTGTGTGAAAGAATTTACAATGTTGGAAAAACGGGAGGATTATTATGCTTACATCCTTTACGCAAAAAACCACTGTAGGAAAATACCCACACAAGTAGGGAGGTTTGAAAAACCGGTAGGCATAGGGACGGGCATAGGGGACTGGAATCATTTGAAATCGGGTAATGTAGAATAATCTTGACAATGCATCTACATATACGCGATGCCCTTCAAGCCACCGCGAGGGTGTGACAGTGGGTGAAGATCACTAAGCATGCATGCATACATGGTAAAAGGAATTGGTTAAATAACTAATGAATGGTGAATCATAAATTAGATCCCACTATTTATACTCATGTCACAGTGTTATTTCTTTCTGCAGAAAATTTCGGTAGCATTCAGAATTTTTATCCAGTCGATACTCAAGTGAATAGACCGGCCATACCATCCTCCCGTTACTTAGGGAGAGGAATACAATATCAAGTCATTGTCTGGATAAATAATAATGCTGATAGAAATAATAATTATTGAATAAATGATAACACTGAGAACGAAGAAGCTCAAAGAGCAGTACGTTATAAAAGAAGCCGGACGAAAACTTTAAGGTAGAACTATAAGGTTACCTTATTGGGCACATTTTCCGGCACGGTGATCTCATTAAGACACACGTCATGGGAAAGGTGAATTGGAAAGGCGGCAAAGGAAGACATTGTGTGAGATCTGTGGAATAAGCATTGATAGACGTAAAAGGGAAGACTTTTGTACACATGAAAGGTTTAGCCGATTTAAGAAAAGAATTGAGAGCTACGTCAAACCAATTTTGCATCTATAGCTAATGATAAATATTTTCGTAAAGTTAAATACACATAATTACAAGAGCCCTCTATATATTTATAGCTATATGCGTGAACTTAGGATTCTGCTTGGCATCCAAATTCTCTCATACTCAAATGATGAAATTTCTATTAATATATGGAAACTTAGTGGCCTTCCGTATGCATCGTGACGTCAAAGGGATTGATTCATTGTTAAAATGCTCTATCAACACCGAGATCATCGGCCCTAGCCTTCTGATTTGTTTTGAGAAGAATATATAATAATATTGAGAAATAAATAAAATATAAGTATTCGAGATGTGGTGCTACCGAAGAATGATGAAGGTATAATGGATCTACCGAGTGACAAACGAAGAAGTCTTAAGAAGGGTGGGAGAAGAGAGAAGTTTGCTGTGAACCATAAAAAGAAGACGGGACAACTTAATCGGCCATATCTTAAGACACGATGGCCTGACGAAGACAATCGTCGAGGGAAAAGTGAACGGGAAGAACGGCAAAGGAAGGCGTCGTATGAGATATATGGAACAGGTTGTAAAGGATGTGAAAGAGAGGAATTACGTTAATATGAAGTGATTTGCCGATAGAAGAATCGAGTGGAGAGCTGCGTCAAACCAATCCTAGGGTTGGTGACCGATGATAATGATGAAATAAATTATTTATAAAGAATACCTCTTTTTATCATTCTCAAGAAGGATAGGGTTCATTATCAGTGCTACGTAAGTTTGGGGGACGGGGTCTTAGAGAATGTTACGGAACGTTATAGGGAGGACGGAGAGTTAAATAGTGATGAAAAATTCTGAGACGTAATATGTGAATGGACTCCTATTAAAAATCCTTTGCCTTAAAATATGAAAGATAGTTTGCAATACATTACTAAATTGAACTTATCAGAGGCGCAAATGCCTAAGCTTTCCTCTTGAATTAAGTATTATGATACACCGGCGTTTCACAACCCCCCCGGCATAAATTTTCCGCGTGCCGCTCTTGAGTATGGCGGATACCAACCAATATACTTCAGTTTTTTGCACCATGGCCTTGCGAAAGTAAAATGTCAAAATAGGAAGGTATCGATAGATGGTTCCGCTTGGCTGGAGGAAATAGATAACGCGAATTGTGCGAAAGCAGTTATTGCTTTATTTTTAATTAGGTGGTCGAATATTTTACCAAAATATCAATTTATGTGATTATAATTCATCGTTATTCGGTCATTTCGTGATGGGGAGCACAAATGCAGCATTAAAAATGTACTCATATTTTTGAGAAAGGACTTCGGCTTTGCAATTTTTAGCTATTTCTGATTAAAATCCCAAAATTACCATGTTCATGAAAATAATTTCGGACCACGCGTAGCTAGTTAGTCTTAAGTGTGGAAGGCTGGACTCCCACGTCATTCTTAAAAAATTACCAATTTTACTCAAAGATTAAATAAAGTCTTAAAACGCTACTGTATTATGCGCTCATTTCACCCAACTCTCATTGCATTAGTCAAAAATAAATTGAAATTATATTTTATATTCTAGATATCCATGCTTCCCTCATAGACACGAATGCGATAAAAATGTTGAGTTCAGTTTAGGTGCTGTATAATTCTGTTATTGAGTTGAAGATAAACGTACAAATAATAATCTGAACTGGAAAATTGGTAATGTAGTGTGATAAGAATGGTAGTCATAGAAAGAGAAAGTATGCAGGGTATTCTGTTATTGCATTATAACTTAAGTAAAAGATTAATTCGTAATTTAAGTGCTCCAATTGCTTAGGCTATATCACTCCGTCTAACCTAAACTTAAACCCAGGACAAACGCAATATCCTTGCCGGAAGTGGGATTCGAAATCGTGAGTGGTGAGGCCTGTACGACACTGGTATGATGGCTATAGCATCCAGCCATTTTAACTTTGGCATTTCCTTTTAATAAAGGAAGTGGCATTGAATATACTGGATATGGTGATCAGAGCAAGCTAGAAATTGATAAATTCAACTATATCCTTTGATGTCAATGCGTCAGAATGATATTCGGCGAACAATTGCCAGTTATATTGTACCATCAGTGGATTGAAATTGGAAACCTGTCAGAGGATAGAAATAGAGAAAACATGATAGGAATAAGGAAGAATTCCCCCCTAGGTGCATAAAATGTCTAAAATAGAGTTTAGACGAGATGAAATCAATTGAAGCTGATACTTATGTCCGTTAGAAGATTGGTCTTGTGCTTCAATAGGGACTAGGCAAGAGTGTTCAGCGTATAAGGGAAGTTAATAATATTGATTTCAAATATAAGGGGATTCAAAATGGGAAATTCCGAGTAAAGAAGCAAAGCAAAGATCTGTCAGAGTTTCGAATGAGATCAGTACCGTGTAGTTTTAGATTAGAGAGTAATCACAGAAAGGGAAGTTCTGTGGAATTTAAATTATGGTGAATGAAGGAGTTGAATGAAAATTTTCCGCTGGATAAAGCATTGTTGCAACTATTCTTCGACGTAATAGATCATCTTCGGTTCTAGTTCAGGAATCAGGACCTAAAGATGAAGCATCAAGTCGAAATCTAGGTTGAAGTAAATTTTATTCGGTGGGAAATTTCAACAAGAAGGTAAGTCCTCAAGGCATAATATGAAATATCGAGAGCAATCCCTGATCAATGGGCAGATCCTTGACCTACCTAGGCGAATGGTTCCATCATCAAATCCGGGAACTCTTCGGGAAACCCCATAAAAAATCTCTCGATATGATTATTTGAGTAGCGGAAAGTGACGAGATATTGCAGGGGTCCACGTAAAGGAACTGACTTGCACTGAGAAAGCACGCCATTGAGTTGAGATTAGGATGAGCTATGTACTTCATAGACCAAGTGAAACTTAGGGTTGATATTAATTGCTCATAAATCAAAATTACTCAGCCCGAACGTGGGCCTGGTTGATAACTTCAGAGCTTTCCAAGTGCTAAGCTTTAAGGCTTGTGAAATTCACACGTGAGGTTAGGGGAAGATAGTTCCTTTCTCTAAGTCGACTGCAGCTTCCGAGAAATGTCATAGTACTACTTACTTGGAGGAGGCCAACGATAGCCGAGGTCATTTGCGCCATTTAAAATAGGTAGGTAGGTGATTAGGGTAGAAGGTTATTTAAGGAACGGAGAAAAGGTGGAGTGAAACCCGTCATCGGCATGAGCCTACTCCCAACGAAAGACGCCAATAGGTACATGGCTTAACGTCCCATCCGACGGACGGAATATTGAACTCAAATATTCTCATGATAGCCTCCAAGTGGGACCGGAAAACCAATGAAAAATCTACCTCAGCCGTTGGTTCAAACCTGGGCCCTCGAGATGGAAAGCCAGTACTGTAGCCACTACACTATCGGATCCCCCCTGAGGCGGAACTCATGAGATCACATGTCTCCAGAATATTTAGACTTGTCCAAAATGAAATCCTCCATTTTATAACCAGGGTCCTCCGAGCAGTAGCCTGTAGGCTACCATGCTAGGATGAATAGTTTAGTATAGTAAGGAAAATATTGACAGTTTTTTAGAAACCCCTAAAAAGTGGGTGTGGAAGGTCTGAAGGTGAAACTGAACATTATATAAGCTGGGAAATAGGAAATAATCATCACTAGTCACCAAAATATTAAGGTTTTCCTAGTTCTCCACTCAATTTCATGTGGTAATTCAAAACTTTGTTCTCCACATTAACATAAACGTTTTCCAACCGGTTACAACGCTGCAGTGTCGTTATCACACTCTGGATATCGAGAAGCAGCTTCAGTGTCAGTATCACCGGTATCTTTACGACACTAATGGTCTGCCATTTATTATAACGTTGTTGTGTATGAAACGGTCGGGAAATATAAATTTGTGCGGAAAATTACAAGGTTAATCACCTGATGGCAATATTCCACATAGTGCCGTTAAAGTTATTTTGCTATAGTTTAGTGTATTCTTACTTTTTCATGCTAAACGACTTGGCTCAAGTACCTCACACGAGTTCTCCATTGCTATCCTTCTCATTTAATCTTCCATCTGCGAATTTACGTAAAATTCATATTTCAAGATAAATCAGATGATGCTGTCCTCTCTTCATTTAACTTCAGTGTTATATTTTCTCGTACTCTCTTAGGACCTTTTTTTATCTACTTGGTCTATACAATTGAATGAGAAATATAGAAGCAATTTTGAAGACGGAAAATGGTAGAATATGTAGTTTGCTGTGAGAGAAAATATTGATCAACAATATAATAAATATATATTTGGAAAAAAATTAAGTTAATATGAAGATTCGAGTGGAGGGCTGCGTCAAACCAATCATAGGATTGTTGACTGATATTACGAAGACTGACTGACTGATGTTGAAAATGATATTACGGGTTTAAATTTGTTCATGAAATTATCTTGACGATGCGGTAAAACGCCTATAAAGTACAAGAACCGTACCTGACTCCTTGAGTAATTTCTCAAGCAAATTTTCACTGCTTACTTCGTTCACAGACATGTTAATTTTTTTATAACTTCATTATCTTCATGCTCATAGCTAGAGGCTTTTTTTCGAATTCTATTTTCTCCGCATCTTGGGTAATTTCTTTTCTGTGAGTGAACTGTCCCAAGTTACTCCTACTCAATGTATACTCATGTCTAAACATTGTGGTTGCTCCGTCCGTTAAAGAAAATTACTCTATTCAGTAGAAACTTCAGAAGACCTTAGTTGTACATGTTTTCGGAGGCCTCATAAATCTTTAGGTTCCGTGTTGTTTTCATGTAAGGATATTTACCTCCACTGATTTCTTTATGGCTTCATAAAATAAAACTGAAAAGCTTTTCTCGTTCCCCAAGTCATTGACTTGAGTGGAAACTCATTTCGTGGCTAACGTGAGAATGAAAGGAGCAATCTTATGGCCGTGTAGGGCTCTGTTAATCTCTTTCGAGGCGCATCATCATCAAGTCATCAAGTCACGGGCTAATGCTGAAGCGAGTGAAGGGGTGGGCGCTTGAACAAATTTAAAGCAGTAATCTGTGTTTCTGCTGACCTTTCTATCTTAGTTAAGTGTATGCAAGTTCTTAAAAGTTCATATATATTGCCGTCTTGAACTAAACCACGTGATAAATTAATATTGTTTAATAATATGGCTTTGTTTACTCCGAATTTCTAAGTTATTTCAAAACTGTTTTTGTGAACTTTACGGTCGTACGAATTGATGGAAATACGTGCCTAAGGAATTGGTATGAGGAGGACTTCATTATCGTTGCTGTTCAACTGATATCGTAGGTTCTTGGACAGCTCCTATCTGATTTTCCTCATAGACATACCTGATATACCAAGCACTGCAAATGCCCTTTAACATATTTCTCTTTCTCATTTTCCTCTTCCGTCACGCTGTTGAAAAGCCAGCAAAAAAGCTTCGTAGATTCACGCGTCAAATTTTGTATACCATCTACGCTGGATACAACCATAATGGAAAAAATATACTTTTAAGAGTAAGTATATTTTATTAAGTACTATACTTTGCTTTTTATATGAGTACTATGCTAAATAATAGCAGTATATTCTATAGTACTGCGTTTAATTATAATTCTAAATATAGTACTAAGTATATTTGCAATAAATATATGAATGATTTTTCGGGAGTTTAGGTCCTTTTTTGAAAATGAAAAATATTTAACTTTTGGCCGACATTTCGGAAAATGTATTTTTTCCTTCTTCAGGGCTAAAAATGTGATGAAATAAAAAAAAGGACCTAAACTCCCGAAAAATCATTCATATATTTAATAAAAAAGAGGTCTGGAATTCAACTTACCAATTATATTTATAATGTCTAAGTTCCACAGAGTGCTTTCGTATTCCATCCTAGTCAAATGCTAGTGTAATTTATGGTAGGAATGGTAATTTATGGTAGTCTGAGCGAAACATTGGTAGATCAGCATAGTTTCTTATCGCAGAGCACAAAATGTTTTTGATCGCATTGACTGGGTTAAGTCACGGTCAGAGAATAACGTAATGTGACGCCCAACACTACTTCATTGCAACCGAGAAACTAACACGTTTATTATCCTTATAAATATTCTACCAAACTGGTATATTTGGGCCTATACCCTGCTTGCCATTCTTCACACATCTCTTACCTTCCATCCAATCCAGCCCATGCTTTCTTAAACTAGATCTTCATCTTTAAAACTCGTTATATAACCTAGAGTCTAAACTAGAACTCTTTAAATCTTCATATCTTCCGTCTGCCTCAATGCTTTCCAAATTACTCTAGCCATTCCCTTCCTCTTCTTCATTTTAGTAACGGTCTCCCCGCTACCTTCCTCGTCAACATTCCGTGACCTCTCAAAGCGTCCTTCATCCTAATTTGTGTATTCTTCCAATCGCTCCAACAAACTTCCTCTCTCGTCTACTATATTTTTCAGTATGTGATGATATTTAAATCTGAGAAATGGAAATCTTGACTCGTTCGTTGGCTACGGGGATACGTGAACGATTGTCTCATAAGAGGTTGAGTGTGTCATCTAGGTACTATCTTGGGTATTGGAACTTGTATCTATCAGCCTTACGCTGAAATCATTTTATCCAGTTACTCGTTCCTCCTGTGTCTTAAAAAAATGAAAATAATCACATTTCCTGATCATCCTCTAATCCCTAATATTTGTGCGACGAAGTGCTCCACTCGATTCCAATTGGCTAACCACTTCACATTTGCATGCATTTTTTTCTCTCTCGCCCTTAACAACTTGCTCTATGCAGTTCGCTGTACAGCTCTATACTTCTTTCTATACGTTCAAGACTTTCCTTTTCCATACTCCCCATTCACTTTGTCCTCGACGATTATCTTCGTACGGCCATCATTTCTCAAGATATGGCTCTTAAGGTTGAACCATCTTTTCAAAGTTTTCGCCGAATTCTCTTTTCTCCTACTCTCCTTAGAACTTCTTCATTAGCTACTCTCTAGATTCATTTTTTCTTCATTACTCTTCTCTTTCGCCTCATTTCTATGGCACCATCCTTCCGGTTTGACGTCTCTGCTGCTGTTATCTTCCATACGTCATGACCAAAAAGAAGCTTGCTCCAGATATATGTTCTAATATAGTGTTTCGTCAAACCCATGCTTTTATTTGCTGCTCGGAGTAGATTCTTCTTTAGATAGAATGCCCTCTTTGCCTCGACTTAACTACTGACTATTTTCTTTTTACTTCGTCCATCGCTGGAGACTCAGCTTCCCAGATAACAATACTATTTCACCTTCTCAAGAATTTGTTTTCCTAGTTTAACTAGGAGTTTCCTAGTTTAACTTTTCTTAGTGTATCTTGGCTTATTCTCTCCTCATCCTGCATACCATAGTTTTATTTTTATTGATATTCTGGTGATACCTGGCCATTGTCCTTTTCGTGCTTGCTCGAGTCTCCATTATATCTGCTTCTTACTCTGCCACGATCATGACGACGATGCTATGTCATCGGCGAATCGCAGCATGCTTATTTCTGCACGTAGATATTGTTAAATGAACTTGATTTCTGGTTTTCGAATTCACCTAGTTTTTTGGTCATGGAATGGTTACATATTTGAAATACGAAGTACACTTTCTCGTACTTGAAAATAGTAGCTCGTATATTGATTTGAGTGGTGTATAATGCTCATTGTTTATCACACACAATCAGGTCAAATTATCTATCTATATTGTCCTGATTCTGGTCCCTCCGTCGATCCACGCGAGACTTGCACAGCAAAAATCTTACACAAATATTTGTGCCTACATCCCCGAAATTCGAGAAAATAAATAATAACATTTAATTAGAGCATTGTATGCTAGTGATACCTACTACTCCAGCATTCAAAATTAGTGTGAAACGTATCCTAATTACCTTCCATGTAACTTAAAACACATAATCATTTTTCCTTTGTGTATGGGGAAGAAATAACATTTTGATCCTCCCGTCGACGATAACGTTAATAGTAAAATTATCAACATTCCTATTTTATACTTACGTGATAATGTCATAGACATCTTCCACTTCTTCATCTCCCACGCCCGCATTGTAGCCTGCACAGCAACGGTATCTATAGGTTTGGTCTCAATCTTCATCATAACTATCTTTTCGCCATCTTTATCTTCGCTGGAAGTTCTTGACAAAAAAGTGTTTAATAAAAAGCTCATTAATAGCTTTTCTGAACGCAAAAAATAATATACGAATAATGATAATTTTAACAAAACGAGACCAATAATTTCTATATTTAAGAGAATATAAATTGAAATAAGCCACCTAAGTCTTCACGAGTTATCGTTTTGTGCTTTCCACACTTCCATTTATTACCAGGACAGCATAGTACGATTCCTTCTCAAACTCGCTCTCGAAAATCACTACCTGGTCTCTCTGATTCTTTAGATGCGCATAATGAAGCGGGATTTTGTAATTTAATTTGATCGCAATTAAATTTGATTCCCCACAAAGAAAAATACCAGTAATTTTAGGAAATGTGATCAAGTGATATGCCTCCTTTACATTTGTACAAGGCACATGTATCAGTGTTGACGTTGTCAAATAATCCATGAAAAGATCTCGGAGGCCCGTACCTTAATTTTCTTGCAGTGAATTTAGAATGACAGAGCACTATACACAGATTCCACTATTACTGGGGATCCAATGATTTCAGGCTATGATAAAGAAGAATCCTGTAAAGGCCCACTCATGTCCAGCAAACCCAATAAGGCTTAATTTCAATTGAGTTTTTTTTTCAAATCTTCCACTGCTGAAATTTTCGATTCTCTGACACGCATAGCATACCATTTTTCGTATTGTATCGGCCGTGACTTGAAGGCTGATCAATTGACCTTCATTTAGCCACCCAGACAACTGATGAACGATATTTGAACAGTTCTTTTTGTGTTACGGTTTTCCTACCACCGTAACTATTTCTCCCTTACTTGCATTTCTCACCTTTTCACATTATAATTCAGATGCTGATCTATTATCTGTAGATGCTTCAAAGAAGTCGTTCTGCATATCATTTCCATGACGCCTTCTGTCTCCTGACGACAAAATATTTCACTGAATGGACGCTATCGACTTTGGAGTTGTTAATGCTGCATGATTACTCTTGTCAACGATTATTTTGGAAACATTTACATCCAAAAATTCTCTCCACTCAATTCTAACTCCCATTTCATGTACCATTTCCGTGCATGTGACATTAAAGAGGTTGAGAAAATATCGAGTCTCCTGAAGCAAAATGTAGGGATCGGATTGGTGTCGTGTGTAGAGTGCTGACATCCTGTCCTAAAGGCCTGGGTTCAAATTCCGGTGGAGCAAGTCCTTCAGTGGTATACCGGTCCCAACAGGAGTGCTGTGTGGTGAGCACTTTGAATGCTATATTCCGTCTGTCGGATGGGACGGGACGACAATTCGTGGTTCCTTTGGCACATTTCGGTATGCGCTGGCCAATTCCAACTTCGGGTTAAACTCTACCCTTCCTTCGTGCCTTGTAAATTTGCTATCTATTTCCAATAGCCCACGTATTCTGAATGGAGAAATTGATCGGGTTTCTCCTTGTCACTCCTCCGTTCCTTGAAATATTCCTTCCTTAACTTATCACCCATCCATTACTATAGTATTAATAATAGTTGAAGAGATTAAAATACCAATTTATGCCTGATTTTTTGGAACAAAGTCATATTTAAATCATTTATTTTACATTTTATCCACATTGACAATGGTTTCAGCATATGATTTCCATTGTCAATTGAATGCTTGGTGCCGCTCACCTGGCAATCCAAAGGTTTCCAGGTGGCGCGTCATATTTCGTTTCGAAGTACGAATCTCTCCATGGGCATGTTCTGGGCGGGTTCCTTGTTTGTCTCAGGATTGGGCTAAGCACTAAGCCAGCTTTGTATAAGCAACGTGAACGCAGATGTCGGAAGACCTTAAACCCTACCACTACCGTTTCTTATGCTACCAGAGGGAATTATTTTACCATGTTTCATTCTGTTTCACGGTCAGGGCTTCATTTTCAGACCGTTTATTTGGCATGCTGGGAGTCTGGCAGCCCTTTAGACTTGCTAAGCCCCCATTCAGTTTATTTGAACTTTACCTTTACATGGATAGTAAAATTCAATGAAAAGGTGGAGCTCTACGTCTTTAAGTGCACTGCCGAAAATAAAAACTCCAATGGCCGTAATATTTGACGCACAACGTGTGAGGAAGGGTAGGGGAATTTCACCTCTTAAGAAAGATTCACACAATCACGCACACATTAAGAGGGGATTTCCCTGGCGTGGAAACTGTTTTCCCGTAAACAGCCTCTGAGGGAGTGATTGTATACCTAATTGATCGAATCCCTTAATCGGGGGGGAGGGGGGGGGGCGTATACCGCGTGGAAGGCCTACAATTGAATGTATGAATGTAATCTGGAGTTGTCCCTGGCGTGGAAAGAATTTTCCGCAAACAACCACAGGAGGAGTGATTGTTAATACCCACTTATTAGCGTTCCTTGACCTGGCCCCCTGAAATCCGCGGGAAGGAATCATGGGTGTGTGTGTGGATGTAGGTTGTGATAGACAATAAATTAATTTTTCCGCAAGCAACCACAGATAGAGTTAACCTCAATGTGTGCATGATGTTGTGCCTGTTTGTTTCCTCTACCCTTCCTCACCATGTTGGGTGCGTCAAATATTAAGGCCATTGGAGTTTTCATTTTCGTTATTGGATAGTATAAATTAAAATATAGCGTATTAATGAAAAAATAATTTGAAAGTCGTTTGAATGACTAGACGTTTGTATGAGATGGTTATAAATGACTATGGTATACACAAGTGACTCAATTCTCTAAATATATTGTGATATTATACCTACAAGACACCAATTGAGATTAGTCACCTCCTGCCACGCACTAGTGAGGTGGCTTGTAGGGTACTACAGGGGTTAGAGGGTACAGGGTAGAGATAGATGTTTAGCTGACGCATTACTTATGATGAATTACATAATCATCATCATCACCGTTTATAAATCCTGAAATGGGTTTGATGCAGCTCCGCACTCGACTCTCACATAGGCCTCTTCATATTGTAGGTACATATTTCTCCTCTTCAACACTCTTCACTACTTGCTCTAAATATTTAATACGAGGCCTTCCTTTGCCATTCATCCCGTTCAATTTTTCCCTCGACAACGATCTTAGAATATGGTCGATTAGGCTGTCCCTTCTTATGTTTTTAAATTTTTGTCAGACTTCCCTTTTCTTTTACTCTTTTCAGGACTGCATCGTTTATAGCTCACTCGATATGTTTTACCTTAGCCGTTAAGCTGTATTATCACATTTAGTTGCGTAGCGTCGTATCTGTTACTGCACGTGCGTAGTGTACTTTGTGATTATTTTCCATTTACCGCACATCCCAGAGGTATGCTGGATACTCAGTCGATGTAGATATAATCCCGTGGCACTGAAAGTTTCCTCAGCCCTAGTGTAGCCATTCATTTATTTTGTTCATATTTCACCACAAGGGCGAGTGGCAGAGGGTGAAGACTACCAAACATGCACTACTTACATGCAACTAAGTGCTACAATTCTACTACTTCATGGCGACATGTTAGATATAAAGGTTATGTTTTCTAGATGATTACTATATTTTAGGGCAAAAAAATATATAATTGACATATATACTGACGGCTTAAATGTATTTTACATTGTTCATTACAATTTCATTCCTATTAACTGTCCTTATAATACTGATAAATCTTTCTACCCTTTTAGACCATTAAGAAGAGATAACTTGGCAATTCTATATATATGCATTTTTTGTTTGAAAAATTAGGACAATTTTATATTTAATTTATATTTGTAAACGTTCTGTAACCGCAAGTAGCTTCAGAAAGTCATACCCATAAGTTGCTAACTCTTAGAAAAGGTTGCCAACTGTTACAAAAAGTTGCTAAATTTATCAACGAGGTTGCTAGCAAGGCAACACTTGGCTCATGCAGTGAGGAGAGGCGTGGCATCTGAAGAGTCCGCGACTTTCACGGCCTCGGAGTTGGAGCTCATCTCTCCGTGTCCAAGCCCGCGCACGCCCTATGCTGCTCGTGCCTTTTACGGCCGCCCGATGACAAATTAAATGACGGCCCTCTCCCTCCCTTTCGAGTTAAGCCTTATTATGGTGGGCCGCTACAATCTCACCGGAGTCCCCGCCCGAGCACTCCAACGCCAGACGGGAGATTTCGGGAATCGAGTTAAAACCCACCGTCTCATTCGGCGGCCCGCCCGTCCCCTCCCCCCAACGTAGTTAATTGAATCCCTGCCCCTGGGGTGCGGCAAAAAGGGATTGCCGCACCCGGTCGCATCCCTGGAGCCCCTACACGCCGGCAGACCTGGTTCCGACGGTTGGGCCACCCTCTCCTCCCCAACCTTTTATCTCCTGCGGGACTCGCGCGGAGTTTTGCGATAGCTACCGTGAGCCGATGAAGCTGCGTCATAAATTGAGTGCCTCGCTGGTCATGTTCAGTAGCGGTGGCTATTCGGAGGAGATGACGGACGACTTGGTCATTTGCGCTTTCGAAGTTGGGTGGAGGTAGAAATTTTTCAGGGAATGGAGGAAGGGTAGAAGGAAAACCGGCGTCGACATTTCCCTGATCATAATGAAAGTCGCCAAAGGATCCACATTTCAACGTCCCATCCGACGGACGGAGTACTGAACTTGAAGTGTTGTACGCAAGAATACCTCAGGGATACCTCTGATTGTCAAGGACGCTATTATTTAAAACACTTTTATAGCACGAAACCAATCAATAATCATAAGTCCTCACATGTTATCACTTACCAAATTCATCTTTAAAATATTTTCCCTGCTTTGTGTACACTGTTCTAGACACTTGGTGAAGGCACATTATGAAATAATTACGGAATGCATTTTCTATCATATTAAACTCATTTTACATGTGTTTATATATGGAAGTGGTTGGAAGAAAAGATATTCATTGACTGGCCAGTTATTTGTAACTCTTCTGACAACATCTACAGGTCTCATTGCGTCACTCTTGTTTGGCTAAATAATGCACCAATTTTGGGACCAAAATTATAACCTTGACTTCGTTTGAAAAATGGCAAAATTGATGTCTTCATAGTCATCTTAATGTGTACTGCACCTTCATCTATCCAGGATTTTCCTATTTCAATTTGTAACGTGATACTTTAGCACTTCCTCAAAGCATTTTTCCCGGAGTTGAGAATCTTTTCTCGGAAACTTGCTAAATTTAGTAGACATTAGTTCTTAGTTTTTTCCCCAAAGGCTGGCAAATAAAGACACAAATGTCTGCAGGGGGTTAGGACGGTACTGGTGGATAGATAAGGTCGGTGTGGTGGCTAGAAAACCGGCACCACATCCTGATGGCCCGGTTTCTAATCGGCAGTGGCAGAGACTTTTCTTTGGCAAACCGGTCCTTATTTTTGGAGTGTGGAGCACTTAGAGTACAGTGCACCATTTGTCAGATGCGACGTTAAACTGGGGACCTGTGGGCGCCATTTGCTATCAGTAAACTAATACGGACGTGAATTTCCCCTGAACCTTCCACAGTTCCCCGAAAAATATTATAACTTACCCATCTATCTTAAATTGCGAAAATGAACTTAGTTGCAAGTTTTCTTTTTTAGTGACAACTGCACTAACTAAAACTACTACTGTGATTCTCTTGTTGGCAGGGGAGGCGTTCGAAAACTGCTACCATTTTATCCCATCTAATATAGGTAGGTATTTTTGGGGGGGTAGGAATTTAGGGAGTGTTTGAAGGGTGGAGAGAAACCCGGCATCAGCGATAGCCTGCTCGTGACGAAATTCGTCTAGGGGACTTTGGTTCCACGTCCTATCACACGGACGGTACATTGAACTTGTAATATTCTCCACACCGATCTCAATAGGGGTCGGTAAACCACTGGAAAAATCTCTCCCCTCTACCTCTGCCCGGGCCTCGGGATAGAAAAACAGTACTGTAGCCACCATACTAAGCAAGTATCCCAACAAGGACATCGTTGTGATGTGTAAATGTAGAAATGGCATTAGGAAAGTTTTATTGGTCTTTGAACTGGGAATAGCTTGAATGAGAAGCATTTGTACTTGCTTACGAAAAGAATTGTTTTAATGGTGATCATACAGTATTACGTATTCCGTCACAAGCATTGGAAAAAATTATCTTAGTACCTTAATGTAGAGTATATTGGTTTGAGTAGAGTGGAATAAGTGCCAAAACAGAATCATGTGTGCTATTTTAACCATATGGCAGCAAAGCGTTTTCTTGTACTACCTCATGTTATTTAATACGACTTGATAAACACCTATAGTCATAAAAATGACAACATTTAGACATTAGCACTCATGAAAAATAATGGAAAATACAAAATGTTATCATTTACAAATCGTTGTAATTTAAAAATTGTTATCATTTATAAAATGTTGTCATTTGGAAAATGTTGTCATATTGTTTTCCGTGGTCATCACAGATTCACACAGATCTAAAGAAGTATATACGAGGATGAATGGTATTTCAATGGATTTATCGAAGTAGAATTTAGGGATGGGATGGCAAAAGACATTTTAAAAGCCGATGGGATGACAGAAGACATTTTAAATTATGGTAAAACAACGATATCTTAATGACAACGGTTAAAGAATATAGGTATAATATATAAAGGTGTATATGTGTAAAGTGAGGAATGGCTGAGAAGGTGGAAGCCGTAAGGAAAAAAAACTGAAAGATGGGGTTAGTAAGAAACAGAACTTAATCAAGCTTGACTTCTTGGAAGTTGTCGATATTCATGTTGGAAATAAAAGACTACTAGGTGCTCTTCAGCTGGTGTACTCAGGCGACGCGACGCGTTTCACCTCAGTGAGGCATAATCATGAGCAACGGAAGGGAAGTCCAACCGGGAGTGTATATTCTATGAAGGGAGCAGGTGTGAGGGGTGCTAGGGCTTTAGGGGTGTGAAGTTTTAAAGAAAAGGAAGGAGGAGGAAGGAAAACAATTTTACAGAAAACATGAAGGGGAGAGCCTGATAGCGTGTCTCCCTCGTCGCCGGATGGCGTAGGAAAAATATCAATTGAATTTCCCATTCCCTAAGGAAATATTTCATTCGTGGTCTTAGAGAAGCCTTTTGACAACGTGGATTGGAATTCAATGCTTGGACATCTGAAAGGAATTGGATTGTCCTACAATGACCGAAGAATTATCCACAGTTTGTATAACAACCAAGGGGAAGCAAGAATAAGGAAAGGAGTGAGACAAGGCTGTGCACTGTCTCCAGTAATTTTTAATGTTTACATCGAGAGAGCCATCAATGAGAAGTCTTCTGGGGTGAATATCCATGGAGAAAAAAATAGTATGCTGAGATTCGATGATGACATAGCACTCTTAGCAGAGACAGAGAAGGATCTGAATAAGATGCTGATAACCATGGAAAGAACAATGGCTTGATATCAACTGAAGATCAATAAGAAGAAGACTAAGATACTGGTGTGCAGCAAGAGAGAAGAGGTCAAAACCATCGTTAAACTAGGAAAACAAAGGCTGGAAGAGGTGAAAGAGTTCTGTTACCTTGGAAGCCGAGTAACCAATGACGGACGAAGCAAGAAAGAAATTGCAGGATAGCCCAGGCGAAGAGGGCATTCTATCTAAAGAAGAATCTATTTACCGCTGGAAATATAAGTGTAGAAGTAAGGAAACAATTCATTAGAACTTACATCTGGAGCATGTTTCTTTATGGCAGCGAGGCATGGACAATGACAGCAGTGGAAAAGAAAAGGGTGAAAGCATTTGAAATGTGGTGCTACAGAAGAATGATGCAGATTAAAAGGATCGACCGATTAAATAACGAGGAAGTTCTGAGAAGAGTGGGAGAAAAGAGAAGTCTTCTGAATTCCCTAAGAAGAAGACGGGACAACTTGATCGGCCACATCATGAGACATGATGACCTGATGCAGACAATTGTCGAGGGACAAGTGGAAGGGAAGAATGGCAAAGGAAGGCCTCGGCAAAGATATCTGGAACAAGTGATAAAGGATGTGAAAGAGAAGAATTACGTAAATATGAAGAGATTAGCCGATAGAAGAACTCAGTGGAGAGCTGCGTCAAACCAATCTGAGGATTGATGATGAGGATGATGATGAAGGAAATATTTCTTGCACCATTATTTTTATCACGTCTCTTTTTTCTCTTTCAAATTATATTCTTTTTATTATATTGATAATTATGAAAATATTTTAAATTCAATCCCTTATAAACGTCACTATCCATCATTGCTCGCAAGGGATGTAGCAGTGGATGTGTTGGAGCAGGTAAGGTTTGCCAAGCATTACCTTCTTACGCTGCGGGCGATTGGAAATTTTTCTTGAACCTGACGATTGAATTTTTCATGAGAAGTCTTGAGAGATGGTGACGCAAAGGTATGCGATCACTTTTGGAGTTCATTTCTGTCAAATCCATAATATACACAATGGAAACGCGAACCACCTCAGCTAATCCAGAAAAAAACTTACTTTGCATAAACTAAGAGAATTTCTGGGCCACATACATATGATATATAAGAAATATAACTATGGAAAAGATTTATTAATTACCTTCAAGTCAGTATTAATTGCTCAAGTTATTAGGGAAGTACTGTTCACAAGAGTGAGGTGACAAAACAGTTTATGAGGTGATCACGTTCCTGACCTGCTGACTATTCTGTGAGCATTCTAAATGTGGTTTTACAGGGTGGGGATAAAAATGCAATGAACAGACCGAGTGCTAAACGAATGGTTGAGGACGAGAAAAGAGAAGTCTAATAAAAATTCGAAAGAGAAGATGGAACATCCTTATTTGACGCGTCTTGAGAAATGATGTTCTCGTGAGGGCAGATGTTGAGGAGAAAATGAATAGAAAGATTGAGAAAGGAAGACAATTTTTGTAATTTGTGAAGAAAGTAGTGGAGGAGAAAAAAGTAAAGAGTAATGCAAATATGACGTTTGCCTTTAGAAATACAGAGGGGAGAGCTGCTCATAAGTTAATTTTAGCCGAGAATTCCATGGATATGATGTGACATCATAAGGTGGATCTGGAAATAAACATTTCATATTACGTGCAGGAAAATGTCTGTTATAAAACAAGCTAATCATCTGACAAGCCATAACTGAGGCATAAGGAAACATGTTAAAATTTCTTATCGTTTCATCGGCCGTGCAACTTTCAGTGGAATTGTCGCCTTGTAAAGATGAGCTCTCCTGAACTGAATGGGAACATCAAGAAATCAGCGCTCTCCTGTGCAAAGAAAGGATGAAGAAACTGGGAGGGAAGGAATTCGCTCGGTGTTGAGTATCTTGTAGGGCTGAGGCTCAACAGGTCCATCACCACAATTCTCTCCGAGTATCAAGAGGCAAAAGAATGATGCAATCAAACGGTTCGTAGAGCTTTAGCAGAGGTTTCGATTAAAACTTCGATAGGCTACTGTAGTCAGGGAGGTGAACTGCAGGCCTGGCAGCCTAAATGTTGTGAGTTCGAATCCCGCTTAGGTTACAGATGTAGTGTTCGTTTAAGTAGTAGCGTTGGATAGATGAGGTATTGTAACCTAAGCAGTCGGAGCATGTTAAAACCCATTCCTACTACCTCAAAAATTTAATTAGGAATAGAGTTAGGTTTAGGTGTAGGTACTAATAACTTTTTTTTAAACGCTCTGCTTATTGCAATCTGCTAAAATGCTATGTAATATGTTACATGCTATATAATTCATGGTTTAGCCCCGGCTTTTATGACGAAGTGAACATTTTTGCTCATGGCGTAAATCAGCTTAAAAGTTGACACACCAGCTGACGAGCCTCATGCAACTAAAATACGTTTTATGACTGGATTTAAATCACGAACCATTTTCATGGAACCAAATGATTAGATGCTATGAAGGAATATATTTTTCAGTAAAAGATTAAGTATTTATTTCAATTCAAAACGACATTTATTGGGTGAGACATGTTTGCAACGTTTAGCAGAGTCAATAATATTCTCAAGTCTGCCTGTTGCGTTACCTCATTTTCCATGGAAACTAAGAACTTTTATTTCTAGGTGACTTCATAATCTTTATAATATTGTTTTCGTGATCAAATCGCTTATAAAATGCGGGTGATCTCAACATATTTCTCACGCCATCAGAAACAAGGTCGACCTAAAATTTCCTTGAAATTGTATCTAAATTTTAACCGACGGTCTTACTTCGGTTCCTATCAAAGTTATTCAAGCTAGCTTCTTATCGTTATGGTGACGAATTTACCTGTATATCTCTGCGTCCTAGGCAAAAAGACCGATCTTACTGTAAAATGCGGCGTTTAATTCATTTATCTTGAGAAAAAATAAAATATATTTAAACCACATGCAGTACCACCATCTATACCACCTTTTGTATGATACCATTCAAAAACTATTTAAACCCAGTTTATCCCATAGAATTGTAATTTCGTGAGTAAAATTCCATAAGGCATCTTTTTCGAATGCGATCTGAAAGCAGACTTAGACTTTTACGCGCTATGCATACGGAAACAAAATATCGCGAACAGGAGCATTCGTAGTCATAGTTGTTTGGGGAAGGCGAACGACAGCTAAAAACAATCTTGGAGAAACGGGGGGAGCTCAAAAGGAGGATTATGCAGGAATTCTTCTGTAAACAAAGTAAGTCGCTCCTCTCGAGTGTTAAATAGATTGTCACAACTTACTGCACGTAAGATAACTCTTAAGAATGATTCCGAGTTTAGGATTGGTGTTAATCAGAATGATGAATGAAATATGCGTGTCTGGCAGCTCAGTGATTGATGCTAAGTTCTCCGTTTTCACTGAAATGCTTTCAGAACCGCATTTCAGGTATCGCGTCGTTTCGGCAAAGGATTCTACGGTTGCCAGATTTGTATTCGATCCGTGGATTTTTCGCTAGAAGCACCAGACTCGATAGCAAAGGGCGAATTTTAATCTCCGACCGCGACGTTGAGGAAAAAAAATCCCCCCGTCCGACCGGCCGGAATCTTCAAGAGGGGGATGCGAATTAAGCAAGGAATTCCGGGCATTACGGACCGGTCCCATTCTCTTGAAAACAACAACGCCGGATGAAAGCCTGGGAAGCGGGCGCACTCGCAACCAGGGACAAGATGAGCGAGGACTATTTTAAAAAGTGCCTATGGAGCCAATCCTCCGAATAATACCGTAAGCCATTTCAAAACATGTCACCCACCTCAGGTCACCCATTTTAATCGCATTAAGTATCTCGTTTGTCCGACCCTTTGACTTACGAATTTACAAAAGTAGCACGGAAGTGAACTCGGCGCTGCTCGGAATTACAGCAGTAAATCACCACAACTGAACGTTTCTCCCTTCCTTGGCGGGACGTTGGAAGATCCGACCGCCTCTGGGGCACAAGGAGAATTTCGTCGACGGCAGATTATAAACGGGGAGCGGAGACTGTGGGGTGGAGGTGGGCGGGGGGGGGGGGGGGGGGAGAGGGGTAGGTCTAGGGGGACTGAGTGGAGGACCCGAGCGGAGATGGGAGCTGCCCCTGTGATGTGGGCTCCCCTAAGTCCTCCTTCGCTTTGGGGATCACGGCAATGGACTTCCCCTCGGAAAGGACCGTCTCACCCTTCGACAAAAGCGGCGGCGGTGGCCAATCCCATCAAAGAGAGGAGTGGGGGAGGGGTGAAGTGCGTCCAGGGGACGTTGGGGGCGGCGATGGGGAGGGGGAAGATGGAGGAAGGGTTGGCCGTCGGTGGAAAAACAGCCGACAGTCTAATGCTAATATCATCGGGATTCCATCGACGGGTGAGTCGCAACTCTCCAGAGCCCCGCGGAAGAAGAAGCTCTGGGGGAAAGCGAGTGGAGTGATGAAACAGCATCCACGTTAACTCCGGACGCCATATCCAAAGATGGCCAAACGTCATACCCGCCGCGTCACTATGTATTGTCATTAGTTATTCGGCGGGGGTGACCAGGAGCTAAGGTTATTTGCTCCCATAAAGACAGGTGGGGATTGGGCAGAGGTAGGAAATTTGCCGGGAAAGGAGGAAGGGCGGAGACCCGGCATCTGATTTATTCTGCTCTTAGCGAATGGCACCAAGGGGACTACGGTTTGATGACATATTCAACGGACGGAGCGCTGAACTTGAAGAGCTCTCCACGCAGCAAACAAGTAGGCCCAGTTTACCATGAAAAATCTCTCAGCCGGGTTTTGAACCTTGACCTCTTGACTGGGAAGCACGTACTCCAGCTTCCATCCCCACTATGTAGATTCGGAATCTGGTTTGCGGAAACAGATTTTGAATGTCAGTTGCTCCATCTGCCGTGGTTATATCGAACATTGTCACCTAAACGAAACATATTAACGAAAACAATATCCATCCCCCTCATGAGATTCGAACCCACAACCTTAGAGCTTCCTGGTCATCGTCTTACAGGCCTGGCTCCGTGGACGAGTTATTTTTCCGGCCATAATAATATTGACATGTAATCTAGTGTCTTCAGGTTTGAACCCCAGGTTTGAATCCCCAGCAAGGATACTTTTGGTGAAAACCCCTTCCTTATTTGAGTGTCGCGAGGAGAGCATTTTACAATTAGAACGCGTAGACGAAAAAACTTCGGAGACGTTAAACCTTGGACCTCTGGGTGGCTTTCGTTGAGAGCAGACTAATGACAACTCAGGATTTCTCTTCTCCCTCCATTCTCTGAAATATTCTACCTCCTTCCACCTATCATTAATGGCAAAATTGACCTCATCTAACGCTTGCCCCCTCTCTGGAGTCCACTACTTTGAGACAGCTATGGGCAGCTCATAATCTGATTAAATTGGGTGGGGCGGGGATGGAGGGGGGGAGGTGAGGGAAACGGCGGGGGAGGGAGAGGTGTTACTCGTGTCCTGGCAGTACCGTTGTGAAAACGCAGGGGAGGTCAACCCATCTGCACACATACGGGTGTAGTCAGCCCCTTTCCTTAAGGACAAACGGAACAGCGAGTTCTCACTAACAACAGGGAAGTTTCCAATATTTTTATAGTCTTGATCAAACGTTTATAACCCCTAGAGTACGTATATAAAGCCCTTCGATTGAAAAAATAGGCGTTAAACATACTTCCTTATTAGTTAAAAAGTTAAAATTTTTAACGGCTCGAAAACGTGACAACAAACTGTTGCATGCCGATGAAATCTACGCGTGACGTCATGAAGGTAGACGTTGCAAAAGGACTTAACAAAGCCATGATCAACGGAGGAGACTTTCTGGGGTTAGAGAATTTTCAGGGGTGATTAATAATACAGATTTACCAATGCTTAGGGGCTTTGAAATACAATTCTAAGTTAAGGCAATGAAAATTTCTTGCGCATCACTTTGTTAACTATGTACCTGCGACGTCATACACATGGCTGTTGAGGCTCTACCATTTCCGGGATTTTTTATGTGAACTTAAAATTAAGATTTAATTTTCTTGTAAACTGGAATTTCTTATTCAAAATTATTTGCATATGAGGTGTACATTTATGGTGGGCTATGAATCGCAATTACTGAATTCTGTTTTCTTCGATGAAGGAGACTATATTACTAGCAGCTGTAATTTAACAAAAGGGTTTCTAAAATATTTTCTATAGTGCGACCTTTTCCAAAAATTATCACTTCTGACTCTCAGCAAACGGGCATATTTTTCGAATATTATCAGTGGTTGTTAAAAACTTAAATATTGCAAACGCAGTAGCTCAGGAGTTGAATCTATCAGGCGTCTTAACGGATGTATCGTGTTTTATCTCAGGAAAGGCGTTTTGTCATGGCCAAATACCCAAAGCTAGGGGTTTTTAACCGAGTACCAGATTTTTCTGGAAAACCACGAGCGGTACAGGGTAAGGAATTGCCCGATATCCCTACCCAGATTTGCAATTTTCACGCGCTGTTGCCGTTAGTATTTGATCAACTCCAATTTCATCAATCAGACCGAACTTCGGATTGATTAGTGTACTTTTGCGATCCAAATATTAGAAATATATTTCTATTTATCGAATGCACCGACTGCTTGTATAATTTTGCAACGCAAACTGCCTAGTGTGAATTGCATAAATTTAGTACTACTCATGGTCGTAAATACAACAAACGTATGATGAATTTAAGTATGAAGCCAAGTTGCTTCAGGAAACAAGTGACGCGAGCTAAGCGTTCAGAGTCGTCATCTCAAATACGTTTCGGACTGTGGACCAGGAATCAAGGTGTGTGCACCACTTCATCAGGGGATGTCGGGCACTGAAATGACAGTCTCTTTTACGTCGCATCAAGGCGGCGTCTTCTCTCCTTTCGAGAGGCGTAATTGGTTGAACCTCAGCTCTAATGATTAGATTTTTCATGATGACATCCTCTCTGCGACAGGTCCTGACGGAACTGAGCTACATAGATGTTTACGGAACGCAACTTATTCTTCATCGCATTTGCCCAATATTTTTATCAACCAATCAAGGATCTCTATGCGTTAAGTAAATTAGGTGGTGTGCCAGCGTTCATGTTCGCTCGCAGATGTTAACTTTTTCTTTGCAGCTGAATCAATCATCATCACGTTATCAATCATTTCCACATGTCCTGGGACAGAAATAAACAAAACTTCGAGTAGCTCAAAGCAGTAGCCGTAGCTATTGGCTGTTGAATTATATTATCATAAAATGAGCAAATAATTCTTTTCATATCGTTAGATTTTTAATAAACTTTCCTCTTTCTTTTCTGTGCGTAGCGCCGAAGGTTGAAGGGCGGATTTGAAAATATCCAGTTTCTTTGGAATGAAAAAAGTGAAGTTTCGTATCACTGTCACACTTTGTACCAGAATGCATGCATGTGTTACGTCCGCCACTTGTGAAATAAAATGATTCCCTGCATCCACTCGTCGCTAATCACCTTATGTGGCGCATCAGGATGGATGTCGTTAATTAGCCAGTGTTGTTAGCTATGAATATATGTACCTATTAGAAAACCTAGTTCGAAGTACTCTTCTAGTAGTCATTTCGTCATCTTGAAACTTTTTTGTATTATCAGAATGTGCCCAACTGCGCAACATTTTGCCGAAGGTGTAAAAACTGACCATGCTTGCTATTTGTTTTCAACGAGAAACATCACTACCATTTTGAAGCCTAATGATATAGCATTATTATTCCATGTCCATTCATAGTTCCCCTTTAAATGGAGCAGCCACGTAGAATATGTACAATGCATGCATCACCATGAATCAATTAAGAGTGGATCTCAATAGTAAAAAGTACCTTCCAGTATCGTACAGTGGTCTCACAACTTTGTTTCACAGGATAATTTCTATTTTAACATTCGAGAATTGTGTATATAACCTAAGGCAATATTATAGGTATACATGGAATTATACATGATATGCATTTACTAGGTGTCACCATTACTTATTTTGAATTTCCTCAGTGATATGATTATTCTAGAAGGCCTAGTGATTTTCCGCATTATATCGGCAGACATATACTATTGGATCACACATACACTATTAGAGAAATTGATTTCATTTCCAATAGATTATAATAATTATTCTTCCCTCGCACAATTCACGATCACGTCAAAACTAAGATGTCACTCCAGTGCGCTTTCATAGAAACACCACCGTGATAATGCTCTTCGGCCTAGCACATATTAACACACTTAAATACAATTAAAAGCTGGTGGAATAATACCCTCGGGTTGCAGGGTATGATATTTGGTGAGGACTGAGGATTGAAGGATTGGAATATTCTTCCGGTTACGTTAGAAAGGACTCTTTAAAATAAAATCAGCGTCAAGCGTTTAGTTTTCTTCTCGAATACCCTCTGGGCTCTGATCCATGAATGTCCACCACTCCGTCGGCAGGTATGTACACAGAGAGTAGGTACAATTCCATTTATCGCACTGACGTGGTGTGTTTTACCAATATTTGACCATTATTACGTTTTTGGTGATTTATTTATTTATTTAATTTTAGTTTATCCAACAATGAATATCAATAACAGGACAAACCATAAATGCACCCTCTATTACTACAGATAAAAATTTCAAAAACAATTATTTACAGTAGGCCTTTACATAGTTGATATATTTTGGCCTCGGTCCAAATATGTCTAGTTCTCTGGCATGTCTATTATATCTCTTGCACATTCTGCTCAGAGGTGAGTTCTCACCATACATGGTGTTGAATCCCTTTATCTGAAACAGTCTATTATTCCTGCAACATACTTTGGGTACATAAAAGTCTATCATCTCTAACATTTGAGAGTCACTCACACAATTTACAATTTTATACAAACACATGAGATCATTCATGTGTCTCCTATTTTCAAGTCTCTGTATGTCATACATTAGTAACAAGTTATTGGATGGCACATGATTATCCATTACAGGGTAAATCCCATATTCTTTCATATATATGGCTCTCAAAAAATGTTTTTGCACCTTTTCAATAGCTTCAATATATTTCTTACTGTATGGATCGCACACTACACTGCAGTACTCCAACTTGCTCCTTACGAGAGCTATGTATAGAACCATTAGAGGTTTTATATTTTTAAAACACTTTGTAGACCTCAGCACGTAACCCAAGCTCCTCATTGAGGAAGACATCATCTCCTCTATATGTTTAGTGAAACTTAAGGTACTGGTGAAAATCACCCCGAGGTCCTTGTGGGATGTCACTCTTTCTAATTCAATTCCACTCATGTTATAATCAAATTGTTTATAATCTTTCCTTGATATTGATAGCACATGATATTTAGCTGTATTAAATTGAAGTCTATTAATATCCGACCATTCACATATTTTCTGTAGATCTCCCTGTAATAAGGCACAGTCCTCCAATGTCTTAATCTCACGATAAACTTTAACATCATCTGCAAACATAATTATTTTAGAATGAGTCACATTTACAGGCAAGTCATTCATAAATATCAAAAACAGCAAGGGACCTAAGTTAGATCCTTGAGGTACTCCAGATTTGGCAGTGTACTTAGATAGGTGATAGCTGGAAACATTACACACTTCCTGTATTTAACTGAAGGCTGTGATGACAAGCTACTTAAAAGCCTTTTAAGTGGTGCAGTTGGGATTTTACTCTAGCTGAACGTGCCAACAGTCCATATGAATGATTAACCTAATTCGTTTGGCCAAATTGGTTGATGGTTTCCTAAAGGTAAGGGTTGGTTTTGATAGAGTTCCCCGGCTCTTATTTGTATTACAGGCTATATCTGTACTCTGTCAGCTCCATCTCTACGCTATTTCTTCCTTTATTACAGCATATTTCTTGCCGCGCTTCATACTATCTCAAACACCTTTTCTCTTCCTTCCTCATCCTTGCTTACTCAACTTTCTATCATCGGTAGCTACCTATATTTCTTAAGGTCCCGCTAAATACCTATTTTATCACCCTTAAATATCTCGTACGGTGCCAGGTGTAATTATGTAAAATTTCTCCGTAATGAAAAGGAACAAACTTTGCGAATTAAAAAAAATTTTTATTCACATTGAGCAGAAAATACTAGGTTATTCCGCACAAATTTATTCTTGAATACGATCCGGGTTTCGCCATGGAACGTCATCATCAGTCACTGATGATGACGTTCCACGTCGAAACCCGATCGTATTCATGAAAAAATTTGTGTGGAATAACCTAGTATTCTTTTACTCAATATGAATTCAAATTTCCATTAAGTCACCCTTGAAACCATTGATTTTTATGTATTCACGACCCGGGTTTCAACATCAACATGTCATCTTCAGGAGATTCCCGGGTCCGGGTTCAGGAGATACCCGGGCTCGATTCCGAGTTTCACCTGCATAAGAAAAACTCTTGAAACCCGGGTCGTGAATAAAAATTTACGGTGAAATTTGCAAAGTTTTTTCCTTTTCCACCCATAATATCTGATCCATCCCGCTACTCTGCTTTCTCCACATTCTGACAACAATCTTCTCCCCAAGCATGTTCGATTTGCCTTATTAGTTGACCACGCCGATCGCACTTGCTCCTTTCTCTTCCACATCCCTATTTCTTATTCAAACCTTTTCTCGTCCTTTTTCCCCATAGTCCACGTCTCAGAACTATATAAAGATACACTACCTTTCAAAGTCTAAAGTAACCCCTCTTTACTTCATATCTCAAGGTTCGGGTCATAAATTCTCTCATGTTAGTAAACCCCTGCGTAGCCTGAACGATTCTTCTCCTTTCTACGCAATGCTCTATTAAAACGCAAAGTGGTCAAAATGCTACTCAGACAACAAAACTAACCCACCTATTCGAGCTAATCTCCCCCACTTTAACATAAAGTTTTGCGTTCTTTATTATCAAGAATATCACAATTTCGTTTTTTTGTGTTTTATTTTAATTCCAAATTCGTCACACTGGATTTATAATCCGATGACGATTAAAATAATTTTGCTGTGTTTCTTACAAACGCTTAGTCTTCGGCAAACCTCACAGATTTCATTGCGACCCTGTTCCTCGTATGACTCCAACCATTTCCTCCGTATGTATATTTAAGAGTGCTCGTGGCAATGGGCAACCTTGCCTAACTCCCCGTCCTATTCTTGGCCATTCATTTCCCCATCCGTTATCCTTAGCTGAGATTTATTTTCTATGCATATGTTTGTCAGTTAAGTACATCCCTCCAGTGTAGTCCTAGGTTCCTCAGTGCATTCATTAGCTTGTCCCAATTCTACCAAACAATCCTCCAAACACCTTTTGGAAGTCTATGGAGTAAGCGAAAATATTCTGGTTGTCTTCAGTTTTCCTTTCCACTAACATCCTCATAAATTCTATCGCATCATATTCTCTTAAACCAATTTGATCAATCCCTGATAACACATGTGGTTCGTGGTGGCCTAGTGGGTGGAGTGCTGGGGTACTGGCCGGAGGGTCGCAGATTCAAATCCCGCGCAGAGGCCCTTTTGGACACCCCCACCTAAAATCCTCGTGATTCAATTTTCTATGAGTCAGAACTCCATAGGAAATCGCAGGTGATCTAGGGAAAGGAACTGACTCCCCTACCCTGAATATGCGTAGATTCCACTCGCGAATGGCTTACTGCGGGGTGATCTGTAGCCTCTTTTATAAAAGACCAACCTTTGGGTTGAAAAATAATTTAAACAACAGCACCAATGCTCTCTCCTTCGGTCTCCTGTTTATTTTATAAGAAATACTGGTGCTCTGTGCGATATCAAACTAATCGTCTTGTTGATTTAGCAGAAATCCGCATTCTTCTATTTAGAGAAAATGATTAGCAAAGTCAGGAGAACCCCTAGTCAGGAGAAGCATTCTTCTATTTAGAGAAAATGATTAGCAAAGTCAGGAGAACCACCCCCCCCCCTAATGCTGATGGCGCAATCCACGCCGTCAAAAGCCTTCTCTAAATCCACAAATGCAATGAACGTTGGCTTGTTCTTCTCCATTCTCTTCTCTATGAGCATCCTATGGGCCAATATTGCTTCCCTTGTTCCCTTACTTTTCCTGAATCCAAATTGATCTTCATCCAGGAACTGCTCTGCTTTTCGTTCTATTCTTCTGTAGATGATCCTGGTCAGTATCTTCGATGCATGTGTCGTCAGGCTTATAGTCCTA
This sequence comes from Platycnemis pennipes, assembly GCA_933228895.1. Classification (NCBI taxonomy): domain Eukaryota; kingdom Metazoa; phylum Arthropoda; class Insecta; order Odonata; family Platycnemididae; genus Platycnemis; species Platycnemis pennipes. Next base: position 53,212,539 of record OW121846.1, read on the forward strand.
AAATTTTCGCATTTCTCCGCTCTCTTCTTCTTGGGAATAGGAGTGATGATGTTTTTCTCGAAGTCCCTTGGAATTTCTCCTGTTACGTACATGTCGCAGATGGTTTTGTAAAGATGAGTTAATGTCTTCTCCCCTGCATTTTTAATTAGTTCTGCTGGAATATCATCAATACCAGAAGCCTTATTCGTCCCAAGGTCCCTTACTGGAGCGAAGAATTCCGATCTTAATATAGATGCCCCCATATAATCCTATTCCACTTCGCTTTCCTCTTCAATAGCTTTTATGCTGAGATTTTTTCCACTGTATAACTCTTCCAGATATGCTTTCCATCTCTTCACTTTGTCCTCGTTTTCAATCAAAAGTTCTCCATTCTTGTCCCTTATGGCATTGCATCTTGCCGTTCCTTGAAGTGGTTCCTCACTATCCTGTAGGCAGCTTCCACCTTTCCAAGTGCAAGGTTGCTTTGTACATCTTCGCATAGATTTTTCATCCCCATCTCTCTAGCTTTCCTTGCTTTGCGACTTATTTCGTTCCTTATTCTTTTGTAGCAAAGCTGCCCTTCTTCAGTTTTCGCATTCTTGTTCTTTCTTCTTTCTTCAATCAAGTCTAAGACTTCCTCCGTGATCCATGGCTTCTTCTTGGCAACTTTTCTTCTTCCAAAAACTTCTTTTGCGGCTTCCTGTAGTCCACATTTAATGTTTTCCCAACGCACTTCCACTGATTTCTCATTCAGATTCTCTCCTATGTTGTTTCCCACTGCTTTTTGAAATTTCAGCTGATGTTGAGCCTCCTTTAGTTTTTCTACTTGCCATATATTCTTCTTTGTTTTCTTCAATTTCTTGAATTTTAGATGGCATTTCATCATCACTAAATTATGGTCACTGTCGATGTCTGCCCCTGGGTAGCTTTAGCAGTCCTTCACTTGGTTTCTAAATCTCTGCTTCACAAAAATGTTGTCTATTTGGCATCTTCTTCTCTATCCTGGCATTTCCCATGTGTATATTCTTCGGTTGTGATTTTTAAACAATGTGTTGGTGACCACTAACTTATGTTGTGTGCAGAACTCCAGCAGCCTTTCTCCTATTTCGTTTCCGTTTCCCAATCCGTATTTTCCAGTTATTCTTCCATCTTGACCTTCGCCGACGATAGCGTTCTAGTCTCCTAAAATAATTAGGTTTTTTTCTCCTCTTACCTGTTTTATAACTTCCGTGATATCTTCGCAGACGTCTTCCACTTCTTCATCTTCATAGTCCGTCGTAGGCATGTAAACCTGCACCACCACGGTATCTACAGGTTTGGTCTCGATCTTCACCATTATTATCCTTTCATTGTACTGCAGGAAGCTCTTCACACGCATTCCGGCACTCTTTCTGAATATGATCCCTACTCCAGCATTACCATTTAAAGATGCCGTATGTATAATCTTGTAGCTTCCACTCCATAAGTCTCCTTCTTCGGTCCACTTCATTTCGCTGATTCCTAATACGTCGAGGTCCATTCTTCGCATTTCTACCTTCAGGTTCTCCAGTCTTCCTCAGGTCCGAAGCGATCTCACGTTCCATATTCCTACCCTAAAATCATTATCACGTTTGACTGATATACTCTCTCGGGTAGTCCCCGCCCGTAGATCCGAATAAGGGACTATTTTACCTCCGGAATATTTTACTCGAGAGGGTTCCATCACGTCTTGATAAGAAAGAAAAGAGTGGAGTAGCTGCGACTCCTCGGGATAGTAATGCGGTGATTTCTCGGTGGCGTTCCAATGGGCGTTCCAAAAAAAATCACCACCACTGATCAGTTTTGGGCCTCAACCCTTGGGATAAGAATCACTCCAGTCACCTCACCAAGCCAATCCCCTACACGATGTCCCGTTCTCAGCAATAATATTCATGTTATGGAGCAATAATCATGAACATCTATCTACATCATCTACATTATACCCTGATGCCATTACAAAGGATTGGTGCATGGGGTGACTTGAAGAATCCATCAAAATGTTCTGGAAATCAATGGTGCTAGCCCATGAATTGGGAATTGTATAGGAAAAACTTTACCCACAAGAAGAAAATGCAACAGAGAAACTTAAACATTTAGTATGGGATATCATTACGTAGCCACCACACCAACCTGATCCTTATATTTTTTCGGAAGAATACAATTTTCAAATAAGAGTTATATGGCATCCTTGTAGAAAGTATAATGGGATATTGTTAATATTTTTCAGCATATAAATTGAATGAGCGTATAAGAAGCACCCTTGTGTTAGGCAACATAAAGTTGTAATGAATTTGAAAGGGAGGATATTCAGAATTCAGTAAACTGGCACCATATCACTGGAAATTCATAGGAAGTAGAAGGCCTTAAAGTGACCAAGTCTGATATTGAGATTAAGCATGAAAGATGCAGGGTGAATTTCCATTTACTGTTTGGGAAAACATCTTTTTTACTGGAATATATGGTGCCTAAATGAGTGTCTGTTTCAAAGAAAAAACCCCGTGTATTACCACAGCATAGATTTTCCCCAAAATAAGATGAAATTGATGAATCTTTTAAATTATGTGATCAATTTTGTTTAAAATACATCTAAATAACTAATTTGCTTAAAAATAGCCAACTGGATATATCATATACTTTTCTGATAGCCTATGTGTTACTATGCATAGCCATGATAAAACAATTGGATTGTGCTTACTACAATAGATGTAAAAGAAGTATAAGTAATAATTAATGCATGTTGTCCATTCTCTTCATCAATTCATTTTACAGTCAGCTTTCTTATCTCAGTGGAAGCGCATCTTTTAGATCTCTCTTTTGAGGGAATTGGAACTACTGACTGAAAAAGTACATGCTGAAGAAATTAAAATTTGTAAATATATGTACTTTCTTTCCTTTGGTAAAATTCTTCCATTCCTGTTCCCTGTTTATGGATGACTAAAATTAGTTGGCCCTTTTACTGCAAGCCCCTTTAAGGTAGACTGTTCGAAAACTGCCAAGCCCATTTTCGTGAATATTGTAAGATTATGAATTATGGGTAGGGCCATGACATTTTCGCGAAACTTTTTTTCCAAAGATCCGCGGATCTTTCATTTTTCTCGGTTCCGGATTTGGATCCAAAGACACGGAGTAATATCGGATCCGGATCGTAGATTTTAAATTTTCGCGGCTTAGCGATCGAAGTGCCCCGTGAATGGAATGTAGGTGCGGTAGATATTGACAAGAAGAGGATGTGTAACTAAGGTCACGTAATTAGATGAAAATGTTCCCGTGCAACTAGAAGAAAAATAAAGAAATATGACTTTTTCCCCCATTACCCCGGTATCGCGGGGAAAAAAAAAAAAAAAAAAAAAAAAAAAAACCGTAGGATGTCATGCGGGTAGCCTACATTCGCCGGGATCAGGCGTACAACGCGAGCTAGTGTACTGTGCGAAGTTCGATTCCAATCGCAGTTCAATTTTTTCTTTCAGTCACTGCATCGAAAATGTTATCATATTCAATTTCAAACCATTACATCTGAATACTCACTTTATTGTACTTTTGTTGTTTAAATTAGATTTAAAAATGTACCACTCATAAATTAAGGATGGTCGGGTCGGATCCAAAGATCCACGGGTCTTTCATTTTATTCGCTACTAAAATCATATCCGAGGACAGTAAAAATTCAGATCCGGATCGGAGATTTTAACATCTCGAGGCCTCGTGATCGATGCGCCCCGCGAATGGAATGTATGTACGTATGGTAGATACCAACGAGGAGAGGTTAAGTAACTCGGGTCACGAAATGAGAAGAAGATTTTTTCCGTGCCACAAACGAGGAAAACAAAATAAAAAATACTCGTCTTGACCTTTTTCTCCATGAAAATGAATGAATGTGCGTGAAAAAAACTAAGCCGAATGTCATGCTGGTCGCCTACATTCGCCAGATTCCCATGAGCCTATGAGAGCGTAGTTGTTAAAAATGAGGGCTAGTGTACTGCCAGTCGCGAGTTCGATCCTTAAAACTACCTAAGAATACAGCCGTGCTGTATTCCTAGGGCAATGCTAGTAGGCAGTTAAAAAAAGTAGATTATCAGAAATTTCATGCCAAATTATAAGTCAAAAAAATAATTAAATTTGGCAAAAGAAAATGATTGGAAAAAATTTATATTACAGAATTTAATCGTGGAATCGTTACGTTAACTTTACAGTATATTTTTGAGTGACGCATTTGTAAATCTAGTTGAAGCGATAGAAGTACAAAAAGTCAGTATCCACACACAAAGGTTGGAAGTGAAGGATGATAAAATTTTTTATTCAATGGTTGAAAGAAAAATTTTAAGCAGCGTAAGAATCGAACTTCATTACCTGCAGTCCACTACTCCAATCTGTTATTGTCGGCTTACCCGAGTTTGGAGAATGGAGGCTCCCCATATGTCATTCTACTTTTTTCTTGCAAACCCAGGCCAATGGAGAAAAAATCCGAAACATTTTTTAAAAATTTTGCTTCTAGTAGCATGAAAAAAGGTTAATCTCATTTCAAGATCATAGTTACACAACCTCCCCTCAGGAGTGCATAATGCTCAAATTTCATTTTAAAGGTTATTATAAGGTTATAAGGTATAAAGGTAATAAGACAATGCAAAATTGTTAGTTTAGTGATATTAAATAATAATTTTTTCAGCTTAAAAATGGAATCCCCAGATATTCCATAAATGGGATCTCTTGGCCGCATTAAAAAATTTTTTGTGTTTCTAAAAAATAATTTGAAAGCTATCGAGGATTTGATTAATAATTGGAAAATAATTCCTTCATTAATGAAAATGAACTTATTAGGTTTCTTTTAACTGCACTCTCAAGAATAGTTGTACCGGTTTCAAGAATGTATTGCTTGATGGGTATGTGATAAGGAAAGTGAACTTTACATTAGAAGTAACAAGATATAGGTAGTTATTGCATCCGTAAATCTTGATCCAGGTACATATAATCCTCATAATGATAGGAAGTTGATATTTCTACTATAAATTTACCTGTTTTTGGTAATTCTATTGTTGATTTTTTTATATATACCTATATTAAAAATTAGGATTAGAAAAGGAATGAAATTCAGAATTGAGTATCTGAAACTAAGGATCCGAAACTGAGATAAAGATCCGAAACTGAGATAAAGATCCGAAACTGAGATAAAGATCCGAAACTGAGATAAAGATCCGAAACTGAGATAAAGATCCGAAACTGAGATAAAGATCCGAAACTGAGATAAAGATCCGAAACCCAGGGAAGTATCCGGTTCTGGATCCGACAAAAAACCTGGATGTGTCCATCACTAATTTTCTTTCTTGTTACAATTTCTGTACGATCATCATTCATTTGCAATTGTTTTACTTTTTGGGGCCTATTCTGTAAAAGTAAGGCCAAGGTTGCAATTTTTTCATACATGGCGCTCGAAATGTAACTTCTGGAGTGTTGAAATTATTCAGCTAGTTCTGGGTGGGACTTACAATTGCAAAACCTAACAATTTAAAACCTGGAAATAATGTTATCATTACATATATCTTTCAATGTGAATTTAACTTTGATTTGAATTGGAAATTGGTGTAAAATTAGCATAGTCTTTGGAAATGACAGAACTTCATATGCTACTTCAGACAATATTTTTATTAATTACAGATATAGTCACAATTTACCGATGTATTCTTGTTATTAAGCACTGAAATCTGCTAATTTTAATTACCATTATCTCATTAATTTGCCTTTAACTTAATTTTGCCTACTGTGTTTTTTATGTTGCGTAGGGAAGCCAAAACTTCTGTATTGGATCTCAAATGTATGTACTATTAACTGTTTGTTCACATTGGTATGAAGTCTTTATTAATAATATTTTTAAAAAAACCCTTCCTTTAAGACTCCTTTTTCCCAACATTAAACACAGATTTCACCTTTTTAAAACGATTTTATTTACCGTATTTGTCATTTTTAAACACCACTTTTGATGATGTTTATTTACCATTTTTCAGTGTCCCTAATTATAGGTATATTTGAAGCACATAATTTTAATACATTAATCATGTATTTTTCTCAATGGTGATGATATATTTCAATTTTTATGAGGATGAAAAAATAATTCTTGCTGTCTCTGATTTAAGGGAAATATAATATTACAAATATGTAATGTAAGTTGTAATGCAGTTACATTTTGGTCTTTCCTTATGCTTCAATATAGGCCCTTGGCAGTTTTCGCACAACCTTAGAGGGCCAATATAACGGCCCACTGGCAGTAAAAGGGTTAACAGATAAGTTGTGACTCAATGTGTCAAGGATTCAGTTATGGAGAGGTTCCTAGGCTCATATCTGCCCAAAGTCTATTCTGACAATCTCCTGATACATTTGTAGTGTAGTAGCATATATGATAACTTGGCAGTAAATCCTTGGTGACACAGAAAAATCATATTGATGTGAATAGCCCCAGAAATATGTCAAATGCCAGGCCTATTGATCATACCATTTTTAGTACTACCTGATGTCATGACTGGGGGGTGAAAATAAATGGAAGATAATGTAGAACATATAAGAACATATGCCCCTGGTTTAAAGACCGGGAGGCATCACATAGATTCCTCTACCATCATCATCCTTAAGTCCACTACATTTTTTCTTAATGTCAGAGGAGTAAAATTAGCTGGGGGTGACAAGACATCTTACCCTATGGTGTAGGCTTATTATTATAGTGTGACCAGTTATCTTGTCATTCACATTTTTGCACAGTTACATTTTGGTCTGACAATATATCTTGCTTGGATTTCCTTATGCTTCCTCCTTAGTCCTTTGAGTATGCTTTTTAGCCAGCAGATGGCTGATACTGTCTTTGTTCTCTTGGCATTTATGAAAATTCTTGCATCTGTATGTACCTGATTGCCTAACGATTTGCTCCAAATAACCTGCACTTTTATTTAGGAATACTCACTGGCCAAGTAGTTAAATATCTGATCTTTGAGCTCTGGCCTCCAGCATTTGAGATACAAATAATTAATATTTAATTGAGGAGTGGAATAAAACTCAAGGAAAATAGAAGCTATTAAAATTTAAACATATTAATTTTTTTAGATCAGGAAAAAATAAAGGTGAAATTTAGATGCAAAAACATTTTTTGAGAAAAATGGCTGTAATCGAAAGGAATTTGTAAAAGATGAGGACAATAATGAATGAAAGCTAACATCCCATAAAGCTACATTTGTATACATCTAAACCTCAGAATTCCACTTCACAATTGCTTGAAAATTTACTCAGCATTATGATGTAAAATATTGAAGTTTAGTCAATGCATTAATTACTCTATGGATGGATCAAATGAAAAATGGCTGAGTAAACTTCACTTTCTGGTTTTATAACTCTTTCTCCAACTTATTAAGTTACCTTTTGGTCCCACTGGAGGTAATTATTTCTATGCAAGCATAGCCTTTAATTCCATTGGTCAAAATACTCCAAAAAAACATATGCCTTAGGAATATCAGGTGTTTATTTAAACTGTTTTGTGTGCTTTCCTAGTGACATATGACATGGTATTTGTGATTCCTCTGTGTCCATAACTGCCTTATCCAGTCCTATAAAGTGATTTGTACTTCTTTTTTATCATTTACAACTTGGCATGGCTAAAACATACGTTGCTGCTAGGTACAAATATATGTATTTGAATTTTGGCCATCAAAAATGGGATTTTCCTGTACATATCATATGGTCATATCATTCAATCATTCATCACTCAATAATTGTGTTTGAATTGCTCAGCTTCACACAGATAGTCATGGACAATGAGTGTTGTAACAGTAAGATTGAATGAATGTGGCTCCTGAAGATGTATTATATTGGATGCTATGGCTACGAAGCCCTTCTATCATTCCAAAATGTTTTGCGTCAAACCTCATCAGAAAGATATGGGCTGTGAAAATAAGGGTGTGTTTGACAGGATTAATAAATGTGAGATAAAATACGGTATTCCAACAACTCACTTCAGTAATCATAGTTGTTCTTCCATGTCATGGTTTGCATGCCTGCATGTGAGCATGGCTTTTTGTTCTATATTTTCAACCATTCCTAATCACAGCATCATGGAATATTCCAAGTTCCTAGAATTCCTATTTTAGTCCTCCTTTGGGTCTCCTCTCCCCTTTGGCTTGGTTATTTCCAGTATAAATATCTTGATGGTAATTCATGAATAATGGAGAAGAGTCATTAATGTAATTTCTTAATACCTTGGTTGACCGTTTTTTCTTAATGTAACACCATTTATCAAAGAGTCTTTCTGTGGTTTATGCCTTGCAATCGACTCCCTGAGTCTATGTCTATGTCTCCCTGAGTCTACACTATGTTGACCACCCATTTTTGACTCTTACCCCTTGCCCTATTTCACACATATATTGACACTAATAGGAACAATTTTCATTGCTCCAATTCCAGCTTCAGGTTCCCATGAAATTCAAAAACCCTTCCTACACACTAATCCTGTTGCAAATGGGGAGGTTGTAAATCTGCTAATGATGACAGAAAAAATACACAGTATCATCGAAGTCAAAGGAAGGAGTAGGTAATGTGTAAGAGGATAATCTCTAAAGGGTGGTCTAAAAGTTAAAAGGACAACTGATTGGTAGAGTAAATACCACTAAATCAGTTTTATAGGTGATTCCATAGCATAAAATGGAGATTTAAATTTTATTTGTGTTGTTATACAAATGCACATTTTACTTATTGCTCATGAAATATTTAAGGTACCTATCCAGGGTAAAAAAATTGAACAAAAAAAATTTTGCTAAGGATATATCAATATGTGATTTGGCTGGGGTTCCCATTGTCCTAACTTTTGTGGACATGTCCTCAATTTTAGTCTAAAATTTACTGCCTGCAAACTGTTTTGAAAGAGTATATATTTTTGTGCAATTTCTTGGTTTAAACCAAGCTCAATTCGAGACCAGTGAGAGAATCGATAATGATTTATATGCACCACGGAAATCATTTATATACACCACAGAAATCGAAAACTTTTAATTTCCAGAGTACCATCTACCACTATGATCACTCATGTTGGCTTTTTTATGAGTAAATTAAATCAATCTCACCATGGAGTCATTTAAAAATAAAAAAAAATCAAAAGAGTTATTAAATGCCTGAAGAACATGTGATTCAACTTGTTTGATCTATACAAACTTATAGCTGTACTAGTAGATGTTACTCATGCAACAGAGCTGACTCTACAGTAAACTTTGTGACTATTGCTTGGGCAACATGGCAGTACTGAGGATATTTCATATTTTGAAAGCAATAGCTTGTATTAAAAGATCCCAATGTATAAGGCAGGCAGTATAAAGAGATTTGGTATGAACATGGCATTTCAGGGAAATGAGTCCTCAAAAATCCTCACTTTTTACCCAATTGTCTTCATTTCCAGAGAAGCAGATATGGCAACCCTTTGGCTAGATATATTATATAAAAATATATAATGCATTCTTTGTGGGGAACTGGTTGGCATTGTGACTAGAGTAATGGCCTCCTATCCCAGGAGCCAGCCTTTGAGTTCCAGCAATGGATGAGATTTTTCATTGGTATACAAGTCCAAACTTGACTGTTTTATGGAGAGCACTTTTTGTCCATTCCTTCAAAGGGGACATTGAGCCCTGAACCCTTTGGTACCTTATGTTAAAAGCAGGCTAATTCTGCTGCTTAGTGTCTGTCCACCCTAGTTACTGTGGCATTCTTGTAAAATTTCATTTGTCTTCATCCAACTTGGAAGGAATTCATTTACTGTCTTGGAAATTGCCCAAGGGAGGTACATTATCAATTTTGTGAATCAAAGCATTGGCACGATGCTTTCCCAGGTTATTAAACAAAAAAAACTGGATTGCTCATTCTAATAGTGAAATATTCATTGCTGCTGTTAATCATGCATGCTGTAAACATCCATCTAGGGTTGCTATTGCAAAGAAAAAGCTATATTTGAGGAATAGTGTCCACGAGGATCAACCCTCCCTCTATCACTATACATAAAAAGCATATCCTTTCCAGATTATTAATATGGAAGTCATACATTGATTTTAACTACTGTATTATCTGGCATATTAGATGCTATTATTGTGGTTTGTAAAAGATCTATTTGTGGTAAATGTGATATTATATGCTGTTTTTCCCCAAGAGTTTCAAGATAAATTCCATATGGTTAGTGCAAAAATCGTACTCAGCCTGGAGGCTATTGGCAATTCATTTTCATTGATATAGTGGCAGTAAATAGAATTTTGGGTAATTTCCCCTCTGAATGTTTGTCTTTTTAACTTAATTATTCATAAGCATTTGCTAAAAAAATTCCATCTTAGTTTTGCTGTAAAAATTATCAGTAGCATGGGAAGAATTATTTATTTACCAATATGCATACATATCCTGCCAAGCTTAGGACCTGTGCATGCTATAAGCTTGAAAGTATCACACACTGAAAATACCTTCAGGGAAAAAATTGAATGATAAAATATTTTCATTGTTGTGGGTACTGCCTCATTGGCATGACAATCCAAAGCTCAGTACCGAGGACAGAAAATCTTTTTCCTATGCAATTTATTAGCCGTTAGCATTTCCTATCGTTGGTTGCAATGTAATTTTATTGATTTTAATTTAAGCAGTGTTGATTTCAGAGCTTTTACATTATCTAGGCACACTTTGGTCTAGGCTCACTTTGGTCTGATGATAATCACTATCAGAATCATTTACCATTGGTCACCTCTACTTGAGAAGCAGTGATGCTGCATACTGTGTTTGAAATGTTGTTTTATGCATGTCATACATCTCATTGTCTACTGTGAAAATTCCTTTCTCTTTGCATTCTTTTTTTTGAGCTCTTAGATCATATAATTTGATTATCTTGGTAATCCTCCATGGCTTTATATGGTAACATGATGCCTTTTCATGACACTGTGACATAGTCATGTGCAAGGGACCCTGCACTGTGACATAATCATATGGATGGTTGAGTTACAGGCAATACGTATGCTAAGGTTTGGGCAGGGGTGAGGAAGTCAGGGGGTGAAAAGGGCGTGAAAAGGACTGAAAAAGGAAGGGTTGGGTGCTTGCAACTGAGTGGCAACAGACACCTGGATTAGATGAGGCTTATAATAAGGGCCTAGCCATATTGAAACACCAGTTCCCATCAGATCAGTGAGGTTCTGCAACAATGAGCCAAGACAGGTTGGAGGGGTGACCATCCATACCTATGTTGCTGTTCTCTTGTCCCCTGTCTGTAAGTGGCAGACAGATAAAATATGGATTGGCACAATGGATCTAAGCTCCAGACTCCATAATCATTTCGCATTCAGCATTTTTTAGGCTGCATCTAGAATAGGTTGCGTACAAATTCTTGCATCTAAATTAAATTAAATCACATTCCAATTAATTTACCCAGTGAAAGTTTCAGATGAACCTATCATATTTTTAGCATGCCAACTGGATTATTAAAGTAGAACTCTGTTGAGAAGTTACTACATAAAAAGTTTTCCTCTCTAAGAACTGATTTTTAAAGTCCCAAAATAAAACCCATCAGGCATAAACTTTGGTCTCAATAAGTTTTCCTATAGCACTGTGCTGCTGACCACAGGGTCCCGGGTTCAAATCCCAGGCAAGAGCCTTCTGGACACCCCCTCGCATTTCGATTTTCTGTGCGTCAGAACTTCCTAGGAAATGCAGGTGGCCCATGGAAAGGAACTGGCCCCCTCCCCTGAATGTGTAAATTTCACACGCCAATGGCTTCGTATGGGGTGAGCTCTACCATCACCAATCAAATACCAACCTTTGGGTTGAACACAACTTTAGGTAGCCTGGTGGCCTAGTGGGTAGAGCGCTTGGCTACTGATTGAAGGGTCCCGGGTTCAAAGCCATTGGACGCCCCCGAACAAAAAAAATCCTCAGTGTCTGAGGTGGCCCAGGGAAAGGAACTGGCCTCCCTACCCTGAATGTGTGATATTCACACGCTTGTGGCTTAGTCTGGGGTGAGCTCTACCTATCCAAACCAACCTTCAGGTTGAATCACTGAGTGAGAGAGAAGTTTTCCTGCATAAGAAGTTCTAAACTACACTAGAACAAGGTTCTACTGTCTTAGCTGATAATCTGTGTGAAATGTTATTGCTCAATTAATGCAAATATTTATTAAAAGATGAGACCAATAATGAGGATATTTCCAGTGATCCTAATCAAAATTAAGCTCTTATTCTTGGAATTTATATAAAAATATTATTTGTTAAATATCTAATCATAAGTCCGATTGTGGTCTATTTTACAGTCTCCAGTTCATGTGCCTGCTATGAATGGATTAATGATTGCAACTAAGCTGAAAAGGGAAATAAGCTTAAAGTACAGGAGATTTAAGGTAAGAGAAGATGAGTTTTTTTTAAATTGTCATTCATTATAGTTCCCACCATATGGCATTTATAGTGACCTACATTGCATATTATTGAGAAATGAACTACATTGCATGCAATGAGAATATTCACATTTTTGACCACTTACTGCCACCTTTAGTGGTCATAATTGCTGTTGATGACTGATTTTACCTTTATAGTTATATTATAATTTATAAAGAACAACATTGCTCAATCTGATCTGGTTTGGTGAAGGTAGTACCCAAGGATACACACCAAATTCATGCATCTCAATCGGTGGCAGTCCCTTTCCCTGTGCTTCCACAGAAAGATCTAGTACCCAGGAAACCACACAACCTGGGTTCAGCTCTCTCCATTCAAAGTATATCCTCAATCATGGATCTTCGTAAGGCGTGCGCTAGCGTTATCGTTATTTTTTTATTTAACTTATATAAGTGAGAATGTGATCTCCATTCTTCATTTTTTGCACAGCACTTCAAATCGCCTATCACAATCAGTGGAGTGAATTTTATAGACGGTTATTGTTGACCCTGTGCTACTCTAGGGGTAAGCATTAACGATAAAGGTTGCGATAATGTGAAAGATGCATCCATGATTCCACACCTGGATTTGAACCTGGGTCCTCTGGCCAATTGCCCAGCATCTGTGCAAAGTACGCTGCTGCATCATCTTAATCATATAGCATCTTAATAGCCCCTGCCACACACCTTTATGGTGGCTTGCAGGGTATTATGTAGATGTAGATTGATACATTGGAAAATTTTCAAACTAGTAGAATTTGCACAAAATAATATTTGGATGGGTTTGATGACTAAATGTGATTCTTCTTTATATTCTGAATAATTGCTCATGTGTAGCATTTGATATTGTTGATGAGTGGTTATTTATTCCATGCCTGCATTGTCTTCCATACATTACATGTTACTTTCTTCCTCTTGAAGTTATTAACCCTCTTAGTGCGGCTAGCTGATATATTGGCCCAATATTAAAAATATTGTTCACCTCTAAGACACTGAAATAATAACATTTATTTTTCAGTCAATGTAAAAAATTGTATCACTATTAATTTATTTAAATGAATATAATGTAAAAAAAATGCATATGGATATATAAAAGAATAGCTTCATAATCTTCATAGGACTTTCAGTCAAATCACCTGACGTGAGAACTAACCAAAAAGAACATCGCTACACTACCTACTTTCAGTCCACTTTTCCTGTAGGAGGGAGGCCACAATGTAATCACTTTTGTGCCAATAACACCAGAATCACTCAATTTTTATACATTCAAATGATCGTTCTAATGTTAGAAGAGTCACCAAAATTTCATATCAATGGACCCTTTAGTTGTGACAAAATTATGGGAAATACTAAATGGAAGCATTATTACAGATAATCAACTTGGTTGGTGTCTGGAGTCTGTGTTCCAAGTGTCTCATACTGGAATCTACTTCATATTGGAACACTTAACCCACTTTACTTCCCTTATTTTAATAATTAAAACAGTGAGAGTGTACTGATTGCATGACCATAGTAGCCAAGTCAGTGAGGGACCAGCCCAACAACCCAAAGTTGCAGTTTCGAATCCCACCTCAGGCATGGCTGCTGTTATTGTTATGGGACTAACACATTCAATGTACTGGTATCATCTTTCCTTTAGGCTGGGAGTAGAGTGACACCAGTTGGTCTTTGGTACCACTAGGCAAACCTGCTGGGCATAGAGCTGCTGTTCTGTGGGAACATTAAAACTAATTTATTGACAGCAAATATGTTAGTACCTTAGATTGGCTGATAAAATGTATCCTTAGTAATTGGAGCACCTGAAAGCAAAATTTAGCTCTTCTTATTACAACAAATACAATGCAAAGAATTATTTGTCAATCTATGCATACCTTGCTGATTTAATTTAGTCTAACTAGCATGAACAACCAGTAGGTCACCATAGTATCAGCCCAGGGGGTGGCGTGACCCATGTCAGCCTTAGTTTTGTCAGCTCTGCAGTTTTTACAGCTAGCTTCTCTATATTTCTTCATTTACTTTCTCTTTTTTCATGGGTTCCAGTTTAACCCTTTTGCTGCATCAAAAGATTTTTCACTGGTTCCATTATTTTACGTATTAGCATCCAGAACATAAATGGACAAGGGAAACTCATTGAATGATGTCACAGTAAAGGATATATTTCCTGTAGAATCCCAAGTCCAAGTAGATAGCACCACCTACAATCAAAGGGGTGTATTTTGGAAACTAGATAATCTGTTTTATTCCTTCTGTGATATCTCCATAGGCATCTTCCACTTCTTGACTTTTACATTCTGTTGTAGGCATGACAATCTGCACCACTACCATAATTTACAGGCTTGGTCTAGATCTCCACTATATTATCCCATCATTGCACTGCGAGAAGCTCTTCACATGCATTCTGGTGCTCTTTCTGAGCTTTATCCCTACTCCAGCATTGCTATTTAAATAAAACAGGTAAGAGGAGAAGAAGAAAACTAAGTTATTACTAGACTTGGGCCGATACCAATAGCAAGTATCATGTATTGGCCATTTTCCCAATACTTTGATACTTTTGAGTATTCATTTTTTTTCCGGATACTTTAACTCAAAAGTATTCGTTTGGTAAAAATCAACTAAAAACATATAATTTTGAAATCCCACCTTCTTCCACTCACTTACCAATGTGTCACATACTTATTTACTTAGCTGCGATCTTTGTGAGAGTAAAAGTGAGACAAGTGCTTAGAATTGGCTATGGTAAAGCCTGAGGTGAAAAGCTCAACCTCCTCCGAAAAGTAGACCAAAATCCATAGAAGAAGAAAGTTTGTTGAAGTAGCAGCAAAAATTAAATTTCTGCCATCAACTCAAGTTCGTTCTGCTCAACACGTACGTTGTCCGTGTTTCTGCCAACGTTCCGAACTCAATTTCAAAAAATATGAAATGCAAATAAAGTATTGTGGCATAGTCAAGTGTTATGACATCAATGAATTTGCATTAGAAAATTTAAAATGAAGATGAAGGTGCTCGCATGCCTCCAATGTTCTATATTTACGCAGAAAACCCAGTTTCATAAATTGACTAGATCATTACAACATTATAAAGAATTTTCAGTATTTAAAAATGCAAGAGGGCTTAGTTTATAAAATCCAATTCCAGTGATAATTGTAAGAGCAGCAAAATAAAAGGGTTATCACAATGTCATTTCTATCAATAATTAGGTGCACTTTTAAAACACTTTTGAATACTGAGTTGACTTCATGAGAAGGAAAGCACATATTTAAGTTTTTTTAGAAAAATAACTAAGGTACCGGCAAATAATACTATTGGTATCGGCCCCTGGTATCAAGGTATCTGTTTGGTTTCAGTACAAGTCTAGTTATTATAGAAGCTTGGAACCATGTTGTTAGTGGAGGTCAAAGTGGAAGAATAGCTGAAAAATATGGATGGGGAAACTGTATTGAAAGAGAAGAAAGAATACTGGAATACTTCTCACAACACAAGGCGGTAGTCATCAACTTATTGTTTAAAAATCAAATCTGAAGACGATACATGTAGAATATTTCCAGAGATAAAAGATTTCAAATAGACTAAATTTTAATAAAGTAGAAATTTAGAAGCCAGGTGAAAGACTGCAAAAGCTACCCTAAGACAAATATTGACAGTGACCACAATTTAATAATGATGAAATTCCATCTAACATTCAAGCAACTAAATAAAACAGTGAAGAACATAAGGCAAGTAGAAAAACTGAAGGAGGCTCAACGTCATCTGGCATTTCAAAAGGCAGTGGAAAACAACATAGGGGAGAACCTGAATGAGAAATCAGTGGAAGAGTGTTGGGAAAACATTAAATGTGAACTACAGGAAGAAGCAAAATAATTTCTCGGAAGAAGAAAATTATTCAAAAAGAAGCTGTGCATCCTGGAAAAAGTCTTAAAACTGATCGAAGAAAAAGAAAGAACAAGAATGTAACAACTGAAAAAGGGCAATTTTGCAACAAAAAAATAGGAATGAAATAAGTCACGAAGCAAAAAAAACTGGAGAAATGTGGATGTAAGATGTAGAAAACAACTTTAAACTTGAAAACTTGGATGCTGCCAATAGGACAGTGAGGAAGCACTTCAAGGAACGGGAGCGCAAGATGCAATACCACAGGGGACAAGAATGGAGAAATTTTGATTGAAAATGAAAATAAATTGAAGAGCTGGAAAGAATGTTTGGAAAAGTCATGCAAGGGAAATAATGCCAGAACAAAGGTAATCAAAGAGTAAATGAAATTGAAAAGGATGAAGTAGAAGCCTCAGTCTTAAGATTGGAATTTGATGTAGCAGTTAGGGGCTTGCAGATGAATAAGGCTTCCTGAATGGATGATATTCCTGTAGCGCTAATTAAAAATGCAGGAGACAAGACATAACCCATCTTTATAAAACCATCTGCAATATGTACTCAACAGGAAAAAATACCCCAGGGACTTTGAGGCAAACATCATTATTCCCATTCCATAAAAGAAGAGTGTGAATAACAGTGAAAATTCTAGGACAATAAGACTGACAATACATGCATCGAAGATATTGACAAGGATCATCTAGTGAAAAATGTAATGAAAAGTAAAGGAGTTTCTATGTGAAGTTCAATTCAGATTCAGGAAAAGCAAGGGTAGGTACAAGAGAAGAATATTGGGCCTTAGGTTTCTCATAGGGAATAAAGAATGGAGAAAGGCAACATTGTCTCCCCTAATTTTTAATGTTTACATTGAGAAAGCCATCAATGAATAGAAGAGAATGCGTCAGGAGTGAATATCAAAGGGGAAAAAATAAGCATGCTGCCATTCACTGATGAAATATCACTCATAGCAAGGGCAGAGAGGGATTTAAAGAAGATTTTTAGTAACCATGGAAAGGACAATGGTCAGATATTAGCAGATGATCAGTAAGAAAAAAGTTAAGATATTGGTATTCCTCAGGAGAGAAGAGGAAAATATCAATGTTAAAATAGGAAAACTTAAACATGAGGAGGTGAAAGAGTACCTGAGAAGCTGAGTAACTAACGATGGACCAAGCAAGAAAGAAATAGTCAGTAGAATAGCTCAGGTGAAGAGGACATTCTACTAAAAGAAGAATCTACTTACCTACAGCTGGAAATGCAAGCTTAGAAGTAAGGAAACAATTCATCAGAACCTATCTCTCGAGCTTGTTTCTTTATTGCAGTTAGGCATGGACAATGGCAACAGCAGAGAAATCATGGGTGGAAACATTCAAAACGTGGCGCTACAGAAGAATGATGAAGATTAAATTAATTGACCGAGTGAGTAATGAGGAGGTCCTCAGAAGAGTGGGGAATAAGATAAGTCTAATGAAAACCCTAAGAAGACAGGGTAACTTAAGTGGCAATATCATGAGATATGATGACCTGATGAAGACAAGAGTAGAAGGACAAGTGAACGGGATGAATGGCAAAGGAAGGCCTCATATGAGATAGGAGAAAGGCCTCATATGTGAAATAGGAGAAGTATATAAATATGAAGAGATTAACTAATAGGAGAATGGAATGGAGAGCTGTATCATAACAACCTCAGGATTGTTGACTGACGATGATGATGTGAGATATTTACTTACAGGTTGTGTTGAAGGGTAAAGTTGTTGAAGGATGTGGAATATCCTTATATGTCCTATGAAATGACCTTTACAATTTTTACAGGTGTCCCTACTAATTGCTGTAAAAGGGTTACTGGCTATTCACTGCTTTTTGCTGGCTAAGCATCATTGACATCACAAGCTGAGATTTCCATATCTTGGCCCTAGACATTTTTGTCATCTGTCATCACATCTTTTATTTTGTTACCTGAGGAATATTGTGTTTGTAACATTCTTCCCGAGCTTAGTGAAATAGTTGCAGTGAAGTTTTTCTTTCACTAAATACTTCACTCAATAGTGAAGCATTTAGTGAAATAGTCGCAGTGTTTGCGTACATTTAATGTTTTATGTGGATATGCTGAGTGCTTTTGATTTTTATCATGTAGTAAAGAAAATGCCACTGCCACACACTCTCACGGTGGCATGCATTGTATCGCATAGATAAAATCATTTGTTATAATCCATGGCAGAAGGCTCCACTTGAGAGCTTTAAAAAATTGGGTTACTAAAAATAAGGATCAAAACTTTTTGTTAGCCCCTTAAGATCTCAGTAGAAAAACTGCAGGAGAATTTTATAAGAAAATTTTAGTGGAGGCATCTCTGATTTCTTTTCTTTAATCATTACAGATAGCAATACCAAGGTTCTAATTGAGATGGTAGATGGTCTGCTAAAGAAAAGGTTTGATGGCTGGAATTAACATGTGTAGGCACTTCCCAATTCTGAGAGGATGGGTAAATAAAAGTTAATTGTCAAATCAAGGAATTGCAACTTCTCCAAATTCAGGCCATTTACTGTGGTATTTTTTAGTGGTTCCCAGAAGTTTTCCAAAAAATATATGTGTATTTAATCTAATACCCTTTAGATCATCACTGTCAGTGTTGACTGATTTAATGCAGGCTATTTAAAATTTTAATTTTTCACCATATTTTTTACACGTAACAAGCATGTGTTTATTCCAAGAGGGAGGGAACTGGCAGTGTTGCAAGAGACCAGGCTTGAAGGTTAAGATGACTCTCAAGACTTAACTTAAGTCTTGAGAGTCATTGTATACTATCCTTGCACAGAAGTAGAGACAGGAGTAGTACAGAAGACTAGGAAGAAGACTGTAACAGCTAAGATAGGGGCATGGGGAATGCTACAATAATATTTACATAAGGAAAGTTATAAAATATTTAACAGCAGATGAAGAAAGTCCAAATTCGTGAGGAATGTCTCAGGTGGGATGAAAGAATGGAGACTTTCTAGTGATGAAATTAGTAGCAGAGGAAAGGAAGAGTTAAAGGGAGTTGACTATAATATTGGTGCAAAATTTCATACGAGAGTATTTAATATGGAATATTTAACACAATGTTTAAGAGGTAAAAAATTGAAGTAACAAATATGCAGTGGGAATAATATTTTCAGAAATAAAAGTTTTCATGGGAAACTTAGCTGTTTTTAAGAACCTATCGTTGGAGTAGATGTTATTAATGAATAAGGCAAGGTTTTGGGTGACCTCTTCAGTTGTATCATCTTGAACATTTCACCAGTGTGGAGGACACCTCACTACCTAACTTATTCATCTAAATACCACAAAAACCTTCAATAGATGATATCTATGTCCATCATGAAGAAATAATAAGGTGCATTCTTGGGAGCAAATTTTTAATTGTTCTCGGTAATTGGAATACGATGGCCAGTAAATGGACACATTTTTTCTTCTGTAGCAATCCATAGATTGTATTGTAGCAGTTGTTTTCTTTCTCTATTTTCCTCATCTAGTGCAAGTTTCTTGAACTCCTGGTAGGAATGGCAGCCTACTTCCTCTACAGTTTACTCAATATATTCCTTCATCATTTTTCCTATATCATAACTAAGAGTCACCATGTCTTAAGATGTGGGCGAACAATGACTCTCATGATTTATTCTCTTTGTATCCCTCAGACCCCTGAACCCACACATGATATCTTGAGCATTCTCCCATACCACCACACAAAGGTCTCTATTCTCTCCATTGGTCTCTCTTTTTTTATTGAAACTAAGAGGTCATGTCATGTTTCATTAAGTAACAAGCTCCATTCTAAGGTCTTGAGTAAGTTTATCCTTAGACCTAGCTTGATGATGGACAATTATATTGGTCATATTTACTGTTTGATGGCAGAAAGGGATAAAGATTTTAATTGTAGATATTAATGGGGGTACAGCTGGTAGTCCAATAATCTGAAATTATTGGATATGCTTGCGAGTAAATTTTAATTGCATGATTCAATCCATATAAGTGAGGGTATGGACAGTTTCAATAAAAAGTGCCTTAGAATGCAGAAAGAAATGTCTTGAACCAAATTTAGGGAATTATCGGGCTCATCACAATTTTTTCATCCCAGAGTTTTGGATATAAACAGGTTGTGAAGGATGTAAAAGAGAGAAATTATGTTGATATGAAGAGGGTTTGCTGATAGAACAATTGAGTGGAGGGCTGCGTCAAACCATTCCTAGGATTGTTGACCGATGATGATGAAAAATGTTTTATATCAGTCATGAAAATAATTAAACTCTATGTCATTCTTCAATTGTTCCCTGCACAAGGCTTCAATTTTGTTTTGTTATGACATAGGTTCTGAAACTTTAGCTTTTTTTGTGAATGTGCAATTTTTCAACCTGTAAGGATAATTAGGCTGGTTAAAATATGTAACATAGATACTGGAGAAGTATTTTTGCTGTTTTTTTTATTTATTTGATTTGATATAATACAAGATAGAATGATGAAGATTAAATGGATCAACTGAGTAAGTAACGAGGAAGTCCTAAGAAGAGTGGGAGAAAAGAGAAGTCTTCTGAATACCCTGAGAAGAAGACGGAACAACTTAATCGGCCACATCATGAGATATGATGGCCTGATGAAGACAATCGTCGAGGGACAAGTGGAAGAGAAGAATGGCAAAGGAAGGCCTCGTGTGAGATATATGGAACAAGTGATGAAGGATGTGAAAGAGAAGAAATGCATAAATATGAAGAGATTAGCCGATAGAAGGACTCAGTGGAGAGCTGCATCAAACCAATCTGAGGATTGATGACCAATGATGATGACAAGATAGTTCATCCTATATTTACAAGATTGACTGGATAAAAAGGAAATTATTCGTAAGTATAATATCTTTTAGGCTTTGTGTCAAATTCACCAGGAAAGGTAATACATGGTATCTGTGCCAAAATGGTGTGCCAAGGTCCTGCTGCTCCTTTGTAGTGGAAGTCTTGGGTTCTAGGTGCTCCAACGGCTAAGGTCATATCACACCTTTTTAGGATCCTAATCCCAGGACAGTCACAACATCCATGCCCTGGGTGAGATTCAAATCTGTAACCTTTTAGATTGCTAGAGATGGGCATTTATGAACTGGCCACCACTGCTGCCTGTGGTCACTTTTCGATGAAAGAGGCATAGTAATATATCTAATGCCCCAATGTTTAGACTTCTTGTCCACTACTTACAGAGGGAAAAATATTTTTGGGCTATGTCTATTCCTCAAATTGTTTTTCTGTCGGTTTGAATATTCAGGCCAGATATGTGAATGTTAGCTAATGACTGTGTCACAGCATGGAATTTCATAAGATTCTGGCTGTCATGGTGGCAGAAACTGAATGGAAATTGGGGATTGGATTGATGTGGTGGCTAGAGTATTGGCTTCCCATTCTGAGGGCCCGGGGTTCGAATCTTGGAACTGGTGGTTTTTTCATCAGTAATTGTCTGTACTTGAGTGCTTTTTGGAGTATATTTGAGTTCAGTACTCTGTCCATTAAATGGGATGTTAAGCGACAGTCCCCTTGGTGCCTTTTCTTAAGAGCAGACTAATGCCAATGCTGGGTTTCTCTCCACCCTTCCTCCATTCCCTGAAAAATCCTACCTCTGCCCAGTTACACACCTATCCTCTCTGGTCCAAATGAAATCAGAGGTCAGTCATCTACCCCAATATCTTCAACATGAATGGAATTAGAGCATGTTGTTTTCTTTAATGGTAAAACTATTTTTTTAATGAGAATTTTTAAATCTGAAAAATATTTTGTGTGCCATGTACATATGCATGAGGCAGTGGATGAAGCAGATTTTAAGGGCTAAGAATATTTTCAAAGATGCAATAGAGGGAAGAATGCTGGGTAGGCAGGATAGAAGGAGGAGAAGAACTGGTAATTTGGTTAGAATAATGGTAGGAAGGAAATATATGGAACTAAAGAATGACATCATTTGATATAAAGGAGGCATGGGAAGAATTGTAATCTATGAAAACTTGATTTATGGTAGAATAAATAATAATGATAATAACCATGAATATAATTTAAAAGATACACAATATTACTAAATGCATGGTTACTTTATAGCCATGAGAAAAAGTTCTCATCTTCATGTTAGAATTCATAGAACGCAAACTGGCTGCAAAAACTTAAACGGTGTCACCCTCTGAAATTGCACAATAGCAAGAATCTTGCTATTCATATTAGAACCTGTGAAGCTATAAACTAACTTAAAATGACCAAAATGAAGACATTATTCTGTAGTCCACACAGTTTTAGGTCTTAATTGCCAGTAAGGAGTGCAGTTACAAGGTGCATTTGTTACCTAGTTGTCATAAATGGCAGTTGCCTCCAGTATAGAACATCATTTACTGTAGATGCTGTGTACAAACTGAGATCACCATGGATATTTTCTTTTGACATCATTAGCCAGTAGCAGATGAGTTCTGGTTATAGTAGCCAGGATGATTGCATGCTGGCCTGGCAATGGAAAGGTTGTGTTTACAAAGTTTGATCTGTCTTTCCAATCCTGCAATTATGCAGGTGCCATCGTGAGAGTGTAAGAAATACTGCATGAATTACCAAACTCATCCAGATTTGTGTAGTTGCATAATCAAGAATGTTAATGAGGGTGTTGTTCATCTGCATTCTAATAAATCATGCATTGATGCATTTTACTGGCAAGATTTCTCAAGTGATTTCATAATTCCGGTTCCTCAGAATATTATGGAAGAAGATTATATATTAAAATATGTTATTATTCAGCTTGGCATATTCCATTTGTAATCATGCTGGGTAGAAAATAATAAAAACGTTTTTCCCTATTGGCCAAGATTTCTAAATTCCTCCCTCTCTTTGGACTGTTTTGCAATGAAAAATCTCAATATATGTATAAATTCTGATTTGAAGAAGTAAAAAATAGTTTATCGTTAGAGATGGGCATTGGAAATCACATTGCTAAAATGTGAATCATACTTCTGAAAATATTAGCAATTATATTTGAATGAGTATCCTTTGCAATGAGCTGGTCAGTCAGCACCAAGTAATTTTTCTCATTGATTTTTATCTTTTTTGGGACAAGTTGGCTCCATATGGAGAGATGTATATCTTCAATGTTAACCTGGCAGTACATCAGTAAAGACTTAGTTTCTGGTGGTGGGTATTTTAGGATAGTTTGTGAATTATGGCAGAAGAAAATAAATGCCTTTCCTCACAGTAAAAATCCCTCCTCATAGCACAGAACAATACAGAGTTTAGAGCGATTGTACAGGCAGATTCTACTTTTAGTGAGTGATGACAGAAAACAGTTACGATTAAAATATTTATACTTCCTTCACCTCAGAGTCATATTTGGCATGGAAATGCAGTAAATGAAGAGATCATGAACAAAATCTGACTTAAGTTTGTGGTCATAACTTCATGTTTTGGAGGGTGCAAATTGGTAATGATTAATGACATAACTATGCAACCTACAGAATAATTTTTACTGTGCTGAGCAGGGATCTAATCATGCCATCAATTTTAAGATGAAGTAGAAACACATCAAGAGTACATGATGACTGGTGACTATTAAGAGATGAGAACAATTAGCATTCAGAAGGAGGAGAAGAGAAAAGATTGAGATGAAGAAAAAGGATAAAAAATATATCATGTAAAGCACTCTCTCAAATATTACAAAAAGGTGCCAAACATTTAAGACCTTATTATGGCTGATCGTGAACCAAAAATAAAAAGGTTTTCTTAAATATTACAAAAGGGTGCCAAATACTTCAACCCTTATTATGGCTGACTGTGAACAAAAAATAAAAACGTTTTTCTATTGGCCAAGATTTCTAAATTCCTCCCTCTCTTTGGACTGTTTTGCAATGAAAAATCTCATTATATGCATAAATTCTGAGTTGAAGAAGTAAAAAATAGTTTATCGTTAGAGATGGGCATTGGAAATCACATTGCAAATCATTTGTAATTAGTTAGGAGGAGCTAGCTGCATTTTTGAAATAGGCTCTGAGAGGAATCAATGGGGCTGCTCACCCTTGGATTCTTGATGAACCATGACATTCATTTAACTTTTATATCCTATTAGTGCCCTATATGTCATTTATCATTTCCAAAACAAAGGACGGATAATTTTTTTAGCAAATAAATTGTGCCTATCTCTAGCGATTATTTTTCGTGGGTTTGGTACCCATGAAACACCATTAGGGATACTTGGAAGGAGTAATTACACTAATCAGAAGTAGGACTGTATGGAACCCCTACATAGCCATTTGGTCTTTGGTCTGGCCATGAATTAGGTGATAGTGCAGATAATTATTAAGTCTATGAAAATTATGGTGAGAAAAATATTTACCTGTCTTTAAATTAGTATTTGGTTTTCTCAAGTATATTTACCATCATTTATTTTCTTGCTTTCAAAGTTCAGGAAATACATTAAGATTTTCATAATCCCACACAATCCCACACAAAAATTTAAGTTGTCAAAACAAATAGTTTGGCATCGTGTATTATATAGTAGGTATTAATGTAACCAATGAAAACCACCAAACAAAGATAATTGCTATATTCCTTTGAAGCCATATGGTAGTTGCAAAGGAAGAGGAGGGCATGATTCAGTTTATTCAAAACTCCTCCTCAGCTAAATAAATTGCACATACATTTTCAAATTGGGTAGCTGGAGTAGTTGTTCAAAGAAATGTACATCATTCATGTAAGTTCCAGTTGTTGGATGTTATCTGGAGAGGTGACTGACAACTATGGTAATGTCCTCAATTTAGTGTCAACTATAGTTTGGGAAGAGGTATAAATTTTTCGGGTGTGAAAGAAGGATTAAGAGAAACCTGGCATTGGCATCAGTGTGCTCTAAATGAAAGATGCCAAGGGGGCCATCGTTTAATGCCCCATGTGATAGATGGAGATGGAGACCTGGGGTATTCTGAATAATTTATTGACTGTGTTATTAGCCAAAATAGAGATTCTGGTCACTTTTTGGCCCATAGTTTGTCATTGCTTTGGCTTGTAGAATTATAATGGTCCCTAAGTCATTCAGAATAGCAGCTCTGATCCCTTTCCTTTAAGTTCAACATTCTCTGCTGGTCACTTGTAAAAACCATTGGATTTTATTTGTAGTAGGTACATTTGAAGGCCTTGACTATGAATGAATTTAGTACATGGCAACATTACTTTGAATTGACAAGCAATGGAATCAATACCATTTCGTAGTTTGGTTTAAAGGCCTTCTGATTCCTTCCAAAGAATGTGAAGGACACTCTTATTTACTTCCATGTATTAATCATGGTAGGGAGTTTTAATACATCAAAGGGCTGCAGGTTGACTTATGATAAAGATCCGCATTAGGTAGTTGTATATAGAGGTAATCTTTGTAGAGATTACAATGGCAAATACCACACAATTTAAAAAAAACTGATTTGGCAGCTAGTTTTACAGCAAATGAAACAGAGTCTGAATATTTTTTAGTGACCAATCATCTTCTGAATTTGGTCACTCAAAGCAAATTTTTTAAGTAATTGACAAACCTACCCTATATACTTAGCTAAAAATTGTAAATTTCATTGTTTATTATTTTGGGAGGCTATAAACAACTATGGGGAGTAGTTGGTAAATTAAATTTTGGTAAATAGGTAGGTATTCAAGAAGAGTTACAATTATTCCGGAGAAAAAGGTAAAGTGGGGAGAAATCTGACATTATTGGCTATAGCATGCTCATTATGGAAGATGAAAATCCTTGGTTTTTCAACTTCAATGGGTAGAATTCTACTCTCAAAGTCCTATCTCCGAAATACTCAACTAGGGTCTAGAATACCACTGAAATATCTGCCAGTTTTAGGATTTGGGCCTGGACCTTCAAATTGGAAAACATCCTCTCTTGCCACCTCACGAACGTGATGCCCATGTGACATTATGATTGATGCAGATTTCTTCAGGCTTCAGAGTAAAATCATAATCGTGTCAGTTGAATCTTAGCATGTAGTCATATGCTACTTAATTGTCATACAATTGCTTTTATTTTATTGGGATTACTACCAATGCATTTGAAATAAAAATTATTTCCCCAGTAGAGAATTTTCTATCAGAATCATCTCATTTTCCTAAATTTTTATTCTTAATATTTGCTATAGTCTTTGATGTTCTTCATTGTGACAATTAAAATGCAAAGTTTGGTGTTGTGAAGCTTTAGAATTTGAGAGCAGTTTTTACTTTACTGCTGTCATTATGCATTTACCCTTAAAGCTATTTTATATGTGTTCCACCACCATCAACAGTTTCATTGTCATTTTCATTTTGATAGTTTTGTGCGGGGAAGTATACCCCTGCATTATTGCACTGAAGGGATCTGACAAACCCCTCAGTTACGGAAAGGATATTTTAACATCAATAATGACATTATAAAATCAAAGCCTTCATTATGAGCTCTTCTCTTTCGCATTTCCTTATAATCTGACAAGCAAGACATGGTCTCGAATTGCCTTTTATTTATTATCCTTTGTTTTCTTTGCTCGCTTGGCTTTATGATTATGAATTGTATTGGTAGTGCCGCACGATTATTTTGCACGGATGCAGAATCATTTGATGTGGTTCCCATCCCAACTCCTCAGTAATGCCATTACAATTAAAAGATGATTGAAGCAGTAGTAGTAATCAGGGGAGACGACCTATGGTTAATGCCATTTCTATCCTTTTATGATAGTTGGGTGAGTATTTGGCAAGAATATTTCAGGAGTGGAGTAAGAGCAGTAATAAGTCTGGCATTGGAATCAGCATGCTCTTGTGGGAAAGTTTTTAAGGTCTATGGTCATCTTATGGATTCAGAGTACTGAAATTGAAAATCCCCAGGAGCTGATAGCTGATGTTCATAATTGCTAATGTATGACATTCTATGGCATGGCTATAGAGCTAGGTTTGTTTCAATCATCTGTATTGGACAATCTATGAGAAACATATGGCTGTAGGGAAACAATTTGCAGCACTTGAAATCACATAAATAGCAGCAAATGTTTTCAGCTCTTGATGCTTGTTGACTGCAAAAAGGATGAAAAAGAAATTTCTAGAGTAAGAATGAAATATTAAAGAATCATAATCTTTAAATGGCCACAAATGCTTGAAAACCAAATAAATACAGCGTCATCATATTTTCATGAATAGGTCTTGTTTACTTCTGATGTTAAAAGGAAGAAAGCAACATTGATTAGGTGCAGAAAACACTTGGTTATTTTATGAGATTTAGTGCAAGTATTTATTTTTTCCAAAATTTGTCTAATACAGAAAATATAAATAGGAAAAAAACATATGGATGACTTTATAATGAAATTAAATAATGATTGAACATTGAGAGACATCCTGGAAAAGTGCTGAGTTTAACTTTCTGTTGACCAAAATATAAGCAGCATGCAAATTGCAATCCTGGGTCAAATACTCATGAGGCATTTAGTTTTGGTTCTTCATTTGTAATCTACAGACTTCATTAAGGAATTCTCAATGTGAAGAAAATTGTAATTTTCAACCTGAATTTATTGACGTACTACACTGTTTTGGCTTGCTAACCCATTATCAGGTTTTGTAGCTAGTCAAAATATGTAGTGTGACTTATAAAATTCACACAGAAAAGTGTAATCTTCTTCATATTGGGTATGACTACCTTTCACTACTTCTCACTGTACACCTTTTACTTCATGAAAAAGGATGTTGAATACCTATGGCAATGTAGTGTGGGACTATGCATTGCCAAATTAATATTTGTGTACTGTTAGTATAGAATGTGGTAGCAAATTGGGTAGAGTATTATTCAGTGCATTCTGGAGGCACATGGTTCATATCCGGGAGATACCTTGGGACATACGCAGACAAACCAAAGCTTTGTTATTTTCTAGGTATGATATCTTTTTGGGAATTGCAGGTAGAAAAGTAAAAGCGACTGGCAAGAATGAAAAAAAAACTCCCCTCCTACCTCAATGTGTGGATTTCACATGCTGTTGGACTTGTATTTCTTTAGCTCTACTGTCACCAAGATCCTAGCATTGAACCCTGGCATTTGACATTTCTTTATTTATCCTGGGCTAGATGAGGCTGTATGGCCCCCTCTTCCCCTAGCCCAGATAAAATAACCCTCATCCCCTGATAACCCCTCGTTAGTCACAAATGACCAATCTAATTATCTTGCTCAATATTGTGCAATGTTATAGTGTAATTGGGGGAGGAAATGTGTTTAAGTGAAAAAAATTCACCAGCATAAAAATTACTTTTAGCTTCTGGTAAGGATATTTTTTTAAAATATACACAATATTTATGTATCCAAAAAATATCTATATAGGTACCTAAAAATTTTGTTCCCATTTCAAAACTTCATATCTGTTTTATTCTTAATTTCAATGGACTGTTCAGACTAAGTGATGTTTGACTGAGTAAAGTTTCGCAGACTAATGATTAATCTGCAGAAATTGTTCTATCCGCATTCACCCATGTTCTGCATTAAAATGCCATGTTATTTGCATAAATGAATGCATATTTCATAAATAAGTGTGCTTTGCCGTATTTATTTAGCCATGTTAGTTTTTTATGAAATATTTGGTACAAGCTGTGGGCGCTCTTCTTTCCAGCTTATTTTAAAATTATTTGTAATACAATGAAATGGAAATAATTCTTTTAATGAAGAAAAATAGAATATATTCTAGCAGCTAATCTAAAGTAAAGAGTTCAATGCCATTGGCATGAGGGAAAAGAGAAAAATGTAAAAACTAATGTTTGGTTTTGGGTACTCTTTGGGTGATACATCGGCAAATGAAAAGATATGCAATGAAGGTATGCCCAAATCGGCTATATAAAATCACACTCATGATCAATGAAAGTGAAAAGAATGGTGCTGATGCAAGACGCTTGTGGAGTATCAATAGGTGGGGAGGGTGAGGTGATTATTTAATGGGAACAGGTGCGCTGTGAGGTTTACTACTATACCTCGTAAATTATTATTGGTAATACTCATGAGTGTAAGAGAGAAAATTAAAAGTGGCATACATAATTTTGTGCTAGAGATGTGTGATAAAGAATCAGAACTCAGGCATCCCATATGGTATACAGATAATATAGAATGTCGATAATTTTGCTTATGGTCTATATTGGTCGATATTTCGAATTTTGGTCCAAATCGGTCTATATTTTGGGGCAGGGTCTATATTTTGGCCAAAGATAAGCTACAATTTACACCGAAGCAGCCGGGACAGCAGTGCGAAGTTTGAATATGTGCGCCGCGGCCAGGCGCTGCTGCTTTGTTCGTCTGCTTTATCTGGCTCCAGCGGTGTAGCTGAGGTGCTCAGCACTTGTCTCTGCTAGAGTACTATATTACCCTATTAAGGTCCTCTAGTCTCTGCCTGGCAGCTGCTGAAAGTAGACGATGTTGACGTAGTGGAGAAGACTAAAGTGGAATTGAAGAGGCTTCAAGATCTTGCTTACCCTGCTGTTGATATTCAATCCTTTTGGCTGCAGGCACAGAGACACATCGTCGCTGCCATTTATCACATTCTTGCCGATTCTGCACCAAAGAACAAGGGTATTATAAAAGCTTTGCGCTGCCTCCAACCAGGTGAGCGGACAATGAGCCGCAGTACCTAAGGCTTCTGTTTGCAGATTGGCAAAAGTACTGGCGATTGAGATTGACCTCGACGCCTTGCGGGACGAGTGGACCATACTCGGCACCGAGAGTTACTCATCTTTCCCCAGCAACTCTTCTGAAATACCCGTGGACGAATATTGGGAAAGTATTGTTGGCTGAGGCCAACGTCCTGAAAAACAAGCCAACCGCGAAAGTGGTGAAGGCAACTCTGTCCCTAAGTCACGGTAATGCTTAAATTGAACGTGATTTTTCTATGTCCAATACCTGACCGCACCTAAGGCTCGCATGCAAGAAAAGTCACTAAACGCAGCTATGATAGTCAGAAGTGCCACGAAGGTGTATGGAGGTCCGGAGGCCTTCCCCATCGTCCAGAATCTTCTTAGATTACACCAAAATGCTGATCGCAGTTATTCCTTCTATCTCGAGGGAGAAAGAAAGAAAGAAGAATGAAGAAGAAAATAAGAGACAAGAACAGGCTCAGGCAGGAATGGAAGCTAGAGAGGAAGCATGCTGAAAGTTAGACAGAGCAAAAAAGAAGATTGTTGAGGAGGAAGAGCAAGTGCTACAGTTGGCGGATGTCTTCAAGAGCAAGAAATCCATTGCTGCTACTCTTCGCAGTGACGCCATTAAACGCTTGTCAAAAGCATTGAAGGGCCAAAATTTAACTGAAATCATGGCATCGCAAGCCATTCTGGAGACTGCCGATAAACTATTGGAAGAAGCGGAAGAGAAAAATAAAGAGGCCGAAACTTTACGGATTTCCGTCGACATTAGAAAAACCAAAGTCATCCACTAGCTGGAATCTGCAGCCAAAAAAAGCCGGACTGATGAGTAAAGATTTCTCATCTTGTCTTTTATTCAACTCTATGAATAACATTGTTCATATTTCCAACTGCCCTGTTTCTTTCAATTTTTCCGGTACTCTAAACTCTACCACACAAACCAAACAGCTTTTAAGAATAAAATGCATAATTTTGCCTAATAATGCAGATTTTGACTGATTTACCTTGATTTTCATGCATATTATGAGTCTGTTTTGGTCTATATTTTCACAAACTTGGGTCTATAAAGTCTATATTTTTTTTGTCCTGAGCCTATGGGATGCCTGATCAGAACTAGTGCACGATGCATGCCTCACTGTGCATTCGAGCGTGCATTGGATGGCAAACCTCACGTAAAATGATGTAGGGTATAGGGAAACCAAAACAGCGAAAGTGGACGGGACGGGAGAAGAGGTAGGAGGATGACCTGTAACAGCGTCGGCAAAGTGACTTTCGGATCCGAATTCGAATCAATTCGAATTGACATTATTGCTAATCAGCCACGTCTTGACGGTCTGATGAAGACCGTCGTGGAGGGAAAAATGAGCGGGAAGGATAGGAAAGGAAGGTCTTGTGTGAAATTCATGGAACAAATAAGGAAGGATACCACAGTGAGCACTTATGTAAAAATGAAGAGATTAGAGAATTAAGTGGAGATCTACGTGAAACCAGTCTTAGGATCGATTACCTATAACTATGATTTACACAATGTGAGTATATGGCTAAAGTTGTGGGTATGACTTCATGCAATAAAAACTGGATACCACGAAGTTTTCTTAAAGAGTAGGCTGGAGGGATGCCGGAATTCTCTACAAATTTCCTCATTTACCTTTACAATCATATATGCATCCCGCAACACATCGGAAAAAATGGCTTGAAGACTCTGTCACCGCCTTGAACTAGAGATGATTTTGTCAAAGAATTCGAATACAACTACGTGAAAGAAATAGCTACAACCGTTACAATGGCAATGATAGTGGAGACGTCAATGACAGCGAGCAAATGCAATGACATAAGATAAGTGCGAAAAGTTACGAAATGTGGTGAGATACATGTATAAATAATCAAATAAAGGTAATATGTAATGAATATTTCAAATGAAAATGTAAGTAGTTGAATAGAATACTATGTTTCGTGAGTGAAGTAAGTAATAAATGATATTTGTTTCAGAAGGTAAGGATAGTTCATGGCCACCTCTCAACGATGGTGATGAAAAATGGAATCGACAATTTAACATCGCAGTTCTTACGGCAGGAAAATAAGTGAACGGATACCATTCCGTAGGAAGGAATGACATTTGTTTAAAGTTGAATCGAGCGGATAGCGTCGCTGAGACAAACCAAAGGTAAGGTAGCTAAGTTAGCAGCTAATTTAATGTCATTGAGAATGAAATTTGATGGCTATATCTGAATCTTAAAACTATAAGCACGTAACTTTGAGGTTAAATAAATTGCAAAACCTAGTCTAGAGACTTGTGGCCATCAATTGCTTACTTGGATGGAAGTAAACAAATGACGGAGAGTTTTTCGGAAAATGCTTATTAATACCTATTGATAACTTGATTTACAACGATCGGGCGCTTTTAAATGGGTGTTAGTGTGGTTAAAACGAAAAAAAATGGATCATCCAGGCTCTACTGCTTTGCGCTGGGATTCCGAGAATCATTCTGGAAACGAATTAAGCGGTGAATTTCGGATGCTTGTTTTGGCGGCTGGGAAGGTTCCGCAATGACGCCCAGATGGCGCGAGCAGCCACTTCCTTCGAGTCAAATAACTTGAAAGAAACTAAAAAGAATCGAGCCTCTTTCCCTTTGCGCGAATGCAGAACTCAGCCTCTTTGCGGGAAGGAAGAGGTGTGTGGTCATGATATGCGTCATCTCAAATGGGAAATATCTGGAACGAAGTTTTAAATGACCTGTAAAGAACGAAGAGGTTTTGCCGGCCGCGGTAGGCAGGTCAGCGTGCCAGGTGGGGAACCCAAACATGCGATACGCATGTACCTACCTACGTGATATAATAATACAACACTACTCAATTAGAGATAACTATTCAAATCACGTGGATATTAATTAACATCACTAGGCAGTCTATATAAAGTTAACCTTTTACACAATATGCTAGGGGATATTCAAGAGAAACCACTGGCATGCGTTGCACTCTTAACTGCTCATGCAGACGTGCAAAAGAGGGAAAAATCCGCATTACCTATCCACATCATCTCCATGGCTACTTTATTTAATCTATATTAATTGGTTTGAATGCAGTCTGTGCAATCGTATTATCAATTCAAGGGAAGGTCTTTCTATCAAGGCTTAATTGAGGGACAAATCTTTCTGTTGTTATGATTACGAATTGCTCCAGAGAAGAACGACTATTTGAATCAATCAGTAATGTAGTTTGCCTAATTTTATTTGAGTGAGGGATGGAATGAGACTGCACCATATCACCTATTTAGTTGGAGGACCAAACAACAAATTATTCTACACACGTAGAGCGCGTGATACGTTGGTCCTCTATGGAATTCGAGCGTTATCCCTAGAGTATTCACACAGAACGTATTCATATATTTGTTAGGGTTGTTGTGTAAAAAGCGCATTTTATTCCCCCCTCTATGTTGCTAGATTTATATATCAGACTTCGCATAGATATCTTGAATGCCGCAGAAAGTACATTGGGTTCTCAGATGGAACAACCCCCATCCTCTTTGTTGGTTGAATTTACTTTTGTCGCCGGCTCATGAACATTATATTGAAATCGTATTCTTAAAATACGATGTATACGTCAATATAATGTCCCGCAAGCCACCGTGGAGACGTGTGGCATGGAGTGACTCAACAAAAAACTAAATATCAATGAGCAAACAATTTCATTTTGGTATCCACAGTATAAACTTGGATGTTAACTCATGGGAATTCACCAAAAAACGTGACGGCTTCACAGCCCCATTTCAATATCGACTGACAGTGTATATAGATGAAGAGCTTGGGTGTTAAAAATAAGGATAGGTTATGTGGGTTTTCAGCAATTGAAAGTAGGAGACAATTCATGTTAAAAGAATACACCACAAAGTACCTGGGGGTAGTAAACATGAGGGGGGTAGGAAATAATTGCTTTTTATATAATATTATTAAAGAGAAAAGAAATATTGATACTGTGAACAGTGATCGCATTCAACAACTCATATAAAATTATAAAAAAGCCAACTAGCGTTCAAATAAAAATCTATTAAAATCTTTAAGCATTTAGCCTGTCAGCATGTCACCTTTAGTTGAAGCAGGATTTACTAAGTGCTCACTGTATAACGAATTAATGGAAAAATACCCACATAAAAGTATGTAGCGATCCAGAAGACTGAGGATGGATGGAACACGAAAACAAATAGGATTTTAATTTGTTTGAGGGACACAAATTTCATCCAGATTCAAAGATATTATGCTGGATCAAAATGAAAGTAACGATAATAACGAAAATGAAGAAAGCGAATATGATTCCGCTATGTGTATGTAATTCAGATAGCAAGACCAAAACCATTGTTTAACTGGCGTTTAACTTATTTTTTCAAATGATTTCCATGTGTAAAAATGATATTACTTTGGTATAATGTAATCATAAAAATTATTTAAAAAGTGTTATAAACATTATGAAAATTGTACAGGCTTCTTTTTTATTGATATTTATTCTCGATATACTAACTTAATCATCATCATCGGTCAACAATACTAGGATTGGTTTGTCGCAGCCCTCCACTCGATTCTTCTATAGGCCAATCTCTTCATTTTAACGTAATTCCTCTCTTTCACATCCTTCACGACCTATTCCATGTATCTCATACGAGGCCTTCCTTTGCCGCTCTTCCCGTTCGCTTTTCCCTCGACGATTGTCTTGATCAAGCTATCATGTCTTAAGGTATGTCCAATTAAGTTTTAGCTTCTTTTTAGAGTTTTCAGCTGAATTCTCTTTCCTCCCACTCTCTTTGACTTCTTCGTTTGTCACTCGGTCGATCCATTTTATCTTCAGCATTCTTCGGGAGTACCACATTTCGAATGCTTCCACCCTTTTCTTCTCCGCTGCTGTCATCGTCCATGACTCACTGCCGGTAAGAAACATGTTACAGATGTACGTTCTGATGAATTTTTTCCTTACTTCTACGCTTGTATTTCCAGCTGCAAGTAGATTTTTCTTTTGATAGTATGCCCTCTTTGCATGAGCTAATCTTCTGGCTATTTCTTCATCTCTTCCAATTTTTGTTTTCCTAGTTTGACTTTGGTTTTGGCCTCTTCTCGCTTGATGCACACCATCATCTTAAACTTCTTTTTATTGATCTTCAGCTGATATCTGGCCATTGTCCTTTCCTTGGTTACTAGAATCTTGTTCAGATCCCTCTCTGTCTCTGCTATGAGTGCTATGTCATCAGCGAGTCGCAGCATGCTAATGTTTTCTCCGTGGACATTCACTCCAGAACACTTCTCCTTGACTTCATTGATGGCTCTCTCGATGCAAACGCCAAAATTGCGGGAGAAAGTGCACAGCCTTCTGCATCTACATCTACATAATACCCTGCAAGCCACCACAAGGGTGTGTGGCAGGGGGTGATTGCTCACCAAACATGCACTACATATCATGCATAAAAAAGGAATAGTATTAATATAGTAGTCAGAACTACACTATTTAAAAAAGATAGAAATTGCAAAGAAAACATGCAAAAACATTCTGTTAGTATGGTTAGCTTTAAGTACTCATACCAACATGCAGCTACCAATGCTATTCATTGCTACTCTCCGATAGGACATATTTACCGTTATTCGTATCTCTTATTGTGCGAGGGAAAAAGGACATTTTGAATCGGTCAGTTCGGCAATCAATTTCTCTAACTTTCTGATTATGGTCCAGTCTGCCATAGTAAGTTGGGGTTCGTATAATATTTTTAACATCATCACTGAAAATATTGCCTTGGAATTTGTGGAAGAGATTAAGTCTAAATTTCAACCTGCGATCTGACAATGATTCCCATTTCAATTCATTTAATAGACTGGTTACGCTAATATTATTATCGTATCGTCCCTTTACAAATCTTGCCGATCTTCGCTGCACACGTTCAAGTTCATTACTTAGACCGATTTCGTAGGGATCCCATACACTGGCAGCATATTCCAAATGAGGTCTAACAAGGGAAGAGCCTTGTCTCACTCCTTTTCTAATTCTTGCTTCGTCACAGCCGGGTCCAGATTTTAACACAGCTTCTTTGTTTTTATACATTTATACAAACTGTGGATAATTCTTCGGTCATTGTAGGACACTTCAATTCATTTCAGATTTCCAGGCATTGTATTCCAATCCACGTTGTCAACAGCCTTCTCTAGATCCACAAATGCAACGAACGTTGGTTTGTGCTTTTCTGTTCTCTTCTCTATGATTAGCCTACTGGCCAATATGTACTCTCTTGTACCTTCACTTTTCCTGAATCGGAATTGATCTTCATCCAGGAACTCCTCTGCTTTTCGTTCTATTATTCTGTGGATGATCCTTGTCAGTATCTTCGACGCATGTGTCGTCAGGCTTGTAGTCCTAAAATTTTTGCTTTTCTCCGCTCTCTTCTTTTAGGGAACAGGAATGATGATGTTTTTCACAAATTTTTTGGGTATTTCTCCTGTTGAGCTCATGTCGCCGATGGTTATTAAAGATGTGTTAATGCCTTCCTTCCTCAATTAATATTTACTCATATTCAAAAATGTGATTCAAAATGGATGCATGTATACATATATGAAAGCTAATTAAATACGTATTCGAATTTTTTATAGCGCCTGGGACACTAGGTTAAAAAGTATACATAAATTTCTTCTTCATTCCCTTGGATAAAGTGACCAGCAACGGCCACGAAACGTCAGGGTCACACCTGGTATAGAACGCGGGATACACCCGAAAAACAAAGATACGTCTATAATGACCCGCGAGAGTTTTAATCAAGAATTTCCATTATATCATAAAAAATACTGATAAAATATTTAAAACGTTTTTACTGTTTTTATGGCGTATGGTCTTTCATAACGGTTGAAAAAAATAGGTTAACTCATTAGCTTAACTTA
This sequence comes from Platycnemis pennipes, assembly GCA_933228895.1. Lineage (NCBI taxonomy): Eukaryota > Metazoa > Arthropoda > Insecta > Odonata > Platycnemididae > Platycnemis > Platycnemis pennipes. The sequence continues at coordinate 53,249,339 of OW121846.1, forward strand.
ATTGAGGTTTTTTCACGGTTTATCTCTCGCAAGCTGTTCATCGTTTCGCATATGCTTTTTGTGCTGCATAGTTAAAAAAACAACAGCACGGACATGTACGGACATCATTTAATGATGCATCATCTGAAAAATGGTCTCAGATGCGAGTGAATTGCTAATTGCACGTCGCTTAGTATATTTTGGTTTATAAATAAATGTCAGCCCCACTGACGTGTCCGTCTGTTTGCATACACTTTGCCTAGAAGAACACATGCTAAAGCACCGATATATATTCCTTATCATTAAATTTTCCAAAAATGTTCACCCTCTTTACCGCTATCTGTTGTTTTCCCCCACCTAGCTGTTCGTGTATTTGGCCTTGTCACGCCTTTTGGCAAAGAATCCTGTCATTTAGTCAGGGTCTAAATTCTTCCAATTTCAGATGCTTCCCACTCTACAAACTGTCTCCAGGTAGCTGTGATATACCCGTAATTTCAACTGTCGTATACTTTCAATTGTTGGAATACCAATTTTCGTATAAGTTTTTGAAGGCTCAGTCTGTTAAACAATATATTTCACATTCCGCGAAAAATTCAAAAGATATATTAAAATACATCTTACTCATGCGTTGTATTTTTAGAGTTTTATACTGATATGCCAGCCTGAAATTTTCATTATGTATCCTAATTATGTCTTTGTTAACTTGAATTCAATCTTCTCTACCTTATTGTGCGCGGAGAAAATGACATTTAAACCAGTTTCTCATACTATATATCTCTCTAATTCTATATTCAGTACCTAACCTACCAGAGTATACTGGGGATTTTAATATATTTGTTATATCTCTATTAGAGGTATCAGTGTCAAATTCTGCGTGATTTTTTGCATATAATTCTACGTACAAAAATATGATGATTTCTTACCTAATTCTTCTGACATTATAGCGCCTAGTAAAACCTATAATGACACCTTTTTTTAACCTAGCTGCCCGAGATGTCTCAACCCAGCTATCTACAAAGCTGTCAAATTTTTAAGGAAGTTGGAGGGTTGTTACAAATTGATTTGAGAGTATGCGGTGATGATTCAGGATCTTGTATTTCCGCTACTTATTCCATGAATTTAGAATGCCTCTTCTTCCCTGATCTCTAAGTTTTGTCGAGTATTCATAGGCATTATTAAATGAAAAACACTAGATATAATTTTGCATTGCAGCATGAAATGCGAATGATGATTGCTCTGTTGCACTTGGTAGGGGATGAGAATAATAGTTAAGTTGTGTTATTTAGGATAGGTGGGTGTACTGGAAGAGGTGGAATTATTAAGGGAAAGGAGGAAAGAAACGGTATTATTATTAGCCTACACACGATGCGAGGCGCTAAAAGGTAAAATGTATTGGATCGAATCTGACGGATTACTGAGTAGGTATATACTGTTTTTCACTCGTTATTTGAATAGGGACCAGTATTCCATTGAAAAATCTGCCACGCCTGGATTTGGAACCGTGGCCCTTGGGGAGGAAGGCCAATATTCTTACAACCGCACAAGCCAGTTCCGCTTGAGAATCGTCTTTCCAGAATATGTAGTGCATGAGTCATGCTTATATTTTTGACCTATGATTCCGTCGCTTTCCCATCTTTAAGGAAACACAATGGTGGTGGTAGTTTTCAGCATCGGTAAACAATCCGGAAATACGAGGGCACATGACGCAGCACCCACTTAAACGACTCCCATCCCTTAGTCAGGTGGATCGAATCCACGAAAATCATGGAATTGAATCCTCACGTGACGCTTAAACGGATTACATTGACGCTGACGGAATTGTTTACAGGAGACTGACGCGGAACGTTTGCACAGAATTTTTTTTCACCCAGGAATCTCGAGCGCGCAACCCTCGCAAACTTTTTTGAACAATATGAAGAAGAAGGGAAGAAGAGGAGGACGGAAAGGAACGGAGGGAGGGGAAAAGGGCTGCAAATCCATCAAGGGCCCCCGGGATGAAGGTTAAAAGATCGACCATGCGTAATAGCGTTGAATGGGGGGCTGGCGGTGAAATGGGACGGTAGGCGGTGCGGAGTCACAAAGAGACACAGCGCTGAATTGGGTGGGGGCTGGAGGGAGGGCAGGTGGTGGGGGCAGGGAGGCGGCAAGGCCCGAACAGTCCCGATTATTGTCTACCCCCCCTCCTCCGCTCGCCTTAGGGTTATGTCTCTATAGCCTGTCCGCGCAGCCTTTTTACCCCACCTAGGTCTCTGCCATTGCACCTTTCCCCAAGGGTGTCAGAGCCGTGGCAATGCCATCGCGACCGGTTTTACAGGACCCCAGTGAACCTCCGGCCTTCTGTGTCGCGGTCAACCGACCGTTGGTTTCTGTGGCGGCCTTGTCCCTCCCATGCCTCGTACCCGCCCCACTGGGCACCTCTCGCTCTCTCGGCCCCGGGCATTAATCTCTTTCGGGCATAACAGTGCTGAAATGAAAAACAAGGTGCTTCTACGGACGGTAGCCAAGGAGATTTCTTCACGTGGACATTGGTTGCATTCATATAAAGATAATGGAACATCTGTGTCGAGCGGGTCCGGACGAAAGGCAATTTTGCGTCGCTTTGCCTCTTCCAAGTGGACCCAATGAAGGGAAACGGGGTGGTTTATAAATATTTTCCCTAGAATTCAAGGGATAAAAGGGGCTCTCGCAAATATTGAAGGTTTATTACGGTACAATAGGATTTTTCGATCTCTTCACTTGTTTTTTGTGTGTACGAAAGAAGTGCAGGGAATTAATGAAAGTTGATGATGTGATCGTGGATTCCTAATAATATCGTGCATTCATAGATTCGTACTTGAAACTTAATCGATCAATGTTATGCAACTATTGCATTTAAATTCTCATTTTTGACTCATTGTTAAAACTCATTTTTGGATGACTGGATTTGAAAAAGTAGTCAAATTTGACTGAGAAAAATGAGTCGGGGAAAAAAGATCTATAGGATTCCAATTGATAGTTTTCGCATGCAGGATGAAATTTGAAATTTTCTTGCGTTCGAAGAATCAACTTTTGAAATGTCTTTTAATCAGCAGTTTTAATGAATTATTAAGTGCTATCAACATTTTCTCTCTCAGGATGTATAAAGATTAATGAAGGCGAATCTTTCAGTAAGTGAAATTCGACACCGATTCCGGTTTTGTTTTTCTTCGTTTTAAAAATCTTTTTTCTACTGGTTAATACAATCGTTCTTGTTTATATTGTAACATCTGCTTTCACTATACCAAGTGATCACTGGAAAAAATGTACTCTGTTCAATTCTCGTAGAATCTGAACCGAGCTTTACCGAGTCGGGTAAAGAGTTACCTTTATAAAGGGTTGGATGTGTGAAAATTAAGCATTGTGGACGGACATTAGCGCAGGATTCTCCTCTATGAATGGTAATTATTGGAAACCGATGCACAAGCTGTACGTAACATAACTGTACTTCAATGTACAAATGTTTAATATAAGTTCGGGGAACGAGACAGAGAACAGCAAGTGTGCCGTGCAGTTGACTAGGGGTAAAATAGAAAGAGTTGATGAAATGTAGGGAATCTATTTTTATTGTGCATTGGAGGAAGTTTAACTCCTCTACATTGTACTAACTTTATCCTGGCTTGCCTGCGATAATGAATATCTACATCTACGCAATACCCTGCAAGTTACTGATAGATTCAATATGCCATTTTTCCCCAGTACTGTAAGAGAACACAATAGGCAGCATAGCAAAGGGATAGGTAGGGGAAATATTTGAGTAGTCTGTAGTGCATGATGCATGTATTAATAACCAATCCCTTAATTACTGTGTAGACACTAACAATCTAGTTGCATGAGACCCTATTGTAGCTTGTATGCATGGCAATAGTGCATGCTTGGTGATCTTCACCCCCTGCCACACACCCTCACGATGGCTTGCAGGGTATCACGTAGATGTAGATGAAGCCACCGCGAGGGTTTGTGGGAGGGGGTGAATATTACCAAACATGCACTATTGACATGCAACTAGGCTATTACATGGAATACAGATAATAGGGTCACATGCAGCTAAATGGCTAGTGTGTTTATAGTAATAAAGTCATTAGTCATTATTACATGCATCATACATCATACACCACTGACAACTTGAACAATATTTCTTCTACCTATCCCTTTGCTATATTGCCTATTGTGTTCCTGTAAGGCACTGGGGAAAAATGGTATTTGAATCTAATAGGTACGACAATCTATCTTTCTAATCTTATTTATCTGGTCGAATCTAGCATAATAAGCATGGATTTCAAATATACCTATATCAAACATCTTCAGTAAAGCTGTTCGTTTTAAATTTCTGCAGATTGAATCTGTACTTTAACCTACGATCTGATAATGATTCCTAACCAAATTCTTCTATTAATTCTGAGGCACTACTAAGCCTATCGTAACACATTTTAGCAAACCTAGCTGTTCTACGCTGCATACTGTCCGGGATGATTCATCTACATCTACATAATACCCTGCAAGCCACCATAAAGGTGTGTGGCAGGTGGTGAATTCCCACCAAACATGCACTACATATCATGCATAAAAAAGGATTAGAATTTATATACTGTTCTAAACTTCACTATTTAAAAAAAGATAAAAATAGCATAGAAAACATGTAAAAACATGCTGTTAGTTGGGTTAGCTTCAAGTCCTTATACCAACATGCAGCTACCAATGTGATTCATCGTGTTCCACTGACCCTCAACGTGGCTTGGGCACCCCTTCGATGTAGTGCCAAGTGCTTAAACTTTTAGGTACACACGAACATTCATTTAAGAATACTTTTGGGAAAATTGCAAAGTTCTCCCTTTCATGCAAGTTCGTGAAACTGTCGCGACGTTTTCTTGTGCGCTAGCATCCGCGCATTTGGCTATATTTGCCCAATCCGTCCACTAAATTCTTTGCCTCGCCCGTAACCGCTCCACTTCCGCTGAAAACATTGGATCAGGCATGTATTTGGCTATCCGGGGCTTTCCGACCTCTCTCCACACACACTGCTCTAAAACCTCTGCCGTCCCCGCCCCGTCCCACACAAAACCCCTCCCCTAATCCCCTTCCCACTGGCCCGCCTCCCCCTCCCTTTTCGTCATCCTCTCTTCAACCTCCCCCCCCCCCTAAAAACTTCCTCGCCTTCCCCATCCGCCCCTTCCGCGAGCCCCTCGCAGCTCCCGTTTCGGTCCCTCTCTGCCATGGAAGGGGCCTTTTCCCCATCCTCCCTAACGTTCAAGCGAAGTTGCCGAGTGAGTGAGTGGGGCCCTTCCGTCTATTTTCGCGTGCATTTGTATACGAAGTTTGCGCATCACGGCAGCGTCTTGGCGAAAGCCGGTGGGGCGAAAGAGAGCAAAGTTATGGCGCGTCAACATTTACGTAAAGTTATAAGACCCACCCCCGCGGAATGATTTCGATCGATGACATCGAGAAAACGCAATCGAATGGTGTTTGCATGTTGGAGGAGGGAGGGAAGCCGTGTGAAGAGCTGCGATTATTCGCCGCGAGAGGGCAGTGGCGCTCACACAAATGTACATTTACGTAGTACACCTTGCAAACCACCGCTAGGGTACATTTACATAATTCCATGCAAGCAACCATGAAGGTGTGTCGCAGTGGGTGAATATTCACCAAACAAGCACTACCTATCATTCTTTAAGAGAATTAGTGGCTACGTCATAGTTGACTGATAGCATTTGAGAAAATTTAAAAAGTAGAGAAAACATCCGTAAACTTAATGTTAATTGGGTTTGCTAAAAACTTTAATACTGTCATACAACTGCCTAGGTTACTATTGATAAACTTATTTACACATTATTGAATGTATTCTCAGCTATTCAGATCCATATGTATACGAATAAAGATAGATATCTAGAATCCGTTGGTTCGGCAGTCATATTCTCTAATTTCATATTCATGATGCAGTCTACCTTAGAAAGTCGGAGTTCGCAAAATGATTTAAGTGCCATCAATAAAAATATCATCCTGGAATTTACTTAAGAGATGAAGTCCCTATATATTATATTCCACTGTAGATGGTAGTCCACGTTCGGCCTAAGAAATAAGCACGCCTCCTTGTACCATAATTACAAAATTAGAGAAATTGATTGCCAAACTGACAGATTCAAAATGTCCTTTTTCCCTCGTACAATTAGGGATATGAATAGCAGTAAATATGTCCAATACGAGTGATTGAATCCATAGCATAGGTAGTTGCATGTTGGTGTAAGGACTTGAAGGTAACCCAACTAACAGCACGTTTTTGCATGCTCAGTTTGCTATTTTTATCTTTTTAAATATTGCAGTTTAGACTAATATATTAATACCTACTAATCCTTTTAAATGCATGATATGTAGTGAATTTTTGGTGAGAATTCACCCCCTGCCATACACCTTTGTGGTGGCTTGCAGGGTATTATGTAGATGTAGATGCAGATTGTATGCATGGGATTATTGTATGAGAAGCTTGTGGAGAGGCATCGAGGAGGAGAAGAGGAGCAAACAACCGAGAAGAGTTTTCGGTGTGTAAGGACACTCAGGGACAGTTAACTTTATTCTGCTCTCGCCATAAAATCCCTACAGCGAGTCGAACTGATGTACATACGTACATAATCTACCATCAAATGTATTTAGACTTCTCAGCGTGACGCAGAGAACTGAGTTGATGCTCTAAATGTGGCTGGGACATATCAGAATCTCAACTACAGTATCACTTCCACTGCTTACGTCATTAAGTCTCTATTACGAATTCAAAAGGGTATACTGATTCTCTTTGATATGGTCTGAAGCGGTATACAGCGCGGTAATGCCGAATTAGCAGGGTTGATGTGCACACCGAATCGACTGGAAGTTGAGGTTTTAGGACGTAAGCAGTAGAAGCGAGACTGTAGTTCTGACTATGACCCTCAGTTACTCAAAGTTTCCTGGGGAAGCAGCGAATATTTTGGGTCAGATGATCGGAGCCCAGTCCCCGCTGGGACAAGGAGGCAAAAGAGAGTGAAGAAAGCTGCTAAGGTGAATTAGAAAAAAGTGGGTGTATGTAGGAAATAATCGAAATGTACAGTTCCATGTAAGCTATTTTGAGGGTTTGTGACAGGGATGAATTATTTCTGAACATATACAAGTTGATATACCAATCTGAAGTCAGTAAACTGCGTAAACTTCGTTAGACACTAGTTAAACACATTAAGCACCCACATTGTTACACATCACATTTGCATTACTTTTCAAATGTCGAAGGAAATGAGCTATTAGAGGCCGTCGTATTAGTAAAAACGCTTGTTGAGTGGGTAGGGGATATAGAGTAGACATATTGTCCCCATCCTAAGCCCTCCGTCAATTATTGGAGTATCCTTTAATAATAATGAAAACGCGGGATCCCTCTGCTCGAAGCAAACTTAATCTGCATCTACATTATACACTAGCATTGTTGGCACAAAAAGAATTAGTAATCACATTGTAGTCTTAACTTCACAATTAAAAAAAGATAAAAATCACAACGCAGGTGTACAAAAACATGCTATTAGTTGGATTAGCTTTAAGTCCTTGTGCCAACATGCAACTGCCTATGCCGTCCATTGATACACATGTATTTACGCTATTAGATATATTTACGTACAGCTATTCATATCCGTACTTGTACGGGTAAAGAAGGACATTTTGAATGTCAGTATGGCAATCAAATTCTCTAATTTTATGATTATGGTCCATTCCATCATAGTAAGTTGTAGTTCGCAAAATATTTTTAACGTGTTCAGTGAAAATATTAACTTGGAATTTAGTTAAGAGATAAAGTCTAAATTTCAACCCACGGTCTAATAAGGATGTCCATTTTAGTTCATCTAATACACTGGTTACGCTAATATTGTTATCATGCCGTCCATTTACAAAACTTGCCGACAAACTTGACCGGCCATAGGACGCCATTTTTAGTTACTGGGCCGTAATCAGGATGTATTTGTGAGTTTTATTGATTTTGTAAATAACATAGGAGAGGGGGAAGTAGGGAAAGCAAACGGAAAGAGGTATGATGTCAGACCTGGTCAAAGAAATCTGAATTAACACTGTTAAAAAAGCGTCCTTTGATTATGAAGTGTGTGGGATCGAAAATTGTATAGTATTAGTATTTGTATGGTGTTAAAGTGCCCCGACTGCTAAGTTGGAATTGGAAGGTCTAAACTAACTAAATTGGAAGTTCTAAATTCACTTACTCGCGAGTAACATGTTAGGACAAATGTAGCATTCTGAACTGGCTACCTACTGTCGGTGCAAAAATTATGTAGACTCGAGTTTGAGCACCGATTAAGAATGAACCGTAAAACTTACACGAATGCAAATTACATCGAATTTTAGCTCATTGTATTGTGCGTTTAACCATACTTACTGATAATTTTTATACTGCACCTCTGATTTTTTATCGCGATGACAACAAAAAAAGTACCGGTTTTTTTGCGTTTTCTAAGGGAGCGCTCTCTTTGACCTCTCATAAGGCTAAACGTTGGAGATCAATGGTTATGAAATTTTAACACAGTAACGATACATCCTTTCCTAATGCTATTCTAAAATTTCACGTTATTCCATTTAGCCATAAAAATGTTGTTATTAATTTTATGAAACAACTTTTTCTTGGTAATGAATGGTCCCGAAAACTTGATCTTGGTCTTGTTTTAAAGCTCTTTGCAGCAGTATTGTAATAAAATAAACATAGTCAGTCCAAAATATGTGCCCTATGTTTAACGAGTTAATAAACAACGGAGCATTTTCGTGGCATTTACCCTGCCGGTGAGGTGGCCGGCGGCTTCGCCGGTGGGTGGTGAAAGTCTGCGCGGGGTTGCCACTTGGAAGGTACCAGACGGATCCCGTGACTCCCCTATATTTTCGCTGGAATGAATGCGCTTATTTTCGTTACACGTGTTCATCACTTGCATAGCGATTCATTTATTATGTTTTTTGATTTCCCCATCCCCCATCCAGAAATCCGTCTTCACTACCAATGTGTAACATTATAATCCTTTTTCCTGCACCAGAAGGGGTTTTAAAACCACCACGCCGCCCGTAAATTTGCTGAATATGAGATCTGTACTGGTCATAGTTGGTGAAATTTTCGTTCAGGGAATCTACAATATTTTCCTGCCACCCATAGGTCATGGTATGGTTTTGACCACACCACGTCTCATCGGTATAAAATACCTTGTATCCCTGGGAACGTAGATTTATATTTTCCTCAGATATTCGTGTCTTGAGGCAGAAACTGAAGTACAGGCTTCTTGCACAACTTCTTAAACCTAAATCCTAATTTCTTTATGATGTTCCGTAAGGTGGACTGAGACATTTCCGAAAAATCAGTCATAGAGTCAATCAGTTTTATGTGTACACTCTCCGCCGTAGGGAAAACCTTGTTTACGTAGAAATCGTAAATGTTCCTCCTGAGGACACCGAGAGTAAAATCATCCAACTTAATTTTGGGCCGGCCTCGGAAACAGATCTTCATCACTGGGCCTAAAGAGATCCCAAGACACTCTGAAACTCTACGATGCACTGGATATCTTCCGCCTGCATTTTTCCTCTTGAAGTAACACAAAGCACATAAAATCATTGCGATTTCCATCTCAGTCAACGGAGGTCTCGGAGGCATCTTGACCGGTAAACACGACGGACAAGTCAGGAAGAATGCAGAAATGACAAGCAGGCCAGAAAGGTAACATATTAGTCATGTCCACTAATTACCAGCCTTCGTAGCATTGCAGCGGAGAGGGAGATGAGTCACGGGACCAGCCCGGAACCCTCAAGTGGCAACCCTGCACAACTTTCACCAACACACCGGCGAAGCCGGCCACCTCACCGGCAGGGTAAATGCCACGAAAATGCTCCGTTGTTTATTAACTCGTTAAAAATAGGGCACATATTTTGGACTGACTATGTTTATTTTGTTACAATACTGCTGCAAAGAGCTTTAAAACAAGACCAAGATCAAGTTTTCGGGACCATTCATTACCAAGAAAAAGTTGTTTCATAAAATTAATAACAACATTTTTATGGCTAAATGGAATAACGTGAAATTTTAGAATAGCATTAGGAAAGGATGTATCGTTACTGTGTTAAAATTTCATAACCATTGATCTCCAACGTTTAGCCTTATGAGAGGTCAAAGAGAGCGCTCCCTTAGAAAACGCAAAAAAACCGGTACTTTTTTTGTTGTCATCGCGATAAAAAATCAGAGGTGCAGTATAAAAATTATCAGTAAGTATGGTTAAACGCACAATACAATGAGCTAAAATTCGATGTAATTTGCATTCGTGTAAGTTTTACGGTTCATTCTTAATCGGTGCTCAAACTCGAGTCTACATAATTTTTGCACCGACAGTAGGCCCGCTGTAAAACTGTATCCTTGACCCGAATGGTTAGAACACTTTCCATTATAAAGAGTTTGGGATATGACAATTAGATAATAAGATGTAATCGCCATATCATTTTTTGGTCTTTTGTTTGAGATGAAAAATTTTATCTCATATCACCCGGATGTACCGACCATTGCGCGAATCTTTGGTTATGTTCACCCTCTTTCACACACCCTCGTGGTGGCTCGCAGGGTATTACGTAGATGTAGATGTTGTGTGGCAACAACGTTGCCTTAAAAATTTTGCAAATTTAATCTTACTGATAGTAATATCACAGCCTTGTCGTGTAAAATGGAAAAATTAACGAGTCTGGACAATCAGAAGCAATATAAAGATAAGCAGTAGCATAACGGAGGATTTCACAGTTCTCCAGAAAAAAGGGTTACGTAAGTAATAGAAGAGGGTACAGAGAAGGGTTGTATTCAACTCGTTCCCTGGATGAGGAACTTGAAGAGGAGAAATGAAAGAGCGGGATTATGAGCACTGACCTGTGAGTGATATAGGGTTAATAGCCGAGGGAAATACGAACCAGAGGAGCCAAGTCTTGCGCAGTATTTGGTCAGCATCTTGACAAAAAAATAATGTTTCTAAATCCGCATTGAAAAAGAGCTCCTTTTTCTTTGACTACGGTGCCATCAATCTCTATTGTTCTCTTCAGAGTCGCTAGCTGAAGTTGTTGTTCACCATAGCGTTGGTGATATTTAGGGTGATTTAGGGGATTTATGGTATATTTATATCAATGGGTTGGTTTCCTACCAAGCTGGAGCCATTAATCTCTCTCTACGTCAGTGAATTACGCAGCTGGGGGTGATTCCACGTATACACTGGGGACCTACGCAGATGTTTTGTGAAGGAAAATGAGTAATATTCAGCATTTCGCAAGTAAAGAAAATAGTGGGCCGTTGGCTAGATTGTTAAAAAATATTCTTGCTTCCCACCACTGGTACATACATTGGTTCACAACAGTGAACAATTTGTCTGAGAGTTACCCAGGATTCTATGTCGAGCTGATTGTACTTCAAATTCGGTACTCTTTGCATTAAATGGGATATGAAACAGTGCTTGGCGCCAGTTGTTTAATGTTGAGCGATCTACGTCGTCATTTTGCTATTGCTAATTACTGCACACTGATTATTCCTTTGACTCATCTTAATTCTCTCCATCGTTTCATGGTTCTCAAAAAATCCCTAGAGGTTCTATTGCACTTAGTTGTCGGCCCCCTCACCTAAACTACTAAATCATTATTTCCACGTAGAATAAGTGAAAATAATGATAAAACTACTCAGTAGGATTCCACAAAAGTTTATTCAGGCACTTACCTAAGTTTCGATTACAGTACAATCTTCTTTAAGGTGATAAACTTGAATATCAACCTCGAAGATCAACCTTGAAAATGATTTGTACTGCAATCAAAACGTGTCTGTATACACTTTTGTGGGATATTACTAAGTGGTTGTTTCCAACATTTGTCTCCACCAAGTAAATCCTGAGGACTTCCTTTTTATTTGTGAATAATGAATTACATAGAAGATACTTAAGTTACATGAGTGATCAGTGAGACTAGTATGCAGTTTTGAAGCTTCTTTTGCATATCAGCATGGAAACTTAAATGTACAACGCATTGATGTCATTATTTTATGCATCTTCTTACATATTTGGCATGCAGCTACAAATATTTGGGTGTTATTATGTCGGGTGACCCACTGCATGAGGTTATTTAATTCATTGACAATAGACGGATGTTTGGGGCAGGTGGGAATTTAGGGTGTGGAGAAAGGGTGGAGAGAAACCCGCGGGATAGAGGCTTTAGCACCTGTCCCCCGCGATAATGGCTCATCTACATCTAGTTAGTAACTACATTGACACAAAATCCCTGTAAGCCATCGCAAGGGTGCGTGGTAGGGGAAGATCTTCGACACCAGGCATGCATATGTTTCAAGAAAATCAACCATTTTTTAGGAACTACATTGCGGGTTCTAGTGTTAATCTAATATTTAAAAATCAAATAACTCGGGAAACAAAATAAGGTACGTGTGCTACAATTACTGATGAAAAACCTATCTCTCACAAAATACAAAATATTTCTCAGCAGTTTTCCACTTATAAATACTTTATTGCACTACGGCCAGTTTCGATGATCTACATCATTCTCAAGTGCTTTCAAGGACACCAGAAGTGATTTAGAGCATCGAAACGGGTCGTGCGACATGGCACATGTAATTAGAAAACTGCAAAGAATATTTTTCTCTTTCATAATGTATAAGCTCCGCCATAAAGATCCTGAAACGATTTCGTAAATCAATATCTCTGCTGCATTGGAAGCCGCCGTGTTCCAATGGTGATTATTGTTGGCTGGAATTGGTGAAACCAGTTGTATATAACTCATAATGTGATTGCTCTCTCCTTAATACTGCATGGCTGAAGTTACGTGGAGTCACATTTTAATATACTCTTACGCATTGGGTTTCAGGGTTCTAATTAGATGCTTATGTAATTAAAGTAACTTACTAATTAGGGGGCTTGTGATAGCTGCAAGATATCTGAACATTCTTTCAAAATGGTAAGGCAGTCATGTGATATCCATACTCCTTAGCAAAAATAACCTTTGCACATTCACAAATTGTGACATATTACTTCGCATTCTATTGTAAATTATTTGAGTGATGGCAAAATTCATGTTTTTGGGCAAAAGACATACGTTTGACACTTGTACTCGAGCATCGAGAAATGTATATACCACCCCTTGGTAGTTTCCTGACGTGGCGTTCTATCAGTAGCAAGCAGCTCTACATCTACACGACACCCTGCAAGCCACCGCGAGGGTGTGTGGCAGGTGGTGAAGATCACCAACCACGCATATTGACATGCATACAAGTTACTATAGGGTCTCATGCAACTAGATTGTTAGTATCTACATTGTAATTAAGGGATTGGTTGTTAATACATGTAACCTGCGCTACAGACTTCTCGAAAATTTTCCCCTACCTATGCTGAATATTACCTACTCATTTTCCTTCACAAAACATCTACGTAGGTCCCCAGTGTATACGTGGAATTACCCCCAGCAGCGCAATTCACTGACTTACAGAGAGATTAATGGCTCCAGCTTAGAAGGAAACTTTCCCATTGACATAAATATACCATGAATCCGCTAAATCACCCTAAATATCACCAACGCTATGGTGAACAACAACTCCAGCTAGCGACTCTGAAGAGAAAAATAGAGATTGATGGCACCGTAGACAAAGGAAAAGGAGATCTTTTTCAAAACGGATTTAGAAACACTATTTTTTTTATCAAGATGCAGGCAAATACTGCGCAAGACTTGGCTCCTCTGGTTCGTATTTCCCTCGGCTATTAACCCTATATCACTCACAGGTCAGTGCTCATAATCCCGCTCTTTCATTTCTCCTCTTCAAGTTCCTCATCCAGGGAACCAGTTGAATACAACCCTTCTCTATACCCTCTTCTATTACTTACGTAACCCTTTTTTTCTGGAGAACTGTGAAATCCTGCGTTATGCTACTGCTTATCTTTATGTTGCTTCTGATTGTCTAGACTCATTAATTTTTCAATTTTCCACGACAAACCTGTGGTATTACTATCAGTAAGATTAAATTTGCAATTTTTTTAAGGCAAAGTTGTTGCCACACAACATCTACATCTACTTACATCTACGTAATACACTGCGAGCCACCTCGAGGGTGTGTGGCAGTGGGTGAAGATCACAAAGCATGCACTATTGACATGCAAACGAGCAACTATAGTATCTCATGAAACTAGATTGTTAGTATCTATAGTATTTAAGAGATTAATACATGCATCATGCACTACAGACTACTCTAAAATATTTCCACCATCTATCCCTTTGCTATGATGACTATTCTGTTCTCTTATAGTACGGGCGAAAAATGTCATTTTGAATGTAACAGTATGACAATCTATCTCTCTAATCTTATTTATCTGGTCGAATCTAGCATAATACGCTGGTGTTTTTAATATATGTCTAACATCTTTTTTAAAGCTATTCGATTGAAATTTCTCTAATAGATTTAATCTGTACTTTAACCTACGCTCTGATAATGATTATTACCCTAATTCTTGTATTAATTCTGAAACACTTCTCAACCTATCGTAACACCTTTTAACGAACCTATCTGCTCTACGCTACACACTGTCTAGTTCTCTGAGCAAACCGCTCATCTCATTCGGATCCCATACACTGGCTGCATTCTCAAGATGGGGTCTAACTAGTGAAAAGTAATATCACTCTTTTGTCTTCTCATCATATTTCCCAAGTACTCATTTTATAAATCCTAGCTTTCTCTTCCCTCGGCCGCATATTTCCCGGAGTTATTAGCCTGAATGCATCAAACCAGGGCGCATCACTAATGCCGGTGATGACTCATTCCGGTGAGCCTCTGTCACGGCTTCATTAGTTTTCTTCGAGAAAAATGCATACTATGTACGAATAATTAATTATGGTACACCCAGCAGAAAAACACACAATGTTCCTTAAATTAGTTTTAGAAGAAAATCTTTGTGGTACCTCTTCAGAGTGCAACTTTGTAGAATCAATTCAAATGTATAATATTTCACAATATAATATGCACATAATAAAAATGAAGATAAGCAACTGTCCATTCACATTTTAGGAAAACGAGAAATTTCCGTCACGGAACGGCGTTTATAGTGAATACTGGATGACATCACTTACAGAGGCCAGAGACTGCAGACGATGATTCGCAGGAGCAAGACTACATGCAAAAGGTTTCGTAGACTTAAGTGCAGTTTGTGGATGTTTCACAACATTGGACGGCTATTTTAGAACTTATCCTTCAATTATAATCAGTGTTTCTAACTCTTAATCCCGTTTCGCTCTGGTCATTGCCCAATCCAGGAAGAGTTGTCATTTTCCTTGACTGCATTCATGACTCAGTGAAAGAGAATTTTGCTTCGTTTCATCTCAGGGACTTCTGAAGGGATGGAAGGGACTTTTGTCCACTTTGCACGATGTCCGTAAATACTGAGGGGTTGATTTAAAAAAAGCAGGGCTTTAAGCATGGTTGTGTAATATCCATTCGGCTTTTAAGTTTTTTTTAATGGAAACGTGTGTGAGAGATTCATGAACTGATAAGATTGGTGGAGCAGCAGGAGGTTTAAATGTTTGAATGCTCCTCTAGTCTAACAACATGACGACAATCATGATTGGGAGCTCAAAAAATGTTCAGCGGCTCCAATTTAGCTGGTTTCTGACTACAGATGGAATGACGCTGGAGATATTACTGAACCCCAAACCTGACATTTATATCTTTTATGAGTATAATGGCTGGTATGCTTACATGCAAAAAATACATACTTAATCCAGAAATTGCTGTTAAAGGGACGCGGTGATATCAACATTTATTAAAAAATAATGCTTCAATTCAGAGCTAAAAATATTCTCTATTCATCTACATCAACGTAATACGTGTTACGCGTTTCTCATTCTCTTCAGGTTATAAAATATAACGGCTGTTATGATTCATTATCCATGCATAGCAGATGATTACCATAGATTTTCATACGGTACAAACCCATGCTGTTATGGATTTATTTGCTGTACCTTATTGGAATCATCTACATCTACACGATACCCTGCAAGCCACCGCGAGGGTGTGTGGCAGGTGTTGAAGATCACCAAGCATGCACTGCCGACATGCAAACAAGCAACTATAGGGTCTCATGCAACTAGATTGTTAGTATCTTTAGTATTTAAGGGATTAATACATGTATCATGCACTGCAGACCACTCTAAAATATTTCCCTTACCTATTCCTCTGCTATGTTGCCTATTCTGTTCTACGATAGTACGGGGTAGAAATGTCATTTTGAATCTATCAGAATAGCAATCTATCTCTCTAATCTTATTTATCTGGTCGAATCTAGCATAATACGCTGGTTTTTTTAATATGTGCCTTACATCTTCAGTAAAGCTATCCGATTGAAATTTCTCTAATAGGTATAATCTGTACCTTAAATTACGCTCTGATAACGACTCCCACCCTAATTCTTGTATGAATTCTGAAACACTACTCAACCTATCGTAACGCCTTTTAACGAACCTAGCTGCTCTACGCTGCACACTGTCTGCGGTGTGAAACGTAAAGAAGCGTTCGGTGGTGGTTTCACTGCGTTGTGTGACGATGAGTTGAATACGCTTTGGAAGAAGGTGTTGAAAGAATTGGCTGTTTCTACACTGCTGGTGACTCTAATGCCTATATCGTTTTTAATTGTGTGCACTGTGGACCTATTTCCCTGAAGCTTTATCGCATATGACCAAAACGCTTTAGGATTGCTATCTAAGTATTCTTATAAATGATTGGGATTTGGTAGTTTTTTTTTCTTTTTTTCCCCTAATTTACTTTTAAAGGTGTGGTTTTGTTTTTTGTTGTTCATTTTTGTTTGTTGTGTCATTGTTCCTGGTGGTGATGCACACCCTACCACACACTCGAGGTGGCTTGCATGGTATGTCGTAGATATAGATAATACCCTGCGAGCCACCGCGAGGGAGCATGCCAAGTGCCCTAATTGTAGCATTCGAATTAATATGAACGCACCTGATTATAAATAGGCTCCATTTACTGCTTGTAAGAAATATTTTTTCAACTGTAACCTTTTAATATTTTTGCTAAAAAATTATTAAGCAATTAAGTAATTGGCTAACGGAAACATTACAGCTAGTTCCATTTGGTAGGAAGAATGCCACAGTGCCCTGACACTTGTTTATTTTCCCTTTAAGATGCACCTCAAAATTTAAATTTATTTCTTTTGTTTTGATTCACCCCGATGTACTGTTAGAGAGCGCAGTAGGGTATTAATAGTAGCGCAGTAGGGCACCAACACGGAAATTGATCGGAAATGATTTCGTGCATGGCTTGAAAGCCATGCACGAAATGATTTTAGGAAATTGCCCCACCGCCTTCCTGATGCCCGAAAATGAATCGCGTCCCTTCCTCCAAGGGAGATATTCCATCACAAATTGAGTCATCACCGGCATTTAACACTAGAACGCCCATAGGGGTCATTTTGACCCAATCGTATTTTTAAATTTATTTTTTGATCTCATTTTTTAAGATAATAGAATTTCCTCTCGTGACTTTTAATAATTTCATTAGGTGTTAATTCCATAAATTTTTACATTCCTAAAATCATCCATTGAGGAGTTAAGTCATATTTTACCTTGAACGCCCAAATGGGGTCATTTTGACCCAAGCGCTCATTTGCGCGCTTTATCTTTGCTAAAGGTCCTTTTATTTGCATTTTTGTATCATTCTGCTGCATATGTGTTCACTGCTTTGTCGTCTTATCTTTCTCATTCAGTTACTTATCTTCCAAGTTCGTATCAGTTTCCAAAACAGTTTTGTTTCCTTTCCCCGTCAAGTCCTCACTTTTCGTTTTGCTTACATGTGGAATATTTAGTAATTACTTTGTTGACATCATGATACATTGTCAATCTCTGCGGGGTGAGGAGAATCCATTTTTGTTTACCACTTTCGCACGGAATTTATCTACTTAGTTGACTCCAAATCTGATTATCTCTCTTAGGACGACGAGTGGAGAATAAAACTCGTTCTCGCAATGGAAAAGAAAAACCACTTTGTACATTCCACACAAAGGTTTTATTGGTTTCTACAATGATTTCGACAGTATATGTCATTATCAAGATTGATACTGTCGAAACCATGGTAGAAACCTATAAAACCTTTGCGTGGAATGTACAAAGTGGTTTTTATTTCCCAATCGAGTGGTTCCACAAGGTAAACCTCCAACTTAGAACTCATTCTCACAGTTGCAATAAGTGAAGTTCGTGTATATTTTGCCCATTGATCGTGGCTTCTAGGGACGAATATGCGGTGTGATCGTTATTTTGAAGATAGCTGTAATCAAAAATTTCTCAAAGACCAGCATAATGTTCTGCTGACATTCTTGCGGAGCTGTATAAGATTCAATAAGATGAGTCAGATTGTGAAGTGTGTTCATTTGACAATTCCGACGGCAAGCTGACATTTGAAACTTGTGAAGAATAAACATAATTCTCAGAATGTGACGATAAGTACCCGTTTGATGATCTCAGTAGAGATACTAGGAGGGGCGGATCTAAAAGTAAGCTCACTATTTGATATAATATTCATTCACTATTTTCAAGGCACTCGGTGTCAAAGCAATAGATACCCTTGGAATAATCAAAGATAGCTATGACAGTGGAAGGCCAGCAGAGAATTTCCAGAAGTGTAAAATGATTGCAATGCCGAAGAAGCCAAGGACAGAGAAATGCGAAGAACAGAGTACCTTTAGCCTGGTGTAACACACATCGAAAATACTTACTAAGATTATTAGGAGAAGAATGAAAGGGAAGATCGAAGGGAATCTTTCGGAAAATCAATTCGTATTCACGAAAAACCAAGAAGCTAGGGAGGCAATGCTCAGCTGAAGGATACTGGCCGAGAAAATGATACACGTAAAAAAGCTGTTGTATGTGACATTCGTGGACTTGGAAAAGGCATTTGACAACTTCGAATAGAACAAGATGTTCAAGATATTGGAAGCTATTGGAATGATTGGAATGGACTACAAGGATAGAAGAAAAAAATGTGGTCTCTACAAGAACCAGGTCACCACAATACAAATAAAAGACGGAAGGAAGATAGAAGACAAAATAAATGAAGTATTCAGATAAGGATGCAACGTCTCCCCAGCGTTATTCAATATATACTTGAAAGAAGCAATAAGAGACACAGAGGAAATTGGTATCAAGGGCATCAAGGTGAATGGCGAAGAAATGAACATGCTCTGGTTTGCTGATGACATCGCAGTTGTAGCACAAAGTCGAGAGGACCTACAAGCATCCCTGACCACTATGGACCAAGTACTTCAAGAATATAATATGAGCATCAACAAGAAGAAAACTAAAATCCTAGTGTGCGGAAGAGAGAAGCTTAGGGCAAATATCACAATTCGAGTGAAATTGGTACAAGTGGAGAAATTCACCTACCTCAGCAGCACTATAACCTGGGATGGAAGAAGTTCAACGGACATCAAGCAAAGAATAGCACAAGCTAAGGATGCTTTTATGAAGAAGAGACTACTGCTGTGCTCAAAGAACTTACGGCTGCAAACAAGGAAGCCCTTTATCGTATGGAGCGTGGTACTCTATGGATTAGAGACATGGAAAATCGGGAAAGCAGACCAGCGAAGAATTGAAGCCTTCGAAACATGTTGCTGGAGGAGAATGTTGAAAATTAAAAGGACTGATAAAGTGAGGAACGAAAGAGGTGTACAGAAGAGCAGATGAAGAAAGGACAATATGGAAAAGCCTACGGCAAAGAAGAACCAGATGGATTGGACATACCTTGAGGCACAATGAATTAGTTAGAAATATATTAGACGGGCAGATTGAAGGGAAGGTCCCGCGAGGAAGACCAAGGGGCAAATAAAGAAGGACGTGAAAGAGGAAACATACCAGAGCGTGAGGGAATTAACACTAAATAGGGTATAATTGAGGGCTGCAGTAAACCAATCATGGGATTGAAATACTGATGATGATGAAAACTATTTTCATTAGGCTACTAAATTTTTTTACATTTTTTCTGATGGTATTTCTAATTTTGGTGGGACAAATCATTCATAACTCAACAGTTCAAACTGCAAAAACAATAAATAAATACATTTAAATAACGAAGATGACATTTGTTGTTTACTTCGTGTCACCATTTCAGGCAACAAAAAATGAAATTGGAGAAAATCGATAAAATGATTCCAACACTCAAAGTTGGTGTTTCAATAAATAGTTATATCGAGAAAAATATTACTATAATGAACTGAAAAAATCGATGAATGTGAAGAATTAGGACATCATTTAATGAAAACACACTAAAAATGTAAAAATATAAATGCCTTGTGATAAATTAACTTATTAATTGCCGGGGGTCAAAATGACCCCATTTGGGCGTTGAATGATGTCGAGAAGTCCGGGCGTCCTAGTGTTAAATGCCCTGGTTTGATGCTTTGAGGTTAACCTGGCCCTCTTGTTACCTTCCATGTGAGACTACTACAAGATCCGAAAAGTGAATTATCTTTTATATTTGTGACTCTCTCTTAAAAGATGCTACACGTTAACGCTGGATTAAAATGTAAAAAAGTACGTTTTCACTATTTTATTAAAAGTGATGATTTTCTCCAACCAATAACGGAAGGAGACATATATTCGACAACACCGAAATACCTTTCATTTATTATTGGCGACCACTCCGTTGTCTGTTGTGTCCTTTTCCAAATCCTAATTTTGCTCTTAACTTTAAATGCAATAGAACAGGGACGAATTCTCTGTGCTGACTAAATAATCCTCCGAGACCATTGCCATGAAGTAGGCCAGAAGTAAACTGCGTGAATGCGGCTAAGAAAATAAGGCGTGGTTCTATAAATAAAAAACAAGTCGTACACTATGGTTATAGACTTTCTAAGTTCTATGATTATATAGTACCATCTTACTTTAGCTCTCAATCCTATGGCATTGACAAGAGTCGTGTCCAAATTGAGGTTCGAACTTAGGCCCTTTGGTTGCCAAGTCGGCGCTCTAACAACCTGGCTACCACGGCCAGAAATGAAAATGAGAATTAGCGAAAAAATAGGTTGAGGAATATGCGAAAGGACACAGAACATCGTACACCCAGTGAACGGCATCCAATCGCTGGAAAACATCCGTAGAGAAGAATCTTAACTTAGGTGACTTAAAACTCCATGAAATATTTTTTTCAATCCTGCAAATATAGTTGGTCGTCTTTCATTCTTGTTTACCCGGCGAGGCATTTCAAAGAAGTTCTCCATTTCATCTTTCTTTCCATTCCGCCTTCATGGAAGCTTAGATGCTCGGGGGATAACGGATTAGCATGGAGTCTCTTTGTGGCGAAATACAATGCAGGTGCTAAGGGTGCCGGCTTTCAGGATTCCCGAAGGTTGAGTCCGTCGGCCGGTGACCTCTCATCCTCTTCCACCCTCGACGATCACCTGTACTCCACTCTTTCCAGGTCTCTATGCTGCAAAATGAATCTTCGCCCCCTCACTGCAGCAGTGTGACCACCAGCGAATGCCACTGGTTGGACAATTCAGTCAATGCCTGAGGGCTTGCCGCAGTTTGGCTTAAGCAAGCATTCATAAAACTATGTACCTCTGTACATGTTTAGCCCGAAGTACCTTTGCATTTAGTTAAACGTACGTGGTACATATCTGGAGATGACTCACCCCTTTCCGCACCTCCTCTGAGTGGTTTAGAGCGAACTGTGTCGACATTATCACAGAAATACTTTGTAAATTTCCACAATAGTTTTATTACACCGACCCAGGTTTCAGCATGACATTGCCATTGTAAAGTTTACTTACAATCAACTGCGAGCCTTATATACATATAGGTATGAGATGGAAGAGGGGGTGGGAGAAGAGAGGCGACTGAAGTGGAGAAGGAGGGGGGGAAAGAACATAACTCACAAGGAAGGTTAGAGGATTTAAGCTGTGGTTAAAATATCCACAATGGAATACTGGATCTACATCTACATCTACACGGTACCCTGCAAGCCACCGCGAGGGTGTGTGGCAGGGGGCATGCTGTCTGTCACACATTTCCATAAATTATCGCCTGACACGTTAAAATCTGAACTGTGTCGATTCTGATTGGAAATAGTGCTAATAACGAGAAGACCGCGGGCAGAATTTTTTGCGCTTTCACGAGAAAACCGACATTCACGTCCGGATTCCGTGTGGGCCCACGTCACACAAGTGGCGTGCACCTTTAACCCGCCAGCGGTGGTGCGGTCGGTCCGTCCTCCGTTGGCGGCCCCGGGATATGAGGGGCCCTGGCGCAAGGGGGGACGTGCACGGAATGCGAAGGGCCCCTTTGGCGGCGTCCCTTATGAGCGAGATAAGCTGCGGGCCGTGTGGTCCCGCTCCCAAACTGCTAATGTAATTACTTGTTGAAAAAGTGGACTACATAAAAGGCGAGCCGGTACGAAACTCCTCTGTACCAAAACCTTGAGGGGCCATTCAGGAGATAAGGTAGCGGGGAAACGGTGAAAAAAGGCCGAACCCTCGGTGTACGGAGCCAATGGACCGTTTTGGCCTGGCTGCTAGTTAAGGGTTGAAGAAAAACACGCATTTGGAGGTAACGTTCGTGCATGGGTGCGGCAAAAATATAGTGAGCTGCCACGCAGAGTGGTTTTCAGGTTTGCTCGAACATTGTACCCGTTGAATTCACCTCATATTTTTTCCGTAATTTTCAATTAATCCGTTATGAGCTCGAATCATCATTTATGGAGCGAAAGGTTTTCACGAATTGCGGTGGAATTGGTGATTAGAGCCTGAAGGTTGTAGGGTGGGTGAAACCGACTAGGCTGCCCCACACTGGCAGCGGGATGTAATAATCACCTCACACATTACTCCTCGATACAAGTGGAAATTAGGTGAGTGTTAACAAAAGTCAAGATATTTGTGGCAAGAATGTGTATTAGTTGGGCATCGTTTAATTATTTTAGGAACTGTAAGGTGGGGAGTTTTAGATGAATAGATCAAGTAGGTTTGATTTTACAATTGGATAGTGTGAGGCGTGGAACAACTAGATGTATAAAAATGTGGCATTGTTCATGTGGAAAAATGTGGCATTGTCAGTTTTAATCACGTGCTAAATATTCTACAGAATTTTACACGGTCAACTTTTTTGGGTGTGTTAAAAATATATGCAATCACTTTCGAACTATGGTCGTTAGATCATATTCAATAAGCAATAGAGATGGATGGTCTGACATAGGGATTTAAAGCAAAAGAAATCCATGCAAAATAATGGACAGCAAATATGTGAAGAGGGAGATAAAACTAAGGGACAAATAGTGAAATTCTTCGAACTATTTTGCATGCTAGCATGAAACATAATTTTAATTAATAGGTAAAAGGCTAATTAAGATACTAGGGATATGATTGTGTGTGCAATGGTGAGCCATGCGTGATGTGGAGTCCTACCATGCCACAATCCCTAGCTTACAAGTTCCTATGTGATTGTAGATGACAAGGCTTACGTTGAGCGGTCAGGCTAAGTTACGAGGGAATAGTTGATATGTATGTCACCTGAAGAATTGACTAGTAATTATACCTCCTATATTACAGGAAATTTTGATATCCAGGAGAGGAGAAGTTCTGGAAATGCCACAGAAAACAAGTTAGTTTTAGGCGAGGGTGTTCATACATCCGCTGGAAGTCAAGGACGGACGGACCTGCCCACAGCCCTGGTTTTCTCGGCGGAAAGAGGTAGGCTATTTTTGCACATCCTCTCCCTATCTTTCCATAGCTTCAAATAGAGCCGACTTTGAATGATAAAAATCAATTCAGTTGTGGGTCTCAATATATTGCCCTGACATAATAATCGCTAGCAGCTCGCCAAAATGCAATGAATTCAATCCCCATGATGAAGGTCAAATATGCAGGCATCGGCTTCATTAGTATTCGGGCCGTTCGATTCGGTTGGAAAGAACCACATGTTGTAAAATTTAGCTCCTCAATGGTCCCTTTTACTTCGGGGTCCCCATCGCCGGGTGTCGTATAATTTTATGACTTCAGCGCGCTCCATTTCTCATCATGCCATTCGAAGTCGAAGTTATAGAATTGAGAACCCAATTCAGTGACGAATGAAGGAAACGGAGTGGTACTACCTTCGTACCGGTACTCAAGAGCATAATTTTATTTTACTAAGCCTAAACCCGAGCGATATTATTTATTCTGCTCCTCATTCTCATAACCCTCTATTCCGTTTCATTGGATGTCAACGGTATATTCGTGTTTCAGTTTGACATCTCCATCACCTCAGTCCGGGATACGAGTCCTATCGCCGAGGGTAGATTGAATATGATATTTGAATTTGACCTGTTTTCAGATGGTGTCGAAAAACGTTTTGAGAACACCCACATAATTCATGGCCTGTATATTATTCATTGATGTGGGAAAAAATTTATCCCTACTCTTTTTAAGCTCTACAGTCGCATACCAACTGCAGACTTATTGCACTAAATATAGGTAAGAACTTATGGAAATTTATTTTTAGCTATTCATACAAGGTTATTTCTTCGTAGTGTGTTAGAATGAACTCTTAACGTGTTTCCTCGACTTAGGCTACCGCGACGTCCAACGACGTGATTCCAGCGCAAGGGTTTAGAACCACTAAGTTACTGTGTTGAATTAAGTTGCTTGTTCAAAGCGCACGAACTAGCCGTGAAAACTTTAGCAGCGTTACCCGCTGAAAATGCACAAGTTGCTTGTCTTGAACCATTACTTCAATTTTAATAAAGAAATTATGGGGTCAACTCAGCATTAGCTGCACAATATAATATTATTCTGCAAAAATCCGCCGACGCCTTCAAAGACAATGATCTTTTTTGTTACGTCTACAAGGTTATCCTGCAAAATGCCATGTGGGAGCGATAAAGAAGTAAGAGAGGTACTACATTTCTGCTTTCAAGCTTCACATAAACTATGCCCGTAGCATATAGGATCCGTATGAGGAAGGCTTCATCAAAGAATCAAAACATGTACCTACTAAGGACATCGGTGCGATTTGAAAAAAATCAATGTGATAATATTGTTAGTGCTACCAGCTTACTATAGGACTAGGATGGGAATTCCTATCAGAAAGTCGGTTAGAATTTTGACTGAATCCTTTAAGTGCATATGGAGCTCATGTATTTGCCATTGACGTTAGAAATGCAGGAAGAAAACCCGCGTATTATGATAATAGAGTATAGAGAATTGAGATAATAGACTGCCGTACGGATAGTTAACTATAATTTTCATGAAAAATAACAAAGAGTAATTACAGACTTAATAATTTAATACGTGTTATTTGGGTAAAGTAGACTATAGTGTATCATAAATACGTTCTTAGCACTAATAATTATAGTTAACTACACCCTTACATGCCTAATAGGGATTATAAAATCATGCATCTTAACTAATTTATAATTATTATATTCTTGCCTAAATACTAACCATTCTAGTTTAAGGTTTCTCGTGTTGCTTAACTGACAGGTATTTTTATTCGAATATAATATTACCAATTAGTTGCATGCCCTTAGTGCTTGTTTGACGATAAAATTCACCGTCAGCCGTAATGCCAGGTGTCTTTCAGTGTACTCCGTAGATTGATGTAAAGCGGTGGGGGCTGTCATCACCAAAAAGGAAATAGGCTCATGCATGCAAAAGCTTTGTTGATACGAGTTAATATACCAGTGGTAAGAAGACGTGTATCCGGTACATTTCACTGCATGAGTAGAACATTCGAAGGGAAGTATTTTTATCGGCGTGCTGTGTTTTTTTCATTCACTAGGATATTTATCACAGTAAGCATGCAAGGGTGCAATTAGCGAACCTTATGCGTAATATGAATTTATTAAAGATTTAGATATACTACTAGCAAGGCAACCCACTCAACATTTCCGGTTATTATGAATAGCATATTTTTCTCGTATAATCCCGGGACGAAAAGCGTTTAAAATGTTCACTAATGGGAGTCTATCCCTACATTGAGTTTGTGGGACTGAGGCGACCATAACATCTTTTTCTCCCATATACTAGATTTCGTGTGTCAATAAATTGATGCCATCAACAAAGGCTCAGCGGACGCATCCGTGTTTAGTAAGGCAACTCCCCCCTCCCTCACACCACCTCACTACTACAGGACTTTTGATACAAAGTCAATCGCGATGTCGGATCTCTGAGGCCTTAGCGGTATTAGTGACCTTAATACCGCTTTTTCTTGGGGCATTTAAAAAACAAACGCTGATATTTCTTGTACCTATTTTACTGGGCCTGTGGAAAAGTGTGCGTAGCTTTTGTATCGCAAGGTTTATTACATGCCAGAGTCAAGAAAAATTATCTTGAAGACACCAACGAACAGCTGATGTCTCATTGCTCTCGTCTTCCTTACTCCAGTGACAGGCTTAGCAAAACATCACGTTTATGACACCGTGGAGCCATTTGTGCGGTCAGTTATGGTTATTTTCAGTTATACTCTTACTTCTCTAGAAAAACAGTTTTGTGTAAAATCTGTCGTCAACCTTCTGTGTGGAAGGTCACTTGCTTACGTACTCTGGTGCTTTTACCAAATATCTAACGCTCGGGTTTTCCTCACCAAGCATTACTAAAACTTCTCCATCCCTTGCGGCGTGTGAATAAATTTTTCTTCAATTTTCATCATATATCTCATCTTTAATGGCATACTGGTCCACAAATTGTTGTCTTTACTTTGCTGTGACTATTTTTAATGATATTTGAATATGCGTTCAATTCTCTTATGCATCGTCGAATGGAGGTCATTAAAAATATTGAAAAGTACTGCAATACTGATGTTTCCAATTAAAAACACTTTTCCGTAGCTTCCGTAGACATTTGTCACTAAAAGAGAGGATTAGTGGACAACTGCATTTGGTTTGGAAGCATTATCATTCATATCTAAATGAAACATTCCTTCTACAATTATTGCAGCTATTCGTTAATTAATCATACAGTTTCGGAGGGTTTTTTTGTAACCATGAGGGTAAATTGGATGGATATTATTTGTTTATGTTCTGGCACTTATAAGTCCTAGAGAGAACAGCAAAAATATAACAGAAACATCTTAGACATAGTAAGTACATACATACGAGATACATAAGCACATAAACAAAATACGCACTGTAGTTTTACAGTTTGCTTACGTATTCATATATTTTCTTTCTAAACAGGCTGATAAGTGTATGTTTCGATCTTACCTGGAAAAGAGGTCTACAACCTGCTTGTGACATGAAATGACTTCTTATCAGTAGAAGTTCGGTGGATTGGTATAATCACTTGTGTCCCAGAATGTCTTGTTTCGGTCATTTTACTAGTGCTGCTATGCGTTGTAGTGCAAATTTTTTTAACAATTTATAAATGAAAATATACGACTGATATTATTTTCTTTTTTCTATTTTCAAGCATCTTATCATGTTATAATATAGTTTCCCTCAAATTGAAAGAAAGTTCGTTTAATTTAGTTTTAGACCATGGTTTACTATTTCAGTGGAATGGATAATGCCTGAGCCTTCAGCCGTAACTTTTGATTATCTATCAAGTTGAAGACTATCTATGTATTTGGGAGTGCCCATTATTATTGATTGTGCTTAGGAGAATTAATCTTCATTTGATTATTTGTTAGCCATGTACAGATGGAAATTATGCCATCATTGACTTATTTGACAGCCTCTTTAAGTTCGCACATGTGGGAGTCAAAATAAATGTGTAGATAATCAGCGTAGATACGGTACTTGCTATGGAAAATAGCATTTGATAAGTCTCGAATACATAATGAGAAGAGTAGCATGACCTGACGTAAGATTTTCACAAAAAGACGGGAATTAAATTTTTCCGTCTCGCTTGCCGACAATCAACGTATTTATTATGCATAATTTGTTATAAACGTAGCGAAGGAACTGAATTTGGCTGATGTAAGAGGCAACACGAATACAAACGTAGAAAATGTGAAGAGAATAACGTGTGATACATCTCACAATCTCAGAGATGGGTTGGGCTAAAATGCGATCGACGACATATGTTATTTATCGTGATCGTGAGAACTGTTGTGAAGACACAGCATCTACATCTACATAATACCCTGCAAGCCACCATAAAGGTATGTGGCAGAGGTGAACTCTCACCAAACATGCAACACATATCATGCATAAAAAAGGATTAGTACTTGTATAGGTACTGTTCAAAACTACGCTATTTAAAAAAGTTAAAAATAGTAAATCATACAGCAAAAACATGCTGTTAGTTGGGTTAGCTTTAAGTCCTTATACCAACATGCAGCTGCCAATGTTATCCATTGCTGCACTCGTACTAGATACATTTACCGTTATTCATATCCCTAATAGTACGAGGAAAAAAGGACATTTTGAATCTGTCAGTTCGGCAATCGATTTCTCTAATTTTGTGATTACGGTCCAGTCTACCATAGTAAGTTGGGGTTCGCAAAATATTTTTAACATCACCACTGAAAATATGGTCTTTGAATTTGTGTGTTGTGTGTTGATGATGGAAATATCACGTCTGCAAGCGCAGAAAATAGGGAGAGAATAACGACAGACTCCTCTCAGGATCCTGCCCCCTGCACTACTGAGTTCGGCCCGCTGGCAATGCCAAGCCACTGATCCGTGTCTCGAGAACTAAGAGGCGAGGACGAAGAGGCGGTGCGCGGTGGTGTCTGAGGGCTGCGAACTGGGCCGCGAGTCCGCAGGGTCCAATGGTCGGGTCAGATCCGTTTCCTTGCCGGCCCCTCACCGCCCCCCAGGGCTTCTTATCTGCGAGACCCATCTGAGGGTGCAATATCCATCCCACCCGACCCTCACGAGGCCGGAGGCTAAAGTGTTTTCGCCTTGCCCCCGGAGAACGGCCGAGGGAAATGGGACCGCACTACTCTGCCCCTCTTTCTCTCGGTTGCAGGGAGATTGCACGACCGGGACGTGGAAGGAGACAAGCAGGCATCTCACACCGCCGCCATCCCCCAGCCCCTTGAGGGGTACCGCTGCGCTGGTTTAGGTTCCCAGGTGGGGTGGGGACAGAGGGGTAGGTAGTAGGGTGGAGAGACGGAGAGAGAGTTGCAGGGGGTGAGGAGTGGGGAGGGGCGTGGGGAATTGTGGGGAGGAGGAATGGGAGGTGTAAAGGGGAGCCACAAAGGCGGTCGAAAAGAGTGTGCAGGGGTTTGGGGAAGGACGAGGGGTGGTTATGGGGTTCGGGATGACGCAAAAAGGGTGGCACGGTGGGGGAAGACGCATGGCTGGCAGCGCGGATGGGAGAGGAAATAGAGCCGAGTGTTGTATTTAAAGGGGCGGGATGGGGGGCGGGAGGGGAAGGGCGGTGTTCGGTGCGCTTAGATGGAGAGTGGTTATAATGAAAGGAGCGGGGTGAAATGAATGCGGGGGGAGGGGTGGGCCCTGCGGGACTGCGGGGTGGGGCGACGTGGGAGAGCGGAAGCGGGGAGAGAATGGAAATTAATGGGAGCGAAGATTGAAAGCGAGGAGGAGGAGGAGGGAATCGGAGCAAACAAGAAGGCGGCGGGCGGGTCGGCGACATGTCGCGCGGAGAGGGTCGAGGCGGTGGCGCGTCGATCGCTTGGGCCGCTTTCCATTCGAATGTGTTGGGTGCGCCTGCGGGGTTTAATGGGGCGCTTAAGGAGGCTGAATCGCGCCGACTGCTAGACTCAAAACAAAGGAGGGATCTCACCTCTCTGATTAACGACGTGTAAAAAAACATTGCTTTCGCGGATAACGAGTCTAAAACAAAAGAAAAAAAACACCAAGGGAACAAATAACCCGACAAATATATTTTTCGCGGATTATTAACGATTCGTCTTACCCTTATCTTGCCTGGTAGCAATAACTAATTTATCTTTGCACTATTGGTAGAACTAATTTTCGAGGTGTCGCTGCTGAAAACGTTATGCCGCACCACAGAGCATAACCTAATTCTAAGTTTCGTCATGAGACACTCACGATATCTATGCACAAGACGAGATTCAAACCCGTGAACTCTTTGATGGTGCGACCGGAGCGTAACAAACTTGACTTTGCAAGTGGCTACCTTGACAAACTTGACAACTGCAAGTGGCTACCTTGATGCTAGTTTACAAATTTCAAGAGGTCAGTTCTGTAAATATAGACTTACGTAATTATTTCCATAGCCAAAGTGATTGTTGAATGAGTAATTTATAAGTTAGCATAAAATTCTTACCAGGAATATTATTGTTTGGTGTCTCACATAGTACCATTAATGTACTTGAGTTTTGATAGAGATAATTTAGGGAAATCATCCTGGCAACATTAATAATTTCGTATCATTTAAGTCAACATAATCTTATGAATGTAAAATAAAGTACAATTGTTAACAGGACGATCAGATTAAGGGAGAGAATTTCGAAAATTATGGAACAAAACAGTTTCCGTAATACAATGGTTCAGTTTTAGACTCTTGGAAGTCTCCTATAAAGAAGAACTCTTTCTTCTTTACTAAGCAGAGAAAAAGCGCGAGGATCAATGACTATATTCGCGGTTATTCAGTGTTTTTTTTCACTCGTGTTTGCTCAGTAAGCAACTGCCTGTTCTCTCTCAATTTTGCAACTGCCAGCACATGCGTCGTCAATTCTATAGACGCTTCGTTTTTCTACTTTGTTAACGACAGAATGCATTTCATTTCTCCCTAATAAGTTTAAAAGCATTATTATTTGCACGTTAAGATTAGAAACGCAATTTAGATTCGCAATTTTGGAATGAGTAAGTTTCAGGAACGAACCGTGGTCGCATATGGGAGAGATAATAGTTCCCAGCCTCGGCGTAGTTAGCACCTGGCCAGAAATTTTCCAAATCCCAAGTCTAATCCATTTAAACACATTCCATGCTGTGCTCTTTTATCATATAAAAAGGGACGAAATACTTGAGTTTTACCTGAAAATTCCATCTTTAATTTGAAATAATAACTGAAAAATGTTTGAAAACACGTAGCTAACATTTTATCGTATTGTTTCCTTTTCTTTAATGGAAACACACCCTAGAAGTGCTCTTTCCTGCACCCTTTGCCTCCCTCCCCATTCTTGACTGCAACTTGTGTCTCCTCCTTTTAGTAGTGGGATTGTGGTTGATATCGTAGCGGAGGATTTTAGGGTGGCGAAAGTTATCTAACCACTCATATTTCCTCGCAAATATTCTCCGAGGGGACGGATGATGAGTCGGGATTGGAGAGGCAATGAAAAGCAAGCTACATTCCGCATGGTTAAAATATAAATGCTTTCATACGGAAACTTACATAGGTTAATGTTCAACTGCATTCTAATAAAATGTGTCTCCCTGCCAATCTCGTAGGTTGGTGAATTATTGATTATGATTGCCAATATCCGTTGTGCCCTTTGTGAAGTAATATTGTAATCCCCAGTAAATATAGGGCGCATGATATTTCTGCATTTGAAAATTTAATTTAATTTCCTATAAAATTTATTGTTTTCAAGAAATTGAACGTTTGAAATTGTCCGGTAGCTTTTTTTCGTGCAGCAAATACTTTTCGTATTTTGGTGGCACAGTTTTCTAGTTGTTTGTATCATCAGCAATGTATGTTCTGTATCTGTTGTCCTTGCCGAAAGTTGAGGTCATTTACGCTATCACATAAAGGGGTAGGTGCAAGGTGAAGCCAAATCTGACGTTCGCATTATCGTTCACTCAATAAAAGACTCCAAAGGCTCTAATGACGTCCCACCCAACGGACGCAATGCTAAGCTTGATTGGCTCTCTACGCAGGAGATAAGTAGGGATCAAGATGTAACTAAGAAGTCTGCTACTTCCGAGATTCAAATTCAGGCCCTGGGGATGAGATATCAATACTCTTGCCTCATTAAATTTCAATCCCCACTAAATTTTCTTTCTACACTTTAGTCGCAGATGGTTATGGTATTAGTTTAAGAAGTTCAATATTCTGATATTATATGTTGACATATTATCTAAATTTCAATTTAAGACAAACATGTCACCCATGGCCGTGACGGGATTCGAACCCGCGAGCGTTGGGTTGCTTGACCGCAGCAATGCACAGATAGCTAATGTGGCAAGCCATGGTAGTGTCAATATCTCTTCTTGGGTGATAACAAGTTAGGGATCCAGTAGAATAACATTAGTTTTTCCGAGCAAATCGTAGGCGATGAAATGTGTCGTAATGCCATTTTTTTCCTGCGAGTCAGGCAACCCACTCTTCATCATCGTATTTTTCTAAAATAACTCTAGCAGCCATTGACTCAATCAATGCTTTATCAACGCTTCTGGCGCATGTGTGCTTTATGGTGTGACCACCGAAAATTCGCTGCTATCTATTTTGCCTCAGGTGTAGGAGCACATAAAGCTTTAAGGTCAGATGTCAGCTTAATGGAAATCAAGCCAAATAGGCTGCATCGCTACCTTTGATTACAGATCGTGCGGTAAGGAATGTTTGGCTACATGGGTTTGATGACGTAAGGCTCATGAGGAACTTGTTCCTTCGCCTACATTCCCGTGGCCGGCAACGATATATTCACCCGCCATGTTTAACATTTGCGCTCAATAATTATTCACAAATTACAATCATGTTTCATTGCCTCGTACACGTCGCCACATGTGACACATAGTTCTGAAAAGTTCATTAAAATTTAATTAAATTATCAATCCAGCGTGGTCCGGATCCGGCAAATTAGGTAAAAACTACAGTAACAAAACTATTACTTCAGCTTTAAAGTCCCCTTTTGCAGACTACCCTGCATGCTGTGGTGAGTGAATATGGTTGAGGGTGATTCAACAAGTATGGTGAAGAGAGTGAATCACCAAGTATGCTACTTCCTTGCAAGAAATACAAAAGCTATTTAAAACGAGTGGTAAGATGTTTTATGACTGGGAAATTACTAGGAATATAGATGAAATTATTTGGCCCAGCATTGGTTGCATGCGCTTTATTATTTATGTGCAGTAGGTGAGCGTGGTTGAAGGAGGTGTGACGTAATAGATTTTTGAGCCATTTCAGATGTATTAGAGGTTAAGCTAAATGCATAGCATGTAGATATCTATTATAAGCAGGTGTTCTCGGCATAAAAAAAATATTTTCGTAAATATATTCCTTAAATAGTACATATTGTAATCGCTAAGATGATGGTAGCAGAATGGGGTCGTTTACCATATTTTTTTTATTGCCGAATCGGATAGAGTTTGTAAAATAAAAAGACCCGTATTTTTCCGTTTTTTGATCCGTCAATTATTTATTGAGTTATTGGCGGCGAAAAACTGATGTTTTTAACCCTTTCGGAAAAGTGAGCGTGGTGCAACCTCTGACGTATAATGACTTCGTCCAATCACAACTGAGCCCGCGAAGCTACTTTGCCTTATCACAATGGGGGAGACACAGCTGACTCTGCCAATAGGACAGTTGCGACAGCATCTGTGCGAGCAGACCTTCTGAGAACCCCCCTCCACTCCCTACCCTTTCCCGAAAAGCAGTCAAGGACGGGAGGAAAATGACGCCAATGTTATCACAGCAGCTTTTTCGGTGGGCGTCACCTTTTGCTTATTTAAATTTTTGATTTATGAGTGAATGGTTGTGGTTAGAAGATTAATTTTTTCACTAAAATTCTTTTCTAGGTTTCTATCTCATGATTTCGTGTACAAAATTGCGATTTCGATTCCGAGTAAACGCCCCCATTGTCTCCATGATCTTTCACAATTGACTATCTTTGAGACGGTGGGCTGCAAAAAAACTAAGTTAAATGATCAGTCTTTAAGTTTTAATTTTGTAGTTTACAGCGTTCAAGATGGAAAAGTTGTGGAAACGATGGTCAAGCTAAAGGCTGAAACTTTATTTCATTTTAGGTATTAAGGGAGGTGACCGACTGCGAAGAATAGACGATAAAGGAACTCGGGGTTAGTGTTGGTCTGTCTTAAGAAAAGTCCCCAAGTGATGCACTGTTTTACGCTCATTCTGACGGAATATATAGTTTGAAGTGTTCCCCTCTCCGAAAGCTTTCAGGCGATTCTCGATAGGTACGCCACTGAAATATCTGTAACCTCCGATATTCGAACCCGGGTCCTAGGTATTGAAGGCCAGCATTTTATCCAACACGCCTACTCAATCCCCTCCATATTTCTCTCACGTCATAAACGAAGCCCATCTTACCTTACGCGGCCACGTTTTAAAGCAGAGAGCGTCCATTCATTCAACGGGGAGGAATTTAAAGGACGAATCGGACGGCTTTGCACGGACTTTTTGGCAATCCTAGGAAAAGCGGTGACCCTAAGCTCGTCAGCACCTCCATGCGAAAGAGTTACCCACTCGAAGTCAGGATCCGACCCTGAGCTTCCCTCCTGATACCCTCATCCATTTCTGAACCGTAGGTGACTTTCCCCTCACCCCCTTCCACCCGGGTTTCCCCCACCGCTCTCTCCGGGCCCTCTCCTCCCACGCCTTGTCTCCCTACGCAACCACCCAACCTCTCAAAGCTGCCTCCTCCCCGCCTTTCATCATCCCCTCCCTGTCTCCCTTTCTCTCTCTCTCTCCCCTTCAATCCCCTTATCTCAGCCGCGCATGTTCCTTCTCCGCCAATCACCCACCAACCCCCTCAACCCGTCCCTTCCCACCCCTCCCCCCCTCTTCCTTTCGCATCCAAGCACCCATTCGTCATCCATTTCAACCAGCTTCTTCCGTTCGTGTCCCCTGCCTCACCTCGCCCCCCTCCCACGTAGCCTTCCCCCCCTCTTTCTACGACAACTCCCGGCATGCGACGGTGGCACGCGTGTCACTCAAGGCGGCCTAAATGACTGGTGCGACGCAAAAGATCCCCAAAGTGTTGGTGCAATAAAACGACCCGCGGCCCGGAATGAGCGAACGCGCTCTCGCGTAACCCCTTCGCCCCACACCCCTGCTCGGCAACAAAATTCTGGCCCGAAAAATTTTCACGAGGGGTGTCATCAAGGTGTTATCACTTTCAGCCATGGAGGTGCTAATGATTTTCCACCCATAGGGAATCCGAGACAAATTAGATTGCGCAGTTGTTCAATGAACTTTAAAACCTCTGGTTTTCCACGATAATTTAGACACATATGAGTGAGAGTTTTTTTACAGCTCCATTGGCCTTTTCTCGCCTCCCAATCGCCGTCTCTCTGACCTCATACTGATCTTCCCTAAGCCTCTTCTTTCCATATCTTTTCATGTTGGCTTCATCAATTATTCTGTTTGTCTTCCTTTTATTCTTTTGTTTTCTCTCTGCTGCTACAGTACTCTTTTTATGTGCTGCATTCTTGATATGAGTTAGCTCATGAAGTTAAAATGACGGAGGGAAATAGAGCTGTTTATGATTTTCAATTGTATTCAACTTATGCCATGTCGATCGTTATCTATTGAGTACTCTGCGACTTTTCTCCAGGATTTGATGGCGTGGCGTAAATAATAAAACACAATATGTAAATGTCTTTATAGAATACAATAAAAATTTATTCAATGCTCTGGGTTCAAAACCCTCAAGAGCAAAAATGCCAAACATCAATGTATATAAGACATACATAAATTATTTTTACATATTAGCAACACAAGAAGTTTTCCGTTTACAGAGTGATTATCATTGCATATTTACAAATAAAATAGTTTGATAGACTTTTACATAATAAAGAAATATAATATATATTGTCCCATAGTTCAATGATTTAACAGTAATTACATATTTATAGGGATCTGATTACTTGATTATATCTATACCTATATCTACCACATACCCTGCCTGCCATCTCGAGGGTGTGTGGCAGGGGGTGCATCCACACCAGGAACAATGACACAACAAACAAAAATGAACAACACAAAACAAACACCACACCTTTAAAAGTAAGTAGGGAAAAAAAGAAGAAAAAAACTACCAAATCCCAATCGTACACGGCGCACCCACAAATACCATGCATGACTTGAAACCCGACACCAATTTCATAGATACTCATGCATGCAAAAAAAAGTAATGCATGCGAGTCACACCTTGATTTGAACCTGCAGTAAATTTAAAAAAAATACTATCGACCTACTCTGAATATTACCTCTATAATTATCACCGATTTACGTGATGTCTAACGTTCTGATCTCGAATCGTATGTGGAAAAAATGACATTTTAAGCATTTCTGTCCTGCAATCTATCTCCTTAATTTTATTAGAATTATCGAGCCTACCGTAATAAGTCGGAGCCAGCAGTATATGATTTACGTCATCAATGATTTGTCCCTCCTTAAATTTTCCCAGAAGATAACTCTATAATTCAGCCTACGTTGTGACAGCGATTCCCATCCCAATTCGGCTAACATACCAAACACTCTGCTTTCCTTATCGTAACACCATTTTACATATCTTGCTGCTCTTCGTTGTACTCGATCTATTTCGTAAATTAAGCCTGCTTCATAATGGTCCCATATACTCGCAGCATATTCTAGGTGTGGTCTAGCAATTGAAAAATAGCAACGTTCCTTCACCCTCTCCTCACTTTTCCCTAATATTCTTTTAATAAACCCCAAATTTCTGACTGACTGCATATTTCCCTGATATTTTTCCCCCATGATAGATCCTGAGTAAGTGTTACCCCTAAATACTTAACAGATTCCACTTTTACTAATTCCGTACCTTGAATCACATAGATTCTTTCTATCGAGTTTTTCCTTTTCCAAAAATTTACTGTCCCGAACTTTTTTATGTTCAGCTCTAATTTCCATTTATTGCACCACGCCTAAATTGCTACGAGGTCCTTTTCTAATGATGCTTTAAAATAAAAGATTAAAAGTGTTTTAGGCACCTGATTGCTTGATTAAAGATATGTGATACTTATACTTCCACCATGAATGGGTAAAAACACAATTAGTATCCACTGAGGAATGTAACGTTTATAAATTAGCTGGGCATTTGTTAAAATGCATTGATACATAATTACCATTTGGCATGCAAAGGTGCAGTTCAATAGAGTTATTAGTGTTCAGAACATATTTCAAATACGCCTCAGACTACCCTATGGTGTGATAAATGGCAGTTAGCATTAAATTTTCAAAACTGTGTGGTATTGAATTTTTGGAAAAAGAATTGTTCTCCTAGCACGTACGAAATAAGTAATGATGAATGAACTAACGCGGAACCCATTAAATATATTGGAGTACACACACCCCCTACCACACACCCTCGACGTGGCTTGCAGGGTTATCGTGTAGATGAGTAAGACTGACACATGATCTATATTAAAAGTATACATTTTTCTACGACGGCTATTATTATCTGTTAGTGTACGCGGAAAATAGTTGTGAGCTATCCGAATGGGAGTATATATGCTTATTTATTATCTTCTGATCGAATCTGAGGCAATACGCGGGATTTCTAAATACATTTATCACCTCACCGGAACAGGTAACTTTCATATTTACTTAAAATATGAAGGCTAAATTGTATTTGACGCTCTGATAGCGTTTAATGCCCTAGTTCTTCGAGTAAGTTTGTTACACCGACAAAGCTATCAAGAACTTTCCCAAAATTCGTTGGTATCCTTTGTTTGCGTTCTTAATCCTTTCAAATCTCTTGTATGAATCTAAAAAACCTAGCGGCGTTTCGTGAATGCCTGAAAAGGGAAGAGTGGCATCATTCTCTTACGTTGTCATAGCATTTACCTAGAATCCTTTTTTATGAATCCCAGTTGGCGGTTAGCTACACCTGTTATTTCTCCAATATACTTCCTTCACGGTATGTTTTCTGTGATGGCGACGCCTAAACATTTGATGGCAACTTCATTTCGTTTGATGCAATACTCATACTGTGGGGAGATACTTTTTCCAAATTTCTTTTCTAAATCTTGCCCGAATTCCTTGATCTAACATTCTCAGTATGGATCCCATATACCAACGTCATATTCTGCATGAGGTCTGATAAAGGTAAAGTCGCACAATTCTCATATTTTAGCTATAAATTCTCTTTTATCTTCATAATTTCCACAATTTGGAGCAATAATAACGGTGTTTGAAGCTATCTGGTAAAGACATTACTAGATTAGGTAGTAGTTTTTCGGATTTTTGTCTGCCTGTGGTTTTTAATATCCAGTATATTAGTGAGGCATTAGGTTTTGAACATTTCCTCACATAGTACATACTCGTATAATTTATTTAAGTTTTGCGTTGTACCTGCCCCTCAAAACGATAGTTGGAAAAAGAGGCTCTGTTTTATGTGAAGCTGACAAGATTCCTACTTGCCATCTGCAGCAGATGGCAACTTCAACTTGCAAACTGGTACAAGTCATAGGATTTTTTTACTCCAGAGAAATAGATGCCTGCCTGCCACACATCCTCGCGATATCTTGCCTGAAGCATATTATGTAAGAGTATAATATTGTACATTTAATTATAATGGTGACATCGCCTTCTTAACTAAGCCCCCATATTTTTTAGCCTTATCATTATGCCTCAGATCGTTGATTATATGTGGGAAGCGACCAACAATTGAGGTAATTTCTAATATTTAGGATAGGTAGGTAATTGGGCAGAGGAGGAAGATATTTTCAGTGCATTGCAGGGTGGAGAGAATCCAGGAGCCGCCTCTTCCTTACGGAAGACGCCAAGTGGTCCACTGTCTCCAAGACGGACGGAGTAACTCACTCGGTTTGCCCTCCACTCGGCACTCGGTATAACAAGTGGGAACTGGCATACCGATGAAAAGTCTTGCCTCTGGGGGGATTGAAAGCCCTGGGGGTGGTGGGCGGTATTTTGAAAATAACTCACCTACCCCATCCCCCATGCCCCAGTTTCACTTGTATATGGATAAAAGATTAATTATGTTTAATAATGAAGTGCTAAGATTATATTCTATTAGCTTCTATTCGATTTACAGATTAACGTTTTAACTTTGATTTATAGCTAAACTGTAGACCCAAGGAGGAAACAATGGGGTCGTTTACCATTTTTTGATTGCCGAGAGTTTGTAAAATAAAAAGACCCGTATTTCTCCATTTTTTGATCCGTCAATTATTTCTCGAGCTATAAGGGGCGAAAAACTGATGTTTTTAACCCTTTCGGAAAATCCTCTGACGTCATCGACTTCGTCCAGTCACAACTGAGCCCGCGAAGCTACTTCGCCTTATCGCAGTGGGGGGACACATCTGACTTTGCCAATGGAAGCGATTGCGACAGGATCTGTGCGAGCAGACCTTCCGAGAACCCACCTCCACTCCCTTAACGGAAAATAACGTCAACGTTATCACAGCAGCTTTTTCGGTGGGCGTCACCTTTTGCTTATTTTAATTTTTGATTTATGAGTGGTTAGATGATAAATTTTTTCACTAAAAATTCGTTTTTCGTTTCCATCTAACGATTTCATGTACAAAATTGCGATATTGGTTCCGAGTAAACGCCTCCATTATCATCTTTTGAATCAAAGGTGGTCGTCACACATTTTTTCTCTAAAGGTTCAAGACTCGTACATGAATCGTGATTGATGAGGTCACCAGATCACAAACCCTACCTTTTCGTGGGATTTGAATCACATTTCGTAATAAAGAGACATATCGATCATTTACGTACAGTTTGGGATGGGAATAATGGCATCAAGATCCTTCAAGCAATCTAAAATGCCCAGAATTTGATTGATTTGATTTCTGCAGTTAAAAATATTAATTTTCTGGGCAATCGACTTTGAATCAAACTCTTCGCTTCCCATAGTTCATAGATCCATGTGGGGTAAATTTTCCCTCGAGTGACTCGTCCCATTGGTAGGAGTTCACTTAGATAATAGGGATAATATACTGTTTTCCTCTACTAGTGGCTATCAGTCACTAGAATGAACATCCTTACCTAATTATTTATTATGATGAGGAAGAATTTTGGAAACTATAAGAAATTATATTTTAACCATTGGATGTAGTATATGTTTTAACATAATACCATCACCTTTTCGTATTTTATTAGTCTGGATATTGGCAATGGTGTTTGCATTATCTTGTAATCGATAGGATGATTCCACATATAATATCCACCTTTTTCTTTTATTATAATTACGACGTGATATTACAGGAAGATGGGAGGCGATAGTTGTCATGGTGTGCATAATTCTGGTTGTCTTGTTTGTAGTATTGACTGTTAGTCGAAATGTGATTGATTCTTGAATTATTTCAGATTCAAATGAACCTATGGCGTTCATATTTATACGAACAGTGAAGTTTTTATTTTCTCATTTATTTATTTTTATTGTTTTTTCACCCCTTTCCGGGGAACCGTGTGTTAAATTTGCAAGTGATTGTTTTGAAAGGTTGAATTATCATTCAATTTTAAAGAAGGAAGCTCATATGAAAATATAGATCGATTGTCGGTGTAGATATGCATGGTGTTTTTACAATATATGTATGAAATTAGAGGGGAATGTGATGATGAGCATATGAGTTTGGTGTTTTGAATTGAATTGATGATTTGGAGAAATCTGGAATGATTATATAGACATATGTATTTCCTTTTCCCGAGTTTTCTGTTTCCTTTGTTCAACTGCTTAATTTATAGATAATTGTTCATGAAATAATCATGTGTTGAAAAAACCTATAGGTGTGTGATATTAATAAAATTTAGTTGTAATTGAAAATAATGCAAATTTTTTGTCGCTAATATGATATTTACATTGATTCTTGTACTAACTTCTGCTTTGCTATGGGCATTTAATCTCTGTAGTTAAACATATTTGTGGTAAGATCACCAATGCTACAGGTGGCACATGCGTGCAAGGCATTCGGGCTTTGCTGGACCCGAATAAAATTCTGTATTTTAGGGACTCAGGAGGACTTGGGGGTTGGAATAGAGTACATCCCCAGCGTTGTCGTAACCACCTTCTAATGCGAAGAGTTCTCCAACCCGGACTTTTTTGTCGCTAATTAGATATGATCGCAATACAATGGTAAGTTCAGGAGACGAATTTTCATATGCTTCGCAACGTAAACTACCTACCTGTTACGTCAGCAAGAAAGCAGCGCAACCCGCCATTTCAGAGCCTTTTCAAATGGCTTTAAAATTAACATTTAATTCTCTAGTAAGTTGGGATTTCTCAATACAAACTTTTTGCGTAAATTAAATGCATTAATGGCAGGGCACAAATCGCAATTAATGAAGTCTTTTCTTTGATGAAGGAAACTACCCTATTATGTTTAATGATGAAGTGCTAAGATTATATTCTATTAGCTTCTATTTGATTTACAGATTTACGTTTTAAGTTTGATTTTTAGCTAAACTGTTGACCCAAGAAGGAAACAATGGTGTCGTTTACAATTTTTTTTATTGCCGAGAGTTTGTAAAATAAAAAGACCCGTATTTCTCCATTTTTTGATCCG
This sequence comes from Platycnemis pennipes, assembly GCA_933228895.1. NCBI lineage: Eukaryota > Metazoa > Arthropoda > Insecta > Odonata > Platycnemididae > Platycnemis > Platycnemis pennipes. The sequence goes on from OW121846.1 coordinate 53,290,689, forward strand.
TCAATTATCTCTCGAGTTATAAGGGGCGAAAAACATGCGTGCAAGGTGGTACAGGTGGCACATGCGTGCAAGGCATTCGGGCTTTGCTGGTCCCGAATAAAATTCTGTATTTTAGGGACTCAGGAGGACTTGAGGGTTGGAGTAGAGTACATCTCCAGCGTTGTCGTAACCACCTCCTAATGCGAAGAGTTCTCCAACCCGGGCTTTCTCTCTCTCTTACAAGTAGTATTTTAAAAATCTTTATATTTTTGGTCTTTGTTGATTTTAGGATAAAGAGCAATTGCAGTAATGGATAATATTGTTTAAATGTTATAGTATATTCAATGACCTTTTTACTATCTTTTGAAAAAAATTACTTGCTCCTCGCAATGCTTTACGTTCTCAATTGCAACGCATTTAAACGTATGTTCTGAGGAATCAAGTCAGATGCCATGGTTGATGCAGGCATAAAAGTAGAAGGAAGCTGATAAAGCCAGTATATTTTCCGGAAGGCCAAATTTTAGTTCGCCGTCCTTAAAGGGACTTCAGTCACTTATAGAAGCATATAAATATCTAGTGCCTAAGGTGCGGTTGCATTAATTGCAAGTTGAAAGATCCCTTTCCTTATATAACTAGAAGGTAGTCTACACACCAAATTCGTTGGATGTGCCTTACCCTCAACCTTACCCGAATCACTCGCCTGCTCTGAGTTAATGACCCTCTTATCTAGTTATTTATTCATAAATATGTCCGGCGATTACGCCCTCTTTACTATAAATCATGCTATAATTTTCACTAGTTGCGTAATAGCTTCCGTTACATAAAACTTCTCGTAAGTCTATCGCTTTCGGCGCGCATTTCTTTATTTCTTCTTTGGCATTTCTCGTGTTTCTGCCATAATCATGGTACTGACACGGAAATAAAGTGTTGCCACCCTTCTTTGCCTGATATTCCGCTGCTTCTGTCTCTGTAGATGGGCATAAATTTCTTATGAAATCTCTCAGCCTCGCTTCTGAGCCCAACACATGCTCCGATGATCTGGGACTGTGTCACGCAGTTACCTAGACTCGTTCTTTTATTTCTTCCACATTTATACTGCCAACTTACTAAAAACTATTTTTTTAAATATGATAGGCCACCCCGATGAAGTCAGACGTGACTTTGCAACCATCTTACTGAGGAAGAGAGGTTGAATTGACTAACTGTCGTCTGGCTCTTACTCTACGGTGTTTCTTTCATGGATGTCCTCACCAAGAGGAACCACCAGACAAACTGAAGAGGTCTTAGGGATACCCCACCCCCTTTCCAGCGCGTCAAGGTCGTATTCCGTGGAAAGGTTGACATGAGTACAAAGTTTAGAAGTTGATGAAATATTTATGTATTTCAATGGAAACAACGGAGTGGCAGCATCTAAAGCAGGGTCTCCACTGGGATATTTTCGGCGCTACACTGTGCCGCAGCTTCTTGCATTGTATTATGTAAAATGTAGCATGCCAAAATTGTATTAGGCATCAACGAGAACCAGTAAAACAGCACTGAAACTTCCTCTTGCCGTACAAACTGCCAGAATTTTTCTAAGCTTCCCTTAGCACGTGCTTTCTATCAAGGGCTCCTATGCAGTGATTGAAATTCCACTTCGTTCGAAATCATTTCTCTTGCATCAGCCATGCTTTTTCATTAGTGAGTGGCTAAGGAAAATAATACACAAAATTACTTACCAAAATTATTTAACTATATTTCATTTCATTTACGATTTACAGACGGGCGCGCACTAAGAACCTTTAATTAAGGAAGAAGAAAATTCGATAACGCACGAAAATGTCGGTGAATCTCCAGAGGTGCGAGTTGGACCGGAATACAAAGTAGGGACCTCTGAAGACGAAGACATGCCTGGCGTATTTAAAGAACGCGTGACTTCCACAAGAAGGAAAAAGCAAAAAGCTTCTCCTGAGACTTTGTAGACTGAAACTATCATAAAGGATGCTCTTTCCTTGAAGTTTTAAGAATCCTTCTCTGCAGACTCTGGAAACATTTAATATACCAAGAGCATTATTTGAGGCCAATTCGCAAGATATCGAGACGCAGGTTAATACAAAATCTTCGTCATGTAGTATAATTTCGCATCTTAAACTGTCTTCTAATTCCATTAAGATATTAATAATGTCCTAAAAATAGCGATCTCGTAGAAGTACTAAAAATTAATTTCACAAGTTCGAATATCATACCTTCGTGTACTCTCCATTTTTTACTTCTTAAATGACCGGGCTTACTTCTGGAACAGCCTTTGATATTTGCTGCTTTGAAATGCGAAGGAGGTAACTTGGTCTTGTGAAAGAATCACCAGTGGCCAGAAATCGGAGTGTAACTCCTGGGTGCCTGTGTGGTGAGAATCCTGCTACCTAATATCGTTATAAAATGTGTAACGTTTTCCAAACTAACAATAAAATCACTTTAAGATATTCTGAAAAACCTTTTAACGCAAATATGTCCTCTATCACTTGTTCACTCAGTATAGAGGCACTTCGCTTATTTAAATAAATCCGTACCCACATTCTTAGTTTTTCCGAGGCTTTTCAAGAATACATATGCACGCTGTAACAACACAAAAAATCTTCATCATCGGAATCCATTTCACCTAGTGCAACATGTGCCCACGTGTGTGGACGGGTCTTGTAATTTTGTTTCACCGATACAAAATATTTCTGTGTTTCGCGATACGCGTAATTGTGCCGCAACAATGTTGTGCCGAAAATTTGCCTAGTGGAGACCCGGCTTAAGATATAATTCTATAGTGATGGAATCGATATTATTAAACATGGTCCATTCGGAATATCATCTCTCAGAAATTATGGTTAGTTTTTCAGGGGAGACGACCGACAGCTGAGGTCATTTGCGCCATTTAGGATAGGTGGGTAATTGGGTAATGGTAGGAGTTTTCAGGAAACGGAGGAAGGGTGGAGAGAAACCCGGCGTCGGCATTAGCCTACTCTTAACCAAAGGAGCGAAGGCTTAACGTCCCATCCGACGGGCGGAGTACTGAACCCGAAATGCCCCCCATTAGGCACACAAGTGGGGAATGGTTTGCCACTGAAAAATCTGTCACTGCCGGGAATCGAAGCCGGGCCCTCGAGATATGGGGCCACTACTCTAGCCACCACACAAACCCGATCCTCTCAGAAATTATTCCCACGAGCATAGTGCACTGTGAGAGGCCCTCTCACTTTTCTCCCCGTTTAATTCGAACCGATTCCCTATTTTTTTATTCTGAAAAATGCTCCCTTTCATTCCCTTTGCCACGCGCGCATTGTCACCTCGAGAGGACGTAAACCGTGAGATACCCCCATCACATAATTTTTCTCTCATCATTTTCCCGATTCCCGAATAAAAATATCCGACTCTATTGCACCCACCCCCTCTCCGTCCTTATAATGGGTCAATATTCACGAACAATTACGGGGACAAAAGATGGTTGACAGTGTCTCGTGGTATGGCCCCGGGGGCTTCCGCACTTATCATTGCGGGTGGGAGGGGGGGGGGGGGAAGGGGTGCGCGGAAAACAATGGTTTGCGTTGCATTCGCTCCCGACAGCACACGCCCAGCCCCGCGGGGGCGTGCTGTCGGAGGCAGGGGGGCCGGAGTCGAAATGGTTGGGAGCGGGGGTTCCGGTTTTGCCCCCAGGGGACAGCGGCGTTTCTCGCGCGGCGGAAGGGGTGCCAACTGCCGCGCAAATTGCACGCCCTCGGGCCCGCTGAATAAATGGCGTCGGCGTGAGGGACCCTGAGGAATCTTGCCAACCCTACTTGGGTCCAATCATCGCACTCCGATCACCTCCAGATTGTCACCATGGAGTAATGGTAGTCATTAGGAGGAGAGGGACTGCTGAGGTCATTTTTCTCACCAAATTCTCACCAAGGAGCATTTTTCAGAATAAAAAAATAGGGAATCGGTTCGAATTAAACGGGGAGAAAAGTGAGAGGGCCTCTCACAGTGCACTATGCTCGTGGGAATAATTTCTGAGAGGATCGGGTTTGTGTGGTGGCTAGAGTAGTGGCCCCATATCTCGAGGGCCCGGCTTCGATTCCCGGCAGTGACAGATTTTTCAGTGGCAAACCATTCCCCACTTGTGTGCCTAATGGGGGGCATTTCGGGCTGATGGTGGGGTGTAGATGGGAGTTATTGGAAAGATACGTAATTTAGTGGAAAACGAGTGTCGTATCATCTTTAAAAATAAACATTTATCGGTGTGGTTGGATTCCGCTGGCCTAAGTTTGAGTCCTGGCGGTGGTACAGATTTTTCTGTCACCTCAGTCCCTACTAGTCCCTGGTCACTTTTTTAGTAAATGTGTTCTCTGTTGGATGAACGGTAATACGTGTGGAAGAGGGTAGTAGGTCAACCAATCTGGAAATTACTTATTCTGAAATTATGGATAGGAAAAAAAACTATAAGAAAGGATGAAGGGTTGAGAGAAACCCAGCATTGCTATCGGCTTTCTCTGCACGTAAGGAACGTTAGGACGTAATGCTTCGGTTGAACGTCCCTTTCTAAGGACGGAGAGGATAACATGAAGAGTACACTACAGAGAACTCGTGTTGGGATCGATATTTGTTTCAAAAATCCTCAAAATTCCGGAATTCGAGCCTGGGCCCTTTTAACGGAAAGCTATATTCCCACAAGGTCAATAACTCGATCCCTTTCTCGCCCTGAGCGCAGTTGAGGAGATGCTTCGGCTCTTGAATTCTCTTTGTCCAACGCCAATGCTGCTGAGATCAAATTCAAATTTGAGTGAGCGTATATAAGGTGAGGTTAACGAGGTACATACATTGTAACGACATGCATCTATCCTACATCAATCCTGAGCTGGGTGTGTGGCTGGGAGAGACTTTACGCAATCGACAATCGAAGATTATCGTAAATATCCACCATGGGTTTCAATGTAAGCTCATTAAAATTCTGAAAGGGTATTCGGCTGCGTCACTGGCTACATGGCCTCATAGCTCTAACATTATGCAAGATAGATGCTCCGAAGTCCACATTTTACATCATCATCATCGGTCAACAATCCTAGAATTGGTTTGACGTAGCTTTCCACTCGATTCTTCTCTCGGCCAACCTCTTCATACTGACGTAATTCTTTTCTTTTACATCCCTCACAACCTGTACCATGTATCTCATACTAGGTCTGCCTTTTCCAATCTTCCCGTTCACTTTTCCTTCAACGATTGTCTTCATCAGGCCATCGGGTCTCAAAATATGGCCGATTAAGTTGTCCCGTTATCTTCTTAGGGTATTCAGAAGACTTCTCTTCTCTCCCACTCTTCTTAGAACTTCCTCGTTTACACACATTTTACATACCATGTAGAAAATTGTACCAATGGCTTGTGCATTTATAACTTGTTGCTGAAATCCAAAGTCTTCTGATGCATATTTTTCTTAAATTTCGTATCCCTATTTTTTCCTGGTTACTTCGATCTAATGTAGTATAATCCCTTGCTGTATGTGGAAAAAATCATGGTTTAAACTTTTCTGCCTCATGATGCCTCTCTTATTTTATCATTACCAAATTTTAATGTGTAATTAGAGTCTTTCGTATCCACTGTCTTGAGGTAGCAAAATCCATTTATCGTTTCCAGCTGTATCGCGTTCTAAATAGACTGTAACCGATCTTGGGAATTTACTGTACTGATTTTAAGCGGGGAACCCCAATCTACTACGTTTCTGTCTCCTTACCTAGACTTCCTTGATTAATTAAACTGGCAGCAACAGGAAAATCCCGCTTCGTACAATGGAATCTTCAAAATATTTTTGAGTGTAAGTTCTTGATTCATGGTGTTGAGCCTCAAGACTTCACCTGAGAGAAACGGAGAGTGAAACGGAAGTCAGGTTCCGCTGACAGCGCCACAATTCGGCGCTCGAGACGAGTGAGGCGGGCGGGGGAGGGTCAGGACCTCTCATGTTACTCTTTCTCGCCGCAGGAGGGACATGGCGCAAACTGCGTATTGTCGCGTACCCCGCGCTTAGCAATCGTCTAGACATTGGTGAGATACTAACGTGTTTGGATCGCATTAATGATGCTATTTATCTTAGTATTATTATCATTATCAACTGTTATTCACATCTACAGCAAACCCTGGAAACCGCCAATATGGCTTGTAGCATGGGTTGTTAGGAAACCAGGTGTTAATTGTATTTAAGTGTTTCTATTTGGCGTGCGCGGAATGTATTGTCAAGTGAATGGAAGGTCTGCTTATGATGATTTATTGAATTAACAAATATTGGGTGATTCCATGGCCGCGATGTTTGTGAGGGAAGAAGAAATATGTGCATGTATCCATTTCTCTAATCTCACATATTTGATCTAGTGTGCCGATATAATGTGGTGTCTTAGGCCATATTCAGAATCTCAACTACAGTCTCAATTCTATTACTTAAGTCATAAAACCTTTATTACGAGTTCAAACTGGTAATCACATTCACCACGATATGGTGCAAAGTGGTATACAGATACACATAAGTGATACCATCGTTGCACGTTGAATCTGTACGCAAATTCGACTTAGCAGTAGAAGCAAGACTGTAGTTGGGATTCTTGACGTGCCCTTAGTGCTTCAATTAGTGTCAGAGGAATACTTGACTACCCTGATTGACTGTCCCTGTAGCGTATCTGTTCTCCAATGTCTGTACATCTGTTCTACAATGTTGGTACGAACTGCGTACCGAGACTGCGTTTAGTATTGAAAATAAGATTTGAACTTTGCGCTGCCGTATGAATGGATTTCAAATTTCTTTCTTTCCGCAAACAAGAAATCAGAAAATCCATTTTTAAGATCGGAGACGCGGGAGAATACATGTAGATTACCTTGAATATCTGAAAAATGTTCTTAACTTTTGCAAAATTCAAAAGCTTTTTTCCTTCATGCCTGTAGTAAATGGATATTAGAAGTTAATCCATCAATATGGGGTTCAATCTGTGTCTCACGCTGGATTCGATTACGAAAGTAGGATTTAAGAGAGAGGCAGACATACTAGTTCATATTTTAAATGCCTTTCTTCAAGCAAAAACTTAAAACGAACAAGTTTGAAAATGATTATAATTTTTTCATTCTATATACTCGCCTCATGAAAAGTTGTTTTTACTCCACTTAACTCTAAAAACGTCGTTAAACCTACTTTATCTTGATTCTATCGTATCGCAAACACCTGGGCGTCAACGTTGAGCCATGAATACTCATATGTGTGGTTTTGTATGAATGAATAGACTTATTCCGTTTATAGACATTATTTATCAACCAAAGCGCACCACGATTGGTATGATCATAGAAATAAATGTTGAGAGATCTGAATTTGAATATTACACTGCAAGCCACCGCAATGGCATTGTGCCAGGAGAGTTTAAAAAAATCTATGAGTAGGTATAGCAATGTCGTTTTTTCACGAAAATAAGGAACAATAAATAATCAGATCGTAATTACCTTGTGGTAACTAGTAAGAATAGATAATATATATTTTAGGATATTATTTGCATACATAGGTAGAGATCTAAATGTGCAAGAATAAGCGTAATTTTTTTACCATGAATGGCGTATGTATAAGACATCTGTATAAGATTCGTGCTGTCTCTCTTCACATGATCATGGCTTAAAGTTGAAAGATGTACATATTATATGTGAATCGATAGTTCCTTATTTATATATTTTGTTAATATAGCAGTAAAACAAAAACGTTGTTGAAAACCATAGGTTTACTTTCTTGTCAATGAAACTTATAGTGGAGTCACTCAGTACTATTACGGTAGTTGGCATGATGCTTCGTAGATATAGATGATTACATCCACGGATTAAAGTTCGTACAAACACAGTTCCATATGATACTTACGCTATTGGATTGGCCTTACTCGTTTATTCCCTGAACTATGGATACAAACATTGTTGGAAGGCTGTATGTGGGTACATGGGGAGGTTTTATGAGGGCTGAGAGGTGGTAGGTGAACTGAGTAGAGGAGGGAAGGGTCCATGGGGAGGGAGAAGTGTTATTTGGGGTGACCCTGAATGACACAAAAGGTGGAGGTGTTGAGAGAGCAAAAAAGGAGAGTGGACCTTATGGGAGAGTAAAGGTAATTTTGAGGAGGGGTAAAGTAGGGGCTCTGTTGACCATCCGATGGTCAACTCTTATGCGAGTCATGCATGCGTCCTCTCTCTCCCGTAAACTGTCCTTCTAAACCAAGGGGTACCATCTTCATTATCCGTCTGGTCTCGACAGCACAGCTTACCCTATCGCACTCTCCAGAGTTTAAGGTCGTTGGTTCTTTACGTTTGAGTCATTGAGAATTATAGTCAGTTAAATAGTAATGCCACTTTAAATAGGCAGAACATGGTGAAATCAGATAATATTCCTTGAGTATGACCCACATCTACAGAATACATTGAACGATGTGTTGTAACTTTAATTATTGTCATGAAAAGTTGTATTTCACGTGATTTCGTTCTGAATGTTACCACTGTTAGAAATCATTTTTCGCCGAGGACTTTTGTTTACGTATTCTGTATAAATTCTCCCTTTTAATGTCGTATGTCATATTTTTTTGATGAAATTATAGCACTAGGCATAAACGGTACTCAATAAAGTACCGGTACTTCACTGATGAATATTAAATTTAATAATGTCACCAATCCGGTATTACCGTTGGAAAAATATCGTTATACCTGTATTTATGCGGTTGCTTTAGTATATGCATTTTAAAGAATTGAAATGTTGTGAAAATATAGCAATATTTTAATGCTATTTAGGTAAATAATCAAACATTAAGGTTCGCTCAAAAGTTTTATTGGCAATTTGCTTACATTATCATTTTTAACTAACTTTTGAATTGAATTAAAACCTAAAACTCAATGCGGATTTTTTCGCACTACAAGCAGGGACATTTAAATCATACAAATAATATTTAATTCTTTATCGCATCAACAGCATTACGTTTGCATTTTAATAATTTTATTTGCTCGGCTACGATCACTTTTGTTCATTTGATATGACCGTAAGTAATTTAATTTAAATACGATAAATGTAACTCGTAAGAGTTAAGAGGATAATTTTGGTGTGGCGCATCGAGCAATGACTTTTCTTCTCGAGGCCCCCGGTTTGTGTCGTGGGCGTTATCGTACGTATTCATAGGTATACCGGTCTCTAGTTCGGTGTTTCGTGGAGAACACATCGAATGCAGTACAAGACGTTAAACCATGGACCTCTTGGTGCCTGTCGACTGTGGGTTTCACTTCACCCTTCTTCCTTTCTCTGAAACCCTGAAATATTCATACTTTTACGTAACAACCATCATAATGCGTTTGCTGACCTAAGTACTCGGTCGCCTGTCCTGAATAACTACTTCAAGCACAGCTTAAATTCATACTTCTCGTAAACCTTTGTTTTAATGGCTTGATGATGGCTTTGCGTGTAGCAGGGGGTGAAGATCACCAAAGATACTACTACACACATACATGCCATATAATAGGGTCACATGCAGCTAGGTGGGTAGTATCTGTATAGTAATAAAGTGATTGGTTGTTAATACATGCATCATACACTACAGACTACTACACACTATTTCCCGTGCCTTTTTCTTTGCTATGCTGCCTATTGTGTTAATTTTGAATGCATCAGTATGACAATCTATCTATCTAATCTTATTTATCTGGACGAATCTAGCATAATACGCTGGTGGTTTCAATATATACGTAGCATCTTCAGTAAAGCTATTCGATTAAAATTTCTCCCATAGATTTAATCTGTAATTTAACCTACGATCTCCTAATGATTCCCAACCTAATTCTTCTATCAATTCTGATACACTACTAAACCTATCGTAAAATCCTAATACTCAACAGCTGCTCTACGCTGCGAACTGTCTAGCTCTTTGTTCAAACCTAATTCATTTGGATCCCATACTCTGGCTACATATTCAAAGTGGGGCCTAACTAGAGAAAAGTAACATCACTCTTTTGTCTTCTCATCACATTTACAAAGTACTCTTTAAATAAATCCTAGCTTTCTGTTGGCTTGGCCGCTTATTTTCCGGACGTGTCTTCCCCACGATAAATATTTAGTGTCGTATGCAACATGGATTCGAATTCAAATCTTACTTAGCATTGTTTATGCCCGGTTTGCGAAGGTCTTAAAAGCAAATCAAGTTATTATTTTACGATGTTTCATTCAATTGCCCATCATGGCGAGGTTCATGATACAAATTACATTTATTGTTTCGTTACTAAAGATATAGTCAGGGATTCAGGAGAAAAAGGTTTGATTAATGACGACACGCCAAAGGAGATTGCATTTTACATCTTCGATTTACACAGACTCTTCTCTTAATTTCGAATTATTGCATTGGAAACGTTTTCAATAGAAGAGAAAGATTTTCTTAGCTTCAGTTAACCGAAATCCTTCGCTTTTTTCATTAATATAGTATTTCGTGAGCGAGCGAGAGTGAGCAATATCAATTCGAAACTGTAGAAAATAGTATGCTGGAGTTTCTTCATATTCAATTTTGAGCTTTAACTCGAAATAAGCAAAAAATTTAAAAAAATAGAAGCACCGAGATAGGGGGAATGTTTGTCACCTGGTTAATGATTACGAGCTTTGTTAATTCAACAGCGATGCTGTTAGAGCATTGGACGATCTGGATAAATTCGCCAATTTAAAAGAGACAGCGGTTACATTGTTTTCAATCATCCTTATTGTCGGTGAAATGATTCAATGATAACGTAGGTATTCATTGCCTTGCTTGCTTTTGTTGTACGTATATTAACGACTCGGGAAGTTGGCTAATATCTTTAGCATGTGATGCTCCTGAAAGTATAATTCTTAAATATCCGTAAATTCTCAAGGTGGCATATAACTTTCCGCTTATCAAGGTAATTGTGGCGTTCATTAACCCGGTTCTTAATATATGATTTAGCCACATAGGTGTCCTGCCAAAGCGCTTCATAATTAGGCAACATGAGTACATTAAAAATAAGGGTGACTTTTTCCTCGACAATGAATAGCTGTTAGCATACGTTCATGCTTGTTTGTTTTGAAAATATCCAGGCGTGGCCGAAATGAGTAAGCATTACAGTTATAACTTTATTGAAAACATCCACTAGAAATACTGAGTCAGTCATGAATGATCTCTCCTCGAGACTCGAATTTCATAATATTTTGATTGACAAGCTTGGTTATATAGGTGATTGAAGAGCTGTTAACTGATCATCACTGTAATCGATGATACTACAACCTATGCCAATCACAATTCACCTTGGGAATTCATTGAGTAAGATCTCTTGGAATGACCAATTACAGATTACCGCTAACGATGGATATGAATGCCCACCTTCCACATCGTACTAAATATCCCTTAACGATCATTCATTACTATAGACCAATACCAATACTATAGACCAATCATGATTAAATTATGAAATTTCCATGTCTATAATATTATAGTCTCCATCGTGACATGGGCAGGCTTCGTACTTCGGAAGGAGGTCATGATCCACATGATCCTTTTGTCTTCTCTTTTCCTTTGTCTTCTCTTTGAAATTAAATTCAAATTACATCTAAATATACCACATTACTTTTGTTTTCTGGAAGCTCAGATTTGAAATAAATTTCTACCCAATTTAAAAACAAAATTTAAAGATTTATTATATATTTTTGGGCCAGCAGTGGTAGTTGGGTGTGGAGCTTATTGGCCTGATAAGTCAAAGGCCCCAGGTTCGAATCCTGTCTCTTGCACTGCTATTGTGCTTGTCTTTGGATTAGGAATAAGGATAAGTTTGGTTAGACGATGTTATGTATCCTGAATGAAGCTTCTATCAACATCACTCCCCTACTATCTGTACTGTACAGTACTATCTTACATACCCTGGTGCACCCCTACGTCTACAGCTACTAAGTACCCTGCAAGGCACTATAAATGTGTGTGGTAGTGGGTGACTCTTCACGAAAAATTTACTTCCTGTCATGCTTAAAAAGAACACGCAACTAAATTTTAGTGGAAATATAACAATTTGAAAAAGATTAAAAAAGCAAATAAAACATGCCTGAACGTGCTGTTTGTTTGGCTAGCTAAAAGCCTTTACACCGATATTCAATTACCTATGCTACCTAAGAACCTGTGTGTATATTATTCAATATATTCACAGCTATCAAGATTTATGCTTGTACATACGAGGTTAGAAAGACATCTTAAATCTGTCGATTTGGCAATACATTAATCTAATTTTATATTCATGGTTCCGTATACCATACTATGTAGAAGTTGGCAAAATGTTTTTGAAGTTATCAGCAAAATTATATTCGTCTTGGAATTTACTGAAGAAATGAATTGTATTTCAACCTACGGTCTGATATTGATTCCCAATATTGTTTTCTGATGGACTGGTTATGCTTACGTGGTTATTGTACCGGCCCTTTAAAAAAATTGCCGATCTTCACTACACAGTTTCCAGTTCGTTATGTAAGCATACCTCGAAAGCATCCGACACAAACACTACACTACATCTTACATATACGTAATACCCTGCGAGCCACCACGAGGGTGTGTGGCAGGGGGCGAAGATCACCAAACATGCACGACTATCTTCCAGACACCTCCCCGTATTTTTGCCTGTATGGCTGTGCGACGCATTCCTCCTTTAGTGTAGCTGAAAGATGAAGGACAGGTGGAAGACCTATTTTCATTTACACTGCCTATAGATTTAGGTTTGATGTGCTCCTACAGTCAATGCTACATTTCAGCATCTAACATGAGCTTAATCCTATGACATGAACATCACCCTTGGTCACATGGGTCTCAAATTCACGACCTTTCTTTGACATGTGTGTGCTTTTGCAGTAGGCAATCGTGTGATTTTGCAGAAGGTAATAATATTTTGATGAGCTTGTGAATTGGACGGAAATATTTCCTATGTGTCGATGGTGAGCATGGTGTTTGTACACGTGTTCAGGTTTTTCACGCCTCAATGGATTTCGTAATGCATGCAAATGATGTGCTTATACTGTTGTATGTTACATTACAATCGAAATTATCCCAGTTTCTCTCAAGTGGGTATCTATCCTTCTCGCATTTTGCGTCGGTATGTAGACCCCGTGGGATACTCCCCAAGGGTCAAGGAACGCCCATTTCAGGGCAAAAAAAGTGGCCCGGACATGTACCGGCTCCTACACGTACCCTGCAGGCTCTTTACTGGCTACCGACTCGTTTCCTTCCCCACGCCGGCAGTTTTTCCCCGCCCTGCTTTCTGAGCTTTGTGAAGGGTGTGTGGAAATCGTGAAAAGGGTAACGCACCGCGGATATCTCTGGTGAATCTCGTATCAGTTTGAGGAATTTCCGTCGTCCGTCTCTAAAGCTTCAGATAATCTGATGCATCTGGGTGCCTGGGTGAAAGTGACACTTAGGGTGAAAGGAATCATTAGGTGTGACGATCTACAAATCTTGCCGATCTTCACTGCGCACGTTCAAGTTCATTATTTAGGCCGATTTCGTAGGGATCCCATATACTGGCAGCGTATTCCAAATGAGGTATAACAAGAGAAAGGTAGCTGATTTCTCGTACATATCCTTGCCCTACATGCCATATCTGCCTTCATTGATCGATCTGACGACCTATTACTTTCGACGACGGCTATTAAACGCTTCACCGTTGAATACGTAGACACCATTTGGCGACCTCCACTCTCCTGTTTTTTTTGGTATATATGGGGTATAAAATTGGTCAGTGTTATCTGATGATGTTATTATGTAACGAAACCCGGGTCGTACTCAATAAATTTCTGTAGTGGACCTTGCAAAGTGTATTTTTAACATTTCCGATTAAATTAGTTAATTATTTAAAATTAAATTAAATAATTCCGATTAAAAGTTACTTCTATCACCCTCTTATATTTCGCGCAACCAAAATGGAGATTGATTGATTGGTTGATAGTCTTCAACCGGGTAGTGTATGTTTTGATGGATGTCAGCATTCCATTTTGAATCTTTTTTATATCTGCGTAATGCCATGGAAGCCACGATAAAGGTGTGTGGCAGGGGGACCTGCGCTCCCATAGGGAAACTGATTGGAAATCAGTTTACCTGCTGTATCAATAGCATTTTTCCCTGTGCTTACTAGTACTTACGTTCCGCGGAGTGCAGTGAGAGTTTTTTACCCATGCAAATCCTTGTTATTTTCCGTTCTGTCTGCCTTATCTACCCTTATCTTGACTAAAATTCTCTGCATAGCTTAGTTGGTTGATAATTATACTAGCGTAAACAGTCTCTTGGAAGAACTAAAATGGAAACCATTATCAGACTGTATGTTGAAATACATACTTAATTTTCAGGTAAATTCCAATACAATGCTTTTACTGATGACGTTAAAACGTTTTGTTAACTCCCACTTAATATGAAAAATAGACCATTTACATAAAATTAGGAGACCATTTACATAAAATTAGGGGCATTAATGTCGAAGTAACCGATTTAAATGATATTTTTTTCGCACAATTAGGCATATGAATAGTAGTGAATATAATCAATAGCGTATACTTACGAGTGTATCTATGTACACATGATTGCATGTTGGCATAAGGTCTTTAAGCTAACCCAAAAAACAATGTGCTGGTTCATGCTTACTTTGCTCCTTAAATATTTTATAAATTGTTATGTTTTGACTAGAATATAGCTCCTAATCCTTTTTATGCCTGATATGTAGTGCATTTTTGGTGTGAATTAACCCCTTGCCGCACACCTTTATGGTGGCTTGCAGGGTATTGTGTAGATGTAGACTTAATTGCTGAACCGTCCTCAACTCATCGTGTTATTTCTCGAATGTACTTCTCTCTTTGAATCTCTCTTCCGTCGCCTTACCGTTTGGTTCTCCGGGCTCCCGTGAAAATTCTCGGGTCACATCGTTAATCCCCCAAAATCTCTTAAGATTTTCGCCTATGGCACTGTGAACAAACCCGCTTACTCTCCATCTCCCCACAGTATTAATATCCCCTTATCCCCTTGGTAATCACAGGGAACCCTTGTCGCACTCCGGAATTCAACTCTTCCTTTCACTTTAATCTGAACTTCCACAAACTGTTCCATAAGCTAGCCTTGCCTCTCTCACGTCCCCGAACGATGCTTGTTTCTTGTTCAAGTTTGTGATTGCATTAATGCACATTCTATTAAACTTTCTCATAGTGGCCAACCGATTATCAAAGGGTACTCGAAGCCGATATCATCCTATAATAAATACTGTAGTGAGAACAAAGAAATGCTAAATGCAACGCACATTTTTCAGCAATTCTTAGAATTGTATGTCACAGTTTTCCACTCGATTCTCCTATCAACTAGCCTTTTCCTATTCACAACATTATTTTCACACGTCCTTCATAACTTGCACTACATATCTCATAAGATGTCTTTTTCTATCTTTTTATCATTGCTACGATTCAGATGATGCCAACGGTTCAGTGGTTATATCACACATACTGATGGCAAGTAGAAAGAGTACCCTGCAAGACTGTGAGACTGAAGGGAGACTGTAAATCTGGTGATGAATCATTGCAAAATATCTATTATGCATGGTATGGATTTCATCGCTCGGTTACTACGTAGTAAAAAACTTAGACATTCCCAGTCGTGTACATACATTATATTCATCAGTCGTCAATAGTAAGATTCGTCTTACGCAGCTCTCCTCTCGATTTTCCTATCAGGTAACCTCTTCATATTCATATAATTCTTCTCTTTTATATCCTTCACTACTTGCTATAGGTATATATCCCACGTGAGGCGTTCCTTTGCCATTCTTCCCACTTAATTTATCAGTCATTCCCTTTCACATTTTCTCTCGACCACAGTCTTCATTTCCGCCTTATTTTCATTGTTTTGTTTTCATCGGAATTTTTTTTACCTCTTTTAAGTAAGGCTGCGCTAAAAATATATCTATATTATAGCTTTAGTTCTTTAGTTTACCACATTAACCTATGCAAGCAAGTTTACTTCTTTCATGAACGCGTTCAAAAGGTGCTATTAGATGGTGGCAGCTCAGGCGAAGTGAAAGTTACATCGGGTGTTCCCCAGGGAAGCGTGATAGGCCCAATTTTATTTCTGCTCTACGTAAATGACTTGAATACAGTAGCTAAAAATAGCAAGCTCCGTCTTTTTGTCGATGATGCAGTAGTGTATAAGGAAATTAGAAATGAAAAGGACAGTCAGTTCTTAGCTAAGGAGAAGCTATTTTACACTTGTCAGGCCTTATTTAGAATATTCCGCTAGTATATAGGATCTGTACGAGGAAGGTATGATAAAAGAATTAGAGTGTGTGCATAGGGGATCCGATAGATTTCTTATAGGCCGTTATGATAATTGTATAAGTGTGAAGAGTTTAATAGAAGAACTAGGATGGGAATTACAATCATCTACATCTACATAATACCCTGAAAGCCACCACAAGGGTGTGTGGCAGGGGGTGATTTCTCACCAAAACCATAACGCAGGCCCCGCAGCATAAGAGAGAGCAATCGGCAGCGTAGCAAAGGAGGAGGTGAAATATAGTAAGAGTAGTCTGTAGTGCATGATGCATGTAATAACAACCAATAATCCCTTTCTTATTTCGTAGATATTAACCATCTAGCTGCATGTGACCCTATTATCTAGCATGTCTCCATTAAATATTCTAGTTGCATGTCAATAGTGCATGTTTGGTGATCTTCACCCCCTGCAACACACCCTCGTGGTGACTCTCAGGGCATTACGTAGATGTAGATGTAGTGCTTGTTCCCGTTGCCAGGCCAGTAATGCACCAGCCTGGCAACATAAGTGTCACTGTTTCGTATCCCACCTCGAGAAAGTGTGTGCTTTATTTCTCTCCGGGCTAAGAACTTAGGTTATGGTGCACAATATAGCCTTGGCTGATGGAGCTATTAAAACTCAAATATACCAGCCCTACAAAGTGAATTCACACGCACTACAGCATCTTATTTCAAAGCATTAATCCAATGATGCGGATAGATACTACACATATGATTGACGTGAAGCAATGCCTACAATGTAGCCTGTATACAAGCCAAACGCTGTTCAAATTTTGCGAGGAATTGTTAATTATGACTATACGACTGCGTTGCAATTACGTTATTTCCCGCAGAAATGAAAAATGAGACAGTAAACCTCAACGCTACTTCAACTAATTGCTACCTCCCGGAAAGATTTCATCGTATTTATTAGTTTACATTATTGTACGCGGGAATATGATATTTTACACCTCCCCATCTTGCAGTCTCTAAAATGTTAATTTATGTACTAACCAAGTATAGTATGATGGCGTGTTTTTAAATCTTTTGAAAAGTAATCCTCCTCGAAATGCCGCAGTCCAACTAGGAACCGATTAAATAATTGTATTCAAATCTTTTGGATCAAACTTACAGGATAACTACTGGGTCATAACCAAAGGATCATGATATAAAGCAAATCAAATGATTTTGTTCAATTCGATGAGCCGGATGAAGATTCGTTCATTGCTCGTATAAGCTGTGAACGTTATTGAATACCATACCAGAAATCAGCACTGAAGTCGAACATTCATCCATGGCCTTGTCCAAAATTGAGTGTGGGAAACTCGAGGAAGGAACTTAATTGGGAGAGTGCCATTTGCCTTTGCGAGAGACCGACGAAGAAGCCCGCGGTGAATTAGTCCCCAAGCTCGTCGTTCCTAGTCAACATCCTCTTCTAGCGACCGTTGCGATCCCCTTTCCAATTATCTTGTGGAATAAACGAATTAATGGCACTCCAACGGTATAACCAAGCCTCTTGATGAGCATATACTATGCCGTCCAGCAAACTAACTCCGCAAGTCTAAAAAGCTTCCAGTTACACTTGTCAAAACCACCCACTTGACCCGACACTCATCCCCATCCCGGATTCCCTGTATTCGCGGATACACCTCCACCCTCAGATCCTCGAACAGAATGAGTGAAACCTTGCTCCTCTCAGAGGGTAACATCATCATTCTCGGTACACAAGGGTTTCTCCGCGGTAGTCACGGGTCGTTGGAGCTGGGACGAGGGGGAGGCCAACTTGAGCGACACCTCCTCCGGCAAACCTCTTCCAAATGACCCCACTTCACAACATCTCACCCATATATCCCGACCGTCGGGTTCCGAGAGGGTCCTGCGAAGAGCCTCTCAAAGCGTGAACACACCCTCTTAAGAGCTCACCCAAAATCCTCCCACCTCCACCTTCCAGTCATCCCCGAATATCCATAAAGCAGCCTTTGGAGGCTGTCCCATTGTCTCCAGTTATGGCATGCCCCTTGGAAAGAATCTCGTGCCTTCCTCAGCTTTCACCTCCTACCTTTTCATTCCGGCGTCTTGCGTCATTCTTCCAGCACACACCGTCTTTCTTAGCCCGTCTCAAATATCCCTCTCTCTCGCTGTCGCACTCCTTTTTCAAGCGGAACAATACTGCTGGCCGTGGACTCGGGCTCCCTTCACACAAATATCCCTCAACATGAAGGCCTGGCAGCCGCAGAAAGATTCCTCGGCCACAGACCAGCCGCCTGGCTCGTGTCCTCCTACCGGCTTCCTCATAAAACTAATGAATACGGTGCTCAAGACGGAAAATGTTGTTTTCCTTGGGCGTAATTTCCTTCCTACCAAAGCTACGTACCTGGAACAATGGAGTATGGAAAGGAAGCTGCTTGTGCTTTTTCCTTCTTCGCGCGATGGGAGAAATTTTTTTCCTTACATCTAAATCAGGTATTTTTTTCCTTGCTATTCCGCTGCCTCGCCTTCACAAACTGGTTCCGCGAAACAAGACGTTCGAGAGACTTGCTTGAGGCACTAATTAGGATAGTGACCTTCCGCTTCTTTGGCTATCAGTTAGAGTATTTTATAAATGCCACCTTGAGGATGTGTGGCATGTAACACCGAACAAGTATATGTGTAAATGCACTAACAGATATGACACTAACTGCTGAGTTACTCAAAGAGGGAAATAATGTCGAAGAAATAATTACATTTTTTGTATTTTTCGATTTTATATTGAAGCTTTTTGATCGGATTCCAAAGCACCGAGGGCCAAATTAAACTGGGTTGTCGTACTATAATCAAAGAGTTATCCATAGTTAGTGTAACGCAGGCCATGATTAAATCTGGACCCAGGAATGAAAAACAAAGATAAAAGAAAATAATAAAGAGAGAAAGACGAGTTTATGCACTGCCTGCCGTAACATTTATACCTATCTCGAGAAAGCCATAAATAATATTTAGAGAAGGCGTCAAGACTAAATGTCCTCGGAGAAGAATTAGCATAATACCTACACTTTTTCGACAGCATGGTGTCCATCGCAGAGGCAGTCTTACTTCTCACCATACTTACTCAAATAATCTTTCATTAACCCCAATACCGCAAGCAATAGACAATCACAAAGTAATACGAATGTAGATATAATGCATTATTAAAGCCTTAAAGGACAATGTTTCAATGACAATGTTAGACATTAATGTAATTGTCCCACGTCTTGAAGGAATTCGTATCAAGTACTCAACTACGTGCCCTTATTATAACAACCTCTACTGTCTCCCTTGTTATTCTCTCTAACTACATTAATTACGCCGCTGTCTCTCTTAACAAATAGTTATGCACGTGAAGAAGGTTACAATGCATGTATGTACATACCTCGGTATAACTCACTTTAACATAATAACTTTATTGCATGACACTTTTGCTTTTTAATCACTGAAATTGAACTTTTTAGAAAGGTACAGTCACTTCGATGTCCCATGAGCGGTGACTTGCAAAACTCATAGCGAAAACGCTTTAATGAATGAAAGATTGAGGACGCCTTGAATTCCTTACAAAGAATTCTCGGGAAAAAAACGGAAAATATCTTCACTCCCAAAAAACCACGTAGCTGGAATATTTAATTCAACTTTTGAAATTAAGAAAAACTTTCATCATACTACTGAAAACGTCATTCATTTGTTCGCCAAAGTGTGCGAAGGAAAACGAAGAAGAGAGCATTCAAAAGAATCTGGCAACTCTACGGCATGACGCCACTGCAAAGATATAATGCACAGACTTATCTGGCCAGTGTTAACCCCTCATGCCATGTGAATTTTAAAAGTAATGTGGTTGTTTACCGAAATTAGACTATAAAAATACAATTCACTGAAGGTTAGTTATAATGAGATTTGAAAACAGATTGATTTCATGTCTCGAATGTATTGTGCCATGAATGAAACTGGGCATAAATTTGATCAATCTGTGTGGCCATGCATGGACTTTATATCACCCTTCCGGGATTGTTCAATGTTTTTTATTAGGTTTTTGATCTTTTATAATGATTTTGTACATAACTCTCCTAATGAAGCAGTGTGAGTGCTTTATTTTGGGAGCTTTACTTTATTAGTGAAAGCGGTAGTAATCAATAGTGGTCCTTACTAAGGATGAATCAATCAGGTCTTAGACTACTGTAAACCGTGCTTTAATTGGTATAATTCGTGTGGATTGTGCAGTCATGTATTTGGGGAACATGTAGATGCGAATCCTTTATGTAGATGCCGATTGAATGTCATTTCAGAGGTCTTCATTAATCGGTAGTTTCTTACATATTGCAGGTGGTCAGTAACTGCCTCCCACTTTTTATCCAAAAACGTGCATTTTATTCCAGAAACTTTTAAATATCATTTATACTCTATTAGAAGTTTATGGCCTTATATGAAAACATAGCGCACTGGAAATTACCATGAAATACATTTTTGTTGTGAAATTTATCCACGACGTGATTGCCAAAAGGTCGGCTGTCGTAGCTGGTTCGGTAACGCGCCTTTTTATTTTCGGTGAGGAATATGCAGGCCTCGAAGCTAAATTCAAAGGTCTCCCTAACCGGAATGCGGTGGCTCAAGTCGACAACCAAAGCTAAAATATGTGATGAAGGAGGAGATGGCAAGCGGCAAGAGCGTCGAGGGAAAGCAATAAAGGATGTTAGGTGGGCACCATTAGGAGTACCCTGACCTTCCAAACGGCCTGTTCTGGTCATAATGAGACCCAAAATAAGAAAAAAAACAAGGCGTACTCTTTGAAAAGATCCCGTCCGCAAGGCAGGCGGTGACTTCTCACCAAATTTAAGAAAATTAGCCGTCATGGAAATGGCTGTAAATTGGGCGTCAGGACAAGCTTCGAAGGACAAAGCAGAGTGGACGGTAGAAAAAAAAGCGCATCGGAACGAAATTTATTTTCATCCATTGAATAGCGTCTGCCATATTTAACACTGGCTTCTCCCAAATCGTGTCGAAAGGGAAGGAGTCAACGGAGACAATAGCGGAACTTGCGTTTCGGCGTCTCTTTCTTCTGAGCCTGTTTACGCCGGTTACGACACAAATCAACCTTCTTAATGCTGCAATTTCCATTTACTCATCCTCCACGGCGCCTTACAAAACTAGGGGAACTCCAAATGCAAACTTATCTGGGGTTCCAGCCACTCAGTCAAGAAATGCTCGTAAATGGTTTTTCAAATCGGCCAGGAAATTCTCTCGGATATAAATTTGCTGCGCATTCTGAGCTAAATAGTGGTTTTTCGGGGGAGGCAACCTACAGCTAAGGTCATTTTCTCCATTTAGGCTTGTAAGGTAATTGAACGTCTACTGGTCAGGAATCCTTGCCGGATATAAATTCACTGCGCATTCTGTACTAAGAGGTAGTTTTTTGGGGTAGGCAACTTACAGCTAAGGTCGTTTGAACCATTTAGGATAGTTAGGTAATTGAACGTGTAGGGAATTTTCTGGGTAAGGAGGACTGGAGCGAATATCTGCTTTGACATTAGTGTACTCATACGCAAGGCTCAAAAGGGTCCGCGGTTTAACGTCCCAGTCGACAGGCGCAGTACTGAACTTAATGTATTCTCCGCATTGCACTCAAGTAGGCACCGGTACACCAGTGAAAAATGTGGAATACCAGCTTCCGTACCTACTAGAGTTTTGGGAGTCAATAACTCAGCGCAGCAAAGAGCAGTAGGCTTCGTAAAAATGTTCATCGACAAAGTACTCTGGAAGCCACCAAAATGGTACGTGACAGGTGTCAACTATCACCAGGCATGCATTTTTATCAGTGAGAATTAAATATACACTTGCTATCATGCAAACAAGCAAAAATACTAGTCCGTACATGCCCTACGTATATGAAACTGGGAGAACTTACTTACCACTTGTGGAAAATATTAGACATTCATTCACGAGATACGTGTAAGTTCTTAGTACATAAAAAGAGATGCAATAATTCTTAATTAGCCAGGCATTTTTTAGACTATATAATTAATTGAATAATATTTCCTTGAGCATGCATAAGATGCAGTGAGCAGTTGTGATGAAAGTATTAGCAGTTTGCCTAAGGTTTAGAAGAATGAAATGGGAAATCGCTCTCTAATTGTAGGTTAAAGTTCACACTTAATGAATTGTAGAAATTAGAGGAGGACGCCTTTTTTGAAGCTATTGCAGATGTAATAAAAACTTCAGCGCACAATGGTAGGTTAAATAATATAGAATAAGTTATCTAGATGAATGGTAGGGGAAAAAGTTTCAAATGTAAACCTTTCCGCGTACATACAACAAGGGACAATAATTGACATTAACGCAGCTACCGGGGAGTAATTTAGATTAGTTAACGCAGGTTTTAGGCATTTCGGTATGCCCGAATGAAACTCACAGTGTAGAGGTATTGTTTCAAATTGTTACGGGCGTGTTTACCTCGCATCTAGAAATATTTTCATTAGATTTGTGCCATAGTTGTCCGGAATGATATTATTTTCATCTACATATCACCCTGAAAGCCACCATAAAGGTTTGCGCAGAGGGTGAATTAACACCAAACATGCATTGCATATCATGCATAATATTTTTATCACATATTTGAGTAAGGAGGGTGTATTATGTTTGTTGTTAGACCTCATTTGGAATACGCTTCCAGTAGGTATATGATATCCATACGAAATAGGCCTAAATAATGAACGAACGTGCGCAGTGAAGATCGGCAAGATTCGTAAAGCAACGGTACGATAACTATGTTAGCGTAACCAGTCTATTAAATGAATGGGTATCATTGTCAGATCGTAGATTGAAATTTAGACTTAAACTCTTAAACTCCAAGATAGTATTTTCAGTGATGATGTTAAAAATATTTTGCCAGCCCCAACTTACTATGGTAGACTAGACCATAATCACAAAATTAGAGAAGTTGATTGCCGGAATGACAGATTCAAAATGTCCTTCTTTCCTCGTACAATTTGGGATATGAATATCGGTAAATATATCCAATACGAGTGCATCAATGCGTAGCATAGGTAGTTGCATGTTGGTGTAAGGACCTTTAGCTAACCCAACTAACAGCATGCTTTTGAATGCTTGCTTTGCTATACCTATTTATATTTTTTTTAAATTGAAGTTTATGCTAGTATACTAATACTAATCCCTTTTTATGCCTGATATGCAATGCATGTTTGGTGTGAGTACACCCCCTACAATACACCTTTATGGTGGCTTGCAGGGTATTTTGTACATGTACATTATACATGAAGGTGATGTGTCCCATGCGTCATTTAGTTGATAATAAGGGTAGCGGGAGTTATATATGTAGCAGTATAATGGAAACTTGATCCATTTTACCTTGTTGTTTGGTTGGCTTTACTTGCATAGTGAAAATTGCTTGTACCTTAAGATGGTGGCGTCGTTCATGGATACATCCCCCCTTATTTAGCGTAACCCAAAGAGGAATCAGGCAATCACCCTGAAAACTTCATTCATCCCTCTCTTCTTGCATTTATAGTATAGGAGCATGATTTTTGCATCGTCGTAGGAAATTTGGGTGCCGAACAGTACGGTGTTGGAGGAGCCTAGGCGTGAAGCAATCATTCATTCCTCTTTCTTCATTTTCGAAAAGTAAGTGAAGTACTCAGGACTGCTCACTTAGAAAGTAGGCCATTTTAAATCCTCGGTAACATTGATACATAGAGATTGCTTTACCGTTGGTGGTTGCATTTTTAATGAATTTAACAGCATTCATTATTTTAGTATGCCTTTAAACACGATTTGCATCCACAAAATGCTTTTATAGTCCCTTAAATGCCACGTTGACGAGGGGAAGAGTATATCTCTCCCTAACTTTGTATTCGAGATTGAATAGATTGTAATATGTGAGACTTCTGCAGGTAAGTTGTTCTTTTGCTCGTAATCGGAGAAATAATTCTAAAAACGGATCTGCGAACATTTTTATAACATATCCCGACTTAATTGCCACACACTTTTCTGGTCGCTTGCAGGGTATTATGTAGATGTAGATGAATTGTAACCTACGATCTTATAGCTATAACAGCAGATAATGGAGTAGTGTTAAACAATCCTAATTAGTATCAATGTATCGATTACGATTGACGATATACTCAGCCAGGTCGGTAGCACACAAACCTGTTAAGTCACACCCTTCTAGTTCCCCTTGCGGAGTCATGTAGGGAACTATGCCGGCAGGGATAGTAAGTGTATTCATTACAACCCGATATTGATGACAATAGAAATGTATTGATAACACCCACGTTTTACCCTGTATTTGACTAGGAAAGCAAGATTTAAGAGTCTACCACATGGATAGATTTTAAATGTCTATCTTCCCTCGCATATAAGAGATAATATGCATAATATGGAATAATACATTAATGCATTCAAAAAAATACTTTGCTCATTAATGAGAATTTTATTTCATCGTGCATTTCATTAATTTAGTTGTGGTGCGTACGTGACCTATATATTTCAGATGTATATAGTTGAATATTGTTTCATGTAAAAGTGCATGTATGCCGGGCATTTTCGGTGACTATCCATCTCATGCTACACACCCTAATGGTTGCTTTTAGGGTACAAAGTAGGAGTAGATGTTGAGCCATAACCTAATTCCACTGCTCTCACCGCTACTCGACAAAGCGCAGCTATGATCACAAATACGCAAGGCCTGGTGTGGTAACCCTCCTTTCAACGCTCTCTCGCAGCGGCTACCGCGGTTTAAACATAGATGTAGGTCCCTAACTGAGAGATCTAGAGAACGAGGGAGGGTTAATACGGGCGGCAGCGGCGGAGGGCTTGCTTTGGGGAGCGGAGGGTAGGAGGGCAACGCCATGAGTCACCGTCTGCCCCACCCCAGTCGGCTTCTGCCTTCAGCGGCGACGTCGCCTCAACCCCCAACAACTCCCTCGCAGCATTCCCACCCCTCCCCGCCCGCACGCTCCCGACTGCATCATCCATCCGTTGTTGGGAACAAAAGGGTGTGTCCCTGGTAGCCGAGGCGGCCGCGCGCTCAAGGGGTGGGAGGGGACCACATGTCGACACCCCACCCCCTTCCAATCCCCCCTCCTCTCACATCCAACCCCTCCCCCGCAGTGTCCCAGGAAAGCCTTGCAGACCGGGCTCACGATGGGCATCGAAGCGAACTTCACGCCGAAGTCGACGGTCCGCTTCAATCTGGAGCGCTTACTTTGGCACTGGGATCGCCTTCGTGACGTTCCTAAATCTAAAAAATAACCTGCAAGCCACCATAAAGGTGTGTGGCGGGGGGTAACCTCACACCAAATATGCACCACATATGCATAGAAAAGGATTAGTAATAATATACTAGTATAAACTTCATAATTTAAAAAAAATTAAAATAGCAAAGCAAGGATGCATAAACAAGCTGTGGGATAGCTTTCAGTCCTTATACCAACTTGCGACTACATATGCTATCGGTAGATAGATTCAACTGTAAACTATTCTAAAAACCCGAGCAGTATTTTTTATCGCTTGTCTGTAAATCTTATCTTAGTTAAAGGCGTAAGTTTTTCATCAGCATGGAGCGCATTTGCCTTCTTTGAAAACTAGAATTGTATGCTTTTGCTAAAAGAAAACTCATTCAAAAATAATAGCATTGATACATAATACAACCGGCTTTTCATGACGCCATAATCATTTTAATTTTACTCACCCACAATGAGGATAGAGGTGCAGGTTTATCATCATCGCGTGGGTTCCACCACTCCAGATCCTTGCCGCATAACATCTCGTCGTTGGGTCATCGGTAGCCACCTATAGCATTTTTTACGACACCATGAGCTGAACTGCGTTACATTTATTACATTTCTTACTTCCTTTTTTTAATTTTCCTCTTCATCACCCTTAAAATCAGCAAATTTGATATTGTAGCCGAAACCCAATTCCCTAAATTCTCTTATGCCATCAACGACGCTTCGAACAGCTTGAGAGAGTACGAGAAAGAAGCTTTAATTCAAACTTGTCAGGAATATGCCGCTAGTACATGGGATCCGTACGAGGAAGGTATGATAAAGGAATTAGAGCATGTGCAAAGGAGATCCGCTACATTTGTTCAAGGCCGTTGTGATAATTGTGTGTTACGAGTTTAATAGAAGAACTAGGATGGAAATTACTATCCGAACGCAGGTTAAAATTTAGGGTAAATCTTTTGAGTAAATTCGAGAAAGATATGTTCAAAGAGGACGTTAGATATATGTTAAGAACCCCTGCGTATTATGCTAGGTTTGATCAGATTAACAAGATTAGAGAGATAGATTGCAGATAAAATAATTAAATTGAAATCTCTTACTTATCATTTTTTCATAGAGAAAACAAAAAAAATCATGTACTTATAGAAAACAAGCATTTCCTTCTCTATCTCCTTACTAACGATAACTTGCTTTTGGCGGTTTGCTGACATTTTTTAACACAAACCAGACCAAAAGACATAATTATGACGTAACGTTGACGGGACAAAGAAAACTGAATCGCTAAATTGACACATATAATAAAATAATATGTTTTACAAAAAATGATCAAAATCCGGAGTTTTGGAAAACCTTTTACCCTTAGGTTTCCTCACCTTTCTTGCAAACCCTTATTTCACCTTGACATTTTCCAAACACACGTTTTTGGCATTTGTGACATGACTTCCTTGTTTTGTTCACAAAATCCGATTTGGCATTGTTTGCGACCAACTACGTCAAAAGAAACGACTTCTGCGACATGCTGCGTAATTCTACAGACCTCATATGGTTTTGATATTTCTTGCACAACTTTCCAAATGATCGATTTACGTGGGATTTTTTTGGTGAAAGACTAATTTGTACAAGGAATAAGCATTGCTCAAAGTTAGATCTAGAATATTATAGAAAACATGCATAGGCCATCGCCGTGTGTTTGCTCACACACTGTATTTACAAGTAATTTGGTCACAGGGTTGACTCCACATTCGTTTTTAACGTAATAAAGTACAGTTTCCGGAATCTTTTTTTGTCTCTACGTCGATTTTTGTACCGGGGTACATACAACTTAGTACAAGGACATATTTGTTAGATTTCTCTTGATAGCCTGTCAGAGTGATATCTTTGTTCTTATACATAACAGCGGTAAAACGGCATCTTTAGGTTTTATCAAAGACGGTATATCCGTCCTATTTCGTTTGCGTTTTTCATACATGGGTAGTTTTGATATTCCTGAGGTCTTCGCGTTTCTGCCCTTGTTTAGGAAAGGCTGTACAAGACGTTTGATAGTATTTCGCCAACGCCTTCTATGTTTGCCATTCCTTCATTCTCGCCTAAGTAGTGAATAGCATTGACCTCGCATCTGATTTTTCCGTCGGTAACAATCCAAAATGTAATTCCAAGCTTTTCCGGTTTTTTCGCCATATGTTGTAAAAAGAGGCACCTGCATTTCATTGGATACAGCTGCTATTCGACGGTATTACTTTTGCCAGGTGTGTAGCATGCTAAGCAATTGCCAACAAACTTATTCTAAACTTTTGAAACTAAGCCAAATTAATCGGTTTGTTTACGGTGGCCACATTTGCCTTTGTCATCAAATCGTGAAAATCTGAAAATTTGTTGAACCGATCTCTACTCTTTATCAACGAAGAAAATGGTTGGTCCCATTGCTTGTGCCACACATTTACACGGGTTTATTGATCTACAAAACCCCACGTGCGTATAAGATAGAAAGGAACGCATAGGACTTTGGATAAAAGGCGCTGTTGTAAAAATCTTTCTCTAAGAGCTGCTTAGCGTAGCCGGTGGGTCCCCATGATTCTTTGGGTATATTCATTGCAAAATTATGAGATTGAAAAGGAGTGCTTCAGTAACCGATTTTTACAATTAGTACCGTAGCCGTATTACAGCAGAAAGTACGGTATTACAGCAAGTAATAACCTAACAGTGAGAAAAAATTTTAATAAATGAGTGGGGACTATGTCAACATGACAGTTTAATACTATTTTACTTAGGGTACGGGACAAAAAAATCTTCAATATCACTTAATTTCGCAAAAAGCCTAAAGACGCAATAGCGGTCAATTGACCGCTCGTCGACCTTTTAGGTAGACTCGACTGTTACTAGGCAACCGTATTTATTTTTTTCGTAATATTTTCCTGGGTGGTGTCACACCCTAAAATATTATAAGTCAGTTAATATCAATCTCATACAAAAAAAAGTTTTCAAGTTAGCACAGATCAAAATACCCAAACGGTCAATTGACCACTATCCGACATTCTAGTGAAATGTAGAAATGTAAATGTAAGAAATGTACATAATGTGTGTAAATTATATATAATGTATGTAAACTGTAGAAATGTATGGACCGCAGAGCGTGAAGTAATGACAAGTATAAAAATGTTTGGAGCCTTTTCCGTTGAATTAAGAAAATATAACAGAAATATATTGACATTTAATCAATTAACTGTATGAAAGAAAAGTCTTGCGCTCTGTTAAAGTCATCAAACTAAAATAAACAAATGTTAACTAAAAATTGCGTCCGGGAATCAAACTGGGTCTTTCAGGATGCAAGCATTGTGTTTCAAGCAGTAAGGTTTACGGCCTCATTAAAGGACGAATCGTTTCCGAGATAGAAGGGGGGACGGACGGTAAGACGGACGGAAGGATGAGCGGAGAAGAAACAATATTCGGCAACTATTATTACAGAGAGATATTTCCCGAAGATAAAACTGTCAAGAAACAATAGCGATAATTCTTTACGTTAGGCAACTTTGATTCTCTTTCTTTGAAATGCTTGAAACTTCAATTACTACCATTCAATAATTATTTGAAATACTTCGCCATCGAAACGGACAAAACAGGTTACACAGGGTAATCGCAACATCTGTACTTCAGTCAATGGCTGAAGATGACATTTTCTTTGGCTTCTTTATAGCGTATTTTAAACCAGCGGAGTGTGACACCAGAAATATTTAAATACTACAATCTCGACGCGCGGACCAATCTATTATTTGCTTCATTTGCGTTGTGCTCGAGTTGATGGCGACCTATAGCCATATAGGTACTCAGGAAATGATAAGCACAATTCCTCGCGTTTGAAACACGGAACTCCCGGCTAGACCTGCAAAGGCTTCACGGGTCTTTTGCTGGTGAACCGTTATGGGAGTGGGAGGGGGTGTCATGATGGCATTCGCGGTCGGTTATCATGCGAGACTCTCTCGACAGGTGCTTTAAAGTCAAGTTGCTTAAGCTTCATAAGTGAAATTGGCTTACAGTTGGCATGGCATAAGCAATATGCGAAGCTCAATTTCGGAAAAATATGGGGACGACTGCGCTCACCCTGGGGACCGACTTTTGAAAGTCGTTTCCCACGGTACATACATTAGGGATGTCATAATAGCATTATAGTGTGTGATATGGGTCATAAAACGAAGTAAAAAAATGACAAATGAAGTGCAAAGATACACTCAACGATCGTCTTGATAATATGTACATGCCGTTTTTGCCTTGAATAAGGGATAAACGAGGTATATGATGATTTGATTAACCAATAGAGAACGACAATGCACTTGCAGTAACTAACGTTATACACTAACTAATATTCAATATGATCCATATATCGTGTGTCCGTGCAAAATAATTTTGCTTGACAGTTAATAATAAAAGGGGCAACGTTCTACAATAAAAATGAAAAGTGGAGCGTAAGGTAGATAAATGTTTTTTTTCACGCGTTGCCCGAATATGTATGTAATTTTGAAAATAATTTAATAAATATTAATAAATTGCAAAGGTCTAAAAAAATGTATATGTTGCTCACCCTGTAAATCATATTTTGAGTGCTGAAGATTGTTGTAGTTGTTAAGGGATGCTATCGACAGCTTAGGCTATTTGTGCCATTTAGTGTGCGTTTGTAATTGGGTAGGAGCCGGAGGTTGTCAGGGAACAGAGTAGGAGCGAGAGATAGATCTACATCTACATCCACATTTACGCGATACCTTTCGCAGGTTGAAATTTAGACTTAATCTCTTACACAAATTCCAAGGCAATATTTTCAGTGATGATGTTAAAAATATTTTACGAACCCCAAATTACTATGTCAGACTGGACCATAATCATAAAGTTAGAGAAATTGATTGCCGAACTGACCGATTCAAAATGTCCTTTTTCCCTCGCACAATTAGAGATACGAATAACGGTAAATATGTCCTATCGGAGAGTAGCAATGAATAACATTGGTAGCTGCATGTTGGTATGAGTACTTAAAGCTAACCCTACTAACAGAATGTTTTTGCATGTTTGCTTTGCAATTTCTATCTTTTTTAAATAGTGTAGTTCTGACTACTATATTAATACTATTCCTTTTTTATGCATGATATGTAGTGCATGTTTGGTGAGCAATCACCCCCTGCCACACACCCTTGTGGTGGCTTGCAGGGTATTATGTAGATGTAGATGTAGATACCCTGCAAGCCACCGCAAGGGTGTGTGGCAGGGGAAGAAGATCACCAAGCATACACCATAAACATTCGAACATGCTACTACAAGGTCTCAGGCAATTAGACTGTTTGTATCTACATAGTAATAATGAATTGGTTGTTAATACATGTATCAAGCACCACGGACTACTCCAAAATATTTTCCCTACCTATCCCTTTGCCATTACGTCACAATGAAAAGGTTGGCCGATAGAAGAATCGAGTGGAAAGCTGCGTCAAACCAATCCTACGATTGTTGACCAATGATGATGGTGATGATCCCTTTGCTATGCTACCTACTCTGTTATCTTATAGTACGGGGAAAAATGACATTTTGGATCTATGATTACGAAAATCTCTCTTACGAATCTCATTTATCTGGTCGAATCTAGCATAATACGCTGGCTTTTTTAATATATGCCTAACATCTTCAGTAAATCTATCCGATTTAAATTTCTGGAATAGATTTAATCTGTACCTTCGCTCTGATAATGATATCCACCCTGATTCCTGTATTAATTCTGTTACACTACTAACCCTATCGTAACACCTTTTAATGAACCTAGCTGCCCTACACTTCACACTGTCTAGTTCTCTGATGAAACCTAATTTCATTCGGATTCCTTACACATGCTACGTACTCAAGGTGGGGCCTAACTAGTGAAAAGTAGCATCGCTTTTTTGTCTTCTCATCACATTTCCCTTGTCCCCTTTTTATAAATCCTAGCTTTCTCTTCACTCGGCCGCATATTTCGATCTTCGTGTTACTAATTTTATAATATCGCTGTATCGAATTATTCCTCCTCCAAAAATTAATGGCTACAACCTTCTTAAAGTTAAGTTCTAACTGCCATTAGTCGCACCACTCTTGAATTGCCTATAAATCCTTACTAAGTGATTCCCTGTCTTCTTCCTTTGATATACTCCTGTACACTACGGCATCGTCTGCAAAAAACTAAGCTTATTATTAAATACGGTATTCCAATCGTTTGTGTGTAAAAGAAAAAAAGCGGACCTATTACGCTACCCTGGGGAACTCCCGATGTGACGTTGATTGTGTCCGACATGACACCATCTACATCTACATGATACCCTGCTAGCCACTATAAAGTGTGCGGCAGGGGGTGAATTCTCACCAAACAAGCACTTGATATTTTGCATAAAATAGGAATACTATTAATATATTAGTCTAAACTTCACTATTTAAAAACATAAAAATAGCAAAGTAAGCGTGAAAAAACATGCTGTTAGTAGGGTTACCTTCAAGTCCTTATAAAAACATAAAACTACTGATGCTATACATTTATTCACTCGTATTGGACATATTTACCGCTATTCATATCCCTGACATTTTTATTCTATCAGTTCGGCAATGAATTTCTCTAATTTTGTAATCATGGATCAGTCCACCATATTAAGTTGGGGTTAGCAAAATATTTATAACGTCATCACTGAAAATATTATCTTGGAGTTTATTTAAGAGATTAAGTCTTAATTTCAACCAGCGATCTGACAATAATTCCCATTTTAATTCTTTTAATACACTGTTTGCGCTTATATAGTTATCGTACCGTCCTTTTACAAATCTTGCCGACCTTTGTTGCACACGTTCAAGTTCATTATTTAGACCGATTTCGTAGGGATCCCATATACTGGCAGCATATGCAAAATGAGGTCTAACAAGGGAAAAGTAGCTCATTTCACGTACATGATCGTCACATTTACCCAATACACTGTTGATGAGTTCCATTCGATTCCATGAGATTCGCTTCACCCATTATTTCACACATGTGTTTACCCCAGGAAAGATCATGTGTCAGTCTTATTCCAAGATATTTAATAATTCCACGTTCGTTAATTCACAATTACTTGTTTTTTAAGTGCTAGGAGGGGAACAATTCTTTTTTCTAATTCATTTCCATATATAAAAAAAAATTAATTGTAACTGCTATGTATCGCACCATTTTTCAATTGCTTGTAGGTAATAATTTAAATATTCTTTATAATTTGGGAATAGAATTTCCCTGTTCACTACTGCGTCCTCGGCAAATAGACGAAGCTTACTTTTGACCACCTTATTGATATCATTTATGTATGTACAGAAGGAACAGGAGTGGACCTATCGCACTACCTTGTGGGACACCTGAAGTGACTTCAATTGCCGGGGAGGTAACACCGTCCAAAACAACTCTTAGCACCCGATCATGTAGGAAATCATTTATCCATGATATAATATTACTGTCTACCCCATAAGATTTTAATTTAAAAATTAGTTTTTATGAGTCACCTTGTCAAAAGGTTTCTTGGAATCGAGAAATATAGCATCCACTGGAATATTATTTTCGCCAGAAACTAAAATATTGTGCAGAAAGAGAGCAAGTTGAGTTTCACATGATCTTCTCTTGTGGAAGCCATGCTGAACATTGGACAATAAATTCTGGCTATCTAGTTGCCCCATGGCTGAACTGACAATTTATGTTTCAGAACTTTGCATAAAATGAATGTGAGGGTTATAGGTCGATAGTTAGATGGCTGCTCCCTATCACCTCTTTAAAAAATGGTTGTTACATCGGCTGCTTTCCAATCCATCGGCACGACGCGTTCGGTCAGGGATTTATTAAATACTATGTCAAGGTAGGGGGAAATTTCGGATCTATCTCTCTACATACGCGGGAGGGAATTCGATCCGGGCCAGGAGATTTGTTGGTGTCATCTATAAGAACTCTCTGTTCTCACCCGCTTTAGAATTCTTTTACCCAAAATTCAACGTCTTTATTTATACCAAAACTCTCTAACTTCAAAATTAATTTATGATGAGGAACTTTATCGATTGCCTTTTAAATAGATAGATAAACGTGGGGCGAGGTTGAGACTGGATGTCCCCTCTTCCATCTAACCCCTCGTCAATGCATGAAATATATTATATTTATATTGCCTTAATTACTTGAAAAATTGTTGAAATTTAAAAAAAGAAAAAAATATCAAATTAAAATAAGAAAGAATGAAAATAAAATGACAGTGAGAAATATGAAGAAAGAAAGAGAGAGAAGAAGAATGGAAGAGAAATAAAGAGGAGAGAGAGGGTAAGAAATCTATTCAGGCGTCTGTATAGCCTGCTCTGAACGAAGGATGCCATGGGTCCACGGTTTAACGTCCCACCCGACGAACAGAGCACTGAATTCGAAGTGTCCTCCTCATTGCGCTCGAAACGGGACCGGTATGCCAATGAAACCAGTCTATTACGACTGGAGCTAGATCCCGGACCCTCCGGATGAGAGACCAGTACTGTAGCCATCAAACCAATCTGATTCCGCGTGTGGTAGGAAGTTAATCAGACTGGTGCCGAACAAATGTCATTAAGTGTTTGAGAGCAATGTGATAAAAATTGTGCTTGTGGTTAGTTCTATTCATTCGCAGCAATATTCCGGCGTTAAATTCCAGCATGTATGAAGCGAATGCTTAATGGGAGGTAACTTCCTCTTTTTCTACTCGGCTACCTGGATACACACCTGTAAATCCGGTGTTGATAACATATTTATGATATCTTCTGATTTCATGTAGGCTTGCATAGGAATGTGCATCCTGAAATGAAAAAATCCAGCATCTTAATTTTGTTTCTGTTTCTTTCATCAACTTAATTTAATCTAATGTTGCAATTTGGCAAAGTTGCAATGTGCGAAAGCAATCGTGCGCGATAACAGAATCAGATTTTCTAGCCAGCCAGAAGCTTCTGTTGTTAAAGAAAATTGTTTTTTTAAAATCATTGTTAATGCGTAGGTACATTGCACTATGTAGTATTATTTATCTTCATCTGTCAATTATCCCAAAATTGGTTTTACACACTCTACACTCGATTCACCTACGAAGAATTATGTATGATTCTCGAACAATTATGTAAATACGAAACTTTTCGTACTTACACTATTCTCCTCCTTCATATTCACATTCTGTTATTGCTCCATCTTTGAAGGCCTTATTAGGGCCTTCCTTTGCCATGTTTCCCATGTAATTGTCTTTTGACTTTTTATCATCATTAGGTTATCTTGTCTATAGATATAACAGATTAAGTTGCCCTGTCATCTTTACAAAGTTTTTACCATACTTTAGTGTTCATTCACTCTTCTTAGGACTTCGTTTATCGCTCGGTCGATCCATTTTATCTTCATCATTGTTCTATAACACCTCATTCCAATTGCTTCAGTATTGAGTTCTCTTCTGCTGTTACAGTATTTATAACGAACTTTTACCAATGAAATCAAGTTTCCTTTCAGTGCTTGTCTCAAAACATTTACGTAAACGAAATTATACTGCCCTGTGCGTGATAACTTGCGATGGGGAATGAAAACAAAGGAGAAGGTTGAGCTTATGTAACCGATCACTAACTCTTAAAGTACTCCATAAATGCTTTAGATAATTCGCAATACCAATCGAATAAAAATAACTGTATCGTAACGAAACTAATAGACTGCTACATATATTGAGTAATTACACTGGTAATTATGAATGTATGACTGATACGAAAAAGTGCACTTTTTAACTCCAGTTTTCTGTAATGTGCAAATAGTCTTAATTGAAGTTTGTTGGGTCTGGTTGGTGTGGTGTTTGTATAACAGGCTACTAATCTCAGGGGTCTGGGATCGAACTCTAGCACTAGCAGAAAATTTTCAGTAAAATACCGATGCCCCTACATCTTCATCTACATAATAGCCTGCAAGCCGCCATAAAGGTGTGTGGTAGGGCCTACTACTATATCCTATATCCTGGCCTAGGACTACTTGCATCTTAGGCTAGGGGGGTACCTACTTGCGCCCTGAGCGGCGAGCACTTCATGTTCAGTAATTCGGCCATTATATGGGACGTAAAACCATCAACCCCCTGGCGTCCTTCGTTAGCAGCAGGCTGATACCGACGTCGGGTTTCTCTTCACCCTTCCACTCTTCCCTGGAAAGTTCCTGCATCCGCCTGCATTTCCACCAATTCGTAACGGGGAAATGACCATTGGTGACGGTCGCCCCATCCGATTAACAATAGCAGTAAAAATGTCACCATGTAGCTAAGCACCAACTTATAAATTACATGAATAATATTTAACCCTTTTGCTGCGAGTGACGATAATGTCTCGGCATAAGAGCCTATTGCTAGTATGCGCATGGCGAGTATGTCTCGTATTGATATTCGTTTACGTTCAGGCGTTTGCCTATATTTGTCCGCGTATTTCATTCTAACTCTGCCGCGTATGGAAATGAAGAGGATGATAAAAACTTGTATTTTATTCACTATATGGAGTCATGGTCACATTCAAATTTTTATTTACATACGATTTTTTTATTTCTACTCGTATATTGCATTCAAATGCCATGATTGAAAATTTTGACTTGAGAGCACTCATGAAACTGCTTCGCGTACGTCATTAAAGTACCATCGCAGCGAAAGGGTTGATGTAATGCTGGCGATTAGGGATGAGATTATTTCCCCTTAGCCTGGTATGTTACATAATACGTTTTATTGAACGGATATAGACCCTTTATTAATATATACACTGAAAAAAGTATAAGGTCAAGGTAAACTTAAGAAAACAAAAATGAATGAAGGAAAATAAAATAGAATATAGATATGACTTAATTAAACAGGAAGTCCAAGCGTACAAACCTCAGTACTTAGGGAAAACTATTAAAAAATAACAGATATGACTTAATAAAACAAGACAAACAGTTAGGAAACATTGCTTCTCACATATCTTTTGAAGGCACTTGAACATGGAGTAAAATAGTCAACATCCCTTGAAATTGCGGCAAAGGTTTTAAATTGGGAGTAGATATCATATTCCATCATTACAGTTGTCGATGGCATCTCCGGTAACTGCAAATATTTGGGCGAGGGTGAAGTCGAGGTTACAACGAAGGTAGGGGCTAATTTATTTCCCGCCCCAAAAATCTTTTCAATGGACCTTTCACGACAGTCAGCTTTGTCGGTCTTGACTTGGCAAGGAATCATTTATGACAACTGTATTTCTCCTCCAGAAGGACCCTTCCTCAGTGGCCTGCTTAGCCGTGGGTCGTGGAGATGGACCCATTGTTGCCGTTCACTCGGTGACTGACCGTATTCCAAAGGTTGGCTCGCATGCTTTCGGAGAGACCCTCCCCCCAGCCAAATACCTGCTTAGTAAAGCTCACGTGTTCGACGACAATCGTCGATCTCCGAAGTTTCGGTTCGGCATGAGCGACTCGCTCTGAAGGAGATGTTTTCAGAGCGAGGACGGAGAGCCTAGGCCCGAATGAATGGAATGCTTTCGCCATGCACTGTTGACCGAAAAAACATGTATGTGGGTTTATGTGACCATTGAGAATGGCGGGTAGGGTATACGGGGAGTAGAGGTGACTGCCGCAGGAGTGTTCCGCGTAGAATAGGGCCGTCAAACGACCCAGGGGTGCGGGGACGGGGTTGAAGGATCTTTAAATCCTTCACCGCATAGAAGAAGATGAAATATACGTGCCATCTCACGGTTCTCAAGAGTCACTTGCCGTTTCCCCCAAAAGACCATGGGATAAACTGGGAGTGCCCTCTTCAGATGTTTGTGGAAAGGTTACGAAATTCCGCGCGTTGTTGCATTGAGTGGATGTAGTATGGAAATTCGGGAAATATCATTGCATTTCACATTCGAGTTAACAAAAATTACACCGCAATAAGTCGTATGGAAATATTATAGCTTACCCGAATGATCTTAGTCTGGCAGTAACGTTTGAATTCTATTCTCTTATTTACATGCGACTTATTCTAGAACTCCATATATACTTAGTATGCTACGAACTACCGTGGGTGCTTTGTAGGAGGTGAATAATTTCCGATCATGCATTGCGTACACGCACTGATTGTTAGTACTCAACTTGATATTACTATCAACATAATGCGGAACAGGCACTAAAAACTTCATCTTTACCACAGCATGTTGCGAGGTTCTAAGAAATGTCACAAACATGATCTGTTCATTTACTGATTTCATGCACATGCTCAAAAAAGTCCAAAACTCAAAATCATCTGCAAGCCTTCGCAGGAGTGTTCGGCAGCATGAATTTACATCAAGAGGTCAAACTCTAAGTTAGTTAAAGCTATACGAGTTTTATTTTACCAAAATAACTATAATTAAATGCTGTTCTCCAAAGCAATAAAGTATTTCACCCAACCCGCATTATGTTAGTAGTAAGCTAAGACTTTTTGCAGACGAGAGTGTACAGGGGTATATCAAAAGAAGAAGACAGAAAATCAGACAAATGGCATTTACAACTTAACCTTAAAAAGTGTGTAGCTATCAATTTTTGGAGGAGGAATAATTCGATACAGCGATATTATAAAATTAGTAACACGAAGATCGAGAGCGTAGAAACCATAAGTTATTTAGGTGTAACAATCACTGAAGATTTATCGTGGTGAGGACACTTCCGGGAAATATGCGGCCGAGCGAAGAGAAAGATGTGATTTATAAAAAGGGGATTTGGGAAATGTGATGAGAAGACAAAAGAGCGATGCTTCTTTTCCCTAGTTAGGCCCCACCTTGAGTATGTAGCCAGTGTAAGGGATCCGAATGAATTAGGTTTGATCAGGGAACTTGTAGACAGTGTGCAGTGTAGAGCAGCTAGGTTCGTTAAAAGGTGTGACGATAGGCTTAGTAGTGTAACAGAATTAATACAAGAATTAGGGTGGGAATCACTATCAGAGCGTAGGTTAAAGTACAGATTAAATCTATTCCAGAAATTTAAATGGGATAGCTTTACTGAAGATTTTTGGCACATATTAAAAACACCAGCGTATTATGCTA
Source organism: Platycnemis pennipes (assembly GCA_933228895.1). NCBI lineage: Eukaryota > Metazoa > Arthropoda > Insecta > Odonata > Platycnemididae > Platycnemis > Platycnemis pennipes. Next base: position 53,329,248 of record OW121846.1, read on the forward strand.
GATTCAACCAGATAAATGAGATTAGAGAGATAGATTGTCGTACTGATAGATTTAAAATGTCATTTTCTCCCTTACTATAAGATATCAGAATAGGCAACATAGCAAAGGGATATGTAGGGGAAATATTTTAGAGTAGTCCGTGGTACATGATGCATGTATTTACAACCAATCCCTTATTGCCATGTAGATACAAACAGTCCAATTATCTGAGACCTTGTAGAAGCATGTTTGCATGTTTATGGTGCATGCTTGGTGATCTTCATCCCCTGCCACACACACTCGCGGTGGCTTGCAGGGTATCGTGTAGATGTATGTATAAGCCATACTGTACGGAGCTTCTAAAATATCTGTGTTGGAAATTATGCATTTACAAATATTCACACATTTTTAGAGTCGTGCAAAAAAGAAAGTTTTTACTATAGCAGGATTACGAAAATACTAGTTAAATACCTATTTACAATGCCAATTTTAATTTTCTGATGTATTCGTTGTAATCTAATCAGCATCACCACCGAACATACCCATAGCGTAAACATATCAAATTTAGGTTTACCCCGAAATAAATTCACTATCTGGACAGCATGTAACTAAATGGTTAAAAACTACAAAATAAAATTATGTCTAGCAACAGTTATGTTACATTTAGGCATTTGTTTTGCATTATATGCGATATTCCGAGTAGTATGAATGCAAGGGTGCGGCGAAAATTGATATTCAGGTGTACTTGGACAAATACATTTCGCATTTTTGATCAGTTGGTGTGCTGATTCAAAAGCTCGATGTAACGAGGAATCCGTCGCGAAATCGCAGTCGCAATGCTCGCGTTTAAACCGCGGCTGATGACGATGGTCATGGTCGTCCGATCAAACATTCTGTCATTCATAGCGTAGCCATCAGGCACAAGGGCCACTTTATGCGAGAATCTTTACTGTGCCGTTTAGAGGAGCATCAGTTCGCGCAGTAATTCGGCAAATAGTTCTTTGCAAGAACGAATACCAGCAATATACATCGCCGCATGTGGGTGAATAGCTACCCTCTTCGAAAGTCTATTTTAGATCTAGTGTACAATGAACAATAAAGAAAGGCCATTTAAAAACGCTGTTTTAAAATGAGGTCTGAATGACCGAATTCGGACTGTGGATAATGTAAGCGAGGCAAGGGCTGTAGAAGCAAATACAATGTATACATAATCTGCTACCCCTTACTTTTCATTACATACAAATGACCCGTAGTGCGGAGTTTTGGAAAGTAATTTTTTTTGCCTGACCTGGCTCAGAGGTCATGATTAATATCCGAAATTGTGAGTGAGTCATACTCATGTTACTGACACCAACCTTTTGTCATTATAGGAACAGATTGAGACTTAGTGTAGTGGAAGGAACACATTCAACGAAACTACATTCGCACTTTTCCACAGATATTTAATACTTTACGCGTTTCAACTCGCAGAGATGGCTCTGTGAGTCAACATGCGTGGTATATATATAAAAGACTCTATAGAAAAGTGGTGGGAGAAAAGAGAAATCTGCTGAAAACTCTAACAAGAAGTCAGGGCAACCTAATCGGCCATATCTTAAGACACAATGGCCTGATGAAGGCAATCGTTGAGGTAAAAGGGCTTTTTGGATGAGTGATGATTCCGTACAAGGTGTGCATTACAGTTCTATTGTTCGACACAGTATTAGACGCCAAACGATGTGGAATTGCAACGTGTTCTTTCTACAAACCTTCCATGACGGAATTCCATAAATTTTCGCCTAACACTTAGTCGACAAATGGAAATATTTACACAACGCCTGGCATAGAATCATCTCCCAGACAAATGTTTTTCCAATAGCTTGCTGGGTGCTATGCAGATAAAAATTCCTCTCCTTCTGGAATTACGTTACGCCTTCTACCTACAAGCCTGTAAGTTCTATTGCTTATAACTAAATTACCGCTTGAATTCTTAATTAATCTATGATTACCGCGGAAAAACGTCAGCTACACACTCAATGCGGCTTCTAATATTTAACAATCGTCATGAGGGATAGATTTTAAACTAATCCTATTCATATACTTGTGACTGCGTGCAGAATATGCTAGGAGATTCCTAAACAAATAACACTATAAGCGCCAGAGCGGTCATTCTGACTGTTTTTGAAGTTCAAATGGCCACAGTTTTTTTCGCATTGGATAAAAATTGCTGATATTTCGTGACTTTTAATGAATTTCAGTCTAACGTTCATACCGGCCAAAATAGTAACCGGCCAAAAATAGTTATTTTTGGCCGGTTACTTTATGAAACATTAGCAGATATACCTAAAAGCGCCAGAGCGGTCATTTTGACCGATTTCAAAAATGCTTATCTTACAATTTTTCTTTCTAATAAGATCTTTTCTGGCATGACAGGTATGTTTAGTGAACAAATTGAATTTGCATCTGTTTTCTTGCATGATTCCTGAGAATTCTCTTTATTTATTTTTTGCAATTATATTACAGGAATATTTCATAGTCTTTCTCAAAATTTTCTCAACAGATGTATCAAAAACCCTTAGAATACAAGTAAACCGTTCTCTTTTATCCCAAGGAATGTGAGATGTGCTGTTTTCCACCTCCCTAATCGTCCCTTTTTTAACCTTACACGGTTAGTCGAGCTCTGACCGCGCTTTAGGTAGGAGCAGAGCCTCGATGCTTCTAATTATAAGCCGAGAGACATATCCCGGCAACGCGGTCTTACTTCCGAGCAACGTCAAAATATTTTAAAAGAAAATCCGGGACCATCACTAAAAGACAAATGCAGCGTGATTAAACTAAAAAACAGCGTGATTAATTAAAATTAAAGATTACTTATCTAACACATTGGCGTTTATTTATCGATGAACGTATTCTCCGGCATATCAAAATATGTACTAAAGCGGCATCAGTGCTCTTCCGTGAGGGAAATAGGACCACACGTTGAAGAATATGAAACTCTTATTGAACTAAGGAGCATATGGCTGTGGTTTGTTAGGTTATAATATGCTAAGGTATGTTGATTGGGGGCCAGCGATATTGGCTCAGACAACGCCTAGAAACATTTTGCAAGCTCATGCAGTACCTACGTTTTGATGTTCGGAGGACAATATCTAAGCGTCTCAATGCAGATAAATTTGCATTGATCCCCGAAATATTACACAGTTTGGTGGGCAACTGATAGCCTCTAGTACTTGTGAATACCTATCCTTGGATGGCCAGCTTTTTCCCACTAAAGCTAGGTGTAGATTCACTCAGTACGTGACAAATAAACCGGACAAATTTGGAATCAAGTTCTGGGTGTTAGCAGATGTAAACTACAAGCATTTGTGCAATGTGTTTTCGTACCTGAGGAAAGATGAGTTGCGCTCGCCCAATGAAAATTTCCCCAAAAATATTGTTTTACGCTTACTGCGTCGTATCTAAATTCAGGACGAAATGTCACGACAGATAAATTTTTCACGTCACTGAATTTGGCGAAAAAACTAAAGGAAAGCAGCATTAGCACCCTCGGCACAATGAATAGAACCAGACGTGGAGTCCTAAAGAAGTTTGGACGTGAAAGGCTAAGTTGCACGATACCACAGTCACAAAATATGAAGACTTCACAGTGACAGTAAACCAAGGTAAAAAAACAAAAACGTATCGTTACTGAGTACCATGCATCACGTATTGAAATAGATAATACAGAAATCCAAAAATACCAGAGTCCATCAGTTTCTACAACTCCACAAAATATAGAGTAGAACTACTAGACCAAATGGCAGTGAAATACACTACGCACGCTGCATCTCGCCGATGGCCTGAGAATATATTTTACAATATCCTAGATATAGCTGCAATTAACGCATGGATGATATATAAATAGGTCACTTCACAGATATCAGTGGCCGTAAATTCATTTTGAAGTTAGCTCAAGTAGCAACGTAGCAAGTATATCAAGTTATAGCCAGGGCCAGCACATTTCATTTCAGGTACAAAAATTAGAAAAAGACATCAGTGTCAGGTAGATAAATGCATAGGAACGATACTATGGAAAAATATTCAAGGCGTCAAAAATATGCGTACGGAAGAAATGCGTACAGTAAGAAAGGAAAAACTTATTACATATGTTCTGTGTCATGAAAAATAATGTTTAGGGCAGTAGAACTGCTATTCCATTGCTATATACGTGGTTTAATGTTGTTACTTACATAAAAAACAATTCATTACAGTAAATATACGATACCTAATTACTGAACATAATATTTATGCGTTAAACTACCACCATCTATATCAACTATGGCGCAGTTGGTGATGATATATCATTGAAATCCAAAGTGAAAAGAGAAAAATGAATAAATTGTTTATTAATCTTATTCATTGCTTTAAAAATTTAAATATTAATTGTTAATAAAAGAAGATCACTTAAAATTGTATATATGCGTAAATTTATTCATATACACCACGCAAACAAGAGAAAACACTTGCCGGTCATAATGACCCCCGCGGGCGCTTTTAGGTATGGGGAAAATACGGCGCTTCTAGTGTTAAAGTAATGAGTTATTAAGTAAGTAATACACATAGGGTATTATGTAGGCGTGGAAAGGCCTAATATATATTACCAAATCTTGGTTAGCATCTAATGAGTACCCACCAAGTGAGTAGCGGGTGGTGAGTAGTCACTGAATATGATCGACATACCGGCACCAACGTTAACAAATACTTCGTAGTTAGACATTTATTATACTTTTATGTGGGATAGACAATACGAAGTTTATTTTCACAAAGTATTTAGGGATATATTAAATATAAAGTACACGCATGCATCGTTCATGTAATAAATCATGGAAATATACATAAAGCCTAATTTCTATATTACCTAATGTGATTATTGATAGGTTATCCCTGATAAGTACGGTTCAATTAATATTAATCGCAGTGAGAGTGTTATCCTAACCAATGCGAATTACCGTTGCTGTCGAAGCACCCATTGAAATAAATCCTAAAAATCCAAACCTCTCACGTTAAACTTTATAAACCTCTTAATGTTTCAAATGGCATTTGATATTAAATAATGTTAAGACCGCTTTGTATTTACAGCCTTTCTCTCCAATATTATCCTTACGATCTAACCCACCATATTACGATATTAGTTTTCATGTGATTAAGGAAAGCTATCTGTCTTTATTTCCTAGATCTACTCCAAATTTGTTCCTCGCCCTACGTTGTGATGATTCCTATATTCCTAAACTAATGCATATAACCATTTGGATGCACGTCTAAACGTATCATTGGACCTATTTAGGATTCTTGCTCGTCCTACCTGCACTATTCTTCCGCTGCAAAAATAACACTCTCAACCACACTACAATCCGAAATGGCGCACATGACCTGTTGTCGCTCGCCTCCTCCGAGAAGTTAATACTTTATTTTTCACGCTTTTATTTTGCATTCAAGCTGGCGGAGGAAAACGAAAAGGACAAATACCGGACTGTCAAAAAAAGGTCGTATTATCAGATCCCAACTCGGGATTGGACATTGTGTTTATTTTAAAATTATAAATGCCCCTTTACACGATACAATATTTTGTACAATATATTGTATAAACTCTTGTATGAGGAAATCGTACCGTGTAAAGCGGCAAATTGTACGAACGCTTGTGTGATTGTCTGAATGACTGAACGGGAAATAGAACCTGTTCTAATTCCATTCAGACAGGCATACAATTTCGTTCAGTTTATAAAAGCGTTTGTACAAGAAATTGTACAAAAAATTGCATCCTGTTAAGCGGCCTTAACTGAGAAATTACGATTGGATTGCCCTGGTGGTAGGAAATCTGTTTTACTCGGCAGGCCAAAAACTGTTAGGCATAAGGAGATCTCATGAAGCCGCATGCAGTATTGTGAACCAGGTGCATACAAATGCTTAATTAATTCATTTTTTAGGTTTATGGTTCACTATGGCATATGTTTACAAGTCTTTCCAGGCAAAAGTCATGAAGAAACCTTACTCGATACCGATTTCATTCTTTCACTCCTCATCTCTAGTTTCAAGACCGTCCCGCACTTCAAGGCGCTTCAACCCCGGAGGAAAGGTTCAAGGATGGGAATGGGAGGGCTAGAAGGAAGGGTGACGAGAAACCCGGCGTCAGAATAAACCTTTTAGTAAAAGGCTCCTTGGACACCGCTGGTTAACGTCCCATCCGATAGAAGAAGTGGTGAGCTCGAAGTGTTCTCCAGTCATTGCTAAAGTCCGGATTGGTGTACCAGTATTCATGTTACCTATTCCAAAGGCGGGATTCGAACCAGGACTCATGGGATGATAGGCCAGTATTCAAGGCAGTATTAAATGCGTGACGACCCCGTAAAATGCAGCTCTGGGGACCACAGAAGGTTCACACAGGTTCTTCACTCCTCGGTGTGGTGGTAATTATGACTTCTTTGTTGAACACCTCAGAAGTTTATTGTACTTCTACATCCAACCGCACATTCGTACATATTTTATGCATTAATCCGGTATCTTACACTACGTATTTTCGGAATTCATCTTTCCTTACGTGAAACTATGCCATGACAAACTTCCTGTAAAACTATGGAGACTTCATTACTATGAGGTGCGCAGAGGGGAAGCGAGTCGTTAGCAGTGATGCATAGGGATAACAGTTGTCTCACATTACTTCCATCGTGATAAAAACGTGTTTAGGAATGAAAACAGTATCTTGTTATTTTTTAACGATAAGATACAGCCCCAGTTCATGAAAACGGCATGAACTCAATTATCAATTAGTGCCACATACGCAACGTTGTTGATTATGCCACAAGAATCCGGAACCTATTGGAAAAAGGATTAATAATGGAATGAAATATGTGAAAAAAAGGTGAGGAAGGTATTCGTGTTAGTTAGCCCAAAAGTGATTTAAAAAATAAATAAGATGAAATTAAGAAAATTCCGCTGGGCTTAAAAAAAAATTGCCACGCAATGGGGGAGGTGTCAGGGATTTGTCGGAGACATTAAAATAAGGTCCTTCAGGCTCGGAGGAATCCACACTAAGGCTTCTGGAAAGATACAAGACGGGCAAGTTTTCCCCCGACAGGATTATTAAGGCCAGACTGGATCCCTAAGATAGGATTTGAGAAGTTTACTCCGTTACCGAAGGAATCAACTATTAGTTATTCCCTTGCAAAATACGTAACCATAAAAACACCATCATCTCCCAAACAAATATTCCTCATAGAACTTCCCGTCATATGATTAAGCAAATGCTCACCTTATAAGCTAAACGCTCGCCATCAATTCTAAAAATGATGGATAGATGGAGTCCAGACCAAGCTTTTGTATTTTTATAAACGCCCAAGGAGTGTTAAGTTAGTTCTTCGTGAAGTACATATTTTAGTTAGTTTCGCGTTAATTTTTCTACGTAACCGGCCTTAAATTTATTGGTAGAAATAGGGTGTCATAAGCAATTGCAGCTAGAGCAATTAAATAAGTAATTTGTACATGCCATCTACCAAAAGGTAAGTATGTTGGCGACAATATATTTATAATACGTATGTTAGCGGAAAACGGGCATTACAGCAGCGAATTGAGGAGATTCATACAGGCAAAAGAGGGTTTTACTCGCACGAAGGAAATGATGGAAGGTTATTGAGGATGGGCGTAGAGAAATACTGAACTGAAGTGATATATCATCTTACGGTTTTACTTCAGCATGTAATAATTCCACTCGATTTCGCGAAATTCTGCGTATTTATTGCGAAAGAAATGAGTAGGTAATAAAACGTTTTATAATATGCGTGACATTTTACTGCGCCAAATTATGTACCTACTTGAAGGAAAGAAAATTGAAATGGACTTTCAGCTTCTGAGATGCGGATTTGAAGGTGCATGTGAAGGAAGGGAGCGTGGTAGCCTAGTGGGTAGAGCGCCTAGCTACTGATCCAACGGTCTCGGGTTCAAATCTGGGTGAAACTTTGGAAGCCCCCGAACGGAAAATCCTCGGAGTGCGAGGTGGCCCAGGGAAAGGAACTGGCCCCCCTACCCTGAATGTGTGAATTTGACACGCCTGTGGCTTAGTCCGGGGTGAGCTCTACCCTCACCTATCCAAACCTGACTTCGGGTTGAATCACTGAGTGTGAGTGTGTGAAGTAATGTAATCAAAAATTTGCTAGGAATTGTAAGGATGAAAAGGAGATTGAAGAAATTAGAGGACAATGTGAATGAATGGAATAGTCGACGAGAAGCGAGCGTGTTTTTGAGCGATGTGGTGCTTGGTTAGCGTTAAAGGGAGGAGGAGAACGGGTAATTTGCATTGAGTAATGCGAGATAGGAAAATGCGGGCGTGGAGAAGGAAAGCATATGAGAGATAAGGGTCGTGGTAATAATTACATGCCCTGTTAAACCTTCCATAACCGGTGAAACGCCAATGATAATAATAATTCTTTCGCAAAATGATGAACGCTTCAAGCGTTCCCTGTCGTCAAGTCACCCATTTACTACGCATTATCTCTGCCCACCTTCGGCAAACCCGTACAACTTCCACCCTCCGACATGCGCGTGCCTTTTAGACGCGGAGACGATGAAGCAGGGGTCGCTTGGGAAAGGGTGAAAGCGGTGCAAGGGTGCGGTGAGGGGCGGGGGAGAAGGGATCTGCGGCGACAGGGTGAAGGGGAGGCGATAGGCGGGGAGGGGGTGGCGATGGGTGGGGAAGGGGTGGCGGAGACAGCTGTTGTGCGTGACGGTTCCGATGGGGAGGGAGGTGGCGCTGCGAGGGTGCGTGGAGTGGGGGTGAAAAGTCGAAAGAGTCCGTAGACACAATTATCGGTTAAGTGCGAGAGGCGCTTTCTCGGGAGTGCGTGCTTTGGAATGAGCGTTGGGAGCAGGAGTGGAGGCGGGCGGCCGGGAGGAAGGGAGGAATGGTTAGGACGGGTTGGGACGGCGGAGAGCGGAACGGGACAGCGGGCACTTTGAGTCGCGTGCGCCGTGGAATTGAGGAGTGGAGATTAGGGGACCTCTCCTGCTCCCGCCTAGGTTCCCGTCGTGTTGGAGCGAGCACGCTGAGCGTGATATTCATCTGCATTTACTTGATACCTTGCAAGACACCTCCGAAAGGTTTTGATGCCTTCTCCTCCTCCCCTGCCAGACACCCACAAGGTGTGAGGCAAGGGATGCCTCACTAAACACCTAAGTAAAGATTACTATTATAATTCACGGGACTGAAGCCGTGTATGTAGTTCACTTTTTCCACCACATGCATGGAGATTCTACGTAATTACACAAGATACTCAATCACTCAATTAAACCTTCCTTCCACTCAATTAAACCTTCCCACTCAATCACTCACTCAGTGATTCAACCCGAAGGTTAGTTCTTCATAGGTGAGAGTAGAGCTCACTAAGTCAATGACGTGTGAAGTTCACACATTCAGGGTAGGGGGGCAAGTTCCTTTCCCTGGGCCGCCTGCGATTTCCTACGAAGTTCTCACACGCAGAAAATCGAATCGCGAGGATTTTAGATGGGAGTGTCCAGAAAGGCTCTTGCCCGGGATTTGAACCCGGGACCCTCCGGTAGCTCAGTGCTCTACCCACTAGGCCAACACGACCGCATAAATAAACAAGAGCGTTGGTAATTTAGAGATTGATGCAGACATGAAAAAAAACCTTTAATTGCTACCTATTTATATGAACTACGGTTTTTATGCTAATGTTCCATATTTTACTTGGAGGAAATGATATTTATAAATTGAGCGCTACTATCTAATTCGATAATTTTATCTGCATGAGTTTACCTGCGATAGTACATACATATCTTGGGAAAGTCATCTACAAGTATTATGGAGGTCACCATCGCAGTGTTTGGAAGGGGGCGTCACTACGCATGCTCTTGATACAATGACACACGTGTTACAACTTAATGGGAGAAACGGCCCATTATACACACACGGCCCACACCAGGCATGTGCAGTTAAATGATTGTGGCTAATGCCCATTTTGGAATGATGCTTTAGTTAGATTGGACGACGTATCCTCAGAAGTTAAAAAGCTTCAAAACCAGATTCTACTTCATACCAGCTGACGTTTTAGGATGTGACCAGCATCATCCACTCATCAAGATTCTAGCTATGTAAAGGTTAGGAGTGCTAAAAAATAAACGAATGCAATGGGGTGCGCAACTCATTTTCCCGTAGTTTGACGCAGAAATTACGGCAGTATAAATGTATTTCCTCACTTAACTTTAGAGAGTGAAAGACATTTACCGAGCGCGTTAAAAAGGTTGGTATTACCAACTCCAATCGGTGTTATGTGTCTGAAACAGCCCTGGACGTCGTGTTTGTGATAAAATGAAGCTCAGTTGAAACGGTGTGTTTTAGAATTAGCAGCTGGAGTACCTGGAAACCGAATTGTTGTTATTTGGGGGATGCGACTGACAACTGAGGTCATTTACGCCGGGGAGGTGGGTAAAAGGGTAAAGATAGGAGTTTTCCAGGGGGCGGAGGAAGGGTGGGGAGAAACCCGGCGTCGGAATTAGCCTGCTATTTACTAAAGGCGCCTAAGGGAACCACAGCTTAACGTCCCATATGACGGACGGATAACTGTACTCGAAGTGCTCTCCACAAGGCACTCTAGTAGGGACTGGTATTCCAATGAATAATCCGCCAGTGCCGGGATTCGAACCCAGGCCCTCGGTATGGGAGGGCAGTAGTCTTGCCACCATTCAAACCCGATCCCCTGAAAACCGAATTATACTAATGTTGAAGACATTTTGCCACCTTTACGATCGACTATTTGAGGCTTCTCTTCGTGAAAGTTACTAATATCCATATTAAAAATGCACTTCTTACTTTTAAATTTGTGGAGAAATACGAAGTGCATTTTTTAATATGGAAACAGGCTATCATTGTCTGTTTTGAGACTGTAATGCTGTGGTAAGCAGAAAACTCTAATCATGAGGCAGATTCTGTTAGGAACGAGGATATTGTTACTTTTCACTAGTTAGGCCCCATCTTGAATATGCAGCCAGTGTATGGGATCCTAATGAAATAGGTTTGAGAGAGCTAGAAAGTGTGCAGCGTAGAGAAGCTAGGTTCGTTAAAAGGTGTTACGATAGCTTAAGTAGCGTTTCAGAATTAATAAAAGAATTAGGGTGGGAATCATTATCAGAGCGTAGGTTAAGGTACAGATTAAATCTATAAGAGAAATTTGAATCGGATAGCTTTACTGAATATGTTAGTCACATATTAAAAAAACCAGCGTATTATGCTAGATTCGACCAGATAAATAAGATTAGAGAGATAGATTGTCGTACAGATAGATTCAAAATGGCATTTTCCCCCCATATTATAAGAGAACAGAATAGGCAGCATAGCAAAGGGATAGGTAGGTGAAATATTATTGAGTAGCCTGTAGTGCATGATGTATGTATTAACCCCTTAAACACTACTGATACTAACAATCTAGTTGCATGAGACCCCATAGTTGCTTGTTTGCATGTCGGTAGTGCTTGCTTGGTGATCTTCACCCCCTGCCACACCACCTCGCGGTGGCTTGCAGGGTATCGTGCAGATGTAGATGTAATATAATAGTAATCTTTACTTAGGTGTTTAGTGAGGCATCCCTTGCCTCACACCTTGTGGGTGACTGGCAGAGGAGGAGGAGACGGCATCAAAACCTCTCGGAGGTGTCTTGCAAGGTAGATAGATTGTCATTTGGCATTTTCCCCCCGTACTATAAGAGAACAGAATAGGCAGCATAGCAAAGGGATAGATAGGTGAAATATTTTTAAGTAGCCTGTGTAGTGCATTATGTATGTATTAAACCCTTAAACACTATAGATACTAACAATATAGTTGCATGAGACCCTATAGTTGCTTGTTTGCATGTTAGTAGTGCATGCTTGGTGATCTGCACCCCCTGCCACACAACCTCGCGGTGGCTTGCAGGGTATCGTGTAGATGTAGATGTATTGTATCGCACGGGACCACAAGCTTGAACCCATTTTGTGAGACGTTGTTCCCGAGCCTCCTTCAACACGCCCGGTCTCGCTCCCCGTACTGCATGACTTTGCTCTCCTCTGCCCCAGCCGTCCAATCAAAAGCCATCTCCCGTTCGCATTGCTCAGTCGCTGCCCTCCTCTGCTCCTCTCTCGCCCTCGACCCCCATAGCCTTCCGCCTCCCCTGCGACCCTCGCCTCTCCAAATACAGTCTCATTTACTTAATTGAGTGACCCCGTCCAGGTCGGGAAATTATAGGCAGTGGAGCATCCGTCACTTAATGAAGCAGCGGAGGGTGCGGAAGCAGCAATACGGGCAGAGGGAAGGGGTGTGGGGCTCGGGAGGCTGGTCCAATGCGGCCGCATCCGCTCCGTGGACGATTTTCAGATTACCAGGCGTCAGGATGTTGATGGCATACGACAAAGGAAGTGGACAAGGGTAAATTTTCACCCACTGCCATGCCTTAACCACAGAGAGAACATTATTTGAGTTTTCACCGTTCACAGTAAGTTTTAGAGGCAAAAAAGAACTTAAGTAAACTTTGTGACTTTCACATGTTATTTGGATCATGCGACCTGTTCCAGCCATTAGACTATCGTTAACTACGGAGAGTACCTGGTCCTCGAGTAGGAGTATATTTGAACTCCATGTCATCCAATGGGGTTTTGGTGGCCTAGTGGATAGAGCAATGAGCTACTGACCTGAGGGTCCCGGGTTCAAATCCCGGGAAAGAGCCTTGCTGGACACCCCCATCTAAAATCCTCGCGATTCGATTTTATGCGTGTCAGAACTTCGCAGGAAATCGTAGGTGGCCCAGGGAAAGGAACTGACTTACTACTCACCCCGTACTAAGGCCGTGTTCCAATCCCAAGGGCGTGCACTACGCTCTAGCACCCTTACGCTCTTTCTTGCACTTTCACCCTTTTCTGCACTTACTTGCTCTATTGGCGCCGACTTCGTATTAAAGGATACGAAGAATGCCATAAGATTACCAAACACCATGAACAACGCTACCTATTCGGCAACAATATCTATTGGCGCCGACATTGGCGCCATGGCACTTTGTGGCAGTGGTGTTTACTGCAAAACAGTTGACGAGCATGTATCGTGTAGTTTCGGACACATGTGTATATCTGTGGTTTCGAAAGAGATTTCGTAAGCACAATCGAGATATGAAAGTAAACGACTTTTCTGTGCTGTTTCTGCATGTAATAATAAACCCTATTTTAAGGCGTTGTTCATGGTGTTTGGTAATCTTATGGCATTCTTCGTATCCTTTAATACGAAGTCGCAACGGTGTTAAGATTATGTCAACAAATGTTGGTGCCCAAAATAATAAACAGGCGCAATTCACAACGCATATTATTACTTAACAAGGCATTGATTGAAATATCCAAGAACAGCTAAACCACTGTGTATTTCTCATTAAACAAATTTTATCAATGTAGGATCCATTGTGAATATATCAATACTGCCCAGTTATGAAATCCGGAGAAATTTACATAAATGATTGTATGCATGAAATTTGAATAATAACTAAGTAAATAAAGATTTACATTCATTGGAAATTACGAACATGATTAGTTGTACCCTATACTGCTCTTGATAAAGTACAGAGCATTAGTATAAACAGTACGTACCTACCTGTAAGTAATATTGAATTTGATGCCTGGATATGGACTTTTTGCATCAAATACTCTGTTTTCTCTTCTTTCGTATTGCCAATTACTAATCCATGGACATACAATTGTATGGCTAGTTAACTTTCAATTCTTAAGATGGTCCGGCATTCATTTACCAATGAGTAAGAAGAACCTAATAATTATTTCAGCATGTAAAACACGTAAGTTCCACTTCGCTACCGTAGTCCTCACACCATAGAAAGTAATAAATACTCTTTCAGTTAGTGAGCACCATTTCTACCGTACGTTAACGTCATTTTACACTAAAATACTTCTCAAATACATTACAAATTACTATTCATAACTTCCTTCGCCTTAGAAAGTTTATCTGCAACCATGTTGTTTACTTTCATTAGAACTATTCTATTTCGTTAATATTTTACTCGTGTTCCCGAAATATATGAAGTTCACCTGACATACAAACGTCAAATAATAATAGTTTGCATAATAGAAATCCGTTTCATCATCCATTCTTAACAATTCTGTCTCCTGAATCTCCTCTGTTATTATCGTAGTGCGCAAAAGGGAGCATCGACGTACCCTTACGTGCACTAGGCCCTGGCGCTCTTCTTGATGCGCTCTGGAACGGATTGGAACCGCACTACGTGACGTCACATCCGAAAGTTGACAATCGAAAAGAGCGGGTAAGAGTTTGAAGGGTGCATAATGACGAATTGGAACACGGCCTAAGCCATTGGCTTGGGTGAGTAGTAAGCTAGGAATAGTAGCAGGAATGTAAGTGGAATAAGATGAGAGTAAGTGGAATGTAAGTGAAATAAGATGAGAGGAAGTGGAATGTAAGTGGAATAAGATGAGAGTAGAGCTCTATGCCATTGGCTTAGTACGGGGTGAGCTCTACTCTCATCTACCAAAACCAACCTTCGGGTTGAATCATTGAGTGATGTGTGATGTGCTCCAATGCATAAGACTATATTGCTAACTCTAGGCTAAAACATTAAGGCAGATATCACCTCCACGCCAGACGCGGGATTCGAATCCTTGGCTTTTGAATTCCCGTGCTGATCGGTTACCGATCTGGCTACTGCCGCTGGCCTGGGCCTCGATTCAGTATTTTACATCTGCAGTTACATCCACGTAATACCAAGCGAGCCTCCGCGAGAATGTGTGGCAGGGGAAATTTCATTCGATCGGCTTACCATGAGAAAGGGTTTATTGTTGCCATTTCTATATGGATCTCGTACCATTGTTTTCCGTTGAATTAAGCATGAGGTGCGAAACTTGGAGAAAGAACGGAAATTTCGGCAATGAAATCAATAACTAAACGATATATTAGCTATAATATTGGGCGATTATTCTCAGTATCGCAGTCCTAGCGATTGTTTTCTGAGTAATTTTCTGTCAGGTTGGGAACGTTTACATCAAAATTAAATGAATTTGTGAAAAAATTTAACTCTCCATCAGAGGTGTACGGTTGAAATTATCCGATTATTTGAATTTAGACCAAGGATTTAAGCTTCTGAAAACCGTGGAGCGACTCGCCTTCCATTCCCTTTGGGTTGAATCACGTCAAAGAAAAATGTGGCCAATCACACCGTGAGTTAGAGCCCTTTACTATTTTAGCAATTGTGCTTCATTAATTAAGATGTTTCAAATGCTATATTTTGCTGCTTTTATGATAGCTCTCTGAAACTTAGTTTACCTAAAGAGAAAGAGTGCAAAGGTAAGTGGGGTATGTTCGATGATATTACGGTAGACTTCTCCGTGACCGTAGCTTTTAGAATTTTTTTAAACCATGACGGTTACTTAAATGGATGAGTAGTAAGTGGCTATGGGATTTCTTGGTATAGAGTGGGGGGTCAGTGGAATAAGAAGTACCTACTGAAGAAACCGAAAAGGGATTCTGAGAGAGAAACATTTAGGAATAGTGTAAATAATTGGATCTGCTTGGATGTCACTGGGTGACGACTTGTTAAATTATACTTTAAACTTATACGACCGTATTATTATTATTATTATAACAAATTATACCTTACACGACCGTGTATAGTGTGAAATTAAGCGGTGGTGAGGTTAATTATGTTTTTGTTTATAACTTGAGGTAGAACATGATAATCGGCCCTGGATCGTTGATAATTTTCTCAATCGTGACGGATTGAAATCTTCTGGCAAAACATTTTATCGAGAAAATATTTGGACATTCAATGCAAATCATTGTTCAGCACAAATGAAAATATGCTAAATTATGTGTATCGTTGGGCTTTATTATTTTATATCTGTTTCATCTTTTATTTTATTTTCGTAAATCCAATGAATCAGATATATACTAGGAGTAGGAAAAAAATAAAGGCTACCCAGACTGCTCTTAGGGAAGGAGGTGGAGAACAACAAACCGCAACGAGAATTGAAATTCAATGCTTAGAATCCTAAAGTAAATTGGAGTGCCATGCACTGACCGAAGAGTTACCCACAATATCTATAAAAAAACTTGGTGGCTGTGATTAAATATTTACCCTGCATAAAAGAAACGAATATAAGGAAAGAAGTCAGACAAGGTTTTGCTCTGTCTCGCATAATATTTGATGACATGAAGTAAGCCATTAAAGAAATAGGAGGAAGGCCTTAGGATGTAATATCAACGGTGAAAAAATTAGTATACTACATGTCGCCAGTAGCACAGGGTTTGCAGCATGGAAAGCAAGAGGTTTAATGAATACTCTTTATTAGTGAAAATGGAAGCATGGAAAGTGCAATGTTAGCATAGAAAAGACATTGGACATATACGTGCAGGTGAAGGCCATATAAAAAGAAAACCCAGGTATTGATATGCAGAAAGAGTGGTGAGGTCAATACTAATATTTAACTGGGGGAGCAAAATCTTAAAGGAGTAAAAGAGTATTGGTATTATCTGAATCTGCAGAATGCCATGTGAAGTGTGTGTCAGGGGGGGGGGGGGGGGGGGGGGGGGGACATCGCCAATATTGCACTGTAGCAACATCATTTAATGATGATGATGCTGATATAGTGCAAATGTTAATGGTAGTTAAACATCTACATGCAGTAAGGAATATAAATAACTCAATATTGAAAACTTTCCAGCATGATGTTCATATCATCAACTTGTAGTCAATTCATTGTAATATACGATGTAATGTATTACTTATTATTTGGTTAGGCATTTTATGTCATGCAATAATTCCCATTCCATTTACGCTTGCAAGAATGCAGTCAGCATGGGTTGGTAAAACTTTGGTCATGTACTTTAAACTACGCTACCTACATGTGTAATATGTACCTGACCGCTTATTAAATTGCCTATTATGGTCTCTTATTGTTCGCAGGTAGAAGATCGTTTTAAATCTATACATACGTCAATCTATATCCATAATGTTGCTTTTGTGGTCGAATCGAGCGTTATGCGTATGTATTTTCAAAATATTTCTGACCGAACCACGGTAACTAACGGCGAACTAAGCAAGAAAGGTATAGTCATAAATGAAAAACTTTGAGCATTTTTCCACTGGTTTAACAAACACACTACGCGTTTCAACTCTCAGTCTCATCATCAGGTGTAGGAACTACACCTGATAGAATGTCTTATGATGACAATGTGAGTTGAAACGCGTTGTGTGTTTACTAAATCTGTGGAAAAGTACTTAACGTTTTTCATTTATGTATACGTTCCACTATATCATGTCTAGATCTGTTGATAGTAAAGATGTAGTCAGTGAAATAGCCTATGTAAAGTTGGAATTATAGCAGAAGGAGAATATACGTACAGCTGGAACTACAACCCGGAAAGTGAGGAAACAAAACTTTTATTAGTGCTTGTTTGTGGAGTTTGCTTCTTTGTAAGGGTGGGTTATGCATTATAAAAGGCGCAGGGAAGTAAGTCAATATTGCAAGGTTTTGAAATGTGATGTTACAGAAGAATGATTAAGATGGAAAGAATCGAACAAGCGACAAACTAGGACGTCCTGAGAAGTCACGGGAAAGTAAAGCCTTATGAAAAATTTGAAAAAAATGACGGGAAAATCTTATTGGACGAATTCTGAGAATGGAATTGTTGACCTCGGGGGAAGAGTGGAATGAAAAATAAGGTTCTTGAATGAAACATATAAAGCAAGAAGTGAAACATGTAAAAGGTACGACTTGCGTAAGAATGAAGAGGTTAGCCCTTGCGGAAATTGATTGGAGAGCTGCGGAAAACCAACCTTACGATTGATGATTGATGATTATGATGTGAAGGATTCTTCTTACTAGCTGTGCAAATGTATGCAATTTTTTTATTAATAGAATACTAAGATATAAGTAGATAATTGATATGCATGATGTAATTCACTTTCTCAGCATATTTTGAAACTTCGTTGTGTTTACAACTGAGGACATACTTATTTACAGACTCACATTTCATTTTTCAGAGGAAAAATGCGCAATTGCTGGAATTAAATCGTTTTAATTGAAGTATGGTTTCTTCAAATCATGCATAATTTCATAACTTTTCCTTTTTCCGTGTTGACCTTGGAATCATTTTTTGTGATTCTATCGTAAACTGTAGTCCTCTCTCTTACCTATCTTGGATGCGATTTCCTGCTTTAATGCATTAAATTTTCTGGAATATTAAAAATCTGTCTTTCAACAATGACACGTATATTTGGTGTTCATCATTTTCAATTGCATTGGTGTGATTTTACTCTAATCAATGTGAATTTATTTAGTGTGGACTAGTATGGCTAATATTGATTGTCAATGGACCAGCTCTATTCATTTTACACTCGGGTTTTGAAATTGATTCATATGTGTGAAGATTTTCAGATTACGATACAACTCTTTGATTAAGCTCCATATCAATTCAAAATTATCCATTTTAATCGCAAATTGTGAATGTAATTGCAGTCTGTTTTCAGATAAGATATTAATTATGAAATATCTGGTCTGTTTTTCGGAAAAATTGCGCTCACAATTGAAAATTAGGGCATCAGTCATATTTTCTGTTAAGCTCATCGAATTTTCGTGTGAAAATTTATCAAAAAGGCATTCGACTCAGTAGACTCCACCACATATTTGCCTCTTTCGTGAATTTCGATGTCAGTGACCATTCAATGGAATGTTACTCAATTACCTGTAGCATTTTCATCACATCCACGTAGGTCTATTGAACGTCAGTGTAATTTGTGTTGGAAAAATTTTCTTGTCTTCCGCTAAACATAAAGACAATATATTATCTTAGCGTTAGTATGCATGCATTTCTTAAATGTCAATTTCTAAGTGAACCACGATACCTTCATATGGTTGCGGTATTAATCCCTCAAATTGCGAATCATTAGTTGTTATAAAGGATTTGATTTTATTATGCTTGAAGGGTAACTCATTGACGTGTTTGGAGTATTGATGGCAGCCCATCCCGAGGGCCCGGGTTCGATTCCCGGCAGTGGCGGATTTTTCAATGGAAAACCGGTCCCCAATTGAGTGCCTACTGGAGGGCATTTGTGGTTCAGCAATCCGTCCGTCGGATGGGACGTTAAAACCGTGGTCCCCTTGGCGCCTGTCGTTAAGAGTACGCTAATGCCGACGCCCGGTTTCTCTCCACACTTCTTCCATTTCCTGAAATGTTCCTATAATTACCCAATTACCCACCTATCCTATATGGCGTAAATGACCTCAGCTGTCGGTCGCCTCCCTTGAATAACCAACTAACTTGGACTATTCATATTGCTGGGGCTTTAGAAATATAATTGAGGTCGTTCTCTATTGTGTTTCTCAAGATTAATTCAACGATTGCGAACAAGCCGAGAATACTTTAGAGGAGTCACCCGCTGAAATTGCATAATAGCTGATAAAAAAAAATCCTCAAGATTGTTTTCAGCATAAAAAACCGCTACATTTGTCGACCTACTGGGGTGGGACGCCATTTTACACCTCATAGAGGAATAATCTTTTAGAAAAAAGAGGGGAATATTTTGAGTCATAAATGAAGAGTATCTCACCCATTATCTTAGCCTATTACTTGAAGAGTGCCCATGGTTTCGTAGACTTAGCGTAGTTGGGTTAGCTTGAAGTCCTTTCACTAACGTGCAGCTACATAGGCTATCTATTGATGTACTTGTACGTATGCTGTGTACTATATTTACAAGTATTCATATCCCTAATTGTAGGAGGAAAGAAAGGTAGTATTAAAAAAGTAGAGAAAAAGAGGCTATTCAAGAAAAACTAATTCGATATACAGATTGCATCCCTGAACCGTCCTCTAGGTTGGCAACGTTCCGGCCTTGAGACCCCAATGTCGCGGGTTTGAATCCTGTTTTGGACATGAAACTTATGTTAGTCTTTGGCTTAAGGTCCAGCTACATCTACCGAGTATCCTGCAGGACACTTCGAGGCTGTGTGGCCGAGTCTGTGTGGTTTGTGAGGAGTCTAGAGTCAATGCTAATTTTTACTACACAAATGCACTGAGACAGACAGCGCTATTATATCGTCTCAATAGAGAGTTTAAACGGTGAGGACCGAATGTAAAGGAGTGTAGTTTAAATCGTTCACCTACTTTGGGAGTAATATCATGTGAAATGGAAATAGCACGACAGGTATAAGCCCTGAAAACCTTAAGGTAAGAGAGCATTCATGGCAAGGACACCACCAACGTGCTAAAAGGCAAGAAACAAGGACGAGGTACGTGAAAACCTTCGCAAGGAGCGTCTATGGGCCAACGAAATGCACGATTGAAAAAGCTGATATGGGCTGAGGAAGAATGATGAATATGAAGCCCAGGCATAACAGAACGCGGTGGATTGCGAACCACTGAGACATGGCGGTGTAATCAGTAACATGTCGAGGGAAATTGGAGGTAGGACCCTCGGGAAAGGCCAAGTGATTAAGCACAATGGCTAAATAAATAGCGTTGTAAATCGGAAGAAGAGACAGACTGTAGCTGTACCTATTATAATAATAAATGCGAAGAATCGTAGGCTGCAGTTTACCAATCTTAGGACTGAAGAAAAGGGAAAAAGATAAATATTTAGCTTGACGGTACCTAAGCCCCATTAGTTCCTAGATACAAAATTCAGCCACTACACCAGTTCTGGTGCCACTGATAATAGGACATGCGGGATTTGAACAGCGGCCTCGAGTCATTTTGACTATTATATTTGTCTCCGATTGCGAGCCCGTCGCTGTCGGCACGTCTCAAAGCGAGCGTGATTAAAGCGAGGGTCCTCAAAGAGCACGGAGCACTTAGTGCACTTTAAACTGGAGGAAATAATCGTTAATGCGGGGGGTCCATCGTTCTGGAAGGGAAGGAGACGGAGGTGTTGGTGGGGGCGGGTGGGGACGTATGGCTGTCTGAGGTACATGTGACTCGTCCCGAGGAAGCTTGTGGGGGTGGGGGAGGGAACGGGGAGAGAAGGGAGAGTGGGATGGGGCGTGTGGAGGGTTTGGGGAAGCACGTGAACGTCAATATAACGGCTGTGGAGGAAAACAACTCCGGCCGCCCCTCCACACCCCCCCGTTCTTTCCCTCTCTCTCTCCCTCCCTCTTCCTCCCCCCTTCGTCCCGCGTTCGTTCCCCGATTTCCGCGTTCGCGCACCATTTCCTGCCCTCCGCCAAACCCCCAGCCACCCCCCGCCACTCATTTCTTCTGTTCATTTGGAGCGCGCAACGAAACGTGACGATGGTGTGGGAAGGTATCTCTCCCTCTCTCTCTCTCACTTCTTTATCTCTCTTCTCTCTATTCTTTATCTCCTTTCTCTCTCTCTCTCGCTTTCTATTCATGCGCCGACTGCTATGTAAATAGGGCCGTGGGAGGCATTTAAAAAAAAGAGAAGAAAAGCTCCTCTGCCGTTGCAATGCGTGAAACGTAAAATGTCGCTTTGACTGATGGGCACAATGGATAATAGGAGGAGGAGATTTAGGGCGCGGTGAACAAGGAGGTTCACGGTTTTCATCCGTGAATGGGTTTTAATGCCCGGGTTTGAGATTTGAGCTGCTCATTCCGGGTCGGCTGCGAGATATATGGATATACCGACAGCACAGCTCAAAAGGCTCGCCAGAGCCAATCCAACCCAACGGAACAGGGCTTTTTTTGAACCCTTATTTTGGATTGATTCCGATGAATTTGAGGTTATTACCGGGAGGCCTTCAGCTACAAAAACCTGGGAGGGACACGTTTTGAATCGCTCAGAATCGAGAGCGATCAAGTGTTTTGCCACTCCTTTGATTACCCAAATTGTTTCTTTGGCCCAACATTAGTATAGTAAAATACCTTCATTGGTTGGAAATCGAATGTAAAAGATACCTTTCGGACTGCAAGAAATATTTTATTAAGTGTTAAGGATATATAAGATTGATGCGAAGCGTGGCATTGCATTGTGGGAGGACGAAAATACTGTGGTGAATTTTATGATGTGGGTGTGGAGAAGGATGGATGAGAAAGGGTGGTTGAGAAGGAGGGAGTGCTGGGAGTGGTGATGAGGAAATGTTGATACACGAAATCAGGAGGAAATAAAGTGAGTTACTTTAATAGGTTTAAAGAATGATGGTGTTTAGAAAGACGTGGAAGAGGGGAAAATGTTTGAGAAACAAGAGAGAGAGAGAGAGGAGAATTATTGGTAGTAAAGATTGAAATATGGGAGGTAGGATGAATGTGCCCTTAGCGAAGAATACTTCGTGTTTGAATTATGTTCCTGCGAAGCGGGAATATTTAGATGAATTTCTAGGACCTAAGCATAACTTAACTGATAAAACATTACATAAAAGTCAGGATACAATGTACTCTCCGTGGAACTTCATGCATTGGTCAAAATTCATAGCATTTCAATAAAAGCGAGAATAATGTCTTTAATATACAGGCATTCTATCAAATATATGGAGCAGATTGTTGCTATTTGCATTGAATGTTACCCAAAGTAGATTATTTAAGAACTGTGTTCTGAAGTTATTGCAAGCATTGGAGGGAATGGTAGAAATATGAAAGTGATGTTTATAGAGTTTCTGTCGGCGACGTTTAGATTTTCCTCATAAAGCCATCTGTGTTACCTATAACTTTTTGTCACCCTCCATGTATCTGGTACCCTCCCCAATTACTCGCCTTGGAATGATAGTGATAAATGTAAAAATCTACCATTAAAGTGAAACCTTTAATTGATTTGGGTGCCTTTCAGATGATTGATTTCGAACATTTGAACGGTTTGCTTCTTTTATAAAAATTTAAGCTATTGGAAATTCTCCGGATACATTTAATATTTCTACTGACGTGATTTAAATTTAACCATTGGTTCTTTGTTATTTGTCGGATCATGTTTTATAGACGCATTTGATTGGGCAGCCTGTGTGGAGACGAGAAGTTTATAGCACATTGCATCTCGTTCGGTTTCTGAAGAACTTTTCCGGTGCAAAAAGTATGATAAAATTTGTTAATGATATACAAGCCTTAATTATGGCCATTAACATATTTAATTTATGGAAGGAAAAAAGGCTTACACCGGGACTCGAACGATATTATCAATTCAAAAGTAGCGGGTTCTAATCCCGCCCTGATCATAGATGTTGTGCGTGTCTTGGATTGATATCTTACTAGTAGATTATACGGTGCGATATTATCATAGCCGTTGGAACATCGAAAACCGAAGTCTACTACTACCTGAGGAACATTAGATTTAGCGTGGCAATATGTCCGTCTTTGTATATTCATCAACCATTACCTTCCCATTTGTAGTAGTATATTAGATAAAGTCGTTAGCGAGCAAGTTGAAAATTATGATGACATATGGATGCTTTTTCGTCTCCCAGTTTTTAAAGCGTCTCTGGCCGAGTTGGGAGATCTAACGTCAAAATGCTGTATTCAGAAAATTTCAGTGACTTATTTAGTTTGATTTCAACGAAAGGCGAAAATTGGTTCACCGATTCACGTCGCATGTTTTGCATGGAGTTATGAGATTTAAATTACCTCCAACCTCTACAGCCACGGAGAGTTTGGGATCCTTTAGAAATATCTTGGCTTTTACAGGGTTTCCAAACTGAGGCCATCGGACACTGGGAAGGAATACGTAAGTATTGTATTAATCGCACCCTCTTCTCAGGCCAACTATCCGCGGCTATTATATTCACGGAAATCTGCGACTCCAATATAAACAAAAATTGGGTTAATTTGGTGGCGACTATGCCGTTATCTATCCCTGCCTGAGTGCTGTGTGGATAGTACTTCGATTACATTGCTCCGTAATTCAGGTCGGACGTTCAACCATTAACCTCTTGGGTAATTTCGTTAAGAAAGCGCTAATGCCACTTCTCGCCGCTCTTCCTCCTAATGATGAAGAATACCTACCCATATCCATCCAAGTATGCAGCTACTACCAATGACCAATATGATCGTAGTTGTGAATCGTATCTCCTGAATAACTAATTCTCCAAACTTAAAAGTTTTTCCGTACTCTGTGTTACATGTTGCTCATATCCACTTTGCCTCCCGCTACCGCACCCATTAATTTGCTTACGGCAGTAGTTGCAGAGCACAACGGACAGCCGAGGTCATTTTCATTGGTAATGGCCATTTGATATTTTGTTACACGCAGGATATTGTCGGGGGACAAATTTTTGGAATAACTTATGGAGAGTAATTCGCCAAAATCGATTTAGACGTCCAATGTGACGTTCGGTGTATTGACTTCTTCAAAATAAAGCTCTTATTTTACTCTCTTACTCCTTGACTCGCAAATGTCGGCCACAATTACGCGCCTGCATAGTGTATACAATCATCTACATACCCTGCTAACTACCGCGAGGGTGTGTGGCAGGGGGTGAAGACCGCCAAACATGCACTACTTACATGAAAACCAGTTACTACATAGAAACATGCTACATAATTGTGCCATATGCAGCTAGATGGCTAGTATCTACATAGTAATAAAGGGATTGGTTGCTAATACAGGCATCATGCAACACAGACTACTCTAACAATATTTCCCCTACCTATCCCTTTTCTATGCTGCCTTTTGTGTTCTCCAATAGCGCGGGGGAAAAAATGTCATTTTTAAATTATCAATATGGCAATCTATCTCTCTAATTTTATTTATCTGGTCGAATCTAGCATAATACGCTGGTGTTTTTAATATGTACATAACATCTTCATCAAAGGTATGCGATTAAAATTTCTGGAATAGATTTAATATGTACTTTAACCTACCGTCTGTTAATGATTCCCAACCTAAGTCTTGTATTAATTCTGATTCACTACTAAATTTACCAAATCATGGTGCCTATAGTGCGATATTTTCCTTCTTTTCCCTCAATCTCTGATTTCTCATGTAGCACAAGACTATGAGACGTCTCGACTATAAACCCATAGCATCAACCATATCGAAATCATTTTTTTATCTAATGAGCTAAATATCAATGAAAAACTAGTATTCCTCGCGTGTCATGGTCCCTGTTGACAGTTTTATGTGCAATTTTACTGTATGAACTCCCTTCTGTAATTCCTTACGTTGCTCATTGCAGGTGCAGTTCTTTCTCTCCGTCTCAGGCATGCAAAGTTGGGAACGAGAGCACTCGGGTGAAAGATGACTAGATATTTCCCCATTCAAAACCTGGGTAAGATTGTTTTGGAATCTGCTCTATGTATGTATGTACCTCATTTTCACATTAGCCTGAAACTTCAATCCACATTTTCTCCTGTTCTGGCTATTTTTCTTTTTAATTGTTTTATTCGTTGTGTGTATTCTGCCAACGCAGTTTTCACTATGTCGAAACGAATATTTTTCTCTCACCGCATTTCACAGTAGCGGAGTGATTGTTGCGATATTCAGTTCATACGAGTGTTACTTTTAGAAGCGCAATGTAACAATTACTACGTCATAACCCTTACATTTGGAGAATATGCTTTTGCTGTTCACTCTCTTACCATCTAAAAGCAATAATATAAGTGGTGTGCTATTCTCTTGAAATGTATTGTTTGTTTCAGTTTCAATTAATTTTGCTTCTTTTGTGTGTCTGATAGTTTTTAATTATATTGCTATAAGTTAACGCGCATTCTTAACGAAGTCCTTAAAATCATTTCTCCATTTTCATAGTGCTTCCGGCTTCTCCTAAAATCGTTACTACTGTAGTAGTAGTAGCAATTTTAGGAGAAACCACCATTTTCATTTATGATGGTGCGGATCTCCACGGAACTCACACCTCCGCTACCTTTATTTTTTCCAGAAATGGATATAGGTAGAGTGAATACAGGTAGAGTGAATATAGGTAGAGTGAATATAGGTAGAGTGAATATAGGTAGAGTGGAGGGAAACCCGGTGACGGTATCAGCCTCATTTTCACGAAAAACGTCCATTTTACTCCCCACTCAACGGATGTGTTTCTAGATTAGAAATCCTCACCGTAACAATTTCAAGGAGGGACCGGCACACCCCTGGGAAATCTGTCACAGCCGGAATTCGAACCTGGGTCCTGTGGATGGGAATGCATTGTGTGAAGATTTCTAGAGAAGTAAACTTGCTATAATTTCACAGAATTTACTCACCCAGTAAAAGACAAGACTGGATTCGTCGAATCAGTCGTCGCCATCAGATTATTCGATTCGGTTAGTATCATTTAACAAATACGGTGGTGTTTATCACTTGGCGCATAGATTATGTGAAATTTTACGTTTTTTTATCTTGTGATAGTGAAATCCCATAAGATAGAGCCTGAAACAATCGAATTCAGGAATGTAATTTTGTAGTCTTCACACCGACCCGATCCCCGCAGCTTTAAAGGGACTCAATTTTCCATGCTTACATAGCTCCGTATAACGGATTAATGCTTCATCTTTATCTCCATGTTACCTCAAGGGCGTACAGCAGGGGGTGGTAGATAACTTGCCATAAATGTAGCACTATGCTGAAAGAATCGAGGACAATTATAAATTTGGGATCTAATTTTCAAGTACGATTCGCAATTTCTTGAAAGAATCATGCTTTGTTTGGGCTGTTGTCGTGTTTTTTTGTGTGTTGATAGTAAAATATTAATATTTGAGTCAGAGAATACCTTTCATTTGCTTCTGTCTGCCCGGGTGTGCGTGTGAAAATGTGCCGGCAGGGTCACTTTCTAAATCGTACGATTGGAATATTCCTTGTAAATTTAATCTTATGAGAAATCTTCTAGTCTATAGGTTTTCCCACCCAATCCCTTTCCAATAGACGAGTGGCACACTACGTTCATAGGAATGGGGTTGTTTAGCATATTTTTTTTATTGCCGAGTATGATAGAGACCCGTATTTTCCGTTTTTTGATTCGTCACTTATTTCTCCAGTTATGAGAGGCGAAAACTGATGTTTTTAACCCTTTCGGAAAAGTGGGTGTGGTGCAACCTCTGACGTATATTGACTTCATCCAATCACAACTGAGCCCGCGAAGCTACTTCGCCTTATCGCAAGGGGGGGACACACAGCTGACTCTGCCAATCGGAGCAGTTACGACAGCATCTGTTCGAGCAGACCTTCCGAGAATCCCCCTCCACTTCCTCCCCTTCCCATAAGAGCAGTCAAGGACGGGAGAAAAATGACGTCAATGTTATCACAGCAGCTTTTTCGATGGGCGTCGCCTTTTGCTTATTTAAATTTATGATTTCTGAGTTAATGGTTGTGGTTAGAAGATTAATTTTTTCACTAAATTTCTTGCTTCGTTTCCATCTATCAATTTCGTGCACAAAACTGCGATTTTGGTTCCGATTAAACGCCCCCATTGTTACAAATCTCACCTTGTACGAAACTGACGAATTTTACGCTTTCCTTTGGATTTCACTCCCAATTTAAAGCCTTTTCGCTATCTGAAGGCAGACACGACATATTCTTGCGGTGATGTACAAACCAAGAACTTCCGGATCGTTATGCTTTCTGTCATGTTACGAACCTGACAGCATCGTCCCACCCCTTTCGGGACTATACTATGTATAGAAAGATAGCTAAGCTTCTTTTATGGGGCGAGATTGAGACTAAAAGTCGCCTCTTTCATCTAACTCTTCGTCAATCAATGAAATATAACTTATATGTGTATGAACCTTGCTCTATATACTAAAAAATGTATATAATTACAAAAGAAAAAATACAAAGTTAGAAAAAATACATAAAATTACAATGAGAAAAAAGGAAAAGAAGATGACAATGAGAAAAACATATAAATATAAGGTTTGTATAAAAAAGAAAGCATTTAAATTCAATAAGATGAAAATGAGGATATCAGAGGTGTCCTAATGATATGTACAGTGGTGTGAATCGTGAGGATTTTGGCTGATATTCATCACTGAAAAAACCCACTGCAGAAAACACCCACACGTGAAGGGGGTGTGAAAAACATGCGAAAACCCTGCTGAGGAATGGATAATGTGATTAAATATACGAAATAAAATAGTACATAAATACAGTTGAAAATATAATAAGATTATCTTGTGTGTGTTTGGCATGGATGTTACGTGTCACTCGGCTGGCATTACACAGTGTATGTTAATTGTCTGCTATATTCTCGTGACAGGAACGTCGCTGATTAGAATACACGGATACGGAAGTTGAGTCCGCTCGCAATTCCCCGCTGGGTCTCGTCGCATCGCCGACCATGCTCGGGGTGTCTCCGATTGCTTACTGTAGCTCCGCCCCCGATCCCTCCGCTATATCAGGCGCTACATCACCCCTCTCTCCTTCAGTTTCCCTTCCTCTCCCTTGTCCCCCACCCGCATCTCGTCTCTCCCCTATCGCCAAGACTTCCTCAGCATTAAGTCCTTAACCCTGGCGCCCCATTGGACAAGCCCCTCCCCCAAACTCCTTAGTTCAGGCAGGTCAGGTGCCTTTCGGATTCCACCCCCACTAAAAAAATGCGGCTTTCCTTTGTGAATGGTGGGAGGGCATTTCTTTCCACGAGCATATATAAACGCATCATCACAAATCCATTGTTGATCGAGGCAATGATTTAATAATAGGGTAGAATATCGCGAAAAATAAGCATGCACCGAGTTTTGCGAGGAGGAAGAGGTGATCGGTATGGTCTTCATCCCCCGATTTCACATGAAAGTGTGATGTTTTCTCCACACCGTCTGCCATAGCCGGGTCGGTAATGGAGCGACCTTGCAACCGCAAGGTTGCGTGAATCCAGCCTTGGGCATGCTTTCCTTAATTCCCTACATTGCTCCAATCATCACTTTACCCCTTTATTACACCTCTTAATTCAACCCGAAAACGAGCTCAAACAAAAGAAAAAAATCACTTTTTGGTTGAAGGGTTGAGGTATAGTAGCTTGTTTGCATGTCAATAGTGCATGCTTGGTAATCTTCACCCCCTGCCACACACCCTCGCGGTGGCTTGCAGGGTATCGCGTAGATGTATATATATTTGTGTATCATGATTACCACCCATGTAAAAAAATAGCGTGCCAATTCTTATAACATAATTAATTTCAGATTAGGTATTCATGACTAAAAATATTGTCTCATGCTCGGAGGACAAGTTATCCTCTCCATCAATCGAGCTTGCATTTTCGTAAGGGCACGCGTTAGGGGTGAGAAAAGACTATTGCTATCAGTGGAAATGTATAAAGGCTGTAGATGACGCTGGAGGGAAAAGAATGGATATAACGTAGAGGTGGAGTCCTCTAAAGGCGGTGGTAAGAAAATCGTCAAAGGATATTCCTTGATTGATGACCGGAATGAAGAAAATTGTTGTTAAAGGGTGCGTGGTAGACGGTCATAGAGCCATCCAGCCAATATAAATAATGACACAAGGAGAAACGAGGGCCTGTGCAAACTAGTAATAATGAGAGTTTCATCTGTATCTACAATCCACCCTGCAAAGAACGACACGTATGTGTAGTAAGGAGAATTTCAAACTAGACATGTGTTATCCACGAGTAACACTCGTATTATTAATGACTGCACAACTGATTTTATTGTTATCATTAACATAACGTTGCTGATTCAAAAGGAAGTGAAGCTTTGCACCATTTATTTCTTGTGAATCATCTTGAAGGAGTAACATCATATAAAGCCTCAAACCTCAAAAGTTGTTGCTTAATCTCATAGAAGTTACGCAATTTTTGCTGTCCGTGTTTTCCTGAAATAGGGCTTGCAAGTTAATTCGTTAGAGCTGGGTAACTGATCCGAGCAGTAACACTTAATAGTCACCAGTTTGAAGAGAATTAACACCATTTTCCTTTACGGCTGATTTTGTACCTACAGGCTAAAATTTGTGTCTCAATGGCTGTCATCAATACTTGCCATGAAGACGAACGCCAGTTGTTTCCTGCTCTTTTCGGTACGGAGAATTCACTATTTTCAACATAATTTTTTTTTGCGCATGCACTTCTGTAATTCCGGTTCCAAAACGTTAACTTACACTTCCGTCATTCTCATTGGGCAGACTTATTCATGGGCCCATTTGTGTAACATCATTCCTTGTCTTCGGTTTGAGGAAAGGACTTTGGACATAATGAAAGGCAAATGTATTTTGGATTATTTATTAATATCAATTTGCTTTACTTAATTATTACATTGAAAAATAACTCCCATCATTGGTCGCTCACTGTGATTTACGAACAAGAGTATATCACAATCACTACTGATAGCCCAGGATTAAAGGCATCCCACTTCCATCAGCGAAATACATTTTGAATCGAATATTCCGATAATTTCAGCTTATGCTCACGACACATATTACAAAAATACTACTTTTTAACTGAGATTTTGATGGGCACTGTTAATGAGTCACTGTTTATTTAAATTTAACCCAGCCCCTCTCCTTTCATGGTAAGCTTCTCAACGGGTTTCCCCTACTACACCGTATGTAATGTCTTTAAAACTGATATGTACAACGCAATTACTTTTGGTCCATTTAGTTGTACAAAATATACATGCACAATAGAGTAATTAAGTGTTGAATAAACTAATATCCGTAGGTCATCATTGCTCTCTTACAATGAGACGACAATGACTCAGGGGTTTCCGGCCGTCAGATTAAACAGTCATCCCGTCAGCCGAAACAAGAATCTATGCCCATTGTCTTTTATTGTTATTGTCGTTCTAAGGTGGAAGGTTCTGAAAATCAAATATCCGTCTATCACTTAGTATTTGGCTTGATGGTGGATGCTAATCATTCACACTCTTCAATAAATATTGAATCTTCTTATTCAACAGCATACACAGAGATACACTCACACCCACACTCACACAGATTAACATGCACTTCACGAGCTCCCCGAGATACCCGTTGCTGCCGAGCTCACTGACTTCCAATAACCAGTTTTGTCCGAAGTCGCATAATTTACCTCAGTGATTATTTGGGGAGAGGGCGTAAATGTCCGCAGCAGTTCAAGCCTAGTACATGTTCTACTAAAACGAAGAATCTCTCCTAGACAAGTTCAAACATTGGGAACGGCCGCAGGCCACCTAAAAGCTCATTCTTTGCTAATTTAGCACTCCGTATACTGTTCACACGCAGCACCAAAGCTGTCCATTTACAAGTTCTTGGCATGGTATCACGATCACTAATACGGTCTCCAGACGGTTTTCTGCGTGTAGCCACTGGCACTGGAGCAGGACGATATTACCGTCGACTGCCTTGGGCTCCTGCTGTCAGTGCCAGTCCCGCTGACCTCACCACCTCCACTGCCTTCGCCCAACACTTCTCCGTCCGGCTTCGTGGTCTTCTTCTGGTCCACACCCGTCAATGACAAGGGTCGAACTTGGCGAAACGCGGACCCGATGCCCTCGTCGCTGTCGTAGTCCCGGGAAGTTGTTGAAGTCCGTCCGGGTGACTCGCCTTTGTGCTCGGCCCGCGAGGGGGACTTGTGGGCGGTGGCCGCAGGGGTCGATGCTTCCGGCGTGGGATCAGGTGGGGGCTCGGGGCATGGCCGGGAAAAGGTCACTGGTGAGGTGGGCGGAGGGGGCAGTGGGGGCGGCAGTGTCGGGTGGAGTTTGTCCGTGTGTACAGGGGGAACGGGGCGGGGTGCGAGATCCGTGGCTGCACTGTGATGGTGGTAGGAGCCGAGAATGGAAGGTGTCGCATGAAGATAGGGTGCGAAGGCGGTGCCATTGGGCCCAAGGAAGTAGTCTCCTGGCCTTCCATCTCCAGTAATGGCAGCTGAAGCACCTGAAAAAATGAAATATTATTATAATCTTGGATTTTGTGGAGAAATAAATTAGTGACTTAATTTGGAACACCAGAAGGAATTAGATTAACGCGATACAAAGCTACGTTAATGTATAAGTGTCTAACATAACTTTATCCAAAGCCTAATATTATGCATCTAACTACCGACACGTTAAGCATGAACTACCGCGAATGACTTTAACCCAATGTGTAGTTTCATTGACGAGAGTAGAGCTCTAAGTACCAAAACCAGATTTGCATGAAATACGCAGATAATGCATACGAGAGCAGGTTCCTACACCTGGATCACTTGTAGTGACCCAGAAAGATCTGATATCCAAAATAAATCAAGTCATAATTGTGTGGACGTGTCCAGATGCTTCCTCCAGATTTAAAGCTGAGTATTTTAGTTTACAGTCGCATGCTATAAGCTACATCTTACTATGCCGTAAAATCTATACGATTATGTACAGATAAAACTGTAACCCTTTCATGCTTTGTTTCACATTTCGCCTCAGTTCTTCGAAATGCGTCATAGTAGACGTGTGGGAAGGGCAATCGGTTGCGTACCGGAGGACTTATAGAACTAGCCGAGACCACTTTGGACACCCATTATCTTGAAATTGTCGCACTATAATTTCCTAAGTAATGGAAGGTGTTATTAAAACATACTTCAAGCAAATGTAGGATCTGATCCCTCAAACAAGCATGTTTCATTACGTGTAAGATCGTAAGATCGTCAGTGTGCTTCGGATAAGGCAAAGGCAACTCTCAGTCGTATAAGGGTTGTACAATTATTTTATCGGCGACACAGTCAAGCCTTTGACTTTATGGAATATCCATAGTTTCCATGAAACGAAGTTGTTTTGAGCTATCAAGTGGCATATTACGCAATTCAATTAGCTATTAGGGTGACAGTTGAGGCAATGAGCGTCATTAAGGAGGAGTGGGGACTTGGGTAAATATAGGAATTATTTTTGAGTATGATGGGAGGGTGAAACGAAACCTGGCGTCCGCATTAGGCTATACGTAAGAAAAGGCGTCACGGGGAGCATGGTTTAATTCCTCATCCTATAAAGAGCTGAACTGTTTGGAGATACTTTCATAGCAATAAGGTCGGCATGTCGTTGTAACGTTTGTACCACTGCCGCGTCTGAACCTTGGCCTTGGGTATGAGCAGCCTGCATTTTAGCCACAACACCTATCCTATCCTCACCAAATCAGCTGTTGAAACCATCATATTTCAATTATTAGCTGAGAAAGAATGGCATGTAGTAGTATAATTAATTTTTAGGTGATCGAACGACTCAGATTATTTCGCTCTAGACTAAGGTGAACACTTAGCTCGATACCTAAGAAAGAATGGATAAAGTGCCAAGAATGCTCACATTCAACTCAATAAAAGGGCAGAAGAGTGCTAATTAGAATTCTGAATGTTGCTTTACTGTTACAGTTTGAATCCCACTGTGGACATTTTTATCATTTCAAACGCGGACGAAAGTTAGCAATTATTTCTATACTTTCAGCAAATGATTTTGGCCATCGAAAGACTTTAAGGAATATAAGATACTTAGCGACTTTTAATGTAACCTCAGGGGATTCCTCATGTGAATTATTTATAGTTTTCATTGGCGTGGCAAACCATCATTAAATTAGCTTATATTCTCCTTGAACAGACAAAAAACTCCTTAGGATTATGCTTCTCGCAGGATATACAGAAACGTAAAAGAAGGATATGCAGAATAGATTCGGTTCAAATCAATGAACTTGCACATGTTGGATGAATGTTTCCACGGCATGCTGCGACAACCCTGTGATATTTCATTTTTTTATTGGAAGCGGAATGCCATGTAGTATATTAAGAACAGCCTGGGATAGGATTTATGTAACAATTAAAAATTTAGTTTTGAGGATAATAACAAGATATCTGGAGTAAATAGGAATGACCGTGGAGTTAAAAAGGTGACTAAGCCTTTGGTTGGATGGAGGCAAGATTTGGTAACAATGTAAACATTCAGCGAATGACAACGTACAGTTACTTCACATTTACGTGAGTAATTTGGATATTTGCCACTCATAATGAGCACCATTTATTTCTCAGAAACTTTTCGGGGAAAATGAAGGGCAGCTATTGGGTTAGTACCTCTGGCTGGCATGAAGCTTTTTGTCCTAACTATGAAAGTCTCTGTACTGCAACAGTAAAACCACTCTCCGGTGAACACGCTATCCAACGCTGCAACTTATCATCTCCCTCTTCCTCGGCACAGTTTAACCCCAATCAAAGCAGCATCCCCGAAGACTTCCCGCCATGTTGGGGTCCCACATCTAGCTAAATAGACCCCCACGCTCACGCCATGCAAAACTACCGACCCACACGCTTCTCTCTGAATGCCCCATTCCGCCCCACCCCAATTGGCTGAGCTAACCCCTTCCACCACCCCCTTCGAGCCTTAGGAATTACCCACCATCAGCTAAAATCCATCGACGGGGCGCACTTAATCCGATTTGAGGGCTTAAGCTACAGCATGAGTGGCGGGAAAGGAAGCAGGGGGGAGAGGGGAAGAGATGGGGAGGGAGTGTGTGGGCTGTGGGGTGGCGGGATGCGAAGCCCCTGCCGCTGCTAACGACAACCCTTTCCACCTTTTGGCGCCTGCGGAACCACCCCTTCGACCTGCCACTCCCTCGTTACCACCTCGCTCTCACGGACCAACACTCTTCTCGTCACCATATCGCAAGGGGTTAGAAGCGGAGTAAAGGCCGAATGAAGTTGAATCTTCGAACGGTAGTCAAAAGATGACGATGAGCCTCCCTCTGCCTCAAGTTATCACAATGATAGTTCATTCTTCCATTCACCCATTGTGAAGGATGTAAAAAAGAGGAATTACGTTGATATGAAGAGGCTGGCCGATAGAAGAATCGAGTGGAGGGCTGCGTCAAACCATTCCTAGGACTCTTGACCGATGATGATGATTCACACAATAGTTAATTATGTACATACAAGATGCGAAGGGTCGATAACCTAGCACACCATATGCATGTACTCAACCTATCTTTCAAAACAATCGTAGTTGAGATAGTGATAATGGCGAAATATTGGATAGAAATATACATGCGCAATAAATGCGTTTATACCATAATATCAACACTTATGTTTGCACGTATTATATAATTTATGCTATAACGACGCACTATGACTGATTCCGCTGCAATGCGAACAATCAACTTCGAGTTTAGTCTAAGTCTTTAAATACATTCTTAAAGCTGTACCGTTAAGGTTTCCGATCACAAGCAATTGTGGCCTCTGCTCTAGTGCGACTCGGGCTAATAGAAAGTATTTCTGAAGGTAAACACACCAATACTTATGGTGGGATCAATGTGTATTTTATCGATCAAGGGAAGAAGTCATTTATACGACAAAAGTACGAAACCTTTTAAAAACATAAATAGAAATGTGGCGCAGGGAATGAATTTGGGTTCGTACCCTAGCCAACGACCTCATATTTGTCACTTGACAAACAACAGTATCCCCAGTTGTCCGTAGGAAATAATTTCAATGAAATATTTGAAGCCCGGTTCGAATTTTAACGTTTCAGTAGATATAAACTCCTGTTTCAATTAACTATTTTCAGTATCAGCGAAGTCGTTCAGTCGTATTCGTCTATTCAAAATGACATACGAGGGACAGCTTTCGACTCAACAAACGATTTCTTTGTGACATTTTGAACGCCTATAAGTGTAGACATTTAAATCCATATTTATGTTCTAATACTCAATGAGAATCGGTCATTAGTGGAATACATACTCCCACGTGGAGAGTACCCAACATGATCGCAGTCTTAAGGTCTACTGCCTGCATTGAGGACACGGTGTCCTTAGAAAGTTATGGGGGAAGCCGTGCAAGGTTTTTGGAAGTTATTAGTCATCATTCCGTTCAAGGTATTTTCTGATGAGGGTGACTTAGCGCCGAGGTCTACATAATCGCAGCATGGCTGAAAACCACACGAGTTTCAAGGATAGGTTGGCTTGGTAATTTGAGCGAAAGTAAAAAGACGCGCCTTGATGTGGCTAACGGCTGATCAGCGAAGAATTTTAATGTGTTCCTTGTTATAAGCATCAAGTTAAAGTGAATAATACTTGGCCTGCACTGGTTTATGTGAATTGAAATGGAGGAGGACCTGACCTTATCGGTTTACAAACGGGAATGTAAAAATTAATCCAGGGCGTCATTAATTTTGACACTTTTTTAATTTGAGAATCAAACCTATTGATGAAATATGACTTTCTTGAATTTTTGTGTTCATCGTCGACCAGATAGATCTCTGATTCAGGCGTTGCCTCAGGATCGCTGTTACCAGTTCACATTCCGCACCCATCCCTTGCAGCCGATTCTCAAGCCAGATAGAAAATTAGGAGGACAGCAGTCCCTTGGCACACCAGGACACGCTCCCCTCGTAGTTGGGGATAGTGGGTCTTACCCCCCTTGGGCCGACAGCTCCCTTCCTTGCCCTTATATTCTGCTGCCATACAGCGTTGCCGTATCCATACATTTCTTTTTCTCCTGCGAGAGCTGAATATGTGTATTATTTAGATGTATGTGTAGCTGTTACAGTTACCATTTGCGGTATTTGAGGAACACTAAACCTAGTGCATGGCAGAAATGGCCTTCAAAGTCCCCTTATCCACGGCTTAATGACTTCGCAGCTGCCTGAGGAAAAAAAGTACGCGGAATTTCTTCTGGATCCTACCCTTCGACATGCATGGAAAAGTAAGACAAAAAATGAAGTCATCATTGCTGTAACCAGTGGATCTCATACGCTGTTTAGAACAAGTTTAAGTTTGTTAAAAGATCGGTATTACAAGCATCCGTTGTTCGCGTCAAGGTTAAGGCGGGGTGAAGTTTTAACACTCATATTTTTACTACCATTCTTGCAAGTGATGGACTACTTATGAAAATAAGATTGCATTTCTGTCGAAACTGGTTTATTACTAAAAAAATATAGGAATGTAATCATTTACAAAATATCTATCACACTTTTACACGTTTGATAATTTTTACTCAAACATAATAGCAATGCCCAAAGAGCCTTAAGGTTTAGGTTTAGCTTATTGCTCGTCATTTACACCAATTTTTTTCTGAATGAAGTCAACAATTCATCTTAACCATTGCATACAAGAAGAAAACCTTTGACGAGAGTGATATGCTATTAAATGCCAGTAAGAGTACTGCATATACTAATAGAAGAATCACAATGAAGAGATTTTGATACAAATGTTTTCAGTATCGTAGCTAGCATTCACTTAGTTTACAATGAATACTCTTGAGGACACTTAAGCCTATATTACTAATAGGGGTTGAACTTCAGTAGCAGTAACGTTACAAAGCGCTTAATGATTTTAACCCGTAGAATCAGACCCGTGAACTAGGCCCTCGGACTCAAAAATTGAACCACAAATATTAAAATAAGTTATTTTTGCATAAAAAATTCTCGTGAAATAGAAAAATGGAAAACATAGTTTGCATAACAAAATGTATTTTGTTAACATTATTTCTATGTGACGTATAAAACAATTATATTTTGAGTTGATCTCAGACAATATTATTTTTCGTCATTACAGTATTAAATAGGGTCAGTTTCATGAGTATTTCGGGAATATTTTTCCAAAATTGGTTCCTTGTTTGCAATGCAAACACATCTGCTATAGCTGCAGTAGTAATCTAACAACTTCAGTGAAAATTTTCATGAGTATTTGCTTGGCGGGGATTAATTTATATCATTACACGTGATGGTCTAAGAACTTTAAAGGAGCGGGTGCGAAAGTATCCACAATTGGTGGCTTCCAGTGGCATTACCTTTCCCTATCGAGCAAGCTCCTGGGAGTTTGCACGACGTCAGGTCCGGTCTCCGGAAGTAGTCCCAGTTGTAAGCGGCTGTGACGTAGGCAGCGGCTGGATCTAACCACTGCGGCGGCATCATTGCTGCAAATGTCCCAAAAGTGGATGGGTGCTGTCCCGGGAGAAGGTGATGGAGTCCTTTGGAGAAACGAGAAACGAAATTCGTTAAGTTCGCTACATACAAACGTATGCTAGTAGCAATGTCTGCATTAAGGACACATACGATATAGCCATAGTGTATTTCTCATATCTACAATAGTAATCTTACAGACCTAATGGTATTTTTTTGTTACCATTCATTCCGTAGTTACCCATATATTAATTACTGGTAGTTGTCTATACCTATGTGTGTTTGCAACGATCGAGGTTGGTCCTTTAATTTGAAGTAATCTCCAAAGATACAGGTTGGATCGAAGCGGGAGTGGTTGCGTTCAAAAGAGGAAAGATGAGTGCATTGCTTAGGTGTATTGTTATTTTCCTTGACAAGTTGTATAAAAATGAAAGCATGTATAAAAATGAAAGCATGATAAAGTTGCTTTTGCGTATCTTTTAACATGGGGAACGAGTTGATAAGTAAATTTGTTTGCGTTGCTAAGTAAATGAGTTTACGTTATGGTTAAGGGAAAAAAGGTGCATTGACAAGGTAGAGAAGAAAGTGTAATTGGTTTTATCAATCAATTGTGTAAGTATAAAAATAGTAATTGACGGTTCCGCTGTGCCGATAGTGAAAGAAAAAAGTTTTTACGTAACGGCGCGCCGCGGCGGCTCCAATCTTTATTATAAAATTTGAATCTTGAAGCTAGGCGTTTTGAAATCCTTTTTAACGCACGAGAGTACGTTAAAAACGTTTTTTTTATTAATAAAAAAT
This sequence comes from Platycnemis pennipes, assembly GCA_933228895.1. Lineage (NCBI taxonomy): Eukaryota > Metazoa > Arthropoda > Insecta > Odonata > Platycnemididae > Platycnemis > Platycnemis pennipes. Next base: position 53,367,709 of record OW121846.1, read on the forward strand.
GTATTTTCAAGTGTTTTTATATGTACTCTGCATTCTAATTAAATTTGGTTTTTATTGTAAACCATTTAGATATTCATTCATTTTCGAAAATGTATTAATGTTGTTGATATCTCAGTACATTAATTTGATATCACACCCACCGTTATAAAATTTACAATGGCTATCCTGCACACAACACACTCATTTTTTATCAATTTCAAATAAGACATTCTCTAAAATATTTTCAAAGGCTCAAAGTACCAATTTTGTTTTTAACCACCCAGTTTTTAAACAGACTCAGAAAAAAGTTACATCGACATAAACCCAAACCATTCGATCGAATTTATTAAAACCTACCAGATCATTGGGGCTTGGGGCTAAGCTACGCGGTACTTTTAACGCGCGCAGCGCGTGTTGAAACTCGTATATATGATTCATTATTTACAGTTTGATTGATTTATTTATTGAAAATTTTTTTCATAAATTTCATTATTTACGAGGATAACAGGGCAACGTAGCATGTTTACATAGATCATATAAAAATCTCAAAATCGGAAAATATTCATCCATGCCCCGGTGACGAAATATCTTGTCTATCAGTAAGTTATTCATTGTAGGCGACCGACAGCTGAGGTAATAGCGCCATTTCGTATAGGTGGGTAATTAGGTAATGGTAGGAGTTTTCAGGGAACGGAGGAAGGGTGAAGAAAAACCCTGGTTAGGCATTATCCTACTCTTAACGATTGGCGCCAAAAGGACCACGGCTTAACGTCCCATACGACGGATGGAGTACTGAACTTGAAATGCCCTCCCCTAGGCACTCAAATAGGGACGGGTGCCAGGAATCGAAACCGTACCCTCGTGAGGTGAGGCCAGTACTCTAGCCAAACCAACCCGATCCCCCGAAAAATCTTGACAAGAATGTTTGAAACCAACTACCTTTGATTGACGGGCTAGGTTGTTATCCCGCGACAATCGAGGCTGGCAAGGAAATAATGTTATAGTAATTTCGTTTAAAAATTTATACGGCTCAGAAAATAGGGCCTTCACTCAAAATGGATCATCTTTCACCTCCCATAAGCATCCGCGTACCCCATCTCAATATTTGTCACATTGACTCAGGCTATGTGAATACTGAGAAGAGTGTCACAAGCCATAAAAAATAAGCCAGGGTATCAGTTGATATAATGCTACCTACACTTATTCCCGTGTTAAATTTATGTTTAACGTTAGCTATCAGCAAATTTGGGCATTAAATTACATTGGCATATGTCAAAACTGTATTTGTATTTAAATTACAAAGGTTAGATGGTTTTTAGGCTTGGAAGATAATAGATGAAGAACATCTCCGCGGTCTTTACATGCATAACCAGTCATGGCAAAAGGGCCTATGAAAAATATTTTACTTTGTGCCCTATGTTCTATTTCACTTGAAGTTGAAAATGAGTGCCAATGAAGAACACACCAGAGCAGTGAAAAAACATGGATAGGTAACGATGCGGTAGTAACTCATTACAGCAGCTGCTTGCTTCGGTCTAAATGGGGCGAGAAGTCAGCCCGATAATCCAACAGCCCACTTAACCCGGCACAAATTAAGCAACATACTTAACAGTCTACTATATTCAGAAAAAAAGCTATGTTGAACTTTAAAATGAATAGTTGCTTTTATGTCCCTGGATTTTTAAGGACAATTTGTTTGACAATACACAGAAACAAATTCATCATTTTTCAGGATGCATAAGATACGAGGTTAAGCATCTGGTTCCTGAGTGCTGTTGCTCGAATGTTGAAGAGGGTTATATCCATAAGTGGTTTGTTCAACGTATGACTAAGACGAAGAAGAAACCTCGATGAAGGTGGATCGGTAAAAATTGCATCACAACGAGAATTTGAGTGGTAGTGAGAAAAATATATGGGGGAAGAGGGAACGCATGTGGATGGAATTCTAACCTTAGGACCAGCAGAATTGGCCTTAAGTTGCGAGCCAAGTGTTTCTGCAATGAAGTTGGATGGCATTGACGTTGCAATCGTCGTTGACGGATAATTATTGGCAATGAAACATCATTTCCATTTTCCAGCAAAAACTACACGAGATTTTCGAAAAAAAACAAACTTGAAGTCTAATTGTAGGAATTTTTTGCGTAATACAAGAAATAGGGAAACGTTGCGATTCCTCGAATACAAATTCATTTAGATAAAATGTACTACTGCACAATATTGTCTACATAATTATAATCCTGGAGAATCCTTTGGGTCATTCCTAAAGGTGATAAAATGAAGTAAAGCATGCTGAAAGAATATATCTTCAAGGAATCCTGTTTTTTCCAAATTCTTGTTTCGCTATGCAATTTCACAATAATACAGTCCCAGCCATCGCTTGTATGAATGCTTGTTTATTTTGTGTGCGCCTTCAAGTGACGAGAAACACATTAAAATACAGTCAATTGTTAAATTGCTCACGTATGTAGATTTAAGGAACATTCTTCATTCGCTAATAGAGTCTATAACACATTTGGATACAGAAACCACAATAAAGGCAGGGAAACTAATATAAATTAATTTATCTTACAACATCACGGTTGCATCTGTCATGAGTTTAACTCTTCACGGTCTATTAAAAGCTTAGACGTACGATAAGAGTTCTCTTCTATGTTTCATTATGCACTATTTATGTTCATGGTTCAATAAAAAGTAAACAACATAATTTTATGGGGATTTTTGATATCTTTAGCCGCTGAGTTCCACATTAATATGGGATGAAACTCAACGGAAAAGGCTCAGGAGCGTAACCAAGCAGGATATACTTTTGAGTTATGAAAGATCTTCCAATGATATCTCTGCAGGGCAGAAGAGCATTGTTCGAGTCTTTAATACTTTCGCGTCAATGTTTATGAGAATTATGGATCTGTAAGAATATATATTGATGAAATTTTCACTCTGGAATTTATTTAAGATCCTGTTCTGTGCATGTTGCGAAATGAAAAGTAAGATAAACTCTGTAGGTTTGCCATTGCTAGGATAATTAATTTATTTTAAAACAATTTATATCTGATTAAACAACTGTCAAGTAAACGACAAAACATTTGTAAATGAGGGTAGATCCAATTAGGAAATTATGTTCCTGTCAATAAGGTTATGATAAATCTTGACAAATTATGCGTCACTATCTATATCGTGCGAGATATCGAAAGGATCAACCTAGCCAGGCAACCATCACCAGGCATGTATTAGTGTCGAGAAAATAAAAATTTCATTAGTCACTGCATTTTGGGTTCCAGTGTAAATCTAAAATAACTCGAATTGATCTCAGAAATTAAGTAGCTTCACACTAACTACAATCACTAACAAGCTACCAACGAAAAGCTTGGACGGACTCTGAGAAGGGCAGAGGGTGATACTTGGTTTTTGGTTAACTTGAGAATGGTTCGAAGAATGTTCACAAAGTTGTGGAAAACTTTGCCTTTCCTTCCATCATAAAAGATACCGCCAAAATAAAGAAAAGAATGATTCAGAAGGAAGTAGTCATATTTTATGTAGATACACATTAAAGAGCATTATAAATACGGCCCTAAAAAGCACTCAAAATACAAGTCCTTTTACATTTTCGGTGTCCTTTAGGACCCCTTCTTTCGATGCAAGGGGGACGATTGAGTGTTCCCGCTTGAAATGAGATAAGGGAGGGGAAGGGTAGTGAGGGAGAAGAGCAGAGCGGAAGGGGTCGGAAACAGTGCCACACAAAATCAGAGAGGAGGGAGGGAATCAGTCCGCCTCTGGCGTTCCCCCGCTCAACTCCGGCCCTCTCAAAGCCGCAGTCCCCTATCCAAGCTGCAAACCACGCTACGCACTCGTACTTATATTCAAAAGCATTCTTAGTTTCCCAAACCTGATTTTCCGCTGCTTTTTCCTATTCCATCGCTCGGCAGCTACAAAGTCCACGTTCTAATCCTTCATGAATCGAGATTTTATATTCTGACCGGAGATGTCGAGATCGAACCCGGGGGTGGTCTTTGGAGATATTCACTTCAGGCCAAGCTGCGGGTTTTTTATTAGTACCCGATCTGGAAAACCACTGGCGGGGCATCAACTGGTCCTCTTAACTTGATATGTTAATGCCACACTATGTTGAGTTTAGTAAACTGCGATCTTTAACATCACAAACTACACCGATCGCCAGGTTGAACGCTGGTTTTTTGCTTCCGCTCCGTAACGAAAGCACTGATTTGAGAACAGCAGAATACAAGTCTCTTCACTTTCGTCATTTCCAAAAATCCTTACGTCTCAGGTCCTTTCTTCCAGCCTAACTTTAGCCTTAAATTACCCTTCAAAGCAGGTTTTACTTTTGTTTCCCATTTCGACCTCCCCTTTGACAGCTAGAATGCACAGCGAAGGTGACAGATTGCTAAGGACATAAACACCGATAAGGATAGGAGCACATTTGTGAGTAATTAGGCATTTTAGGGACCCAGCATACACCCAAACGAAATAATACAAGTGGTCCAATGTTCCACGTCCCATCTGATGGACGGAATACTGACCTTAAATGTTCTCCATTTATCATAGAAGTTGGGACTGGTAACACTGAAAAATCTACCACTTTCGACATTCGAACCCGGGAACACCGAGATGGGAGGTCGGTACCCTGACTTCACACCATTCTGATCCCCTCTAGCTTGGTACTACGTGTACTTAACCACATCTCCACTAAATATCCATCAGTTAGGATCATATAGCTTCTATAGCGTTCACTCTCCCTTCTATCACTTCAAGCCTCATTTTTGTTTATACCATTCCATAAGTGATTAAGTTACACTGTAACTCCCATCGCATTGTTCAGCTCCTCGGGACACTTTTTCCCCTCTTCAACCTCCCCTTGACAGCCAGACGAAACATCGCTTAAGCCCCTCTCCTTCTGCTTCCGATCTCCCCCTCCCCAAATAAAACCAACTTCTCCCCTTTTTCGCCCCTCTCGACCTTATCCATTCCCTCCGCGAAGGGATGGTGTTCTTCAAACTCGTAAAGCCGGCAGTAGTGGAGGTAGTTATGAGGGGAGGGCGTCGACAACAGAGGTCATTTACGCCATTAAGGACGGGTTATTCGAGATGTGCTGGCTTTCACCAGGGATATAGGGAGGGAGGGATGAAATCTGGCCTTGTCATTTGGCTTACACTTAACGAGAAGCGCTCAGGGGGTCAAGGAATATCTCTGATTTTTAATGAAATCCCAGTGAAGGGCCTGTCCCTTGGCATCACAAGTCTGCGCTGTAGGCGTCACGCCGATCCAATCCCCTATTCCATCCTTCATCGGAGGAAGACCCTTCGGACTCAGAACATTCATTTCAGGCATTTAAACTTATGCGTCCCGCTATTAGTTGAAGGTGTGCTTTGTCCCCGCATGATTATTTCTAACGATGCCATATTTATGTATCTTGTTACTCCGTTAAGGGTAATCGGGGTAAGTTTAAAGCCCCCTCCAATTTATTGTGCACACATTGTTTACAGTTAAGCACACAAGTCTCGCAAAATAGTCACTGTTGTAAACGTTTTGACTCTTACGTTGTGGACGGTGGATCTGTGAACAAAAATATTATTGCCCTGTCATGTAGAATGTACAGCATCAACTCATAAAATCCAGTTCCTATAAAGTACTTAGGAATTCATTGTGAAGGAAGATGCCTCAGCAGATTAACTGGATAAAACATATTTTGGAATATCCAAGGGTCCGAGTCAGATCAACAGGATGGGCTATTTTTTACTCAGCGAAAATTAGTTTTTGGCTATGTGTATGTAACAAGAATGCAAAACAGCTAGAATGGCCCTTACATTAAACTTAAAACGGTTTCGTAAGATGGACATTTAAAACGCAACCAAAAAATAAATAGTGAATGCGGTAAAAAAAACCAATGAAGAAGACAGTCGACGGTTTAAATAAGAAGTGGTAGCATTAGGGAAATTAATTTATAAGACGATTTTAAGGAGGAAATTAAGGATGTGCTTCGAAGCAAGGTACTTCGAATCTTTAGGTAACGGATAAGTATCAAATGGATTGATGGAAAACAGCCGGATTTCGTATTCTTCCACTCATGAATAATATCACTTTATTTAATACCTATTTAGGCATGCATGCATGTGGCTTTACAAAGATTTGAGCCGAACTTGTTTTTCTGTACCTCACATTTGAGGCATCACCTCTCCTTGGCTTCTTTCGATCCCCTTCTCTTCTATTCACCCAACCCTCTCCCACAAATCCATTCGTTTATAGCTCCCTTCGTCATACACAACTTCGCACTCCCTCTCTTGCATCAGTTGTTTCGCAAAGAAATATCCACCAAAACGATTTAGGTTACGTATTTTACTCAGAATGCCCGTGTTTGTGTGCGTTTGACATGGAACATCTATCCTAACAACAAATGTATTTACGTACGTGAAGATTACTATAACTTTCTACGCAAAAACTCGTGCATAAAACGCATAAGTCCATATTGGTTGTGAAGTATGGGACTTATGGGTCTAATGGTAGAAGATGCCCCAAAATGAATTCGGCTAGGATTGATACGCCGGAGGGCATAAAAATACTAGGGGACTAAAATACTTATGAATCTCATTGTGGAAGAATGCTGTAGCGTGAGGATAACGCTGAGTCACTCTCCTTAATGCGGAATTTAATTATATTGACATTATTCTTCACTTTTTCGCTTGGAAACCCTTTGCTAGTCTTACAGTGGACAGTTAATGAACCGGCCTAAAATTAACTGATGAGTCAATCACTTTATTCGCTTACTTGTTCATTATATTAAAAATAGCTGATAGTTGACGTGCTCTGGCCAACGATAAAATTCTTTATTCTCCTTACCCCCACTCTAAGTTCCTTACATGAGTGTAGCCATAGATAGGCGCTTCCCGGATGTTTTACTAAAGGTATTCGAACATTAATTGCCCAATTTATTCATTAGCTGAAACGAAAGAGGAAGATCAGCCGTCGCTTAAGTGAGAGCCGACAAAATATGTTGGGGGTTGGCGAAGGCCTAACTTTAAAATGTTATGTATTTAATGAAGTGATAGCGGGCAGTAGGCCGATTAAACCGGGGCAAAATAATCGAGGTACCATTTGGTGTTTGAGGAAGTGACCACCAGTCATTTGTATCATTTAGGAGAGGTGACCACCAGTCATTTGTGTCATTTAGGAGAGGTAGGTGATGGGGCCGAGGCAGGAACCGTACACAGTGGGGAACAGAGAAAGGGGTTGAGAGAAGCCCGGAGTTGGCATTTGTATACTCCTAATTAAATGCGCCAAGGCTATGGTTTAACGTCCGATCCGACTGGCGGAGTTTTGTACATGTCCATACAATACTTATCAGGGACTGGTATCGCCGGGATTCGAACCTCGGGTTGGAAATCAGTTCTGAAGACGACACTCCAACCCGATTCCCTCAGAGTTTTTGTAGCACTTAAAGTTTGGGATACTTCGCGCTTTACATGAAATACCGATATCGGCTCATTATGAACATAAAGTAATGTGGGGATATAAAATGCGTAAAATAATTTGGTGCAACAGCATCTGTCGGGCCTCAATATCCTTTCTCGGCTTGGTTTTCCTCGTCGCATTCCGCGTCTTCGAGGTACTGCTTCCTTAACATCTCCATTCGGCGGGAGTGGTAACTGGAAGCGACTTTTCCGCCCCAGAATTCCGCTTATTTCCCATCGGCGAGGATCGGGCGGGAGGGGACGAGGCAACGCGATCCGCCGGGCGATTCCAACGTATTCATGTGTGACGGACGGCTTGGGCCGCCAGACGCTGATCAATCCTTTGACTCCTCCGAAAACACACTAGCCGGCTCGGAGTGCACTATTTTCGGGCGATCTGCTCCGATGAGGAGGGAGTAACGCAGCCCGGCTGGTGTTGACCAATGTATCCGGTGAGTGTTTATGCTTGCAGCCTATTTCTCGGCCGCGCGGCGGCGTAGGCGAGGAAAGAGGCCCTCCCCGCCCCCACCCGAGACCCAGAGCCCTCCTCCCAACCGCCCCCGACCCAAACGTCCACCGAACCTAGCCAATAAAACGGTTTAATTGTCGACGGCCCCCGCTTTGAAGTCGCTCCTCCGCCTAAAAACCACCCGCCCGCGTAAACACTGCCCTCCTCTCCTCGCGTTCCCGACCCACCCCCTCCCTCCCTTCTTCCCATCCACCCCCGCTGCACCCCAACCTCCGTCGCCCTCCCTAAAACATGCACGCCCTCTCGCGAAGGCGCCCGGCCCTTGTGCCGCCGCCGAACGGCGCCGCCGGCGGCGGTACCAGGGTCTTGCACGGCCCGCCGTCGGCGACCGTGACGGCGGCGCAGCACCAAAGGCCCGCGGGGCAAGGCCCCGCATTCACGGTCTGGCGGGAATGGATAAGTCTCCGCGTCACTCCCGCGGCTCGCGGGTTAGAGCCTATAAATGTCCCCCCATTTATATGCAGCGAGATGGAATGGCGTCCCAGGAGATAACCGTCGAGGTGGCGGGGGTCATGCGACCGACTGACGATGCCTCCACGCCATGATGACGCAGATACTGAGAACAACTGATATGGCAGGCGCCGACATGCGTTTCTGGAACATACAGTGAGAAAATACAGTGTCGCACTAAACTATACTGCTCCCTCAACGCTGGGGAATCCGATGATTGCAAATCCTCCCCCTCCCCACACTCCTGGTCGTACCACTTGACGATTCAGTGGGTGGGGTGGCTAAGGCACAGATTTCTCGCGATATATGCCCGGATGCGAATCCTGAATATTGAGAATTGAAATGGCGGTCCCAATTGATTTATTTCACTCCTTGGTGAGTTCTCGATAATTATGGACTTTCCTGGCCGATACTGAGTTCCTCTCCGCCTTTCTCCAATCCTTATAAGGCCTAAATTGTGAGGCTCAATTAGGTTTGAAGTCTTCTTGATGTGGCTAATCGCCTAAGATATCGGCCACCCTTCCCTAATAAAAGCATTAATAGAAAGCATTTACCACTTCCCAGAAATCGGCCACGTGGAGCTTAGGTCCGTATCGAAACTGTTGCTCCGAACACCCCTTTCTAAGCACACCACTGTGCTCTGTTTTCAACTAGTAATTTTTTATGGTAGCGAAGAAAAAGTATTATGGCCCTAGGAGTATTTATTACTAATTACTAGATCTAGTTCCCACCTTGAGTATGCAGCCAGTGTATGGAATCCGATTGAATTAGGTTTGATCAGAGAACTAGACATGGTGCAGCGTAGAGCTGCTAGGTTAGTTAAAAGGTGTTCCGATAGGTTGATTAGTGTATCAGAGTTAATACAAGAATTAGGGTGGGAATCATTTTCAGAGCGTAGGTTAAAATACAGATTAAATCTATTAGAGAAATTTCAATCGGATAGCTTTCCAGAAGATGTTAGGCACATATTAAAAAAACCAACATATTATGCTAGATTCGACCAGATAAATAACATTAGAGAGATAGATTGTCGTACTGATAGATTCAAAATGGCATTTTTCCCCCGTACTATAAGAGAACAGAATAGGCAGCATAGCAAAGGGATAGGTAGGGGAAATATTTTAGAGTAGTTTGTAGAGCATGATGCATTATTAATGCCTTAAATACTATAGATACTAAACATCTAGTTGCATGAGACCCTATAGTTGCTTGTTTGCATGTCGGTAGTGCATGCTTGGTGATCTTCACCCCCTGCCACACACCCTCGCGGTGGCTTGCAGTGTATCGTGTGGATGTAGATGTAGATTTATGAGTAAAACCTTTGCTCATTACTATGAAATGAATAGAAGTAGGTACAAAGCCAAAGCATGAACCACTGTTCTTATGAGTGCTCTGAATCCAATCACGCATTCAAACGGTCCCTTTTCATTAAAATGAAGTTTCTGCTCCCCGGGCAATGCTTCCATCGCAGGGAGTGTGTCTCCCTGGCTGCACCACCGGCTCGGCGGTCACCCGCTGACCGCCGAGCGTTGGCGGCGCCTCGGCTGTCACGAAGTGACGCGTCAATGAACCTCTCGGTGAGTCGGACGGGGGCAGCAGCGTCTGTTGCCGCATGAAACTGGTTGGCGGGAGCACACAAGGGCGCCGCCGCCCTCCCCCCTCACCTCCATAAACAAATGAAGTAGGCTCGGGATGTATTTTATGTTGTGGGCAGCTGCCGTTCCAAAAAAAGAGCGGCCTCCCGAGTGAGGAGGGTTTTTGGTGAGTTGAGCCAGAGGCTGCGGCAGGGAAGCGAGGAGCGGGCGGGGGGTGCAGGGGACGCAAGGGCCGGCGGGAGCCGTGGCGTCGGCGAACTTTGTCCCGAGTGCGACCACGACGCAAGCGCTGCGCAACCAGCGGCACTGCGCGCTGAGACGCTTGTCCTCGGGAGTGACGAGGGACGGAGTTAGGGATGGACTCTTTAAGACGGAAGCATAACCATCCCCTAAGGAGGTTGGCTCGCTACTGCTTGAGTCAAGTTGTCTAAGGAATCATATTAATTTTAGTACGAGAAAAGCCTGCTAAGTGATCCTTACTTCACAAAGAAAATTACCTAACCTATTGAAAGTCATAAGTATCACAAGAAATATGATGGAAAGTCGAAGGATTTATTTTTTATGATAATTTTAATCAGCTCGATGATGGAGTCAATTCAGCATTTACGAAATAAATTAATGTACTAAATGAATTTACTAATGTATAACACCAGAATATTACTATCAAAAGTTATGTTATAATATTTCTTGAAATATTCTTTAATATCTCTTTAATAATGATATTATTCATTAGACAACCATTTTGGCTACAGCGACCGCAGTGCCACTTAAAGCCAACTAACGCATTTCCTCTGCTATAAGCGCAGAAATTGGTGGATTTAGCGAAAAATACTGTAGGATGAGAAGTAAAAACTTTAGCGTTCCACAGGGTAAATAGATTTATTCCGACATGTTTCACTTCACTGAAGCATCATCAGGTACATGTGGCTTCACATGAACCTGATGATGCTTCAGTGAAGTGAAACATGTCGGAATAAATCTATTTACCCTGTGGAACGCTAAAGTTTCTACTTCTCATCCTATATTATGGAATTCCACAAAGTCTTGGCCTCTACCATCCAAAAAATACTGTAGGTTGATACCTTTTTTTCGTGTCATTTTATTCCTTGTGAAATTACGCATAAAGTATCAGTTTTTTTCAAAAATGACATGTCACTATGGTAATTTTAAAATTTATATTCCCATGTGATGGCCATTCTCGCCGTTAATAGTATGTAATTTCAAATGCAATTTGTGCTAAAAGGATTATTGGTTGGTATAATTATCTTTACTTTATTAGATAGAGGAACTTTAGTTCTATAAATGCTGAAACTATAAAAAAATGTCATGACTTTCACTTTTCGGATTAACCTCCTTAAGAAATGAGCCTCGTCTTTCACGGAGAGCCACAGAAGTTGGGAAGTGTGAGTGTGGGACTTGAATATCGCAGCGCATCATTAACTTTTCTATGGCAAAAGCGTCAGTTTATCGACTTCGACATATGAGCTCATAATATCACTCGATGTTGCGTATTAAAAGAGTGATTTGATCTATGGTATCGAAAATTGAATGATATCGCTTATTCAAAGGTAACAAGTATCGAACTATATAGCGATTTCGTAAGAACTTCAGTTAGTATGGTTTCGCATGGCATCGAAACTTGAATGATGATTTCGCATATCCCATAATATATAAATTTGCAAGATATCGGGCACCCTATAATATCAGATAGCGTTACGCTTCAATATTAATCGTTGGCTGCCCTACCATTATCACAGTCAAAACGCATATCGCAGTATCTAAGTATTTGCCCTTAGTTGAAGTACACCCGAGCTGTACGCGGTGCCCGGGGACGCGATCATATTTATAGTGATGCAGTCGCGTTATTTATATTTTTTATGATGTATCGGAGAGCTCACACCTGATTACCGTTCTACAAATTTTTTCGGGCTGTTTGGAGCGCTAGTTACATATCAGAGAATGAGCCGTAGAAGTATGAGTGCGAATATCAGGAGTCCGTAGGGGTTACGTTTAAATTTAGTTATAACAATGATGCTATATGAAGATCCATCTTCCCTCTGAAATAAAGGCATTCCATTCGCAATAATTGCGTCATTGCGTCAAAGAGGCCTGTAAACATTATACGACGCGTAGGAAGGAGTCCAGCGAACCATAAAACGGAAGTACGCATCGCTCATTCAGGATGCTTGTCATTGTGCAGGCCGATGCATAAACAGTGAAAATTCAATTGCGAGAAAAGAAGAATTGCAAGAAGAATACCTAAATGCACGAATGACTGCGCGAAAAATGGCCCCTGTTCTATAACCGTGCCTTCATCTATGCAATTTCTACGATGTGACATCGCTTCGAGGTGTGCTTTTTATTTTGGCTAAACAGGGCCTTTAATGATCCGAATGGTGGAAACGAGTTCCGTACGAATAAAATATCAGCAATGAATCAGCGTGAATGATGTACCTACATACATACCTTTTTCGTTAATTAATGAAATGTATAATAATAACAATTATATCAACACATATGGTTTTCAAACATTTGATACATAGATACCTCGAATTTAGTAGCCTTCGATTTAAAGCTTTATTTACTATCTCGAGGATAATGTTGGGAATTCATTTATTTTGTTATTGTTCTACAATTTTATACGAGAAACTGAGGATAAACTCGTTTGTGATTTTCAATAAATGAAAATATTGGAGTTTTTATAAGACTACCGAATATATTGTGACTGGCATTGCCTCTACAATTGCCTCTACAATTTTGTATATATTGTATGGTGGACTATACGATTTTGAGAAAGTAAAACCCCGATTGCGGTGAGAGGAATAGAAGAGTATGAAGCCTTTATATTTCATTTGTATTTAATTTAACCAGCATGTTACTGAATTATCGAAAAACAATTATTGGTTTTTAATTAACCAATGTATGTCCACCTCATACGAATACGAGATACCGAATACGAGAAATCGCGAATGCTAGCAGTTAGCTATGCTATATTTAGATGTCAATGCTAAGCACAAACATAGCAATATCATACAGGCACGCAGGAAACCGCAGACAAAGGGAATTAAATGAAAGTAGTTATGAAAAGATTTTGATGGATTTTCACTCGCTTGGCGGTTTTATTAGCCTCCGTGTGGTGGAAATAATAATGCGAAAAAAACGAACGCATTATATCGCCATCCGAATGAAAAATGAAAGTTTAAATTATCAGAAGCATAAAATAAAAAACCGTGATGTCACAAATGAAAAATAGGAGAAACTCATTTATCGAGTTGAACGCTTAACTAGACCATTATCTTTTCACTTAAGCATAATTTCTGTTAAAAAACAAAGCAATGTGCGAAGTTTAAACTGGAACCATGCACCGAGAATTGCGTGTTTTGAGCGTGTATTAAGTATATGAGGTGAAGTGAGTGCTTTTGGAAATGGAGCTGGTAGAAACAGGATTGTTGAAGTGATAAGAGTTTTGCTACGCTTGCAAAAACATCAAACGTAATGACATGATCGGTCATGCCTTCTGTGTATGTTCACATCGGGCGGTCCTTTACCATCTATATGGAGATTTGAATGTGCTTCTGCTAGTGAGGCCTCTATTTCAGTAAATTATCCAGTATGCTTTGTTGCGATTAAGGAAGTTCTATTAAAAATTTATTTTTTTCTGAATTATGCATTGATTTGTTTTTCCTTTGCTTAGAGCTCATATTAAAAGCCCAGAGAGGATTTGAGATGGAATTAACAAAACTACTAAATATGTTAGGAAATGGTGACGGGAAAGGCTGACTAGTCCTTCAAAAGTAGCCAGACCAGTGCTCCGATGAAACGGACTGCCTGCGTCACACGAACATCACAAAACCGGAAATCCGACAGGAAGACTCGGCGCAAAATTTAATTCATCAATGCCACCGGTGTGATTTTACTTATGCTTTCAAAGAAATATGCTAATAAACATGGGCTAGTTTTTAGTTGAATACTCATGGTGCACTGATGAGCGTTATGGGTAGAGCATTGGGCTTCTAATTGGGAGTCTTAGGTTTGAATCCTCGGGAAGGCCTTTGGACGCGTTCCAGAAAATCATAAGCGGAGTTATTTTGTGATCCAGATCTCTCTGTGGCAAGTGGCACTGGAAAATGGATCGTATCCCCTATCCTTACAGCCTTAGCACCCGTGTCTGTAAAATCTTGCCCTTCAAACACTTCAGGCACACTACCGATCAGTTTGGGAATATTTTTGTTGATATTTCACAAAAGTTGGTGATTGCCTGTGTCTACATAATCGTTTCAACACAGAACATCTTTAGGAAGCTTAACGCAGAAAGCTATACGTAGCCCGCTTGAAAAGACATTTTATTAAAATTTTGTCGATGTACGTTGAGCTTTAAAAAAACCATTCTTTTGGTATTAAAAACTATTGAATTTGACAATATGCATGATACTCATATTAAGTTACTCATATTTATATGATACTTAAAACTCATGATAAAAATGTTATGTGCATATATGTGGCTTAAAATTTAAATTAAACGGAGAATGAAATGAAGAAAATTTAATGTACGTATGTAATTTACGATTGTAAAGCAAACTAAATATATAGGTAAAGAAGAAAAAAATATTTACTGCACTCAAATTATGTGCTCAATGGTAGAGTTACTGTGAAAGAAGATGAGATAGCTAATAATGTCCATGCGTGGGACGAATAGAATAAAAAATTACTTCATTATTCCGGGACAAATATATCTCCAAGGAACATAAATGACCATACATTCTACAGACGAAGTCACGAGTTCAATATAAAGGCAAATGAAAAAAATATCTTTCTGCCACTTCATGACCTAAATTCATGACAGTATGTATGCAATGAAGATCAAGTAATGGTTTGAAGCACACCTTAATAGTGATTTTGTGTGGAAGGTCATTATCCGTCGGTATTGAATAAGAGGATGTCTTTCCAATCCACAAAAGTGTTTACAACATTTTACGCAGGAAGAATACACTTTGATGGTGCATCGGCGCTATTATTGACCATATTGACTTGACGGGGAATGGAGTATTGGTAGTTGAATCAATGTGGGGAGATGGGAACAACGAGCGAGCCCATCGACCGCTGTCACTCGAAACGCGAAAGGATCATTTTAATCGGCGCACCAACTTCACGTCGTATTACCACTCAAACCTCGGAGCCGTTTCATTTCCCGCCCTTACATCTCCATTCCCCCTGCACCACGGATCGCCCACGGAGCGCGGATATGCGAGGCCTTCCTTCCAGTTCTCCAATCCGTATGCGGCCACCCCTCCTTCGTAGCCACTCGCTCGTGGTTATGACGGACGCCCCGAGCATCAAGCGTTTTAAACCGGTCCCTCGAGCAGCTGGACATGTTATTAAGTCGTGCACTTGCTGGCGATGATCGCACTCCGGTGCGGGCGAGTGGCATATCCGCGATTCCATTCGCGAATTCCGTCGCTGGGTTGGATGGATGAGCTCCGCTCGTTCGGGCGTGAAGTGACACTAAAAAGATTTGAGCGGGCTTGAGCAGGCAGGCGCCCAGTGCACTGGATGTGCTCCCCGAGATGCCAATCCAAACGATGAGGATCCACTCCGCCGCTCTCCTGGATCCGTGTTGGGGCGCAGGGGATGGGGGTTGGTGGGGGGTGGCCCAGCGATGGGTTCGGTGTTGGGCAGGGTGAGGGGGAGGGCGTTAGCGGGAGACGATCCGCGGGTATCGCCCGAACGAGTGGCGGCTGGCATATGTCCCGGGGTGGCGCCCGATGGGAATCCATAATCGCTCTCAAAATGCAGGGCTGAGGGGGGGGTCACGCCATGGCGTTAATTGCCGATGGCCTCGCGCGAATAGCTGCCGCCTTCCTCGAACTGGACGTGTTGAGAGTGGGGGTTCGCGCACACATCCACACGTCAAGAGTTCATCCCCTTTGCCGGGAATATTACCGCTACTTGGTGATTAACTCCACATCTGCATATTTCCCTTACAAGGGTCCTGGTGAATGCGTGGCAGTGGGGGAATCATCATCAAAAACACACTCGGTAGGTTCAGTCTAAAGTTTTGACACTGATGTTTAAGAAAAACACATTTTTACACAATAAAACATTTTAGCTCCTGCACAGGGATGCTCCCGTTATTAGCAGAAAATTTTTAGACACTACGACGAAGAATACAGTTTTACTCATGTCGACTTATGTGTTTTTCTGTTTTTGTCAAGTACAGAGAAACAGGTTTTCCGTAATAAATAAAAGAAAATAGGTACAAGTTACGTCGTTGTACCATACTGACTATGATTAGCTGTTATAACTTAAATAAATTTTAATAAAAGTATAAATACTAAAAATCAATAGTTGTTCACGTTAATGTACGCAACTCACTGGTATCACTTTATTCTCTTGATTACATATCATTAAGTTGTCGCAGTTATTCGGAGGGGACCGACAACTAAAGTCATTTGTATGGTTTAGGATAGTTCGGTTGTTGCGTAGAGATAGGATTTCTTTCAAGAAACAGGGAAAGAATGGAATGAAAATCGGTGTCTTAATTGCCCTTTTCTTAACGAAGTCGCCAAGGGGTCCTCGATTTAACGTTCCATCCGACGGACTGAGTACTGACCTCCGCGTGTTTTCCACATGGCTAGAGGGGACCGGTATAAAAATTAAAAAAAACTGCCTTGGCCAGGATTCGAACTTGCCATTAGGATAGCAAGCCAGTACTCTAGCCCCCACACCAACCCAATCTCCCTGGCCATTCATTTGCATGTATTTTGGGCAAGTCCATCTAAAGCCTATGGAAAAAAATCATTTAAGAGCTTGAACCAGGTACATACATTCATGGTGATGATTTACCCCTTACCTCTCCCACGTCTTGGCAGTTTGCGGGATACTATGCAGTTGTAGACGTAGACATGAAACAACCCGCTTAAATGAATCTTATTTTATCAATGATTTCGCATTAGCTCCCCAAATACGAACTAATTATCTCCTTTCGGTAGGGAATTGGGTGTGAGAAGAATACGTTAATCCGAGGGAGCACGGACAGGGGTGGGGAAATGTAAACAATGGGTGGGGGAGGGGGAAGGGTCGGGAGTTTCAATTAGGCCGGGGCTCCCGAACTTCGGATGGAGTTAGCTGCTCGTGAACTTCCAATCCACGCGACTCTCTAAGGAAGCCCAACAGTGGTACTTAGCCATTTGGGTCTTCCTCCTCCCTTCGGCCCCCCGGTCAAATGCAAAAGCTTGACACCAGAAGGGGATAGGGGCGAGGAAGCCCTTGAGGACGTGAGCTCTCACAACTTCCCTTTCAAGTCAATTATCACCTGAGAATTTAAACTGCTCTTAGCCAAAGTGTAACACACCCCGAATCCCGAAAAGAGATAAAGCGCTTCACAGGAGATGTGTAAGTATATGATACCTATTCTCTTATCGCTCCGTATGTGTTCCAATTGATTCCATGGTGAACACAAGGTTAACAAGAGTACTGTTCTTGCATTATTACTAGCATAACCAATCACGCAGTTCATCTCTAATTTCTGTGTAGGTGACGGTAAGGCTTACCGAGTACTATGACATATACACCGTACGAAATCCACTCACTAGTGTGAAAGAGGAGATCTCTTCTTTCCCTGCGCCGTTTGTGGTTTCCCAAAAATATCTGGTTCCCAGAATGCCACATACAATGTGAGAACTAGACCATATTCAGATGCCTGTCCCGGATTCGAATCCGGCATCTCTGGACGGTAGCTCAACGCTCTCTCCCCTAGGCCATCTCGTTGTCTTTGGCCGATGAATTATGCTAGACATGAAATTGGCGCTAATTTCACGTTGAGAATTTTTCCATTTGTACTCTTTACTGATTATGCTCTCTTTGCTTAGTAGTGAATATAGTGAATTATTGATTGATACGAGAATATAATTTTACGTGTGTTATGTGAATTTTCGCAAATACATGCATTTCTGAACTATATTGAAGCAAAGTTAAAAGTATCTCATTAAATAAACTTCACCATTTAGAGGATTGGAAAACATTTCTAAACTAAAGATTCTGGCTCCCTCTCTATATGGGAAATAACTAGTGTAGGAAACCGTAGATTAGAATTTGTAAAAAGGGTTCTAGGCAAATTCAATGAGAGAGTACGAAAAAAAAGCTATTTTACCCTTGTCAGGCCTCATTTAGAATATGCCGCTAGCATATGGGATCCGAGGGGGTCTAGTGGCTAGAGCACTGAGTTACTGACCGGAGGGTCCCGGGTTCAAATCCCGGCGGGTGGTCGTGGGGGCCTAGTGGGCAGAGCACTGAGCTACTGACCGGAGGGTCCCGGGTTCCAATCCCGGGCAAGAGCCTTTCTGAACACCCCCATCTAAAATCCTCGCGATTCGATTTTCTGCGTGTCAGAAATTCGAAGGAAATCGCAGGTGGCTCAAAGAAAGGAACTGGACCCCCTACCCTGAGTATGTGTAATTTACACGCCATTGCTTTTGTACGGGGTGAGCTCTACGCTCACCTATCAAAGACCAACCTTCGGGTTGAATCACTGAGTGATATGGGATCCGTACGAGGATGGTATGATAAAAGAATTAGAGCGTGTGCAAAGTAGAGCTGCTAGATTTGTTAAGGCCGTTATTATAATTGTATAAGTGTTACGAATTTAATAGAAGAACTGGGATGGGAATTACTATCAAAACGCAGGTTAAAATGTAGGTTAAACCTTTTAAGTAAATTCGAAACCGATTTGTTCACAGATGACGTTAGATATATGCTAAGAGCCCCTGCGTATTATGCTAGGTTTGATCAGATTATCAAAATTGAAGAGATAGATTGCCGTACCGATAGATTTAAAATGTCATTTTTCCCGGTACCATGAGAGAGAACAATAGGCAGCGTAGCAAAGGGATAAGTGGGTGAAATATTGTTAGAGTAGCCTGTGGTGCATGTTGCATGAAATAACAACCAATAATCCCCTTCTTATTATGTAGATACTAACCATGTAGCTGCATGTGACTCTAGTATCTAGCATGTCTTCATTAAATATCCTAGTTGCATGTCAATAGTGCATCTTTAGTGATCTTCACCCCCTGCCACACACCCTCGTGGCGGCTCGCAGGGTATTGCGTAGATGTAAATGCATGGTTCTGAGTTTTTTCCGCGTTTGTTGGCAATATAATAAAGGTTTCGCCTACTGTCTTGTAAATGATGCCTTCCACCTGAGGACGCTGTAGGATATTTTGCAAAAACGTCATCAAACCGACTGACGCGGAAGAAACCTGGAACCATGCAGAGAGCATCAAACCATCGCTAACAGAAAGGAACCGTCTTCTTTCGCGTGGAAATGGAAAGGAAAGAAATTTGGATTGAAATCCCTTTAAGCACAATAAATTCGTGGTGTAGTATTTTTATGGGATGTTTCCCTCGCGTATTAAGAGCCAAAACAGTGGTCGCGTTTTAAGAACTTAAAGAATTGGGTAAAAAAACTGCCCTGCTTTACTTCGGCTCAATCACGACCTCATATGTTGGTTTCTAAATACCTCACCTTGGCAATGTTATCCTTAATTGATTCCGCGAATGTAATGGAAACCCAGGGAAAATAACATATTTTCACATGTATCGACTTATTCGAGAACAAATATTAAAAAAATAGTGATAATACTACTAGTAGGTATACTAGCACACGGGTAGAGCAAAAATTGAGTAACCACAAAATCTGCACCCTTAAAAGTTAACTCACCAGAATGGAGTATGATTTACATTGCAGCTATAAATTTCGCCTAGAAGTAACCTTACGAGTCTTGAGATATTATCATTTCTCATAGGTAGCCGTCAACTAGCGAGAAATGAAAATTATTTGGTCGTAGTATTAATTCAAACTTAAGGTTGGTGTTGCTGTTTATATTTCTTATTTGAGGCTTCAATTTTTTTCTGAACTGCCTGTGTGCATTCACCATAGTCATTGAGATACTCTTTAATTGGCACTCAGCAAATTTTATGCTACACAAGGGTCGGGCTCAGGAAACACGTATTAATGTGAGGTCAAAAATTATTTAAAAAACCAGTACCATAAATAGAGGAGAATGTAATCACTCCTAGGAAAGCAAATGCAATTTTCTGTACCATGAAGTTAGATATTTTGGTGCTTGCGTTAATAATTATTCAATTCCATTTACTGAAGTCTACTTACACTATGTGTGACCAGTCATCTTGCTATCTTATAATGATTTATTAACTCACGAAAAACAAACAAATACAACGGATACCCAGATACTGCACCATAAAGCTCTCCGTAGTAATGCCTCACAGCATTGAAATCGCGGACAACGCTTCTCTGAAACACGATTCTCCCTAACGTTACCGCTATTGGTGGACCAACCTTGCGCTATCCATCTATTTTGTATTCTTTTTCCAAAGTTTCTGGAGTGAAATCTAAGCTTAGAAGCCGGTGTTTAAAGTGGTGGTTTGCCTCTCGAGGGTATCTCCTTTCTTAAACAAATACGACGCATTTATGAAAGGCAGCAAAGGATTATGTACTCTGGAGTCGCAATATTCTCATTAAGAATAGTCAAATGGCAAAAAGGATTCGACATCCCTGTATATAAAATCCAGAAAGATGATTCTCGGTTGGCATTATTCTGACCATCACATACTCCGTTGTAACTTGCGGAACTAAAAACCGACGACTTACAATGGTGAACACACACGGCGGGGTGGAAGCAGTGAACAAGCGTATCATTTCAGTTAGTGTGATTTTTTATCGGTTATAGCAAGCTTAGGTAGAGTATCCTACTCTTATATACAATGAAGTTTCCGAACTAGTGGCTTCTCTTTAGATCACCTTTTTATCTACCTCGCGTCCCATCCCAAATACCCTTCCTCATCCTGCCTTTTTCTCGCTTGGGTTTCAAGCATCTAAACACATGAAATATACCGGAGGCTAACGAACTGCACCTGTGCTTAATTCTTTCTGATAAAGAAGTGGTAAGTAGCTTACTTTGACTTATACAGGCATAGCGCATGAGGATACACGTTGAGTTCTGCAAACCTTTATGAGTATATTTGTCGATTGTTCAGTACAGCTGCCGAGTGAGGGCAGTCTTGAGTTGCAGTGGTATAAAAACAGTATTGGAAATACTTGTTAGTCACATCTACATCTACATAATACCCTGCAAGCCACCATAAAGGTGTGTGGCAGGGGGTGAACTCTCACCAGACATGCACTACATATCATGCATAAAATTTGTAATTAAAAATTATAATATCAAAGCATACATGCAAAAACATGCTGTTAGTTGGGTTAGATTTAAGTCCTTATACCAACATGCAGCTACCAATGTTATCCATTGCTACTCTCGTACAGGTTACATTAACCATTATTCATATCCCTAATAGTACGAGGAAAAAAGGACATTTTGAATCTGTCAGTTCGGCAATCTATTTATCTAATTTTGTGATTATGGTCCAGTTTACCATTGTAAGTTGGGGTCCGCAAAATATTTTTGACATCATCACTGAAAATATGGTCTTGGAATTTATTTAAGAGATTAACTCTAAATTTCAACCTGCGATCTGACAATGATTCCCAATTGAATTCATTTAATAGGCTGGTTACGCTAATAAGGTTATCCATTTTTCATTGCCATGGTGCATGCGGCGATAAATGCCAGGGTTATCACGGAACGAGGAATAAGACTATTCTCGATCTTTGCTCAGGGCAATAGTAACGGTTGCGTTAAGTACAGAGTTAGGATATGTTTCCAGAGAATCCCAGGGATAACGGAAAGGTATGCTAGGGCTTGGGCTTAGAGCAGCATGAGGTACTCCGAGCCATCGGCAATGCTGGGGCATTCCCCTTCAGGGAGGGAGGATAAAGAGAAATGGGACAAAAAGGGAGAATGTTGAAAGAGGAAGGGAGCCGTGGAGTGGGGAAGAGCTGGAGCGTGGATGCCTGGACAAGCAAACAGGGCGTCAGGGTGGGGGGACAGAGCCGAGAATGCTAGTGCGTTTAAGGCTCGGGTGGAATTTTTTAGCCTTTGGCGAGCTCGTACTCAACAAAGGTCTCAACCGCTGCCGGTGACCTGGCGTGGCGATGGTAGGCCCACCAAACAGCCAGACCGCCAATTTCCCCTCGCCTCTGCTCCCACATCCGCGCCCATCATTCCCAAGTCCCCTCTGGTTCCACTCTCACGGGATACGGCCACCCTCCGCCATTGTACCGCTGGTGTTGTTTGCTGCCAGTCCACGCTCCCTTGCTTGCAAAAGTTGGGTTTCCGCAGATGCGATTACGCGTTGCCCGAGACCGTGCAGGCAATCAGATGCGAGTTGCCTGCAGCATAAGGGTAAAAATAATGCTCTTCATCACTCGTTTGCGAGTCACCTACCGAAATTCAGTGGTCCAGTGCGTCGCGGTCTTCAGTTTTCATCAACCAATACCATGGGCTTGCAAACGGATACATTTGGAGACCAGTGCAACGCAAAGCAAGATCTGGGACGAGATAACAGATCCTACTTTCGAGTTATTTCTGTTTATCAACTAAACAAACTCATCTATAAGAGTACTTAGAGTAGAGTTGAGTAGAGAAGAGTAGAGTAAGAGCTACTTCTCATAGTAACCGTCCAACCGACTAGTTTATCTACATGAGTTTGGTAATATAAGCCACCGTCAAGGAAACGTCGATGGTAAAACATTAATATATTAAAATTGAAAAAATCTGCGCGCCTCAATAAAAATTGTATATTGACCCGATCGATCGACCAAGTGACAAACGAAGAAGTCTTAGGAAGAGAGGGAGAAAAGAGATATAAACTGAAAACCTTGAAAAAGAAGACGGGACAACTTAATCGGCCACATCTTAAGACACAATGGCCTGATGAAGATAATCGTCGAGTGAAAAGTTAACGGGAATAATGGAAAAGGCAGGCCTCGTATGAGATCTACGAAGCAAGTTGTTAAGGTCGTAAAAGAGAAGAATTACAACAATACGGAGTGGTGGCCGATAGAAAAATCGAGTGGAGGGCTGCGTCAAACCAATCCTAGGATTTTTGACTGATGATGATGATGATTGGCCCGAGATTCTTAGGATAAATGACCATACGCATGAAGCTTAGACTGCAATTCCGCAGTATAGAAAGCACGTGTAACTTAGCAGAGAGTATTAGAAGTTCTTTTTTTTTAACCTTTCCCCAAACTGATAGGAGGCAGAAGTTCGTATCCAAGAGATCTTGTTATAATAGTTGTACGCGTCCTGGGAAGTCGACCTTTCATCCAGCCCGCCCCACTCCCCTCAGATCCTAAATGCCGCAAGAAGTTTCGAAGAAGACGCACTTGTAAATTCACTCACGCGCCTCAAATGGGGTCGGATCCGCGATAGGAGACGACACCTCCCGCCTTGGATGCATTGCGTGCGACGGAGGAGGCTTATGGGAAGTCGGGGAGAGAGGGGCCGAGGAGCGGGGGAAGGGGTATTTTTAGGGTGAATGGGGAAAAGTGGCTAAGTTCCCCATTCCCTCTCCTTCGTTTATTGTTGAAGGGGGAAGGAGGGCGGGGAAAAACGATGGAGCAGGAGGCAGCCTCTTGGAAACACACACCGAAGTTGGATCACAAAATACGAATCCTCTTTCCATTACGATCGGAATGACAGGTTTTGTCGGAAAGTTTGGGAGATCGCGAAGCACGTAGAATCGCACCAAATCGAAGAATCGATTGTTCATTCCGTACCGCATGAGATCTTGAATGAAGAAATGCTGAAGGCTCTTTCGCCATTTTCCAGTCTCCTCACGTCTACTCCAAACCCAGTATAAGGGCTGCGATCACGTTAATTCGCCTCAGATCAAATGTAAATTAATTAATTTTTGCTGGAACTTCAGCAGGGGTATCGCTTAGAAATTCCTGCCCAATGCGATTCATAGTGAGTCCAAGACAGCATTTTATTATTGCCACCATGTCTTTTACTGTGTCCTCATAGAGTCATAGTGACCTATGAAATATCTATTCACCAGTCCAAATATATTCCTCTGACGGTATAATTAGAATACGACATACTGGTGCTATAACGGTTATTACGAGAGAGGAAGTGGTAATTGATTGATGAAATGTGAGCACTCTTAGTAAGAAGAGTCAAGTTGTTTCCAATTTTTCATTTGAAATTTTAGAAAAAGTAATTAAAATAATTACTATTAATTTATTCTATTTTCTTAATGCTCGAGGAATCACTTGCTTTATTTTATTTTGCGAAGTCACTATTTGGATTTCATGAGTTAAAGAATAATAATTTTAATTGGTGTGAGAGATGGAATAAGCCGCAACTTTCTCTGATTATATCCGCGTCCTACATTGGGGTCGTTTACCATATGTTTTTATTGCCGAATCTGATAGTTTCTAAAATAAAAAGACCAATATTTTTCCGTTTTTTGATCTGTCAATTATTTCTCGAGTTATAAGCGGCGAAAAACTGTTGTTTTTAACCCTTTCCGAATGGTGGGCGTGGTGCAATCCCTGACGTATATCGACTTCGTCCAATCACAACTGATCCCGCGAAGCTACTTTGCCTTATCTCAATGGGGGACACACAGCTGCCTCTGCCAATAGGAACAGTTGCGAAAGCATCTGTGCGAGCCGACCTTCCGAGAACCCCCCTCCACTCCCTTCCCATCCCCTAAAAGCAGTCAAGGACGGGAGGAAAATGACGTCAATGATATCAAAGCAGCTTTTTCGGTGGGTGTCACACTTTGCTTATTTTAATTTTTAATTAATGAGTGAATGGTTGTGGTTAGAAGATTAATTTTTTCAATAAAACTATTTTTTCGTTTCCATCTAACGATTTCGTGTACAAAATTGCGGCTTCGGTTCCGAGTAAACGCCCCCATTGCGTCACCTAAGGTCCGGTAAACGGATACTATTCCTTTGAAGATTCTATGGCAGCGGAATCGTTTAGGTGTGTTGTCTATAAGAATTTATAATATCATGCATGATATTTCTCCCCACGAATCACAAAAATTATGTTTGTGCAAAGGCGTTTGGACACTCGAGTCAATGATTGCTACGTTTCCTAACATATTTGCAGTATTTGGAAAATAAAAGCCATCCTTTCTCAACTCGTGTCTTTCACTCATTATCTTCCACAGAATATAGATATAATCTGGACTATCTTCTATGATATTTGGCGGAAGGTGGATTGGTAAAATCATAACATAGTGATAAAAAGGTGAATCTTTTTCTATGTGCAATTGAAGAAAAATCGATTTTAATTCGGCGCCATGAAAACTGGCTCCAGTCATCCTTCTTTTGTTGAAATGTAATCATTCCGCCAGTACAACCTGCTAGATTTTCTGTTCCCTCACGATGTGGGACCTTTGATAATTCTCAGAACAAGTCCCTCGGGCCTATCTTAATTGTCTCGAATAAATATGCATATAGATGAGGTAGTTGTCACAGCTGCGGAGGCATGCGATGACAAAGAGAAGACGAGACGTCAATCTCGCAGCAGTACCAGCCATGCTGCTGTGGTTCCAGCGACTCAAGCGACGCGCGGTAACGTAAGAAAACGTTGAAGCTGGGCGTCGCTGAAGGACACGTCCGACATTTTAATGGGTGGTTAGAAAAACAGGAGTTTAACTTGAAAGGAAAATTGGATGTAAGGTTACGGATGAGTGAGCGGACGTTGCGAAAGATGCACTGCAGGAAAAGCGCGCAGGAGCCACTTGGAGAAGCCATGGTCTAATGAATTGAAAAGTATTCGTTGAACCTTTTGGAGTATAAAACAACTGCATCAGTTCTCTAAGTAGTGGAAAATTATAATATCGCCGTTGGCGATGCACATATGCGTGCAATTACAACTTGGAGAGGAGTAATGGCGTTCATTTTAAATTTATGTGAAAATACGTATGTGCAGTCCGTAAATATTTCTTGTAAAGGATATAGATTTTAAGGTACACGACGCACGGGAATCCCCTTTAGTTATCACTGCAACAGGATTCGGTCACAATAGAGTAAAATCAATTTCCATGAAATTCCTCCTTTGACTAGGATGACCAAAAAGAAGGGAAATTTTTAAATGATTTATGCGGTATTTTAAACGACTCAAGTAGCAGCCAAATTGTCTCTGAACTACATATTAAGAAATGAAATCCGTACTTGGTGTCAAGGAAGTCAAAGGCACTACCAAAACTAATAGATGGCGAAAACTATGAATAATGGCAAACATTTTTGAAAATTTGTTTGCGTAACATATTTTTCATGCATTCATTCGAAAGACTATAGGGCAACTATATCCTAAAGCGGAATTTGAAAAAAAAATCATTTTTAATTGCATAGTATCAAGTACATAATTGCATCGCAAACTCTTGTACTGAAGAGATCATCTTGATTTCGATCGAGGGGAATAATTTTCATGGCAGAATGACGCTGCAACAATTATAGCCCATTCAGATATTTCAATAATTGTATCGGCCGAACCTGTACGCACTTTCAAACCTTTGTCTGAGGAATATGCTAGCTTCAGATATTCCTAATAACCTTTCAGAAACGTATCCTGGACTTCTTCCTGCCTCCCATCACAGGTCCGACGTAAGAATTTTTATTAATCCTTTTTTTCCTTCTACGTCACATCAAAACACCTCTATTTAGTTATATTTCTATCCGGCGGACGACAGAAGGCCTTGTAATTTTTAGGTATAATTGTTTGTCTTCCAGGACATTATGCTTCAAATATTGGATCGAAAGAGGATTGGGGAGAGCCATCTATATCAGCACTTCACATCAGCTTTTCTTTCCCAACAGCCAAATCCGCTGGGATGGAACCGGCCCTGATATCCATCAGCCAGAGTGGGAATGAGGAATGAAGGAAAAGGTACCGAGGTAAGTGTTTCTTCTTTGTCTCCCTAGAATTATTAGAAGAAATCTCCCGTCGAACGTCATCATACTCGTTGGCCGTAGACCTGCATCGATTGGCGTGTGCGGCAACCGCTGTATGAACTGTCTTGAACATACTAAAATACATTATGTTCATGTGAATTCTCAAGGAACTAATATCGTTGGTTGTAGCAGTTATACCTACAAATCTCAGAACGGAGCTCATCCAAACACATCACTAACGTGAAATAGGTGCTCATCTAAACGAAATCGCTGGGGACAACTTTCCCAATACTCTTATATTTAGTTTTTTCAACTTACCTGATTTAGTTCTTGGCTCTCTTGGTCCGTCGACGGTGACCTTGATCGCCTTGTTGTAAGTGGCCACTTGGAATGGCGTGGTGCTGATTAAGATGGTCAAAGAGAAGCTCTTCCCTGTTGGAAAATAAATGATAGTATTAATAAAAACTCGAGGTCGGGTTGGAGAAGCAACGCCATTGTTGGAATGGAGAGAAATCTCAACATGAATTTGGTAAAATTAATTTTATCTCCTTTATTATTGTTTTCTCCACATTATTGCTGTAATAATGATAACTCTATAGGATTGTTACCGTAAATTAGTTTGGGACATGTTAACTGAAATATAAAACTAGTTCGTAATAGAATCATAATCACTGTAATGCCACTCAGCGATGAGTATAATACGTGAATAAAACCAAGTATATCTTGTTTGAAACATATGCTTCCTAAAATAGACATTTTTGGAACAAGTTTCGCTTGAAACTTGACGATGTTCATGAAGTTATACAATGTAGCTAGTTAAGACAAGAACAATCTAAAATTTGTCAGGGCCTTTGCGTTGATATCTAAATTGAGAATAGCTGGCCCTAAAAGCGAGTTATCTTGGGTTTTAGGTCCTTTAACGGCTAAGACTATTTTGCTCCATCACAACTTAGGTCTTAATCCTAGGACAAATACAGCATCCATACCTAGGGCAGAATCCGAATCTGCTACGTTTACGTAGTCAGGCTGGCGCGTTACCGACCTTGGTAGCAGATCCAGCTTTTCTTAAATGTTTCCGTTTACTATTTGTTAGTTGTGCAGGGTTACTACTGTAGTAATGTTGTGTTAATTTAGAGTTGAGCTCATTAACTTCAATTAACTTGTCAGTTATCGTTTCCTTAACCACCTCCGTGCAGATGTGTCTGGTTGCTAAAATAGAATTCGGGTAGAAGTGTCAATAAGAAAGAATCAGTGAAACGGATACAATTAGAGCATGTAATTGATGGTGACTCTTTCTTGTGTTGCTTTCAACTTTCTCTCCTTTGATTGTCCCATTGAAGGGTGACCATATTACCAACTTCAGGTTAGTTACATTATTATGATAATTTATAAAGGTCACTTTACACGATACGATTTTTTGTATGTACAATTTCCTGTGCAAACGCTTGTATGAGGAAATTGTACCGTGTAAAGCGGCAAATTGTGTGAACGCTTGTGCGAATGTCTGAATGACTGTACGAAAATAGAACCTGTTATGATTCCATTCAGACAAACATACAATTTCGTTCAGTTTATACAAGCGTTTGTACAAGAAATTGCACGAAAAATTGTTTCGTGTGAAGCGGCCTTAACGCCTCATAGTAGGCGATGCCTATCTGAGCAGTGAGCACAGTGTCGGATGCGAATGAAACGATACTATATTGAAAGTACACAATAGTAATTTTGATTCCATGCTGAATAATATTTGCAGTCAATAAAATAATTCATCAAAGAATCTCTTTCCTCTTGGGAAAATTATTACATTCTCTACTGGTTCTAAGTTAAAAAAATAGACAGGTGTCCTTAACAGCTATGGAAACACAATGAATTGTATTGTTGGTTATGATTTTCAAAACCTGCGTCGGTAGTAAATATGTTAATCCTGTTATTGCATCGAAATTTATATAAAAAATCGTCTCTGAGAAATTATATATTAGCAAAGCCTTTATCTGGATTGCGAAATGCAGCTCGTGGTTAAGGTTTAAGGTGATGCGGAAAGAATCCTGACGCATGCTCCGAGGATTATATTCGAAATTGCTATTTCATTCCGGCCGATTCCGTATTTTCCGAATTATTCCAGGATTAAATATACGTGGAATACAAAGTGTATACGAGATACGTGGCGGATAGTCCTGGTCTCCCTTCCCAAGCGTCGGGTTTTGGATTCCGAAGGTAGTCGATTTTTCAGTCCTCATTTTAGCGGTGTGTGGAGAGCACTTTCAAGATATTGAATGATACTTTAAAAAGTTACTTCCATTTTACGGTGCAATATATTGAAATCTATATCCAAAAGCACAGTTCTTTATCCATCCTTCTCACACATGAATCACAATACTTGCCTTGTACAATCAACTATCTATGACTTTCGGGGTATATTTCTTATATTTGACCGGCTAAACAATTTAATTAATTCGCTGCAGTCGTTTCAACACCTGATATGTTGGAGAATGGATAGGAGAGGCTGCTGGATAGGCTTTCTATCCTGATAGCCCTCAGATGGTTCAGATGTTCGATGTCTTTCCAGTAGTTTCATTATCTTGGCAGTACATCTTAGATTGGTTGGACGCAGCTCTCCATTCGATACTCCTATCGCGTAACGTCTTCATATTTACGCAATTGTTTTCTTTCACATCCTTCACCATTAAGTTGTCTACTGGTTCTTAATTACCAGCTTATGCTTAATGTTAAGCTAAGTAATTTGTTCCAGAACGCCAACCGTCGGATGGGACCTTACGCTATTTAATAAATGAAGACTGATGCCCTTGTCCGGTTTCTCTCCATCCTTTCTAAGCGTCTTAAACATTTCTAACTCTTCCCAAATACCCTCCTACCATTAACGGTACAGATAATCTGAGTCGCTTGTCACCTCCTCTACTCGCAGCAGTGAGGATTCGGAGGAGAGGGCCCCCGCTCGCTATTCTGCGACGCTAATGAAAAAGGAACTGGCCAAGCCGCTCCCGACTGGCCACGGGGTGCATTGGGGACGGCGACGCCTCCAGGCCCCGGATGTCCCAACCTATGCGGCCCACCGCCCGCCCCACCGCGCCAAAGCCCCCGCCGCCCCACCACCGACGCCCCACCAAAGCCGTCGGCCATCAACCCAAGCCCCCCTCCCCCCCACACCTCCCCCCTTCAGTCCCGCTGAGTGAACAGTGCGTCATGACCACTGTGAGTCATATGAATACGGATTGATCGATATTATCGGCCAGCGGCCAAGTCCGAGCGGTCGTCCCCGCCCCCCCGGCCCCTCCGAGCCCGCCCCGCCCTTCGCCCCCCAAGCGACACCTCTCCGAAGGGACCCGCAACCCTTGCCTTTCACCCCCATCCAAGGCGGCCGAGGATTGTCCCCTTTCCGGAGGCGGGCGACCCCTGCCTGCTCCCCGCGCTCCCCTCGTCCCGCTCGCCTCGGCAGCGGCAATTGGCGCCGCCGCACCCAGCCGCCCGATTGGGAGCTGGGGTCTAATTCAGGGGGGACTCGACAATGACGGCCTTTCGACATCACGGCCTCTGGAAAGTTCCGATTTCGGCAAGCAAACGATGAAATTTCTCGAGTTCCTAGCATCAAAACCTTAGGATGCTCCGATTTTAAAGAGCAAACGATGAATTGTATCGAGGGCTTTGCATCACGGCCTCAGAAAGTTTTGATTTCGGCAAGCAAACGATAATGTTTCTCGAGTTCCTAGCATCAAAACCTTAGGATGCTCCGATTTCAACAAGCAAACGATGATTTGTATCGAGGCCTTCATATCACAACCTCAAATAGTTCCGTTTCCGACAGGCGAGCGTTAATATTTTTTTCATTTCCTACAGGCGTAGCTACAATTATTTTAACGGCTGTAGTACTACGACGTAGAAGACAAGGGAAACCACAACATTATTATCCGGAGGATTCGCAGCTAATCCGCTCTTTTCTTTTTATATCAAATGCGAGACGGAACCCTCTCGAGTATAAGTTTCCAGAGGTAAAATGGTCCCCCATTTTTATCTCCGGGTGGGGACTACCCGAGAGAGTACATAAGTCGTTTTTGGTAAATATATTTAGGGTAGGAACATGGAACAGGAGACCGCATTGGACCTAGAGATGATTGGAGGTGGGGGAAATGCAGAAAATAGACCATGGCGTTTTTTGCGACAACGACATAAAGAGGCCCAAAGAACACTTTTGTAGTAAAAGATACAGGACTATGCAAATGGAATCTTTAAATGGTATTATTGGAGAAATCATCATGCTCAGAAAGAGTGCCGAAATGCGGATAAAGAACTTAAAGTACTATAGTAAATTTACAGTTGTGGTGACGATCGATCCAAGCATACTGAATCGTTGCGGTAAATGCTTTCGTACCTACGTCGGGCTACTTCGATGAAGGAGTGGTGTACGTCTGCCATGATATTACGGGAGTATGCTAGGAGAGACGAAATGACCTACATTTAGTGAAGCAGAGGTTCCGAATCCGTGTGAAGGATTTCAAAAAGCACTTGGGGGCGGATACCAAGAGTGATCAATTCTTAGAGATGATAAACTGCCCCTGTAAACGCTAGAAACTGAGGAAAACGATGAATAACACGTGTCTACAAGAAAACGTAACCGAGAATCAACATCAGCTGGCCTTTCAGGATGGAGTGGAAACCCAGTTAGGTGATACTTAACTATGAATTAAGTGAAAGAGACACGCGATAACATATAAAAACGTAGGTACCATACAAAACTACAAAAGTGGTTTTGGAGAAGTTAAGTCATCAAGAAGAATCTATGGATTGCAGAAGAAGTATTAGGCCTGAATGAAGAGAGAAGAAAATACAAAAATGTGGAAACTAAGGAAGGAAAAATTGGTCATAAAGAATAAGTGAGTTTTAGAGTGAGAAATGCAAAAGAAATTTTAATAAGGGAACTATGCGAAGATGTACTCAACAGCCTTACTAATGAAAAGATGGACATTGCCCACAGGATGATGAGGAATCACTTCAAGGAGCGGGCCATAAGATGCAAAGCCATAACGGACAAAAATGGGCAAATTGTTGTTGAAAAAGAAGATTAGGCGAAGAAGATGAAGGAATATTTGAAGAACTTATTCAACGGTATTAATATCATTGCAAAGGTAATCGGAGAGGAAAATGAAGTCAAGAAGAATTATGCGAGAGACTGAGTATTGAGATTAGAATTCGACGCAGCAGTAAAGAACCTGCAGATAAATAATGTTTCTGAAATTGACGATGTTCCTGCCAAGGTAAGAAAAAACTACTTGAGAGAGAAAGACATTATGCCGGTTTTACAAAACCATCTGAGACATGCACTAAACAGGAGAGATACCCACGGACTTCAAGACGATCATCATGTCTCTACCCCCAAAAAGAAGAAGACTGAGAAATGTGAATGTTTTATGACCTGACGACACGTTCCTCGAAGATAATTACATGGATCATCTCCAAAAAAATAACAAAAGCCTGTAGAGTTCCTGTGGGAGGACCGTTTTGGAATAGCACATTAGAGGCAATTTCGGCGGTTATGTTACTCGTAAAGAAGAGAATGGAGAAGAGCAAACCGACGTTTATTGCGTTTGTGGATTTAGGGAAATAGGTAGACAACGTGGACTGAATTTCAGAGTTTTGGTTTGTGAAAAAAAATGGAATTTCCTATAATAACAGTATAATTATCCACGGTTTGTAAAAAAACAGGTGGATGTGATGAAATATGGAACCAGCAGTGAAGAATCAATAATTAAGAAGGACTGAGACAAGGTTGTGCTCCGTCCCCCGTAATTTTTGATAAGTACTTTACGAAAGCAATCAATGGCGGTGAACAAGTTTTCTTTTACGTTGATGACGTTATAAATACCACGTTATGCCGAACAAGATGCTTAGAAAGATGTTGATTGTCTTCGAGTCCATTACTGCTGCTACACCACCAATATAATTTTGAAAAAAAGATATAACTTTATGATGACATTTTCTTTCCGCCATTTACGTAATGACTTATTGTTGACGAACATTTAAATATTTCATAAAATATATTATCGTATGTAACTTTGTAACATTTCCTGTTATTAATAACTATCATTTACGTATTTTTCTTTGAGAAATCAAATTCCTAATAATAATTCTTAATTTTAAGAGATCTCAATGGCCTGTCAAAAGATATCAGCATTTAAATATTTTTATTTAAAGAGATATTTAATCACGGTAAAATATTACTACTTTTCTTTTGTAGAGCACTCAGATAACGGAACCTTATAGCTGTTGTTGCGTATAACGTACTGGGTAAGAATCACTGAGCAAAACCTGAGTCAGGTTCAACACTGTTCTAAAAAAATTGGTATAGCATCTCTTCATGAAATAGAACCCACGGCAGGCTTAATGTCATTCATAGAGATAAACTAGGATCATATGCAATGTGTTTAGATTACTTGTTGATTCCCGGTTGTCACTTTCTATTATGGATTTCGTCATCAAAGTCCTGTTAAGTTATATTTAACTGTACAAACGTAAATCCATTCCACCATCATTGAACACTACTTCTTTAAAGGCTCTGCAGACTTATCTTTGGGGAACTTACTTCTTCTTTCATAATGCTTTTTTAATGATTTTTGGTCTTATACTGGGCCTAATAAACTGCGTGAAGCTAGCTTAGAACTTGGCGAGGCTATAGATAGGGCATGGCATCATCACCTGTCAAGTCCTCTTTTGGGTAGGCCTGACGATTCTTTACGGCATGTATCTTTTCGAGAGATAAGCTATGCTATATTCAAGCGTGCAGCTTTCGGGAAAAGACGTTCCACATTTTTGTATTTATTTTAGCATCATATGTCGTGGTAGCCTACTGGGCAGAGGGCTGAGCTGCAGACTGGAGGGTCCCAGGTTCAAATCCCGGGCAAGAAGCTTTCTGGACAACCCCACCTAAAATCCTCGCGATTCAATTTTCTGCACGTCATAACTTCGTAGGAAATTGCAGGTCGCCCAGGGAAAGGAACTGGCCCCCCTACCCTGAATGTGTGAATTTCACACGCCTGTGACTTACTAGTAGACTAGTAGTCTGGGGTGAGCTCTACTCTCACCTATCAAAACCAACCTTCGGGTTGAATCACTGAGTGAGCGATAGGCTAGAGAGATATATAGCATATTTATCATTTATAGCTGAAATAGGAGTCACGTCCAGGTTAGGTTTGCGTTCTTGGGAATATTGCACATCATTTAAAACCAGTGCGTATGAAATACACACGTTCGAGGGTCGAAGCACGGTAGCCAACAACATTTGTTGCCCAAGTTCTCCAAAGAAAACTACATTTTCAATATCATCATAGTGATCCTTCAAGGGTGTTTAATTCGATCTATCATACCTACAGTCAACAACCGAGCACATTACCCAGCTATGCTCCATATTCAATGTTCGGGTAAATTTATATTCATCCGTGCTGTGTCGCGGAAGTTAACGTCATTTTTAGCACCTAAACGCTTCATTCCTCTGACATTTCTGGCTCCAAGACTCTCGTGGCGTTAGGAAAGTGGGTTGATATCTCATTTCCACAGGGCTTTTGTTCTTGATATTATAATAGTACCAATGCCAAAAAGGTAACTCATCACCGCTAATTACTGTGTAGGGAGGGATGAAGAGCCCACTCAGCTTCTCGAAGATAAACAGAAACTGGAAGAATGAATCGGCGAAACAATATTTTTCCACCGAGCCTGAGAACAAAAACTGATTCAGCTGATGTGCGCGATCCCCGGCAAAGGGTTGGATGAGATGGGAAGGGGCGTGGGTGTCCAAGGGGGGTCGACCCCTGAGGCGCCAACTTCTCGCGAGAACGGCAAGGCAGTGAGGGAGGAAAGAGAGTAAACGGGGGTGGGAATGTGAGAAGCGTGTAAGTAATCCAGTAGGGTGGTTTGGGGCAGAGACGTCGCTATCTGTACCCAGAGCTCTAGTTTAAGGCGGGGAGGGTGATGTGGGAGAACTGTCTTGGTAATTGGGGGTAGGGTTGACAACGCTCTGGATTTCGGCAAAGGGTTGGGGACTCGGAGGGGAGGTCTCGCCGCCGGACGCGGGTCGCCCTTTCCACCTCCCCGCCTCACCACCCTCTTTTGTTTCCCGCGCGACGGAAACGCGCTGCAATTGTTCGTCTCACGAGGGCGCCAGGGCGGGAAGGGCGGGCTTCCCTTAATTAGTTGCAGCTCATTGCCCCGCCGCGAGCCCGCCTCCTCCACGCCGCTGTGGCCGGGGGCACGGGGGGATTCTTGACGTGTCGAGGGGGGGCAGAAAATGGGCCCGAGGAGGTGAGCGTGGCTCAGGGCGGGGGCGGAAGGGTTTGGGGCGGGGAAAGGTGGTGCAGGGTGAGAAAGAGGAACGGCTTCGCTCGGACGAAATCGAGACCTTTGTTCCTTCCTCCAACGACCCCTTCGCGACGACGTTCTTGGAAAAGTAACAGCTGCATTGTTTTTTCGTGAATGAGCCGTGAATGAAGCCTTGAGGAATTAACGACAATGGGGCTAACACAAAACGGTTATAAACTATAACATGTTTGGACCCCTCTCGGCCGGATTGCGTTGCAAGGACGCTTTTTCGCGACTCTTTCAATTTGGGAAAGAATGGGGAATCAAATGCAGTGATATATAACCAAGACAAGCTCTTTTATACAGGTGTACACAGGACGAGGCCTGCTGAAGTCTACATAATTTTCATTAAGCCTTTTCCGGATGAAATAAAAAAAAACTTTTGCTCTAAAAGGTGAAAGGGATGGTGAGGAATTTCCACCATAACTATAAGTTTTTCAACGCTTGAAAAAACGTTGGCACCGCACAGACTTTCCGCTCTCATCATCACGCTAAGAAGAAACGACAGATGGTTGATGTTCTTCCAGTATTCAAGCAGTGTTTTGTTGTATTCTAAAATTGTAATCGGGAGAGGGATCGTATCAAACGCCACATCATTCTCAAAGCATGCCGAAGAACAAGGCATATCGTCATATCGGTTGTCGCCGCTCAACGAATTGTAATTGAAGATTAGTCCTAGAAACGAGTGACATCAAGCAATCGATGGCAGTAGATTATAATCTTCGTTGACGCCTGTAATTACATATTGATGCCATTGCTGATCGTAGCAGCTTGTCGTTAACGCTAGTCTTTTTATCAAACGTTCACGGGTCCGAATCGCGTCTCAGTTACTGAAGTTGTATTTGTCTTAATATCGAACGCCATTGTTGAACGAACAAACGATGTTAATGGCTGTATTACCGAGCTATATTGCTATTAGAATACTTCGATTCGAACTGAAAATTTGTGTGAACATTTCGAACTCAAGGAATGCAAAAATAGCGAACAACCTTGACGGAGTTGTTTGAAAGTTACGGTTGAACAAGTGATTTTTTGAGCCAACCAACAAACGTTTTTCCTATCGCATTCACTTCCACGCGTAAAGATCGGTTTGCGCTGGATTCGTGTGTGAACCCTTCCCTTTGCGGCGAGTAATGTCCGTGGCTTACGTCAAAAATTTGCTCCCATCGTTATCGTTGTTATTTGAAAAGATCGATTTGTGCAGAAAACCGAAATGGGGAGAGGGTGAGAGAGAGAGAGAGGGAAAAAAAGGGGGGAGAGCCTGGGTTACCCTCGTAGGTGTATCACCCCACTCTGGTTGGGGGTGGTGTCCAATGAAGGGGTGGAGGGGAGCGGCGGCAGAGGCGCGGAGCATCCCAAAGGAGAGCGGAGCAAGTGAGTGGGGCGGGGGTGTCGGGGTAACGGAGGCGGCGGGGGCGGTGGTGACCCTCGAGCGTGCGTGGCGTGGGGGTTGGGGGCGGAGTGGGGGCAGGGAGGGGCGGCTAGGAGGGGCGAGAGGGGGAATGGACGAGTTAGGAAGGGGGAGTGGAGGGGTATCCGCGTCTCTTATTCAGCCCCCGCCGATGGAGGGGGGCCATCGCCGCTTCGGCCGTCCCATGTTTGGCTCCCCCGCTGCACATCTGCCGCTCGCCTCGCGCCCTGATTGGCGGGCGCGGCGCTGGCTCTGGGGCGGGGGGGGGGGGGGGAGGGTTGCGGGGCGCGGGGCCGCAGAGGAGCGGCCGGGGGTTGGGGGAGCGGGGTGGCACCGCGAGGGGGCGCGCGGTGGATTTGAGGCTGGCGGGTCGCCCATTATTTACAATGACTTAAATCCTTCAGCATCAAAGGAAACAAAACTGATACTTCATCCCCCACCATTGAGGGACCATCTAGCACTTCCTCCTCCGCCTGAATCGAAGCAGTTTTTTTTTCACCTTCTCCTTTTTATTTGCCGGCACGGTGGATTCTTAATGCTTTGCCATATCGACGACATTTGCGCCCATGTAGGTCGGTACACGGGCGTTGTAAACCGCTTCTACTTTGATCACTGCATGGTACAGAATGCAATGCCAACGACGAAAGCACTCAATGTGCCGTAAGTAAGGAAAGCTATACCTATATTCAGTTGATTAGAGAGAGAGAAATATTGCAAATCACGTCACGCACAGCCAGATATGTATGCAAATGCACGAACCAGCGTATGGTTTAGAAGCGATTTTTATGCCTCGTCACGGAGAGTATCCCTGATTTACGAAATGTCATTTTAGAACGTTTGTGAAAAAGGTTATCAGTTTATTTGCTTGTTCTTTCGTATTGGTGATCTCTCATTAAAAAATGATTTAGTGAGGAAAGCGAAGACTATTAAATTATCACGAACACACCTTTTTGATCCACTTGGGCAACTCTTCGGATTTCTCTTCTGAAGAAAGTTTTTTCCTAACTCGGCTCACATATTTTAGTACATACTAGTTTATATCCATTACAAATAATTGCGGCTTTTTAAGGATTGTACCTAAAGAATTTGGGTCCATGCAAATGATCGATGGAATTACTAATCAAACCAAACTTAAACAAATCAAACTAAAGTTATCTTGAACGGGTCGATGCTACGTTAAAAGTCTATACCGATGGCAGATTTTGAGATTTTTCCTTCACTATGTTTAACCTTCTTTCAATGGCGATGATCTATATAGTTTTAGGTTTATCATTTCATAGACTTTGGACGTAACAAATGTCATTTTTCAGAGCAGACATAAATAAACGGAGGTTTCTTTTTGAATTAATCGCCGATGGGCAACCTCTCGTTATTAAAATAATATCGTGTCAAAGCGGTCTATAAATTTAAATTCCTATATCACCTTGCACGTTATTAAAATATAGGTTATGGTTTCAAAGCGGTTTATAAAATTAAAATCCTATACCACCTTGCATTTTATTAACACTTGTCTCTATCAATATTCACTTCTTAGGTATCAACCAACATACAATGTGGCCTCTCCTCTAACAATATCTTATTTATGTATGTTTGATTACTATGACGATCCAAAAGAAAACAATAGGAAAACAAAAAGAAAATACACTAACTATCTGATGGATATATAAAAACGGAATACATAAAAAGGAAAGGAAATACATAAAAATGAAAGGAATTACATAAATGTGATTGCCGATTATCAATTAGGCATGCATCAAGGTGAAATATAATGATTCCATCTAAGACTTCTACATTGTATTAAAAAACGGACCAGGCAGTGGTGTGAAATTTCAACTTCACTTTTGCATTCCAATACCTTTTCACTAACTATATGACTTCATTAAAGCAGTTGCCAGAACGTTCATCACGACCAAGGTGGGATAATAATACGCTCATCTTTTAAGCCGCGTAGTTTTTTTAAATCAAAATCGTGAGCAATTAATGGCAACCATTATCAACAATTCAAGAGATGGACGACGCAATCATTACATTTGTTCGTACCTACAGATGGGATTGAGTTTAAAACTTAATCACTTTTTAATAGTCGGCTCAGAAATTGATAATTACTGATACATATACCGATTAATTCGACAATATGACAGCAAATTATAAGTCAACTCTCCATACCTAGACGGAAGTTATATCATGTGTAAA
This sequence comes from Platycnemis pennipes, assembly GCA_933228895.1. Taxonomy (NCBI): domain Eukaryota; kingdom Metazoa; phylum Arthropoda; class Insecta; order Odonata; family Platycnemididae; genus Platycnemis; species Platycnemis pennipes. The sequence goes on from OW121846.1 coordinate 53,406,518, forward strand.
GAATATTCTAAGTCCTGGAAGACGTCAATATAGATTATGCAGCAGTTACTGCAATCAATAAATCCAGTTTGTAAAATATACTCCTCATTTTTGAGGGGGAAATCTGTCGGGAGCGAAAGAAAGGTAAATGATATTGAAGTATTTCCACTTGGCATTAATCTAAATACCGTATTTTGGCCAAAATAATGTTCTAGACGGGGGTAATACTGTGTTAAAAATTTTGAAAGCTAGAAAATATGCGGGCAAAATAATTCATCAGCAAGTTCTCTATGTTTGTCCTGTAAGACACATGGTTATTTATTGAAAATGTAAAGGAATGTGACAATAGCTACTTTATAAAAGGTAGTAAGTGAAGACAGGAATACTAGAGTTTAAGAAAACATTGTTTTTCGTTAATTGTCCAATATTTCGTTCACGGAATAAAGTATATATGTGATTGAATGGATCAAAAGTGGTAACTATTTATCAATCAGTGCGGTAGCTTCCGGCCAGAATAAGGCAGCAAAACACCATTTTTTCGTAAATACACCGTATTGTGAAATATATCACGGTGTGAAATAAATTAATATGGGATGACAAAAAAGAATTTAATCGAGAAAAGGGGAGGTTATATGTAAGCAATTCCAATTGGAGGGAAGATAAACTTCTTGAAAGGAAATTGCGCAAATTCGGAAGCTAAGTCTCTAAGGACTTACACCGGCATCTGAAATAATTTGTTGATGTATCAAAAAGCGTAGCATTAGTTTGAGTGAAGTAGGATTAGACCACGGCGAATTAGGATCCACGGACCAAATTAAACTTTTATTGGTTTTTTAATCAGCGCAGCTCTTAGTTCAATCACGAAAGGGACTGAATTAGTTAAGAAGAAGGAATTGTATAATGTGTCAACACTTTTCACGACAAAGTAAACGAATCACTCTAAAGAATCATGCCTGTCATATGCTTATTGGTTGATATTCGTATCTCATGGCGTTTTCAAATGATGCATTAAACATGGATTGAAAAGCAGGACAGGGAAAACGATATTTAGGCGCATAAAAAATAGAAAACTAAAAGTGACGGAGAATGGAAGTGCAATTTTGATTTAGTTCTTTTGCCATTGCACTTGTTAGCATATTTTCCTAATTTCTCTACTTTGCATGAAAAAAGTGGCTTCGAGAAGAAGTTGTACGAGAATATTGTCGAAACTTTTCAAAATACGGAAAACTTAACCATAGAAATATTAATGTAAATCGTGGCTATTAGTTTTTTCTTAATAAGAACAAACTCTATCATGCATTTACGACTTCAAAAGTCGGATTTAATAGATTTGGTTAGGAGTGAAAAATAGAAATTTATCAGAAAGTGATAAATGGGTGTCACGCTTTATCTTCTCAATGGGTTGGGGCCTACACTCAAAAGGCGAATTATACCAGAATAGAAAATCCAGTTTTTTGTCTTGAGCACCTATCATTGATAGCCCCAAATAAACCATGGCTAAACCCAAGGGTCAGTCTGGTTGATGTAGGTAGAGCCTCAATAAGTATTTTGCCTAACGGCTCATAACATGAACTCATCAGGTTAGAAGAGCCAGGGCCTTGTTTTCTTGAATAGGCTGAGCCCTGGTTCCCTAAGATCTAGATCCCAGAAAATCATTTGGTTTGGGTATATCCAGATGTAATTAGAAACCTCTTACGGATTCGATCTCGATAACTGGGTTCAGTAGGCTAACGTCTATACGATGTACTCTTATACCATCTTTTTCACCTTTGGTTTCCCAACCTCTAAGTCAGAAACTCAGAAAACAGAAAAATGAGTGTAGTGGAGGGTCTGAAAAAGGCCTTCCTTGCGTTACATTGCAGCATGGTCGCTCTCAGTCGCAGCACGCTTTACTCTTTAGCCACATTGGTCTATAACTTTCCATGATGGAATAAAATACTGCATTAACATTAGTTATTTAGTTTATCGGGGCAGGCGACCGACACTCACGGTCATTTGCCATATTTTAAGATAAGCTGGATGAAGGTAGGATTTCCAGAGAAAGCAGAATGGTAGGAAAGAAACCCGGCGTCCGTAGAACTAGTAGCCTGCTCTGCTCTAATGGAAAGGCGCCAAGGGGTCCAAGGTTCACCTTCCCATCCGACGGACGGAATACTGAACTTGAAATCTCTCTGCAAAATCACCCTAGCGAAGACTGGCTTTCCAACGAAAAATCTCTGTCGCAGCCGGGATTTGAACCCAGTACCTCATGATGAAAAATGAGTACTTAGCTAACAAACAAACCCGATCACCCTGCGTTTGGAGTGCGAAAATATAGTGCGTAATGTTTCGTGCATGTGTGAAAAGAGGAGTGTGAAAAGAGGAGAAAAGTATATACACATTCTACTAACACTCCGAATCCACTCCAAGCTTTAAATCACTATCATCATCATCGGTCAACAATCCTAGGATTAATTTGACGCAGCCCTAAATTCGATTCTTCCATCGGTCAAACTCTTCATATTAACGCAATTTAGCCCTTTTATCTTTTACACCCTTTACAACTTGTTCCATATATCTCATACAAGGTCTGCCTTTTCCATTCTCCCCGTTCACTTTTCCCTCGACGATTGTCTTCATCAGGCCATCGTGTCTTAAGATATGACAGATTAAGTTGTTCCGTCTTCTTTTCAGTGTTTTCAGCAGACTTCTCTTCTCTCCTTAATAAATAAAAAATAAATAAATTCCTTAAGATTTCTTCGTTTGTCACTGGGTAAATCCAATTAATATTCATAATTCTTCGGTAGCATCTCATTTCAAATGCTTCCTGCCTTGACTTCTCTGGTCCTGTTACTGTCCATACTTCAATACCACATAGTAGAATGCTCGAGACGCATGCTCTAATGAAATATTTCCTCACTTAGACGCTTGTATCTGCAGCTGTAAGCAGGATAATCTTTTGGTAAAATGCTCTTTCCGCCTGGGTATTTCTGCTGGCAATATCTCTATATCTTGCTGGCTAGTATGCTTCCCAGGTAATAGAACTAAATCACTATAAGCTTCAATTACTAAACACAATTTTAATTAATGCATGTTATGATGGACGGTATTGTTAATCGATCCAAACATTGAATTATTGCCAATCAGCTCTGTTTTATAATATGTACCTGCTTCTAGAGGCGCTTCAGACACGGAGGAAAGTAGCAATGATGGGAATGGAAGGGTGAGGAGAGAGGATGGAGAGAAACCTGGCGTCGGCATTAGCCTGGTCCTAACGAAAGGCGCCAAGGGGATCACGGCTTGACGTCCCATCCGACGGATGGTATATTGAACTCAATGCTTTTCACAAAGCTGATGTATGGGACGGGTCACAAATGAAATATATCTTCCGCGGGATTCGAAGTCCTATGGGTGGGAAGTCAGTATACTATTAATAAATGAAATTAATAAATACATTTATAAATAAATGAGATAATATTTAATAGTGACTACACCAGCTCGCTGTTAGTTAGCCACGTAAATTCTCAGCAAGTTTGTTTTACACGACCTAGCAATTTTTGTGAAATTTGGAATAAAAGGATGTATATACATAATGTGTGGCTCAATGTGCTCAGTGCCTGACGGTAAAATATTGGCATCAACATTTAAATGTTTACAATAAAGTGCGCCTCGAACGCTAATCAGGACAACACGCTCCAAACGATCTGTGCGAGGAAATCATGTGAATGTATCTGCTAATACAAGTGGCGCTCTCTGTCGGAGATCTGGTGAATTATGTCCCACGCGGGAGAGAATTCGGGTACCCATTTCATGGCAGTTTCATGGTGATTGAGGCACACGAGAGTCGTGAGATAAATAACCGTTCTCGCTACACCAGACCCGTGCAAAGGGCTTTATTTACGCTCTCTTTTGTTCCAGTAATTCATCTACGCGGAAATGTGCATTGCGCTGCTCGAATGTATTTTACGATGGCAGTCTGTGAGTGATCGTGTTATGGAAATTTCTTCCATAAATGCAGTCTCTATTAACTTAGAGCAATCGTGAGCATTCAATTGGCGAACAAAATTCATCAAGAATTATTTTTACATTAGTGGACTACCTTAGCTTTTGGTCAACACTATTAAAAATAATAATTAGCTCATGGGAATAGATACCGCGGAGGCCTAAAAATAGACCCACTTCTAACCGGTTATATTTTGATTAATAAAATAAAATTAATTACTTTAGGCTGATTATTTTAGAAGTTAATGGAAATAAGATCCCAATAAAAGAAGATAGAAATCGATTTTTAAGACTATTGAGAACAATAGAGGAGGCAAAATTTACTTGGTAAAGTGCTGTTGGACGGACTCGTTCATGAGCGTTCAGGGGACCATTTAAAAATAAAAACTATTTACGCATATTCAAGGTTATACATTGGAAAAAGTGGATATTCGAAACAGAAAAAGAAATGGTAAATCAAACACGTTTAGATTTCAGTAGGTCCGTTTTAGGCGTACTTTTAAGGCCACTGTATGTCTTGCTACTCCTCATCCTGAGAAATGAAGCCTTCAGCTTATGAATAGTCATGGAAAAGTAGCCAATAAAAGATTTAGGATCCAAGCTTTAGATTGTAGTGAAAGCTTTTGCTTTATCTAGAATCCTGACAGTTCTTTGAAAAATATATAGGCAACTCAGGTGGTGACTTATAGAAAAAACATAAAATATTTCAAATATATGCCCTGCAATAACAGTGGTACGTTAAGTGAAAAACTCATTCTCATTGTAATTAGAGTTCAGTGAAACACAATTAATCTTTGTATTTAAAATTAGTCTGTAAGGAATATCTGAGAAATAATGGCATGATGGGTGGCTTAACTTGGGAATAGTGAATATTTGACCCCCAATTTCGTAAAATTTTAACGGAGTGCATATTCAATACATCCCTTCAAATCCGCAATTAATTGAAAAACACGAGCAGAACTTTATGTTCTGCCTCATGCTTTTCAATTTTCATTCCTATTATTTTTAATTCATTGAATACAGCCCTTCAGTTCCGTATTCAATTGAAAGACACGAAGCAGACCTTAATGGTTGGTTAAGACAGTTATATTTCATTTAATCACTTTTTGTTGGATTAAAAAACCAACTGTCCGTTGAATATTATATTGGATTAAGTCACGCAAATGGTGACACAATTCTGTGTCATATATGGAGGAATTCTTCATAGACAGCAAATATGCTTCTAGTGGAAATGTGAGAACAAATTCATGACTACATCCTGGAATAATCTGAGATTCTCGGCATACTGATATAATTCAAGGTCTGTCAAGATCAGATATTTCATGTGTGGACAAATTATGATCAAATTGTAGAATACTGGCGACGGAATAAATCATAATTGAAAGCCTTGTCTCAACATAAATAGCGGGATTGGAAGGCTTGTCTTTACTAACATACTTTAAAAATCAACAGATGAGATTTTGGGGTAATTGAAACAGAAGACCAATTTCAGGCAAATATGACATTGTTTGCAGTGATTCCTTTCAGTCACTCAGTCGTAATCTTGCTCTATTCTCTTAATAGCTTAAGAACTTTGAAAGAACTTTAAGGTGATAAAATCGGTCTTTGTAACATTCGTATGTTTTTGAAATGAAGGCATTAATTAAAGGAAGAGGTAAGAAAACTATTTGATGACACGTGATTGGTAGAAAAGTTATCTGACAGAAATTCATGCTGAAATAAGGGAGTCATATAGCTCTAGAATTGGTGAAAAATTAAGTGGAGATGCAATGAAATGAAAGGTTCTCTTATGTAGCCAGTTATATAGGTTTGCATGTTTATGGGAAAAGAAGCAATAACGTCTGTAACACCAAACGCATCCAGAGGCATTGCTTAGGTCTGTAAACGACCAAGGATTATAATAATCAATCGTTATCGATAATATACAGTTAGAAATAGTGAAAACGTCATAGGGACAACTAGTAAACAATTATATGGCCTTGGTACCTGAAATGACAAGTAAAAAATATTCATATTCTCGAAATGCCTGTCTAATAGAGCAAGGAAAGACTAAATGGAGAAATTTCGATTGGAACTAATGTAAGACATTTTGATGGTGTAAGAACTAATTTAAACCAAATGATCAAAATATCATGCCATTCAGAAATAAGGCAATTTAATTGTGTTAATTGTTCGTAATTTCGCATAATAATTATTTTTTCTTCTCTATAATCAAGGTAACTTAAAAATAATTACCCGATAATCATTTTTATTACAATGATTAGCGTATACTTTGCTTGCTAAACTGGAATGGATTGTTGTTATCAATTTCTACTAAATATTTTAATGACATCCAAATTTTCGTTTTTTTAGTCAAGAGTCGAAGAGTCAGAAAAATTGATTCAAAAGCGTAAATTTTAATTTTCCATAGACCATTGCCTAAATCATTTCAATTCAATCATAAACATCAGCTATATCTTCGCAGCAATGTAATTCTCCTCTATTAAGGCTAAATTGATATACGACCGAATGAACTTAAAATTTCATATGCGTAGATACACATTTGCTTGACCCGATTCATTGAAACTAATATATTGTATGCCCGTGGTATGCAGGTAAAATTTATAAGCATAAAATATTAAGTCTGATTCACGTTTACTTCGGAGAGATGTTCTGAAATTAGAAATATAACAGTCGTGCGAGAGAAATGTGATTCAATTTTGCTTTTCTCAATATAACGACCACTAGCTCCTTTTTCACTTATTGATATTTCATTTGCATTCCCATTGATCACTTACAAGATCGCTCTCTTCGCGGAAAATGCGAATGATATAACTGGTGAGCGTAAAGAAAAATATGAAGCAATCTGTGCCTTTCTAAGCTATGTAGAAAATATATCCAATGTCAATAAATTGAATGTTTTGCTATGTAATTAATTTTCACCACCTTAATTTGAAAAATTTCATCAGTCACTCAAAAGGAATAAATATAGTATGTTATAACTACATATACGTCATATTGACCACTGATTATCCAAAACGTGTTGAAATTATGGTGCGAAAATATTTAGTGTCAAGTTTAGCAAAATGGATAGATAAAAGGAAAGAAAAATTATGCAGGATTTATATAGCATATATATTCATAATTTAGCAAATATTGTAATTGGATGACTCATAATTTTTGTGGCATTTTTTCAATTGTATTATCTATACGGGCAAAATATTAGACTATACTTTCGGCCGATGAATTGTATAGATATGCACAGTATCGTAAAGTTCGCTTCAAAAAATACACAAAACAAGCTAATATTAGCAATTCATAGAGCAAACGGATATTTACCATTTTTATTAAGTTTGGTTATAGTTTTTAAGCCACCGTTCTGATCGCATCACTGTAGTTGGTCCCATTCTTATCCCCCTATTATATTTCACCTCGTTTACCGTTTGTATTTGACATTCAGCTTCACATTTTCTATGAAACTACCAAATGCATTCCCACATGTATCTACGACATCGTATGCGCTATATGCCTGCTGAAAACTTCCATGGCGTTACAGTTGAAGTCCTTTTGATAATGCTTCTACCTACAACATTACTTTAAATTCACAATTCTAATTACTTTAGCTCATAAATTATAACACTTCTTATAATTTATTTTGTGGTTTATATGATGTTATAAAATAGTTTCACCTTATTAATTATCTTTCCAAAACAGCAGTGGACAGTTCAATGATGTGTACATTTTACTTTAGCACGCTAATTCGAAATAGCTCACAGTATTTCACCTAGAGCCACGGAGGATAACATTGCGCACAGATTGCTATTCTCTTTCAATTAGAGACATCCTTCCCAACGCTTCCACCCCTTCTTCCTGTTTCCAACATCTGCCACATTGATTCTATTAATACTTTACTATAAAATTGCATTTAGCGCTACTATTTCTGTTTTAGTAAATTATTTGTACAGTTATTTGCCTGACCATGAGAACTACATAATTCCATGCATATTTTGGTATCAACTCATTTATTAACTAATAGTTGTAATATTTAGTAAGTTGACTAAGTAACAGGGGAAATGTTTTCTGAATATTTTCACTAAGCAGGCAAAAAGTAATAATTTGTTATCTAGTGAGATAGAAATGGGATTTCCTCTGTATCACTTACATGTTGGACGTGGACTTTCGTATTTAAAACAGAAATAACACATTGTCCGCACAGGCAAATGGAATATGGCCCAAGAAGTATATTACGCATTATGCATATGGATTATACTGAACTATTTACTTGTTATAATGTTTTCATTGCTGTCGATCTGTACATTTTTCTCGAATCTTTAGTGAGAATGTTCGAGGAGTCCCCTCCTTAAGTATTGCCTCTTGTGATTTTGCGCACTCCTCTAACTACACGAAATGTATGTTGGTCTTTTCTATTCATCTATCAAACCATTCAGGAGCATGGGTAATGTACAAGAAAATAACCTTAGATAATCAAACGACAGAGCAGTAATTAAACACGTTCCCTTTCAATTAGTATAAACATTATTACTTCATTCGGAGACTCGAAAAAAGTTGCTTCTAAAGCGTGCTTTGGTATCGATTCATTTATTAGCTGATGAGTATAATGTGTTTTTAGTTAACTCTGTAACCGAGGAATCGGAATGATGAAAACCCGAGTCGATATATATTCTTTGCAGTACGACTTATAAACTAACAAAACCCAGAAAATGACAGTGGTAAATGTGCTCAATCTCAGGCATGAGCTATTCTATTTAATGCAAATGGCATGGAATCATATCAGTAATATCGGGAAGTGACTATTTATGCTATATTATGCGAAATGAAATGATTTAATTTCGATATTACTGAGTTGCTTTTTGGATCATTGTGTAATTTTCGCTATATATCATGATGTAAATTAAAGTGCCTATGTCACAACTTGTATTAATTAAATAACTACTATGTAAGTGACTGTTTAGGTTTTCTAGACATTACCATGCTACAAAAAAAGGCAGAAAAATATATATAGGAAACCAAACCGAGAATTACTTCTCTGCAACGGCACAAATCGTGTGTAAAGTAAAATTTTTATGCCATCACTTTCCTCTGCTTGATAAATTTTCTTTCAGGAAAAAACAGCTATGTCAAATACTTTCTCTAATCATAACTCAGCGTTCGGCTCAAAAAAATGATTGAAGATGCTCAATTGTGTAAAGAAAGGAAAGAGTATTAAGTTGTTTATTGAGGCATTGTGATGTACGGGAAGATAAAGAAATAGAACACAAGAAGAGTAGGTTATAGTTTCACTGCATAATCTGTGCAGACGGAGTTGGAAAAAATGTTCACAATCATGGCCAGCTGCACCCCGGACTGACGTTATCGTGGATTACAGATTCAGCGGTCATTGAGCACCAATTCTTGATATTCAATTCAGGATAAAAACTGAATCGCAGGAGACACGATATAGTCAACATGTACTGCACAACTTCCATTAAATATAAAAACCTCAATACAATACTACACACAAATATAAGACACCTGTTTTGTACTCTTGACTAGTTCTCCACTACAAAATTATAGCACAGAGGCGAAGAGATGAAGGATGGGTGACACAGTCGCTCCTTATGCATTTGCGCATCGTACAAGAGGGAATTTACGACGGGCAAATGATTTGCAATCGTTGATACATACCGCGGCCTGCGACAAGTGCCGAGGACTTGGCATGTATCTCGTGCATGGTGTACCGTTCAAAAGGGTATACCCTACGGTCGACCAAACAACTGCGATCGCAACATAAGAAGCACGTAAGCGCGCGAACTATTATGGCGCCGACTGAAATGTTCCGTGCCACGTGCTCCGGTATGCCACTGTGCGCTCCGGATAAACACCACATCGAATCACCTGATTAATCCCCGGAGGAGACAAAATCCACTCACCTCTTCCGCTCCGTCCCACGAACCGCAAGTCATTGAACTTGGCCACTTGATTTTTCATCACCGCAGTGCAGTTCCGTAACTCGGCACAATAGTTCTCGTCATTCCCCGCGCGCACCGTGACCAGCGTTCCGTCCATCACATCGTCCAGCGCAACAACCTTGAAGGCCACGGGTAGGGACTTATTGGAGCGCCAATGGGACGGCAGCGCGGAGCACAGGAACCCCGGGCTTCCCGTCTGCACGAGTTCACCGTGGTGCTCGGCCAGGGCCTCCCGGAGGCCGGGCACGCCGGCCACTCCGACTCCGGGCACGGCGGGCGCAGCCCCCGGGCTGGAGGCGGGCGGCGACGTGTCACCGCCGCTTCCCGGCGACACGGCGGGCGCCGCTCCTCCGCCCGCACCCAGCTCCCAGTCGGCGGCCGCCGCCGCAGCCGCCGCGGCAGCCATGCTCGGCCTCGTACGGGGCCCGCTCGCCTCCGGCAGCTCGGCGGGCAGATGCATGGGGGAGGGGCGGGACGCGGCGCGCGCGCCTCGCCCGGAGAGGTCTCCTCTCCGTTCCCGAGCGCAGGGGGCCGGTCCTTCGGGGGACGCCGCGCTTCGGGTGCCGCCGCGCTCCCGGCCGAGTGGGTGCCGAGCGCGGCCGAGATCGGAACGAAGGGGGGGAGACGGCGAGCCCCGCGTCCTCCTGACTAATGATGAGGAGAGTTGGGCAGCCGCGGTAATGACGGCGCGAGAAGTCCCACCGGTGGCGAGTCGTCCACCCCCCGCCTGCCCCACCACTCCCGCTGTCCCTCTCTCGCCGCCTGCGTGCAGTCGCGTGCGCTGCTCCACCTTCCCCTCGCGTCCTCCAAGCCGCTCTGCCCCCCACATGGATGGCTTCCGCACACCACCCCTCCCCAGCCCCTCCACCGTCGCCCCCCTCACACCCCTCTCCCTTTCCTCCTCCAATCCGTGGCGTTGGTTTCGTGTTCCGGCCACCGGACCACAGCCGCGGCAGCCGCGTGTTGTGGCCGCCGGGTGCCACGGACCCCTCTCCCTCCCCCCAACCCGGCGGTTGAGGGCCCCCTCCTCCCTGGTGCCCCCTGGGGAGAGGGGGCGGCGGCGAGGGCGGCCGGGGGATGCGACCGGGCGGCCCGCCGGCCGCGGCCCGCGGCATCCCTCGCGTATCCGTCTCCTCTCCCTGGGTCATCCAGCGTCGTCTTCCCGTGCCCCCACCTACGCCATCCCGATCCCCCTCGCGGATTTGTGTGTATCGATTTCGAAGGAAATGCCTCGTTCGCCGGCTAAAATACGCCCTCTCCGCGGACGTTTGCTTTCGTGGGGCGGGCCAATGAAAGCAATCGGCGGCGGAGATTTATTTATCTCGGCATCCCGGGCCGTAATTAGAGGAGCCGTCGAGTGCAGAGTGCAGGAGTCGACCCCGCAGCCCCGTTGCCATGGATCAGGGATTGAGATCAGTCCCTGAGATCAATCGTCTCACGGTCTATTTGCATGAAAGGAGTTTACTCGGAAGGTGACAAACGGTTCAAAGGTGAAGTCAATTAAGAGTAAGGTCGGGTGGCAAATTGGTTAATGCAGCTTTCGGGGGTAGTGTGGAGGAGGGAAGTATTAGCGTCCTTTGACTGCTAAAGTTGAGGTATTACCTTGTGTCTAGAACAGCGAAATACACTAAATATGCTTGTAATACTACTCGTGTTGACTGCTCTTTTGACTTTATTTTAGGTGGATAACTCTCCTCGGCCCTGCTTTTACTAAATTTTCATCGGAATTATGGTATTATCGTTATCCCAGTGACTGCGTAATCTCGCAGAACCGTGAAGTGTTTTACTATGCATTGAAAATTCAATAGATTTCTTGTGAGTCAAAATTCTCCCCACAAAATACATTATCATAGGAATACTCCTCATGGACGACATAATTGCGTTGTAGAACCTTTAATAATTTCCACTGCGCTTTTAGCGCAGCGAAAAATTACTCTCACCATAGTCTCTGAATAGTGTTGCATTTGTACCATGATCGACGATTACTTTATGAAATGAAAATATATGTTCGTCTTATGTTTTGCATAAATTGTACATATTCGTTTGTGAAAGTGAAAAATGGATTAAGAGAGAGCGTCGGCCGAATATATGCACATTAAAAGAGGGGTGATGCCATATCTATGAAGAATATGATGCCAGAGAACTAACAGAACGTTGTGGAGTAAGAAGATAAGGGTTTGGGTTGTTGGTATGGAGAAGAATGCAGTAAAGCTGGTCGGGAAGGAAGGAACTTAGTGGGTTGGAAAGATAGTTGATAGTGAAATTAGACGGCTAAAAAAGGGTTATTGTTCGAAAATTGGGGTACTAGTATTTTGGAGGAAAAATTGAGGATATGGTTAAGTCGAAAAGTAACAGGCCTTTTGGATAGAAAAAGTAGGGGAGGGAAGTATTGAAACTAAAAGAGGAAATCGTTGACAAAATAGGAGTCATGGGTCGCAGCGGAACACGAAGTTTTTTTACGGCCACCAAACACCATAAAAATAATAGTGCTGATTCGACTGGGTTCTACTCTTTCCTCGTGCTTGCCTTTTTCCCTTCGGCGCTTCCTTCTTTATTTGAAGTGGAATTCAGTCGTGACGTGCATCCTTGCATTGACATTGACACCCGATTGCCACGCGACAGCGGCGGGGCATTGCCTGCCGCGATCCGCCCGTGCACCAGCGACAGCCCACGAGGACACTTGTGCGCCAGCGTATCATCTCGGGCCTCGCCGTTGAAAGGAGCCTGCCCCTCGCGCTGCTTTGCCTACGGACCAACTCTTCCGGGGGCGCGAGCTGCTGAGCCCTCTTCCTTAGTCGTCGGGGGTAGGACAAACGGCACAGCCTCGCCCCCGGCCCCATTTCGAGGGCGCTTAGCCTCGTTGCCCCGACCCTCCTCGGTCCATTGTTGCCCGGACGCTATTGTCGGCCGATGGGCCCACGGCAGAAGGGCGGGCTGGGTCGCGGCTCGGGACCTAATGCATCTATTCATCGGCTTGGCTCAGTCCGCCTTGCCACTCTCTCTACCCCCCCCCCCACTCCTCCCTACTCTAGACCCCCCCCCCTTCCCCTTGCCCCACCCGGCGACAATGACACCTCGGCCCCTGCCGTCGCCCGCCCCCACCCCGACTTTCCTACCCCCAACCCTCAGTCCCTCTCCAAGCATTTTTCGCACGCCCGGCAATTACGGGCAGCTGTGGGCCGGGCCGCCCTTGTATGTACCCCTTCGTATCGGTTCCTCAGCCACCCCCTCCAAGCTCGGAAATTATTTTGCCGCAGAAGGAGTGCGAGCGAGGGAGTGGCCTTTTTGAGAGGACCCCCGGTTCGGAGTGGCTCCGTCAAATTAGCCGAGCTCAAAACCGTAAAACAGCGTCTTGCTCGGGTAAGTCAAGTGCCGACCGGCCCTCTGCCACGGAGTGGGAGTCTTAACTCTTAGAGGTTATGGCTCATGCTTGCCAGATGCCTCGGCAGCAGTTTGGCCGGCAATATCCGTGAGTTTCGGAAATGAGTGGTCGAAGGTATGTGTATTGCTTGGAGTGCCCCTAAATATGTCCTTGTCCTCTGAGACGAGCTCTTACAGCCAGGAGAGGATTGTGTGGTGCACGGAGTATCAGCATAGAAGAGTGGAAAACGAGATTTTCGGAATGGGGATGGTTGTTTTGAAGACCGAAGAAAGTTTGCAGATGTTAAGCAGTGGTTTGCCAACGACATAACGGTTGCGGCCGAGGCAGAAAGTCATTTAAGAAAGGCTGTTGCAAAGCAGGAAGATACGTCGACACGATATCACGCGAAAGAAAAGAAATGCACAGTATTTCTTAGTAGTAGTGTATTAGTAGTGTAATATGGTAGCAATTTAGCAGAGGCTTTAACGAATGTTTAACTCTGGAAACATTGATGAATTGGAAAGCTACATGGTAAGCAGAGTAATTAGCGATGGAAGAGGCAAGAAGGATAAAGCAAGCAGTAAGCCCCAGACGAAGATAACATTCTACTCAAAGAACTATTTATTTCCAGCATGAAATGCCAAATTTCATTTGGCATTTCATGCTGGAAGGAATCATTTCATTATAATATTCATCTGGGGCTATCTCCTAATGGCAGTGGACGATAACAGCCGCAGAACTGTCAAAACTGAAAACATTGAAAAAATTGTGTCGCAGAAGAATGATGAAGATAAAATGGGCAACCGAAAAATCTTAGGATCAGAAATTAACCCTCTTCTGAGAACAGTGAGAGAAAGAAACATACCAGGAAAACTTGTAACAGGAGATAAAAAAAATACATCAACACATTTTGAGACACGATTGTCCGAAGACGGCAGGTTTAGCGGGAAAAGTGAAGAATGGCCAAGAAAAGTTAAATATGATTTCAACGGGGGAAATAGTTTCGGGTCTAAAAGGAAGGAATGCACTATATGTAAAGATGGCTGATTCTGAGGCTGAATACTGAGAGTAGATTGAAGAATCAATCTACTGTCAGTAAACAATGATAGCCTACTCGTAATATGGATGAGTTTTGATGATATCAAAACAAGTAGTTCGTTTGTATTCGCGTTTAATACATTTCAAAACGTTCGGAAAGAGATTCACTTTGCGGAAACTCGGCAATATTCTATTATCTCTCTGTTTTGGAAAAAATACTAAATTTCAGACACCTCGGCCAATCGGCCAAAATGCTCGGCATTCGGCACTGTGTCCTCGCGTCCGAAAATACTTCCCCGAGATGAGCACTCAATTCTTATGTTTTGTTTTTGCGTCCGGACTCTTCTGTTGGCCCATATACCCCTGTGTTCCCAATAGACATTGGCCTGTCATCAGGTTTCCCAGGGGCTGGACCAACAGAGCTTGAGAATCGTCCATGCCCTGGGTGGAGAAAAACCACGGGACTCGAACCCTCGACCCTAGGATTGACAGGCGAGGGCTTTACCTCGCCTCCACCGGGGCCGCACGGAGAAAAAAACTTTGTTGAGGTTACCTATCCTAAGCTACCCCAGCAAAATACGTTTGTCAATATAGTGGCAGCAAAGTCGATTGTTACCGTAGCAAATGCTATATGTTGGGCTCTATTCGTTTGCCGGGCAAATTACATAGGCTGACGGTACCATTACTACTGTTCCGCCAACAAATAGGATTTGTCGGGGCGACAAACGTATTTGTCATTGCGCTATTCAGTTGTTCCTCCAGCAGATCCATTTGTAACCTGAGCAGGACGGTTGGCAGCGCCAGCTAGGGACTTTTCAGCAAATCTTTTAATGTAGTAAAGATTGGCGCAGATCGTTCAGTTTCGTGCGAAGGCTCTATTTCCTCCTACATTCCGGTGCACTGTAGATGTGCGTTTGTCAGTGACACATTGTTTGGATAGGAAATGCCTCACTTATAACATCTGCGGTATGATTGTAATCAGAAGAGTCCTGTTTGTGGTTTTAATGGATTTCAGGGATAACATTCACAACATCATAACATCTCCGAACATGAAAAGATTAATTTATTTTATTTCATCAAGATAAGGGCATGGCAAAACCGAATTTATCATCATCTTTCCTCCATTCCCGGTTAAACCCTACTTGAACCCGACTACTCACTTTTGTGGTGTTGCTGAAGCAAGTGACCTCAGATTTTGGACGCATTCAATGGCAATGAAACAGATTATAGCATGCATTCCGGCCCAGTTGGCAATTAGAAAGGAAAAGAGCGTAGAGGCTGGTATAGCATTACAGTAAACCTTTTGGAAATAATATTAATGAATTTATTTATTTTCTGTGGCAAAGCCACCTTAGTAAATCAATACAAATGCAACTTGTACACAAGTTGGCATTCAACGAAACATAATAGTGACATAAAGCAAGCAAACGATAACATCTGCGGTATGATTGTAATTAAGGAAGTAAATTTTTATAAAATTTCAAGCAATATATATAGCAGTGAAAATGTTCTAGAGTACATATAACCTTTTACAGATAAATACAGAGGTGGGAAAAAACTCAATTGTACAATTTTTTCTATATAGTCCAACTATTTTTCTTTAAACACAGGTATGTATTGGGTACACGTTAGGCTCGTAGGTAAGGAATTCCATAATTTTATGGAATTTACAACAATGGATTTTTCATAAACATTACTCTTGTGTGATGGTAGTAAAAGTAACCTTGGTGTCTAATTTTTAGCGAGCATTCAGTGATTTGTCTTTTAGGAAACATATCCAGCAGGTAGGCTGACTTATGTTTACGTAAGAACCTGAATAGAAAAAATCCAAAGAAATATTTTCTCCTGCAAGTGACTGATATCCACCCAAATTTAAGTAGATAGGTACTGGAGTTTTCATATTTCCCTGTGTCATATTTGAATCAGGCACATGAATTCATCAACCGTTGGAGTTTTAATTTTAGCTCTTCAGTTGTCACAATAAACTAAGCAACAGTAATCCAAATACAAAAAACAGCGTGCTAATAAGTTTCTGTCTGGTCTCTATTGGAAGTAAATTTTTATAAAATTTCAAGTAATATATAGTGGATTTTATTCTTTTGAAATTTGGGATATATTTCCTGTCCAGGAAATATTATTACTAATAGTGATACCTAGATTACGAGCATGATTGGAATAGAGGATATCGTGTTGATCAACCTTTATTTTTGGTATTATATCAATAGCTATATACATATTATACATACAGGATCATTAAATGGTAATGCTGGAGTAGGGATCATACTCAGAAAGAGCGCCGGAATGCGTGTGAAGAGCTTCCTGCAGTACAATGAAAGGATAATAATGGTGAAGATCGAGACTAAACCTGTAGATACCGTGGTGGTGCAGGTTTACATGCCTACGACGGACTATGAAGATGAAGAAGTGGAAGACGTCTACGAAGATATCACGGAAGTTATAAAACAGGTAAGAGGAGAAGAAAACCTAATTATTTTAGGAGACTGGAACGCTATCGTCGGCGAAGGTCAAGATGGAAGAATAACTGGAAAATACGGATTGGGAAACCGAAATGAAACAGGAGAAAGGCTGCTGGAGTTCTGCACTCAGCATAAGTTAGTGGTTGCCAACACATTGTTTAAAAATCACAACCGAAGAAGATACACATGGAAAATGCCAGGAGACAGAAGAAGATGCCAAACAGACTACATTTTAGTGAAGCAGAGATTTAGAAATCAAGTGAAGGACTGCAAAAGCTACCCTGGGGCAGACATCGACAGTGACCATAATTTAGTGATGATGAAATGCCATCTAAATTTCAACAAATTGAAGAAAACAAAGAAGAATATATGGCAAGTAGAAAAACTAAAGGAGGCTCAACATCAGCTGGCATTTCAAAAAGCAGTGGGAAACAACATAGGAGAGAACCTGAATGAGAAATCAGTGGAAGAGCGTTGGGAAAACATTAAATGTGGACTACAGGAAGCCGCAAAAGAAGTTCTTGAAAGAAGAAAAGTTGCCAAGAAGAAGCCATGGATCACGGAGGAAGTCTTAGAATTGACTGAAGAAAGAAGAAAGTACAAGAATGCGAAAACTGAAGAAGGGCGGCTTTGCTACAAAAGAATAAGGAACGACATAAGTCGCAAAGCAAGGAAAGCTAGAGAGATGTGGTTGAAAAATCTATGCGAAGATGTACAAAGCAACCTTGCACTTGGAAAGGTGGAAGCGGCCTACAGGATAGTGAGGAACCACTTCAAGGAACGGAGCGCAAGATGCAATGCCGTAAGAGACAAGAATGGAGAAATATTGATTGAAAACGAGGACAAAGTGAAGAGATGGAAAGAATATCTGGAAGAGCTATACAATGGAAAAAATTTCAGCACAAAAGCTATTGAAGAGGAAAGCGAAGTGGAAAAAGTTGATATGGGGGCATCAATATTAAGATCGGAATTCGACGCTGCAGTAAGGGACCTTCGGGTGAATAAGGCCTCAGGTATTGATGATATCCCTGCAGAACTAATTAAAAAAGCAGGAGAGAAGACATTAGCTGATCTCTACAAAACCATCTGCGATATGTATTCTACAGGAGAAATTCCAAGGGACTTCGAGAAAAACATCATCATTCCTATTCCCAAGAAGAAGAGAGCGGAGAAATGCGAAAATTTTAGGACTATAAGCCTGACGACACATGCATCGAAGATACTGACCAGGATCATCTACAGAAGAATAGAACGAAAAGCAGAGGAGTTCCTGGATGAAGATCAATTCGGATTCAGGAAAAGTAAGGGCACAAGGGAAGCAATATTGGCCCTTAGGCTACTCATAGAGAAGAGAATGGAGAAGAACAAACCGACGTTTTTTGCATTTGTGGATTTAGAGAAGGCCTTTGACAACGTGGATTGGGATTTAATGCTTGGAATTCTGAAGGGAATTGGAGTGTCCTAAAATGACCGAAGAATTATACACGGTCTGTACAAAAACCAAGTTGCTGTGATTAAATCTGGACCCAGCTGTGAAGAGGCAAGAATAAGGAAAGGAGTGAGACAATACTGCGCACTGTCTCCCGTAATTTTCAATGTTTACATCGAGAGAGCCATCAATGAAGTCAAGGAGAAGTGTTTTGGAGTTAACATCCACGGAGAAACAATCAGTATGCTACGATTCGCTGATGACATAGCTCTCATAGCAGAGACAGAAGGAGCTGAATAAGATGCTAACTACAATGGAAAGGACTATGGCCAGATATCAGCTGAAGATCAATAAGAAGAAGACTAAGATATTGGTGTGCAGCAAAAGAGAAGAGGCCAAAACCAACGTTAAACTAGGAAAACAGAAACTGGAAGAGGTGAATGAGTTCTGTTACTTGGGAAGCAGAGTAACCAACGATGGACGAAGCAAGAAAGAAATAGTGAGTAGAATAGCCCAGGCAAAGAGGGCATTCTTTCAAAAGAAGAACCTACTTACAGCAGGAAATACAAGCATAGAAGTAAGGAAACAGTTCATCAGAACATACATCTGGAGCATTTTTCTTTACGGCAGTGAATCATGGACGATGACAGCAGCGGAGAAGAAAAGGGTAGAAGGATTTGAAATGTGGTGCTACAGAAGAATGCTGAAGATTAAATGGATCGACCGAGTTAGTAACGAGGAAGTGCTAAGTAGAGTACGAGAAAAGAGAAGTCTGCTGACAACTCTAAAAAGAAGAAGGGAAAACTTAATCGGCCATATCTTGAGACACGATGGCCTGATGAAGACTATCGTCGAGGGAAAAGTAAACGGGAAGATTGGAAAAGGCAGGCCTCGTATGAGATACATGGAACAGGTTGTGAAGAGTGTAAAAGAAAAGAATTACGTCACAATGAAAAGGTTGGCCGATAGAAGAATCGAGTGGAAAGCTGCGTCAAACCAATCCAAGGATTGTTGACCAATGATGATGATGATGATCAATAGCTATACGCAGAAGCATGCGTGTGCCTCCCATGATTAGGGCTTTAGTTTTGGCACCTTTTAAAATGAATTTATGTGATTGAGTCCACGAATGAAATCAGTTTCTGTGCGTCAAAATTCACTATGCTAACGGCCTCTGATATATCTTGGGGCTTACAATGGTAGTAAATATGTGAATCGTCTGTAGTATTGTAGTTGCTGAGAAAAATACAAAATGTAAAATAGAAAGAGAAGTGACCCAAGAACCGATCCCTGGCGAACAGCAAGTATGACAGATATCCACTCTGACAATATTCCATTATGAACCTTAATGTCCTGTTTCCCTTCACGAAGGTAAGACCCGTTTAGGGCGCAACAAGATAATTTCGTTGATTTAAGTTTTAAAAGAAGCTTAGCATGCTCGAAACGATCAAAGGCCTTGCTGAAGTTAAACAAAAAAATAATAGTGGGCATTCTGTTTTCAATTGCTAGTCGCATGTCATCAGTTACTTTAAGCAGTGCAGTTTCGGTGCTGATAAATTTACGCAAACTAGACTGGTAAGGGTCTTACAGATTCCGATTTTCAAGGTATTCACTGACTTGATTGTGAGCTATTTTTTTCAACACATTTTAAAAGGAAAGATAGAATTCAGATAGGGTGATAATGTGACGCATCTGCTGGGTTGTTGATCTTTTTTATGGTGCGAACCAAGCCATATTTCCATCCAGTTGGGAATATGGGCGTAGACAATGTAAAAGTTGATAATCTCGGTTAGAACAGGGAGAATTACTGGCATTGATATTGTAATGCATGAAGGAGAGATATTATCACTTCCAGTTGATATATTTTCTTGCCACATTTTGTCACGCGGTACATCCGCTCAAAGCTATGTTATCAATATTTATCTGTAATAGGATTTTGTTCCTCACTGCCGCCACCTTGCTGCTCGTCAACTTTTTATCTTGAATGCCCAGGTCATGTTATAGACACACCGGTCTATCCGTTTCGTCATGGACTGCGCTCTCATTAGAACCTATAAACTTATCCGTCATTAGATTTATTGATATATTAATAAGAGATACTGGGTCATAATATTCTCGAGAATCATTGAAAAATGAAAAAAAATTCTTATTTATCTATCTTTGATAGTATTAAAGCTTTAATTAGAATTGATATAGAGTCAATTCCGTATTCCTTGTACAAAATCCTAGCACTTTTACGCTAATTTATGATAAAGAAATTTGGTCGCGGAAATTGTTGAAAACATGACACACTCGGAAACAAGAAATTATTATTAATAATGACAACAATATACATAGTGAATTATTTTTGAAATGGTTAATTTCGGAAAAACGTGATTTGTCAATGGCACTAGCTCCTAGAGCTGTGTAAAATTATTGGCCACAGATTTGGAATATTTTAAGAAAGGATTTGTTTTCCTGAAATTTTCAGAAGCATCAAAGATCATATTAGTTGGGTGCCAGAGCGTAGGGTAGTACGCTAAATTGAAACATCAATATTTTAAGGAAGTTCACGTTGAAAAGTTAAAAAGAAGAAAAGGTTGTTTTAAAACTTTTCCGTCGCTGTGAAATTACACATAAAATAACTCTAACACGACTCTTACTTATTGTTCATCGTACTAGTTTTTTATAGTTAGTATTGACCTAAACATTTCATCAGGAATAAATTGGAATTTCTTAATTGAAGTTTAATATAATTTACTTGTTTATTCTAATTCTTTCACTGTGAAAGGAAAATTCTTTCGAAAATACCGCAGGCACCATGGAGAATAGACAGATGATTTGCACTCGTCGTTGTATCCGAGTCTTGGGTCACGAGTGAAAATAAAGAACATCCTAGAATTGAAAAATTATTATAAAATAAAAATATTTATATTTGGGTTAACATATATTTTTGGGACTGGGATTAAATGTAGCACCCATAGCTATCTCCCGTTATAATATCCTCACCTCACATTAGAAAAAGGCAAAATTATATGCGATATATTTCGTGAAGCATTTTTACGTAGTCATATACGAGCAACAAAGCTACGTGCTTTTCAATTCGGTGAGATAATTAATTGTCACACTTTATGTTAATCGTTGTTGAGAAAATAATACACTATAACTTTAGTAATGAACGGTGGTGAAACTTAATTTTACGATATCTTCCAGTAACTGATGTATACCATGAGCTTAAAACAATTGATATGTTTGATAGCCGGGAATAGAGGGTGAAACTTTTTCAAACCTAATTAAAATGTATATAATATATGCACATGTGTGAACGTTCTAGTTTTAATTAAGTATTAATGATGTGGTCAAGTCCACCAATTAGTTCACTAATTCCTGCAAATACTATTAATTCAAAATGCGATGTGAAAAGAAAAACGTTCGCCCGATTAATATACTATCTGAGAAAGTTGATGTATTGTTTTTAATTGCTTCTGTAATAATCACAGAAATACGTATTCCGAGGTGTAACCATGGCAGGCAGACATATTAGTCTGAAAACCTCTCTTAAAAAGTCTCTTTTATCGCTCATGTTTTAATGGTTAATAATAACGATCGAATAGCATTTTAATTGGCTCCTCGAATGCGTCAATCAATGATATATCCGGTTATCTTTTTGGGGAAGCAACCTTTCCTCTAAAATGCTAAGATATACCAAACGACATGGAAAATATATCTGGTCGTATGATTTGATTCAGTGTTTGTATTATTTCATTCGACATACTCAAAACCAATGTCTAGAAACAAATGCATGAAATCGGTAAATAAATTGGCAGAATACTACTCACGCCTTGCTACCACCTACAGTTTTGAGATGGTCTTTTTACACTGCTATTCCAAAAAAAGAAAAATTGCCATGGAGCTGATGAGTAGAATTTAACTTTTAATTTTTACATATTGCTCAAGAGGAAGAATTAGGTCAAATAAAAACCAACTGCATTTTTGCGCACTCAAGTACTTTCGTTTCTCCGTTTTTACAATTTTTTATTGAATGAAAAGAGAAGTAAATCCGGTCATATGTTAAGGTGTAACATAGCTCAGGAATTCATATCTCTTTGAGATTATATGCGGTTTAACTGAGACTTGTTTAGTGAATATGTAGGTCTATGCGATAATGAAATCGGAACACTTATGTGATATGACTGTAATATGTCCATGGGATGTATAGCCCATGCATTTTACAATCATAGCATATATATATTATGCAATACTACCATTCGGTATTGGCAGCAAACATCGGGAAGCCTATGCACAGACGATTTTGGAAAATGAAAGTAATATTACATTAATATATTTCATTGTATATATCACTCAACCTCATCAATGAGTCGCCTGTTCAATGAACCCGCATGTTTTTTAGTAGTAGTGGTTATTTGGAGGAGGCGGTTGATAACTAACTTCATGTCAGTTAGGACTAATGGAGATTAGGGAAGAGAAGAATGCCAGTGTGGAATGTGGAGCAATATCCGACTTTGGCATAAGCGACTTTCAACAAAAAGAGTTTAAGATCCATAGATTAACGTCCCATCCGTCGTACGGAGCACGTCTCCTCACCCAACACTCAAGTAGCGACCGATCTACAACTACATCTACATAATACCCTGCAAGCCACCATAAAGGTGTGTGGCAGGGGGTGAACTCTCACCAAACATGCACTACATATCATGCATAAAAAAAGGATCAGTACTCGATCGATACATGTTCCTGTGGAATACGCAGGCCATTGGGAATGGAAGCAAATGCCTACTATAGCCAACAGCCCCACTCCATACCCCTTATTAACTGTGGGTCCGTTGTCTTGTGTTTTGTTTACTGTTACCTGGATGAATTGTTATTTTGAGTATTTTTCGTTAACAATAGAGAAATGCCAGTGCAATAATTCTGCGCAAAACCCCTTTTATTTGTCCCTAATTACACCTATTCATGATGTCCTTACTCACATATTCCCCTCTATAATGTACCGATCAAATTGCTTTATTTTAAACACTGCGCCTGGAGTATTCTTCTTTGGTGTATTGCACTCCGTCAGGAATTTACGACTTCGATGCAGTTGTATGGTTACGCATTGATAATTTTAACCATTCATGAGCCTTCGATAAAAGGTTTTAAAAGCCTCTCCAATGCTGCGTTCTATTTTCCATTGTTTTACGACTGTAATCCATTTAGTGGCGCATGCCACTTGTTCCATTGATTTGATTCATTTCTTATTCCTTTCTTACCCTCTATTTTCTGAGAACGGTGTCTTTATAAAGGGATTTGGAAGTAAAACTACATCTACATCTACATGATACCCTGCAAGCCACCATAAAGGTGTGTGGCAGAGGGTGAATTCTCAACAAACATGCACTGCATATCATGCATAAAATAGGAGCATTATTAATATATTAGTCTAAACTTCACTATTTAGAAAGATAAAAATAGCAAAGTAAGTATGCAAAAACATGCTGTTATTTGGGTTACCTTCAAGTCCTTATACCGACGTGCATATATACTATGGATTACCTATACTATGGATTCATTCACTCGTACTGGACATATTTACCGCAATTCATATCCCTAATTGTACGAGGAGAAAATAACATTTTGAATCTGTCAGTTCGGCTATCAATTTCTCTAATTTTGTAATCATGGTCCAGTCTAACATAGTAAGTTGGGGTTCGCAAAATATTTTTAACGTCATCGCTGAAAATATTATCTTGGAATTTATTTCATTATATTAATGCATTTCATTACATTAATATATTCTTGGAATTTAAGTGATGAAGTCTAAATTTCAGCCTGCGATCTGCCAATGATTTCCATTTTAATTCATTTAACAGATTAGTTACTCTATTATGGCTATCGTATCGTCCCTTTACAAAACTCGCCGATCTTCGCTGCACACGTTCAAGTTCATTATTTAGACTGATTTCGTAGGGATCCCATATACTGGCAGCATATTCCAAATGAGGTCTAACAAGGGAAAAGTAGCTGATTTCTCGTGCATGATCGTAATATTTTCCCAATGCTCTTTTGATGAATAGAATTTTACGATTAGCTTGTCCCATTATTTCACGTTTGTGTTTACCCCAGGAAAGATCATGTGTCAGCCTTATTCCAAGATATTTAAAGGATTCCACGCTTGTTAATTCACAATTACTTGTTTTGTAAGTGGTAGTAGGAGAACAATTCTTTTTCCAAAAATTCGTTACAGCACCTTTTTTTAAGTTTAATTCTAACTTCCATGTATCACACCATTTTTCAATTGCTTGTAGGTCATAATTTAAATATTCCTAATCATTTGGGAATAGAATTTCCCTGTACACTACTGCGTCATCGACAAATAGACGAAGCTTACTTTTGATCACCTTGTTGACATCATTTATCTACAGAAGGAACAGGAGTTGACCTATCACACACTACCTTGCGGGACACCTGAAGTGACCTCAATTGCCGGGGAGGTAACACCGTCCAAAATAACCCTTAACACCCGATCATATAGGAAATCATTTATCCATGATATAATATTACTGTCTAACCCATAAGATTTTAATTTCAAAATTAGGTTGCTATGAGACACCTTCTCAAAAGCTTTGTTGAAATCGAGAAATATTGCATCCACTGGAATCTAATTTTTGCCAGAAACTAAAATATCGTGGGAAAAGAGATTAAGTTGAGTTTCACATGATCTACTCTTGCGGAAGCCATGCTGAATATTGGACAGGAAATTCTGGCTATCTAGGTGCCCCATGACTGAAGTGACAATGGTATGTTCTAGAACTTTGCATGAAATGGAGATGAGGGATATAGGTCGGTAGTTACAACTACACTTTGCTGTATGTCCCATTTTCGCATGATAGATAAATTTCACTTCCTACAGTAGGTATACTTATTAAACAAGATCTACCATCCGTTTTTAACTGGTTTATCTGGTCTTTCGCAAGTTGACCCCAAAAATAAAACATAAAACAAGAATAGTCACCTCAATAATTGTTGAATGTTAGTCGGTTCATTGTTCTTTTGGCCATATGAATTGAGCATTAATGTAAGCCTAAAATTAATAACAAGGTTTTTTATGCCCGTATTAGTGGTTCAATTCCAGGAAAAAATTTCTGTGTCAATTGTAAATAAACTAAAAATAATGAGCTGCTCGTTTTATTTACCCCGTTGCCGTACACGTATCAGTGACGAATGCCCAATTTTATTTCAGCTAGTTTCTCATGATTCAAATCTTTAAATAAAATAGTTTGTTATGATTCCATCAATTTTTATGCTTTTAGCGCTAATTTTAGCGCTCTGTAGAGCAATTATTTACTCCTTATAATAATCGGACCAGACTTCGTATCCACTATTCCATTGTTATTATTTTGCTAACATCAACGTAGCTGAGCTCTAGTAGTGTAAAGGAGATGGGTATGTGTATAGCAAGCAAAGGAAAAGAAAAGTCCAGGGAGTGGATGTTGACATGTGTGGCGGTTATGAAAGCCACCGATGAAACTTGAGCCAAGATGGGAAATGAACGCCGCCCATGCTGAAAGGAGTGTGAAGTAGGGAAGGGCAACTTAGTGATAAGCTCTTTTACGAGTATAAAGCATTGGGGAACGGTGCTGGTACCCTACGAGCTAAATATCTACGTGGTCATTTACATAATTCCAATTTTGATACAAGGGACAAAATCTTTTCAAATGTCGATCAGCCAGAGGCGGGATTCGATCTCACGATTTGTGGGTTGCAAGACCAACGCGTTACTAATCTGAATACTGCGGATGAGACTAATTAAAAGTATTTCTTCTAGGGTTGGGTCGGCTACAAAAAACCTTTGTAGCAAGCTACTTTTTTGCTACTTATTCAAAAAAGTAGTAGCTGTTCCATTACATACAAATTAAAAAAATGTAGTAGCTGCATAACAGCTACTCATAAGAAGTAGCGGTCAGCTACTTTCAGATACTTATTGTTAACACTCGAAAAATAGTAGCATTTGATCAACTTATGCTGTACACTTTTGAGATTCAAGAACTTATTTTTAATCTAAGCTTTATGAAACTAATTACGTAATAATTTGCGTCACAGTCAGCCACCGTCTGCAGGGCGTCTTCTGCCATGATATTAGTTAGTCTTGAATAGTTAATAACTAAATCTGAGTTTGACACCGAAACAATCGCATTAAATGCACTCCTGGTAGATTTATCGAGAGAACTTCACAAAAATCATACGCGAAGGAAAAAAGCAATTCCTCATTTGCATAATAATTATTTTAGTTTTCTATCCCAAGCTCTCTCACACCTCACATAGTGATGGCAGTTGAACGATCGCCCTCAGATCTAATGCTATCTGACCAAAATATTGTATGACATGTATTGGCAGTACTCAAAGCGGAGGATTCAACATTTTACTATATCTGGTGAATGAAAGCAAGCCTCTCAGTAAAATATCAAATCCCAATATTATCTAACTTTTATTTGATAGATTGTTTACTGATGACCCATCAAAAGCATAGGGGCAGTACTTAAATAAAACGAGAGAATAAATGAAATCCCGCAGTATGTGTTTGTAGATGTTTATTAATTTTCGGCTGCAATTGTGCCTCGAAATTCGAACCAGGTACTTACTTGGTAATCACTAAATATTTACCTTAGTAATCCTTTAGTAATTACCAAGCAGTCGTCCGACAATGCATGAATTGACAAAAAACACTTCATAAAAATTAATCAACAACTTTGCAATTTTTTTCACTCTTTATTTATTATTGTAACGACATTCAGCTATTGCAAACGGACCTTGAATATAAAACTAAAGCCGGTTCAAGTAGTCGTAGTTTGGAAGATCACAAAATTACTGAATTCACTTACGGGGATAAAAGTTAGCAATTTTGGAAAATAGAGCGCAACTCGTTTCAGTGCGTAAATCAGCTAATCTGATCAATCAGGAAATAATAAAAACATTCACTTCAGCACTGGTCATCAATCCTGGGATTGGTATGACGCAGTTATTCACTTAATTCTTCTATTTCTTTGTATTTAGTTATTCAGGGGAAGTGACCGACAGCTGGAATCGTTCGCGTCAGGGAGGATATGTGGGTGATCAGAAATAAATAGGAATTTCGTGAGGAGCGGAGGAAAGTTGAATTGAATCCTTGCGTCGGCAGTAGATTTTTTATAGCAAAAGGGGCCTAGGGGTTTAACGTACTATCTGACGGAAGGAGTGCTGAACTGTAAGTGCCTTCCACACAAGCCACAAGTTAGGGACCAGGTTACAGCTGAAAACTTTCTACAGATGCCATGAGCCTAGTCCAAGTCCTCATGGTGGTAAGCCTGGTTACTTAACCACGTTACCTCGATCGGTAGTCAGGAGTGACTGAGGAGCAAAAGAAAAGCCGTGGAGAGACTGATAAGATGACTAACTGAAAGCCGCTTCGCCGCACACCTTATGTAGAGATACGAATAACGGTAATTATGTGCTATCGGAGAGTAGCAATGAATAGCATTGGTAGCTGCATGTTGGTATGAGTACTTAAAGCTAACCCTACTAACAGAATGTTTTTGCATGTTTGCTTTGCAAATTCTATCTTTTTTAAATAGTGTAGTTCTGACTACTATATTAATACTATTCCTTTTTTATGCATGATATGTAGTGCATGTTTGGTGAGCAATCATCCCCTGCCACACACTCTTGTGGTGGCTTGCAGGGTATTATGTAGATGTAGATGTAGATAGTTGGGCAAATGAAGGCGTTTACTCGGAGCCAAAATCGCAGTTTTGTACGTGAAATCGTTAGATGGAAACGAAAAATGAATTTTAGTGAAAACAATTATCTTGTAACCAGAGCCATTCACTCATAAATCAAAAATGAAAATAAGCAAAAGGTGACGCCAACCAAACAAGCAGCTTTGAGACTTACTACGTCATCCATCTCCCGTCCTTGGCTGCTTTTAGGGAAAGGGAAGGGAGTGGAGGTGGGGGATCGGAAGGTCTACTCGCACAGATCCTGTCGCAACCACTTCCATTGGCAGAGTCAGCTGTGTGTTCCCCATTGTGATAAGGCGAAGTAGCTTCGCGGGCTCAGTTGTGATTGGACGAAGGGGATGACGTACTAAGTCACATGCACGCCCTTTTTTCCGAAAGGTTTAGAAACATCAGTTTTTCACCGCAAAAACTCGAGAACTAATTGACGGATAGAAAAGGGATAAATACGGGGCCTTTTATTTTACGAACTCTATCTTTTTCGGCAATAAAAAAATATGGTAAACGACCCCATTCAAAACGCGGAAGACTCAACTAATGCCTAACTTATACATTCATGTAAGGTTCATAGTGTATCTACATTATTCTGGACACCAAGACTTACTGGCCAGCTCGGCTGGATGGATGATACATGAGGACGCCTGGTTATCTTCCCCACTGTTCAGGCTTCAACGAAAACAGGGGTGGGTTGAGTGGAAGTCTGGGAGAGTCATTTACCTCAGAAAACCTGGTACAACAAAAGCTAGTATCAAAGAAATAGTGAAATGTGGTATGTAACTTTTCTAATGCAAGCATAAAAGCAGTTCGAGCCGATGAAGAGAAGAAAATGAAAGCTAAATCAGAACTGCTACCCGTGATGAAGAATAAGAAAGGAACTGAAAGAATTTTCACTCAACAATGATTTCAACGGACAGGTGTCATTATAGAGTTGATTACATTGTTAATTATACTTGTGTGTTGAAACCATTGTCCATGTTCTCATTGAAACACATTTGAAAATGGAAACAGTTCTTTTCTCATGCTTCAAAAATCGTCTTGAAAAAGAACATCTATGGTTTGATTTTCCCCGCGAAGTAATGATTTGCGGCGGTACCATGGGGGTGAATTACAAGGTCCAATGAAAACGTAGGTTTAGGTTTAGATCGGCAAGGTCCACCAGTCCAAAATAGCGGATCGATGTGCACATTCAAATGCGTGTCGGTCTATTGCGTATATTATGGTGCGTAACCCTTTCTTTACTGAAAACCTACTTGACAGTTACGTAACTTATTGTACTTCCTTCACTACTTGCTCCATTGATCTGATTGACGTCTTCCTTTCCCATTCTTTCCGTTCACATTCCCTCAGTGACTGTATGCATCAATCCAAAAATATATACAAATTATCCTTGCAGAAATAGGATTATAATCAACCTATTATTGCATACACTCACATGTTAGCCATGGGATGATCAAATCCAGAGTGGATGTAGACCAACAAGCCTCTCAATTAATATCAAAACGGAGATTTTGCGACAACTTCGGCTTTTCTACATCGATTAATCTAACTCTTGAGTTTCCGATACTCTAGAACTACATCTTATGTCCGAAGATGTTATTCAGTAAGTCTTAAAGTATGCCGATTGACGGATTTCCACAATCGTGATGCCTTTGATCTGAGAAACGACTTTGTTTGAATAGAATAAAAAGTACCGAATAAGAATATTGTTGATGTACATTTAAAACTTTGATGTCTGGGATTTTCCTTCATCGTATTTAGTAATCCGTATGAGAATTTTTCATTGAAAAGTTCTTAGGAAATAGAGCGCACGTGGCTTTTGAGAAATTGAATCGTTTTTGATTTTCAAACCTAGATTCTGAATATGCGGAGGGCGCGATTGGTAGCATATTCAATTATTTCATGAATGACTTTTAGCATGTATCACCACATGAAGAATTATTTGGTGATATACGCAGGAAAAACATTCCCATTTAAAGGAAAGGACTACTATACTCTTCGAAACCACATAAATTACGAAGGAATTAGAATTTATTTAGCCATTTCCCTATCGATTTTAGAAAGCAAAGCTTCATTTTTGTACATTGTAATTATTTTGCTTAATGTGGTGCAAAATTCGGGTCTGGTCTTAGAGAGAGTATCAGGCTGGTGTAGTGGCTCGAGAACCGGCTTCACATTCCGAAAGAGGCTGAATTTTCATAAACAAACCGGTTCCTTAAAGGGCATTTCGCGTTCAGTACTCCATCCTTCAGATGGCCTATTATGTGGTCCCATTTGTACTCTCCACTGAGAGCAGGTTTACGGTGAAGCCAGGTTTCTCTCCTCCTTTCCTACGCTCTCCAAGTTCCTGCTTCCCCCCGAATGCCACAATGGCAGTGGGAACCTTGTCTGTAACGCACTTGCCTGGCAATCTAAATGTGGCTGCTTAGATTTCCGCGTCGAGTATGGGTCTTTTTGTATTATGATTAAGCCTACGATTAAATTGGACAGTGTGCTTTATGATAAGCAGTTGGAGCACCTTAAAACCTCATTCTACTGCTAACAAATACCCATATATACACTCTGTTACGGCATAAATTGCTTTAGTTGTCAGTCGCCTTCACTAGTAACAGCAATGTAATATGCTAGAGGTCTAACGTTTTTACATTAAATATGCTGACCGCAATGGGGTCGTTTACCATATTTTTTATCGCCGGATCTGATAGGGTTTGTAAAATATCGTAAAAAGACCCATATTTCTCCGTTTTTTGATCCGTCAATTATTTCTCGAGTTATAAGTGGCGAAAAACTGATGTTTTTAATCCATTCGGAAAAGTGGGCGTGGTGCAACCTCTGACGTCATTGACTTCATCCAATCACAACTGAGCCCGTAAAGCTACTTCGCCCTATCGCAAAAGGGGGGACACAGCTGACTCTGCCAACAGGAGCGATTGCGACGGCATCTGTGCGAGCAGACCTTCCGAGAACCCCCTCCACTCCCTTTCCTTCCCCTAGAAGCAGTCAAGGACGGGAGGAAAAGGACGTCAATGTTATCAAAGCAGCTCCATCGGTGGGCGTCACCTTTTACTTATTTTAATTTGTGATTAATGAGTTAATGGCTCTGGTTACAAGATTATTTTTTTCACTAAAATTCATTTTTCGTTTCCATCTAACAACTTCGTGTGCAAAATTGCGATTTCGGTTCCGAGTAAACGCCATCATTCCCGAGTCGGTCGTGGGTTCGAATCCTGTGTATGAGTGTTGTGTTCGTCCGAAGTTTAAGACTAGGTAAACAGGGGTGAATGAGCCTCAGTAATTACACCTAAATTTAATTCTGCAACCCATACTAAAGGGGATACATGATAAAACACAGCATATAAAACACCGGAACATTTTTTGATATTTGTGTTGAACACTTAGGAAAATAAGTGCAAGCAGAAAAGTGTAAGCAAGACCCTGGTGAAATGTCATTGGTATTCCTTGAGCGTACGAAAATAGCCAATGAAAACAGATTTTTCACTTGGCATTGTGCTTGTATTACTAAGGGGAACAGAAATGGTGGTACGAGTATTTGCCTTATTTCTCGTGGGATTCTGGTTCGGATTCCGGAAGTGGCATTTCTTTTTCAATTGAAACCTTATTCCTACTAGATCGCGGATTGAAGAGCACTTCGACACTCCATCCTTCTGATAGGGCGTTATTCTTTGGTCTTATAGATGCATCAGGCTCTTCTCCACACTTCTTTCTCTTCTGGATACCACACATATACCAATTACTTTCTCTGCGACCATGAATCCGTTATGGATACTTCACAGAAACCAAATACTTTCTATGCGGTATTGAATCCATTCTTGAGTGGAAGAATATTAGAGTATTTCAATAACCCAGCGAAATCATTGTTACCGCCCCTTTAATGGATGGCAAGTACGCGCGAAAAATAATGTCAACCATCTTAGTTTCCTATTAGGAAGAGTACGAGACGAGTCGACTTTGGTACTTATCGTTGAAATGCAGAGGACTCTCATACAATTGTACCAAGTACATGTACTACCAAGTGTTTGTGGTCGCCTCTCCTCACAGCCTTTAAGGTTAACATTTCCCTTGCCGCACCGCTGCTGCCGTTACTGCTTGTCTTTCAATTCTTGCCCTCTCCCCTAATCCAAGGGTGGGGGTCATCGGCTCTCCACCCCTCCCCCACTCCCCATTCCCACCAAATAACCCTGCCGGACCAGAACGGAGCGGCCGGAGCGAAATGCTTTGCTACTCGGAAAGAATAATGGCGGCCAATCGTTTTTGAACGTCAAACATGTTTCCACGTGTCAAACGCGAAAGACAGTAATTACCAGTCAGCGTCCCCGTTGTAGGTCTAATTGGCCTGGCTGGGTGGAGAAACCGGAATCGAATAGGACGAATGCTCTCTCTCTCTCTTTCTTTCACCCCGCCACGCTTTTTTATTCCGGAGCGGTAAATGTTGGGGGCGTGGGTTGGTTGCAACGGTGGTGGGGGATATGCCGTGTGGGGGTGGGGAACTTGGCGGGGGTGGGGAGCCCTTGCCTGCGAGTCCCTCGGAGCGTATCGCCCGTGGACGTTCGCGGAGGGTTTGGGGAGTCGCCGGGGGCGGCGGGGGGGAGGGTTGTAGGGGCGGGGGACAGACTCCGGCGTATTGCCCTCCCTCCCTGCCCCATCCTCGCCGAAGCCCTTCCCGCTTAATGGACGTGGATAGCAATTGCCCTTTGATGTGTGGCGTGGGTGGATTGGGAAGAGAGAGGGTTTTGCAGGGCGGCAGACCTCAACGCCTCGGGCCTGTCCTTCAGGAAATGACACCACCTTGGTGCAGGAAATGTGATCGGGTCTGGGCTTCCTTGGCTTGCGCGCGGCCCATTCGGACGCCGCATTCGAGGGCGTCCCTCCTCCCCGCCGGCACTCGTTCCCTCAATTCCATATTTCGCCTCGCGTGACGCCCGGCCCAAACATCCGGAATGAGAAATGGTTTGCGAGACGAAATGGTCAGGCCGCCGGTGGCCCAAACTCATCTCCAACTTCAGCCATAATTGCGTTAATATTTCACGACAAGCCTTTGCAGAGGAGGGAAGGCAGTGCTAGGTCAGCCTAAATCGTAATGTCTTTGCATTTAATATGGCATTAGGTGCTACTGTTATAATTCTGACGGTATGCTGATAGAGCTGCTGCAGCGTGTCACCGACTTACAGGACGGCCAACGTGAGTTCGAGAGATCCATTAAAGCCAAACTGTCCTCAATTAATCGTACTCTTTCACAGTGGCAACGCTCGATCGAAGAGTAGGTATACAAAGAGCATTGCATTCCTTAATGAGACTCTCAATTCAATCAACACTAAAACTGATAGCATAGTTGAAGAAAGCAAGGCTTTGCAAAAACGTATCGATTGCTTAGAAATTCGCTTAAGTGCTACAGAGCAGAACTCCCTAGGAATGTCGTGGATATTCATGGAATTCCTCAAAAGAGCGATGAAAAACCTGAGACATAAGTCTGTCAAGTGGCATCTCTTCTTGGAGTCAATTTAACCCCTAGTGACATTGACTATTCGTATTGGGTTAATTCCCGGTCAAACAAGAGCGCCTCTCCTACTCAACCTCTCTTAAAAGTTCGGTTTCTTCGGTATAATCTCGTGTAATAATTCTTGCAGCACGTCGCGCCAAGAAAAACCTGTCCACAAAAGACCTTGGCTGCGATGACTATCATACTGTATACATAAACGAATCTCTCAGCACCTTCAAACGTAGACTATACTCCGCTGCTAAGGAATTAAAAAAGCAGGGTAAATTTAAATATCTGTGGGTTCGCAATGGGTCCATATTTGTTAGGAAAGAGGACTGGGGACCGCTAATCACTATACGCTGTGAAGACGACTTCGAGACTTTATGATATGAGGTTGGCAACGCAGCCGATACTTCCGACGGTGATACGGGGATAAGTCCAACTAAACTTCTGAAAGCTTCGTCTGCTCAATCTCTTCCTTTATCCCTCGTGAACTGTCAGTCACTACTACCTCACTGTGACGAATTTAGGGATTATTTTGTGCTGAGCTCGTTTGATCTAATCTGTATCACGGGAACTTTGCTAAAACCAGTTGTGTCTGATGATATGGTGAACCTAACGGGTTACAATTTAATACGCCATGATAGGACTGGCAAGAGAGGTGGCAGTGTAGTTGCCTTTATTTAGTCTTAGCTACTTCCCCATCCGAGTATTGTTTTGCAACTGAATTTATTATTATAGAAATTTCAGAAATCGATATGTCAAAATTGTTGTTAGTTATAGTATATAAGCCACCTAAAATTACTTCTATCACCGATTTTGAATTAACGTTTCTACGGTTTTATCCAACATATAAAACGACCTGGGCCATCCCCAGGTCGCCATCATGCTTGGTTTTACCCATCAACACCCACCACTTTTCACCCTCTTCTCAATTCCCAATCCTTGTTCCCTCCAACCCATCCATACTTCCCCTCCTCCAACCCCCCCCCCCCTTTTCAACCTTTCCCTCCCCTCACTGCAAATTGTATAAATACAGATGTTTGAGATTTAATTTTCACCTGAAGATGGTGTTGTACACCGAAACCGGTCATATTAAAAATCCTTATTCTTGTGGAAAATTGCCAATTTTTTCTTTTGCTATGATATTCCACCAAATTAAGCTTGAAACTACTACCTATATATAAAAACATCATTATTGTTGGTGACTTTAATGTGAATATGATGAATCGTGAAAGTTATGATTGTTATCACCTAAAGAATTTATTTCACTGTAATAATCTTCACCTGGTCTCTTCGCAACCTACTCACCATACGCTAAATAGCCTGGACCTCTGTGTTGTGCATGACATGGAGAAGCTATCGCACTTATTACAGTCACCAGTGCCTTTTTTATCTGCTCATGGCCAAATATCCCTTTCGTACAAATTTACCTTTCCTTTCGCTAAACTCCCTACTTTTTTATTTCGCGACTTCAGAAATTTTAATCATGAAAGATTTCTAGAAGACCTATTTTCTGCTGATTGGTTGCGCTTGGTTCAGTCTCATTGCATCGACTATAAACTTCAAATTTTCAATGATTATCTTGTGAGCTACTTCAACCGACATGCTCCTGTTCGTATCTGCCACCCTAAATGCCCTACCTCCCCATGGTTGACCAGTGGCATTCGCAAAAAAATGGGTGAACGCAATCGCATACGTAGAGCCTTCATTCGTTCCAAGCAGCCAGCCCTTCACGCCGTATACAAAGGACTGAGGGCCGAAGTCAAGCTCTTGATAAATGAATCCAAAAGGAACTATTTCTCTAGTGCCCTTTCCGGGCTTCAAGAACCTAAGCGCATTTGGAAGGAACTACGACAACTATGCTAAATAATTTTTTCTTTCGGTCCAAATCCAATTCTACTGGTGTGGATGAGATATCATATACCATGTTACACAAGTCTTATAAGGTCACTATGCCATTTATTCTGGACCTTTTTAACTATTCACTGCAATCATGCTACTTTCCTACCCTATGGAAGTCCTCTTTGGTAACACCAATAAAAAGGCCAAAAATACTTCAAACCCATCTGATTACAGACCAATCTCAATACCGTGCCCATCTCTAAAGCTCTAGAACGTATCGTCCATTCGCAAGTAGTTGAATTTCTTTCCCAGGAAAACAGTTTTGACCCATTTCAATCGGGATTTCTTAATAACTTCTACACTCTGTCTGTTTTAATAAAAAAACCGGACGACTTAGGTTATGCTATAGACAAAAAATTGGTGACTGTTGGTATTATTTGATTTTAGTAAGGCTTTCGACCGAGTAAACCACTCTATCCTACTTGAGAAACTGAAAAAACTTAACTTCTCGCGCTCCGTGCTAAATTGGTTCTATTCTTACTTAGTTGGCCGTTATCAAGCAGTGAGAGATAGTCAAGGTAATCTCTCAACTTGGGCAGCAGTCACCACTGGTGTACCCCAAGGGTCCTTCCTTGGCCCCCTATTATTCCCTCTGTACATACTCGACCTTCCTAATTGTCTAAAGCACACCAGTTACATGCTCTATGCCGACGACCTCCAAATTTATCGCTGTTATTCGCCATATGAAATTGACGAGGCCGTATCAAAAATTAATGAAGACGTAGAATAACCAAGTGGACTACGCGTCACGACATCATCCTAAATTCAAATAAAACTAAAGCTATTATTATCGGTAGTTCCAGGATGATACGTAACATTAGCCACATTACGACTGCCAGTATCGTGGTTTATGGTATCCCTATTCCATACTCCAGTGATGTGCATAATCTAGGGATTATGTTGACTGCTAATTTATCATGGGATTGTCATGTAAATAATATTTCTAACAGGATTCACTCTATACTTTATCAGTTTAAAGTTCACAGAAACTTGCTTCCTTTTAATACTAGAAAAACACTCATATCGTCGCTTATTTTCTCTGTAATAGATTACTGCTATCTTGCTTATAATGACATCAACAAAGAAAATAATCTTAAACTGCACCAAGCCTTTAACTCCTGCCTTAGGTTCATTTCATATGATTGGTTCCTTAGTTGTCCCTCTGTTTCTACAATGTCCACTAGGTCTGATCCTAAACTATTGTATTTCCATGGGCATCGCACCACTATTTATAATAAATCATTTCTTGTAACAGATTTACCCAATTACCCATCTATCATCCCCTCTGGCGCAAATGATCTCAGTTGTTGGTCGCCTCCTACAAATTATTACAACCAAATGATCCTAGGATATACGTTACATTCATGCCCTGGACGGAATTCGATCTCGCGTCCTTCGGGTTGCAGGGCCAATGCGGTACTGTCATGGCAACCAGGGCCCGATCATAGTGATTAAAGATGCGATTTATAAGGGAGGGAGATGATTGGTTGCGTTATTGATCGATCAACTATTACTATCAAGTTTCTGGTCTTGGTTTATTAGATTTTTTTCTGAGAAAGATACAAATTTTTTCCTCTCAGTATGACTATTCGAAAGCAGGGCTGTACCTTCCCTAGATTTATTTTACCATGAGAATGCTATGTAATCACAGGGCATACCCTGAATAAAGAATTAAGGGGTGCATACGGTAAATAAAGGCGGAAAAACGATAAATAGATCATGTAAGGAAATAATGAATTGCCCTGCATACAAAAAGGTTTTGGAAGACTGTGGCACATATTTTTGTGGAAAAGTATAATGAGCGAATGGAAAGAGATAGTACGTTAGTTATAGTTTCCTAGTAAACATAATGCCTTCTGTTCACTCTCAAAATAATATAATCTATGAAATTACCATAATTTTACTGCTAAAACGTCCAAAACCCTAGAGTTTGGATACTGGCAGTTGCTAGCGTCCTTCATAACCACCTCAGCGTTCAATCAGAAGGTATGTTGGTGAGGATAGAGCTCACCATGTTGTATACAATCAACGACGTGAGGAATGAGAAACGGGGGAATCATATCAATGTGATGAGTTTAGATGCTAGAAGGATCGGTTGTAGAGCCACGTAAAGTCAATTTTGGGATTGACGACTAATGATGGTCAAAATTATCATTTATATCAAAAATCAAATTGGCCAACTCTTTCATGAAATGCATTAGGGGTTCTGTATTTAAACGTCCTATCCGACGGACGAAGCACTGAACTTGACTTGCTCCCCGTACGGCACTAAGTGGAGACTCATGCTTGCCCACTGAAAAATCTCTGCTACCACTTGAACTCGAATCAGATCCCCTAGGTTTGGATAGTCAATACCCAAGTCACCAAGCCCATCCGAATCCTTCACGTCTCTTGGTTTTTATGAATTTGGAGAAATACTTTTATAATGAGGACGAGAAAGTGTGAAGCCGACGAAAGTGAGAAGAATAATATATCTCCTAGCCAATAACAAGCCAATAACTGAAGCCTTAACCCTAAACCGATCCCTCAGATTTTCAGGATGATCCAGTTTCAAAAACATCACCAAGCTAAGGGTTTCTCTGGACGAGTGCAAAATCACTTCTCGTACTCGAATCAGAACTTCCAGTCTGTAATCCATCTCGGAGGTCTTGTGTAAAACTCCACTACCGGCCGCATTACATCTCTTTTTACATCAATTCCTTTCTCTGAGTCTAATTCTCCTCCCCGCCCTTAATTTCACGCCTGGTGAACTAATGTCGCTTGCTCTTGTATTGACTCACATGGTAATATATAAATGTACATCGTGGTCTTTGAGCAGGGAGTGGTCACCAAATAATGGAAAACAGCTATTGCCGTCAGCATTAGGGTAAAGTATGGCCCCGTCCAGATGGAATCTCCAGCAGAAATTTAAGACAGATTACCTCAATGAAGGCGTTTTGTCTTTTAAAAATCCAGTATTACAAAGGAAGGTTCATTAAAAAGTAATGACAGGTAGAAGGAGAGGTTAAAATGTTGTTTTTCCACGTACGGCACGCACCTTTACCAAATTACCCACCGATTTTTAATGAAAGGAAAAACTGCTACACTAATGTGTGAATTTCACATGTCGTTGGATTGGTTTTTCTTGAAATCTGCCTAATCAACTAGGCCTTTTCTCATATTTAATGCGTTTTTAAATAAGGTCTGAGTTGATTGTTGATTTGGATGAGCTACTTGGTCAGGTACAATCTCGGGTGGGTACAAAGTGCAATTTTATAGCAAAATTTGGAAACACTTCGAATATCAACTCGTTGTATCTTAACCGTTTTGCGCCGAAAAACTAATTTTCAAATATATTTGTTAGTTTTCTCCAACTAAGGTTATTTTACATTGCTAATAAATTCCTTCTATTCAACCTATCATCCGGTTGATGTTCATCTTAATTTTGCATACTTCCCACCTTTCATTATTCTATTTAATACTGCCCATTTTTTTTCTCGCAACCCCACCTGCCCAACATTTTCCACTCAATCACGTCTTCCAATACACAATCTCGTACCTAATTGCCCGTTCCATCCTCCCACTATCTTGTCCTAATTTCTTTAATCATCATTTTTTCCCTTACCATCTCCAGTAACTCGCACGTTACATCCTCTTACACATATCTTCGAAGAGGACAGTGTTCATCATCCTCTTTTCTTTAAGACCGCGATTTTAGCCATGTAACGCTACGCTCGATGTTAGTCTTCTTACAAATATTTTCTTAACATTTTACTTGGTGATAGATGCAGTTGTATAAGAGAACTAACGACAAGGTGCTCGTGTAGGGATCCCTACATGAGCCCCTTGTCGTTAGTTCTCTTATACAACTGCATGTATCACCAAGTAAAATGCATACATTTAACTTTACTGCAAATGAATGGCCACTAAGTCATAAATTGTACTACACCTTGAGGTGAGGGAATGAGAAATTTCTATACGCGTGCACATTATCAACCAGTTAAGGACCTAAAACCTTTGTTCTTTTTCCGTGAATTTTCTCACATTTGTTGCCACATGTAGCGATGCATCTTACAAAGAAGGATCGAAAGACACATTATTCTACGCTATGATGTCTTCGACTAAAGTTAAATTACAACCCGATTTATGACTTCGCTATGCCATATGGCACGCTCCCGTACTAATTCGTCATCTGAAGTTGAAACATATGTATCTATAGACCATGGACTCAAGGTAGTATTTTCATGAATTCAGTGGCTATATGTTTTGTTAGTTCATATATTTTTGAAAGAAATGAAACAATTGCCGAGAGATGATGCTTTGTTATGGTACGGATTATTACTGAAAGCCCTTCCTCATGGACTATGTCTTGTTGTGGTGAGATTGGGGCTTGCATGTCCCCGTGATCACTAGTCTGCACTGGCGAGAAAATTAATTTTTCTCCTGGTGATTGGTCGAGATGCCAGAAGAATGCCAGATTGGTCGAAGGGTAGGAGCCTGACGAAAGGTAGTACACTTACCGTACCCGCAAAGTCTGTTCCTCAGCCACGCGGCTGTGAGAAGGCGAGAAGGCATCACTTTCAAGTGATGGTGTCACGTTAAAAACACTATTGAGGCAGGCAGCGGGAAACCACCTCAATTAAACTCCCCCAAGAAAAATAAGGGCTTGAACAATAGATAATTGAATCCAGACAACTCCGGTGCCCGGGTCCAATTGAGTGGGGTGGGTGTCGTGCCCGGCAGCAGGGGAAGCAAGGACTCTGTGGTCGTCATCCTTCACAATCCTTGCTCGGAAAGAAAGACAGCAGCAACGCCAGCAGCAGCGGCGAAGAAGAAACTGGAGAAGGGAATGAAAACGCTTAGAATCAGGACATGGAACGTTAGCACAATGTTAAGGGCTGGGAAACTAGAAAACATGAAGCGTGAAATGGAGAGGGGAAAGATCGATGTGTTGGGATTAAGCGAAGTAACATGGAAAGACGAGGGGGATTTCTGGAGTGAAAATTACCGAGTTATATGTGATGGATGGAAAGAAGCCAGCGAGGAGTAGAATTGGTATTGAATGCAACATTAGGGAAAACAGATTTTAACGTGGAGCAGTTGAGCGATATTGGCTATCGAAATCAAAGCAATGCCGACGAATGTAGTCGTAGTATAGACTTACACGCCGACGGGGGGATATAAAGATGAGGAAGTAGACGAAGTATATGACGAGTTGGGAAAGTAATCGGGAAAGTTAAGGTAAGGAAGAACCTAATAACTATGGGTCACTGGAACACAATAGTAGGGGAAGGAATGGACGGAAGTAAAGTAGGGAGTATGGACTGGCGGTAAGAAACGACAGCGACAGGAAGGCAGTGGATTTCTGTTGGAGTAAATTAGTAATTACAAACACGAGGTTTAAACACTTAGTTGATTGGTTATTCAGGGGAGGCGACCGACAGCTGAGGTCATTTGCGCCAATTTAGGATAGGTGGGTAATTGGGTGATGGTAGGAGTTCTCAGGGAACGGAGGAATGGTGGAGAGAAACCCGGCCGCGGCGTTAGCTTACTCTTTACGAAAAGAGCCAAGGGGACCACGGCATAACGTTCCATCTGACGGACGGAGTACTGAACTTGAAATGCCCTCCACTAGGCACTCAAGTGGGGACCGGTTTGCCACTGAAAAATCCGCCACTGCCGGGAATCGAACCAGAGCCGTCGGGATGAGAGGACAGTACTCTAGCCACCACACCAACCGGACCCCCCTTTTAAACACTTCCCTCGGCGTATGTACACATGGAAAATGCCGGGGGATACGGGATATTACCATCTGGATTACATCTTGGTTAGGCAACGATTCTGGAACAGCGAAAGGCAGAAGGCTTTATAAGGAGATAAACAATATACTTATGAGAGAAACAAAGAGCGAGGGGAAAGTGGTGGAGTCGGCAATGTGAGGAGATAAAGAGGCTCCAGAAAGATGGAGAAATAGGCAGAGTGTACTCATAGGTTAAAATGGTGTCGGGGATCCAGAAATTGAAAACATTGATTGATGATCCATTGATTGATGAAGCCATTGATCAATGCCAGACGGGGAAAGTAAACAATGGAACGAGAAAATATCCAGCGTCGGTGGAAGGAATATGTCGAGGAACTGTGAGATAGCTAAAGTAGGCCTGGAAACTTGGGTATAGAAGAGAAAAAGGACGTAGATAAGGATAAGGGTGGCCCAGGAATACTAAATAGTGAGATAGAGAATGCATTGCGAGAAATGAAGGCGGGTAAAGCGGTGGGGACAGATAAAATCCCAGCTAAACTTCTGTAGAACCTAGGAAGAGGGGGAAGGGAGAGCGAAAACGAAACGGGTAACGAAGAGGGAAGAAAACAAAAGTAATGACATTTTCAAGAACAAATAAGGCCAATTTAATTTTAAAAATAGGTGGTCAGAATCTAGAGTAGGTGTAGCAATTTAGCTATCTAGGTAGTGTTAGAGGAAAAGGGGTACAGCAGCATTGTATTGAGAAAGAAAATCGCATTGGCAAAAGAAGGTTTTATACATAAGCGTGAACTAATGACAGGGGCGTTGAGCAGAGAAATAAAGAAAAGACTAGTTGAAAGTTTAATATGGTGCGGAAACGTGGGCCTTGTGGAAAGAAGACGAAAATAAACTTAGGGCTATTGAGCTGTGGGTGTGGAGAATGATGAAGAAAGTGAACTGAGTCGAAAGGAGGACGGACGAGGAAGTGCTGGAATTTGTAGGTGAGGAAAGAAATATGATAGATGGAATTAGGAGAAGGCAGAAATTGTGTGTATGGAGAAGGTAATGGGGGCGTTTACTCGGAACCGAAATCGCAATTTTGTACATGAAATCGTTAGATGGAAACTAAAAAAGGATGTTAGTGAAAAAATTAATCTTCTAACTACAACCATTCACTCATAAATAAAAATTAAAATAAGCAAAAGGTGACGCCCACCGAAAATGCAGCTGTGATAACATTGACGTCATTTTCCTCCCGTCCTTGACTGCTTTCAGGGGAGAGGAAGGGAGTGGAGGGGGATTCTCGGAAGGTCTGCTCGCACAGATGCTGTCGCAATCATTCCCATTGGCCGATTCAGCTGTGTCCCCCCCATTGCGATAAGGCAAAGTAGCTTCGCGGGCTCAGTTGTGATTGGACGAAGTCGATATACGTCAGAGGTTGCACCACGCCCACTTTTCCGAAAGGGTTAAAAACATCAGTTTTTCGCCGATTATAACTCGGGAAATAATTTACGGATCAAAAAACGGAAAAATACGGGTCTTTTTATTTTAGAAACTATCAGATTTGGCAACAAAAAAAATATGGTAAACGACCCCATTAAGGGCAATGGTGTTTTGAAGAATTAATTGAGGGAAGAATTTTGGGTGTACGGGGAACAGGAAGGAGAAGAACGGGTAGCTTGGATAGAGTGACGGAAGGTAGGAGATGTGAGGGGCTGAAAAGTGTCATCGTCTGATATGTAGGGGCGCGGCGTAGGAAAATCAAATGTCCATTTAGACTTGCCTTTAAGTCTAAATGGACATTTAAGTCTAAAACTACTAAGTCACTTTAAGTCCCAAAAATAGAATTGGCGATTCGCATTATACGCTAAAAAGAGTGGAATCACTTAGAAAGTGCCTTAAGTTTAACGCAAGGTCTGAACAATGATTGGTATCTTCTTCACAATTAATTACTTGCACTTCCTTGTGATCATATTGCATATTGGTATTTTATTTGATAAATAACATGACCTGCATGTTTTTAAAATAATATATAACCTTCCTTGGTTCATCATCATCATCATCATCAAAGTCAGCATTCCTAGGATTGGTATGACGCAGCCCTCCACTCGATTCTTCTATCGGCCAATCTCTTCATATTAACGTAGTTCCTCTCTTTCACGTCCTTAACCACCTGTTCTATGTAACTCTTCCGAGGCCTGCTTTTTCATTCTTCTCGTTCACTTTTCCTTCGACGATTGTCTTCATCAGGCCATCGTGTCTTAAGATTTGGCCGATTAAGTTGTCCCGGCTTCTTTTTATAGTTTTCAGCAGACTTCTCTTTTCTCCCACTCTTCTTAGGACTTCTTTATTTGTCACTCGGTCTATCCATTTTATCTTCATCATTCTTCGATAGCACCATATTTCGAATGATTCCACCCTTTTCTTCTCCACTGCTGTCAACTTCCATGCCTCACTGCCGTAAAGAAACATGCTCTAGATATAGGTTTTGATGAATTGCTTCCTTACTTCCAAGCTTGTATTTCTAGCTGTAAGTAGATTCTAGTAGAGTAGATAAGTAGATCCTTCTCTCTCTCTGCTATGAGAACTATGTCATCAGTGAATCGTAGCATACTGATTGTTTCTCGATGGATGTTCACTCCAGAACACTTCTCCTTGACTTCATTGATGGCTCTCTCGATGTAAACATTAAAAATTACGGGAGACAGTGCAAAGTCTCGTCTCACTCTTTCCTTATTCTTGCTTCTTCACAGCAGGGTCCAGATTTTATCACCACTACCTGGTTTTTATCTTCCTTGGTTACGGGATAATTTGTATTGTTGAATAGCTTGTAATGTATCCAAGGAACAGGGTGGACTGTTTTTTTTAAGTTAGCGCGCTCGTTCTCACTTCGCTTTTTGCATAGGTCTGCACCTACCGTGGTCGGTACATCAGTATGGAAAACTGGGCAAAATAGACTTCCGGGTCCCACCCTCCACCCTTCCTCTGCTTCCTGTAAATCCTTCTAAGTGACTATATCCTTCCACCGGCGACTCTCAATGGAGCAAGTGAGCTCAGCCGTTGGGTTCCTCCCCCGTTCACTATCCTTGTTCGCCTGGATAAGGTTGGACGGGTGACTTTGATTGTCCAATCCATCGTCAAGTTATGCGGTTCGTGGGGTCTTGCTGCATCCACGCTCGCGAGCTGCTCCCGACCGACACGACACCACTGTACTCCTTCTCGCCTCCTTCGTCAAATGTCTCTTGGCTCCACTCGAACGTGCCGGCCTGCCGTTTGTGAATGCCAAACGCCTTGCTTGGCTCTAGTGCGCTTGCGAACACCTTCGCCCATGCTCCACAACCCCTCCT
This sequence comes from Platycnemis pennipes, assembly GCA_933228895.1. Lineage (NCBI taxonomy): Eukaryota > Metazoa > Arthropoda > Insecta > Odonata > Platycnemididae > Platycnemis > Platycnemis pennipes. The sequence goes on from OW121846.1 coordinate 53,450,945, forward strand.
AGCCACTCACTACACACGAAGTCGCCACCCTGTACGTTGACGCGTCGACAGAGTTGACGGGCGCTCAATTGGATCGCCGTCCCTCCCCGATACTTTGCTCGGGATCCCTCTGGATTCGCGCCTTGATCACCGAGGATTAAAATATTCGGATCGCACGGGTTGGCCTCGTCGCCTTTGCGAGTCGGGCAGGTAAGCACGGGGTGCGGAGTGGGGAGGGGTTGACGGCGTCGATATCGAGGGCCCGGTCCGCCCTCCATTATGAATGAGGGGCCCGTCGCGGGGCGGCTCTCAAAGGGCCGGCCGTGGACATTACATAATTGAGCGGCGAGATGCGGAGTCGAAGGTGTCAGCGCGGATCCCTCACCCACTGCGGCCTTCCCCGCGAAATTATTGCCACGCCCGAAAACGCCGGACGTCCTCCCCAGGTGAATATTTAATTCCTTGTCCGCGTGGGACTGTAAGCAGTACTAACTGCCTCTCGCATGTGGTTGTAATTGACGGCGAAGGAATTTGGCCGATTCGGATTATCCTAGGTCGCACGCCCAAAGACGAAATGCGCGTGAACTTCACTTATGTTCCTACAAAAGGAAACTGCAAGACTGCCTGGTAGGATAATCGCCCAACATCAGTGATACATTTCTCGTTCTTGTTACTCTCTCATTGGCATTCGCTGTATTTGGCTCTAATTAACATATACATTTAATTTATCGTTTTACTGGAACTCTGAGCTCTAACTGCAATCGGAGAGTGGCTTTTGTTTTTCTTGATTTAGGAAGCATTTGGCCTAATCTAAATATCCTCTATCACGGGCCCGAAGCCCAAATGCACTTGTTTCGTTACGTTACTCCATGAAGGAAGTGAACTGAGAGACTCCTCGGATAACCACTTAACATCAACACTATATTTCTGGTTTTGTGACACTTTTAACAGCGTTTACTGCTTTTGCGTGTCTGTAGTTGAAAAATATAGTAAAGAATCTTACATTTCCTTTCTTATACTATTAATTAATAGATCAACATAGGTTACACAGTTACTAGGCATGAGATTAGGATAGTGGCAGACCTGTCAGATGCATGCAAGTATATGCACAGAGTAGTATGTTTTACATGATTGTATGGTAGCATCTGGAACCTTATTCTCAATTATAATTGATTCCTGGTGATGGGTCACCCCATCACATACCCTTGCGGTAGATAGAAAGGACAATATGTACATGTAAGTGTAGATGTATGAACTCTTGCTTAATTACCTTGCATGTTAGGTGAAAGTTGAAATTGACGTGCGTATCCCGAATTATATTCAAAGCGATCTCCTATTTAGCAGTAATGTTAACGTCGGTACATGTCCATCGTACATGCTTCGTAAAAATTCACCCCTACTTACATATCACAGATGGCTTGCAGGGTAGTCAGTAGATGTAGAAAATGTGGATTTTCTCATTTTTGTGGCACTATGATCACTAAATTTCATTTGTAATGACAGTTTTACTTGTGGATTGTGTAGGCATGTATCCGATACGCGATATTCTTCATCACGTGTATGGGGTCTAAATTGACGTGAGAAATCCTTATAAAAATATTAAATAAACTGTATGCTTCGCCGGGGAACTTCACAACATTTATATGAATCCCTTATTTACTGGAAAATTAAATACTATTGTAAATAAGTAGGTACCAACTTTTCGTGCACAGAATATGAAGGCACTTGACTTCCCTACTAAGTTTCGATCTTGTAATCGTGTATGCAAACTATTGAAAGCTTCGGAATATATTTGAAACTATTTCTATGAATAGGTTGGTTTCGTGGATTTCCTATGCCACGCACTGTTATTTTTGCGCTGGGTTACGAATCAATATTTAATTAATTTTTGAGCTACATTTTGGTACTCTTGATACTTTGACTCTTGGTATTTGAGCTAAATTTTGGTAATTTTGGTGCTCTTGAGTCATTAGCAGCGTTGGACGCTATTCCTTTTTTTAGTTCTTGAAACATTAAAAAATGCACTATTTTCATAGTTTTTGTTGTTAGAACATTCCTTCACTAACGGGAAGGATACCTAACACACTGGAGTTAAGGGGAGCGACCATGGAAAGCCCATGGCCAAATTTCTAAAAGTATCACCTTTTTCAGAAATTCGGGGATCCTTTCGAGTAAGGTTCTTTCACTGCTATATCGCTAATTATTTTGAGCATTGGTTATCATGAGTTGGCGTGAGTATATTTTAGTATTTGATCTATGTAAGCAGACAATGAAGGTGTTTTTTTATATAGCTGATTCATGTGGGGAGGAAAATTTCTGATCGCGAGTGCAGCTAGATTATAGAGGAGCCTAGAGGTTTTCCTCCAGACTGTTGCTAGGACATATCTCTCTAGCTGTGCTAAGGTATTTTGCAGTTCACGTAATGCCAGTGAGCAAGTAAATATTTGCTCACTCTGTGCTAGGTACTTAAACCATTTTGGACACGTTTAAGCACCCCAGTTTGAGAATTCCTTGCGGTGAGTGACAGCCTGAATATATGTATGCAAGAGTGGCGGAATGCTTTAGGAGCAGGCACGTAGCCAGGGGGGGGGGGGGGGGGGCTTCTGGTGCTCCAGCCCCCCCCCCCGGACTTTTTTCCCAATAATTTTGTTGTTCTGATTTTAGCAGAGAACTCTACCAGTGAGAAAAGTAAAGTATGGACACTGTAAAAGTAAATACCAAGCACTGAAAATTAAGGGAAGAGATTTGTAACATTTCGGCACCGAATGGGCAAGGTTGATTTTTTTCACGTTACGCAAGACTTAGCCCCCCCCCTCCCCCGAAGTAAATTTCGGACTACGTGCCGGTTAGGAGTGAATTACAAATAAGAGAATTGAAAAAAAAGATATGTTAATTCAAACCACGTAGTATTTAGCAGGTAGTGACATGGGGAAATGGAAAGTGTACCCGTACCAGAGGAATTATCGAGTGAGATAGTATCAAGGGAATGTAGTGTTAAAAAATTACCCCAAATACGGATGTGCATTGCTAAATTATTCAAGTATTTGAAAGTAAGGTCTGAAAAGAAAATCCCCGCCACCATTTTCATGGGAATGTAACATGGCGAGGCAGTATCGTCTGTTTAACTTGGTTAATCTGAGAGATTTGCTGCAACGCCTGAAAATGCTGAAATCCTGACATTGACAAACCGTAAAATGTTTATTGCACCAATATATGTTTCCATTTAAATCAGTACTTAAGAAAAAAAGTCTTTTAGTCCCGTGCCAAAAGCCGAAGAAAATGATTTGAGACTCATAATGAAGAATAAAAAAATAAGGTGTGAAAATTGCGCAGGCTTCTTTTTCTTATATTTCATTATGAAAATAAAATATTGTCAAAAGCTACTTTTTATACCTCAAGTTAAAATGAGTTGAGGATGTTTTTGGTGAAGTTCCACTTCCATATTTTTTAGCTATTTTTGGCTGCAAGTACCATTTCAGCTAATCCCATTGTTGGATGGCAATCCTTGTTTGAAATCTACCTCGTACTATTGTACAGGGTGCGGCAACATAACTTCTTTTTTATATGGATATATCCATATAAAAAACGACGTTATGTTGCCGCACCCTGTATTTATGTTTTAATAAAGGTACGATGAAAATGTTAACCGAAACGGTATGCATTTTAGTTTCGATGTAACCTAAATTAGTGCAAGTACTATGTGTTATAATCTATAATTTTCTTTTCATAAGATTATAACTCTTATTCTCTAACTGGCTAGGAGGTTATTGACAAAAGCTCCCCTCTGCGTTTTTAAGATTGAAATGGAAACAAAAATCTAATTTGGATTTTAGAAGAATTGTGTATTTCACTTAAGGCAAATGCCTTGATTGGGGAAAGAGAGTCGATTGCCCTATTGGAGAAAACCTGCAATTTAATCGTTCTCACTTCCTACTACTTCCTATTCTTTGAAACGTCCCTCAATTACCAAACACATAAATACCTGCCATCATGGCAAGTCCTTTAAGGAATGGATTACTCATGGATTGATCTATTTGATAATGCAATCCTATTTTCAGGATTATTTTTTCCTGTTATGGATTCTTAGTGTGCTTCATGGCCTGTCCATTTCATTTCCGTCTTTCTCGCATTAAAACTATAAAAATCTATACAGGCTCACCTTATCTGCAACTGTTATCACGCACTTTTTGATGAATCAAAGAACCTTGCTCCAGATAAAAAGCCCAGATGGGAGTCGGTTTTTTCGTGATCATAATTTGATTCATTTCCCGGGGGCTGGGTTACGAACCAGGCGGCAAAAGTAATTATGCTGTGGAATTCTGGTTCTTTCATGAGGGTTTGAGGTGAATGCCTAAATTGTGTTGCTCCGTTCGTCTGATGGGACCTTGCTCTTTGGTTCTTTGTTCGGTCTTAGTAGGCTAAAGTCAATCGGGATTGACTTGAGCCTACTAAGACCGTCAGAATTCTCTTAACCATTAGTTCGCTCCCACAAATGATGACCATAGAAATCTTTGTTCTCTAGGCTCAATTGACTTTCGCTCTTGTTCACCTTCCCATAATTATGACAACAATAAATTCACAACCAAATTGCATAGAGAAGTTGTAATTCTTAAGGTTATTTTCAATCACTCACGAGAATCACGTAGACTATACTCAACTAATGGATAATGGCTAAACTAAGGGTTGCAAGTTTATTTAACTGAGGGATTATTTTCATTCTACACCGAAATAGGCGAAGTGGTGCCACTTGATAACAGAAATTAGATGATTAAATCGAGTGAAATTGTTGATTGAATTGAAGAGATATTGAAATTGTGGAGAAAACGTACCATCATCATCATCATCATCATCATTGGTCAACAATCCTAGGATTGGTTTGACGCAGCTTTCCACTCCATTCTTCTATCCGCCAACCTTTTCATTGTGACGTAATTCTTCTCTTTTACATCTCATACGAGGCGTGCCTTTTCCAGTCTTCCCGTTCACTTTTCCCTCGACGATAGTCTTCATCATGCCATCATGTCTCAAGATATGGCCGATTAAGTTGTCCCTTCTTCTTTTTAGAGTTTTCAGCAGACTTCTCTTTTCTCCTACTCTTCTTAGTACTTCCTCGTTACTTACTCGGTCTATTCGATCGAGTCGGTCGATCGATATGTTCTGATAAAATATTTCCTTACTTCTACGCTTGTATTTCCAGCCGTAAGTAGATTCTTCTTATGATAGAATGCCCTCTTTGCCTGGGCTATTCTACTAACTATTTCTTTCTTGCTTCGTCCATCGTTGGTTACTCTGCTTCCCAGGTAACAGACCTCCTTCACCTCTTCAAGTTTTTGTTTTCCTAGTTTGACATTGGTTTTTGCCTCTTCTTTCTTGCTGCACACCAATATCATAGTCTTCTTCTTATTGATCTTCAGCTGATATCTGGCCATTGTCCTTTCCATGGTTACTTGAATCTTGTTCAGATCCCTCTCTGTCTCTGCTATGAGAGCTATGCCATCAGCGAATCGCAGCATGCTTATTTTTTCTCCGTGGATAGTCACTTCAGAAGACTTCTCTTTGATTTCATTGATGGCTCTCTCGATGTAAACATTAAAAATTACGGGAAACAGTGCACAGCCTTGTCTCACTCCTTTCCTTATTCTTGCTTCTTCACAGCTGGGTCCAGATTTAATCACAGCTACTTGGTTTTGTACAGACTGCCTATAATTCTTCGGTCATTGTATGGCACTCCAATTCCTTTCAGAATTCCAAGAATTGAATCCCAATCCACGTTGTCAAAAGCCTTCTCTAAATCCACAAATGCAATGAAAGTCGGCTTGCTCTTTTCCATTCTCTTCTCTATGAGCAGTTTAAGGGTCAATATTGCTTCCCTTGTACCCTTACTTTTCCTAAATCCGAATAGATCTTCATCCAGGAACTCCTTTGCTTTCGTTCTCTTCTTCTGTAGATGATCCTGGTCAGTATCTTCGATGCATGTGTCGTCAGGCTTATAGTCCTAAAATTTTCGCATTTCTCCGCTCTCTTCTTCTTGAGTATGGGAATGATGATGTTTTTCTCGAAGTCCCTTGGAATTTCTCCTGTTGAGTACATATCGCAGATGATTTTGTAAAGATGAGTTAATGTCTTCTCTCCTGAATTTTTAATTAGTTCTGCCGGGAAATCATCAATACCAGGAGCCTTATTCGTCCGAAGATCCCTTACTGCAGCGTCGAAGTCCGATCTTAATATTGATGCTCCCATATCATCCTTTTCCAATTCGCTTTCCTCTTCAATCACTTTGGTGCTGAGATTGTTCTCGTTGTATAACTCTTCGAGATATTCTATCCATCTCTTCACTTTGTCTTCGTTTTCAATCAATTTTTCTCCATTCTTGTCCCTTATGGTATTACATCTTTCGCTCCGTTCCTTGAAGTGGTTCCTCACTATCCTGTATTCAGTTTCCACCTTTCCAAGTGCAAGGTTGCTTTGTACATCTTCGCATAGATTCTTCATCCACATCTCTCTAGCTTTCCTTGCTTTGCGAATTATTTCGTTCCTTATTCTTTTGAAGCAAAGCTGCCCTTCTTCTGTTTTCGCATTCTTGTACTTTCTTCTTTCTTCAATTAAGTCTAAGACTTCCTCTGTGATCCATGGCTTCTTCTTGGCACCTTTTTTTATTCCAAGAACTTCTTTTGCGGCTTCGTGTAGTCCACATTTAATGTTTTCCCAACGCTCTTCCACATGAGAAAGTAAACAAAAATTGTTTGGAGACCCAGGTATCTTGTTGTTGTGGTTTCTAAAATACTGGATTCTATTCCCGAGGGACCGGATATGATCATTGGCAGTGGGAAAGATTTTTCAGTGGGTTATTGTCTTCGTCATGAGTGCTCTGCGGGTATGCTAGTACTCCATCGGATCGGACGTTAAACCGTGTTTCCCTCATTCGCCTTGAACCTTATGTTTTAAATTGTATTTTGTTTACGCCGAGTTTCACTTTATCCCTCATATTTTTCCGTCTCTATCCGGTTACCCGTGTGTCATACGTGACCGCTGTCGTTTGCCTCTTCTGATAACTTATACCTTTTGAAGTTCCTTTCGTATTACCAGGAGTTTCTAGATGCCATTTTACCGGACGTAATTAGTTGATCAATGCGTGGGGAAGTCACATGTGGAACTCGCTGATGTGGTAATAAAATCTGAGCAGTCTTCTTCAGGTCCTTTATCTATTTCTTTGCATTTCGTTGCTTTCCACGATTCCACGAATTTTCACTTCACACCTCACCATTCATAAGACTGCTCAATATTATGCCTATCACACTCAACGCGGATGCCTTGAATTCAAGGCATGCCTCGTTGCCCTGGGAGGTTGATGCTTTTACGTCAAGGCATGGGGTCCCGTTATGTTTGTTTCTAAGTAAAAAATTATTAATATATTGCAAAAATTTTATGTTTAAAGCATTTATAATAATGTATTTATTCATATAAAAGAAATAAAAAACTTTCGGACATGAATACTTTTTCATGAAATAGGCCAGCATTGAGTGTGCTATTGTAAAACAACATGATGAAGAAGCGAGCATAAATGATCCACTAACTCTGAAACCTGATTACCTCATGGAGTCGGTACTAAGCCCTCATCCCGCTGTGACAGAATGTTTCGCATCACCTCGAGTCGATCCGTATGCTGCCCAAACCAATCCGCCAATCTAATTCCACTGTAGGTTTTGTCAGAGGGAATGCCATCCCAATTATTTGAACTGCATGTTGGGAACATTGCTTTAGCGCAAGCCGTCAAGCAAACCGTGGTAATGAGTTCGGTAAATCGCTGGCCTATCAAAGGTCGCATGTGTGGATCCCGTCTATGGCATTGGTACTATGATAGTCATAGCATCAAATTAGATTCAATAATGCGGTATGACCTAACTTGTTGAGTAATTTATAAGTATACAGCATAAGTATTCTCACCGCAACCAAATTACTCTGCGAAGGCTCTTTTTACTACTATCAAGTAATAACTGACAATGATTTAGAGCCCGTTCAAATCTCACCCCAAGTTTGAGTTGAATACCAATGGACCTTCGATGAAAAACTAGTATACAATAGTATTCTCTACGTTTAATTACAAACCAAAACTGAATCTACGGTATCCGAATTAATAGACGTGACGAAATTTACAGGCTGCATTAGCAAAACTTTCAAAAGATATCCGTTTGAATCCAATAAGCAACATACGGCATAGGAAGAACAACTCCCAAAGGAAAATTATAACACTACTCCACTAAGCTAGGTTGCTAGTTAAAACAAAAAGAACACTTTTCAATTCAATGAGTATCGCTGTAAAAAGATTTTAAAACAGAAATAAAAAATAGTGTAACGCCATGTGAAAAACAAACTAACAATTATCTACTAAAAATTGGTCCATATGTCAGTTGGCTCAAATTCTCAAAAACAAGAAAACTAATAACCCGCCGCGTAACTACCAGGAACATAGCAATACTTCGATTCCCAATGATGCAAATATATATGAATTAATGCCAGTCCTAAGTCAAATCTTTTATAATTGCTGTCAGCTGCGCTACTTTCCCGATTAGTGGAAAATATGAAAATAATACCCACCACTCCAAGCCCAATAAGGATGTAACCAAGTGCAACGTAAAGAATCATTTTCTTTTCTCCAAATTCCTAGAACGAATTATCAACCACAATATTAAAAGACATTTCTTTCCGACACATATTCCCTAACTAGCTGAATACATGCGAAACACATCCACAACACCTTGCATCAAGACTAGTGGATGGAATCTACTGCAACATTATGGCCGTAATATCTCAGCTATTTTTATGGACTTAAATGAAGCCTTTGATAAGGTCCCAATGCAATAAATATTACTCACATGTCACATCCTTATTATACAACTAGTACACTGCAACACAGAATTAAAAAATAATCAAAGCTGTTATTCCCCAAAGTGAAATAATTTCACCAATTGTCTATAATATACACAAAAACGATCGTCCCATCCTCCGAAATATCAATGCATACCTGTTCGCTGGTGACTTTGTCACCCACCCACTGCGGGCTAGCTGCAGCCGGATGGGAGTTTTCAGTAACAACTCAATATCTATTGCGAATGAAAAACAAAATGAAAAAACAAAATAAATCCCCACAAATGCGAGATTCCCTTCTTTCACAAACAACACAAATTAAGTAAAGTTTACAAATACAATTTTGAACATAAAACTGCGTTTTATAAAAAAACTGTGGTAGTTAGGCCAAAGTTGCAAAACTAGGCCAAAGTTGCAAACCTCCGCCACTGCTCACAGTTGCTGCTGAAAACATTCCACTAAAAGAATAAAAGAAGACAATAATTCACCTATCCATCATTCGTTTAAATCCTCTGCTAAATTGTCTCATATTTGCTATCAGGAAAGATCAAAGATGGGAGCGTTGGATTCAATGTAAGTCCTGATAATGTAGTTGCAGCAAAACCCGAAGACCTTAATTTCTTCCGCCGGAACCAGACAAAGATACCACTAAGATTAACTCCGATCACTAATGCAAACAAATTAGAAAGAGATCATATTATAAACAATGGCAAAGCTATTAAAGAAAAAAAATTGTACAGTGCAGTCAACAAACGAATAATTCAAATAAAAGTACCCAAGAAGAAGCAGCAATACCGGTACAAAAAATTAAAGCAGCATCTAATAAATATCGTGACACCTCCAAGGAGGAAGCTGAAGGAAGGGACATTAAGAATCACAAAGGATCTATGTGAAAAACGGCTGCTACTACTGAATACAATGAAATTCCTCTTTATTGCCGATTACATATTATCGCTATCTCTGAGAATGAACAATGCTACTTAAACTATTATTTCATAGAAAGCAAGATATGAATATTCCTTTCCGGCTTGATAAGTTGAAAGATTAAGAATGAAACAGGAAATAAAATCAAAAATTTTCATCTTAAACATTATTCATAAACGTTATTCTTGTTGCCTTTGAATACGAACCGCTGTAACCATGTAGCTTTCATTACATTCCATGGGTGTAGATAAGATAAAGTACACTCAAGAAATATCTGCACTGTTGACACAGTTCCGTCATACACGGTATACGAACCATTATTTCGAAATAAGATATTTGAAAATTGCTTGAATTTACATTTTTTGTTTCCAACAAATTTATAAGGGTTCCACCTAAACTTTTCTGTAGTTAAAGAAAACTTCCTTCGTTAGACTCTTCATTCTTCTCTTACGTTTCCAGTGCCCGAATATGTTTTATAATATAATAGCGATCCAAAACTAAAATGAATGACATACTTTCAGAATAATATCCCAGATTTAAAACTTTCGGGATCTTCAGCCTTTTTTTTTTAAAGAAAGGTTGAAGACCCCGAGTGTCTTTTTTTCACATCGGAGAGCGAAAAATGAAAATGAGCTCCAGTGCTTAAGGATCCTGTTGCTCTTGTTTTTCATGCTTTATTGGGATATTTATCATTCCCTCTATCCGAAGTACTGTTCACTTCCGGAATCGGGAGGATGTTATCCGCCGGAGTTTCTAGTCCCACCCTTTGTCGCGTTGTGTTGTCTGAATGATAATATCGGCATCATCCCGGGCGCGGATTCGGGCGGCCTGCGGTATTCGGTCCATTCCTTTTGCTGCCGTGCAGTCCGAATGAAATTATGGGGATCGTAGTGCTCGTCTAAATATTGACACTCCGTCCGACCAGAGGGGGAAGAGGGGGGGGAAGGGGGGGAGAAGGAGGTGGGGGTGGGACGGTCGGACCGTATGGCACGACGTGTGTGAGGGTGGGGTATGTATTGGGCGATCGAGGGGATGGGGAATGCGGCGACCTTTTGTAAGGGGCCGGGGGCAATCACATGCGATATCGATCGCCTTCGGGTGTGGGCGGCGGGGGCAGGGGGGGGCGGAACCAGTTTGACAAAAGTGCGCGTGGGACGGAGGGGGCAGCGGGAAGTTTTGCCCGGAGAGATGTTGAGTGACGTCGCGAGGATGTCGGCACGGTGGATGCGGAATACCGCCGGGACGACTAAGAACTTTAATCGAAGCGGTATTGGCATCCGCAGTCGGGATTGGCACCGTGCATCAATTCCTAATTTAAAGGCCTCAAAAGTAGGTTCCGATAAGAGAAAGCAACATTTCTTTATCATTTATGTATTCTTAATATAGCAAAATTCCTGAATCAAATTAATATTAAATGCGTGGGTGGCGTTACTTTGTGGAACTCCTTCATGGTGAACGCAAGGGAGAAAAATTACTTTGCTGGTAATCCTTTGAAAAAACTTGAATGTAATGACTGTAACTCTTTTTACATAGGAAAAACTGGACGGAAAATCAACATCAGGGCCAAGGAAAATCATTCATGTTTTATTAACAACAACCACACCTCACACATTGCCAAGCACCTCTTGGACTCCAACCATACTAGCGAATTCAAACCAATAATCCTTTACAGAGAAAATAACGGCCCATGGCTTGATGCACTCGAGTAGTTGGAAATTCTTGTGGGCCAACCCTTATACAGCGTCACACAAGTTGATGAGCAGTTGTTTTCTCATCACTCACCTCTGTTTAGTGTGTTTTCCGCGAAACCATCACAGACACCACTCACCTCTCCTTAATGTGTCCCTTCATTTCATTCCTATCGCACTCCACCACCCTCATCTATCTCATGCAGTGAAGATCCATCAGCGGCTCTTACTTCGCCAAACTGACCTTCCCTTTTCCTTCTCCCCCTCGCTTCCCACCCGGAACAGCAACCCTTTCCCCCTCTTCAAGTATATAAATGTATGTACCACCCTGTAAAATTCGCCAAATGATGATATGCGGTATCGAAACCGGTCGCAATAAAAATTCTATCCTGAGGACCAGCAAAGTATTTTTTCTCCCTAGTGTTCATCACAAATTAATGTTGTTGTTATTATTAATAGTTCCAAAAAACTCCAACTACTAAAGCTACATCACATCGTCCAATTTGATATTTAGAGAAACACGACGCCAGTGCCGTAAGATGAGTTTGAACCGCGAACTTATGGTTGACAGGCCGGCGCATTACCAACCTGACCACCGAGGCCGGCACTTTAGACATCCTCCTATTCCTAATGACTTTCATGGTTAACGACCTGGTGATATGACTCTCACTGTTCATTTTCCTTAGCTCTCTGCGGTGATGTTGGTTCCACCAAAGAATTAAATTTTCCAATGTTATATATTATTTTTGTCCATTTCATTTACTCATTATTTTTTGTTACTAAGAATGGTTAACTACTGAATTAATTCCCATTATTTGCATGCTCCGTTGCGTGATGATATCTATTACCAAATGCCTCCTTATTTAGCCAATTTTCTTTTCTCTTGGTCTTCCTCTGGGGCCTTTCCAAGACCTTCACTTATCGGATCATCTGTAAACTTCTAATTTTAATACCGGTAGAAAATAATGCAGTTTAGGCAATCATTTGTTTTCACGCTATTCGGGACTCTACACAACAATTCACTTACGATTTGGTAGGTAAATTTGTGTAAAGAAGGAAAATACCACTTTTAACAAAAAATACATTTTTTATTACGCTAAAACGCACGAAAGATACGAACTTTTCCAGGAACTAAAACTTTTCGTGGGGTAGTCATGTTTTTGTTACTTAACTTTATTATGGTAGTTTTTCAAGAAGCAGTTAATAGAGCCATTTGAAGCAGCATCAAGTCTAAGAAATTTCATTGACATTGTTAATAATCAAATTAATAATTTTCTCTCCTCCCTCCGCCATCTTTCTAAAATGCAGTTCTCTTCTCAAATAGGCAAAAATAGATAGTGGGTTTATTTAGTTGTTGGTGGCCTTGCCTATCAACCACTACATTAGATCAGGTATTCAAAACAATGTGTGCCCATATTTTCTTCAAGATAAAATGGAGAGAAAATAAGTATTTTTCCGCACAGCTGTCCACCATACACTGTTTGGGAATTTCTTCTTGTAAATCGTTACTTTACAAGATTTTCACTGCGCATCTATCCATACACCAGACTGTATAATGACAAGCGCCATGTAAAATGGTCTTTTTGCAAGGCTGACGGCATAAGCTATGCCTTTTAGAGATTCTCGTCAATGGTCTGATGGTATCCGAGACTTTTTACTGCGTCTATGCTATCTTTCTTAACATATGCATGGGACATTAACTTTTGCAGTCGCTGTGCTGTTAGTGGTTATTCTTCCAGATGAACAGCGGCTGGAACCAGGTTCAACATATCCCCTGCCTGCTAATCTCTGTAATTTCGCACCCTGTCTCACTCACTGAAGGTATGGAGCCATTTATTGGTGCTTCAGACATCCTGGAGAGGTTACTACGCTCTGGATTATACCCGTCGTTAGTCCTTTTCCGCTCCATTTTTTGACTGTAAGGCGAGCGCTAATTAAAACCAGCTTCTCACTGTGTGCTCATGGAATGTACTTTAATTTTGAAAGAATAATTTATTTTCTCAAAAAATAATATTTACCCCCGGCGATGAGGAGGGGTATTCATTATGTAGCATGCATTTTATTCATCATCTACAAGAAAGTAGGTACATGGAAAGCATTGATTTCCTGAATGTCAGACCATCAATGGTACTCTCCGCCAGTAAGAGAATACACTTAGAGGAGTCTAAGGGTACTCTTACGCAAACGTATTCAGGAGCATTCGGCTTCTTGGACCGACAATATGATTAATATTTGTTTTCAAGTGCCCCCAATTGCTAAGTTTATAGTCCTCTATCTAACCTCAGTTAAATTTTATCCTAAGAAAAACACACGACCTGTACCCTTGACGGGTTTTGTACGCTCGACTTTAGGGTTGCAAGTCTGTTATAGTGGCAATTTGGCCACCTCGGTTCGTTTGAATTGGAAAGTGCCTTGCCAGTCAGCAAGGCATGAAAAATCGAAGTATTATTTCATTTTGACTAAGATGATGCATTAGTTGGAGAAGAGGTAGCACATAACTAGATGAATTTAGACTGCAGACAACCAATGCTTCGATTTTAATTGGTTTATATGATGAAATGCAGTTCCTCTTAATTAAAATTAGGCTCATCCCGAAGCCGGTGCTCTCTCCTCCGGCCCCTATCCTTCTGAAATACCTATCTCTTCTCAAATAGTCAAAAATCGATACTGAGTTTATTTAGTTGTTGGTGGCCTTGCCTACTAACCACAACATTAGATCAGGTATTCAAAACAATGGGTGCCCATATTTTCTTCAATGGCCATGCTTACAAATCAGTCTCTAATACCCATATTTTCTTCAATGGCCATGCTTACAAATCAGTCTCTAATATGACAGCATCCCTCGTAATGCTAGACAATTTGTATGCAAGATAACAAAAACGGGTGTTAAAACACAGTATTCATTTAGTAACTGCTCAAATAATTTCTCATCATGAGTATCCATAGGTAGTATAAATCCGAATTACCTGCCCCTGAAAGAATGACAAATTGTGAAACCAACCTGGCACAAACAAGTAACGTCTCCAGCATGTTCTTGATATGTTACTCTTCTTATCTCAATCTGAATCCGCATAACAGAATGAGAAATGTCATGAGCGAGAGCATGTATTAGTATTCCCCTTTCGCCTTTCCATGCAGTTAACATCCATCATGGGGATCGGGTTGGTGTGGTGGCTAGAGTATTGGCCTCCCATCCCGAGGGTCCTGGTTTAATTCCCGGAAGTGGCGGATTTTTCAGTGGAAAACCGGTCCCCAATTGAGTGCCTAGTGGAGGGAATTTCAAGTTCAGTACTCCGTCCGTCGGATGGGACGTTAAACCGTGGTCCCCTTGGCGCCTTTCGTTAAGAGTAGGCTAATGCCGACGCCGGCTTTCTCTCCACCCTTCCTCTGTTTCCTGAAAACTCCTACCATTACCCAATTTCCCACCTATTCTAAATGGCGCAAGTGACCTCAGCTGTCGGTCGCCTACCCTGAGTAAAATAGGCATTCACCTAGCCCACCGCTTTAATGGGAAGCCATTCCATAGGTAGGTGAGTCATTCCATTTTAAATCGACAAATTAAAAACAGTCTGTGTAAAAAATGTCTGTTTAGGTCCATTGTCTGTCGGATTGGAACACTGTTTTTTTCACTGACCATATCTCCCAAACCCCTCGTAAAAACGAAACATTTCTTTTTGTACCTAAAAGAACAACATTTGGACTTTATAACCCGTTGAATTTCTAATTTTTAAACACAATCCCACGGGGATTAATGATAGCTAAAATATATTATTGTATGGAATGCAAGTCTGTGTTGGCCCATTGCATGTGGGAATTGAAGACTGTTTTTACAACGACTATATCTCCCAAACCCCTCTTATACACAAATCATTTCTTTTTGTACCTGGTTCAGCAACATTTAGACTTTCTAACCCAAGGATATACTAATTTGTAACCAAATCTCACGAGGATAAATGATGGTTAAAGTATAGTATTGTTGAAATGAGCCTGTTTAGGCCCATGCGTGAGGGAGTTGAGCACTGATTTTACAGGGAACATATCTCCCAAACCCCTAAAAACACTGAACAACTCTTTTTGTAAATAAAATAACTGCATTAAGACTTTCTAAAGTAATTCTTTTATAATTTTTAAACCATGCTCCACATAAAGTTTTTTAGCTCCGAAAAACCAATATTTTCGAAATTTCTCAAATTGAAATGATATTTTCTCAGTGAGAAAAGCTCACATTCCTTATTTATTAATCTATTTATGCACTAGGTACGTAAGTGCAACGTTGAGAAAAACTGGCCTGTTTCAAAAATTAGTTATTGGTATAATTTTAGGCTAAACTTGTGAAAAAAAGTGAATATTGGAATTTCCATTTACAGCGACATAAAGACACTTATTCTTGCGAAAAGTCCATTTAAAACTCCTTTTGTAGCATGTAGACTTCACATAATTTCTATTGATACCTTTTACATGGGTATGTCACGTAATACCAGTCTGCTGCACCTCATAGAAAAATAGTGTAAAAAGACGATTTTCAGGCGGTAAAGCAATGCAAGCCTGCCTATAAGTCAGGGACGAAATTTTTTATGCGAAAACAGGCCTTTGGCTCAGGAAGGTTGACAGTATTAGTGCAAAAATTTTAGTTAAAATCTGAGATGGTGAAGCTCGGACCATTTGTTGATTTAAAATGGAATGACTCAGGTAGCCTATGATAATTTTCTGCAAGTCTGAAAATAAACAACGGAAATATTTTCCTTGATAACATAATTTTATCCCTAAGCATTTTTGTCTACTTTCAAGAGTAGAACCAACTGACATATTAATGCCAATACAGAGAGAATATTGAAAAATATTTGCTTTCAACATTCACGTCTACGTAGCCCTGCCCATTCGGCCAATCAGTAAACTTAACTCGGGATGCGAACTCGCCTTTGACACAATAGTGTCGGAGTACCCTAGGGGTAGGGGTTCCGAGAGTGAGCAGAGGCTCTTAAATGTCACGTGATTAAAGTATGTCATATGGTGCGACGGAACACTATTATTCCGTTGGACTAGGCTCAGAACTTTATTCCCGTCATCTCCTGCTGCTGCATACAGTTCTTTTTGGGAAAATCCCTACCTATGTGTACGTACGCGAGATCTCCATTACGATGACGAGCTCTGGGTCCGGAAAGGTAATTATATCACACCAAGTTGCAACAGGATAAGCAGTAAAACATCACAGTTCTCAAAACTGAGGTTTTTTTGTTCATTTTTCTTCGACATTGATATAGGGAGACAGGTATATCTGAGTTTGCGATGCTTAGTAATGGGCTCTATTTTTCGTATTTCAATGAATCCTATGGAAAGACAGCAGATTTTACAAGGTGGATTCAAATTCCACCTCAGGCAGGAGTGTTGGGTTTATCTTAAGTTTAGAGTTAGACAAGACGAATCATGACAAATGTATTTGGAAAACCAAAACTGATTTATAAATTTACGCTTTACAATCAGTACCTACTGCGTTTTTCGAGAAGGGAATTATACTATGTACCCCTTATTGCCCTAGAAAGGAGCATCTGGTTCTGACGCTGAACTTTTCTTCAACTTTCCCCTATTCACCTGAAATACAACACATCTATACCAATAAATATCTAGAGGACGTTTGTGCGTTTAAAGCTCCGATTCTACAATCCCGATTTTAATATAACTTTTCAAACTTTAATAAATATCGAGTGAATACCGCGCGAATACCGAGCGAAAGGTATTGAACGTTTTTGAAAATGGTAAATTAAAAAAAACAGTTATTTCGAAGAAATAATTTCCGTGTTTCGCTAAGGTTTCAAATAAAAGAAAACTGCCATTAAAATCAATGCCTTTACAAAATTGTTGTCAACCTCAATTGAAAAATAAAAAAAAAACAGTTTTTTGGTTTAAGTGAAATAGAGTCTGGGCCAGCCTTAAATATAGTAGAATATATATTTAGCTTCGAAATATATTATACTTCTTGTTCTATTCCGATTGCTGCTATCAGGAAGGCAATAAATAGTAAAAATATATATTGAATCCAATAACTTCAAACAATGTGCAAGCATAACATAACTCCATCGTTCAATTGATACTCAGATTGATTGGAACATAAGAGATATGGTTTGCAGTGAAAAGTAAGTGAGTAATTTTTTGATTAAAGTGTAGACGTCTCTTCGTCTTATGCGATTATTTTTTTGTTTGCATTTACATTTAGTGGGGTTAGAGAATTCTTTAGACATATACCTTTAGGATTGTATATTTCTAATACTATACGTTCATTCTAAACATTTCATCTTCAGCATATGCCAGTGGGGATAGTAAATATTTGAGAATTGTTATTACTTATTTCATTTAATTCCCCTCAGTTATGCGATAAGAAACGGTAGTGTAGTACCATTGCATTATTTCGTTAATCATTCATCAGCGGTAATTAATATATGTAGTTAGTACGCACTGAGGCCTGACAAACAAATTTCAGATCACGTAACAGCTCAACAATTACTTTAACCATCATAGTTACGCAAATATTAGAGTGCGAAGCCCTGGGTTCCTGCTAGTTCTAAATAAACCTCAGAGACGCAAACAATACTAGATCCTTCCTGCTTTCTTAGTTGTAGTAGTCCTGAATTCTTCAATGGCTGAGGTTATATCGTTTAGTCAGTCTGTAATCTGCTGGTTAAGGCAGGTTTCATTGGCCAGTAAATTCCCTCCACGACTCTTTGGCTGTCAAGGGAATAATACTATTTGGTAATTTACCCTTTGGTCTAGAAAGTAAATCAGCCCTCCAAAGAATTTGTAGTTCAGTTGGAGGACAAATGGCCCAAGGGCTGTGGTACAGTGAAATGCCGTGGTAGGATATATTGGAGATAAGGTTAGTGCGGTAAATTGAGTATTATTTTCATTTTAAGAGCCTAAATTTGAGTCTTGGAAGAGGCAAAGCTGTTCCTGTGGAACACCGAACCTTACTTGAGTGTTTTAAGGATAGCAATTCAGTTCACTATACCCGCCGACGGATACCTCGTTGATTCTTGACCCCTTGGCAACTTTCATTCACTCTTCGCTCCGCTCCGCGCACCTATGGTATCCAATTACATACCTGTCTCTTGTGGCACGAACAACCTCAGCTCTCTGTCGCCGCATTATTATTAACACAACAAAGAAATATTCTTTCAGCTCACTCTCAGGAGTCTTTTTTCTTTACTCAAGACAAGAAGTTAAGGTCTTGGGTTCTAAGTGCTTTATGCTATAGTTATCGACCTGAACTACGGTTGATTTCTTCAGTGGAACTACAGTTCTAAATAATGTCATAAAAATATTAGATATTCTATCCTATTTATGAAAATTACATTGTTATATTCTATTCTATTTATGATTCCACCTTACACCTTTGGAGATAGAGAGAAACCTACTGTACTTAGTGGTGATAATACATTGCCTTATTTGATTGAGCCATTCTATGAAACGGCAATATTTTTGTAGTCACTGTTATTGGCCGTGAATTGGTGGAAACGATTCATTGTGAAATAAATGAATAAACTTGATCTTTCCACAAATTTATTTTTCCCTCACTAGCCAGATTACGACTGTTAAGTCATCATCAGGTGTACTCAGATGAGAGGAAAAATAAATTTGTGGATAAATAAAGTTTATTCATTTATATCACGGTAGTATTTTCCGTAGCAGTTTCCCATTGACTAATTCAGGGATTAATTTCACGTAATTTAACGGCCACCCCGTTGATACGATTCACAAAAGAACGGATAACTGAGTGAACTACCAAATCATGACTGGATGCTGGGTGGCTTACCATGTTGGAAATATTATGAGTACTCTCGTAACTGTGGGGGTCATTGAAACTGGCGAAACATCTTTATGCGCCCTCGCGTTTTGTTTACAAGGTAGCATTAGATTCTCCGGGAAGGTGAAAGAGACCGACAGCTAACATCTGCCTCGCTGTTTAGGATACGTGGGTAATTGGCCAGCGGTAGACATAGGGGCACAAATGAAGAGTGGAGAGATACCTGGCGACGGCATTAACCCAATCGTTACGAATGACACCCCGAAGTCTGAGGCTAAATGTCTCGTCACACGAATGGAGTAGTTAAATTGAAGTACTCCTCATGTACCACTCAGGTGAACCGGTATATTGATGAAAATTCTCTGCAATAGCCAGGATTGGAACCTAGAATCTCGTCATGGAAGTGGGGCACTCTAGTTACTGTACAGACCTTTATGTTTACTTTTCCAAGCTCTGGGGCAGTCGATAAATTACGAAAATTTGAAGGGAGGGGGGTTTGTCAACCCTTACAATGCCCTGTAGACAGGGAGGGAGGTCCATCTTACGTTAATTAGGGAGAAAATTACGCTCTAATATTCATTTTTGCTTAAAATGAAAATGATTATACACATCGTAAGAGGTCAATAAATAATAGCATTGAGAAAAGAATGATGCATTTATAAAGAAAGTCTTTATATTCTATATTTATAATTTATATTAAGTCTTTTTAAGAAATGATGCATTTATAAAGAAAGTTTTATTAAATACAAAAAGGATAGGGTTAATTAGCAGCGTTACCTAATTTAGGGGACTTAGAGAATGATTCTGAGCGTCATATGAAGATAATGGGGTTAGAAAGTGGAAAACCAGCGTTTAATAAATGAGTGGCCCCTACTATTAGTTTGAAACCGGAAATGAAAATAAAGAAAGGAACTCGTCATGATAGCCATTAGCTCATTCATGCAAATATAAATGATATTATTATTTACGGATCACAAATATTTATTTTTAATTTTAGAGGTAACATGAAGTGATTACATTAATTTACGCAGGAGCCGTATAAGAAAGCACAATATGGTGCTAAGTGCCACTTAGAATAATTAGGTGGTTTGGACGTTTCCTAAAATAATGAATTTGTCAGGAATGCAATTAATACAGGAAATAATGTACATGAGACCCAATGAGAATAACAAAAGGATTTGCAGATGGGCCAAAAAAAGACCGAGTAAAGATATATAGCCATAATGAGACCTAACAATGAATAGGTTGGCAGTTAATAGGATTGAAAAACAACGATGATGCATGTAATTATCAAACACTCAATTTCTTCACTTAATTAGAATGAAGGCCATGATGAAATGCATTTAAGCCCTTGATATTAACCTTCTCTCCTTTGCCGTACAACCTGGCGGTGGACCAATAAACGCCATCCTCTCCAGCATGAGGCCCTTTTCTTCGTTTCCCCGATATTTCTCTGAGTCCTAGGTGCTGCATTACAAAAACCTTCGCTACCTCGGAATTCCTCAAGGGCTCGTCCGTTGCCCCCCAGGGACCTCCCGCAGCGGCCCCTACCACTCCCTCCGTGATCAGGGCACATTCCGAGGGACCCTCGCCCGTGTGAGAGGCGACGGCTACACTCTCGCGCGCATCGGCCTTCCCCCTCCCCCCCCCCCCGTTCCTCCCCCGGCACACAGTCCGCGCGCCCCATTAGAATTCCGTGCTCCATTCAACCTCCCACTCCCCTCCCCCGAACTTCAATCCCTCCCGGATATTATTTCAATTGTCATCGCTGGAGTGCGCGGTGGGTGAGCGTGGGCGGTGGGGGAGGGGGGGTCTCGGAACATCCGAGGGTACTCAGGGTCGCCTCCAGTTTTTTCCCGGCTCGCTATCCCGGTCAATGCGTCCCGCGACCCTCCGTACTCCCGGCCCCTGCGTAATTAAGCCGCGTTTGTCCGCTTCCCCGTGCACCTGGGGCGGGGGATGATGCACTTTCGCGGGTGGGGGCGGAGGCGCCCGCCCCACCTCGCCCCAAAAGCGCAGCGGGGCGGCGGAGCGGGGGCAGGGCTCGGAGAGGGGGCGGGGTGGCCGCCCCCTGATTGAGAGTGCCCGCTGCCGAGGCTTTTGTCCGCGGCCGGATCGCTCCCCGCGCCCTCCTTCCGGGCCAGTGCTCCGCAACAATGCCCGTCGGCGTCATTGTTGGGAAGGGGTTCGCTTCTCTCCGCTGCGGAAGGAGTGGCCGTGGGGTCCGCGCCCCCCTTCTCCCTCCCCCCCCTCGACGCCATCATGGGTGGGTCATTAGACAAATGAGAGTCTCCCCCACCCCCCGACCCTACTTCCTTCCCCTCGTCCCCACCCCCCGATGATGGCTATCGTTCAATAGATTGCGCCTTGTCGCATAAACCCTTTTTTGCCGTGAATGGAAAGCCTCGTGCTTATGGATATTTCTTTGTCGTGCACGGATTTTCGCTTTGGCTCTTTCCGATTTCTTTTCCATGGTAATCCTCTGAATGAGAGCAGGAAGCCATTATCTCAGGGCCTGTTTTATGGTGATGGGAATGCACCAGGGGTAACTCTTTGCGTAATGACGCGACCTCGTGAGCGCCGGTTCTAATCCCGGAGTGATTCCTGTGGAGGTGGATGGGCATGTACGTCTCAAGCCTCAGCAATCCCTCAGTGGTCAGTCGCGAAATTGTGCTTTGCGGGCATGTTCGGAAAAATCACCTGATTTAGGCTGATGGAATATATACTCTAATGCCATTTTCTATCGCACCAGAGGGGTATACAGACGCATTTTTTACTTTATTAGAATAACTAGTTTCATCATGTTATTCGTTAACTCCTCAGTACCAATCAGTAATTTATTTTCAAGTGGCTGTATTATTAAAGTAGGCTTTGTTTTAAATAACGTATCAATTTTCCACACATATGGTCCTCAACAATGTAAAATACCTATACTTATTTGATTAACTGGAACAAAAAACTCTCCAATCGGACTAATTAACCTGCTGCTTTAAAAGAGATAATCTTTATAGCATATCTAAATCACGTCTTTTATTTTCAATAATGAGAACATCATTAGTGGCTTAGGCGTTTTCCTGTTAATTATGACTTTTAAATAAGGCACTCAAAAATAATCATTCAGTTCAATAAATGAGGAGCGGTAGTAATAATTCATTGAGATATGTCTTGAATTTTCGAATGTAGATAGTCAGCTATAATTAAGTAAACTGAGATGTTATATTTCAGTGCAATTGAAATTGGAGAACTCCTCTTTTTCCCTTTCAATTGTTTTTCCTGCACATTAGAGCACATTACTAATAGAGGAATTATAAGGGTGGGTAAAAGAATGTCTGAAACAAAACTTAAGAAAGAGACGGATTACTCCTTCTTATCTCCTCATGTCTAATTTGCTCTAACTTGAGATGGAGACAAAGGTCAAGGAAAAAGTGATTAGGAGGAATGGTAAAGTAAGACCTCATACTAAACATATGGAAGAAGTAGTGAAGGATGTAAAAAGGAAGAATTATTTGAATAGCAATAGGCCAATCGTTAAAGACCGAAGGGAGAACTAATCATTGGTGACGAGTGATGATGATGTTATGTTACTCTTACGCCACTGAAGTTGTAAAAATTTGCTACTATTCGAATATTGTAACGGGTAAGAAATATTAGAGCACTATTGCCCCCGGAAAAAAACTAAGACGAAGATTATCTTATATGAAATAAATGTAGGGGCACTCAAATTAATTTCACCCATCATTATGGCTACTTGCCATAGAATCTAAAATTTATTTGACGCAGCCCGACACTCGGCCGTTGAAACAGCTAAAATACTCATATTAATAATATTTTCTTTTAAAGGTTATATTAATCGTTAAAAATATTTCCCCCTTTTCCTTATCTTGCTGTATTTGTCATTTGCCTTCACCAGATGTCTGCCTCCAATGGTGTATGAAGTGGTTTCCAAAAAGAATGACTCAACCTCTTTTCAAAATTTTACTTGCTTTACCCCTTATCTTTATAGAATATCTCACTTAGTTTCTTGTTATACAATTTTGATATTCCGCATCTTTATGCAGCGTCGTATTTGAAATTTTCCTCAATGTGGCCGTCGCAGTCAGGCCGGCAAAGAACCGGTTTAGCAGTCCCAAAGTAGTGGTTTCGAATATTGCCAAAAGAATTGTTTTTCTCGACTTACGATTCATTGTAGTTCAGCCACATTCACAGTGAGAATTCATTAACTCCTTTTCAATCTGATTCTACAAAAACTGAAATGCTTCCAGGTAAAACTCCTCTACCGCTATCATTTATGTTTCGCTACCAATTGGGACTCTTCAGGTGTATATTCCAATGAGATATTTATATTCCTTCAGTCTTTTATTTGCAATTATTACTGACGTTTTCTCATGGCAGATTTGGAGGTTCAATTTGGAGCTATACCACCTTCTTCCTTCTATGGTGGTTATTTTGATTTCCTATTGGACTACCACACTTCCCCGGGTTTTAACGAATTTATTTAATTTTTATCTTGCAATCTTCTCGTTTGTCATGATGAGATAACTCATCAAAAACCTCTCGAGTTAGCTAGCGTTTTCTGGGATTTATTCCAGCTCACTTATAGCAGCTGTCTCTTTGCTAGTAATTATGCTAATTAACTTCCTGGAAATGCTCTCCCCTGCAATTTTCTCATTTAATTTAAATGCTTTCTCAATGTACACGTTGAAACTAGAAGATTTAATGATTATGATTGACTCCCTTCCCATTCTTTCAGCCATCTGAGTATTGCATAGGCTGTGTATCACCATCATTTCATTGCACTGCTCCTCGATTTTCTTCAGAGATTCACTTCACAATTCTAGTTTAGTCTCATTCATCTAGTCTCATCAAAACAGAGCCACGAATGCATTACAGCGGATTGTTTTCCTTTTGTCAAACTAAACTGGCTAGCCGGAATGGCCAAAATAGATTGCTTATCACCTCTGCTCAAAGTGCCCTAATTATATTTTATCCAAGTACTCTCAAGCTTCTCATTAAATTCTTCCGTCATGTGTCATGTCAACATCATTGAAACATCTGCTGTAAGGTTTGTGCTCCTATAATTTTCCTATTAACATGCCTAGGTCATTTTTGCCTTAGAGAACTTCGTTCAGAAGTCAATCGGTAATGCACCTGTGGTGCATAGTTTATCAGTTATCCATAAAGAAGGTTTAGGTTTGAATCTTTGAGGTAGCATAAATTTTCTCTGTCTATATCTATTCCCAATTTAGGGAGGCCATTATGGAGATAACTTCAAGTTTAGTGACCTCTCGTCGTATTGGACGTTAAAGAGTTGACTTCCTGGAACCATTGACTAACGTCGAAGCCGGGTTTCAATCTATCCTTCTTTCATTCTCTTGAAGGTACCTTCCTATGACGAGCAATCAACAATTCCTAAATTGAGCTTAAATCTTTAGCTGTTGGTGGTCTCATATCATAAATTGCCCAAGCTCTTGCTTAATTTTCATTTAAGATAACGCCTTAGATAATTTGGAATAAACTGAGTGCCTTCTGTCCATCGTATTTAGAATGCTAGACATAGCCGGCTAGTATAGCCGATTCCCATAACTTAACTTATGATTATCCCGAAATGCTCCGTCATATTCCATGAACCAGAATGTTCACTTCAAAGTCTACAACCTATTCGATCCTTTCTATGATGTGAATATATTCAAGTTAGCGTTCCCAAAGTTTTCTTTTCATTTCACGACCTTTTGCGCCTTAAATTAAAAGCTACCTATCTTAGATTAAATAAGGTTAGGTTCTAATTTGGCTTAATTAAAAATGTGCGAAGACCAGAGTATCCAATTGCCAAATTAAATTATGGAAAACAATATCTCCCTATGCATTTCAACTTATGGTCCGTTGGCTATCGTGTTCTCGGTGCGTTCCGTGTAGTCGTCTTGATCCATGATGACTGTGGTATTTCCTTTATCGGATTTTAGGAAGAAGTAATTTTTCCTTTTCAAATTCTGTAAAGTGTGTCTGTCCGTAGACTTCAGAATCTGTGAATTTTTTAGTCCAAAAATGTTTTTCTCAATTTGAAGATGGTATGCGTGTCTGAAGAACTGTTTTTTGTTCTCGCCAAGGTTCTTGATGCTTGACTCAATATCTACCATAAGTTCGTGTATTGGCGGGGCTTCGTAAGGAAGCCAGTATTTGTGACCCTTATTAAGTAAGTTATCCTCTTCGTTAGAGTAATACTGGGATGAGATATTTAAGATGGTTTTGCACTCATTGGAAGTTAATCAAGTGATCTTGCAAAGGGATTTAAAATACGGTCCTGGACTTTCAATTTTTTGTTCAATCTATAGGTGTTGATTCGTGGATTCCATGCTGTGTAATCTTTCGATGAATTTGTTGGTACTAAAGGAGTCGAAATTTTTGATGATTTTCAGGTGAAGGTCGTAAGTAAGCTTATCGGTGTAGTTTACTTTAGCGTATTTCTGTTTGATATCTTAGTTGAGCCAAAACATTTTCGCGCATTGTGTAGCTTGTACGGCGTTAGGATTGTTTTTTTGAGCTTTGATGTGAATAAACTTGGGGAAGCTGTTATTTTGCTTGCAACTTTTCAAGAAGCGAATGTCTGCCGCAAGGATTTGTGTCTTCAGTTTGAGTGTCTGTGGTTTACTAAGCCTAGGAGGAGATATTGTTTTCCATAATTTAATTAGGCATTTGGATATTCTGGTCTTCGGACATGCTACCTCTCATGTATCGAACTGCATTACACGTATTGCTGCGCTCCGCTGTAACTTGCGTAAATATTGTATCATATGTGTAGTGCATGTTTAGTATTAGTTCACCCTTGCAAAAGCTCTTGATGTGGCTTGTAGATGTACATGTTCTTGGAATGATTTCTTTCTTCAACGCCGAAGGCTTTTGTCTTCCAGATTGTAATCCAGATTGTAATGCTTCGCCAACTCTTTTCATCCACACCTCTTTAGCTTTTCATTTTTTATATATTCCCTCCCTAATAATAATTTTATTACACATTCACCTTTTCAATTTCCTTTTCTCATATATCATCTCTTTTCAATGACAGTGACAGCTTATATGACGAAGACTTCTTCTCGCCACTAATTCATCTAAGAATTTCTTTCTCGTCAACATGCGTAAGTTCTTTCAGCAAATATTTTATCAACTCTCTTCTACAGTGCCTTAATTAACGTACTGGAAGTGTTATATTGGATTGCATAAATACTTAACTTTCATTAGAATCAAGAAAACTGCGCGAATATCTCAATCTGTTCTTAAAACTTCAACAAAAGATGACATAATTCAATCTAATTACTCTATGAAAATGAATTTTCCCCGGAGAACTCTGCATAAAATTGTGAATTAACAGAACGGCTAGTATTATTTTATAAATTTTTTCTATCCTAAGTGCAGTCAATTTAAGTTTATAACTCCTAGCTATTTGTCTTTCTTTAAATTCCTCCACGCTGAGAAAACTCTTAACTCTACAACCAATATTATACTCATGGTAACGAATAAAATAATAAAACTTTTAGTCAATTCCACACTTTTTTATATATCCGACCTAGGTTTCAACAAATATTTGTCATTCTCAAGGTTGTCAATATTTGTTGAAACCTAGGTCGGATATATAAAAAAGTGTGGAATTGACTAAAAGTTTTATTATTTTATTCGTTACCATGAATATTACAAATTTCCACAAAGTGACGCCTTCAGTGTTATCTGATATACTCAATATTATACTCCCGTGCGATTTAACAGTTTTTATTTCTTCCTATGATCCTCTTGTCAAATTTGTTATCATTATTTATATGAATTTTTATATCGGCACGTACCTTAGATTTGCCACTAATCTTCTCAGATCCGCTGTTAATTGTGTAAATGTTATTCATTTTTAATGATATGGGTCATATTTATGATGATATGGGCTTTTTTTAAATTCGGCTTCTAATATCGCTGCTATAGTGTGGTTTCATCCTTTCAACTGTGAAATACATTCAGGGCAGATTTTATAGTAGTTAATGTGAGTTCATGATATGAATGAAGAAAGGGCTTACTACATTAAAAATTAAAAAGAAGAGTTAAAATAAAAAGGGACTAATTGAGTCTGTTTTGAGATAGTAATCTAATATTGATTAATAATGCAGAGATAGTGAGGGTGATAGTATTAGGATGACTGTCATCTATATGGGCATTTATCTCATCATATTTTTCAATTTATATGCCCTTTCTAGGCTCTATCATATACTTAGGGATATGCAGTCATAGAACTTTGATCGGTGTTTTTTCCAAACTTTCTCATCTAAAATTGATATTTGAGAAAGTTATACGAATCCGGAGAACTATGGGTCTAATCATGAATGCGGTGAAGGTAGTTCTTGATATTATTAGCAGAAGGTGAGGAAGGAAGCAGCCAAATTCATATCAATTTATATTTTGTAAGAAAATAGAAACTCGTCGTGCAAATGCGGTGGTGAAACTATTTTTGAACAGAGGAATATATAATTCGGGGTCTTTTGCAAGTTTTTGCTACAAGAGGGCGTTGATAGAGTGGGAGAAGCTGATTGAAGCATTGCAAAATGTAAAAGTAGGCTCAATACGCAGAACAATTTAGAATTTTTACACTGATGCTAGTCTAGGTATGTATTTACTCTGAGGATAGTGGATGGAATATCACGGAGTGGAGGAATGTGGAGTTCCACGGAGATGCACTTGATGGCCAGTATTTTTAACGTATAGTCAGAGGAAATGGTGATAGGGTCATGGGAAATGATTGACATAGGAGTAGATACAGGAGAAGTGGTGTAAATATCGGTGAGGCATGCGAATGATGAAGTGGTAGTTCGCCAGACAGGCATGGACTCCATTTATTTCCGATTACGTACCAAAATTATCGCGAAAGATGCGGAAAAATGTTAATAAACCATAGGAAACTAAAAATAGGAAAGTAGTGAGGTTTTCAAGGACAAAACTGGCTAGATTAAATTTAACTTTAGTAGGCCACGAGTCTGAGCAGACAGATCGATTTGGATATTGGGGTAGTGTATTGAAGGAAAGTTATAATATATCGTTTACACTTAGTAGATAATTTATGACATATGTGCTGAGTTAAAGACGATTAAACAACTGGGGAAATACCAGCGACTGAAGTGGGGGACAGCGTCTGATGCTGCAACGTAGTTTTCAATGGAATAGGAAGAAAATTGACTGGCTGCATTTGAAATATGGGCGTGGAAAAGAATGGAGAAGTGGATGGTATGGAGGAAAAATGAATTAAGTTCAAACAAGTGATGGGAAAAATAGATGAAGTTAATTGATGAATTTTGTGGAATACAGGGTAAATGGATGGGATGGATGAGGAACTGTTGAATGTTGGTGTAATGTCTAGCAAGAGGGGTAGAGGAAGATGGGGAACTGACTGTTACGATAGAACAATGAAAGGAGGAGAGTATGCGGAGGTAAAGAAGAACATATTGTGTAAGTGAATCTCATGAATATTAAAGATGTATATCGTATAAATACTAATATTTGTATTTCTATGTTACTCATACCGATATATCAAGATCGAGTCCAATTATGTTCAGATGGTAGTCACAATTTAGTCTCAATCGGCCATTAACTGAATCAACTGCGCTGCCAAAAATTCTGGTGAGGGATACTGCATTTCTTAAATACAATACAATAGCATTTGTAAATATTTAGGTTTCAAAACGTTCCTAACTGTAATTTTTTGTCGCACTGGGTGTTATTAATACAAACGCGACATGCTTAAAGAAAATTTAGGCGTATACTCGGAATATAATTTTCGTGAATTCTTCACGAACCTTCCACCGAGATAGGATTTCTATCTCCGCCACTTAACACAGCATTCATACTCGAGTTGTGATTGTAACCCAAGGGAATTTAAGTTGCAATACCGGGGACTACTGACTTTACATTATTTGTGTTGAACAATGAGCTTCAAGCAATGCAGGTTTATCGATTCATTGAAAAGGTTATCATTTGTATCCATAGAAGAAAGCATTTTGTTAATTAATATTATGGAGAATTATTGCAAATTAGTTTGCCCAAACGGTTTTTAATGACAAAGAGAACAAATTCTACCGACTTATTCTTAGATTGGCAAGAGAAACCTTGTTTATTTTTTAGGCTTGACGGACTGCTATGCCGAGGTAGAAGCAGCATTATTAGGTGTCGTTCGTTTTATCTATCTACTGTCTAATTAATCTACTGTCTGGCGATAAAGCCATAATTCTGTTCCTCTCCCCCTTACATCCACACGACGAATTGCCACTTACGGTAGTCTCGTCTTCCTGTCCCGGTTGACAATGTCTGGAGAAAATATCTGAGTATTTAAGGAAAATGTTGGCGAATATACTTTTTATTGAGTAACCATGAAGTGTAAATCACATTATTTACGAGCCATCCAATGCTTGATGTACGGCTAGATGGCCTGTGGTTATAGACGAGTGAAGAGGATTGTAACTACGTCTATTGAAAGACAGTAGTTCGAGTAAATACAATTTGGTTAAGTGAATTATTTTATCTCTATTTGTGAGACCCTGCCTGCCGATGCGTAATCATCATCATCATCATCATTGGTCAACAATCCTAGGATTGGTTTGACGCAGCTTTCCACTCGTTTCTTCTATCTGCCAACCTTTTCATTGTGACGTAATTCTTCTCTTTTACATTCTTCACGACCTGTTCCATGTATCTCATACGAGACCTGCCTTTTCCAATCTTCCCGTTCACTATTCCCTCGACGATAGTCTTCATCAGGCCATCGTGTCTCAAGATATGACCGATTAAGTTTTCCCTTCTTCTTTTTAGAGTTGTCAGCAGACTTCTCTTTTCTCCTACTCTTCTTAGCACTTCCTCGTTACTTACTCGGTCGATCCATTTAATCTTCAGCATTCTTCTGTAGCACCACATTTCAAATGCTTCTACCCTTTTCTTCTACGCTGCTGTCATCGTCCATGATTCACTGCCGTAAAGAAAAATGCTCCAGATGTATGTTCTGATGAACTGTTTCCTTACTTCTATGCTTGTATTTCCTGCTGTAAGTAGATTCTTCTTCTGAAAGAATGCCCTCTTTGCCTGGGCTATTCTACTCACTATTTCTTTCTTGCTTCGTCCATCGTTGGTTACTCTGCTTCCCAGGTAACAGAACTCTTTCACCTCTTCCAGTTTCTGTTTTCCTAGTTTAACGTTGGTTTTCGCCTCTTCTATTTTGCTGCACACCAATATCTTAGTCTTCTTCTTATTGATCTTCAGCTGATATCTGGCCATAGTCCTTTCCAGGGTCGTTAGCATCTTATTCAGCTCCTTCTCTGTCTCTGCTATGAGAGCTATGTCATCAGCGAATCGTAGCATACTGATTGTTTCTCCGTGGATTTTCACTCCAGAACACTTCTCCTTGACTTCATTTATGGCTCTCTCGATGTAAACATTAAAAATTACGGGAGACAGTGCGCAGCCTTGTCTCACTCCTTTCCTTATTCTTGCCTCTTCACAGCTGGGTACAGATTTAATCACAGCAACTTGGTTTTTGTACAGACTGTGTATAATTCTTCGGTCAT
Organism: Platycnemis pennipes; assembly: GCA_933228895.1. Taxonomy (NCBI): domain Eukaryota; kingdom Metazoa; phylum Arthropoda; class Insecta; order Odonata; family Platycnemididae; genus Platycnemis; species Platycnemis pennipes. The sequence continues at coordinate 53,481,769 of OW121846.1, forward strand.
TGTAGGACACTCCAATTCCCTTCAGAATTCCAAGCATTGAATCCCAATCCACGTTGTCAAAGGCCTTCTCTAAATCCACAAATGCAATGAACGTCGGTTTGTTCTTCTCCATTCTCTTCTCAATGAGTAGCCTAAGGGCCAATATGGCTTCCCTTGTACCCTTACTTTTCCTGAATCCGAATTGATCTTCATCCAGGAACTCCTCTGCTTTTCGTTCTATTCTTCTGTAGATGATCCTGGTCAGTATCTTTGATGCATGTGTCGTCAGGCTTATAGTCCTAAAATTTTCCCATTTCTCCGCTCTCTTCTTCTTGGGAATAGGAATGATGATGTTTTTCTCGAAGTCCCTTGGAATTTCCCCTGTTGAATACATGTCGCAGATGGTTTTGTAGAGATGAATTAATGTCTTCTCTCCTGCATTTTTAATTAGTTCTGCAGGGACATCATCAATACCTGAGGCCTTATTCATCCGAAGATCCCTTACTGCAGCGTCGAATTCCGATCTTAATATTGATGCCCCCATATCATCTATTTCCACTTCGCTTTCCTTTTCAATAGCTTTTGTGCTGAGATTTTTTCCATTGTATACCTCTTCCAGATATTCTTTCCACCTCTTCACTTTGTCCTCGTTTTCAATCAAAATTCCTCCATTCTTGTCCCTTATGGCATTGCCTCTTGCGCTCCGTTCCTTGAAGTGGTTCCTCACTATGCTGTAGGCCGCTTCCACCTTTCCAAGTGCAAGGTTGCTTTGTACATCTTCGCAAAGATTTTTCAACCACAGCTCTCTAGCTTTCCTTGCTTTGCGGCTTATTTCGTTTCTTATTCTTTTGTAGCAGAGCTGCCTTTCTTCAGTTTTCGCATTCTTGTACTTTCTTCTTTCTTCAATCAATTCTAAGACTTCCTCCGTGATCCATGGCTTCTTCTTGGCAACTTTTCTTCTTCCAAGAACTTCTTTTGCGGCTTCCTGTAGTCCACATTTAATGTTTTCCCAACGCTCTTCCACTGATTTCTCATTCAGGTTCTCTCCTATGTTGTTTCCCACTGCTTTTTGAAATGCCAGCTGATGTTGAGCCTCCTTTAGTTTTTCTACTTGCCATATATTCTTCTTTGTTTTCTTCAATTTCTTGAATTTTAGATGGCATTTCATCATCACTAAATTATGGTCACTGTCGATGTCTGCCCCAGGGTAGCTTTTGCAGTCCTTCACTTAGTTTCTAAATCTCTGCTTCACTAAAATGTAGTCTATTTGGCATCTTCGTCTGTCTCCTGGCATTTTCCATGTGTATCTTCTGCGGTTGTGATTTTTAAACAATGTGTTGGCAACCACTAACTTATGTTGAGTGCAGAACTCCAGCAGCCTTTCTCCTCTTTCGTTTCGGTTTCCCAATCCGTATTTTCCAGTTATTCTTCCATCTTGACCTTCGCCGACGATAGCGTTCCAGTCCCCTAAAATAATTAGGTTTTCTTCTCCTCTTACCTGTTTTATAACTTCCGTGATATCTTCGTAGACGTCTTCCACTTCTTCATCTTCATAGTCAGTCGTAGGCATGTAAACCTGCACCACCACGGTATCTACAGGTTTGGTCTCGATCTTCACCATTATTATCCTTTCGTTGTACTGCAGGAAGCTCTTCACACGCATTCCGGCGCTCTTTCTGAGCATGATCCCTACTCCAGCATTACCATTTAATGATCCTGTATGTATAATCCTGTAGCTTCCACTCCAAAAGTCTCCTTCTTCGGGCCACTTCATTTCGCTGATTCCTAATACGTCGAGGTCCATTCTTCGCATTTCTACCTTCAGGTTCTCCAGTCTTCCACAGGTCCGAAGCGATCTCACGTTCCATGTTCCTACCCTAAAAAGTGTATCACATTTGACTGATGTACTCTCTCGGGTAGTCCCCGCCCGGAGATCCGAATGGGGGACTATTTTACCTCCGGAATATTTTACTCGAGAGGGTGCCATCACGTCTTGATAATAAAGGAAAGAGTGGAGTAGCTGCGACTCCTCGGGATATTAATGTGGTGGTTTCCCCTTGCCTTCCACATCGCAGTACTACAGCCGTTAAAGTAAATGTTACCACGCCTGTAGTGAAATGAGTGTCGCTGTACCGACCACTGTGGTCTCCACCTCCACTCATGTGAAGAAGAGCTGCTGCCCTCTCCTCCGGGTGATGAGAAGCGTAATTATTGGCGGCCTCCCGTCGCCAAGTCACGGCATCTTCACAGGTTCTGTATTATTTACAGGCCTATCTTACCCAGGGATAGACCAATACCCCCTCGGAATGCCGTCGCTTTTTGTCCACGACTGCTTATTCGACGAGTAAACTCGCTTATCTCGCAGCTAACCTCTATATCTAGAGGTCGACCCACCATCCGCAACCCGGTGGACGCACTCGGTGGCTTTAAGCTCAGCCGCGAGAATGCGATGCGTAAAGGGGTATTAATAATTCACTCGGTGGTGGAGAAGAACTCGAAATGCATGTGCCTGTCCAGAAGTGTTGAAGTTTTAGACCAACCGTCTGGATTGCAGACTTCGCAACTGATGGGCCTTCCATCATAAAATTAGCGTCTTCAGCCACGGCGTTACACTTACAACCTTTTCGTAACTATATTTATAGATACACCAAGTCATCTCTCAGTTTTATCAAATTCCGTTTTTGTGAAATAAAATCATGCCATCCCCCACGATTATGGCAACTAGAGATAAACAATTGATTCGGAAACTGATAAACAAGATAAAAAGAAAAGTGCATTTCGTTGAAAAAACTCATATATGATGGTAAAAAATAAGATATTCGGTATTTGTAAGGCATTGTTGTGGAAAATAAGGCTATGAATTATGCGATGAATTAAGTTGAAGTTTGATGTGTTATAATCACATAAGATTGAGGCTGACCCTACATATGCATTTTTAACACCACCCTTTATTAGCAGAACAGAAAGAGGCGAAATATATATGGTCAGAAACTATAGAACTTAAAGAATAAATTTATTCTCCCTACAAAGGCAATTAAAAACATGAAGCATTTCCCAAAATTAGAATTTCCATTTATCTCTTTTATCTTCTATCTAAACCTAATTTTCACTTTGAAGACTTACCAACATCTACCAATATCACAACACCGGAACAAAAATTAAACTATCAATGCAGGAGTATTCTTAGCCTCGCCAGTTTGCCATCCAAGGGCAGTGATTTTTTGTGGAATATTGGTCCCAAATTGAGAGGTGTAAGCGCGCGTGTAAGAGCGCTTGAAGCGCGGTGCTCCACCTCTCGTATGGCATGTAGAACTGTGTTCTTATCGGAGGTGTTACTTTTTTCGATGAGAGTTAACAAGTGCAAATGCCATAATTGTGTCTTCAACTAATCTTCTCCCAAAATAGTGTTGATTTTTGGGGATGGTGACCGAACGTTTAGAGATTTTGCGCCATTGAATTTACTTAGGTTATTGGGAAGAGGAAAAAATTATTTAATGAAAGGAGTAAATTGGTAGAATGAATTTAGGTTCCGGCATAACCCTTCTCTTAAAGAGAGAGGCCAACAAGTGCTTGGTTTCACTCTCATCCGGAAACGGGGTACTCATCTTAAAGTCCTCTCCTCACAGCATTCCAGTAGGGACCGGTATGTCTATGAAAAATCTCTGGCACTATTGAGATTTGAACTGTGTCCTGGGGTTAGGAGTTCAGTATTCAATCAACAAAACAAACTGGATTCCAGCCACTTCCATAAACCTTACCAATAACAACCTACCTATCATTCTATTCTTGTCAGGAGTTAGCCAATGCCAATGCCATGCTTCTTTCTTCTGCTGTTCCAATCTCAAAGTAGTATTAGTTATTCCGGTAAAGCGGCCGACTACTTTATTTGCTCCAGTGAGGGCAGGTGGATAATTGGGTAGAGGAAGGAATTTTTCAGGAACGGATTAGGAGTGTAGAGAATCCCATCTTTGGTGTGGGTATTCTCTTCTCAAGAGGCACCCGGAGGTTCACGTTTTAACGTCTCATCGGGCGGGCTGTGTACTGAACTTAAAGTTCTCTCCACACAGCACTGCAGTAGAAGCCGGTATGTATCGTTATTTGAACTGTGTCCTCGGGTTAACAACCCCATCCGAAACACCTCCGTAAATATGTCTATACACCTACCTATCCTCAATGGCGTTAATTACCTCAGCTCTCGGTCGCCGCCTCTAAAGGTTAACCCGACGGAATATTTTGGAATCCACACACACTCCATCTTTAAGGTATCGAAGGCCCTCCCTTCACTTTCCAGACTCATCCCCGCACGAGGTGTGCAACGGGAAACGGGGGAAATGTTTAACCGATCCTGCTTTGCGGGGGAGACGGGACGCGTGGGGGTGATAGCGGCGCGGGGGAAGGGGCATCTGCCCGCGTATATCTTCCTTTGTGACCGACCCCCGATGCGAGGGCATCCATCTCTTGGGGCCCTCGGGGACGAGCCGCCCCCGTCGCCTTCCCACCCCTTGGCCCCTCCTCAGCCGCGGGAGGGGGTAAAATCTTCCGGCCCTCGGTCGCGGTGAGGCTCCCGGCGCCACGAATTGCCAACGCTCCCACCACCAAAACCCCTTTACTTAGGGCATTGTGGTGCTTGGCCTTGATTGTAACACTGCTAGCGCTAACTTCATACCGTCAAAGCGTTGAAACATCAAATTGAGATGTTATTTTAAAATAAAATACGCCCGTTGGGGCGAGGCATCAGGAAAGGAACTAGCCCAACTATCACCTCTTTCTCCACGCGTAACACGTTAAACCATAATCGTCCATATCGTTACCTACATCTCTTAAACGGATATCTCTTCACCGCGACATCTCGTAACCGCGACTAATGGTAATCAGACAACTTGTAACTTACTATTTCGTTAACGCGACAACTAGTCTACGGTCATTTGGTTACCGGATGTGCAATAATCGACTATTGGGGAGTATGAGAAATATCCATATCCAACGTAACAATACATTTCATGTCACGTGTCATTGCTAATTTGGATATGGATATTTATCATACTCCCCAGTAGTCAATTGCTGCGCTTCCAGTTACGAGATAACCGTATACTAGTTGTCGCGTTACGAAATTGTAAGTTACGAGTTGTCTGGTTACCAATTGTCGTGGTTACGAGATGTCGGTTACGAAATGTACGGCCACGACTTGACGTGATACCCTCCCACTTGAGTGCTGTGTGGAGAGCGCTTCAAGTTCAGTACCCTTGATGTCAGACAGGAGGTTAAAATATGAACCCTTCGGATTATTTTGTTAATGAAATACTAATGCCGACGCTGGACGCTTCTCTACCTTTCCTCTGTTGACTAACCTCGAGACTTGTCTTTAGCCATTCCTCCACCTATGAACTAAGCTTTCGGTCGCCTCTCAAGAATACCTACTGCTGTGACAACTAGCAGAACTTCCACAGAGAAAAAAATCAATTATCCAGTTAAGCTTCCTTTACTGAGGTCAGTTAAGCTACCCTTATTTACTAAACTTCACTGGCAGAAGGCTTTTTCTAAAGGTTTAAAAGGATAAAAGGGAAGAAGGTTGCCTGGTCAGCTTAACCTGAAGAAGCACCCTAAGTGAATTTAGGGGGTGGTGGAGAAAATAAATTACACAAATTCGAGACTGAAATGGGAGTATTCGCAAAAAAGTCAGGTACTTTGAATAGAATTTTAAATCAGTTTTCATTTTTATTTCCCAAATTTTCTTTCCTTCCTTTATTTCAACAAAACCTCAATTACACGGCTGGTATCTACAACCCCTCTCACACGCCGTCACGGCGGCTCTCAGGCCAGAATATAGATGTAGGTATATAGTAACTTCCTTAACCAATATTAACGCGATTCTTACGAAGGATATAAACTACGCAGTTGGAAGCTATAATGTCACGAAAACAGTATGCTTAAATGCGTGGATATAGAACGACGGCTATATCCCGGGCGATCGCTCATTCGTTTGAAATATTCTCCAATAAATGCGTTGCTTTATACTGTAGATTTTTCACGGCGAATCTCCTGCACTAAACTAAATGAGGTTGAATATAAGTTTAGTGTGTCATTGCCTATACGAGTAATTAATTGGAGAGCTCGTCAATAAATTTGTTTGAAATTTGCATGTGCTTATTATTGTAGCGTAATCCACAGAGAATTGCACCGTGAAAACTGGATCGCGTGAAGCAACAATCATTTGCTTGCAAAAAACTGCATTTCATAGAATACTAACTAAATACATGAATAGCTGTATTTAACTTGACGAGATCAATTACCACGAACTGATCCATGTAGGTAATTCAAATGATTCGACGATAGCTCAACTTTTGCAATTGCTCATTTCGCGTAAAATAGTCTTTACTGGTGCAGTTGTAATTTAAGGCTTATACATACATGTATATTTCTGTTCCGCTTATGTTCAATTCTAAATTTTTCAAAATGTCAAAACCTGATGTAGTCGGGAGAAAATATTGCTACCCTGTCAGGATTCGAACCTGGAATATTCTGATCCGTTGTCAGACGCGCTATCCGTTGCGCCTTAGCTATCCGTTGCGCTGCATGGTGGTGGATCAAGCAAATATTACATTAGCCACTGCCGTAACCGAAGAAAGGTCCTACAACTTTTCAGTAAGAACTTGAACATTTTACGCTGTTAAAATGATTTTGAGAAATATTAACGCAACCCAAAACCGTGACTAGTAGTGAGCCCCAACTTTGGATACCACGTGTGACATCGCATTATAACGTTGTCACTCCTAGTTTACCATAGGAACGAGTAACGAAGGGCAATGTCATGTATTCATAACACTGTTTTACTGAGACATTATTATTTATGTTTCATACTTGATTCTGGAGCCGAGAGTACAGCCTCCAAGTCCAATGGCATCTACAATTCACTTATCGGGATGATAGAAGTTGCTTTCTCTGTGATTTCTGTGCTTTCCCTGAATAAAGTGTTGCCCAAATAGCCGTCAGCTTGGGATTGGCTGAATGTATATAATTAGCATGGATCAGAATCTAAGATATCCGGTCAGGAGCCTCAGTCATTAGTCAGCAGACTACCTGCAAGCTTACCACATCGGTAGTTATTCGGTATTTATGTTATGACGACTACTTTTTTTCCTAAGCCACGAAATGCTGCACTATAGTTAGCCATTTGCGAAGCGAGGGAATTTCAGGTAACTCTCGGTAACTTGAAATTTAAACGTGACGGTGTTTGTCGTTCCAATTGAAATCCTCTTGAATTTTTTAAAACCTCTCCCGGCCGAGGAAGCCAGCGTAAATAATTGGACTGGAAACCCAAAAGATCGTGGGTTTGAATCCCACCCAGGGCATGAAAATAATACTGAAATAGAGTCAAGAATCATGTGAGCTGAAAAGTCCTGAGTGAGCATTTACGCATCTCGCGTGTCCACCTTTTACATTTACCGAATTCCTTCCTTCCCATTCCCTCCCCCGAAGCGATACCTGCTCTCGGCACATCGCAAGAAACCCTGCACCCTTCTTCTTTCTCTCTCAACCTAATAGCACTCACCCCTCCGCCACTAACCCATCCCGATTTCGGTTTGTGTGCCTTAAAATTTTCAAGCATGTCAGTTGAGGATGTTGCCACGCGACAAAACTATGTCCTTTAAAAAGTGTGCTGTTTGCGATGTTTCTTATTATCTGTTCTAGTAAAAGCATCAACCATTTTGTGAGCATTGGCGGATACTTGTCATTTGAATCCTGGTCGCTGATTTTCTGCGGCAAGGAGAATATAACGCATTACTGTGCCCCTCCTCCACGTAAGGCATTATCTACATTTCGGACGCCTTTTCATTCACTGTCGATTATAATTCAATGCTGACGCTGGGTCTCTCTTCGTCTTCCCTGTATTCTCCAATAACCACTCAAGAAGCCGTGGACATCTACATCTACGTAATACCCTGCGAGCCACCGCTAGGGTGCGTGGCAGGGGGTGGAGATCACCAACCATGCATTACTGAATGGAACTAAGAGACAAATGCTACCCTTAAATCGAATTTTTTTAAAATAAAAGTGTCTTTGACTAGTCGAGGTGACTGCTTTCGGCACTTCCAGACAACAATCATAAATTGGTATGATAATATAGCTCTGGTATATTTATTCTAATTGGCCTACATTGTTTATATTAGAACAATTCTCTTTTGCTACAGTTCGTCTAACGGAGTTCTTATTTCTTGATATGCTGCCAAGTCAGAAGTCATATTCTATTCTATTCTAAATAGTGTTACTAGTCTCAGATTTTTGTCTTCCTTCCATCGTTGAAAAAGAGTATGACGTTAAATAGTAATTGCTAAAAGCTGATGTAAATGTCATTAATAAGAAAGAAACTTGTGATTAACACTAGAAAGCGGCGGTCATTTTGACGGGTAGGTTTTTTCTCTTGTTTTCGTGGTGTATATGAATAAATTTACGCATATATTCAATTTTGAGGTGATCTCTTCATATTATCAAATAATTTTAACATAAAAAACAATGAGTTAGAGCAATAAAACAGTTATTTTCGCTTTAACACAAACTTTGGAATTCAGTGGTATATTACCAATTGCGCAATATACGATATAGATAGTGGTAGTATAGCGCATATTATGTTAAGTAAAGATAAATGTAGTAAAAACTATCATAAATTGTTTATATTGTAAGTAACAGCATTAAAACTGTACATAGCAATGGAGTACCAGTTCTACCGTGCTAAACATTATTTTTCATGACACAGAACATATATAATAACTTCTTGCGTTTTTCACACGTATATTTTGATATCTTGAACATTTTTCCACAGTTTTGTTTCCTTTGAATTTTTGTTCCTGATAATGATGTCTTTTTTTAACTTTTGTACCTGAAATGAAATGTGCTGGCCATGGCTTTGACTTGATATACTCGCCACGTAGTTCTTCAGCCTACTTCAAAATGAAATTATGGCCGCTGGTGATTTGTGAAGTGATCTCTTTCTCTATCACCCATGCGTTAATCGCAGCTAAATCTAGGATATTGTATAAAAATTGCACAGGAAATTGGCGGGATCCAGTGCGCGTAGTGTATTTCCTTGCCATTTGGTCTAGTAGATCTACTCTATAATTTGTGGAGTTGTAGAAGCTGACTGACTCTGGTAATATTTTTTCTGCATTATCTATTTCAATGCTGGCATGCATGGTACTCGGCACCAATGCGTTTTTGTTTATTTTTACCTTGTATACTGTCGTTGTAGTTTCTTCATATTATTACTGTGGTATCGTACAACTTAGCCTTTGACGTCCGAACCTCTTCAGGGACTCCACGGCTGGTTATATTCAATGTGCCTACAACGCTAATACTACTTTTCTTTAGTTGTTTTACCATATTTAGTGACGTGAAAAAATTATCTGTCGTGATATTTTGTCCTGAATTTAGATACGGACGTAATGAGCGTAAAGCAACTTTTTCTGGGAGATTTTTGTTGGGCGCTCAACTCATCTTTCCGCAGATACGGAAACCCATGGCAGAAATATCTGGAATTCACATCTGCTAACACCCAGAACTTGATTCCAAATTTGACTGGTTTATATACCATATACTGAGTGAATCTACTCCTAGCATTAGTGGGAAAAAACAGCTCCATAAGGATGGGTATTCACTAGGACTATAGCGGGCTATATTGTGTCCCACAAAACTATGCCATATTTCGGACATCAGTGCAAATTTATCTGTAATGAGACGGTGAGATCATGCCCTCCGAACGTCAAAATGTAGGTGCTGTATGAGCTTGCGCAATGTTTCGTGGCATAGTCTGAGGGAAAAACGCTGGCCCCCAATCACTAGACCATAGCATATCATAATCTAACGAACCACAACCATATGCTCCTCGTGCGTACATTAGTGTAATAATACCTTCAATTTCTTTTACAGTCGTGGTCCAATTTCCCTCACCCAAGCACACTGCTTCCGCCTCAGTGCATATGATATGCTGGAGTGCATGCGTTCATCGATAAATAAACGCCATGCGCTAGATTATTAATCTTTAGACACGCTGCATTTGGATTTTGGTGATGGCCCGGGTATTTTCTTTCAAACTATATTGAAGATTTTCCGAAGTAAGGCCGCGTCGTCGGGACATCTTTCGACCTACTTTTTCAGTAGAAGCATCTACCCATCTAAGCAGCTACCCCTACCCAAAGTACGGTCAGAGATCGGCAAGGCGTGGCCAGAGCTCGACTGACCGTGTTGGGTTAAAAAGAGGGACGATGAGGGTGGTGTAAAACAGCACATGTCGCATCCCTTGGGGTAAAGTAGAACTGTTTACGTGATTACCAAATATTTTTGATGTATCTCTTGAGGCAATTCTACAAAAGCCTGTGAAATATTCCTTTAATACAATTGCATATCCATAACTAAAAAAAGAAAATTTTCAGGAACCATGTAAGAAAAAAGATGTAAATTTAATTCGTTCACGTTACTACTACCTTTCATGCCACAAGAAAATCTTAGTTGAAAGAATAACAATTGGATAATTTCACGTCAATTCGACCACAAAATCGGCAAAATGACCGTTAGGGTAACAGATTTTGACCAAAATTGGCATAACGTCATCATCTGTAATGAACATGAAAACCCCAAAGCCGTTTTGCAAAACATGCAACAGTTAACGAGAAATTACAACGCTGCAAAATTCGAATTTTGAAAAAATGACTACTCATTTTACGGTAAATCACCGAGACTATTAGAGATATATACGTGTAAATGGGCTTAATTTAAAGGCCTTAAATTGGACAAATAGTATCATTATCATCTGTCAACAATCCTAGGATTGGTTTGTCGCAGCCCTCCAATCAATTCTTCTGTCGGCCAACCTCTTCATATTGACGTAGCTCCTCTCATTTACATCCTTCATAACTTGCTCCATATACCTCATACGAGGCGCACCTTTTCCATTCTTCCCGTTCACTTTTCCCTCAACGATTGTCTTCATCAGGCTATCGTGTCTCAAGATGTGGCCCATTAAATTGTCCCGTCTTCTTTTCAAGGTTTTCAGTAGACATCTCTTCTCTCCCACTCTTCTTAACACTTCTTTGTTTGTCACTCGATCGATCCATTTTATATTCATCATTCTTTGGTAGCACCACATTTCAAATGCTTTCAGCTATGACTTCTCTGCTGCTGTTACTGGCCATTCTTCGCTGCCATATAGTAGAATGCTCCAGATGTATGTTCTAATGAAATATTTTCTCGCTTCCAAGCTTGTATTTGCAGCTGTAAGCAGAATCTTCTTCTGGTAAAATGACGTTTTTGCTTGGGCAATTCTACTGGCAATTTCTCTTTTACTTCGTCCACCTCTGGTTATTCGGCTTCCCAGGTAGCAGAACACTTCCACCTCCTCTTTTTTTGTTTTCCTAGCTTAACATTGGTCCTGGCTTCCCTTATTCTACTGCATACCAGTGTCTTCTGGTCCGAGTGTCTTCTTTAATTCTCCTTCTGTTTCTGCCATGACTGCTATGTCATCGGCAAATCGTAGCATGCTGATTTTCTCCCCGTGGATCTGTTTCTGCCATGACTGCTATGTCATCGGCAAATCGTAGTATGCTGATTTTCTCCCCGTGGATATTCACTTCAGGAGACTTTTCTTTAACACCTTGGATGGCTTTCTCAATCTAGACATTGAATAATAAGTGCACATTCTTGCCTCACTTCTTTCTCTATGCTTGCCTCTGTACTACTGGGTCCTGATTTGATTATGGCCCCCTGGTTTTTATACAATCTGTGGATAACTCTTCGGTCATTGTATGGCACTCCATTTTCTTTCAGAAATTTTAGTATCAGACAATCCACGGTGTCAAATGCCTTCTCCAAATATACAAATGCAACAAACGTTGGTAGATTCTTCTCTATTCTCTTCTCTATAAGTAGCCTGAGGGCCAAAATCGCTTCTCATGTGCCCTTGTTTCTTCTGAAACCGAATTGGTCCTCATCCAAGAACTCCTCCGCTTTTCGCTTTATTCTTCTATAGATGATTCTCTTCAATATCTGCGAGGCATGTGTCGTCTGGCTTAAGGTCCTAAATTGTTCACAGTTCTCAGCTCCCTTCTTTTTGGCAATAGGGATGATGATGTTCATCTCAAAGTCCGTGGGTATCTCTCCTGTTGAGTACATATCGCTTATGGTTTTGCACAGCTGTGTACATGTCTTCTCTCCGGCATTTTTAATTATTTCGGCTGGAATATCATCCATTCCCGAAGCCTTATTTATCCTCAGATTCCTTACAGCTGCGTTAAACTCTGATCTTAAGATTGGGGCTCCCAATTCATCCTTATCGACTTTATTTTCCTCTTCGATTACTTCCGCTCTAAGAAAGCTTCCATTGTAAAACTCTTCCAAGTATTCCTTCCATCTCTTCACTTTATCCTCATGTTCAATTAAGAGTTCTCCATTCTTGTCCCTGATGCTGTAACATCCTGCAGCCCGTTCCTTGAAGTGATTTCTCACCATCCTGTAGGCAACTTCCACATTTCCTTTTGCGAGGTTGCTTTGTACATCTTCGCATAGATCCTTCATCCTCATTTCCCTTGCTTTTCTTGCTTTACGGTTTATTTCATTCCTGATTCTTGCGTAGCGAAGTTGCCCTTTTTCAGTCTCCACATTTTTATATTTTCTTCTCTCTTCAATCAATTCAAAGACTTCTTCGGAAATCCATGACTTCGTCTTGACAACTTTTCTTCTCCCCAGAACTTCTTTTGCTGCTTCCTGTAGCCCGATTTTGAACAAATATATGCTAATGGAGTACATTGTAAAATATGAAGAATTGTTTAATGTTTATAGCAATTCAGCTTTTCAAATAGTTTTTTGACAATGCATCTATCTTTTGCACTGAAAAGATTAATATCTGGATTTGTTTGCGAAAACTAGAATATATCTGGGTCATTCCCTTCAATTTAAAACTTCAGTTCAAACTTCCAGTTTTCTTCTTTTGGGTTTAACAGCTACGCTCTCTTTCACGGTACAAATACATGCCTCTGACAGTGATCCTTCACATGTATTTGCTGATGTAGTGCCGTATAAAAGTCCAGTTGCACCATAAGCGGTCATCTGGTAGTCATCCTTGGAGGCATGAACTGATTGATACTATTACTGACTTTTTCATCTTTTTCGAAAGTGAATATGCCTCCCACACTCACTCTGAATGAAGCAATACGTTTCAAACAATGAACTCAGGAAAATTTCTGTTCCTAAAAACTCAGATTAAGTACATAGGTCTTTTTCACGGGGCCTTTGCTAAGATATTATTGGAGTACGACGGCATGACCACATTGCTCATTTGGAAACTTCATATTACTTGAAAGTCAGAGGTATCCTCTAATCATGTCAAGTCATCTTTGTGGGCAGTTTCTCAGAGAAATTTTCTTTTCCGTAAGAAGATTCGGTAAAAGATGTGCACTGGAGTAACTGAAAGGTATTATTTGGTCGTTACATTTTGAAATAGGAATGCGGACGACCAAATAATACATTTCAGTCTGGCTAATATATAAACGAATGTACTGTAGCCTCGCAGTTACTCCAGTGCACACCTTTTACCGAATAGCTGGATTATGAACAAATCAGAGATATTAGTTCGGCAGGAATATCATCCATTCCCGAAGCCTTATTTATCCTCAGATCCCTTAGAGCTGCATCAAATTCTGATCTTAATATTGGGGCTCCCAAATCATCCTTATCGACTTCATTTTCCTATGAGAAAAAAGCAATGCATGCTTTGTTTTTTTCGAACTTGCAGAAACGAAAATTTCTCTGAGAAACTGTCCACAAAGACGACTTGACATGATTTGAGGTTATCTCTGACATTCATGTAATATGCAGTTTCCAGTCCCTCACCTTGGGTCGAGGGAGTCTCGGAGGTGTGAGCGGGCGATAAGGATGCGACGAAGAACGAGGCTCGCCTGGAGCCCCAAATGAAGTCTGATCAAGTACGGGTCATCGGTGAAGCGGGAACTGGGTTAAATATGCATACGTGCCCAGCCATGGGTTTTCCATCTTTTCGGGTACGCCTAACCCCCTATTTCACAAAGGGAGCGATCATTATTGGGTGTCGTGTTCAAGCAAATTTTGGCTGTGATCTATGATACATTCTTTGAAGCATTGAAATGTTCTTAAAGTCGTCCCTATCGGAAGGAAACGAAAAATAAATACTAATCATTTCTACTCTACCTTTACAACTTTTCTTTTTGACACTTGGGATCCGCCACATCCATTACACCGGGATAAAACGGCCATCGATCCTCCCTGCCCCCTTATGCATCTGCATATATGCACTGCAGGCCACCGCGAGTGTTTGCGGCAGGAGGTGAACTATCACCAGGCATGCATTATCAATCAAATAGAGCACTTACTAACGTGAGGGCATATAAAAAATTACTCCGTTTACACACTACTTAAGGAGGTTCCACCGTGACTCCGCGAGTCAAAATACCGTAATAGAGCTATGTTATTTAATGGATAAATATCGATCCAGAAAAACAACTATATGGAAAATATTCCATAGGGTGATAAAGTATACACAATAATTGTATGAGTCTGCTATTATATAGCGAGTTGTAGTTGCATTATATTTTTTACAAGCTCTTTTAACTCATTTTGGCTTCGAAACCTGACTGACGTGTTGTTGCCGCGTTTAATTTATAAAATGAGAAAACATGCTCAAACCTGCTAATACGTATTATAAAATAGGTTAAATTATTTATTACTTCATATTAAACTATTCCCTTGCAAATACAACTCTTTGTTTTGAATTTTATTAGCTTTGATATTTTTGAAAACTGTTTGGCAACAATGACGATGCTACCATTTGGAAGCGTTTGCATTAATTACACCATGTCAATAACCAAAGAAATATTTAAATTACATAAAAAATATAACAAGGACCTTGGTAAGGTGTATTTCTTAATTAAGTTAGTAAATAGGCTTGTAAGCTATGTAAGTAGTTTTTCGTCAAAACGACATTTCTCTTTACATTATTAATCTGCAAATTTTACCGCAAGAGCCATGCCCTGCCATATAACCAAGTATAAAACAGCTGATTTTTAACGTCTTTTTTCTTCAAATATAAGATGGAAAGGCCTCATTATTTTATTGCCAATCGATAGAAGGGCCAAAAATTGTGTCTCTTGAAATTTTCACAAAAATGAAATCTACTTCATAATTCGGTGGAGCCTCCTTAAGTGAAACTAAGAGACGCAATTCTACCACTTCGAGGAAAATATTATGCAAGCAGTTACGAGACGCGTGAAATGAGAGTGTGTAGAGGTGGTATATTGCGAACCAAGAATACCTTGGCACTGATTTGTTCATACGAGGCATGTCCGGAAAGTAAGTACCGTTTCGTTCTACCGCCACCACAACGCTAGTGTCGTAGCTCCTCGCATGTGTACTCTTCTTTATGGTTCATTTTCTTTCGACTGACCCCATTAGAGCCAGTTTTGTTGTGTTTACATTTGTTAGTGATCGTTTAAAATGTTTAAAACAATATTTGATCCCGCCGACAGTGAAGTGAGTTCGGTAATACGGCTTTTGAACGCAAAGAATGTTAAGCCAGCTGAAATTCATCGTCAACTTGTAGAGATTTATGGTGAAAGTGTAATGACTGATGGGATGGTGAGAAAGTGGGTTAGAAAATTCAATGATGGACGAACCAGTTTTCACGACGAAGCACAGAGTGGGCGGCCTTCTGTTTTCAATGATGGTTTGGTTGAAAAAGTGAATGAGAAAATTCTTGAAAACAAGTGGTTTACGATAAGAATGCTTTCTGAAGATTCCCACTTATTTCAAAAACTTTTTTTGCATGAGATTGTCACAAATTGCTTAAATTATCGCAAACTGTGTTCCCGTTGGGTTCCGAAAATGCTTACGGATGACCACAAAACGAAGTGAATTGGGCGTGTATTGACATTTATTACGATGGAGTTTTGAGGGAGGTGACTTCCCAAACAGTATTGTGACTATCACTTATTCTTGAATTTGAAGCGTGATTTTGGAGGAAGGCGCTTTGACAGCGATGACGACGCAAAGAACGGTGTTCAGCAATGGCTGTCTTCCCTGGCGACATCTATATATGAAGAGGGCATAGAAAAGTTGGTTTCCCGTTATGACAAATGTCTAAACAATGGTGGCAACTATGCAGAAAAATAGTGAAAGATACACTATTTCATGTAAAAATAAATCTTGCCTTGAAAAAAAATGTTTTTAAGAGTTTTTTCCCAAACGGTACTTACTTTCCGGACAAGCCTCGTATCTCCAGAAATTGAACCTGGTTTTCGGCGATGCAATACAGAGAAGAGAGCACCAGTGACAAGGGGGCATTGATGGACATGAAGGGAAATATTTATTGTCGTAGGGGTGAGCTCAATTGAACCGTGGCCATACAAACTCTTCAAACCTCGGTGAAAGTCTTACGACGCGAAAGGAACAATTTTTTCAAAGGTTAGGAATAACAATTTACTACAGTTCTGTTCAAGTATAGCATTCCGCAACTCAAAAACAATATCACAAAATACAGCTTGAAAATTAAAGATAAAAATGTAATAATTAACGAAGATGTAATTGAAGTACACACAATTCCACAAAATAAAGTTTGCTTTTGGGCAGCATGGTTTTCTTTTGAATGACTTAGTTTCGGTGTACACTAAGCCAGGAAGTCGGCAGAAATGGAGTTTATTATCTCTCAGTTGAAGTATTTAACGATTTAACTAATGGACCTATGAAATAACTCTATGATTAACAGGATACTTTTAACGATATCCAAGACCTTGTCAACACCTTGTCAACTAGACTGAGTGAAACAGGGAGTGAAAACGACCAAGAACTACGATTTTTTGACGCATTTTGGTCGGATACGACGAGAACAACATCTTGGCAATTCCATCGAGAGTTATGGCCGCATTCAGATGTCTCCACTACATCGCCTAGTCGCAGCTTCACTCCATGAAGATTAGTGCTCCTTCTCCTGCAAATTGGCATTCAGCACCACTACTTCCACTCCTTCTTCCGGAGTGTTGATGGTCGCTATGTTGCCAACTCGACTCAAGTGTAAGCAGCGACATTTACGTAATCCTGGATACGGTTATATACGGAACAAGGTGTAAAATAGAGGGAGTTTTGAACATCAATCCCATGGTCTCCATGGGATTGTATAAATATTATTATATTATTCTGATATACATGATCAATAATTCAAATATTATTAGAATATCAGTCTCTTATTTGTAAAATAGCTATTCTCAGTACAAAATATATGCAATAAAAATAAGGATGGCACATTTTTCACACAGTTATAATATTGAATTGGTAACATTGGTTTTTATTAACAATCCATACTCTTACGTACATACACTCCACATTACTATGATATTTAATCATATGCATTCTAACATGCTCCTGTAAATGTGCAAAACATTAATTCTTCAAAATTATTTATTACCGCTGGTATTTTATCAGTTTCCAAGCGACGTCCCTGGTTCGAAACTCTCTCCCACCAGAACATTTCGCCCGATCACCCGAACATTTCGGTAGATACTTACAATTATATGATTGCAGAGCTTAAGTTCTTTTTTCTCTTGCGATTAGTTTTTCCAAAAAAGCACAGCGCTGGATAATCACGGCACCAGGTAAATTAGAACAAATGTTGTACGTGCGTCGGGACTGCGTGGCCAGAGATACGGAAATTAAAAATCACGATCACACTTCATGCTCTTCCGTTAATTTCGTACACAAAAAAGGACAGGGCGTGCGGACGTATTTCTGCCACGTGCTAATTACTTACGTGATTTAGGTAAATAACGTAATTAACTATTTTACGTAATAATTACGCAATTTTAGCAAATTACGTAATTAGTACGTGAAATAGTTAAAATGCATCCCGGGTAAACAGATTAAAAATATGTAAAACCAGGGACAGTCGTACAACGAAACTGCGACGAAAAAAAATTGGAGGAGGATAGTTACGAACCAGGAGCGTCGACACTGTGAAGCAAGCACCTAACCCCTATTCCAAACTGCCTTTCATGTGTGTAATTTACAAATTTTGGTTCATTACCCAGAATCCGTAATCAAGATATTCCTGCCAAACAGTTTCATGGATCGCACACAAGTTGATATCAGTGTACTCTTGCTATGTTGCTTGATATTACAAAACGTAACAATGACGCTTAATAACCTTAGATCGCATGAAAACAGCGTTTATATTTACGAAGCGTCGACCATTATACGCCGTTGGCCATGTTGATATTCTATGTAGTGGTGATTTTAGGGTGGGTATGGGTACCCTACCACTTTAGGCCAGCTGTTACTACAACCGCAGTGAGACCGCCACTCCATAGAGCTTCTGAGTACCATGTAGTGTTGATTTACGTCATAAGGAGTAGAAGCTTCACTCCATTGGAGGTTGTGAATACGGCCCTTAGTCTTACCATTTTTCATTAATTGAGCTCAATTTTAGATCAATGATCTTAGATCACACTCAATGGCATCGCAAGAAAATCGTGCCATGTTACATGACCATTAGTTTATGACGAATTCAGCATCGGTTACCACAAGGAATCAGCGTCAAATGCCTATTTGAGACGTGTGAAGAAACATAGTACAAGTAATTACGTGCTTCTCCGTTGAACTATGAAATAGTACCCTTATAAGATCAATGATTTCATTAAAATATGCTATGAATTACTTTATTGTAGACCATATGTAATAGTACCCTTATAAGTTCAATGATGTCATTAAAATATGCTATGAATTACTTTACTGTAGACCAGATCAGACCCTTCGTCTGTCGTCCTGTTCAGCCATGAACAGGCAATAAAGTCAATGAAGTTAGTTTGTGTATGCGAACACTTTTATAATCATCATGATTAAATAAGTCAGAGATAGGTTTGACGCAACTCTCCATTCGATTTTCCTATCGGATAGCCTCTTCCTTTTATAACAATTTTTCTCTTACACATCCTTCACTACTTACTTCACATACCTACTTCACCACATACATCTCATTCAAGGCCTTCTTTTCCCTTCTTTCCATTCCCTTTTCCCTCAACGATTACATTTATTATGTCCTCATGTCTAAGATATGGCTGATTAGACTATTTCGTCTTCTTTTAAGAATTTTCACAAAATTTCTCTCTTTGCTTAATTTTTGCAGGACTTATGTAGGCAAAATAATAATGCAATATTTCAAATGCAGAAAAAATATGACAATGAAGGAATACTCTTATAGTATTTCTTAAGAATGAAGGATTTAAGTCATGGTAGCTAAGTCTTTTGTAGAAGAACTCCACCACTCGTAATTCAGTTAACCAGGTGTCGCTATTTTCTTGATCATGGTTGCATGAGCATTGTTTTTACGTTCCCACTGTATTAATGTGTGTATAACGCGTTTTCCTTCGGATATGATCTAACATAAAAGGAATAATATGAAAGCTAGCTCTCTCATCATTGATTACGACTTGTTTTGATGGGGTGGTATCCCGTATCGCTACACCGCCGGTGGCAGCAATGATAGTTGGTACTGGTAGAGACACCCTTACCAGATTAGAAGCTAGTTCACGTATCGCATTCCAAAACTTTAAGTATCGGCGTCGGGAATGTTAGAACGATGTTAAAGACAAGGAAACTAGAAAGCATTAACCACGAAATGGCGTGGGGAAATATAGGTTTCTCGATTCCATAATAATTTAGATAACAAAATAATAAATTAAGAATACATTTATGTTAATACTTCGGGTAAAAACATGTAAAACCAACAGAGCTAGATTTTATCGTGACCTACAAGTTATTTTTCATGATAAATGAGAAGCTGGGGTAGTTTCAGTGAGATAGAATAATGTGGCATTACCAAAGATAAAATAAATTGACTTTTGACCATAATATTTCACATTTTTATGACTTAAGCAGGTGATTGTGATACATAATCTTGCAAATACGCCGGTTTTGGCAGGTTCTTATTTCCCTAGGCCATGAACTCCAGAAAATGGATTTCAAATAAGGAATGTGACGACTATATCGCAATAAGTTCCATGTGGCATAAGTTGTTCTTAGACCTATCTGCAGAAGGATGGGGAAAAGAACAAACAAATGACTGGAGGATAATCACTTTGGATTTTGCATAGGATGGAGGAAAATTTTCTGTACCCATCGTTGCTTACCCATTTATTGACTTCCAGAACCTCAGAAATCAAACTTATCCGTTATCTCAATCCTAAGAAAAATAGCTCCCATACCTGAGGTGGGAGTTGAAAGTTTACTGGTATAAGAAAGTAGTGTTTTTTCGGGTATTGAGACAATATTAGAGAGTGAAGAAATGACCGACAGGTGATCAGGTTGGCCGGTGAGGTTTTCAGGTCGAAGTGATTACCTCCACCCCTGTGCCCTTTATTGTCAGCTTTGTAGTTTAGCGAGGGTCAACAAGGACAAACAGTCAAGGTCACGCGATATCTGGAAGGGAGGAAAATTATGGTATATATTTTGGTTACGAGGATACGCGAATATTTGTTTCAGTTCATTTCGTGGGTTTTAACTTTCATTTCTTCAGAGAACTCACTGAATTCACATAAGGAACATAGAGTTTTAAAATGCTGTTACTATACTTTAAATCAAAGAAAACACTACATAAGAGACCCGGAAGATATATATGAGACTAAAAACAGCAAAATAGCGTTGACACAAAAGTGGTGGATTGGGAACACAAATGCTCTTGAATTCACTTATGTAATGACGCTCAAATGTTAGATTTCGCTCTAAATGTGCCTATATTTCGGCAATATTAATAAAAGGTTCAATAAAAGTCATGTTTAATGATTAAATTGTATTCATGTGGAATTTTTATGGACACAATGCTCAGGCATTTCACATTTCAAAACAATGGTCATGGCTATGGCTATGTACATATAATACATGTCCGGCAAAAACGAGGTCACAATAGAGCAGTAATAGCTTAAGTTATCTGAAAAAGAGATGATTGCAAGAGCCCTTGCTATACATTTTTCTTCATTTCCTTAGACTTGGTTTCATCATTTCAACATGAGTCAACATAGCCTTTGGACGCAAAATACTGGAGGCAATTGATATTCTCAATCAAATGATAGCAATATCCTTTCTTTAGGCCATTCCTGAAATGGCTTAAAAACTAAATGCATTTTCACCTTATTCATCCATTGCATAGCTGGATGATTTTGGATATTGCTGGTGAAACAACACTTGGCACGTGATGGAAACGGACTTATTCGATATGCAAACGATCCTTAAGATAAATTGCCATGCTAATAAAAACTCGGATATGTGTTTTTGATGCATGTAATAACAGCATAACGATCGGTAATGTAAATAGTGAATGAAAAATATTTTCATGCTGGTAATCATAAATTAATTATTTAATCGATGGTATTCTGATTTTTTAAAATCTGTACAATTTAAAGCCACCTTTTTCAAAATTTCTAATTTTCAGGAGCTTTAACTTGGTGGAGGATTTCAGAATTTCTCTATTATTTCATCTCTTTGTATACAACACGTAATTACGTGCTATAATATTAGGCCCTAAAGCTCAAACTTCAATACTTTCATTGCTCAAAGTAATCTTAAATTTGGAAAACACTTTTGAGCAATGAACATTTTCGGGCAATGCGTATTTACCTGGTGTCGGTGAATGTATAAAGAAAATATAAATTTCGTTCAAAATAGTTTGAAAGATGCCTCAAATTTGATGGTAATTACGTAACAACTGGTTTCACCACACATTTTCATTGAAGAAGAGTACATAATTGTACCACATTTTCGTAAAACGCGCCGTACAGTTATGTTCAGTTGTAGTGAGGAAACTAATGCCCACTACTTTGCTTTTAAAATAAAGATTAGCTAATGGCATTTTTCCTCAAGGAAAAGCGAGATGGGGAAGATTTTCCATGTATGATTACTATCCTGTTCACATGATTAAATGAAACGAAAGTAGGATTTCATTGAGAACTTACTAAATTAATGCCAGCACTAATTCGAGAAGTAAAAACTGCTTTTACATATTTCAATTAGAAAAGTCAATTATTTTGTGGAAATGAACAGAAAACTGGGAATGTAGAATTAGGTTCTATGCCATCCAAACTATTAAAGTGATTTGCACCGTCTTATATGAATTAATTATTGGACATGATCCTCAAATAGGCACAGCTACCATAACCATGGGGGGACTCCAACCCGTTGCCTTTGGACCGTCAGGCCAGAACGTTGCCAACATGGATACTGCGATGGATGAAGAGGAAATGACTGGCCGGCGTTTGTTACATCAAGCCGGTGTCCCACGGGTAAGTTTTCTTCAAAGTTTTCGGTCCAAACCGTTCCATCTTATTTTATGAATGATACAGAAATAAAGTGTCCCACGGCGCTGGTTATTCGTTTTGACAAGCAAATGAAGTAGGTACGAGAGAATAGTAAACAATGAAAATGGCAGCTACAACTGAAAACGAATAAGCCGCGATCTTTGTAATTTTAGCTAAGAAGCCATGCATAATTTGAATTTAGTTTGTATAAACAAATCATGCATTATATTACGTGTATAAATTTATTTTTTCCGTGCACTCAATTAGTACAATAATTACCTCTGGGCTTCATTAACACGTCGGCACTATTTGTTCCTCGATCGCAACGCTCCAATCTATAGAGCTCCGATTAAATCAGTGTTAAAAAGCGGAGTACGATGCTCACATCTTATTGGAGGTCGGTGATGGTTGATTCCATACATTTGGATGGAAATAATGAGCAAGGTCTATCTGTTTGGACCAAAAAAAGCTCACAATGTGTTGGACCAACATTTATTTGGATACAATTCCACCATCGTACACGGCCAAACTCAGTTGTATCGATTTGCATGCAAACATTTGGTTAAAATTTGCCCATGGGACACCCGTGTTATCTCTTGGAGACTTCGTCTCTACTTCGTATTGATTCTTATTACATTTAAGTGGCGGTTTGAAACTTGCATTATTGTCCACGAGTAGATTCTGGAGATTTCGCAAAATACTTACCTATCATCTATGTCTCCTCGTAGAAACTTGTAGTTGTAGAATAAGATATTTAAAATGCTGTAACTGTTTAGATTATGTATGTTATTACCGAGTAAATCTTAGGATTCACACTCTAACGATTGTAGCATCAAAGCCCAAGTTGTTATACGAACCCGTGACCTTTGGGCTAGCTGGCTGTTTGATGAAACTGGTTCCTCGATGAGTTATTCATTTTCTTTGCCATTCCGAGTGTCCATACCGGCCGTCTTAGATCACAAGAAAAAAACCGAGATATGGTCTCCACATTGGGGACAGGAAGGAGACATTCCAGTGCGCAGCGGCGGATGCCGTCGAGTCTGCGACGCGGCGGAGGCACGATTTGTGCCCTCTCGTCCTAATTCCGCCAGGAGCGTCTGTCCTGTCTCATCCCTCCCACACACTCTCTGTCTATCCTTCCGCCTTTCCCAGATTTCGCTCGGCTCTCCGCGTAACTGGATATCCCGCCCGGAATCTTTCCTTACCGACGCTGCTGCCAATTGGGAAGGCATTCAACTGCCATCCTATCGGCAGGAGCCATCTCCGACGCCCTCGCCCCCCCCCCCCCCCGCCCGCCCCCGCCACGCCGATTCCCACGGAAGTAACCTCGCCCTGTTTGCCCCGGGCCGCCGCCCCCCCCCCCACACACACCCCCGATCCCATAACGCCCCTTTTCTTCCATCCCAAAAAGACCAGCACATCTGCCCCATTGTACTCGATCTTGGGGGATGGCTGCACGACGTTGCGGCATTGCGGGGTGGGTCGGTCGCGGTGTGGAATGGGGGACCCGACTGGAAAATGCGGCCAAGAGTGCGGGAAAGGGTGTGGGAGGGGTGAAGTGAGCGGTGGCAAGCCCTCTTTTCGGAAGAACCAGGGAAAGATTAATGTATTTGATAAGCCGTTCCATCCTGCCATCAAATCTGGATCCGGGCCGTTTTGGTTCACCAGAGTTCCCCTGACGTATCGCCGGGACCGATTCTATCAGGCGGTTCAATTGTCCGTGAGGATTCTCTATTTCGAGCGCCATCCAGTTTCGCGCCCCCCGGCCCTCCCCCTGGGGGCGACGGGGGCCTGGGGGCGTGAGAGGGTGGGGGCGTGATTTGGGGCGGCGTTGGAAATGGCAGGAGAGGGAGGGGGGGATGGAAGTTGTGGAGGGCGTGCGGCAAACCAGTCTCCTTCCCACACCGCTCCCGCACCCACACCATCGCGCCGCATATCCTTTCAATCGGATCATCACGGTGGGGCGGAATACAAAATAGGAATTCACTCGAAAAGTGAAGCATTCGCAGAAATCGCTCCGATCCTCGCACACAACCCCTCCTACTTGCCGGCTAAAAGGTGGACTCCTCCCTAATAAGTTCTTTGCCAATGATAAATCAGGTGGCGAGTCTGTATGGTGTGACAGATAAACCGTGGTGCGCACCGCTGGTGCTCATTCTTGACGGTATTTTCAATCCGTGCTCGTGGGGTGAAAATTTTCCCTCCCTCGGTTTCCTATACATTATTTGCGATTCTACGCGAATGAGATAAAATGGAAGGGTCTCCTCGAGGAATCCGATAGTTTATCTTGAAGGTAATAAAAGCAAGGGGCGGCAGTAAAGGAGTTCGTTAAGGTGAGTATCCCGCCGTTGGATGAACCTCTATGTCAAAGGTGGCAGAAAATAGAATTTCAGGCGTGGAGAAATAATGTGATTTCCTTTCTTAAAGGTTAAAACGTTCTATTTTTTGATACCATAGGGTGGTCACTATCTACTTTTAGATTGGGCGGAAATGTTGCATATAGCCTACATATTATGTTTATATTGTCTTTGATTAGTATATATTGTGGTATATATGCCTGATCGTTGGTTGAAATTTAGACTTAATATCCTAAATGAATTCCAAAATAATATCTTCATTGATGACGCAAAAAAATATTTTTAGAAGGGACTCCAACATACTAAGGTAGACTGGAACATAATCACAAAATTAGAGAAATTGAAATATTGTGGTATATATGCCAGATCGTTGGTTGAAATTTAGACTTAATATCTTAAATAAATTCCAAAATAATATTTTCATTGATGACGTAAAAAATATTTTTTTAGAAGGAACTTCAACATACTAAGGTTGGCCTGGACCATAATCACAAAATTAGAGAAATTGAAGGCGGAACTGACAGAATCAAGTTGTTCTTTCCTCGTACAATTAGGGATAGATATATCCAATAGCATGAATACGATGTATCAATGGATAGCATAGATAGTTGCATGTTGGTGTAAGGACCTGAAAGTAATCCAACTTACAGTATGTTTTAGCATGCTTGATTTGCTATTTTTATCTTTTTTAAACATTGAAATTTAGAGTAGTGTGTTATTATTAATCCTTTTTTATGTATGATATGTAATGCATTTTTGGTGTGAATTCGCCCTCTGCCTCACACCTTTATTGTGGCTTGCAGGGTATTATGAAGATGTAGATGCATGTCCGAATATCAGCCGATGTTCATCGCCCAAGAAATTTTGAAGGACCTTAAATTGATAACTATGCGCGTACATTTTTATTCACTTATACTATCAATTTTTTAAAACTGTAAAAATACTACAGTTTAAATGTTTTTTTTTGCTTGAGAGAATTTTGTTTAAAAACCCTCCGCTACTTCATATTTATAACTACATGATGATATACTACATCACTACATGATGATATACTCTCCAGATTTGCTGTTGTCATGGGAGAAAACCAAGAGGCTTTATTTTTTATGTGAACATTTCGATAAATGAAGGACTTTTTTTCAGGTTACGCTGGAAGTTGGGAAATAAACCTGGCGTTGGCATTTGTCTGTTCTCGCCGAAAGGCGAGAGGGGGTTCAACCCTTTAAAGCTACATCCAAAGCACGTAGCTTTGAGGTACTCTTCACAGAATAGAGACCGAAATTCCAGTGGTCAACCTCTGTCAATGTCGATATTTGAACCCGATCACTCGCGGAGTGAAGAAAATACAAACACTAACAGAATAGACCATTGCTCTAATCTCCCTGTGCCCATATTTTTTCTAGCAAACGTTGCCTACATTGGCCTATTTCATTTTTTTCATTTGCTATCAGTGAAATGTAAATTTTTGATTGAAGTAGAAGGGATTATTATTTACTACCAATCTTAGTTATTATTATTAGTTGTCCTTTTTAAATTCATTTTGCAACTCACAACTGTAAGTCGTTTACTGATGGTTAAGGCAGATATGTACGCGAAATCAACCGGTGTCTACATTGCAAAACGGCTAGCGATACGGAGAAAATCACCCTGTGTTAACATTGCAAAAAGCTAGCGATGTGGAGAAAAAATATTTATCATTGCACCTATAATGTGTGGGAGCTCCTCATTTAAAGGCAAGATATTTTCACGTAGATAGTCTTGAATAAAGTCAGTGGAAGGAAAGGCAAAAGAGGCTTTATATCAGATGCATCAATGAAGAAAATCGTAATTATTTGTGTATATTCATCGCTGGCCTTCCAACCTGGTTAGGTCCTCCATATCCATGTTTCGGTTTCCACGAGCGTGAAATTGCCCGGAAGCCGATTAATTGCACTCGAAAAATTCACGTGCATGGATAAAGTGGTGAGGAATGTAAAAAAATGAAGAATTATGCTTGTATGACGAGATTAGCCGATAGATGATTTGCATTGAGGAATAAGTGAAATGAATTCTAGGATAGCTAGCGGGTGAAGACGAAAGGTAGTGTAATTCTCTGTAATATTTGCATTGGCTTTAAGACTTTCAGGTCTGACCCAATGTTAACTGGCTCTCGTGGACTGGCATTTTTCAACTGTTTTCTTAAGACATTTGTTACGAATTATTTAACTTCAATGTTGTTTTTTAAGCTGTATTAAACTTTCTACTTTTTTGTTTCAGGTGAATTGGTTTTCAAGCCATAGCATGTTATAATATTTAAAAATTGATTTTTAAACATTTGAACGTTTTGCGTCTCAGAAGAAATTCCTACCATCTCGTTACATGTTTTAAAGCGCAATTTCGCCGTGAAAAGGTTTATTTTCAATAACAATAAGGAGAAATTGGATTATATATTTATTTTCATCACACTGTTACAATATTTACAGTGGTTTGCAATTTACCAAACTTCAAAATTTTCATATACCATATTTTACAACTATGACAATACAACCGGCACTGCACAACGGGATAATTTTCTTCGATAAGCGTTGAAATAGACACAAATTCCGTTCCGTATCAACATGTCATCATCATTAAAATACATCTCCTTCATACAACCGGAGCCATTATAATTCAGATACTGACTGTTTTACATAATTGCTTTTTATGCGATACTGTGGAAGACAATCCAACACACACAGTCCTACATCGCACTTTTCGCAAAACCAACGTGTTTTATTCCGTGCCCTCTTGCCAGTCGTAGCTTTCCATCTCTCTGATCAGAATTTGCACACTGGCTGTTGGTTTTGTTCTGTTGTGGAATTGTTTAGGAAAAAATCACCCTGATAGGTGATTTCCTGGGGAAGTGGGTGGAGAGTATGAAGATTCAATTTCCATCTCTCATTTCTCGGCAAACGTCTTCGATAAATTGGCAATGTAACCAATCCAGCAGCACTGAGGTGGTTTCAATGCGACTAATTTTGTAAATTATGCATGAATTTACGGCCATGATCATAAATGAATGAAAAAATATCTAATTCCGACAGTTGGTTAATTTTATATGAAACAGATTGTAACTCATGTACTGATGCATGATCAACTGCGGTCTCTTTCTGGTTTCAGCCAACTACTACGTCTGGTTTGAGTTTCTTTTTTCATCTTAGAGTTTCAGTGAAGTAGTGCGTACCGGTTTGTCTCCGTTTTTATTACCTTGAAGGTGTCCATGATGTAGAAAAATAAGAAGCAGTCCTATTCATCCTTGGTGCTGTCAATTTCAGCCAAAACTCCACTGCCTTCTTCAAAGCTTGGTAGAAAACGTTGCGCGTCACTCTCTGACCAGGAAGAGTTGATTTCGTCTTGTAGTGCATGTTGCGTATCTAAAAAGTAATATGCATTAGTATTCAATAAATACATCAAGTCCAATCGTGTACAAATTCAGATACTGAAAGGCAAAACTCAGAAAATATATTTTCATTTGTAAGTGTAATTTTCTCACTCCTCCCTGCTTTCCAACAACCGCATCCCCAACTGCACCTGCATCGTCTGAAGAAAAGCACATGCATTCATGAACAATCAATCATTTGTATTCCATTTCTATTTTTATTCTGGCAGGATAACCAAATATAATGAATATTCACAAACCTTTATATTCCATGTAGTCGTTGGAATCCTCAAAATCACTTCCTGAATCTTCGGCTAAAATATCCTTACTTTCCGATCCCTCAATCTGAGTTCCTGCCATATTACCCACGAAATAGACGTGAAACATTCTGCGATAGAGAGTTCCCAATAGAAAAAATTAGAGAAAAAATCTCTACGTAAAGAAATAACAGCTGGAAAATCTCCGACCGTGTGGTTGGTGGCAGGTCGAGTGAGTTGTATGTATAGTTTCAGTGCTAAAAATTGTACAAAATGTAGTAGAAAGGATCGAAATTCTGAAGTTGGTATACGAAAAAAAGAAGCATAATACATCAGTAGTGCAATCCATAGAGAATAATAATATATGACACAAAAAAGCAATGGGAGAAAGCAACACGAGTAATAATGGTATGAAAAAGATACGTCCCGCACCACACAAGGGATCCGGTAATATACGGAAGGGGGCAATAAAAAACAACTGCTGATAAAAGTCAGACATAGTTGTCATAGTGAGATTCGGAAACTCTGAAGTTACTTTATGATATAAAAAAACGTATTAGTCAAGAATGAAAGATAATCCCATGCGAAAAAATTGTGGGCCCGTATCACGTATGGAAAACTGGGCCGGTATCACGTACCGGCATAGACTCTAAAGTGTTAATAAAATATACATGAATTTGGTCATGAATATTTTTTAGATAAAAACAGAAATATTATTTTTTAAATTTATTGGAGAAGTTTCGAGTTGCTTTAGTCACATTGAAAAATCTGGGCGATACACTCATTCTTTCTACACATTCCTTAGGTTTGCTTATTTTTTAAGATCGTTATTCATCCTTATGTTAGCGTACTAGGCATAAATGTTTGACTGAATGGATATTTTTAGCTAAATACTCTTGATATATCTAAAAAACCCTTTTTCAAATTGTAGCCATTAAAAAATTCAAGCAAGAAAATGTTTTTCCTATTTTCTCTTTCGGATATCTCAGCATGATTTTTTCTGAAGCCTATTTAGGAATAGCTAGCTCCTTCTGGACTGTATATTATACATTTACAACCAATAGTGCTTTGCGCCTCTTAACATTATCCTCGTTTACTACTTACTAACTCACATTAAAATCTATTGCTTTCACAATATATGATATCAAATGTAACGAAGTATCTTTACATTCCGTAATTTAGATACCAATCAACACAAAAAGTTTATTTTAATCGTCTCCAATTTCTCAGAATGAAGATATTGTACAACAATTATAAAAATATTCAGGGAAGAAAATATTTTTCCTATTTTCTCCTTCGATTTATTTAGTGATTTGTTAATATTCCGAAATATTCCTCGACTTTTCTGTCAATACTACCCCAATCCCCTATGAATTTGCCTTTTTACAATATTCATAATTTGTGTTGTAACTTTTTATTCTCACACTCTCAGCTGCAGATCATTTTCCAGCTCTTTCGATGCTATCTTTTGATAGCTTGTGTAGGTTGAACTTTTCAAACGTTGTGTAAATGATGTCAATGAAATGATGAAACAAATGTCAAGTGTTTCTCCACTTTGCCGTGGGCATTTTTATATGAGAAATATATTTACCACATAAGCTCCATTTCTATGGTTTGGATTTGTGTAACCGCATATACAATCACTGACGTACTTCGCAACTTTAAGTATGGTTCGCTCTTCTTGTCTTGAGGATAAGATTGAGCATTTTCGTTTAGTGATGTAATATATTGGTTGATAAGAGTATCGAATAGTTTACTACATGGCATGATGATGCCTCACAATTGCTTTGCCATAAAAAAATTCATAGTCCAAATCTTTTCCATTAAGTTCTCACCAACGTGTCGATAAGGACAACTGACGATGGATGAATGGCTTTTTTGGTGAATAAATTGAGAATCTATTTAACAAATTTCATTTAGAAATAAATATTACTCTTGAAGGACTAATAGTATTTTGAAAGATATATCATATGCGTATGGATAATGAAGATATCAACGACTGACTTGCACTATAACACTGTGTGATCCTGGTCTCACAGCAGGGAAATAGAATCACATATAATTACCGTGGATATTTTGCTCGAATAATACCTCCAATTCTACTCCTCGTGGCTGATACCCTCATAGAAAGAAGACACGTATTTAAGGTTCTGGAAGAACTTGCGGAAAGATTGTGATTAAATACAAATGACGGATATTTCTGCTCTCTTCCAGTAACTCCATTTCAGCGAAAAGAAAAGGTAGCTAAGAGATGTTTTTAGAAGCTTCAATTAAAGCTATAGTGTCTTTCTTGAAATAATTCAGATCAGAATGCTATAGTTATTTATTTTTGGTGATAGGTTTTACAGAACACCAATTAGGCAAACGACAATTTCGCATTTTTCTTGTAATTGAATAAACTATTTTTCCTTGGTCTTGGAGAGCGACTTTCTTACGAACAGGCTGGCCTTTAAGCTCAGCAACAATTAAGGGATATCTGACAGTTATTTGGATTCACATGGCACAATAGAAGCATGGTGAAAATTAATTAGTCATGGCTCGAGCTAGGTGAATAAAATCAGCGATAGAGCTCACTCTACTCAACTGGTTATCTTTAGTTGCACTGGTTATTATTAGTTGAGAACAAGCAGCAAATCTTTGATGAGCAAATATATTTACGCGAGGGTAGTTTAATGAACTTGATTTTGGTCACCTGGCTTAATAGCAACAACAACGAAGGTTGTGAAATTTTAGTATCTTGTGCTTTAATGATTTAGATTATGAATGATTTTTCTGATCTCCTTATGGAAGGCAGTAATGTTTATCTGAAAACAATTATTAAATCTGATAATTCATATTTACTGCATTTTTGTAAATATGATTTGGCGCCTTAAAATAAATGCTCAGTCCAATATCAAAGATAGAATATTTTGGTGATATTCAATCATCAACCTAGACGAGACCAGGATCACTTACTCAGTGATTCCACCCGAAGGTTGGATTTGATAGGTGAGGGTAGAGATCACCCCGTACAAAGCCACAGGCGTGTGAATTTGACACATTCAGGGTAGGGGGGCCAGTTCCTTTCCCTGGGCCACCTCGCACTCCGAGGGTTTTTCGTTCGGGGGCGTCCAAGGCTTCACCTGGATTTGAACCCGGTACCCTTCGATCAGTAACCAAGCGCTCTACCCACTAGGCTACCACGCGAGACCAGAATATGCGTTGCTAACAATCTCTTGTTACACAGCTACATATATATTTTCCTCTTGCATATGGTGTTGACTCACGCACTAACACACTTCCATGAAAGTGGATTGCTCTATAACATGCAAGTGTAGGGATCACACGCCTATTTTGTGTTCCACTTTAAAATAGCTCTGTGCTTCTTCCTAGTTCTGTGCTTTTGAATGTCTCACAATAGTAAATTAAAAAAAACCCTATCTACGAATAAAATTTGCATTTCCTCCTCACTACTTATTGTTTAAAATGAACCTCTTACGTATTTATAATGTGCCTCTGTTGATACGAAGCATATACTTTGTCTCCTAGTACGTGAAGTTATTGAACAAATAAGTTCGGGGATGGTGTAAGGCAATCCCGAGCTGAAAAATCTCAAAGTGAGTTTCAGAATAATGTCTTTATGTCGATTTAGGCGCATCAGATGATGGCAGCAGAAGAAAAGGGTGGAAGCATTCAAAATATGGTGCTATCGAAGAACGATGAAGATAAAATGGATCGACGGAGTGACAAATGAAGAAGTCCTAAGAAGAGTGGGAGAAAAGAGATGTCTGCTGAAAACTGTAAAAAGAAGACGGGACAACTTAATCGGCCACATCCTAAGACACGATGGCCTGATGAAGACAATCGTCGAAGGAAAAGTGAACGGGAAGAATGGAAAAGGCAGGCCTAGTATGAGTTACATAGAACAGGTCGTAAAGGTCGTGAAAGAGAGGAACTACGTTAACATGCAGAGGTTGGCTGATAGAAGAATCGAGTGGAGGGCTGCGTCAAACCAATCCTAGGATTGTTGACTCTTGATGATGATGATGACCTCGGCCTCGCATCCAAAGGGTCGAGGGTTTAAGTCACGAGTCGGAAAATCTGTGGTGTGCGAACAAGAATTAACAACTTCAGTTTTGGTGAATAGACAACACTTTTACCACTGGAGCACCTGAAAAAGGAAATCTGTCAACAGAATAAACAATAGGAGTTTTCCCGCGAAAGGATTGGATTTTTAGAGAAGTGGGGGATGGAAATGTGTTTCCGACAGGAGGGAGGGTGTCTTAAAAGGGGAAGGGCGCGCATTTGGGTGCGAAGGGCTGGCTGGTGCGAGGGGAGGCGGTGCGTGTTTGTGTGGTGGTGCCTGGGGGAGGGAGGGGACGAGTTGAAAGGGGTGAATGTGGGAACGCGACCGAGAGAGGGCATTGAAATCGATTATTTCGTCGTAGGGACTCGTTTCTGCTGCCCGCGTTCATTTTCGCTGATGCACCCTCAGATCGAAACTGTGGGATCGGCATGACAATTACCATTCCGGGCTCTGGTTTTCTTCATCCTCTCTCTGTCAATACGCTTCGTCTCCCTCGAATCAATCTCATTCGAGATTCAACCAAAAAACCATCGCCGGAAAACCCTTTCCGTTGTCACTCTCTCGAATGAAACGCCAGAACTGCGAGAGGATTCTTTTTCATGATCTTTGTGTTCCTTTATAAAATAATGAAAAGCTTTCTTTCCTCCCAAACGTGAGCATTTGAGAGAAACGTGACTTTCATGCTCGCTCGTATTCTGAACTCCCGCCTTGAAGGAAATGGTTTGTTCAATAACCAGCTACGGTGTAGACTTACGGGAGAAAAAGGGGGTTGGGAAAGAATGTGCCATTCCTGCGATGTTCGGCAAATGATTGAAGACAGAAGAGAGTAAAATTATCGTTAAATATTTAATTTGCCCTTAATTTAAAGGAAACTGCACTAAATAGTTAAATGTATCCCACCATTTAAAAGGAGTAAGAGTGATATATCGTTACTTTTACCTTAATTCAGTCCAGCGGCGTAGATCATTTTTTTCTCTGGGGGTTCAGTCCTCAATGGAGGATAAGAATACCTTTTAGTATACATGAATGCTGTTGGATTGTTCATAGTATGGTTGTCCATGTCCATTTGATCTTCTTTAAATTATCGCATGACAACTTGCTGACGCATAATATGGAATTAGCGGATAATCAACATTTACAGACTTACTAGTTATTCATTTACATTCTTATTTTATATTAGTATTTCTTATTAGGGGGGTTCAGAAACCCTGAACCCCCCCCTTTTCACTGATTCAGTTTAATTTTTAGCAATATATTTACAGTTGACATGTTGCTGCTATTAACGGTACTCTGCCTCTTATGTTGAGATAAAAACGAAGTGCATTAATTTTTTTGTGGCTGAGAACGCCACTGATCGATTTTAAATGCTTACAAAACTCTATAGACTTATTTCTCGCAGAGAAAATGATAAGCGACAGGAATTCAAAGCGCGTGTTTCGCCTTGCAAGGAGGTCCAAATTTCCACTGAAGATGTCACTAAAGTCGGGGCAGCGGACGCGCAGCGTATGTGTTTCAAAGACCACTACATAGAGGACTCTGTCAGCCTGCATTAGAGCGAAGGTGATCTGGTGTCCTGAGCGCTCCTTTTGAATGATCTTCAGGCGAGGGCTTCAATCGCGCTTCGTAAATAAAACGTTTTTATTTGCATATCTAAAAGTGAAAACAAAATATAATGTATTTGTAATATAAAATGGCTATAGATCACGTTATGTTGCCTTCGTGAGGTACGAATTTTAGCTGCCTTGTGTTCAGTCAGAGTTTACTTTTTGACAAAACATCAGAAACTCGCGTTCTCACGTGCTGCATAGCTTCAGTGTTATTTATAGTAATGAATAAATTTTTAGCTTTTTCCAATTTATTTATTGTAAAAGTATTAGTCACTTTACTTAAATTAGAATTAGAATCAGTTCAAACTGTCAGTAGATACAGATGCTGCTCTCAACCATATTTGGGTAACCAATGGACTTAAAATACTTAGTGCTAGGTTTAAAAAGAAAAAAACCTATTAATTGAAAATCGAGCAATGTGCGCACTTACGCCAAAAGGAACTAGTCATAAAATATATAGTACCACTGACACTTTTCAATTATTGCTCATTACCAATGCCCTTCTTTGTGATGCGTACGTTAGAATATTTCTTGAATCGCGCTGAAATGTGCATATGTTTTCTGATATGATATTTGGTGTTTCTTGTAGACCATATGCGTATACTGAAAATGGACCTAGTACCTTCTACATCTAAACTAAAATGATAATATCAAGTAAACTATGCATGCCAATTGTTTTTCATCCATTCCAGATCTGATCAATGCATTCAATGTTTGTCGACACTCATTAATCACGGGTCATGGTGGCCTTGTTGGTATAGTACTTAGCTACTGACCGGAGGGTCCCGGAGGGTTCAAATCCCGGGCAAGAGCCTTTCTGGACACCCCATCTAAAATCCTCGCGGTTATATTTTCTGCGTGTCAGAACTTCGTAGGAAATCGCAGGTGGCCCAGGGAACTGGCCCCCCTACCCTGAATGTGTGAATTTAACACGCCATTACCTAAGTACAGGGTGAGCTCTACTCTCACCTATTGAAAACTAACCTTCGGGTTGAGTCACTGAGTGAGGGACGTATTAATCATTACGCATTTATTGCAATTTACTATTGGAATAGATACATTGACTCTAATTGGACTCATAAAATTATGAGGATGCTAAAAGAAATGGAATTCTCAAAAAAAGACGCTTGTTTTGTGTATCATAAGCCTCTTCAGGAATTGTTAGCTCCTTCTGGACTGTATATAATACATTATATCCAATGCTTTGCATCTCTTAACTTTATCCTCATTTACAACTTACTATCTCACATTGAAACCTATTGATTTTATAAAAAATGATATCTAATGTAGCGTAATCTCTTTCCATTCCGTAATTTAGATGCCAAACAACACTCGAAGTTTATTTTTGATCGTCTCCATCTTCTCAGCATGAAGTTATTGTATAAAAAATCTGAAGAAATCTCTCTCTTTAGATTTATTCAGAATTGATCTAGTGTGTAAACGCTGTGAATGTTGTTCGTATTTATTGAATCCTCGTATTAAATTTAATCAAAATTCCCAAAACCGAGATGGTATTGTTCAAATACTTTGTCTAAAATACCATGGGATCATACCAAAAAATTTTTTTCCTGGTGCTCATCAATGAATGCCCCTAAAATATGCGTTGTTGAGAAATTAAAAAATTTTTCTCTTTCATTTGCTCTGGATTATATTATGTCCTTTATTCTCCACTAACGTTTTTCGTAGGTATAGCAGCGGGCGTCATTCGAGGAATAGGGAGACAGGAGGTCGAGTTTCTCTCCGTGCCGTTTAGAAAAAGCGAGCAAGTAATAAGAAACGCTTAGTTTTCGGGGAAACCAGGAGTGAAGGAAAGAAATTCGTTGTTATTAGCTCAGTGTTGCACCAATTGTTGGACGTCATAGTGTTTTATCAGGCGAACGGTGTCCTGAGCTGCAATGCCACACAATATTCAAACAACGTGGACTTATACCATTTAAAAATTGTTATGCTATCGCGATTCGAACCCACACTCTTTATGCGGGAGACCCAGAATCCATGAGAACATCTCTTTTTGATCGGCTCCATTGCTCAGCATTAAATCATTGTATTATTTCGCTATTTATTTAAGAATTGGGATAAATGACTATGAATGCGTACGCATGTGATGTTAAACTTTTACTATCTTTTCTATTTTCGACTATTGGGAGTATGTTAGCATTTGTTGTCAATGCTGAGAAAATATATAATCCATTAATCGAGGTTATTGTTAAAAATCTACGAGTCCTCTATACATTCTGTGATAGTGCTTTGAGGAAATTTTGTTCAGCTTGAATCGTCGATTATATCTCCGTTTCTTAGAAAAGCAGTATCATCATTAATTTTAGTAGCGTTGTGTGAATTGGGTAAAAATTTAAGTCTGGGAGAAATTATATGAATATAATAAGAGATTTGTGAGATCATTTTTGGCCCATGTATATTCGGTTCATGTTTAGTATGGCAGTATGATAAGTAACTTACTTTGGTAACGTACTCAGATTATTTACATGGAAACCAATTCTGACACGAGTGGATGTCTATTCCCGATACATTTAATTTTTTCATACTCTAAACAATCATTGACTAACTTCTAGAGATATCTTTGAATTTTTTCTAAGAAGTGTTATCAAAATAAATACTATGAGTTTAAAGGCGTATTTAAGATATAAATGACATATTTGGCCTCTTTAACATGTTTATAATTAGCTGTTATATCTTAGCTTCCTTTCCTAGGGTCTTATTTCGTCCAAAGCTAACAAAGCAAAGCTATGTGGCAGCCGGCATTAATTGCTGCAGGTGATTAGGGGAGACGTATTGGCTGGCTTCCTAGCAACTACTGCCCCTCGAAATTTACGGAGTCATTCAGAATTGCCTTAGGAGTTCCATTATAATGATCAAGGATGTACCGGCCGTGGTAGCCAGGTCGGTTACGCGCCGAACTGGTATCCCAGAGGTAGCAGGTTCGTCTTCCACCCAGAGCGCGGATGTTACATTAATCTGAGAGCATATTATAGCTATAGTAAAGTTATAGTTGTTGTTACAGGTAATATAACTGCAGCTATATTCATTTAATATAGAGGTAAGTTCCTTGATATGCAGGTAATGTTACTAGATGAGAAAAGGAAAAAAAACTAGCAATCAGTGAAAATCAATAAACGTATTGAAGGTATCAATGTAAATCAAGAGATTGAATTGTAAAGTAAAAAAAAGAAAAAAATCTAGATTTGGAAAAATACACATGAATTTATTAGAATCAAGGAATGCTATTTTTGATACCCTAAATAGCATCATAAAATTGGATAAATGTTTAAATCAAGTTGCATTAATTGGTTATCTCATTTTGTTAATTAAAATATTGATGTTGAAATTGTAAAATCCAGGGGAATCAAAATAAGTTGTACCCCCAACTACCATGTGTGTAATGAATTGAATAAATCTGAGGCATAGGTGAGGGATTTTTTACACACAGGGTCCTACACAGCTTCATCTCCTACCATGATAAGTATTTATGTACGTCTGAAGATTAAGGTACTAGGCTACACGGTACGATGCAACCTTGGCTTTTAGAGCACCTGAAAACCGCGTCTACTACTACGATTAAAGAGAATTTATATCCGAGGTTTAGAGATGGGTGAGGTGTTATTAGATTTACAGTGGCTATTCCCCCACAAACATTATGGGACATGTGGTCATACGACGCACAGTGGTCGGAAATTGAGAAGCCGGACATAAGTCCAAAATTGATTTCTTAAGGCAGACTTAAAACTTCGCCCATATACAAGAAATTGATTGGTAAACATGGAATTGTAAATCTTTTATCATACGACTTACCCGTTGTTTGGGGACGGAGGACTTGACCAAATTTCCAAAAAACGCCCGATTTCATTTTTCTTCGTAAACCTTACAATTTATTTAGACGGTGGAATGGTGGAAGGATTGTTACGAAATTAAAACATTTCTACCTGCCAACATGGTGATTTTCCTATCTTTTGCAATAGCTTGGAATTTATTTGTCAATATTTCTGTTGTGATACTTCACAAAATGGTGGACGCCTTTTTCAGACAAAACTTTACATTTTAAGCTGATTCCGAAAAAATCTTTGAAAGATATTTACTTCGCCGAAAATAAATGCGACTTTTCGATCGCGCGTTGAGGCCCTGCTCCGTGCTGCGGGGCTTGGAAATACCGTGACTGCTATAGATCGTTCCAGTAGTGTGAAACTTGGCTGCTCGAATCTGCCGAATACCTTTTTACCCTAGTAGGTAACCGAAGTTATCATCTGCATCCACACGATTACCCTGCAAGCCACCGCGAGGGTGTGTGGCAGGGAGTGAAGATCACCAAGCATGCACTATTGACATGCAAACAAGCAACTATTGGGTCCCATGAAACTAGATTGTTAGTATCTATCCTTGTGTATTTACTGTAGTGTATACAGTAGCGAACTGAAATCTATAGGCAATCGATGACGTATTCTTAACTAGGTTGGGAAGTGAAAATGATTTCAATAATTATCTAAATTATATATGAATCCAACGGATATCTAATTAAAATACGTTTTTATCACATGACACCAAGATGTAGTTGTTCATACACAGTGCTCATTTGCTAATAATTACCGTTCAGACAGCTTGGAGGTTTCTTATTGGGTTTTGCGTAATTGTGAGAATAGAACGTTTATGTTTTGATGTTAAAAATAAAGAAATGGTGATTTTGAGCTTTAAAGGAAATTATACTCATGTTGGCTTATTAATGTACGTTTCAAAGAATGTATATTTGCGCTTATTTTATGGAAGAATTAGTCGCAACGAAAGTAGTTTTTTTATACGTATGCAAGTACCAACTCAGGGGCGTCGGAACTATTTTCGCTGGGAGGAGCCAACCTTGAAAAGGGCCCGGCTCCTATGAAAAGGGCCCGGCTCCTATGAAAAGGGCCGCATTTTTTGCGGAAAGGATGGGGTAAAGACTAGAATTCAGCTAAAAGTGCATATGAAGGTGGTAGAATATGCGTCAGAAGGGAAAAGGCAAGCTGAACACAAGTAAAATTTAATTTTTACTAATGAAGACTCATTTCTCAAGGGCCCGGGGCATATTCTGGGGGGGGGGGGGGGGGGGGGGGGCGATTGCCCCCCCTGCCACCCCTGCCCCCCACTTCCGACGCCGCTGTACCAACTCGTACGAAATTCTTCGCTAGGATCAGTTAGAGGGGAGATGTATCCACAAAGTATCATGGCGATTAAATTAGCGTGGTATTTCGACGCTAAAGGAACCTAATAGTTCCTCCCTTACATCGCATTCACGATCCCCATTGATTGATTTGACTAACCTCTTCAATCGCTTCCCTCATCAGCTACACCCTTGATACTTATATGGTTTTTCACTATTACATCCTTCACTACTTGCTGTGTATATTTCATACGACACCATCGTATGCAATTCTTCATGTTTAATTTTCCCTCGACGATAACCTTCATCAAACCATCTCCCATTCTTCATTTGCTGCTCTGCCTATCCATTTTATCTTTATCGATCTTACGTAACGCATTTTTGAAAACTTCAGCCATGACTTCCCTGTTGTCATTATCGTTCATGCCTTACTCCTAAGGGGGAACATTGTGCAGATGTAAGCTCTTAGGAAGTGTTTCACATTCAAGCATGTTTCCAGCTGTAAGTAGGATCTTTTCCAAGATTTTACTATTCTACTGCCTACTTTCTTCTTTCTTCTTGCTTTGCCCATCGCTCTTTGTTCGAATACCAGGAGAGTTCACGCTCACCTCTTTAGCTTTTGTTTTCAAATTTCACATTGGTCTGCCTCTGTTCTTTTACTGAATCAACATCATCAGTCAACAATTTTGAGATTGTTTTAACGCAGCTCTGCAATCTATTTTCTTATCAGTTAGCCTCTTCATATTTATGTAATTCTTCTCTTTCACATCCTTCATCAGATTCCGTTATTTCCGTTCACTTGCCCTTCGACTATTGTCGTCACTGGCAATCATGTCTCATTATATTGCATATTAAAATGTCTCGTCTTCTTCTCAGGGTTTTCAGAAGACTTCTCTTTTCTACAACTCCTCTGAGGACTTTCACGTTACTCACTCCGTTGACCCATTTGATTTTCATAATTCTTCTGTAGCACCACATTTCACATGATCTTACCCATGACTTCTCTGCTGCTGTCATCGTCCATGCCTTACTGCCGTAAAGGACTATGATCCATATGTAAGTTTTGATATTTCCTCACTTCAGCCCTTGTATTTCCAGCTGTAAGTAGATTCTTCTTTTGATAGAATGCCCTCTTTGCTTGTGCTATTCTTCTGAGTTAGTATTTCTTGCTTCGTCCATAGACTCGGGTTCCCAGATAACTAAACTCTTCACCTCAAATTCTTGTTTTCCTACTTTAACATTGTTATTGACCTCTTGTTTTCTGCTGCATACCAATATCTTAGTTTTCTTCTTGGTGATCCTCAGCTGATATCTGGCCATTCTCCCTTCTATGGTTACTAGAATCTTCTTCAAATCCCCCTCTCTCTCTGTTATGACTAATATGTCATCGGCGAATCGCAGCATGCAAATTTTTACTATGTGGATCTTCACTCCTGAAGCCTTCTCTTTGATTTCAATTATGGCTTTCTCGATGTAGTAATTAAATTTATGAAAGAGAGTGCGCCACCTTGTCTCACTCCTTTGCTTATTAGTATTACTACTCCCTTGCTTCTACACAGTCGTGTCCAAATTAAATCATTGCAACTTAGTTTTATTATAAACTGTGGATAATTCTTCGGTAATAGTAGAGGACTTAAATTTCTTTCAGAAGTCCAAGTATTGACTTCTAATCCACGCTGACAAATGCCTTCTCCAAATCCACAAGCGCAATGAAAGTCTGGTTGTTCTTCTCCACATTTTTCTCTATGAGCAGCGTAAGGACCAATATTGTTTCTCTTGCACCCTTGCTTTCCAGAATCCGAATAGGTCTTCATACAGGAACTCCTATGCTTTTCGTTTTATTTTTCTGCAGATAATCCTTGTCAATATCCTCGATGCATATGTTGTTAGGCTTATGGTCCTAAAATTTTCACGATTCTCGGCTCTCTTCATATTGGGTATTGGATGACGACGTACAGTCCGTAGTCCCTGGATATCACTCATGTTGATATCGTGTCGCCGAGGATTTTTAAAGATGTCTTCTCTCCTGCGTATTTAATTAATTCCAGTTCCTCTTTCCATCCCTTCACTTTGTCAATATTTTCAATCAATAATTGTATATTGTATAAAGAAATCAACATTTCAAACACTAATTTCTCCTCCCTTGTCCTTTGCGGCGTCGCAACTTGCGTTTCTTTCCTTGAAATGGTTCCGCAATATCCTATAGGCAGATTCCATCTTTTCAAGTGAAAGGTTATTTTGTTCGTCTTGGCAGGTACCGTAGATCCTCCTGATCTTTCATCCCCCATTCTCTAGCTTTCCTCGTTTTGCGACTTATTTCGTTCTTAATAATATTTTAGGTATGCCTTCTTCAGCTTTCGCATTCTTGTACTTTCTACTTTCTTCAATCAGGTCCAATGTTCTTCCGTGATCCATGACTTCTTCTTGAAAACTTCTCTTCTTCCAAGAACTTCATTTGGTTTATTCTGTATGCCACTTTTTATATTTAACCCAACCCCCTTCCACTTATTTCTGAGTCAGGTTCTCTCCTATGTTGTATTCTACTGTTTCTCCAAATTCCAGGTGGTGTTGACCCTTCTTCAATGTTTCTACTAGCTATATATAGGTGGGCAGCTTTTGTAGTCCTTCACTTGGTCTCTAAACCAATTATTGACTAAAATATCGCGTACTTGTAATCTTCGTTTTTCTGGAACTTTCCACGTATATCTTCTTCGGTTGTGATTTTTAAGCAACATGTTACCAACCTCTAGCATGTATTGTGTTCCTCCTCTTTCATTTCGGCCTCCCAATATAGATTTTCAGTTAATTTGTCATCTTGACGTTCTCTGGCGAGAGCGTTCTAATATCCTAAAATAATTAGGCTCTCTTCTCCTCGTACCTGTTTTGTTACTTCCGTGATATCTTCGATTACGTCTCGCACAGCCCCATCTTCGTAGCGCATCGCAGGCATGTAAGCCTGTACCGCTCCAGTATCTGCAGATTAGGTCTGAATTTACCAATAATACTCTTTTTTTGTACCACATGAAGCCTTTTACCCGCATTCCGATACTCATTCTGAGCATTATCAATACTAAGAATTACTATTTAATGATCCCGTGTGTATAATTCTGTAGCTTCCAAATAGAAGGTCACATTCTTTGGACCACATCATGCCGCGGATTCTCAGCATCGCCGAGATCCATTATTCGCATTTCTACCTTCATGTTCTCTTGTCTCCCGCAGGTCCTCTGCGATCTCACGTTCCATATTCCTACCCTGAAAGGTTTTTAAAACGTGACTGATGTACTCTCTCGGGTAGTTCTCTCCGGAGATCGGAATAGGGGATTATGTTACTTGAGAGGGTTCCGTCAAGTCTTGAGGAAAAAAAGAGTGGAGTAGCTGTGACTCCCCTGGATAATACTGTGGTGGCTTACCATTGCCTTCCACATCGCAGTAATACAGCCGTTAACATAATTTTATGAAGTGAAATGAGTGTCGCTGTACCGACCCCTGTGGTCTCATTCATAGGAGACCTTCACTCATATGAAGAAGAACTGCTGCCCTTTCTATCGGATTCAAATGCATAATTGTTGGTGGCCTTCCGTCGCCAAGTCTTGGCATCTTCACATATTTCTGTATCATATAAAAGGCCTACCATACCTGGGGATAGTTCAATACCACCTCGTAATGCCGTCACTTTTTGTCCTCGACTCCTTATTTGTCGAGTGAACTAGCTTACCTCGTAGAAAACCTCTGTATCTACCAGTTGAGGCACATATACCATCCGCAACCTGGACGAAGCATTGGTTGGCTTTATGGAGGCTCCACCGAATTATGAAGTAGATGTCGTTTTCGTGAACATTTAAGAACACATCATTCTTTGGCCCCTCTGTCGATTGGCAATAAAATAATGAGGCCTTTCCATCTTATACTTGAAGAAAAAATACGTTAAAAATTAGATATTTTATACGTGATTATACGGCAGAGCATGGCTCTTGCAGTAAAATTTACAGATTTATAATGTAAATAGAAATGTCGTTTTGACGAAAAGCTAATTTTAGATGCCCAATTTAATGTAGAATTTAGCATTGTAAAAAAGTGCTCGCATTGCCACACTTGTTTAATTTATATTAATAAATGTTTGCTCGAAAAAAGCAGAAAAGCCTTAATTACATGAAAGTGACGCTACAGTATGCTGTTTTCATTGGCAAGGGTACTTATGATGGACCGTGCTTACAAGCCTATTTACTAACTAAATTAAGAAATATACCTTACCAAGGTCCTTGTTGTATTTTTCATTTATTTTAAATATTCCATTGGTTATTGACATGGTGTAATTAATACCAATGCCTCCAAATGGTAGCAGCATCATTGTTCCCAGCAATTTTCAAAAATATGAATATTAATATAATTCAAAACAAAAAGTTGTATTCGCAAGGGAATAGTTTAAAACTAAGTAAGAAAATATTTAACCAATTTTAAGATACGTATTAGCAGGTTTGAGTATGTATTCTCATTTTATAAATTAAACGTGGCAACAACACGTCAGTCAGGTTTCGAAGCCAAAATGAGTTAAAAGAGCTTGTAAAAAATAGAATGCAACTCCAACGCGCTATATAATAGGATGCTCATGGAATTCTTGTGCATGCGTTATCGCCCTATAGATCATTTTCCATATAGGTGTTTTTCTGGATTGGTATTTATTCATTTAATAATATAGCTCTTTTACGGGAGTTTTAATCGCGGAGTCACATTGGAACCTCCTTAAGCGCAACCGCAAGTTGTACTGCATACCATTGTTTTTTATGTGGTGTTGATAAATATCTTCCCCTAGACCTTCTTTTCTGTCACCGACATGACTGCTGTCTCATTGATATGATTCAGCATGCTAATTTTTCCCCGTGTGTAATGACTCCTGAAGCCTTCTCCTTGACTTCAGAAGCGGCTTCTAGATGTATGTATTTAAAATTATGGGACACAGTGTGAAACAGGGTCTTTGTTTTAGTGTAATCTTACTTGCATATTCACTGCCGGGTTCACATATCTTGGCTTTGGAACCAACAGTTGATCATTTTTCGGCTAAAATAGAAAAGTGCGATTCATTTTGAAATTTCAAGCATTGAACGTGAATTTGCGTTGCCTAAAGCCTTCTGCAAATCTACAAACGTAAAAATTGTAGCCATATTCTTCTCCTTTTCCTTCTTTATGTATAATATAAATGTGAAAGTTACTTCTCTTGTACTCTTGCTGTTCCTAAATTCAAATTAGGTTTGCT
This sequence comes from Platycnemis pennipes, assembly GCA_933228895.1. Lineage (NCBI taxonomy): Eukaryota > Metazoa > Arthropoda > Insecta > Odonata > Platycnemididae > Platycnemis > Platycnemis pennipes. The sequence goes on from OW121846.1 coordinate 53,526,175, forward strand.
AGCCTATCCAAGATCCTACACTTTCTACACTAGCTACTACACTAGCCAAGAACCTGTTCTGTTCTTCTGTTTTTTGTCCCTCACTGTAGCGTCAAATTCCGAGTTTAGATTAAGATATAATTTTGGACTTCATTTTCCTCTTCGAATTAATTCGTACTGAGATTTATTTCCATTATATAATAGCTCCAAATATACCTATCACCTATTCACTTAACCTTTACAATAAATTAAAGGTTTTCTATTCTTTTTCCTAACGAAAATACATCTTGCATTCCGTTTCTTAACGCAGCTTCTCACCATCGTGTAGGGAACTTCCACATTTCCATCTGTTTTCCCTTCAATCGGTTCTCCTTTATCTCCAAACCAGAGCTTCTGTAGAAGACTTTCCTCCTCTCAAGAACGTCATTTATGATCTCCTATTGTCCGTTGTTGTTATACTCTCGACTCTTTTCAATACGACTCTTTTTTAGTTTTCTCGACTCTTTTTTAGTTTTCGATACGATCTTGCATTCCATGTTTCTTCCATGAAATTCCTATCACCGGCTGACGTACGTAATCCCCGTCCGGAGAGCAGAACGGGGGACTATTTTTACTCCGAAATGTTCAAATCGAGGTCAAATATATCTTTCATAAAAAAATAGTGTGAATCAGCTTTGCGTCCTCAGGATCATAATATGCTGATTACCTCTTGCCCACTCCATCAAAGATTTACTGCCATATTACTAATTGCTCTCACACCTGTAGTTAAATGTTGCCGCTGCACTGACCATTTGGTCTTCTCCTTTACTCATGCGAAGAAGTGCCTCTTCTTTCCACTGGGAGATGGGGTGTATAATTGTCACCACCCTCCCTCCATCGCCATCTCAAATCATCTTCAAAGCATTCCGTATTCTACTGTACAACAGGATGGACCAATATCACCTCAGAATGCTTCCGAATCTTATCCATGTGTGCTTATCCAACGAGTAAGCTAAATTCACTACCTTGAGGCCGATCCAATAACTGCCACCCGGTGGAGGTTCTCGGTAACTTAAGCTTAGCCAAAAATGTTTTGCACTTTTCTTTTTATATTGAAGTTGAGTCGCAAATTGCAGACGTTTGGAAAAATAACCAGAAAGGTCAGGTATGAGTATTGAGTTACAATTGATCCAGGTAATCCAGATATTGGATCACTCACTCAGTGATTCAACCCGATGGTTGGTTTTGATAGGTGAGAGTAGAGCTCACCCCGTACTAAGCCAATGGCGTGTGAAGGTATTGGACATCGATTGGAAAAGAATGCAGGAATTATGCCATTTTAACTGGATGCACTGTCTTTTTTGAATAGTGGATTGCTGAAAGGGGTTTTATGCATAGCTAGTCAAGTAAAAATATGTCAGTTTCCACTTTAAAGAACTTTAAGAACAGCCACACCTGTTTGGGGTATCAAAATCTTCATCAGGTATAAAATTTCGAAATTATAACATGGTGTGGGAGTGCTTGCATAATAAATGGGGGGAGGAAGGGGCACGAGGGAAGAAATATGGGAGGAGGAGGGGAGGTTTGTGAGGGAGGGGGGTTCAGGAGAAGAGGGGCAGAATAAGGTGTAGTGATGGGGTACATAATCTGCATGTCACCTAGCGAGCCGCCGTAAGGGAGTGTGACAGAGGGAGGGAAAACTCAATGGAGATTGTTCTCGAGGGGTGCTGTGATTGGATATAAGGTAGGAAGAGAATAGTTTTTTTTGAGGAAACGAATGACCCGATGAGGAAAATGCTTTCAAAAAAGTTAGTCATTTTATAGAAATTAGCGGTCATTTTGTATAATTTCCCGTTGCTCCAGGGCGTTCTGCCTTGGGGCTTTTTCTCGATGTGTAAGATTTCCGGTCGGGAAAGGCAGTGGAGTTATCTCTCGATCAGAAGTTTAATCAGCGGTGAAGACCTATCATAATTGTTCAGATGCCTCCTATATTCCTGGATTATGGGGTAAAACATCTATCCATTCCTGAATTGTATCATTCTTCCCAATTAATGTTTTAAATACCTGACTGGAGTTCGGATGTCGTCCTCATTTCGGAAAAATATCTTGATAAAGTGATAGGATTTGAAAAAATATACTCAGAATTTTTCCTTGAGAAATTTCACTTTGTTTTGTGTGGTCGGTTACCCTGAAAAGGTAACTTGCAAGTTCTTATTTTATGAACATGCATTTCTGATAACTCAGTACGGTTTTTGCGTTGGAATTTGCCGATCTCTTTCTTTGTGTATGTATTTGATGCTGCAGTTTGATTTATTTTATTGAGATTTTTCAGTAAAATGAAGCATTTCTTGGAATACCACTAGATTCTGCCATTAAGGGTAACATGGTTCTGCTGGGGTCACTAGATGGAAAAAGGAAGGCTTTCTGTACGAATCGAAGCAATGATTTCCGTTGACCATAGGAATTTTAGATAGAAAAATTTCAAAATATCCCTTCACACTTTCTCCATAGTCATGTTGGTCTTAAGATGCTGATAATTTAAGTTGTTCATGGAAAAAGTCCAGTCGACGCTCACTCCCTGTCCAGCAGCATAGATTATGTACTGTGTTAATATGTTTTAATAGGGTACATTCTTCAAAACGGAGTATTCAGATTTGAGTAAATTGGACTCAAAATTATCATGAAAATCTCTGCCCACAGTGCCATTTAAGGATGATAAATATACCAGTGAATGCACTACACAAAAAATTTCCCTCATGATACCTCAACATTATTCCTTTCCGTCCTTCTCTAAAAAACCTTTGAAGTAAAGGCAATATCTATTGAAATAATCCCGGACAAATCCTGTCGTAATAAAATGTATACAATCGCTTTTAGAAATGTGCGTCAACCCTAATTACTACCATATCAACGGATATCATTAAAAATAAGAGACATTTCACTTGACCTACAATTGGCAGAGATTTTCATGCGTAACTTTAGTCTAATGTATACAAATTTGAACAACTCATTAAAAATTGTGCTAAGACTGGTTGAAATTTCACCGCCAGAATCCAAGAACGTAGGAGGTGGAAAATGTAGGCAGGTCGTCACTACTGATTCAACTTCTCAAGTACATCACACTTCAGTCCTTTCCGACCAGAAGTCATACACGACGAAAGAAAATACCATAGACTGCACGTACAGCAGCAGTGGGAAATCAAGCAAAATTACAGCCACTTCCTGTTAAATAACTAACTTTTTCTGTAAAATTCACCTCTGTGGGCCGTTTCTCTCCTAAAGAACTTATTCTCCTCCCACCCCCTAACTGTACTCACAGCACCAGTTGAGGACAATCTTCAAAGAGCCCTAACCTTTTCCTCCCCAACGCAACCCTTTTGCTCTTGTTCTCTCAATCACCCTTTCTCTCTCATGCATGTTTTTATTTCCTCAATACCCTCTCCTTCCAACTCCTCCCTCCTTCCTATACGAGCACTCCCACCAAAGTCATGTTTCGAAATTGTACACCTAATGATGAATTTGATAGCCGAAACACGCATAGTAAAGTTTAAATATGATTTCAATAGAAAAGAACTTTTTCAATAGAAAAGAAAGAATAGAATCTTTTTTTTTGAATAGCTGTATATAATGGATGAAGGATAGTAGCCCGAAACGCAGCTCTGGCTGCACTTATTCACCCCCTGCCTTTCGCCGAAACTTGACCTCATGGAATCCATATTGTTTTGCTTATTGCAAGATATTTTCGGCTGATTAACTCAAATTGCAGCTTTCGTGGGACGGACCGAGCCCTGTATTCAGATCTATAAATAGGATTTTGCATCACAAGGCTGTGGGTACGAATGCCGTTAAGAGTATGTATCTAATGCATTACTACGTTTTAGGCCCTGCGGTTCGATATACAGTACACAATTGGAGCGTCTTATGACCTGATTCTAGCACCTCCACAATCTATTGGACGCATTTGATTTATGTAACATGTAATGCAGTTACCATATCCGTCGCGTAATTGTTGGGGAGATTCCCAATATGGTGAAATGCTTAGTTTAACTCACTCAGGTCAATACTCAGGCGGGGACAGATAGGGAAGGATAGAAAAAGTGTGAGTGGGACCACTAGGGTGCAATTATTTATAGGTTGTCTATAGAACGTTTGCAAAGTCATGGCAATCATTTTGTAATGATCACAAAAATATGCGTAAAAAGGTGGTTCTCTAAATATAGTGCATGTTTCGATCCCAAGGGATTTACAATGAGAATAATGGGCCTCATGCTTTGAGATCTAGCAGTTCAATGAAGAAAAATTATATTAGACGACCATCACCAATTTTCCCTTTGCCAATTTATGTTAAAACGGGCTATAAATGTTGAATTTCAGTTCTTTTTTTTTAGTACATTACCCAACCGTACTCATGCTATGAATGTTTGATAATATACGCTCATGTCTCGATGCTTTAAATGACAAATCACATAAATGCATGAGCTCATAAAACTTCAGTTCTCATTTTTTAAAACGGCAATACGTTGCTGCATTTTCTGAAACAAATTATTGGCCTAGGTGTTCTCATGTACATACATAGATTATTTAAACAACACAAATGGCAATACTGCTATAGCTGATTACATTTAGTCCGCAATTTGAAATTTTAAAGGACTTTATTTAGCTAATTTACAACTAAAACATGGTATTGCAGTTCTTTTATATTTTTATGAATTCATTATGCCAGGCATATTTTCATCCGATTGCTTATATTCTACCTGGATGCAATCAGACTTTCATCAGCATAATACAATGAAATGTATATATCTCCTGGAAGTCATAGTGGTATGCTTTCATAGTTGTACTACAAATCACCTCCAGTTTCTGAATTAAAGTACATTTTGGAAGAGCTTAGTGGCTCAGCGGCTAAAGAATGTATACGTTCGATCCTATGGACTGGGTAAAGGAGCTTTGTCACTTTATGCAGAACTATTTTTATTAATACTGCATGCTAAGCCACTTTCTTCATCTTTAGGATGCATTTATCCTGACCTGACTCACGAAAGCCGGCAGTAGAAATACCCCGCTGGTCTATTTGAGATGAATACACTCTGGTCATATCCTGATTATTGGTGCTACATACATTTATTCTCTCTATTTTATTTTTATGGGACCACAATTAATACCATCCATGAATCATCTGGTGTTATCCCGGCGTATAATGCTGGTGAAGTCTTCACATGTTCTCCACCAGGTCATGGAAACGGCTAATGCCTAGTATACCGGAAGGAAGATGGATCGCTGGGTCACAGAGTATACCGGAAACCGGCTCTTACAGATATATCTGAATGGAAAAAGCCACCACCATCCCTCTTAGCGGAGTGCGGTGTTGTTCACGCTCATCCACAGAGCGCTATCCGTGGTGGACAAGGAAAGCCTTGATGGAGAAATCAATCACCTCCGCAAGACATTCCGCCAGAATGGATACCAGGAGAGGGAAATAGAATTAACCCTAAAAAGGACCTTGGGCTTCCACCACTCAGGCAAAAGACAGGCCCCAGGGGAAGGACATTTGGCTCCGGGAAAGACCGACGAAGAGAGAAAAAAACCCTTAGCTAGAGCTTGCCGTCCCTATGTTTCAACCATTGTGGGGAAAATATCGCGGATTCTCAATAAAAGAAACATTGAGACAGTCCACAAACCTCCGAGAAAGCTCAGGAGCCAACTCGTCAGGGTCAAGGACGAATTGGGCCTCAAAACTTCCGGAGTTTACAACATTCCCTACGAATGCGGGGAGGTGTACATTGGAGAAACGAGCGGCACCATTGAAACCCGCATCAAGGAGCACAAGAGGTGCATCAGATTGGGATATCCTGAGAAGTCCGCCGTCGCCAAGCACAGCCTCAGCAAGGACGATCTCATTACCTTCGACGACGCTAAATTACTTAGCAGATCCTATGGCTATTGGGACCGATTAACCAAGGAGGCGATTGAAATCAGATTACAGGCGAAGAATTTCAACCGCGACACAGGATACGTGTGGAAGCCAGTGCTCCGGAAAATACGAAAGAGAAAGGATTGGAAACAGCCAATTAGGAGTGACCTGAGCCAAGACCAGAGGGTATATATACCCGACATTTTTTTCCAACCCGACACTCGACGCCCTGAGGATGATGGCAGAGTTAGCCATCGAAATGTCGGCATTAGCCATTTCCCTGACCCGGTGGAGAACCCGTGAAGACTTCACCAATTCATACTATCCATACAAATATGGATGGTGAAGACTTCACCATCCATATTTGCCATTGAAAATTCAGGAAAAAAGTAAGGGAAAAAACCACAGCGAATGAGGACCGCTGTAATCCGTGTAAATATTTGTTGCCATGTTTGTTATATAATGCCTCCCTAAATCTCGCCCTGCATTGATTTATTTTATTGAAGATCTAAAGTTTTATTTGATGATCCTGTTGGTAGTTTTATGCATTGAAAGTAAAGTTTGGTTCAATACCTCAGCACTTGACCGAGAGCCCAGGGATTTGGTTTGTTGCGGTGGCACTTACTCAAAAGTACTCTAATGTTTCTCGAGGGCCCGAGTGAGATACCCGTCCGAGACAGAGATTTCACATCGGTTTATAGTCCATTTTTGGTATTGAGCACTCGAGTTTAGTACCTACTCCGTGCGTCATGAAGGACGCTTAACCGTGAATTCCTTGGTTCCTTAAATTTAGAGTAGGCTAATGGCGATTCAGGATTTCACTCCACCATTCCTTTGTTCCGTGAACATTCCTTCCCATATCCAATTACACACCTCTCTAAAATAAAACTTGGTAATGACCTCAGCTGTCGGTTGCATCCCCCAAGAACCCAACTGATCGAAAACTCAGCGTTTTTAAGGGAAAGATCGAGTATTTTAGACTTGTACTTCCTTGCTTTACAAACATTTCACGAAAGGAAAATGCTAGGGTATAGAAAAAGATTTTGATTTGACTAAATTTTAGAGAAGCAGAAATTCAGAAGCCAGGGGAAGAACTTCAAACCTATCATGGGGCAGAAATGGGGTCGTTTACCATATTTTTTTAATTTCCGAATCTGATAGATTTTGTAAAATAAAAAGACCCGTATTTTTCCGTTTTCTGATCCGACAATTATTTCCCGAGTTATAAGCGGCAAAAAACTGATGTTTTTAACCCTTTCGGAAAAGTGGGCGTGGTGCAACCTCTGACGTACATCGACTTCGTCGAATCAGAACTGAGCCCGCGAAGCTACTTCGCCTTATCGCAAAGGGGGGGGGACACAGCTGACTCGGTCAATGGGAGCGATTACGACAGCATCTGCGCGAGCAGACCTTCCGAGAATCCCCCTCCACTCCCTTCCTCTCCCTTGAACGCAGTCAAGGACGGGAGGAAAATGACGTCAATGTTATCACAGCAGCATTTTCGGTGGGCGTCACCTTTTGCTTATTTTAATTCTTGATTTATGATTGAGTGGTTGTGGTTAGAAGATTAATTTTTTCACTAAAATTCTTTTTTCGTTTCCATCTAACGATTTCGTGCACAAAATTGCGATTTCGGTTCCGAGTAAACGCCCCCATTGTCAGTGGTCACCATTCAGTGATGGTGGAAAGCCATCTGAAATTTAAGAAAATGAAGAAAATAATGAATAACATACGGCTAGTTGAAAAATTCAAGGAGGCTGAATATCTGCTGGTCCTTCAGAAAGCGTAGGAAAACAAAATGAAAAAGGACATGACTGGGAAATCGGTAATTGAGTGATGGGAAAATACTAAGAACCGGCTACAGGGAGCCGTAAAAGAAGTTTTATGAAGAAGAAAAGTTGCCAAGAAGAAACCATAGATCATTGAAGTCTCAGATTTGATTAGAGAGAAAAGAAAATAACATATTTTCAAAGCTGAAGAAGGGCAACTCTGCAATAGGAGTATATGTAATGGTTTAAGCCATAGAGCGAGAAAAGCAAGAGAAATGTAGATGAAGGATCAATCCGAAGGTGTACTTACAAAATAGAATGAAAATTTACCCAGGGAAAGCTGGAAGTTGCCTGCTCATTCTGCCCGCTTAGCGTGTTAAGTTGCTACAAAGAGCGGAGTGCGGGGTTAATGCCATGTAGGACCAGCATGAAGAACGAAGATAAATAGGTGGAAGGAACATTTGGAATATTGAATCAGTAGAAGCAGTCTCATTGCGAAAGCAATCTAAGAGAAAAATTGAGTCAGGTATATTAGTATGGGAATATCAATCTTAAAGTCAGAATTAGAAGCAACAGTAAAGGACCTGTGGCTAGCTTAAACTCTAGGCATTAATATTCCTGCCGATCTAATTAAATTACATAACAGAATTCATTTACTCAGCTGTACAAAACTGTCTATTGCATGTACGTAAGAGGAGAGATGGCTAATTATATTTTCAGTAGGAAACATTTAGAAGCCATAGGAAAAATTCAAACTTCCACGTCCTGGGTTTATTATAATATGTTTTAGTGAAAACTTTTTAGCAATTATTTTTTCAACATAAAGAGAGAGAAAAAAGAATTTAGTCATACGGTTTCCCATATTCCTGATAATGGCAGAATTATTTATGGATTATCATGAGAATATACCCTCTAACGCAGGATATAACCTATTAAATATTATTGTACTGGTTTAGATATGTGGACGATACATTGATTTTACGGAATACGACCGAACAACCATTATAAATAATTAATGTGATAATGTTCCTTCAAAAATGGTTTTTACTTATGAGGCTGACACCTGCCATCATATATTTTTTAGATAATCAACAGTAACGGACTAAATATGTGAATACATTTTATCGTAGGAATGAAGGGTGAAAACGCATTGCCATTTCCATACTTAGGATCGAAGTGTGAAAATTGGAGTGTCTATTGTTCACATTTAATTCTTCAACTATTTTCAATTTGACTATTTTCAATCATCAAACTCTTTCCATTTATGGAATGCCAACTAATACTGAAAATGTAATTCCAACAGAGTCAAGAGGCTGCTACTCACATGTAAAGGCTGCGTTACATTCTCTGTTCGATAGGCTCCTTATTGTGCCACTTATATCTAAGGATTAAGGATTGCGAAGGGATTTAATTAATCAGATATCCAGTGGTAATGGTTTCTCATCAAAGATAAAAGACAAATTATTAATAAAAAATAAAAGCAAAAATGTTGTAGAAATGCTTTACTCACAATTATTTGTCTGCACGAAATTTTGAGCAAGATAGCAAAAACTGGTGGTCGTCAGGATTAAGATGGTATATACTTTCAGAATTGTAAGAAAAACTACCGAGAGTGAATTCAATGCATCTTACATTCTCCTTACTCTGTAATAAACAGGTTAGTGCATTGTAATGGCAAAGTGGATCGTCATCATAAGTCAAAAGTCCAGAGATTGGTTTGACGCAGCTCTCCACTCAAATTATCCCATCAGTAACACACTTCATATTTACCTATTTCTTCTCTTTCACATCCTTTATCTCCCGTTCTATGTATCTCAAACGAGGCCTTCCTCCGCCATTCATCCCGTTGACTTGTCCTTCGACGATTGTCTTTAGTAGGCCATCAAGTCACATGATGTGGCCATTAAGTTGATCCGTTTTCTTCTTAGGGTTTCAGAAGACTTTTCTTTTCTCTCTCTTCTGAGGACTTCCTCGTTACTTACTCGGTCGATCCATTTCATCTTCATCTTTATCCTGTACCCCAACCATTCGAATGCTTTCACCCTTGTCTTCTCAGCAGCAGATATCGTCCAAGCCTCTCTACTATAAAGAAACATTCTCCAGATGTAAGTTCTGATATATTGTTTCCTTACTTCCACGTTTATTTCTAGCTGCAAGTAGATTCTTCTTTTAGTCGAATTCCCTCTTTGCCTGGGCTATTCTACTAACTAATTATTTTAGCGTCATCTATCGCTGGTTACTAGGCTTCCCAGGCAACAATACTCTTTCGCCTTTTCAAGTTTTTGTTTTTTCTAGTTTAACGTTGGTATTAGCATCTTCTCTCCTGCTGCAAACTAATATCTTTGTTTTCTTCTCATTGATCTTCAGCTGAGATGTAGTCATTGTCCTTTCCTTGTTACTAGAGTCTTCTTCAACTCCACTGTCTCTGCTTTCACTATTATGTGAATGGTGATCGCAGCATGCTTATTTTTTCCCCGTGGATAATCACTCCTGAAGCCTTCTCTTTAATGTCATTGAAGGCTTTCTCGATGTAAACTATAAAATTACCGGAAGTAGTGCACAGCCTTGTCTCACACCTTTTCTTATATTTGCTTCTTCTCTGCTGAGTTCAAGTTTAATCACAACTATAATGTGATAATTCTTCGGTCATTGTAGAACACTCCTATTTCTTTTACAATCATATACATTGAATTCCAATCTACATCGTCAAATGCCTTCTCTAAATCCACAAACGCCATGAACGTCGGTTTGTTCTTCTCCATTTCCTTCTCCATAAACAGCGTGTGGGCTAGTATTGCTCCTCTTGTTCACGTGATTTTTCTGTGTCCAAATCGGTCTTCAATCAGGAAATTATCTCCGTTTCGTTCGATCATCCTTTATTTAGATCATCCTTATCCATATCTTCAATGCATGTGTCGCTTTGCCTATAGTTATTAAGTATTCATAGTCCTCCATTCTGTTATTTTTTGGAGCATGAGTGGTGATGTTCTTCTCAAAGTCCCTGGATATCTCCTCTGTTGAGTAAACGGTATTATAAAGATATGTTTATGTCTTCTCTCTCTCATTTATACTTAGATCTGCATGAAAATTGTCAGTTCCATAGGTCCTATTTATCCGAAGGTCTCTTAATGCTGCGTCAAATTCCGATAACAAGATTATGGCCCACATGAAATCGACTTTTCGACTTGACTTTCCTCTTTGATTACTTTCATACTGAGATGGTTTCCGTCACATAACTCTTCCAGATAGTCTTCGCATGTCATCGCTTTTTCTCGCTTTTTAATAAAAATTCCGAATTCCCTTATGACATTGCATCTTGCACTCCACAAATTGAATTGGATCCTCAATTTTTTAGAGGTAGCCTTTCCAAGTGTAAGGTTGTTTTGCGCATCTTCACTTAAATTCATCATCCAAATTTCTCTGGTTTTCCTCGCTTTGCGACTTATTTCGACCTTTAATCCCTTTCTAGCAAAGTTTCCCTATTTCAGTTTGTGAATACTTGTACTTTTTCTTTCTTCATTCGAGACCAAGACGTCTTCCGAGATCCATGGCTTCTTCTTGACGACTTTTCTTCTTCCAAGAACTTCTTTTGTGGCTTCCTGTGTTCAACATTCGATGTTTTACCAACGCTTTTCCATTAATTTCTCTGTTTGGTCCTCTCCTATGTTGTTTTACACTGCTTTTTGAAATGCCAGCTGATGCTGAGTCTCCTTCTGTTTTTCTAATTTTCATATGCTCTTCACTGTTTTCTTCAATTTTCTGATATTATAGTAGACGTTTTATCGTCTCTAAATTATGGTTACTGTCAATGCTTGCCCCGGGGTAGCTTTTGCAGTCATCACCTGGTTCCTAAATCTCTGCTTCACTTAAATATAAACTATTCGGAATCTTCTGTCTCCTAGCATTTTTATATGCATCTTATTCGGTTGTGGTTTTTAAACAATGTGTTGGCAACCACTAGCTTGTGTTGTGTGCAGAATTTCATAGTCTTCATCTTATTTCATTTCGGCTTCCCAATGCAGATTTCCAGTGACTGTTCCATCTTGACCTTCTCCGACAACCGCGTCCAATCTCTTAAAATAATAAGATTTTCTTATCCTCTTACCTCTTTAATACCTCCATGATGTCTTCGTAACCATCTTAGTGTGGTAGAAAATAGTGTGTTTTTTCCCCCTGTCTTTCACATCGCAGTACACCAGCCGTTTAAAAGTATTTTTACCACGTCTTTAGTGAAATGAGTCGCTGTACTGTGGTCTTCACGTTCACGCATATTATGGAGCGCTGCTTCCCCCTCCTCTGGATGTTGAGATCCATAATTGTTGGTGACGACCCTTCGCCAATTTGGCATCTTCACCGTTTTCTGTATTATTTAAAAGGACTACCTCACTCAGGGATTGACTGATTCCACTTCGGAATACCGGTTTTTTATCCATGACTGCCTATTTGACAAGTCAACTCGTTTATGTCGCAGCGTACCTCTATATCTAGAGGTCTATCCTCCGTCCGCAACCCGGTGGCCGCGCTAGATGGCTTTAAACTTTGCAGCGACTAAAAATGGATAAAATAAAAAAGTGGAACTTATGAATTCACATGTGAAGTCTGTGATAGTGTGCTTGTGGGATAGACTTCACGAAATTTGGCATCTGGACTATAGAATAGTTTAGTGTATATAGAAGCAACCGTGAATACAAGAGTAACTTCGTGGAACACGTTTTACAAAGTAACCCCCAGAATTATTTTAATGTGTAAGTTTTAAATTTTACCAATTACCATCTTAAACTCATTGCCTTGTAGATGATAGAAATCGTGCTTAGGAATTGTGATAACGGAGTTGATCTCCTGACTAAATGCCTGTCCCTTGTCCACTTCCCCATTCTCTCAGCCATTGTTAACTAATCAGTCCTTCACTTCATAAAATTATTTCCCTCTATCTTCTTCCTTTATAAAAAAACTATTGTACGTTTTGGAATTCTCCTGAAGACGGATCTTAAGCATTGAGACCTGGGTCGCGGAAGTTTTAATTTTTGCTATAGGTTGTATAAATTCCTATTTGAAATAAAATGATTGAATAGCATAGCGTTTCACAAAAATGTGTATCAATCTCAGGAGAGATACCCATGGATCTCAAGAGGAGCATCATAATTCCTTTCCCCAAAAAGATAAAAGCTGAGAACTGAACATTTTGGGACTGCATATAAACCTGAGGACACATGCCACGAAGATGTTGACAAATATCACCTAAAGAAGATTATATGGACCAGCAGAAGAATTCTTGCATTAAATGAATTCAGATTCAGAATAATACAAGAGTAGTGATCTTGGCTTTTGGGCTACTACTGGATGAGAGAATGGACAAAAATAAATCAAAGTTCATTACATTTGTGGATTTGGAGAAGGCCTTCAAAAATGTAGATTGGAATTTAATGATGATCATTAAGAAAAAAAATTGGAGTGTTGTGAAATGATCGGAGAATTATCCACTACTAAAAAAGAAGATGGTTATTATCATATCAGGGCATATAGGAAAGAGAATGCCAAGACTAACGCTAAAATAGAAAAAGTATTGACAGTCATTAGAGAGAGAAGAGAATATGTACAATAATGTGAAAACCGATGAAGGACATACTGCTCTCAAAAAGTAGGAAATGAAATATGGCGTAAAGTGAGAAAAAGTAGAGTAATTAGGGTGATGTGTTGAAATTGTGTAAAGATGTATGCATAAAACAATATGGAAAGTTGGGAGATGCCTATTGAATGGTGAGTAATCTCTCCCGAAAAGAGACGGGTAAGATATTATGCTATCGCGAAAAAAATGGTGAACTTTTAAATGAACATAATGATAAACTTAAGACACGATGGCTTGATGAAGACTATCGTCGAGGGAAAAGTAAACGGGAAGAACGGAAAAGGCAGGCCTCGTATGAGTTATATAGAACAGGTCGTAAAGGACGTGAAAGAGAGGAGCTACGTTAATATAAAGAGGATGGCCGATAGAAGAATCGAGTGGAGGGCTGTGTCAAACGAATCCTAGGATTGTCGACCCATGATGATGATAATGATGATAAAGATAAAGTGAAGAGATGGAAGGAGTAATTGGAGCAGTAATATAGGAGAAGCTATCTCGGCGCGAAGATGTAGAAGAAAACGTAGAAGAAAATGAAGTCGAGAAACATGATTTGGGAGACTCAGTTTTGAATTCAGAATTCAAGGTGGCAGCAAAGAACCTTCGGCTAAGTGAGGCTTCTGGCATTACGATGTTCCTGCCGGGAAAATCAAAAATATAGGAGGGAATATATAAACTCTGCTATACAAAACCATCTGCGATATGTAATCAACAGAAGCTCTACCAACAGACTTGGAGAAGAACAACATCATTGCTATACGCATAAAATAGACATCTGAAATCTGAGAACATTTTATGGCTTCTTAACTGACCATATATGCCACGAAGATATTGACTAAAATCATCTACATGTGAATAGAACGGAAAGCGGGAGCGTTCCCGAAGGAGAACACGTTTGCATTCAGGGAGGTGAAGGGAAATGGAGACTATGCTGGTCATTAGACTGCTCAAACAGAACTGAATTGGGAAGAACAAAGAAACCTTTATAGCTTTTGTGGATTTGGAGAAGACATTTGACTACGTGGATTTGAATTCATTAATAACTATTATACATTTTATATATTGCAACGAAAAAGCCATGCCAAATGTCCAAAAGGAAAAATCAGCCTGCTTCCATTCACCGATGATAGTGTGAATGAGAAAGACTGAAAGAGTGTTAAAGAAGAATGTAGTTAGTTAATCAGGGGTGGTGACCGACAGCGAGGTCATTTGCAGGACAGGATAGTAATTGGGTAATTGTAGAAACATTTCAGGTAATGGAGGAAGGGTGGAAAGAAACCCAGCGTCGGCATTTGCCTACTCTTAACGTCAGGCACCTAGGGGACCACGGCTAACCGTCCCGTCCGGTGGACGGAGTACTGAACCTGAAATGCTCTCCACAAGGCAGTCAAGTAGGGACCGGTTTGCCACTGCAAAATCCCTTAGTGCCTGGAATTAGACAGGGTCCCTGGGATGAGAGGCCAGTATTCTAGCCACCACACCAACCCGATCCCCAAAGAAGACTCTAGTTAACATGGAAAAGGCATTGGTCGGATATCACGTGAGGATTAACCGTTTACAGTCCAATGCATCAAAAATGCATTTGCTCTCCTATCAAATGATATCTAACAAGTGGGATTAGTGGTATGTACACTCAGTTATGGAAAAGAGCTCATTCATTCCTAAGTTTGGAAAAAGCATATAATACAAACGACGCTTCTGCGGACTGCATCGCAATTTCGACGATGTGCAGAAAGAAGCGGTATAATAAACGTATCTGGTGACCGAATACAATGTAATAATTTTACATCATTTTATAAATAATATAGAAAACACCGTTGCTACGTAGATTACCTAATTTTTTTTTTTGAAAGGCCAGGCGCCGCAATTTTCATCTATAAATGCCGTATTGAATATATATTCCCTTCTTTTAATGGATTGAGACGTTAAGCGACCAATAAATGGAAATTGCTGATAAAAATAAGGAATTGATTTCCTTATTATCCAGTAATGACTGCGGACAGGCTGAAATTAACTCGAATTCTTTAGGGTATACGGGGTTGATATGGTGGCTGAAGTACATTTTTACCTTCACAGGAGCCCAGCCTCGAACCCTTGGAGTGTTAGAAATTTTCAGTCGGATGGTGGTCCCTAATAAATTTCTTTGTGAACAGGTATTCCTCATACACTCCATATTTTTCGGGTTGGGCTTAATCGTGGACCACTTGCCACTTCTCATTCAAAATACGCTAAAACTAGTGCCGAGTATTTCTCCAGCCTTCCTTCTTTCTCCAAAACATTCTCTCCTCTACCCAATTATCAGCAGAACGTCAATTATCTTAGCTGTTGATAACCTCCCCTCCAACACCCCGAGCAATTTCTGCATTAGGGAAAATTAATGACCAGTGTATTTCAATGATGAGGTTTTTTGATATGCATAATTGCTGAAATACAAATCTAAAAGGGCTCATTAGAAATTAAAATGGATTAATTTTGAGTTGTGAATCTCCTCCTGTACTCGTCAGTACAATTGCTTTGCAAAGTTTCTTAATTTTTGTTTTCATCATTTGAAAATTATTGTAAAAACAATAAACTTTAATTACTCAAAGTCACAAAAAAGTTTTGTCACCCCTCTAAAAACACAGAAATACGGATTTTACTCCCTCGCGAACACCAGAAAATGTTTCCGAAAAGGTACAATTCGATTTTCAATGCATAGTTAAAATTTTTTTCTTCAATCCATTAGATAAATGAAAGTTTTTTTCCTATAAGCGTAAGATGCCCTCAAGAGATCCCATTGCTATTAATAAAACTTTGGTCTTTTTCCTCCGACGGAAACAAATATCCCCCTCCGTGCAGGCGGGGATATATTTTTCTTCGCTCCGCCTCATAAGTAGAGGAAATCCTCTTTCCGCTATTAGGTGGGGATAAACCCATAAGCGCACCGACTTAAATTTTGGTAAAGAGATGTAAAGTATACGCTGGATAAGGTAAGGCTCTTTTGTAGGTCCTCCCCTCTATGTTCAATATTTCCATGCTCTTTTCCCGATTTATGCCGTAGTGAAAACTCGCTTGCGGTCCGTGGCGCCCGGCTCAAACTGCCGGAATTCCCGTCCAAACAGTTTATAAGGATCGTAGCTAAGGAGCTTTGGCCACCTAATCCAGGATGCCCGCTGCCCTCCCATTATTCCCCTCCGACCCGCCCGCTTCCCCTCCCCAAAACCCGCAACCCCCGTCTCTTCTCTATCCGCCAGGCTCCCTACGGCCAGGGTCCCTCCTCAGGCGGATCTTATGCGGTGGTCCACGGCTGTCCTCTGCGGTAGCCCAGCGAGGCGCACCCCGCAAACGGCGAAACGGGTATGAGAGGCCCAATGGCCTTTATTTGCCCGTCCCGCGATGAAGCTCAAACCCCTTCCTCCTCCGCATCCAAATCTGCATTCCTCATCATCTCCTCCCACCACCCCTCCCCAACTCGGAGATTTTTTTAAGGAGATTTGAAGCTCGGTGGTTTGACAATTCTACGTGAGTCGACGGCCCTCTGTGGTCCCCAAATCGAAAAAAGGCAGGCCGAAATTAATATCTTTCTCTTTTCGAAGCAGATGCCGAGCGACTCTAATGGTTGTTTTTAAATATTTTCGTGCCGGTTTTGTCTGATTTTGTCGTTGGATTCGCTGCGTCTCCAATAGTTAGGTTTTTAGTTGTTCACTTCTTTATTTGTTGCATCCCATAGAGTTGTGAATTGGTTTTTTACCTTGGGTTTTATGGCATATAAAACGTAAGAGAACAGATATTTAGGGATAGGAAAAACACCCTGGCGGAATCCGAGCCCACGACCTTATGGTTCCTATTGCGGGCTTCACCACGTCACCACCGAAGCTGAACAAAATAGAATTTTAGGTAACATCATTTCACTTATATTGAGAAAATCAAACTGTAGAGTGTATTTTGGTAACTAATGGCTTGAAGTCCCACCGAATCATAACAAATTGAGAGTTTCTTTATGATATTGCTACTAAAATGCCCGAGAAGATAATAACTGGGCTAATCAAATCTCTAATGGAGGTATCATATCCACTCTGGAATCTACTTGTGATGCATGACATGATGAGTAACTTAATCACCTGGACCAGGAATCAAAATTGCCATAGGTTATGGTAATTATCATTTTAATACCTATGGTGTTTGTGACTGTTGCTAGCAACCTGGAATAGAAATCACTAAATAACTATGCACAGTTATGTTACTGTAAAAAGTTGACGGATTTTTCGAAAACTAGAAATATTTTCCATAAGTGACCTGACAAATGATTCCAAATTGCCCAATAGAGTCCCGCATTTCTGAGAATTATTTTACCTTACGTTCTGTAGAATCACTGCAAGGAACACACTCGTGAATCATTATTAACTAAAAGGCGGTCAGGTATAACATAAATATCGTGTTATGATCTAAATGTCTTAGGTCTTCTATTCCTTTTTCCTTTCATGATTTAGCCCCCTTTCCGTGAAAATGAAATTTCAGAAGTTTTTCAAAATGCAAAAAGGCCATAATCACTACTTTCAACGAATTGAAAAAAAAAAACTCTTAGTAGCCAAAAGAATTCTCCTTTAGCTAAGTAAATCTTGAACAGAATCTATCCATCAAGTTACAGTTAAACCGGAGCAAATGGAATCATATGCCTTAGAATGCGTAGAGGATAAGACCGATGATAAACTCGGAAAATAATTATTGAAATAAATGAAAACGGATTGCACCTTGGAAGCAGGGTATTCAGGGGCGGACAATATAAGAGGGAAATAGAGGATAGAATAACTCAGGCAAAGAAAGCAGTCAACTAAAAGAAAACTCCACTTTCAGTCGAAAATACACGAAAGGAAGCTAGGAAGTGCTCCGTTCTAACTTAAATGTCGAGCATGTTCTCATATTGCCAGTGATGCATGGAGGAAAAACTATATAGAACAGAATAACAGCAAGAATTTGGAGTGTGGTATTTGGGAAGGAAGAATAAGGATCTATAACGTGGCTAACTAACGTGAAGCTCTGAGAAGAGCGGAAAAAAGTCTGATGACAGCTCTAAAATGAAGAAGGGACTGGACATAATGGTGCGATAAACACAGATACCTAGCAGAAATTCAATAAGCAGAAAAGCAAAAGCCTCGTGTGAGATATTTGGAGTCAGTGAAGAAGGATGTAAAGAAGAAGAGTTATCCGGCGTCGTTGTTTTTTGGGTAAACCCGCGTCATAGTATAAAAATGACCAACAGTTTCGTCTCCGCTGCTGGAGACTTCCTCAGGGTATCTATCGTGTTATCTATCCATCTGTTATCTATCGTGGGTATCTATCCATTACCCTGAGGAAGTCTCCAGCAGCGGAGACGAAACTGTTGGTCATTTTTATACTGTGACGCGCGTTTACCCAAAAAAACAACGACGCCGGATATCATGAACCGCGAAAGTTTTAACGAATTAAAGAAGAGTTATGTTTATGTGAAGACGTTAGCTCATAGGTAACGTAGCAATCAAGTGGAGAGTGGCGTCAAACTAATCATTGGAATGATGACTATTGTTAGCGACGGAAGTAATATGTTTTATCGCGTTGTTACTCAAGACTCTGTCAATATTCCAGGCGTGCACAATGTCTGTAAATTCCATCATAGTTGCATACTATTATTTAATTTGCCTACGCTGAACGGCTTTTTCGTGATCCATTTGAGATATAACCCCCAATTACGTAGCATGCCTCCTTAGCTTTTTTTTCTCTTCACCTTACTCCTGCTGTAATATCTTTCAAACCATCATCATTATTAATTCACAATAAATAAGCTCCACTTTTTATCCAGTTTTTCATAGTTACTTAGGTAAAAGAAATTTAACTTTAGAATTTGATTATCTGGAAGTCACACAAGACATATAAATGTCATTTGCTGCTGGCTGTGGCTAATGTTATTTAAAATTCCTGCGTCTTATGGCCGGTTGCACGAACGATACATATGTATTCAATAAAGTTATGAGACTCATAACCCCTAGCAACCATTCAATAAGTGTTGCATGAACGTTCAATAAGTTTATGAGTTCCATAAACTGTCAGATAACTTATCGAACCAAATTGGTGGGGTTAAAAGCTTATGAGTTCCATAATAACACAATATGGCGGATTTGTAATCAGATGTTTGGAAGTGTCATTGCTTGAGGATTGATTTTATTGAAAGAAAAAGTTCGTTTTTTCAAGTTATTCGACATTTACTTCCACCTAACAAGCTTATAAGTCATATTTGACAACCAGGTATGCATATAATAACTAAACATTCCATATTCTCCTTTATTTGAATTGTCATGGATTGCCGATTTACTGTGGATTGCTTTTGCAAGGTTTGAAAGGTTCATATTTTGCGGTACGAAAAAATTCTAAACGTAAATACGCAAGCCGCAAATACAAATATGCAAGAGTGCAGTGATCATCTGTGGCAATCTGTTTATTTGAGTTGCGGTGTTCGTATTCAATTATATTTAGGTTTTAACGTGTGTAATAACTGCAACGAACTTGTTAATGTGAAGGTCATTTCTTTCGGTTGTAGTGTGCAATTGCATTCTTTTAATAAGTACGTAGATAAACTCGTTGTTTCCTTTAATTATCTCGTTGATGTGTTTCTGCTACGTTGATGTGGTTCGCCCTACTCCCACACGTGTTTTCTCATATTCCTTTCAAACGTTAAAACTCACAACCAGTACAATAGCTAGTTATTATACCGTGCACAATAATACGGATGCATACATACATAGCCCTTGGTATTACAAAGGCAAAATCTGGCGGAAGTCTTTCCTAACTCAAAATTATAATGAATTGGAGAATTGAGGCGGATGTTTTCCCCTTTCTGTTATTCCTATGGTTAATATTTGTTAAGTAGGTATAGTGAAATAACTGGATCAGAAAAAGGGAAGTTTGTTTTTTTCCAGTTGAATGGCCACATAATTTAAATTAGATTTTATCACAGTGAATGTTTGTGACCACAAAACAGTATAACTGGTATATTTAGTTAATTACAGTATTAACCGTTTCTTAATTACGAACGTGCTCATAAACGTTGAGTTGCTTAAAAGGCCAAAGTAATAGAGCTTAGTTTAAAGTCTACGGTAGTTTCAAGGTGGTGAAAGGTACATATTATCTCGACCTATATATTGAACCAAAATCTAAGAGCGTTGAGGGGTAGAGAATATTTTATATTACTATGACTTGAGCTTGGAAAAAGGATTCTTACTTGATTTTAATGGAATGATCTGCATTAGAATTATGAAAGCATTGTTTTGGGCCTGCAAACCAGTAATGGTGCAGTTGGTGAAGATTTATAGGTGCTACCTACTAGGTATAGGTACTAGGAATGTCTACTGTTCGCTAGAATTTCTCTCCTAGTGATATACAGGACCAACTAAAATAATCACTGTTTAATTAGTTTTTTACTTCATAGAATGGATCTGAGTGAAGCATCATCCACTTCTTCAGATGAAGAAATAATGAATGTATTAAGAAATGTTCCAAGAATGAACATTTTCCGAGAGCGATTAGATCCTTTCAATATTTGTAATGAATCAGAATTCAAGGAACTATTCAGATTACCCAAGCAGCATGTTATGGATCTTCTATAGAAATTTGAAAACAATTTGAAGCCAATCTCCAAAAGGAGCAAGCCTATTACTGCTGCATTGTACTTCGCTGTAATTTCCTCCCATGCTGCCACTTTTTCTTTTGAGAAAACGGCATCCGTCCTTTTATTTTCCACTATTAGTCGTTTTTCTCCCACCAATTCTACAATGATGTTTCTCTCGAATTCATTGAAAATTTTCGCCGCTTTGCCATCATGCACCTCTTCTTACCGTATTTCGAACTGTTTTGAACTTTCGCTCGTCAAGTTTGTTTACTATCTCCAACGGTGCGACTGTAGTGTCATCTTGTGACAGTTTATTGTACTTCGTGCTCTAAGCAATAGCTATCGAGAGATTGTTTATTAGCCCGATTGTTTCTTGCAACCCGAAAAACGCTATGAGCTCCATAAGTTTATGGAACTCATAGCTATCGGATACATAGCGGAAGTTTAGTGCAACCGGCCATTATTCACTGAAACGACATTTATGGGTTTTCACGACGTAGTTGGTAGCAGCTGTTGCAAAATCTCTTGATTGCTTCTCATTTTGTGACCACAGAGAATAGAGTATTGGGCTCCCATTCAATTATATAGTCGTGCCAACAAGATATATGTGTTCCTTCTTTGTCAAACAAGTTCATGATAGTATCTTGCCGATCTCTGAATATATTACTGGCTTTGATCAGGTCATCACTCTATCCTGAAGTAGCGCTGAGGTTAACGCAGCAGCATAATGATATTAGGTACTTTAAAGGTTACTGTCGCTCTCTAGGGGAGAACTGATGGTCAGACCTTATTACAAGGGTAGGATTTCCCGAAGCCTCTAATCCGAGACCAGTTACAAGCTCGTAATCGACAAGACCCTCCATGCGGGAACTTGACCATCTACATCTACAGGATACCCTGCAAGTCACTGCGACGGTGTATGGCAGGGGGGAAGATCACCAAGCATGCACTACCGACGTACAAACAAGCAACTATAGGGTCTCATGCAACTAGATTGTTAGTATCTATAGTATTTAAGGGATTAAAACATGCATCATGCACTACAGACTACTCTAAAATATTTCCCCTACCTATCCCTTTGCTATGCTGCCTATTCTGCTCTCTTATGTTACGGGGAAAATGATATTTTGAATCTATCAGTATGACAATCTATCTCTATAATCTTATTTATCTGGTCGCATCTAGAATAATACGCTGGTGTTTTTAATATATGCCTAACATCTTCAGTAAAGCTATCCGATTGAAATTTCTCTAATAGATTCAATCTATACTTTAACCTACGCTCTGATAATGATTCCCACCCTAATTCTTGTATTGATTCTGAAACACTACTCAATCGATCTTAACACCTTTTAACGAACCTAGCTGCTCTACGCTGCACACTGTCTAGTTCTCTGATTAAACCTTATTCATTCGGATCCCATACACTGACTACCTACTCAAGGTAACTAGTGAAAAGTAACATCGCTCTTTTGTTTTCTCATTACATTCCCCAAGTACTCTTTTTATAAATCCTACCATATTTCCCGGATGTGTCTTCCCCACGATATATCTTTAGGTATTGTTACACCTAAATACCTTATGGTTTCAACGCTTTCGATCTTCGTGCTTTTAATTTTATAGGATTGCTCTATTGATTAATTCCTCCAACAAAAATTAATAGCTACACGCTTTTTAAGGTTAAGTTTTAACTGCCATTAGTCGCACCACTCTTGAATTGCATCTAAATCCTTGCTAAGCGATTTCCTGTCTTCTTCTTTTGAGATACCCGTATACACTACCGTATCGTCTGCCAAAAGTCTAAGCTTACTACTCACTACGATACCTAAATCGTTTATGTATAAAAGAAATATAAGCGGATAGTAGATCCTGGGGAACTTCCCTGGGGAACTTCCCAGGGACGCTTCCCTGGGGAACTCCCGATGTGACTTTGATTGTGTCCGACATGATACCATCTATGACAACCCTCTGCTCTCGTCCACTTAAGAATTTTTTTACGCAACATACAACGTCTTTGTTTATACCAAAACTACAAGATTAATTTATCATGAGGAACTTTATCGAATGCCTTTTTGAAATCTTAAAATACCGCATCAACTTCAGTACTGTTTTCGCCGTAGAATAAAATATCGTGTACGAATAAAGCTAATTTTGTCTCGCTAGATCTACCTTTTCGTAACCCATATTGGCTGTTTATGAGCAATACCTGACTATATAAGTACCCCATGATCGAACTGACTACAATGTGCTCAGATACCTTACTAGAGATTGACGTGAGTGAATTGAGTCTGTAGTTACTAGGTTCTTCCCTATCACCGCTTTTAAAAATAGGTTTAACGTTAGCTAATTTCCAATCCTTGGGTACTGTGTGGTTCTTTTGTGTTGAATTGAATATTATTTCTAGATAGGGGGCTATTTCAGAAGCTAATGTTTTATATACTCTGGAAGGAATTAGATCGGGACCTGGTGATTTGTGTTTACTGATGTTTTTTAACTGCTGCTCTATTCCGCGACATGAAATTATTATTTCGGGCATTTGCTCACTGAATGTGTTCGGCGGTGGTTTCACTGCGTTGTGTCACTATGAGTTGAATACGTTTTGGAAGAAGGTGTTTAAAGTATTGGCTTTTTCTACACTGCTGGTGATTCTAATTCCTTTATCGTTTTTAAGTGTGTCCACCGTGGACCTATTTCCCTGAAGCTCTCTCACATATGACCAAAACGTTTTCGGATTTCTATCTAAATATTCTCCTAACATCTTGCTCTTGAAATGTGATAACGTTTGCCGACATTATTCCCTTGCTAATGCTCTCAATTTTTTTATACTTTTGAAATAACTCATTTTTTTCCTCTACGGTTAGACCCTGTGCCGCATTTTTCATCCTAGCGTGGCATACCCTTTGTAGCTTTAGTGATTTCCTAGCCTCCGCGTTATACCACTCTGTATTATCACTTATGAATTTTCTTGGTATGTATTTATCAACCGCTTTACGGGTGACCTCAAGAAATTCTCTCCATTTATTCTCTCTGTATTTAATCCTTTGCATTGTATGCTAAATACATTAAACTTAATTTCTCTTAATTTCCCTTAATTTCTCTTTCATACCGTCGTAATTAGCCTTGCCAAATAAGTATACCCTCCTCCTTGGTTTATAATGTCTTTCAACTCCTACGATAAATTTCACATGCACTGTTTTATGATCACTAATTCTTGTATCTGTAACGGTATTTAGAACTCATTCGGGTGTATTTGTTGCCAGTAAATCTAGAATGTTTTTTCCCGTGGTCGGTTCTGTTATTAGCTGTTGTAAAGAATGTGACGTAAAGTTGTTCAAAAGTGATTCACAGAGTTCCTTATCTTTACCTCCTGTTATAAAACTACACGTATTCCAGTCTATCGAAGGGAGATTGAAGAGTCCCCTACTATTATTCCTCTATCACTGTTCCGAGGAAGTAATGTACCTATCTCTGACTCTAGTACCATTATAGAATTGACGTCTGCATCCGGTAGCCTGTAATATGCTCCTACATGTATCTTTTTTGCGTTACTACTTTAATTTTAACGGAACACCAAACAATTTCTACATTTCGCTCTGAAATAAGTTCTCTTCTACTTACATACGGGTCCTTCACAGTTATAAATACTCCTCCTCCGTTTCTGCTTACTCTATCCTTTCTGTATACGGTTATACACTCCTTCTAATACTTCATAACCTGATGTGCCCTTTGAAAGCCAGCTTTCTGTGCCTACGATTATATCTGAATCAGTAATTTTTATGAGGTGGTGAAATTCTGCTACTTTATTTCTTAAACTGCGACAATTCACTACTATCACTGAAATTTTTTCTCCTAATCTGTTGTTCTCTTGGTGCTTTGTTCCAACTAAAATTTTCTCCGATAATTTTTTAACGGAACCAC
The DNA here is from genome assembly GCA_933228895.1 of Platycnemis pennipes. Taxonomy (NCBI): domain Eukaryota; kingdom Metazoa; phylum Arthropoda; class Insecta; order Odonata; family Platycnemididae; genus Platycnemis; species Platycnemis pennipes. The sequence goes on from OW121846.1 coordinate 53,550,972, forward strand.
CATTTGATCTACCTATTACGTCTGATGGTTTAGCATGTTCGTCATTTTTATGTATTTTTCTCTGACCTTCTAAAACTACTCTGCATGTTCATTCAATTTCTTCCAAGATTGCTCCCCCGAAGATTGACCTGCACTCTAGGCTATCACTTGAGCTAAACCCTACGTGTATGCTCCAGTATCCTACGCTCTACCCTAAAAGATGCCTCGTCCGCGTAGTGGACACCCGAGTGATTCAGGGGTACCCGACACTAATTCAGCGCCGGTCCGAGATCCAAAAACTAGGCTCCCTCGCTTCCACAGACTATATACTGAATGCTATAATACGTTTGATTCTCGAGTTTTATGGGAATGAATATGCCTTCAAACATGACAATATTCCAATTTATAATACAACAATCCCATTTGTCGTCAAGGGGATAAGGCTATTTAAACTGAAAAAAATTCACCATAAAACGTAATATATTACTGAAGTACCAGTAATTTGGATCCGGAATCAGTATTCGACGATAATAATAAGAATATTTATTGAATTATCTTTCGGCTGGTTTGCGTCTCAAGTTTGTGCAATAGGTATTTCTAATTAAATTTTTCAAATTAAAAGTGGCTACAAGTTGTAATAAAGCCCTTTACGTGTATTTCTTATGGGAAATCTTTTGACTCGACTGAGGTCGAACTGAGGACCACTAGTTACAATAAAAATAGCCTATTATCTGTCCGAGGATGACATTTAACAAACCGTAAAGTTTCACTGCTGTGATGCATATGGTTCTCAATTTTTAGGTAGGCATATTAATATATTTACATGCATATTTTTCTAACCTTATGTATAAATGTTGTGATGTCCGTCTGAATACTGAAAATAAATCATGAGATTGTTTGAATTAATTTGGAAAATCATACTAATATATAAAAATGAAATGGTGTCTGTCTGTCTTCCGGTTCTACGTTCGTTACGCATCACCTCAAAAGCTACTGAACCGATTGAGCTGAAATTTTGTAGGAATCTAGCGTAGAAATTAGAAGGTGCTATAGGCTATATAAAAATAGGCTCACGACCCGAGTTCGATTCCTGACGCCAAGTATGTATTTACATTGGTTTAAAGTGACTTTTTGAATTTATGGTAGCGCAAGAGTTTTTTCTTTCGCTCAGTATAAAAACTAAATGTCTCTTAACCAATTTACACTTTCCATTGAGGTTTCCGGGAAATGTGTAATTTACGTTGAAATTAAATTTATGCAGTCCTTTTCCGAGCGTTGCCAAGGCCTGGGCCATTGTCGTCTCCGAAATGGAAACATCGTCGTCATAGAGGGATACCGTAAACGGCATTGTGCTTTTTGCTAGGATATAGGGCCGCACTGAATGCATTGATGGCTATTCGAAAAGCAACGTCAGTGATATTTTACCGCACAAAGGTACGTGCTGACTGCTAGCGTTATTCACGGATTTGGAATGTTTGCATTCGATTAAAATTCATCATCACCACTGGTCAACAATCCTAGGTTTTGCTTGACGCAGCTTTCCACTCCATTCATCAATCGGCCAACCTTTTCATTGCGACGTAATTCTTCTCTTTTACATCCTTCACAACCTGCTCCATGTATCTCATACGAGGCCTGCCTTTTCCAATCTTCCCGTTCACTTTTACCTCGACGATAGCCTTCATCAGGCCATCATGTCTCAAGATATGGCCGATTAAGTTCTCCCTTCTTCTTTTTAGAGTTTTCAGCAGACTTCTCTTTTCTCCTACTCTTCTTAGGACTTCCTCGTTTCTTACTCGGTCGATCCATTTAATCTCCAGCATTCTTCTGTAGCACCACATTTCGAATGCTTCCACCCTATTCTTCTCCGCTGCTCTCATCGTACATGGCTCACTGCCATAAAGAGACATATTCCAGATGTATGTTCTGATAAACTGTTTCCGTACTTCTACGCTTGTATTTTTGGCTTTAAGTAGATTCTTCTTTTTATAGAATGCCCCCTTTGCCTGGGCTATTCTAATAACTATTTCTTTCTTGCTTCGTCCATCGTTGGTTACTCGGCTTCCAAGGTAATAGAAGTCTTTCTCCTCATCAAGTTTTTGTTTTCCTAGTTTGACATTGGTTTTGGCCTCTTCTTTCTTGCTGCACACCAATATCTTAGTCTTTTTCTTATTTATCTTCAGCTGATATCTGGTCATTGCCCTTTCCATGGTTACTGGAATCTTGTTCAGATCCCTCTCTGTCTCTGCTATGAGTGCTATGTCATCAGCGAATCGCAACATACTTATTTTTTCTCCGTGAATAGTCACTGCAGAAGACTTCTCTTTGATTTCATGGAAGCTCTCTCGATGTAAACATTAAAAATTACGGGAGACGGTGCACAGCCTTGTCTCAATCTTTTCCTTATTCTTGCCCCTTCACAGCTCGGTCCAGATTTAATCACAACTACTTGGTTTTTGTACACATTGTGTATAATTCTTCGGTCATTGAATGACACTCCAATTCCTTTCAGAATTCCAAGCATTGAATCCCAGTCCACGTTGTCAAAAGCCTTCTCTAAATCCACAAATGCAATGAATGTCGGCTTGTTCTTCTCCTTTCTCTTCTCAATGAGCAGTCTAAAGGCCAATATTGCTTCCCTTGTGCCCTTACTTTTCCTAAATCCGAATTGATCTTCATCCAGGAACTCCTCTGCTTTTCGTTCTATTCTTCTGTGGATGATCCTGGTCAGTATCTTCGATGTATGGACCGTCAGGCTTACAGTCCTAAAATTTTCGCATTTCTCCGCTCTCTTCTTCTTGGGAATAGGAATGATAATGTTTTTTTAGAATTCCCTTGGAATTTCTCCTGTTGAGTACATGTCGCAGATGGTTTTGTAAATATGAGTTAATGTCTTCTCCCCTGCATTTTTAGTTCTTACCAGAAGCCTTATTCACCCGAAGGTCCCTTACTGCAGCGTCAAATTCCGATCTTAATATAGATGCCCCCATATCATCCTTTTCCACTTCGCTTTCCTCTTCAATAGCTTTTGTGCTGAGATTTTTTCCGTAGTATTACTCTTCCAGATATTCTTTCCATCTCTTCACTTTGTCCTCGTTTTCAATCAAAATATCTCTTTCTTTGTCCCTTATGGCATTGCATCTTGCGTTCCGTTCCTTGAAGTGGTTCCTCACTACCCTGCATGCAGCTTCCACCTTTCCAAGTGCAAGATTGCTTTGTACAACTTTGCATAGATTGTGCATCCTCTTCTCTCTAGCTTATTTGCTTTGCGACTTATTTCGTTTCTTATTACTTTGTAGCAAAGCTGCTTTTCTTCAGTTTTCGCCTTCTTGTACTTTTTTCTTTCTTCAATCAAGCCTAAGACTTCCTCCGTGATCCATGGCTTCTTCCTGGCAACTTTTCTTCTTCCAAAAACTTCTTTTGCGGCTTTCTGTAGTCCAAATTTAATGTTTTTCCAACGCTCTTCCACTGATTTCTCATTCTGGTCTTCCCCTCTGTTATTTTCCACTGCTTTCTGATATGCCTGCTGATGTTGAGCCTCCTTCAGGTTTTCTACTTGCTATGTGTTCTTCATAGTCTTGTTCAATTTCTTGAATTTTAGATGGCATTTTATTATCACCAAAATTATGGTCACTGTTGATGTCTGCCCCAGGGTAGCTTTTGCAGTCCTTCACTTGGATTCTGAATCTCTGCTTAATTAAAATGTAGTCCATTTGACATCTTCTTTTGTCTCCTGGCATGTTTCATTTGTATCTTCTTCGGTTGTCATTTTTAAACAATGCGTTGGCGACCACTAACTTATGTTGTGTGCAGAACTCCATCAGTCTTTCTCCTCTTTCGTTTCGGATTCCCAATCCGTATTCTCCAGTTATTCTTCCATCTTTTGCCGACGATGGCGTTCCAGTCTCCTTAAAATAATTAGTTTTTCTTCTCCTCTTACCTGTTTTATAACTTCCGTGATATCTTCGTTGACATCTTCCACTTCTTCATCTTCATAGTCCGTCGTAGGCATGTAAACCTGCACCACTCTAGTATCTACAGGTTTGGTCTCAATCTTCACTATTATTATCCTACCATTGTCTTGCAGGAAACTCTTCACACGCATTCCGGCGCTCTTTCTGAGTATGATCCCTACTCGAGCATTACCATTTAATGATCCTGTATGTATATTCCTGTAGCTTCCACTCCAAAAGTCTCCATCTTCGGGCCACTTCATTTCGCTGATTCCTAATGGGTCGAGGTCCGTTCTTCGCATTTCCACCTTCAGGTTCTCCAGTCTTCCCCAGGTCCGAAGCGATCGCACGTTCCATGTTCCTGCCCAAAAAGTTAATCACATTTGACTGATGTACTCTCTCGAGTAGTCCCCGCCCGGAGATCCGAATGTGGGATTATTTTACCTCCGGAATATTTTACTCGAGAGGGTTCCATCACGTCTCGATAGGAAAGAAAACAGTGGAGTAGCTGCGACTCCTCGGGATAGTAATGTGGTGGTTTCCTTTTGCCTTCCACATCGCAGTACTACAGCCGTTAAAGTAAATGTTACTACGCCTGTAGTGAAATGAGTGTCGCTGTACCGACCACTGTGGTCTCCATCTTCACTCATATGAAGGAGAGCTGCTGCCCTCTCCTCCGGTTGATGAGAAGAATAATTATTGGCGGCCACTCGTCACCAAGTCACGGCATCTTCACTGGTTCTGTATTATTTAGGGGCCTACCTTACCCAGGGATAGACCAATACCTCCTTGGAATGCCGTCGCTTATAGTCCACGACTGCTTATTCGACGAGTAAACTCGCAGCTAACCTCTATACCTAGAGGTCCGCAGACCGGTGGACGCACTCGGTGGCTTTAAGCTCAGCCGCTAGTCGATTAAAATTAGGAATATTTAAATGAATCCTTCAGGGCTGTTCAAATTGTGATTTTTTAAAATATTTTTACGGGTTTGTGCATTTGAACCAACCTGGGATATGAAGAGAAGATATGTAACGCTTTCGAAATCGTCGTTCATGGAGATAGCATGATATTTTGATAGGTTAAAATAAAACGGAATAAAATTCAAATCCCAATGGTGCATAATGTCTCATTACGTATCCTTGGGAGGTTCATTGATACCATTGCAATGATGCTAAAAAAATTCGTCCAGTAGCGATGCCATAAACAGCATTGATCTTTTCGTGAAGATATTGAAAGTTACTAAATGAGGTATCGCACCTAATTGTTGAAGCTAGATGGGCCATTTCATTTGAAGAAATCATACGGACTTACTTTTTGCACTACTCCTGAATAAAAATAGGTTTGCATTCGGCAAAACCAAAAGTATTAAAATGAAAGTTTCTGAAGGGTTCCAAATGTACAAATTTTATTCATTCAAACCGCATTCCGAAGTGGACCGCTTTCAAAATTGTTGACTTTTGAGACAGAAGAACATGATAAGAAATTTGATAAAGTGTCATCAAAAATTAGAGTAGCAGCATGAAAAAAATTGTAATCTATATCTACACAATACACTGCAAGGTACTGCAAAGGTGTCTGGCAGGGGGTGAAGATCACCAAGCATGCACTATTGAAATGCAAACAAGTTACTATAGGGTCTCATGAAACTAGATTGTTAGTATCTATATTCTTTAAGGGATTAATACATGGATCATGCACTACAGACTAATCTAAAATATTTCCCATACCTTTTCCTTTGCTATGCTGCCTTTTCTGTTCTCTTATGGTACGGGGGAAAAATGCCATTTTGAATCTATCAGTATGACAATCTATCTCTCTAATATTATTTAGTTGGTCGAATCAAGCATAATACTCTGGTGTTTATAATATACACCTAACATCTTCAGCAAAGCTACCCGATTGAAATTTCTCTAATAGATTTAATCTGTGCTTTAACTTACGCTCTTATAATGATTCCCACCTTAATTCTTGTATTAATTCTGATACACTAGTAAACCTATTGTAACATCTTTTAACGAACCTACTTGCTCTACGCTGCACATTGTCTAGTTTCTGATCAAACCTAATTCATTAGGATCCCATACATTGGCTGCATACTCAAGGTGGGGCCTAACTAATGAAAAGTAACATCGCTCTTTTGTCTTCTCATCACATTTCCCAAGTCCCCTTGTTATAAATCCTATCCTTCTCTTCGGCCGCATATTTCCCAGATGTGTCGTCTCCACGATAAATCTTTAGTGATTGCTACACCTAAATACATCAGGGTTTCAACGCTTTCGATCTTCGTGCTTCTAATTTAATAGGATTGCTCTATCGTATTATTCCTCCTCCAAAAATTATTAGCTACACTCTTTTTAAGGCTAAGTTCTAACTGCCATAATATAGTTATACATCAAATATACAGTAGAAGGTATGAATGTACATAACAGAGCGACAAGTGCCTGGTTTAAGTAGGCTAAATCTGTACTAGGTTAAAATAACAGAATCATAATTTTGATGTTACCGCCATCTCAGGTAAGTTAGGTATAACGAGCGTCATTGAGGGGGGGACGAGAATTTCCTGAGATGGGTGCTGCATGTGAGGAATACGGAGAACCATAAAAAATGTAAAGTCATCGCCAAGGAAAAACATTTTAAACCATGACTCATCCGTGAAGCCATCGAAATAAAGAAAAATAAGAACAATTTTAACAGAGACACCGGATTGAGAATCAGCAGTACATGGAACCCAGTCATCCACAGCATTTCCTCATCTTCCCCCTCCAGTTCTTACTCCTCACCCTCTCCGCCCACCTCTCCCTCTTGAAATGAATAAAAAGCCAGCAGCGCCAAACACTACCATTATTCCCTTGAAAAAGTGACTAGCAGTCGGTCACGAAACGTCGGGGCAAAATTCGATATACGACGCGGCATACACCCGTATGTCCAATTATTTATCAAGGATATCTCTGTTTATCTGTCAATATTAAAAAAAAATTTGTACGTGCATTTGTATATCTATGAATCCATATTTTAAGTTCAGGTACAGGGAAACACCAAGACCAAAGTAAAAAAATCGGTTATTGACCAAGGTATCAAGATAATTCTTCACCTTATGTTTCTTTAAGTGAGGCTTTTATTTACCCAGAAATGAGTTAAGGAGCAAGGTTAAAGGAAGTATTTGAAAAAACAACGCAAGTAACTGCCAGGTCATCAGCGTAAATAGACGGGGAGAAAATGTAGAAGCAATAAAGCTTACTATCTGAGGAAATGATTCAAGTTATTAATAGATCAATTAAAAGAATATAAAATGTAATATTGTAGATTCCAGTGTTACGGAGGTATATTGCTGAAATGAGCAAAGTTTATATTGGCTGGTTTTCATTGCACACGTCACTTACTTTCCTTTTTCACCTCCTGATCTGGAGTAAAGTTAATCTTCGTAATATGGCTATGAATAAGACATATAAATTTACGGAGTACCCTGCGCACAGCCTCTCTGGTTCTTAGTAGGGGAAAATTATCACAAAAAATTCACTTTCTCTCTCCGTGGCACTACAGCCATTGGTGGACCTTGGCCTCTTCCACAATTTGCATCCATTCTTTTTTTCCTGCAACACTTCTTCTCCGTGTATGCATGATGTAATTTTTCCCTTAACATCCTTCTAGGCATCCGTTCTTCTACCATTCTCTCCACGTGTCCCAGCCACCCCATTTTCCGAGGTTTCACAAATCTAACTATATCGTAGCCTTTAAATAAATAGTCTAGCTCCGCATTGTATGTGCCTAATTCTCTAGTCGTTGTTTTCTTTTACATGTGCATATATTTTTCTTAGTAGTAGTCTCCCAAACACTCTAAGGGCACTTTCATCCAGCCCTTTTATGGTCCATGTTTCTGAGTGATAGGTGACAACTGTTCGGACAACGGTCTTATATATTTTGAGTTTTTGTGCTTTTTGTAATAAACTGGATTCTGAACAAATGCTTGTTGGCATAATAAGCACGATTACCTGTCTGTAATTTTTCCTTAATTTCTTTGCTTTTATTGTTGCAATTGGATACCATTACCCCCACGTATCTAAAGTGAGATACACCTTCAAAATTCATTTCTTCAATCGCCAAGTCTTTAGCTGTTCTTCAGGTTCCCTAGTTGGACATTTTCATATACTTTGTCCTTTTTGATACACTACTATCCCAATAATTTTTCCTTCTTTTTCCATTTCTGTGCGCATTTGCTTCAGTGTTTTAAGCAGACCTAGTAATGATTACCATATCATCTGAATACGTGAGGATCTGACTGGATTTCCCTAAGATCGTTCTCTTCTGATTACCACATCATTTGACTATGTGAGGATCCGACTGGATTTCTCTACGACCGTTCCCTTATGATCTATTATCTTAATTAACTTATGTGAGACCAGATCAAATAAAATGGCAGGTAACCTATCTCACAGTTTCACCCCTCCATTAAACTCCAATTGAAGACCTTAGTGCAAGAACCAGATAATGACCACTTTTTGCGAAAATGACATTTCCACAAAGTCATGAAGCCCTTTACCAGTAGACATAGTCATTTTTGATGGTAAGTTCTAAATAAGTTCAGCAGACATAGTTGGAATTTTACGTTCTGCTCTCTGAGTGCAAGAACCAGATAATTAATAATAATGCTCCAGCAAGCCGGAGTTTTCTCGAAACTTCACTTTTGGTTATTATCTTGTTCTTGCACTCAGGTCTTCAATTGTTCACTCAAGGCTTGATTTAATTTTACTTTCTCCTTAGTATCCTTCTTGATTATTCATACTAGCCTTATGATTTTCAATGGGATGGCATATTCTTCTAGTGCTTGGTACAATCCATTTCCGTTTGTACTGTCAAAAGCCTGTCTGAAGTCAACAAATAAAAATGCATGTCTATGTCATATTCGTCAAACCTTTCCATTATCTGCCTCAACACAAATATTTTATTAGTAGTGCCCCTGCCAGTCCGAAATCCGCATTGGTATTATCCAAGCATAGCCTCTACATATAGTTTAATTCTTTCACTAATCAATCCAGATAAAATACTATACACCACTCAAAGCAATGTGATACCTCCATAATTTTCACATATAAATGTATCCCCCTTCTTGTGAATCGGACGTATTATTCTAGTTTCCCATTGGTGTGGCATATTTTCAGTTTTCTCTTGATCTCTCCTACTTTCTCTTGATACTCTTGTGATCAGTATATGTTAATACTGCTATCAAAGGTGTGCCGCCGACTTAAATCAATTCTATATTCACACCATCCTCACCCGGTGCTCTATTGTTGCTCATATTCTTCAATATTGATTCTCTTTCTTCAATGTTGCGCCCCTGCACTGTCCCCCTAGCTTCGTCGGCCCCCTGCCTCCAATATACCGTGTTGCTCTTTTACCTTCTCTTTTTCTTCATCTTGGCTCAGGATGCCCTTAATTAATCTACCCATCTGCTTAATACCTGTCTCTCTTCCACTATTATTTTCATGTTCTAATTCTTACATCTTTCCATTCTTGATTTAAACCCTTTTCTAACTCTGGCTGCTGCTCGGTTGAATTTACTTATTTCACTATTTTTGTGTCTCTTCCATTTTCTGCATCTTCCTTTTGTACGCTGCTTTCTTATTTTGTTTACGTATTCTATGTGCTTTTTTTCTTAGTTCTTTACGCTTTTCGGATTTACTTAGAGTTTCCCCCTGCATCATTTTCTCTTTAGCTGTGTTTTTCTCCTCTATGGTCAGTCTGCATTCTTCATTGAACCATTCTTGGTCTCTCTCCCTTCTCTCTTCACCGAACATTTCTTGTGCCCCCTCCATTACCACCCTTTCAATGATTTCCCACTCTTCCGCAACACTTCTCTGCATCTGAATTTCCATCATAGAATTTTTTTTCTTTATTCCAGATACATAGTCATCCATCCAGTAGTCCATTTCTATCCTTAATTTGAACCATATCCCACTTTTTTCTCTTCACTTACAAGGAGAGGTCGTGCAATAGGAGTCACGAAATGAGCTGATTTTTTTTACAGTAAATCTAGAAGAAAAAGAAAGAGATACGTGTCTCGGCTTTCTTCCCCATAGGCCCGGGTTTGCGAGAAAAAACTTAAAATAGAAACGCAGAAATGCACCGCGGGTTGCCTACATCTCGGGTAATCCGACAATAGCTGAGTGGCTGACAACGGGAGATAGCGTTCTATCCTAGTCGTGGTATGATGTTTTTCTTTCGGATATTGTATCTAAAACTTTATCATCATCAATTTCCTACACTTACGTCTGAATTTTTTCTGTTTACTAACATTATAGTGCAAACTAGATTTACAAATGTCCCTAAAATTCAAAAGTGCATTGTAAAGTTGACGCAATTATCCGCGACTTTAATTATGCAGAAAAAATATTTTCCTAATCACTTTTTCCACCGCCGACTTTTATTATTTTCATGTTTATTTTATTGACACATACATTCTAATAATCCATTCTTTTGTGTGTCTACTGGTAGCATGGGATGTATTCCTACGGTAATATATAGTCCTATCCACGGCTGGCCTCCTCAAAAACTGCTAAATGTACTTTACAAAGGCAAAAGTGTTGTCAAATATTGTTCTTTAAGTATCTGCTGGAATCGTTTGCTGTATTTCTCGAGTAGGTTAGGATTTCTATCACCATGAGTGATTCCTAAAGTTGTTAATGGTAATTTAAAACGGGTAGGTTGAAGTAAATGATGGCTGCCAAAAATAAAGGAATATATATTTCGTTTCAATCGGGTATTGAAACTTTAACATGTGGTCCCATTTTGTTCCATTTTATTATAACATTAAATGCACTCGGTTGTTTTGTTTAGAACAAGGAGAAACTTCATCTCGAGAACGAAACGATAGTTTTTCTAATTCTTTCTTCCTAATTAACTTTCAGCCCCAAAACCTGGGTGGAGGGCAATAAGTTTCATTAGTTTTAACCCATTTGATAAGTATGCATTTGTATTGTGGCTCGGGAAGTGAGATCAAAACAATGAGTTACTGTATTGCTTTGCCTTCGTCTAATGAAACATGATGAATGCACGAAATGTAAGGTACTGTTTTGAAGGCCCATTGTTGACCATACCACGAGTGTCAACAAAAGATATTATTTAGCGTTCCTTGGATTTTATCCAATTTAGTTTTGCTTCTACAATTCACTCCTAAACAATGAAGCTATTAAAATGTTACTACTTTTTCCTTCCGTTTCGTTTCCTTTGCTTTACGTGGTTGCAGCTGTGACAGATTTATTTCGAAGCCTGCGTTATTTAAAAGGAACTTAAATGGAGACAGAACCAAATGCTGGGCCCTCCAAAAGTAGCGTCTCATCAGCTGTACATTTTGTAAGCAGCCTTACGTCGTATTATTTCATTACGGTAAGATAGTATTATCTGGTGCTGTTCGTTATTTTGAAGGGGAGTAAGTAATATAACACGAACCATAGACGTAGATGAAAGATTCGGGAGGAAATTGAATTCCAAAAGCCAATTGAAGGAAGAAGAAATAATCTCAGATACTGATATTTCCGTCAACCAGGTAGCCGAAATATCGGTATCGGAGATGATTTCCCCTTCCTTCAATTGGCTTTTGAAATTCAATTTCCTCCCGAATTATTCATCTCAATTTCAACATGTTAAAAAGTTTTTATATCAAGTTAAACCTGAAAAGTATACTTATATGCACTATTTATTTAACTATAGAGACGTTACTGGAAATGGGAACGATTGATGTCGTTTCTGGCTCTGATGTTTCGCTGCGTTCCAGACTCATTGGAAAAGAAGCTATTGAAAGATTTCTGAAAATACTTGGTGAATATCAGTTAGTTAGGACAGACGATCAGTACATGGCCGACGAGACTTACGAGAGTGATGGGAACCGTCATTCTTTGGATAAGGAGTTGCTGGAGGCAGTTGGATTTAGCCCAAGTCCCGATCCATCGCCCTCGGAGGGAAGTGAATATGAGCCCAGGCCGAAAGCTGCGAAGTATCAGCAAGTGCCCCTCAACGTAAAAGTTAAGGTGGTAAATCTTGTAAGAGAACATCCAAATTGGAGTCTTTCTTCCCTGCAGCATCAAGGTTCGATGAAACGTAAAGCGATCCTTTCTATGAGGCAAAAAGTCAGAACGGGGTGGCACAAGGCGCGATAAGCTGCAGATGATAAATGAATGGGTACATGGTCCCTTCATTGAATACAGGAAAAGGAATGAATCAGTGACGCCCTGACCTTGCATGAGTGGGCTCTGTCGGCGGCGGTTCAGTATCCATCGCCAGAATTTGAATTCTCGGCAAGGGCAGCAAGGGTCAAATCTTTTAACAAGAGGTTCCACATAGTGCAGCGTAAAATTACGAAGTGTGTCTCCCCGAGCGAGTAGGCTTCATTAGAAGGCGCAGTGAAATCAGCAGAATTATTCCAAATGCATGCAAAAAATTTAATTTCACAGTATGACAGTGATTTTGTGATCAATACCGATCAAACGGGTTGTGCTTACCATGTGGATATGAGAAGATCACTTGCACGAAAGGGGGAGACAATAGTGCAAGTTGCAGTCCGGAGCATAAGCAAATTGACACATTCGTACACGGCGCAATATGCAATAACTGCCTCTGGAAAGCTTCATCCGAACATGTTTTTGTGCGTGCAGGAACCTAGGGGTGACTTGGTCCACGAGTGAATGAAAAAGTAAAAAATCTGGAAACTGAATATGCCAATGTGGTTGTTGCATGTTCAAAATCTGGAAAATTAAGCACTGAATTTTATTTTTAGTTCCTTGAAAATGTGTTGCAACCCTTTGGGAATAAAAAAGAGTTTCTGCTGATTGCTGATTCGTGGGAAGGTCAAAAAAATAGTGCCATTTATGACGAGATATTTCAAGGTATTAATGGTGATCCAGCATGCAATTTGAGAATCATTCCACCAAGACCATCTTTATGCCAACCTTGCGACGTTTATTTTTATAGACAGGTAAAGTAGTTCATCTCGCGACTACAGAATAGCACATTCTTGCTTCAAGAAAAAAGAGAGATTGCTTCTCGTGAGGATAATATAAAAATACATGTAATAGTGCATAACGAATTGGTTTCACCAGCCTTCCACGACATGATAAAGTACGCATGGTAACCATCAAAATTATCTTCTAATCGGAATGTGTTTAAGGATGTGCTTTTATGACCAGGATAGAACGCTATCTCCCGTTGTCAGCCACTCAGCCATTGTCGACTTACCCGAGGCCGGCGAATGTAGGCAACCCGCGGTGCATGTATGCGTTTCTATTATATTTTTTTTCTCGCGAACCCGGGCCTATGGGGAAGAAAACCGAGACACGAATCTCTTAATTTTTCTTCTAGTTTTACTGAAAAAAAATTCAGCTCATTTCGTGACTCCTGTTACACGACCTCTCCTAGTTAGTGCAATAACTAATTTACTTCTTTACTTTTTTTTACTTTTACTTTAGCTTTTACCGCGTGGTCACTTCCAAAATTTGGCCCCCAATGGGATCTTACATCAATGACTGATGGTGTATGTCTATACCTAATCAATACATGATTGATCTAATTTATTACTCCATTAGGTGCTTTCCACGTGCCTAGGTGGATTTTTCTTACACTTAAAACATGTACTTTTTATGATCATGCTATTTCTCCCTGAAAACTAGCATGGTAGGCTCTCGTGTTCATTTATGTCATCATGTAAAGTGTGTTTTCCTGCCACCACTTTTAAAATTTTCTTTTCCCACCTGAGCGTTTAAGTCTCCCAATGCTATTAGCATATCATACTTCTGTATCCTTGCAAATGCTTCTTCTAATTCTAATTCACTACGTAGTACGTGCTATGTAAATATTTACCCTGGATGAAGGAAAAGTTTGTACTACTAATACAACCATGCACCAGGCAAATGCTAGGAAAATGTTCACACTTACGAATGAATATATCATATTTTATGGGCTTGAGGCAATACTAAGCTTGTCGTGCGCAAGCAAGTGTGAATGTAGAATACAGAAGCAGAATAAGTATCTTTTTACGATATAGTACTAGCTAGACCACAATTATATGCATCCATATTTAAATCTCTCTTCTTCTTTATTTTTCGCTACTTTTATCGTATCTTCTCTTTGATGCCACCCTGTAACGTAATTGTAATTTCTATATTGAACCTCACGACATCTCGTAACTCAGTCTGCGTTTTCAGCGCAACATTAAGTAACTTAAAAGTAAATGTTCTACAAATTCTTAGATCTTAATGACGGGCATTATTTTTTCATATTTTTAAAGATTTGCATCTTAAATTTTAGAGAGACTTTCAAGAATTGGTCGATGACCAGACTGAATGCGGGAAATAAAACAGAGGATGTAGCATATATGATTTACTTAAGTGCATTGTTAACCTGTACGCAAAAATATAAAGAGCGGCATTCATTCTCCTTACGTAGTCTGAAAAAATCGAAAGAAGAAACAATAAGTGACTAGCAACAATGGACTTCTAAAATATAGTTTTCTACTAGAAGTACACACTTGGATCCAGTGGACCAAGCATTGCTGCAAATACACACCAGAAATTTTACATTTGCAGCAACATTTGAGACGCGTAAAATACAGTTAGCTCACCCCATTGCAAATTAAATAATTTTTCATGTTTTAAGAAACGATCCTGTGCGTTGCAAAGTCATTCACATGCTAGGTGCAACATAAAAAATAGTATAAGAGGTATGGGTTCCTATGGACCCAAAGAGTAGCTCATGAATTTTTGAGGCATTGCGTAAGATGGAATAAATTGAGTTTTTTTTACTAATACGAGTATTTTGAATGCATTACTACGTAATTTTTTAAACAATCTAAAATATAGTTCGTTGTTTTTGCCCAGCAGGGGACAAATAGTACGACCTTTACTTTTGTGAATGATCACCTTTTTCCGTTTTGCCTTTTTTAAAGAAATTTGGATGCGCAAATGCACAGTATAATTTCACCTTTAGATGGTGTACAGTAGCGGTATTGTAGGTTTTTTCTTGGTTTACCGTAGCGTAATTAAAACTTTACAACTGGATATTAGGAATTATTTGTTGGCACCGTTTTGGAAATTGCAAATTAAAATCGGATTTATGACAAATTGCTAGGCTTGACTTCGTGGAACCACATATTGATAACGTAAATGAATTCACTTAGTAAAATTCCTCACTTTTATTAAAACCGACCTAGGTTTTGACTTATACAGTCATTATCAAACTTGATAATGACTGTATCAACTTGATAATGGTGTATAAGTCGAAACCTAGGTTGGTTTTAATAAAAGTGTGGAATTTTGCTAAGTGAATTCATTTAAGTTATTAAAATCGGATTACATAGTACAAACCGCAACGTTTTGAGGCTTGAACCTGTCTCATTAACTGACGCCTCGAAGTACAATAAAAATTTTAAAGAGTGTCCTGAGAATTCCAATCGTCCTGTGATGTTTTTGAAGTGAACGGACTGTTTGCTGAAGCCAAATAGATTTTTTGGTTCTGTCTATTCTTTTCATTTTCCCTTCTTTTTTAACATGGGAAAATTAGACGAAAAAATCGATTTCGGAGATACACGAACCAAAAGCAGCAGTTTGCGACTTTAACACTGTCCGGAAGTTGCTTGATATCGCTTTACAAAATAAAATATTACTGCACACAAATGAAATGCAACGGCAGTGATTTTAGGCCTCCAATCCTATGAAAATTATTTTTTACTGAGGAGATGGAGGCGTGTTTCGGTTCATTTATTATTCTGAGGTGGAAAATACGTGAAACACAAATCTGTTTGAGCTCTGGACAACTGAATTTGGATCTAGGTTCTGCCGCCTTACCAAACATTTATAGTGATTTCTGTTCCTGTCGTTAACACTTGGATAAAAAAACCACAAGATCGTAGAATTAATGATGACTTTACTCCAATTCGTGAAATTTGGGAAGGAATCACAGAGAATTGTAAGAGATATAATGTCTCATTACATTCCGTGGGTCCTGCGTGGTCGAAGAAGTGTTGCATGTCATTAGTGCGTTGTTGGTGATATTCACCAAGCTCGCAGATGTAGACGTAAATGACCTCCTCTTTCAGATATGGGAAATTAGGAAAGCAAGCTAAATGTGGCATAAAAATGTGGCAATGAATAATGAGATGATATTTTAAATGGCTAATGCTTCTGCTAATATGGGAAAGATGGTTCGTAATGCAGGAGAAAAGTTCTTACGCATTTTTTTCGGGCCATTGCCATCACCAATTCATGACGCGGGTAGAAATATGACAACTCTGAGAATCTGACAACTGGTTCAATTCAGTCGAGCCCGGAAAGAAAATGCTGACGGATTGTTCAATCAGGTTCGCGAGCACCATTCGTAAAAATAAGCGCTAGTTTCGATGAATCTTATAGGAAGTGAAGGTCGTCATGATTTGCTTTTCACCCTGATACATACCTTGTGCCGTACACACGGAAAGGAAATAAACTTACACTTTTGCTGTCATCACTAGATTGCAATGGGACCATCAATGAAGCAAGTGGAAAACCTGAGATCATTACCATATATATAATTCCACTAAAGGAAAACATGACCAATGGGGTCGTTTACTATATTTTTTTAATCGCCGAATCTGATAGAGTTTGTAAAATAAAAAGACTCAAATTTTTCCATTTTTTGATCCGTCAATTATTTCTCGAGCTATAAGCGGCGAAAAACTGATGTTTCTAACCCTTTCGGAAAAGTGGGCGCGGTGCAACCTCTGACGTATATCGACTTCGTCCAATCACAGCTGAGCCCGCGATGCTACTTCGCCTCATCGCAATGGGGGGAAACAGCTGACTCTGCCAATCAGAACAGTTACGACAGCATCTGTGCGAGCAGACCTTCTGAAAACCCCCCTCCACTCCCTTCCCTTCCTCGAAAAGCAGTCAAGGACGGGAGGAAAATGACGTCAATTTTATCAAAGCAGATTTTCCGGTGGGCGTCACCTTTTGCTTATTTTAATTTATGATTTATAAGTAAATGGTTGTGGGTAGAAGATTAATTTTTTCACTAAAATTCTTTTTTCGTTTCCATCTAATGATTTCCGTGTACAAAATTGCGATTTCGGTTCGGAGTAAACGGCCCAATTGTGCCATGAATACGCCATAGAAAGGGAAACATATCGCTGAACGATGAGAATTTTCTACGGCGTGCTAGACCAGCCAGGTGTGAATGCAATGGCCCTCTATTGTTCTGATGATGATAAGGTAAACATGAACAGAAGACTATTTTGGATTTTTGTATTGTCACTCATCCAACCCTAAGTGAGTCGACCCGTTATGGAGACGACGTTGCGTGCCTCAGTCGTTCAGTTCAGGAAATTCTATGTGTTGAGGAGCCTGCAGTGCACCAACGGGAACTGCTTCTAAGGAAGGCTCGACGCTGCTTTTGCACCGGGGAAAGAGCCAAAAAACTCGACCCCTATGTTCATCACTTAGCTTTGCCATGTGCAACAGGCACAGGTGTACGCAGTGTACTACCTTTACAGGAGTGAAAGAATAACATTATGTAATGTTTAAAGTTGACTTGGGCGTTTACATAGCATCGCAAAACGATATATTTTTGAAACCTTTTAACGGATATAAAATAACCAAATAAAATGTTGGGAAAATATCTGAAAAATATTGCTTGAAAATATCGTTTCTTTCAGATGTTGTTTAAAATGCACATTATTAAAAATGATGCAATATTTTATTAACTTAGAAATGTTAATTATCAGCCATTGAAAGTATTGGCCTGTATATTTGAAACTTTGTCATCAGTAAATAAAATTCAATTTCTACAATTTCTAAAGCTTCATGACGGGAAGGTATTTTTTATATTTGTCATATATTTTTAAGCCATATCATTTTGACAGACTGATGTTCCAAAGATTGTGCATTAATAAAATTTTCTACTTTTGCTAGCTAAACAAGTAAGGGGTTTAATAAAAAAATATTACTGTCATAGAGTCCCCAAAACCCCATATTCACTTTATGGTTATCCTAGGAAGAGCTCATTTCTAGAGTTAAGGCAACCAATGCTGCAATATGATACATATAAATACGTGATATTTGTCCCACCCAGGGATTTTAACTTTTGACAAGTGAATTCCAAGAGATTGAAGCTAGTCATGAATCTCTGATGTTGTTATCGTCGTAGGAAACTAAATTAACTCGGTCTGATCTGAAATTGTTTCTTGAACGTATCTTTTTCAAGCACTAAAATGACAGAAGGCATTCATTTAGTTTTCATTTTGAAAAGAAAAAATGATATAAATTTGTTATTAATTATATTTACCAGCAATTGCGGCAGGAGAATCGAGTTGTTGTGGTGGCTAAAGTACTCACCCCCGATTTTTAGTCAGATTTTTCATTGATATACCGGTCCCTGTTTAGGTGCTGTGCGGGGAGCACTTGAGTTCAATACCCAGTCCGTCGAATTGGACGTTAAACTAAGAAATCCTTTGCAACTGTCGTTAAAAGCAGGCTTATTTCGACACTAGGTTTCACTCCATCATTCTCCGCTACCTTAGCTGTCAGTCACCTCTTCCGAAAAACTTATAGTACTAAAATTAGAACAAATATTTAGCCAAATTTAATTTGATAAAATTTTAAGCACTTTTTAAATTTATCTTTACTTCAAACTTTTTCTTGCACAATCCAAAATTATTGCTTGATATTACGTTTGTGAAACACTTGTGTATGGTGGTGCGTCGCCGGTTTCGTGGAGAGTCGTTGAGAAATTTTGAAGTTAATATCCATTTATTTGGATTGTATATAGCAGGAAAAACTAAACTTACAAATTTTTCTAGGTAAATGGTGTCACGAATCAACAGATTCCTAACTTCCGGGAGATGTTACCTGCCAGGATCAGAGAAAGTGTCTGATAGCGCCGAAATCCAGGGGAGGTGGTGAACATAATTCCACCTGCTCTATCGCCGAGAGACCACCGTCGGTTCATGAACATTATCAAGGTATGATAGTCTGCTGGAATCCAGAGAAGGGAGTGTCTGCGAGTATTGCT
Source organism: Platycnemis pennipes (assembly GCA_933228895.1). NCBI lineage: Eukaryota > Metazoa > Arthropoda > Insecta > Odonata > Platycnemididae > Platycnemis > Platycnemis pennipes. The sequence continues at coordinate 53,569,931 of OW121846.1, forward strand.
TACATAGGATCTATTTTAATATTTTGAGAGCCTTTAAGCAACTTTTATCTCGAGTGCTCTACAATCACTGCGTTCATTAAATTCCTATGCATGAGAAAAATTACATATACATGTATTTTGCAGTGAATATGGTCTCCGAGGACGGTATTTACGTGGTTGGTCATTTCTTAAGCATGCAAAGTCACCTCTCTCGAGATTAATTCGCATTCATTCAAATCACCGGCCACAACCTACCTGGAAATATACGTGGTTGTCCTTAAAAATTTAGAATGTATTGAGCGTTGTGCGGTAATACAGTTTCAGGCTTAAGATGGTTGAGGTGTTTCATGGTAAATACTTTAAAGTCCGCGAAACTTGTCGTCATTAATTCCTCGACAAACGGTGGGAAATACAAATTATAATTTACACTGCAGTGTCGCACTCTATTCTTAGCTTCTCAAAGGTAGTTGAATTCCACAATGTGAGGCCTTAAAGACTATTAAAGTCCAGAGAATTAATTTTCCATTAAATGAGTAAGCCAAGAGCATGCATTATCGACTCCATATACACTAGTATTGATTTCATATTCGCCTTTATCTTTGTATGTGTTATTATGACAACCGTTATCCTCATTCATCACTCCGCATTGTTTAAGACATATTTTCCGCATATTTTCAGGACTAGTATTGAAAGATAGAATACACGCCAACACCATAAAGCTACCCTTAGTAATACAGTGGTGTGTGCTCGCTTTGAAAACCTTTGCCTAGATGCTATCCGCGGCACATTACACTTCCGAACACTTTCAGTGAGCAAATGCCCGAAATAAACATTTCATGTCGCGGAATAGAGCAGCAGTTAAAAAGCATGAGTAAAAATAAATCACCAGGTCCCGATCAAATTCCTTCCAGAGTATACAAAACATTAGCTTCTGAAATAGCCCCCTATCTAGAAATAATATTCAATAAAACACTAAAGAACCACACAGTACCCAAGGATTGGAAAGTAGCTAACATTACACCTATATTTAAAAGCGGTGATAGGGAAGAACCTAGTAACTACAGACCCATTTCACTCACGTTAATCTCTTGTAAGATATTTGAGCACATAGTAGTCAGTTCGATCATGGGGCATTTGGATAGTCAGGGATTACTCATAAACAGCCAGCATGGGTTCCGGAAAGGTAGATCTTGCGAGACACAATTAGCTTTATTCGTACACGATATTTTAGTCCACGGCGAAAGCAGTACTGAAGTTGATGCGATATTTTTAGATTTTAAAAAGGCTTTCGATAAAGTTCCTCATGACAAATTAATCTTGAAGTTAGAGAGTTTTGGTATAAATAAAGACGTTGTATGTTGGGTAAAAGAATTCTTAAGTGGGCGAGAGCAGAGGGTTGTCATAGATGGTATCATGTCGGACAAAATCGAAGTCACATCGGGAGTTCCCCAGGGTAGCGTAGTAGGTCCGCTTCTATTTCTTTTATACATAAACGATTTGGGTACCGTAGTTCGTAGTAACCTTAGACTTTTTGCAGACGATGTGGTGGTGTACAGGGGTATATCAAACGAAGAGGACACGAAATCATTTAGCAAGGATTTAGATGCAATTCAAGAGTGGTGCGACAAATGGCAGTTAGAACTCAACCTTAAAAAGTGTGTAGCTATCAATTTTTGGAGGAGGAATAATTCGATAGAGCGATCCTATAGAATTAATAACACGAAGATCGAAAACGTTGAAACCGTAAGATATTTAGGTGTAACAATCACTAAAGATTTATCGTGGTGTAGACACATCCGGGAAATATGCGGCCGAGCGAAGAGAAAGCTAGGATTTATAAAAAGAGTATTTGGGAAATGTGATGAGAAGACAAAAGAGCGATGCTACTTTTCACTAGTTAGGCCCCACCTTGAGTATGCAGCCAGTGTATGGGATCCTAATGAATTAGGTTTGATGAGAGAACTAGACAGTGTGCAGCGTAGAGCAGCTAGGTTCGTCAAAAGGTGTTACGATAGGTTGAGTAGTGTATCAGAATTAATACAAGAATTAGGGTGGGAATCATTATCAGAGCGTAGATTAAAGTTCAGATTAAATCTATTGGAGAAATTTCAGTCAGATAGCTTTACTGAAGATGTTAGGCACATATTAAAAACACCAGCGTATTATGCTAGATTCGACCAGATAAATAAGATTAGAGAGATAGATTGTCGTATAGATAGATTCAAAATGGCATTTTTCCCCCGTACTATAAGAGAACAGAATAGGCAGCATAGGAAAGGGATAGGTAGGGGGAATATTTTAGAGTATTCTGTAGTGCATGATGCATGTATTAACCCCTCAAATACTGTAGATACTAACAATCTAGTTGCATGAGACCCTTTAGTTGCTTGCTTGCATGTTAGTAGTGCATGCTTGGTGACCTTCACCCCCTGCCACACACCCTAGCCGTGGCTTGCAGGGTATCGTGTAGATGTAGATTACTCGTGCTTACACATCTTTATTAATCGGAAGATAATTCAATCTTAGAATTCCATTTATACTGCCCATCAATTCAATCAATGGCCATGTATGATACCGTGAAAAATTTGCTCTCTTGGCCTGCATCTAAACCTACTGAGTGCCTCGAAATTCACTCGAAGGTATAAGCTGCCGGGGAATCCAGACCGATAACATACAGGTCTGGTAACCGAAAGGATTTAAGTTCGAATGCCACCACATCTAAATTTACGGGTAGAATTAGATACGAAAGCACCCGCTAAGTTTTATGACCTAGGTCACTCCACATCATGCATCCAATATCGTCACGCACCCAACCCATAAATTGTTGTTAATGTCCGAATATCCGTATTAGAATTAAACCATCTACTGGTAGTAGAAGTAAACGCGGTTGCCAAGTCAACCGAAAAACCGGTTTCGGAGACATAATTTTCCTACTTTAATTGACATTCTGATATTCCCGTCTTCGGACATTTTCACTTAAGCCAATTAGTAATTCGCCTTTATTCATCCATAAATTATTGAATACCTGTATCACCCGATTAGCAGTTAAGTTTCATTATTTTCTCAAAAAAGGCAGTTTCATATGAAACGCATCTTCTTTTGCCAAATTATCGACATAAAATACAATCCCAATACTACTTTTCATATAAATATTTATTTTTACGGGCCATATGTGAGGATTTACGTTTGTCTTTGCTTAGGAAATGGAATTTATCTTTGTCTATGGATTGGCTTAATTTGCTCGACAGGATCCCTGATCATTGAAGCCGTATAGGTCAACAGGTCACACATGTCACATAGGTCACATATGAAAAGTAGTATTGGGATTGTCTTCCATGTCGATAATTTGGCAAAAGAAGATGCGTTTCATATGAAACTGCCTTTTTTGAGTCCAACATCCGGTTATTGCGATTGGGCAAGTAATGTAGCCCGCCGCTGAAGAGACCTATGAAAAGGACACTGAACAGATTTATCAAAAGAATTGTGGGTAAATGTTGAAATGGAAAGGTAAAAGTATATTATTATTTTATACGTTTAGATGGAGGAAGAACCATTAAAGAATTTGAGAATTGAATAACATGATAAGGAAAGCAGCGGGTGTTATACGAGTAACATATTTTCCTTATAACTCCTTTGGGACTCCTATGAACCAACGGAAGGCGTAACTTAGCCAAGGAAAGATCAAATCTGGGAATCCCTGGAGGCAAGAAGGTTTTGTTACTTTTATTGCTTGATTTTACTCTTGATTAATGTTACTTTTAAACAAAAATCACGTGGATTTGAATCGTGAATTTGTCACTGTAGATATACTTCTTCCTCCACGCTACATCAGCAGCGCAGACAGAATCGTAAATTTAAGAGAGAACAACTGTTTGACCGAGCGATGAGAATCTTCGCTTTTCAATTACAATGAATGGCTATAATGGAAAAAGTATAATTCTTTCCAACGCATTACTTACCACATTTCATTTTTTAATTAATAAAGTTTGCATCAAATAAAAGTCAACTTCATGCCTGGAGGCCTACCACCCCCTGCCATTCACCCTTACGGCGGCATGCGGGGTAACATGTAGATGTAGGTAGCAAGTTTACCAGGGAGAAAAAAATACATTACCTGGTATTTGAACTCGGATACCCCAAGGGTTCACTTTAGAGGGATCCGGGTCCGGATTCCAGACGAGGTGAATTATTTTGCTCTATGTAGTAATCTTGCTGTTTTGAGTGAAGAGGATTACCCAACTTCATACGAAGCAATCCTTGCAGTTATTTTATTTCCCCCAAATGACACTAGCACTTTCCCTAGCATCCTGCGACTTCTCACACAAGTAACTCTTTCTCTTTCAAAGCCTAAAGTTGTACTGTCCTCGATATATATTTCATATAATTTATTAACATATAAGCAGCAAAGCATGAATGTACTCGTAGTCTTGCCGGACTTTGCACCGAGGTAAGCTTTCCACGGTCTACGTTTTGAGAAGCAAGAAAAGCATTCTCAGTTTTTCGCCCTGAGAAAGATGAGCGACTTGCTCCTCGAAACCCTGCGAAAGGGCCCTGCAAAGCCTAACTCGGTGCACTTCAAATCATTTTTGCTGTGCTAAGTCACAACACTCAAACTGGCGGAGTACTGAACAGCTGTCGCGTAACATAAATGGCTAAGTTCTTCTCTAAGTATTAACCTAGGAGATGAATATCTATCTACCGTTGAATAGAACTATTAAACAGGAACCTTCAGAATCAAATGTTTTTACTCTTGTCACCAAACCAACATCATACCTTGCAGAATTCCTCTAAGTATGTTTAATATTATACGAATAAATATCCACAAAATTTCTTGAGGTTGTTAAATAACCCAAAAATATTTTATTTAGAACTAATAAAAGGTATATTGTCATGAAGATTATCGATTAAGATGTAGCAAGGATCTATTTATCTAGCTCATTATTAAATTTAGAAAATGATATAACTCCATATTTGTCATTCTATTTTTTTCCAGAAAAGAAAAATGTTATGTGAACAGAAACTCACCTTCAAATATCCTTTTTTTTGCATTCGGACCATTCTGTTAGTTTATATACCCATGTGATTCCAATAGGCATTTGCCTGTCATCAGGTTTCCCAGGGGCTGAACCAACAGAGCTTGACAAACACCCATGTCCTGGGTGGAGAAAAATCCACCCAGGCAGGACGCGAACCCGTGAACCTAGGATTAGCAGGTGAAGACTTTACCTCGCCGCCACATAGGCAGGTGGATTCTACAATTGCTCAACCACCACCCTGTGAGAAATCAGTTTCAATAAGTAAAATGTACGCCGTATAAGATGCGACTACGCATACACTACGCGATAACTCGCTTCTGGAAAACGCTTGAGAATTTGAAGTTGACCAATGGATCTGCCCGGATATTGGACAGTAAACCTTATTTGATTTGAAGAAGCGTTTGTTTAGAGACTGGTGACTGCAGTCAGTTGTGGAAGGCGTAGAATCGACATACCCAGTTCTTCTCCTACCATTAAAATAGACTAATATAGATGTCGTCTATCGAGTATGTTGGTAATTTTCAGACGTGCGGTTTTGGTTGAAATGATGCAAGAATCCACAGAACCTCTCCGTCCTCACGTGCTCTTTTGTTGTCTTATAAAACATACTCCCTGTAGGCAGATTATGCTCAAACGCTTTCTTGAAGGTAATAAAAAGAGGCGAATTATTGGCTGTAGCTATCATGTGACCAATGCGATTGTTTTTCGAAAGAAAACTCTAATGTTTCTAAAATATCTTAAATTTCCCACGCAGTTTTTTCGGATAGAGAATTGTCTTGAATCCTAAATCTCGTTGAGGAGTGTAGAAAAAGGTTTCGAAAACACATGTTACTCTATTACCATGAGATCAAAGTCAAAGGTCTCCGAGATCTAGCGGTGATTTTTATACTCCATGCAACTATGAAATATCAAAGATGTACTTGACAAACAATTCCACAAACTAATAGGTGTTTTGAGTCACACACATTTTGTATGTACTATTCATATCAGAGCCGAAATTCGAGGAAGTACGATACAAGAAAACCTCAATATTGTCTAGTTAATGCGTAATTATACTTAATTGAATGGTTAATAAAATAAACCTTCAATATCATCAGGGGAGAGCTAATTTTCATTTTTAATTATAAATACCAATGCTGATATTCAAGGGTAGTCCAAGATAACAGCAGTTGATATTTATATTAGAACATTTATTGGAAAATTTGCCCTACTTTTTATAAATAACTAATTAATATGAACATAATAATTATCCACTCCGAAAATAATAGATCCTAACGGGTGAAATACACCACTTGCAAACGAGATGTTGTTTGCTTGAGTAAATTAATTTACATACCGAATTACTTTGAAATATTTTCACCCATATTCACTTCAATGAACACGATGATTAGTAGAAAATTTATGTAAATCAACTTCCAAATGTCCCTTCAATTCAAAATTACAAGTAGAATCACAAACGAGGATAGCGAATAAAATTAATAAAATAATCACAGATACAAATATATTTGTTTACAAGTCATTACTTACCGTTTCACGCAACACGAACAGGAGCACATTTAATTTAGAATTATTAACAGCAATTCCAAGCGTATCGATATAGCATCGAGTACGATATGAACGAGTGCAGCAGCATATACATATAAGGCATTACATATATCTAATTACAACGTCACACATTAGCGTACAATTTATCTGAATACAGAGTTTCATGTGAAATTTTATTTAATCAAAGTGAACACGTGCGACTAATTCATGTCTTATGAAATGTAATAAAAGTTAAAACATGAGCTACAATTTGTTTGTAACAGCTACAAGCTGCCATAGGCCACATGAGAAATGAGTTTTGTTTTTATTCATTAAATGGCATGGAAACTTTTTCGTCTTCAAACATTTCACTATAACATATTCTGAAGAGCATGTCGTGGTCCCCAAAATTAAAATGACCGACAATGACTTCCTCTTCTCTATCTGAAGATACTTTGTAATTATCCAAATTATTTAATTCTCGATTTGATCGTTGATTAAGCCTTGATTGTAATGGTTGAAACCGGGACTCAGACTGTTATGTTATCTTCGCGCTTGAAGGGTCTTCTATCCCATTTTCTCTAGCTATAGCGTTACACGTACACTTTTGTGTTGTTACCGAATCTGGCCAACATCCTCTGAATTTTATCTCATTCCGTTAATAATCTTTATCCCATGAGTCCTAAACACTTTATAATTTTCAATCATTTGCGAAATGTTTGCAGAAATTTTTTAAGGGAACATTCAATGCATAATTAATGTAATCGTTCTAACTAGACTATTACCTTTTTAAGAGTAGTGTATCTTTCAACTATAAGGTATGCACTGTCACTTGTCTTGTTAATGATTAGTAAAAGTAGTAGGTATTTTGGGTAAGGTGACCGGCAGCTTCCGTCATTCACGCCACTTAGAATAGGTAGAGAATTGGATAAGGATAGAAATATTTTTAATAATAGAAAATAGAAGGATAGAAATATTCAAGCAATGGAGAATGGGCGGAGTGAAACCTGGCATCTTCATTGGCCTACTCTTAAAAAAAAGTATCAAGGTGTCCTCAGCTTTACATCCCATTCGACGGAATGGGCTCGGTGTGCTCTCTACTCAGCACCTGATTGGGAACCGGAATATCAAAGAAAATTCTGCATTGGGATGAGAAATCCGTACTCTAGTCGCCACATCAACCCAGTTCCCATTAATCTGCGTGACCGGATGGTTTTCAGTGTTATCTGCATTACTAGATGAAGAAATAAATTTTTGAATTTTGTAACCGTCCTTACTTCCCAAATTCCTGAACGATAATTATTGCAGCATTTTGACCATATCAGAGTGCGATATGGAGATTTCAATTATGAAGCAAATGCTGCATTACAAAAAAGTATATGAATAGCATTGTATAACCTTACTCTCAATGCAAGAGAATAAAGGAGGGTTGGTAGGGGAGAGTAGCCTAATATCGGATACCTTTATTGAATAATTGTAAAAAAATATTTTAAATGATTATATTAAAATTAAACAATGCTAATAATGTAAAATATGATCTTAAGTATATGCTACCATACCTTTCAGCAGTTATCTTAATATCTCTAAGTGTGGTGTAAGTTTTTCATGCCTTTGACACTTTTCAAGCTTGTTCAAAAACGTTCCTATTATCGGATAGTAAGGGTTCCTATTATCGGATAGGAAAAAGTCAGGCAAAATTGAAGTCAGACAAATGGTATAATAGTTTAATAATGAAATAAATGTATTATTAATTACCTAAATAGTGAAAATAATTTATACACTAGTATAACAACAATAGTTTAAACCCTAGTAGTACAATAATCACACACATATTTCGACGTGAAGTGAACACCACTTAACCTCTTATTCCATGGTTCAACGAGTTTCAGTATAGATTCGACAGCCTTATTTATCTAAGATGTTTCCATATAGTAGCCTAGTTGCATGTAAACAGTGCATATTCGGTGATCTTTACCCCCTGCCACTCACCCTCGCGGCTTGTACGGTATTGCGTAGATGTAGAAGGGTGTTTCGGTATTAAATGAAGTACATTCTTAAGTAATCACTTTAGAACTACGTCTTTCTCTCAGACCACTAGTAAAAACTACTTAAGAAGTATTAGATAACCGGAATCCAACATGCCTCGCAATCCGAGTTATTTACAATATTTATAATATACGTTTATTTTAAGCATTTAAGACAATTTCTGTAGCATGTTTCCTGTGTAAGTAAAGATTCGATGGCAGATTACCAAGATTCCGCTAAAGGTAACAACATTGTATGGAGTCTACAAATTGCTACATAAAATGTTCATTATTACTCTTATTGAGGGACAAGACCTATCGCTTCGCGGAGAAATTAATGTCACCATGTACATACATTGATTGCCATGGTGTCGACATTAAAGCTGGATTAAATAGGAGAAATATTCGTGATAAATGCTATTCCGACGCGGAGAACTGCTCTCTTGGCGAAGCCTGCAGTGGGGAAAAAGAGGGGATCAAAGCCGGAGGGGGAAGCTCTATATCACTTGAGTTAAATCCCTCGGCGAACATGGCGTGAGCATCTTGCATCTATCGCCATATCTATTTATCACCAGGGCCGGTGTACTCCCGGCGGCGGCGGCCAGCGGCTGCGCTGATGCCTGCGTCCCTACCCTCTCGAGTTGGGCGGATGGGCCTTGGGCGAGCGGAATGCCTGCCGTTGCCATCTCCCCACCGTCCGTCCTCTCCCTAAATGAGCTCCCCCCTCGCCCCCCCCCCCGCCCCTAACACGCCCCACGCACTCTCCCCTCGTCTCCCTAATGCCAACGCCGTCGCCCCTGCAACCCTTTTACTCTCTCTCCCTGCCCCCGTCTCGCCAAAGCCTCCCGCCCCGCACCCACTGTCCATTTGCCCCCTCTCCTCCACCGGGGATACATCCACCCCTCAGCCCCTGACCCTTTAACTCTCCCCCGCCCCATTCCTCCGCTTCCATTTCATCCGGACGATCGCATTGGCTCCCTCCCTCGGGGGATGTCGTGAAGGGTGCATTTAACCCCTCTCGTGGGGACCCGGGACTCGATGCCCGGGGACGGCAGGATTTCCGTCACTCGAGCGGAACCCTTTGGGGTCGACGTCGGGAGGGTTCCGGAGTCCGGCCGCGTTAGTCAGGTCGTGAGGGTGCCGGCATGGCAACCCGATGGCTCGGATCTTTCCGTCGTGTTCCTCTTCTGGCCAGGCATAAGCAGGGCTAATTTACGGGGCGCGACAAAGTGTAAAGGTTTGGGACGACTGATTCAGATTCATTCCTTTCTGTAGGTGGTTTGGTGGTGGATGAAAGAAGAGGACTGTTCCACAGGGGACACAAAGGTCTGGAATAGAACGATGCGGGCCGATGCTCGGAAGTGGACGTCTCCGTGCCCGGATTTTAGTAAACGAAGGAGTTGTCCTCGACGCCTGGCAAGTGTGTAGTTTCAACATTTATAAACGTCCCCCTTTGCGTTGAAAACATTAGAAGGCGCAAGTTGGGAAAATCGTACGAATACTGAATGACATATCACGTGAAAGAACTTCCTGGTAACGAAGCTTGAGGATAACCATTTTTGAAGCTGTGAATAATCACATTCGGATGTTTTGGTTGTTATTTACTCAATGCTAAGTAAATAAATTTACAAATGCAGCATAGGTATCGAGCTAACTGACAGACGCTAATGTATTTCATGTATTTAAATTGAACGCTGAAACTGTATAGCCTGGTTGCAGAATGGCGAAACACAGCCCTTATCTCTCAACCGTTTGTCAATTTCATTGGTGTGTGCATCCATAGATTGGAGTTACATTCATTGGCTGGACAGAAAGAGACATCTGGTGTTTGACAATGCATTAAAATGCTACGGAACTTGTGTAATATCTGGTTGACGTCTAGTGACTTGGTAATATAGATAAATTGATAAATATAGATATATATTATCTATATTGATATCTATATTCATAAATATAGATAACTTGACATTATGTCATCCACTCTTAGGATTTTGAATTTGGCATATTTTGATAATATATTATAGCTATATATTTTGATAATACTGTTAAGTATTTGGATGGCGTTAGTCGTTGCTTGGAGGCCGTTAAACCACCTCAGTTCTATAACCTTCCTATAGAAAAAAGTTTTCTATTTTTTATGTCCCTCTTCTCTGTACCACGTACAATTTTCCTCTCCTTTCTATCCTTGTCCAACGGTCAACTATCACTCTCACTAACATTTGTCTATCTTTAAAGCGTTGTATAGTCACCTTCGGGGTCTCCTACCAATTTATTTCCACTACAAAGTTTTTTAAACGCTGTGGTGTTTAACAACCTTTGTTTTGTCTTACTTCACGTCCGCTGTTCCTCTTCAAAATCTTGCTTACCCGAATCTCAAAAGCGTCCACGCATCGCTCATTATTAGGAAATTTGAAAATAATCAATACATCTGCGTAATTGAATCTCGAAGGAAATCTCTTATATTCAAATTCATCATTCCACAATTAGAGTCTTCAACCTAGGTTTGTCAGCGGTGATTGATTTGGTTGGTTAATGGTGGATAGTATATTAACACCGTGCTTGATTCCAACCTTGGTTTTAGAGAGAGTTGTATTTCTGTAAGTTTTCATTCGAAACAATGCATCAATATTTGCTTCATGGCACGCTCTGTAAATACATACGTCCCTTGATCGAAGCTAATATTGCGTTGTATAATGCATTTTTCTAGATATCAGTCGGCAACGTTATCGTGGTAGATTTGGCACACCTTATGTCACGGATTTGAATTCCAATCTGGACGTGGATTTGGTTGGACTTAAGACAAAGTTGGGGTTAGATGGTGAGATATATCGTTAGCAGTCAAGAGAACATAAAAATCAAGTTCTCAGCATTTCATATCGCGCACCATTACAGAGGGCGTTGAATTTGCCCTCAACCCCTCACCGTATCCTCGCCCTTCCCATCAAATCGACCCGGGTGCCTCATCGATCATGAAACCTTAAGAGCTTGGCGTCTCAAGCTCCTTTATAATCGCGGCCACCACTTCTTCCTTTTGAAGGGCTTTTTCTTAACTTCTTCCTTCCCCACAACGATCCACCCTTGAGGATTACTTCACACCGCTGGCTCCCTCCCACCCTCCCGACTCCACTTCACTGATCCTCGGCCCTCCCTTCTGGTCGTGTCGGGAACGCAAAGGAGCCGACGCTCTCAATTTCGCCCGAAATAAACTTGAATTCCTTTTTCCACCCCACGTTTTTCCATCCTCGGCACTCTCGGCTCGCCTCCCTCCCTCGGAAAGTTTTTCACCGTCGCTCGCCGCCCCTCCGCTGCGAAGGGTTTCCCCACTCGTTCCTACACTCTTCATCCGGCTGTTTGTTTGTGAATGAGAGAACACGACCCCCGTTCGGCATATTATCTGTCGGGGTCTGGGGGGGAGGGAGGGAGGGTGAGTTGTGTCCCCTGGCCAATGCTCAACCCACCGGGTGAGTCGGATTCCTTTGCCGAAGCGCGCCTCGGAATTTGTTGGCTTCCTCTCGGGCGTTTGCGGGCCCTTGCGCGGGTCTTGCCTCAACTTCCTGGCTGAGAGCCCTATTCATTTGCTCTCGACGGAGAGCCGCGAAATATCCCTCACGACTCCGCTCGTGGGGCGGACGGTCCATGAGTGGATGTGAAGTAGGAGGTGGTCGTGTGTGGTCGCCTGTCGATTGTTCTTTCGTGCACGTATCGTCAAGTTCCGTGGCGAGCGAGACGGTTGAACACGTCCATAATCCGCGAACGACCCTTGTATCGCGAGTTGAATGCCTTCTGGATTAAATTCAATAGAATCTTTTTTCGTGCTTAACGTAAGTGAAAATCAGCTTGAATTCCTAGCGTACTATGATGATTTGATCTTGTCAGCATCTGGTTTGAGACCAACCTAGGTTCTTGAAAGTGAAGGATTTGAAGTAGTCACCACCAAGTAAAAATTACCGAAAAGTATGATCATTCTCATTCGGATGTATCTTCCAGGAACACAGTGATTCTCGTGCGGTCGTGATAGTCCAAAGTTCCTCATATACAAGCGTCAATAATGGATTTTATGAAAGCTCTTGAGGTTAAATTTTGAAATAGGGTAAGAGTTAACCTTGAATATTCACTTAATCATACTTGCACAAATTGTGTGCTTTTTTCCAAAATATTTTCTTGCACACGCGTCTTTTAATCTCAAATATTTTAATAAGATTTTGGAAGTGTCCGTTCTACATGATGATAGATTAAAACTGAAAGCGGAATTTCATGTAAAACGTACCATGGTGAATTTAAGTTGACAGGGTAACACCATAATCGTCACAAGTGGCAACAGAACTGTTTACTCCAATGCAATGCCTTCCAGTGAGGGATCCTCTTCCTCGACCCTTGCGGTTTTTTGTAGTCGCTATGTAAACGTAGTTTTCTCAAGTTGAAGCCTAAGACTATTTTTGAAATCACCCAAGGATGAAAAATATTCTCTTTGAGAGATCGTTAAAGGAATGTTTTCTCGTGGTTATCCTATTTTGTGTGTTTGATCCGCCATTCCATATATATACTGATGTTAGTTAGGGGCATAAAAAAACCCTTTAAACGGTTCCCCCACCAAAAGGTTGTGGAGGCGAGGGATTGGGCAATTTCTGAAGGGCGTACGGGGATGGGTCAGTGAAAAAAAAGTGTCCCGGTCAATCCTCTAGTTTCCCAGCTCGCGGCAACTACTCATTTAATGCGATCGATTTGTTTCTCCAAACCTGCGTGCGCCGCATCTAAAAACATTCACGCCGCTTCGCCATTCAAGCCCTGCCCCCCGCCCTCCGCCCCCCCGTCGCCCTCTCCCGGCGAAACCGCGGTCATTTCGCGGGAATTTTTATTGTGTCCCCCTCCCGCTCCCCACGGGACTGCGTCTTCTGGCTGGGGGAGGGTGGTCATCTCCTCCGCCCCCGGCCGACCGCCCCCAGCACCCGAATGCCCCCGGGCCCCCTCCGTGCCCTCCGGACCCAACCCCCCCTTAACCCTTTCGCACTCGCCCCATTTCCCCCGACCCTCCGTCTAGCGGAGCGATACCCAATATGGGGGTGGTGATGAGGTCCGGCTCCGTTCGTTTCGGTTCGGATGGGCTCGGTGCGGCCCGGCCCCGGTCCGGGGGCAGGGGGGGCGAGGCCGGAGGGGGGGGGGAGGGGGTCCGCGCGTGAGTGGGGGTGGGGGCGGGCGTGCGCCGGGGGCGGAACCCGCGGGGGGGCGTGGTGGAGGTGGCGGGCTGCTCTCCTCGTGTCCACGTCAGCTCCCGAGCCTGCGTCGTTTCCCACCCCGGCCCCACCCCACTGCTCCCGCACATGCTCGGCCTCTTCGTTAACGCGCGATTGTGTTATTTGTAGGCATTCGGCTGACTAGCGCCGGCAAATTGAGTCGCTGTGGGGCAAGCGGGCGCCCTCGGCGAGAGAGAGAGGGAGCCGTGTGAGTGTTGGGGAGCCGTGCAAGTGCCTCTCGCATTTGCGAGTCTTGCGTTCCGCCGGGAAGGCCGTGTGTGTCCGACGCGCATCTCTCTCGCCGCCTCCCCCTCCCCCGCCTCCCCCCTCCTGCCCCCGCAACAAACCCCGCCCCGCCCCTCTCTCGCGCCCCCGCCGCCCCCGCCCAACGCGGCTGCGCCCTCGCCCCCACCGCGTGGGACACAGCCTTCCGTGGACCCCTCCGCGTATATTCCGCTCGGCGCGTTGCCTCCCTGTGACTATTAAGCGCCCCACACGCGCGCTCAGCCCTCGGCGAGCATCCTCCTTTGAGGCCGTTTCTTGGGGCAACCGGACCCGTGGAGACGCCACCGGAGGCCCTCTTCGCCCGCGCTGCCTCTTCCGGGGACGAGAGCTCCTCTGCCGAGAGCTTTGCGGAGGGGCCGCCGTCGCCGCAGGCCGGCGGGCCGCGCTCGCCCGCCGCCTCCCCCCCACCGTGGCCTCCCGTCCGCGAGGTCCCGGCGCCCGGGCCCACCTTCCCGTTCCCGCCTGCCAAGATTGCTTCCGACGTCACCATTTGGTCCACGCTTGCCAAGGCGGAGGCCAAGCCCGCCTTCGTGGGCCACCGTTCGTCAGCCGGGGAATCGCTCAGCGCGACGGTGGCGGGCGGGGGCGGAGCGGGGCAGGACTCGGCCTCGGCCACGTCCTCCGCCTCCGATGACCAAATGCACCCGACGGCCGACACGAACGCGTTCAATGACAGCTACACCAAGATGACGTCGGACGTGCTGGCGGAGAGGGCCCTCGGGGAGATCCTATCGGAGCACCCTGGGGAGTTGGTGCGCACCGGCAGCCCTCATTTCGTGTGCACGGTGCTGCCGCCTCACTGGCGCTCCAACAAGACCCTCCCGGTGGCCTTCAAGGTGGTGGCCCTGGGCGGCGTGGACGACGGTACTCTCGTGACCGTCAAGGCGGGCAACGACGAGAACTACTGTGCGGAGCTCCGCAACTGCACCGCGGTCATGAAGAACCAAGTGGCCAAGTTCAACGACCTCCGGTTCGTGGGAAGGAGCGGGAGAGGTGAGATGCACCAAGGCGCACGGGGCATTTTACGAGGCCGGTGTTGGCCCATTTTCCCCCGTCCGCCCACATGAGAGCGCGAGGGTACGCGAGTCGAGGCGTTTCGCGCCGTGCGGCGGGAAGCCCTCGCCAATCGCGGGACGCGGCGGCCGGCCGGCGGGGATGCACCTCGCCCCGCGCCCGCCTCCTCCCGATAAACGAAGTCGGAAAGTCGGGCCAAGTTTTCCCTCGCGGGGCCCCAACTTCTGAGAAACTTTTTGCGCATGGCAGAAAAATTCCCCCACCAAGGCTGTCCCCCCCTCCCCCCGCCTTCACCCCCGTCGCCGCCTCCACGGCCGCCACCCCTCGTGCGCTCGCCTGCCCCCCGTCCCCCCGTGGGAATAGACCGCGGAGCTGGCGGCCCGTACCACCCTCGACTTGTCCTCGCGGCGTGTACGACAATAAAAGCCACGTGCTCCGCGCGAAATACTGTCACCGCGCGTATCTGACATACTTGAAGGAATAGTGAGATGTGCGACGCTTCTGGCGTCGCGGACGAGCGCCGCGTTGAGTCCGTTTCACTCTCCGATGCGTTGACTGCGTCCACTGGAAGAAACCTAGCTCGGGAAATGGCGCTAAATACCGCGTGGCTTTGTTTACATCATTCCAGTGATTTCATATATTAATAAAACATTCGATGGTGTAGGCACCGTGAGGAAAGATAGTTGACCACATTCCTTAACCCAATCCCCTGAATGTTCGTGAAGTATCTTTTAATGCGTGTAACAAATCGGCATCGTTCAACAGATCTAATTATACAGTGTAGTAATGGCTTTTTCCGTATCACTTTAGCATTGGCAGCTCTGGTTCCATATGATTTATTTCTATATGAAGTATTTATCGCTGTCACCATGATGAATGTTGAATTACTTGTGCGTAAAACAAGGTATTGTGTTTTTGCGATGTTAATTGCCTATTTAACTTTTAATTGATCAGGATGCCAATCTCTATTAATGAATCAGCTTGAGAATTAGATGAATTCTTGCTAAAACAGAAATATTTTTCACTGGCCAAAACCATTTTATACTTATTGCGTTTGAGTTCACTTTCGAATCCTGTAGTCGTAACCACAGTCTTTTATATTTCCCTTTTAACTCATATCTATCAGTACTTCAGTAAGCCGTTTCCGACTCAATCTAAAGAACTGACGCGGGTTTTTTATATCATATAAACTCTATTCAATTCGGCCTTTAAGTGTTGTTATGAGTCTTGATATTCAAATTCATCGTCGCGATATATGGCGTGATGACAATGGTACACCTGGATTAATTTGTAAAGACCAAGGGTGGCATTGCAGATCGCCATTAGGAAATAGGTTGCCACTGACACAATATTTATTTTGGTATCACGTGGCATCCAAATTGCACACGAAGACTTTGCCATCGCAGGAACAATAGCTCATATAATTTTTTTGAGGACGGCTTCCGTGATTAATGTTTTCATGTTGTAATGGGAAGAGAATTGCATTTGAAAGGGACTACAATTGTTTAGATTGATTTTTCGCGGGATGCGTACACTTATGTAAATTTCCCTGCCAACGCGTTGATGACCACAGACTGAGGGTTAACAACAAAAAATACAAAATACTGGCGCATGATATTAATACAGATATTCATTGAGTATCTTTTTTGGCATAGGTTATTGTACAATGTTTAAACCTTAGCATATGCTGATTTATTTGACCATCATATTTAAGGTATCGTTGTTCGATTGTTTTTTTGTGGGTTATGCAAACTTATTTAAATTTCCCTGCCAGCACGTTGAGAACAATAGACACTGAGAGGTTAGCTACCAAAAACATGGAGAATATTTGCACTTGATTGCAATACCGATATTTTTTGTGTATCTTATGTCCCATAGGAAATGTTATATTGTTTTCATCTTAGGATTAGGGTTTGTCCATTCGCATGAACATAAAATTTAAGGTACGTCATGAGAAGGTATATTTTTTATCGTATCGAGAATATTTATTCTACATGATGTTACATTAATATGTTTTTTCTTAACACCTACCGTGAACACTTACGGCAAGTTATACACGAATTCGGTGCACCGGAGAACCCGAAGGCGGAACATGCCTACGGTTTCTCCGCTTCGTTAATCATCCGTTCTGCAAGTAGGCGTGCGACGCATTAAACTGGTTTGAAGATGGATTGCCTCATAAAGTGTCGATCATTCTCGGTAAAAGCAGTTCAGGAGTAATCTGTAGTAGGTGAGCAATTGTTCGGGAGCTTGGCAGCAATGTTTGATCGCCGAGTATCGTTTCCCAGGGGAAGGAATGTATTACCGCATGCGGCCTTGTTCGAGGCATTCATTCATCAGGAGATATCGATCCCTTTTGTCATTGTCTCCCTTTTTACTGAGCCGAGGGAGTTCGTCGGAATGCATTGCGTGTCCCCCTTGCGCTTTGCCGGCCGCCTCCTCCCTCGCCTCACTTCAATTCTAAAGGAGCAGTCGAATGCGCTCTCGGCCGGCGTGGGCTCTCATGAGGCGTGCTCACCTGAGCTCTCGCCCACTATCCCTCAAACGGGTTACCTTTGAGTACCCATCCCTCAGAAAATGATTCCGCGGCACAAGTTTCTATACTCTTGGAAGGTCACATTCACGCCAAAGTCAGGTTATTTTTGGGAATATGTGCTCGATTGATTTGAAAAGAATTAAACTTTGGTCGAGGAATTATTTTCATCGGCTTTCTGATGCTTCGCTTCATAAGGTGTCAGACCAAAAATATCAATTTATAGTTTAACGGCTTTTAATGCAAGTGATTGCTTTTGGAATTTGAGTTCAGAAATTTACTTCTATTCTTTGCGCAAAGCAGAAGAATGCGTGATTAAATGACGTATTGCTATTGGTGTAATAGTGATAGATTTTATTTGTTTTTAAGCAGTTTACAGGTTATTTATTTATAGTTTGGATGTTTTTAGCCCGTATGCATCTCGAGGTCACCAGTTAATTGAACATGTATCACAGAAAAGTTGTTTTGCTTTTGTCATGATATAAGTGAAATATCTCTATGGCAAAGCAACGGCTGGGTTTAATACTCTGTTAAACTTTTCTAGGGTGCATGAGATATATTCTAATCATAGCTATATTTCGTTTAGTTCATTTGAGGCAAGAATATGACGTATAAATTCAATATTTACCATTGGATATTAATTTCTCAGCCAACTACTGAGAGGTCCTCTGGCATAGCTCTTAAATTAATATTTTATCTTGCACGTGCCATTTGGGTGGGTTCTATAAAATTAGAGCCAATAGAAATTTTATGTAGTGCGTAATTCTGTCCTTGGATTCCTTGAATTTTACCTGTGGGATGAATTGTTACCGCAGTTAAAGATCTAATTGAAATTAGTCTAAATTTGTTTTCAATTTCATGTTTTCATGTTCATGATAATTTTCTATGCATGTTTACAAGGGGCGGACGCGATATGAAATACCTTCAGGAGTTCGTGTTTTCTGAACTCGAGGCAAATCTTCTTAATTCCCAAAGTGCAGACATGAAGTTTTTTAAAGCACCAGGAATGTGATTTCCGTAATGTTTTTTCCCAACCCAAGAGTGAATTGGCGATTTGCGTGTGGTGCACAAAAGGAAGTTCACTCAGCGAAACTGTGTGCATAACAGCTGTTTCGGACTTAAGATTTCAGTGACAAATTGGTGCGACAATGTACGTTTGGACATTTTAAGCCTCATCCCTCACACCTCTCATGTGCGGAAATGAAAATATAATGGTTTATAAGTGGTGGCTCTTGGAAATTGTTGCACTTCGTACCCAGTGCTGGTTGCTTAGTATCACGTGGATTGTGCTACACTTGGATATGAAGAAGAAGTGTGTGAGAATACCAACAAAAATGTGCGCTTGTGTTGTATTTCAGAAAGAAGGCGTTCATTGATTATGGTACTGGATATTGAGGAGGAAAATGTGGTTGAGTATGTTCCTCACATAAAGGCCTTTCAAAATAAGTAATTAGTTCGTTGACAAGTGTGGAAAAACGTTATGTTTTAGGTGTGTAGACACTAAACATCGGGGTTGCATATTTTATAATTTTCGTTGGTTGTGTCAAACTCACAGAAGTTATTGAGATCAGTAAATGAACATTACATCTGTGCCAACTCCTTGGGGGCACGGAACAGGGGTTCATAAACACATGACTATTTGAAAACAATTGTAGCGGTTAATTTAGGGTTTCATGATTTCCTTCGACGAAGAGCATTTATTCCTACAAGTTAATAAATTTTGTACAACCAGCCGTCATAGTGTGGAATAAATACTTAAAATAATGTAAGAGTTTTTGAGGAATTCGTTATAAAATTGAAGTAATTATTACGTGAAGAGGCAAATTAGAAAGTTGAATTAGTGTGCAGTTGGCGAAATTTAGCTTCTTACGAACAGAACACTCAGTTGTCATCAAGTGTTCAGGTATTCAAGCACATTTAGGACGCATATATGAGCGAATATATTTGATAATATTTCGCAGAATTATGATTTTTATTGCGATAAAATTATACTAATTCCAGAAAGAGAATTAGTTTTCCAAGTAGTGAAATTATCTGCGTCTCCAATTACCACTCCTGCCTATGAAGTGAGTATCTCAGGAAGAAGTAGACATTTTACCCCTCAGTCCCTCCACATTTAATATCACAACGTCAATAAAGAATTAGCATAAGTGTATCTATGCGGCAAATATCTGAATAGGTCATGATTTTGGAGCCATTCTTGTGTAATGCATTGAGAAGTAAACATTTGCGCGCACGATTCAATGAACGTGATTGAACACTTCCGCGATCCTAATGAAGTATGAACAATCACGGTGGTAAAACTTTTTATCATATTCGTGCAAAAATATTCTGCACTTATTATTCAGATATTCAGTGGAATGGTTAGCATTCATATGATATTTACTTTAATGGTGATTTTTCTCTGTTTCCTTCATTATTTTTCTTTTCTTTCTTTCCGAAATTTCTTTTTCCAAGCTGTCCGTATAAAGTGTCATTGCTGCATAAACGGAATTTCTGTCCACTTGAAAGCAGGAAGTCATTTGTAGGCTAATAGCGTAGGGTAATAGAGCTCTTTATGATGAACCATAAATTATTTTTCACTTTTGATAAAATGCAGTCGTACTGATACAATCGTAAAAGGGGAATTTAGTAATTTAAAACCTACCCTTGCAACGATTATGCTTCAAATTTCGTCATAAAGGGCGTTTGTATTTTTATGATGTTAACCTGAAAAGTTCATTCCAACGCTAAAAATCCTTTGCCATTATGAGATTAGCGTGAGAAGGAATATCTTTCTATTGTTGATTTTGCAGAAAATAGCCTACTTGTCGTTTTAATTTTGTAACATCGCATCGTACTTTGTGAACATTTTTAATGTTGTGGATGGAAGGTGCTGTTCACTTCTGAAATATCTCATAGCATGCAGATATCCTAAAAGAAATTTTGCAGCACATAATGAATGTTGGGCACAGAAAAGATTGTTTGTTACTCTAAAATAGCATATTCATACTGCCTAATTATGTAGACGTTTTAAATTCTCTAATTACGAAAGTTCGTCATAATCCTCAACTTTCGTGAGAATGGGAAAATATTTGGACATTCGTATTCTTATACATATATTTTAGCTTATAGCACTTTATTACGTGAAACAAAGTGTTTTCAGGGGATTGTTAACGTTTCAAATATATCATGAAAACTATTTTGAAAGTGATTTTACATAGTTTCCGTTGCATTATCTCTGGTTTGCGTTAACCATTGGTTGATATAGGCTTAAAGCTGTTTTGGAGGCTCCCAACATTTCAGTTAATTGTATTTATCTTTAAATACAATTAATTTTAAAGATAGTTTTTTACCTTGAATTATACCAAATTAGAATGAAATCGTTTTTTTGCTTGGAATGTATTAAAACAGCCATGTTGAAACCGAGCCACGATGGCTGTTTCTCAAGTTTGTGAAAAGGACTTACTAATAATTTTTTCTCATAATCGATAAAATTAAATCATATATTATTTATATTGGTTTTTCACACTCATTGATAAACGTTTCACATCTCCAGAGTTACATTTGGTATTTATTTATTAATATATACAAGTTGTTAACCGTGAATCGACAAATATTGCTATATTCTGCTTTGTGTCTGAAAAGGCAACATACTTTTAGTCTCTGTTAAGCATGAAGTTATAAAATTTTTAAGATATACTTCAAAAATAATTCCTCAGATATAATGGATCTGATGGGATACTTATGAGAAGTTCAATTCAACCATACCAATCATTGCTGCTTCTGTTCGCGTTCACCTTTAGTTGCATCCACATTCTTCCATTATTCCTATAAAGGAACTGAGGAAATAGGTAATAACTTACTGTTCTTGTGTCATTTGAAGTGCTAGAAATTTTATAATTAGGATTGAAATAGAAATAACGAAAGCCATTATTTTAATCCCAACATAGCCTGTCCCTTTGGAAATAAGATTACTTTGGTCATACATACTTTTGATAAAATAAGTTTGCATTTAGTTTAAAAAATGATTGTGATTATTGTACAGTAAAATATGATTAGAAATTATAATGCTTGGAATGTGTTGCCACCTGTCGCATGGATTATCGCACTTCGAAATCTGATAGATATTTTTAAACAGTTGACCACTCTTAATTCTGAGCGTTATCAATTTATTGAAATTTATAATTAATAATATATTTTTTCCTTTTGGTGGTATGTGTGTATGCCATTATCTACTATTTAGTAGTTTTAGTTTCTCAAATTCTTACTGTTGACCGGTTACTCTCAATTAGATACTTCGGATCTGGAGGGTTTTAACATTTTATGCATTGTGCTTCCACAATAATTGTGCTCGTAGTGAATGTATAATGATAAGTTCCATTCTGTTTCTCATGCTGGAAGATGACGTTTTTGAAACACGTTACTGTGCGCTTCTTAAGAATTATTGAAATATCATTTTTCTTCTGAAATGAATTAATGATTATGTTCAAGTTGGCGATAGCGTAGGGAGATATTATGAAGTCGAAAAAGGGGGAAATATCATCATTGAAGACGAACTCAAAGTATATGAAAATGAATGTAATCTATTTTTATTGGTATTATTTGCTTTTCATTAAAAGCTGCGTTTCAGTGAAACCTAGTTCAGTGAATGCCATACTACTTTCCGCAGATTATGTTTTGATTAAGTAATGGCAAGAGTAAGTAATGAATAATGAAAATAATGGCAATTGAAATAGTTCAGATCCCTTGTTGTGTTGTCAGAATTTATTTTCTATGCATAGAAAATGCCAAGTTAATTTTATGTAGCAATACTAAAAGTAATTAGTTGCTGAAAGTGAGAAAATAAAGCGGTTCCTAGTGAAAAAGGGTTTCCAATGATGAACTCTACCCCTGAGAGACAAAAACTGCATGCCTCATGTGAAATGTATGGAGTTTTATGACACAAGAAAGGATAAAGTCTACAATACCTGTCTTAATCATCTTCCTGATTACTTTGATTTCTTATGACACATGATACATTCCTTTAGTAAAAAAGACGTTGTCGACGTCTCTGCCTTGCACTTAATTCTCTTATTTTTTCATATTGAAAAACTTTACCATGTTAATTTCTCGTTTTCAATATTGTTTCCTTGTGTTCAGACAAATATCTGTAGCATTTACCCTTTACTTCAACCCACGATTGGATAATGGTTTACAAAAGTACTTAGTCCTATAATATCTCTACTCGCCCTATGTTCTATGTGGACTCCAACTGAAACGTATCAGTGCTCGCTTACTTTCTTAGCAAATTTCCCGAGTATCGTCTGAATACATCTCAGCGCTAGTTGTTGGGTGCTTAGAGGACTGGCGTGCCTAGGACGCGTGACTAGCCGCGTCGGCCGACTGCACGCGCCTCCTTCCCGGCGGATGTAATCTCCCGGGAGGGCACTACTCCCCTCCCGTGAATCGCTTAGTCTACAAACATTACATGCTTTGTCACTTATGTCTTGTAAACGATAATCACTTTACCGAAGACTATTTGTAATTGTGTCATACGAAATGGAGTCACATGTAAAAATGAGAAGAACCAATAGGTACTTTGTTCTTTATTTGTAGTGTTAGGCTTTGAGAAAGGTGCATCGTGTAAAAGTTTATGGAATCATTAAATAAATAGTAGCCTTGAGTACAATTTGAGAGAAAATAATTTCAATCGGCCGTTGTACAAATGCTAGGAAGTTACGAAAATGGCTTCATCAAAATGGAATAGCGTATTTAAATGTATATCCGACGTCTCTTTTATTCCTAACGGTGGCAAAGTGTTTAGGGGACACTATTATATTAATTGGCATCATTTTCCAGCATACGTTTTTGTGATTATAGCTTGCGAATTCAAAGACGCAAGAAGCAATGTTGAAAACAGTTTTGCTTAAGATCTATAAAGTAAATTTAAGGTTTTATATCCTTAAATTTTTCTACAAAACATAGCTATGATTTAAATTTAATCGGCGGAATGAATTGGCGTACAATAGATAAATCACATCACTGGTACCAACGAGGATGAAAAACTTCAAAACTATAATTGCTCCTATAATTATTATTTAGCTTTTGTCCTTACTTTCATAGCAACCCACATTGACCTTACTTTACTATTGCTACCTTAGTTCAAGAGGTATCTTTTTTACAATTGGGCTTTTCTTCCATAGGGTTTGTAAGATATCTCATTAAATGAAGTTAAGATAATCTAGAGCTGCTAGTGGCCAGACAGCTGTACAGCTCGGGTAAAGTTTTGAATCAATAGGGTCAAATATTGGAATTAAATAGTTGCTTAAACTTTGGCGAAGATTCGAAAATTTTATATTTACTTGTGAAGTACACTCACCAAATACCTAGCATTTTTAAAACTCCTTGTGATCAAGGCGTGTGATAGCTTCTTACAAGGCTGCACTTGGAAACAATACAATTTCTGGAGATATTATTTTACTAATTGTTATTAATTGTTACACTCCTATTTTTTTAAAACTAGTACTATGTCAACCATGCATACAACTCTGTACTGTAGTAAACTAGTCAATGGTGCATCTACACTACTTTCTTAAAATGGACAATTGGATGTGTGGGTATAGATAATGTGTGTGTTTGACTAAGATATGTTTAGCAGTAAGTGGTAGTAATTTCTAATGAATGTAAAAGAATGCTAAAATGGATGGAAAAAGAATTGTAGATATTCACGCTGATTAGAAAATGCCCGTTAGAGCACAGGAATCATCGTACTCAGTTAGACCTAGAAAGATGGCGGCCATTTTGAGAATAACGGTGCTTAATCGATTTTAAACCTTTTCTTCGTAACAGTTTTCTCAAAGATGATGGTTTTTATAATTAAAACAATTTTGCTCTGGCATTGTTTGATTTGTGAGTGCTGTTTTCACTAATTTAAGTATGCGGATGGCTTTACCTAGAGGTTACGTAAGCATTTATCATATGGTGTTAAGGTTCTGGCATTAGAGGAGTCTATTTCCCGCTTAACCCTACCGGTCAGTGAATGCTGTTATAACACACCTGATTTAAACTCCTTGCAAGTTAATTCAATATATCACGATCTTTTCCTTCTACTCTCCCGAAAGACCTCAAATACTGACGTAAACTGAGCATTGAATAACTGATTATTAAATACGTATCCTTTCAGATAACCTCCTTTTAGGAAAACGTTGATGTGAGATAGCAGTCATTGAGAATGTTATTTTCATAGTTCCTATCAATTATTTATTGACAGGACAGATGGAATTTATTTCTCTATTTGTGTATGGAATTTATTTATTTATATCTCTATTTATAGCTTAGTTTTTCCATATTTGATTACACTTTCACTAGAGGTAAGGAGAAATTCCGGCAGTTGACCAAAGATTGACGACTTTACCGATAGAAATAAAATTTATGTCAGGTTCAGTCAAATTTTTGTCAAAAAACCGATAAGCACTAAAAGGGAAACGACTTGTTTAGTTAATATAGTTTATAACTTTTGTGAATGCACCTCCATTTGTGTGATTTATTGATTTGTATCCTACGTTAGAATGAGAGAAATATGTACCGAAATGTAGCTCAATAAAAGGATAGAATATTCAGAGAAATTATAAAGTTTGATTTTGGCTATGCTAGTCTTACCTCCGGTGATAAATTATGCGATTTATCAGTAAATGATTTGCAAACGGACATTAAATATTTATTGATGAGGAAGATCTGAATTAAGTTCTAAATTAAAGCTAATGAAGTCTTTAGCTACGAAATTTGAACTTAAATTTTTACTTAGAATGGTAACATTTTACTGTAGCACAGTGGATAGAACAATGTTTCACTCTCTGGTCACGGTGATAGTGTTCTTAAATCAGTACGACATGTTCGTCCAGAGTTTGTGGCGTCAATATCGTGGAATCCTCGTTAAAAAAAACAACATGTTCCATATATCTTATCATTCAGGTTTATTAAACTTCCATCAGCCTGACATGTCTCAAAACAGCCTCCTCAACTTTAAACTGCTGTGGAATTTTTCGTTTCTCAAATTCCACTCCACTTCACACATTCGTCCTGTAGTCATGAAGATATTGACTGCAGTTCTTGATTGAAAAATCCTCCGGTGCAAGATAGGGAATGTGCTTTTTACGGCTATATGAGAAATGAGTTACGTTTGCCATTAACAAACCTCTGTTCAAACGCTATCTTTGCTTTTAAAGGTTTAAACCCGTATTGAAAATAAGAACTTCAGGAAAAGAGGACACATAGCCTCTAGTTAGAGTGCATAACATCCCTACTTTATAAACATTATGACAGACAGAAAAAAATCAAATCAGTGACCGATTGCATTTTTAATTCTCACTATTTTCTAATGAAGAGTGTTATGTAAAAAGACGTAGACACATTTGTCATAATATATCAAATTCACCGTTTGAAGTAGTGAAGAATACTAAGCGTTAAATTTACTTTAAATTGAACTGAAATAATTGTATACCGTGAATAGCGTTGTGTACCTCTTAGAGTGAAGTTAAGGTACTCCGCAGAGGATTGAAGTGATACATGTAAGAAGGAACACTGAGGGACTCTTTTTACTGCGATACGACACTTTTGAAAGTGGTGGGACTCGGGAGTATCTTTTGTTGCATTGAAAATCAAAATACTCAAGATTGAGTTTGTAATAAAAGGAAGTGATAGTTATTTGGGGGAAGTGACTGAGAGTTTTGTGCGCTTTCGCCATTTTAAGATAGTCGGGTAATAGAATAGGTGCAGATGTAATGTCATATGCAACGAAAGAAGTAGTACTGAACATGAAGTGCCCGCACCACAGCACAAAAGAAGGGAAGAGAGTAACAATGGTAACTCTCGGCCATTTCCGCTATTACAACCCAGGCCCTCGGGGTTGAACTTGAATTTTAGCCACCATACCAACCCGATCACGCCGAGTTTATAATGAACCATGTCATTAAATATTATCTTCCATATCAGAGATGAGCAATCGGTAATGGAGGTGATGGTATTAGGACACAAAATTCTTTGAAGGACGTTGTCAGAGGGTATGGGGATCGAGACCGGGTTAAAGTTACAGGACTTTAATTTAACAGGTTTTTGCTTAACCGCATTATCGACCGAACTGTCTAGAGTATTAACATAATATTCATTAAAATACTTCGTAAGCAAGGGCATTCAAAATGAAAATTAATAACTAAGATGATAATGATGAATAATGCTGGAATCAATTTTATTGGTAATTATTTGCTCATAGAAGTTGTGTATGGAGGGAAAATTTTAGTGTCGGACTATTGCTAGATACAGTCACCAAAATTTACTCATCACAGCTGATATTAATATATGACAATTCCTTTTCTTGATCGTATCCCTGTAGATGCTTCCCGAGCCAGCCACTGCTACCTAGTACAGATCTGGCAGCCGTGGATGCGCCGGCCAGGGAAACTAATGGTTCTACTGTCAAGGATCTAACCCCTAATGAAATTTTTAATCTCGAATTATTACTGAATCCAGTCACCAAATAGATCTCCTCATATTAATGGATATTGTGCTCGTCTTAAAGCTACATTTTTGATAGATGAAGTGTATAGACTTACGTGAAGTTGGATCTCCTCATACGTTAACCTTATTTCTATGGCAGCGGCACAGATATTGCGGGTATCAGAGCTCATGAAGTATGAAATGAGCTGAAATGTGCTCTAAATATAATTTTTTGGATTAAGAAAATATTACTGCCACTTACTTGTATTTTTGGACTTCCTGAACATAGAATTCCTTTTCCGAATACAATTGTGTTATTCTTCTAAGGCTGCATGACTAAAAACTGCTTTTATCGAAAGAACGTTATGTCCGTTTCATTTTAGTGTAGGTGAAAGGTTACATTTTTGGCATATTTCAAGCAAACTCATTTTTTATCACGTATATTTCAACATTAATAATAACCTTTTGTGAGATTTGGCGTCCATTTATGCTATACAATTCCCTTAACACTAAAAATAAATTTTATTTCTCAGTGACGGTCACACAAAAGAAAACCGTGGCTTTCACCACTACTGTCTATTATTATTTGTAGACAAATTCTCTCATCCACGTTTGTCGTTATTTGACTTTTCCTCTATTGCATCTGCATCACATGCATTGATCCAAAACTATTGAAGCCTACCCGTCACTTGTATTAACTGACCTGCAGATAAATCTGTTAAACTGTTAGAAGACACAAGAGCGGTTCATGTTAATAAATTTATCAGTCATTGGTACCCATGCTAACATGCCTTGCCTGGGAATATCTTAAATACGAAAACGCAATTCTCTGGGCAGCGGGTAGTTGACAATGTGTTTGTTACTATTGATGAGTTATCTGATCTATGACTCGGAGGGAAATTTATAGGAACTCTCGGGTGGAATTCCACCACGGGCAGAGGTTATTCGTAAATTTTATTCCCTTCCACGAGTGCCATGTGAAGAACACTTCGCGTACACTAATCCGTTATTGGATGTGGAAATGAATCCGTGCACCACAAGTCCTTTCGAGAAAACTAGGAATCCCTGCGGTACTCTCCTCCATCCTTCAATCCCTTGGAAAACCCTGCGCATGCTTCAATCCTATCCGTGATGGCACCTCAGTTTTTGGCTGATTCCCATTTTCAACTGCAAAAACACAATCGATCCAGTCTCTTTTATAATGTCACGTATCCATCCCAAATTTTACTATATCATATCGTTGTCATGGTTCCAAAAGGGTAGTAACTGATCATTTTGCAATATCGGTGCATCAAATTTTCATCAAAGTAGGTGATATGGTAATTTTACTTGAGGAGAAATTGTTAAAATTATATTGTATTTGAAGACTGCTGTGGGAAAAAAGTAGAAGGCAATTGAGAAAACGAACGGATTCAGGGGTAACTTTGTGAAAATTTTCCATGGTGGAAATAAGAAACTATGCAAATTTCACTTTATAAATTTATTCACGACCCGGGTTTCAACACATTGTGTCATCTTCAGGTCAAAAAAGACACTGAAGATGAAGATGACACAATGTGTTAAAAATCCGGGTCGTGAATAAATTTGTAAAGTGAAATTTGCAATGTTTATTATTTCCACCATAGAAGGCAATTGATTTTACATGAAAATTCCACTTTCAAAAGTGGTGATGTATCATTCACATAATTCACTTGCCAGAGTATATATATTATGCCCCAGTATAGATGATTATATTACACACGCCTCCCCTTAATGAGGATTAAAATTCACGTATTAGCTAAAAAGATCTTATGACTTGCCTGAAAAGTATGTTGAAACTTATCTATGAAGAAAACCATTGCAAATTTTGTTTTCTTTTCAATATGTTCCAATGCCACTCAATAGTGCCGGAATCTACTGAATTTATGATATTGATAAGTTAACACCAATGACATTTCTTTTTCGCCACAATTACAGTTGATTGTCCAGACTATACCTGTATATTCTCAATGCTGACTCAACTTTTGATCTAGCCTCATATGGAGTAGAATATTACAAATACCCCAATACAATTGGAATTGGGTTGTTCAACCAAAACAATGTCAATTGCTTGTTTACTTTAATTTCGTGAAGTAAAGAGCTATCTTTCTTAATGCACTGTTGATACGCTAAAACTCAGGGTTATGGTCTTGCACTTAAGTTTGGCAAGGGTCAAATGTATGAGATTTGGTGGACCATTCAACACTTAGTGATGAAATGTATTGGGTTTTATTCTTATTGTTGATTGGCAAAGAATGGGCCATATTCATTCAAGCAAGCGACGTCCACGCGGACGATAAAGGGAGCAAAAACTCATTTCTGTCTCGCGGAACTCATCCTTGATCTACTCCTATTAAATGTTCCCGGCTTTGATTATGTCCTATATTTTCCTCCCG
Organism: Platycnemis pennipes; assembly: GCA_933228895.1. NCBI lineage: Eukaryota > Metazoa > Arthropoda > Insecta > Odonata > Platycnemididae > Platycnemis > Platycnemis pennipes. Next base: position 53,599,424 of record OW121846.1, read on the forward strand.
AATTCAATACTGGGAGGGTGGCATTCACCACTGCATCTATTGAGACGTCAAGATCTCCGTAATTAGTGAACAATTTTACGTTTGTAAATGCGAAACCTCTTTTTTGGCCAAATTTTGGCCTCTTGTTATTTGTTGAAGTTAAAAACATTTATATTGTTACAATAAATGACTCATTTTTGATGCAGTCATGATTCTTTAGTCAGCGGAGACTGATAGTTATCTATTTAATCTTAAATGATATGGGGGAGATGATTTGTAAATGGGCGTTTCTCTATGTTACAAGAAGTGGGTGAGAATAGAAAAAGAACAGAGTTCCTAAACCGGCGGCTTAGCTTTGAATTCCGGCAGCGGTATATGTTTTTTGTTTAATCTCGGTCCGTGATTAAACGCCATACAAGAAGCACTTCAAGTTCATTACACAGTGTGTCGAATAGTACTGCCAGTCGCCCGTGAAATATTTGTAAACTACAGCTGAGAGTAGAATAATTCCGACTCCGTGTTCTATCCACCATCCTCTCTCAAATGTGCATGAAATACACATCGTCTTCCAAATGTATGTACCATCATTTACACAGCCTCCATTTGTAGCAACGTAAACGCTCTCTACTGTCGGTGATTGAATTAGTCATTAGGCAAAGTCACCTGCTGCACAGGCAATATTGGCCATCAAAAAGAGGTGGTACTTGTTGGTTAAGTGTGATGTATAGGGAGCTAATCCTGGCGTCTTCAATAACTCTGCCCTAAGCTAAAGTTCCCAAGGCAACTATGGTACGCCCCATCCGGCGCACGTCGTAGTGTACCCTCAGCGAGTACGCTCATGTAATAAAAGGAATGCCTCTGAAAAATTGTTTTCCACACCAGGAATCAAAATCGAGCCCTTACGATAAGGAGCCTTTACTCTTGCCTGTGGATACACTTGGCCCTCTCATTTGTTGGTTATTTCATCAAGTTACAACTGTCAATAATCACAAGAGAGGAAAATTTTCTTTGGAGATGACCAGATTTGTGTACCGAGAGAGGAGGTATTTGCAAATTGACTCAACATGGGACGGGTGGAGGAAAGCTATAGTACTACAGCCATACAAGAAGCACTTCCAGTTCATTACACGGTGTGCTGAATATTCCTACCGGTTGCTCGTGAAACTTTTGTAAACTTCAGCTGAGAGTTGAATAATTCCGACGCAGGTTTTCTTTCCACCTTCATTTTCCAAATGTACTCTCATTTACAATTACCCACTATTGTAGCGACGTAAACGCCCTCTACTATCAACGTTGCCCTATAACGTGGAAGTACTTGTGGAACAAAGCTTCACGGGCAGTACCTATATTTACACTCCTCGTTGGTTGTCTGGGGCTATGTGGGGATCGGTGTGGTACTATGGTTGCTATAGTTGCAGGACAACGTGTATCCTGAGGGACCGATTTAGAATCTCGGCAGGAGAGTTTTCCCGTGAAATACTGGTATTATCGTGGGGAGTACTTCAAGTTGTCAAATTTCGATGTAAATTGATAAATTAACTGTAATAATTCTTTTCAAGAGTACCAAAAGAAAAAATCGGACAAAACATTTTTTGGAAAATGAAACAATTTACTTTGAAAATTTTTTAAATTGGTCATCGCTGAGATTGAGGATTGTGCAAAGCAACGAGGAATAACTTTCCGTCTTTCAGTCCAACGGATGTCCTCATAACGTGGCACTTTTCACTTTTATTTTGCTGTCGGTGTTGAAATTCTTCAGTAATGTCAGCCTCGAGTCATCCCATTTTATTTATCATGTACTTACAAGGCTTCATACGTTCTCATGGTCATAAGACTTTGCCATTCATGCAATAGTATTATTTTTTTATTCGGCATGAGTGCTTTGGTTATATGGCCACCGTCTAGGCTAAATTATCCTTTCTATTTCCATCCAAGGACCTCCAATGGCCGAGTGACAATTTATCTACTTTCCTAGGAGGGCTTATTTTTCACAAAACGTGCTACTTTCATTGATATCTTAGCGTGTAGTTACATGAGACATGTGGTGAGCGTGAACATCTCATATTAGTCGAAGTTCTTAGGAAATTTACTATTCAAGCCAGTGCCAGTGGATGTTCTCTCAAGAAATGTTGTCAACATTCACATCTTTACTTTTGATCCTCAGCAAATGTGTGTGGTGGGGTTTGATAGACATGGACCAACGGAATCGAATTAAAGGGGAATAGAACAGAATGAGAAGAGATGATGTGTGAAAGGGTGGTGGTGATTTTGTGGATATTATATTGTGATTGTGTTGTGATTCCGGTACGTGCATGGACGAAGGAAAGAAGCATTTCAGAAACCTTGTCGCATTGACGGATACCTCACATCTCATCGTTTGCGCTGATCCGATCCATTCTGTGTTCTGTTAGAAACCTATCTGCTGCAGCAGCTTCAAACGACCTGGATGTGCATATTAGATGAGATCTACTTAACTACTTCTTAGATAAATAATTAGGTTAGCATTTAGGGTCGCGGTGGCCTAGTGGGTAGAGCACTGAGCTACTGAGAAGGTCCCGGGTTCAAATCTCGGGCAAGGGCCTTTCTGGACACCCCCATCTTAGATCCTCGCGATTCGATTTTCTGCGAGTCAGAACTTCGCAGGAAATCGCAGGTGGCCCAGGGAGTTCACTCATCTCACTGATTGTGATGAGTGAACTGGCCTTCCAACCCTGAATGTGTGAATTTCACACGCCATTGGCTCAGTACGGGGTGAGCTCTACTCCCGCCTATCAAAACCAACCTTCGGGTTGAATCACTGAGTAAGTGTGAACATTGGTTAGTTCGAAAGTCATTCATTCGTAGAAAATAAAAAAATAAATTAAAATGTTTACAAAATTCAACACTATGGCAGAAAAATATTATATTATCATCCATGTTTGGTACGATCCTATTGGAGGAAATCATGATAAAATGAATAAGGTATTGATTTTTCTTAAAGTTGACTAAATATTCGTAGTATTATTTGATTTGTGTGCGCCCAAAAGTTTTAGCATGTACGTTCATCTGTAGCTACTGAAACCGTTTGTTATTTGCGGTAGTCAGGTCGGTGAAGTCGGCGGGGCAACACGGAAGTCGGGGGTTTGATTCCCGCCTTTGGCATAAATCTTATGTTCGCCCTAGAGTTATGGTTACCGTTAAGGTAAATTAAATGCTTTGATAGCTCTTAAGCTGTTCGAGGGGATCGGGGTTATTTAGTTGCTTTGGTACTGGCCTTAAATTCCCAAGGCACGTGTTTGAATCTCGGCTTTTTCAAACATTTTTAATTTCCTCTGCCGGTCCCTCCTTAAGTGTTCTGTGGAGATTAATTAAAGATCTCCACTCCGTAAGTTGGTGTCGAATCACGGATGCATCTTTCTCGTTATCGCAATTTTTTATCATTAACGCTTACCCCTAGAGTTGCGCAGGGTTAACAATAACCGTGTATAAAATTCGCTCCACTGAATGCGATAAGCGATTTGAAGTGCTGTGCGGAAAATGAAGAACGGAGATCACACTCCCTCTGACATAAGTTAAATAAAAAAATGACGTTAACGCTAGCGCACGCCTTACGAAGATCCATGATCGAGGCCCTGAATGGTGACACTTTGCTACGAGCAGGTTAAATCCCATGCTGGGTTTCTCTCCACCCCTCCTCCACTCCCTAAAAATCCCAACCGCTTTCTTAATATCCACCTAACTAAAATGGTACAAATGATTTTACCTGTCGATCGGCTTCTACTTGGTAGCTGGAGCATCGTAAAACCTTTATTATAGATAACCTCTTCATATTGATATCATGTAGCGACTTTACAGGTTAATGAAAGATTATCTCTCCACTTCAGTGGCTTTACATAGTGATTAACATACAATAGCAATATGGCAAGTCACCAATTATTAGTAGGTACATACATTAGTTTAATCTGGAATGGAGTTGGGTTTCGAAAAGTTTAGTGTGTAGAAAAATATACATAAAAGTGGAAAAATATTTTTTATAATCCTTTACGGATCCTTGCTGTAAAGCGGAGGTGTTAGGACAAGTGCATGAGCAGCAAATGGTAAACGATGATTATACTTCAATCATTTTATTCATAAATACGCAGAACCTGTTCGATGCATTCGATTTCCACTCAAATATAATATAAAATAAGGAATGCGAGTAACTCAGATTCATTAGGTTACTTTGGTATGCAGGAATGGAAAAATGATGACTAAACTGTTAAATATATTCTCAATGGTAACCAGACGCAGTTAAAGGACGAGAGCGGAGTATACAGTGCTGTATTGGTGATATGAACATATATGGAAAGATCAAATTATGCCGCATTCATGTTTTTCACCTTGAGTGTCTAGGAAATGAAATTTACTGAAATATTCGCTGTTCTCTAAGGTGCTAGGAAAACACAATTTGACTTGGATGCTTGATGTCATGTTAGAAACCTCAGTCTGTCAAAATGGTAACATTTGTGCTGTCAAATGGTGAAAAAGAATGAGTTTGGATAAAATAGACAGGTAAACTGATTACCTAAGTTCCTCAAAAAATGTAAACGATCGTAATTTTAGAAGATTCACATAACTGGATTGGAACTGAAATATAAGTAGACGGGTAATTTATATAGCATGACTTAACTTCTGCCAAAGAGGGATATTCAAGAAGATGAAAGCCTGTGAGGGTCGTAGAAGACAGTGATGAAAACCAATTTAAGGGAACGGATATATTGAGATAAAAAGTCTAGATACTGGTATTGACCATATATTTGTCATAGATACTATATAGGTAGGTATAGGTAACTAGAATAGGTATTGATGGTACATTATTGCTCGTTCCGTTGTTTTATTTCCAACTTCCCTCCTTTCTCTTATGATTTCCAGTCTCCTCTGAAAAAACTCCTGTGAAAAATTAGAAAGTATCAGCTGGTTTCAAGTAACTTGTGGTAACGTGATATTTTTATTAGAGTAAAATTAGGCATGTTATTAGCTAGCATCTAAAATTAGCAACTTTGGGTAACATCACAAATTCGGCGAAATTATAAGATAATAATTATTTCATCACGAGCAGAAACATGCTTTCGCACTACTTGAGGGCATACGAAGCAAGTACTAAGGTATGAGATGAATAATTTTGAGAATTCAGGGGTTGATATTTCTAGATGAATCATTTAAGGGGCAAATTTTATGGCATTTCAGGAATGGTGAGTTTGCAAGCCTTTCCAAGAGAAGAGAATGCATAGGTACCCTTTGTGGAAAATTATGGTTTTATCTTTTGGGTACGATTTTATCTCTTTTTTTAAATGTCCCACTAGTTTGGTTTGTTTCATTGACTTGGATATCTCATTTCTTCTCATTTTTGGACAATATACTCATAATGTAATGTTGTACGGATCGTTGATACCTTAATTTAAGCACTGTGGAATGTATCCTCATGACGATTTTGATTACTTGAATGCATCATATTAGTTTGACTTTAGTTAATTTGACAAAATGTTCTTTTACAGTACAACAACACTAATTACGGAATGGTTATTGTTAAGCGCGAATTCCACATTACCAGACCAAGATGATGTTTTTCAGGATTTCTAATGTACTATTTATTCCTTGCCAGGTAACAGTTCTGTATGCATTGAATTCCCTTTTTCAGATACATTGAGGAACACCTTATTTTGTCACTGTGGTACGTTATAGTGTAGGTATTTATAGTTAGTATCATTATAGCTTTGGCAATTCTATGAGGTCGGAAGTGAATCGTCTCTTCAATACACCTCTTAACGTGACAATAAGGTTTTTCTGAATTAGGGACTGTACTAAACGTATTGTAAGAATATAAATCTGGAGCAATTTACTATCGCTCTTATAGCAATATTGGGCGCACGCATATCATAATACGATGAAAAACTGTATTTTTTCCCATATACATAGTAATGATATGCCAATATGCAAATCTAAAATTTGTTTTATGCAATTATCTACTCAATTATACTATTGGAAACTTCTCTATATTCATATCGTTCTTCCCATTAAATTTTCTGTCAATTACCGTCCTGAACAGACCATGCTCATGTCCAGATATGGCCGATTATGTTAAGTCATCTTCACTTTAATTTTTCATCAGAATCATTAATTCTTCCACTGTTTTCAGGCTTTTTTTGTTCGTTACTTCGTCGATTCTTTTCATCCTCATCTTCCCTCTACTAAATCATATTTTCACTGCTTTATGTCTTGAATTTCCAGCGGCTGTGATCTTACATCATTTTACCTCGTCATCTACTTTTATATTTGTATTTAGACATACCATTATCAAGATTATGGAAAAAAATACAGTTCTTTCATAGTATTATGCTGTGTCTTTGCTCAATATCTCCGTGATATTCGGAATTGAAAATGAGTACACTTTAAATCTGTCCATTATTAGGTCGAAATAACTTATCATGAGCATATACATCGTCACAAGAGCCGAAAACTGACTGAGTATTCTTGAAGTTAAGATGTGTTTCGGAAATTGGCTGGTTTGAATTTCCCTACCTGATTGTACCTTAAGTATCACCACTGTAATGAGTGCTATTCGAATTTAGCGTTTTTTCGAAAGACTTTTGGTGCCAATGGGATCGTAAAAATATTCTTTAACATATCTCACCAATGTCCATCAATTGCGATTCAATTCGGCCTTGAGATTCACCTAGATTCGCAACTCTTAGTTTTACATTGTGTTTATCGGCCCGCGTTTTTTTGTTCAAATTCAAAGCGCAATTGCAGCCCAACCATCTAATTGCGTGTGAGTAGTCTCATCGATCGTAATACGATAGGTAGATAAAAAAAAGTTTACACAAGGTTCGGAAACCGACTTCGAATTTCCCTATTAGATTTTATCTTTTATCCTGAAGAGTAATAAGTTAGTTAGGGAGTCATTTCTGTTCTTTAAAGAGGTTTGCGATGCCGAACGGATTATGAAAGCTTCCTTTCACAAGACTCAATAACTTAAATTGCCGGAATTTTAATTCTGCGTTGAAATTCACTTCATATGAATGCCGAAGTCGGTCGCAGTAGCCGCGTCGGTTACGAGCCAGCCGACAACTCAAAGTTAGCTGGTTCAAATCCCATCACGGGCATGGATAATGTGTGTTTTCTATGCTTACATTTAGGTTTATCGGTGTAATATACATGACAGAGTGTAGGCAGAAACTTTATGATAATAGTATAATGTGCCGATACCATGGTCGGTTGTCGTTTTTAAATAGAAGTGTGGAAGTTTACAAGTGTTCTTTCTCTGTTCCACTTTTGGATACGACGAGCTATAACCTGAAAACAGAATTTTACCACTTATTCTATGGGAGTGACATGATAGTGGCGTATTGCAAATGGGAGACAAGATGGGACAAGTAGTATCGCGCTGATCGGACCGCGTCCCGCTCTTCAATTTCATGTTCTATCTCTCTCCGATCGACCCCGCTACGCCTCGTCACGTCCGAGGGACAAACGAGACCTCCCTCCCATTCACTACTCTCGAAGGGGCGCGCCATTCTTCCACCCCCGTCCCCATCCCCCTCGGCGAATTCTCTTCAAGGGTGGAGCGCACGCCATGGACTACATATCTGGTAATAAGCCACGCACTCTTACTTTCAAAAACGCGGAATTGGAACGGGCCCCGTCGTCGTTCCCCGGACACCGCCTCGGAGGCCGTCGATGGTGGAGGGGGACACGAGAATCTTGCACCCCCAACCCACCCCACGCGCCCCGCCGCGCCCCCCTCCCCCGCGGCCTGCAGCATAGGCAACCACGGCTGCCACCCGCACGCCGCAACGAACCCAACCCCAGAGCAGGCAGGCCCCGTCATCACCAGTGGCCACCCACCGCAGCGAGCGACCGAAGGGGGACTCGGGGGCGAGTGGGGGCGGGAGGGGGCGAGGCGGTGGGGCGTGGGGCATTTAGGGGGGGCGTTGGGGGGGCGGGGGACCGTGAAAGGGAGGCGTTCGCGACGCGCTGCCCCTATCGCTCTACCAGATGATCGCTGCTTTGTTTCCAGTATTGATTGGATTGACCCCGAGCTGATTCCACCGGCGTGGGGAGCTTGTCAAGGCAGGATCTCCCCCCCTCCCCGCGCCAGGATTGTTTGTAGTTGTGTGTGTTTGGTGGACTGAGCGGCCCTGCCCCCTCACACCCCTGCCGCGCCGCCCCCTGACCCCCACCGTCGGCCGACCATCCATATCATTGCGCGCATATGCACTTCCGTCGTCCCCGGCACCGCTCGATTACAGCGCGAGTGAGTTGTCTGGGGTGATAGTGGCCGTGTCGGTGGGGCTGAGGTTATGAGGGGGCCGGCGGTGGGGGCGGCGTGCAAAAAGTGCTTTTATTCGGGCCGGAGGGGATTAGGGCCGGGGGTGAGGCCCGGCGGGGCATTGCGGCTTCTCGAGTGTGCGTTACAGTTGAGTCAAGGGGCGGGAGGAGAAAAAACTCGGGACCGTGTTTCTTTACGCCCAGCACTGGGATTAATTTTCGCAACTTTTCAATCTTTGGATAAGCATAAATATCATTATGCATTTCATTTAATGCAGGCACATCTGCTGCAAACCTTGCAAGCCACGCCGAGGGTGTGTGGCAGAGAAAAAAACCTATAGTACGTACCAGTTATATTTCCATCTCTTAAGGCCTTACACGAGGAAAAAACCTGTACCGACAGGTTTTCCCTTAGAGTGGGCCACAATATTCTGGTCGGAGACATAACAGCTTTGTTGTCGAAAGGTAAAAGATTCGAAGTCCGCCTTGAGAAGCATTGTTAGTTGCTTAATGAGCTTCAATTTTTGTTTATTTCGTATCGCTTAACCTAGCTTAATTCTGTGACGAACACAACATCCATGCACGAGACGACTAACCTGCGACTGAATAGTCGATTGCCAGGCTGGCCTCATGGACCAAGTTCACCAAGACCAATTCACGCGTAAAGGTACTTTAGTTGGAGTAGCTTTAACTTCATAGCGTTCCGCCTTACCAAACATAATCCCAAGACAAACGCTAGTTTTCCTTGGTGGAATACGAACCCGAGACCTTATGATTGCCAGACCAGCTGTTAACAACCTGGTCACCAAAGACGACTCCCACCTATGGAGGGACGTTATGGTTTCTTAGGCTTAAGTAATAATTAAATGTTAGCGGTACAACATAACATAAGAGGTTTTGCGTGCTAAAAACAGAATTTTAGTTCTATCTTTCCACTAAAATATCTAGCTGCAGTTCTTTGACAAAGCAAGGTATTCCCTAGCCGGGATTTGAGCTTCCAATCTTCCCACTACCAAGCGCTGGTATTTTCCCATCTAACCTGACCGGTAATGGCCTGTATTTCGCTGGTAACAGCGATGTGCTCAGGAATGGAACGGATTGGGAAATTTGTGTTTATACGTAGTATTCAGAGTAAAATCCGTGAAAGCGTTTGTTGTTCTGGCGGCGTTCCCGTCTCTCTAGTAAGGGTGTTCATATGAAAAAAAGCTGTTGAAATCCATATTATTCTCGTGGAATAACAACTCATAAAAATTAACTCTCTCCGCCAGATGGCTTCAGGCTGAAAATAAATAAATATCAATATTTTCTCTTCTCATAATCAAAAGCAGCGCAGCGTTTTAAATTTGAAGTATGGACATAAAAACTGTGTGTTTGCTGCAAAAGAGCATTATAGTTCTATATTTTTGTATCAAACTCTCATTGTTTGTGTATTGGTTACCGAGTTCACAGAAATGATTTTATACAATTATTGCCTTGGATGTACTGGTCTAAAAACATGCCTATATTACCTTGAAAGTGTTATTAAATCCAGATACATATTCATCTTCCAAATATCCCGACTATCTTATAAGCCACCATGAAAGTTTTGTGGTAGAGGGTGAATTGTCAAAAAATATATTTTAATGCGTAATCATACTACTGAATGAGATGAATTAAGAGTGCATAACGTCATGACCAACAGTTAAACGGATGTGTGAAGTTTAAAGGCGTTGAAAAGTAATGACATATAGAATTACGCGAATTTGCAGCTGTTACATTTTTCCACAGACACTATCGTTTCATAATTTTCTATTTGAAAATAATTTTCTCATAACGTAATTCGGTTCTTATATTTCTACAACACTTCAACAACAATTCCCAGAATGCCTCTTGGTATATCATCATTCCCTTGACATTCAATCGGGAACGTTGTCCATGCGGAATCATTGGTGTAATGTGTGGCTGTTTGCTGCTTTATATCCTCGGGCAAATAAAACATAAAATGAGGGATAAATTACCATTTAATTCTGGTACCCTGTACTTTCAAAACTGCCATTCAGAGAACGTTAAATCCGGGACGTAATAATTAGCAGTACTGACTGCCTACACCTAATTTAGGTTTGTTTTTCGTAGATAGAAAGGCGTAATTAGCTGAGTACGTACCTAAAAATCGTTCGTTAATTGGAGTTTTTTTTCCCTGGACTTGTAATTGCTGTACATTTGAAATTTAATAACATCTAATTTCACCGGTGTATTTTCATTAAGTCTGTATTTTGTCCAGCCAGCTTTAGGTCACCCCCGATGGGCAAAACTATGTGATATGGACTTGCTTTTTGCCGATAAAACCATGTTCCCGCGTTTGCCATCTCGGTAGAAGGTAAGGCCGCTGATATATTCCATGCTAAATGGGAAGCCTATTACCACTGAGCTCTCAGCGCACGATTACTTATGGACCTGAGAAATTTTTCAAGGGCAAAAAAAAACATTCCGGAAACCTCATCGACCGTCACTCTCCCCGCAAAAAAAAGCCAGGATCGCGCTGACATCGGCTCACTCCTTCGCGGCTCCGTTTAATTCCCCTCTCTCCCTCAAGCCCGACCAACCCTTCAGATCTAATTTGGACTTCAAAAGACCGTGGACGAGCCGAGGATATCGCTGGAAATCGGACGAGAGTCGTGAAAAATTCCCGCCGAGGATCAAATCCGGATCGCGCCGAGCGCTGCGTTGGCGCGCGCCCTCGTGTCATTATTCTTGTAGTTCTTTGCGGAGGGCGCCCCTGCTTGGCGTGTCGGGGCGGGAAATGGCGGGAAATGGACGGGGGTGGCGGACGGGCTGACAGGGTTGGGGGGGGGAGGGCGAGCGGTGATTGCAGGGGCAGACGAGGGGTGGCGGAAGGACGGGGAACGGATAGGGCTGCGTGCAGCGAGAGAGAGAGGGAGAGTGCTTTCGGGCCTTGTGGCTGCACATGAGAGGGCCGGCTGGGATTCCGGGTGGAAGCGAAGCGACACTGTAGGTGGGAAGAGGAAATGGCTTCGGCATTAGTGAGGTCTATAAAGACGCGCAGGGCTGAGCTTCCCCCTGCCCCTTCCCAACCAGCCCGTCCCACCCCCTACATCCCTCGTTTCACCCTAATGGACTTTTGCCAGTAGCTATTCTGTACATTTGAGCGCGGCGACGACGAAAATTTTAAGATCCCGTCTCCCCAAATTAATTGGTTTATCGTCCTGCGACGGATTCATATTGTTTTCGACGGCACCTACCGATGAGTCTTGATGAGTGGTGTGCAAATTCATTCGCATAATGTTTTTGGCGAGCGGAAGAAATTGAGCGGAATTTAATTCGCCCTTTTGGAACCCGACGATCGGCTGAAGCTGTTGAATTTATTTGTTACTTCTGCACCCTGATTTATCCCATTATTTGTAGACATTTTGTCCGGGAAAATTCTATGATATTAATCTAAACCAAAACTATATATATGTGGAAATAGCAAAAAATATCGAAATTAAAATTATACAAAGTTTGGAATCATATTATTTTTAATTTCCAACTGTGCCGTTACTAATATTTAATCAATTCCTTTCTGAGAAAATTACAGTAAGCACCCATTATTAATAGTAGCCGTGTTCAAATCTCCATTTCAGCTACTCGAAGGGAGGAAGTGTTCTAGGGGGTGTCTAAATCTGTTGGTCATCAATTTAGCCTCTGCGACTGGTCATATGATGTTGTCATTAGGAACGGGAGCGACTGTTTTATCCATTTGTAACGCCAAGTTGAAACTTAATGGACGAATTACTGTCAATCGTCTTCTCGGCTCTTTTCCTGAAGGTAAAATCATGTGTAATTGCCCCCAAAGTGCTAGAAAATTGACCACAAGTGAACAGAAATTGGAAATACATAATAGGATATGAATTGGAAATGAAACTCGGACGACATATTAGGCGAGAGTCAACTATGAACTTTGATTTTTGTTCTCTTGGATGATGAATTTATTTTTTATATGTAGTAGTCACCGCATCTGTTTTTAAGTGATCGGATTGTTTAGGAACACAGATTTTTAATTGCACTGAGTAAATTATGATTGCCTTAATAAGCAAAAACGTGGATTTTTTCGTTCAATTTCCTTTATATGAGCATCTAACCTTTTTGAGGGTATACGGGATGCGATTAATGGAGTGATACATTGATTGGTTGACTTTTATATTTTATGTTTCAATACTGAGATGTAGAACTAGAGTTTTCCTAATTATCTCGCTGTCTTTTTTGAAACCTGAATTGGTGATAAGGAAAGGAATAGAATGGAAATTTTTAATCGAGAAAACATTCCCCGATACGTTGCTGCGGAAAATAACAATTGGGTATGCTTAGATACTGCCGCTTAATCATAAAAGAATAGGTCATACTATGTAATTTTAAGCATGAAAGGGTTGCCTAATTGGAATTCATGTACACGGAGCTCTAATAAGCTGCACTGGCTTTACGCTGCACTTTAAATGTATACATTGATGTGAGGTCATGAAACTTATCAACAATCAAAACTAAAAATCTTTTAGTACCTGACATCCGAATAGGATTTAAAATGATTTCACTGAATATTTAACTAAATATATTGAATTATCCTCCTTCGGCCTTATTCCATTGATATTCAGGTACTGTGAGGGCCCACTTATTCCTATAGAATTTTTATGCTTGGCGAGAGGCTGAATAATATGATGATGTTCATCTTTAAAGTTTTAAAAAATGTTTGTCACCGAAATTGACTGTAGTGATGTATGAATCCAATTATTTTACTGAAATATATTTGGGTAAAATATTGATAGTAAAATGGTAGGCGAGTATTCATTAGCATCATGAGGAATACATAGAACCTATATATTTAGAGTTTTCTCTGGTATCAATGTGATAACCTTCTCGTGGGGCAGATAACCACTGAGAAAAAAATGGGACAAATGCGTGTTTTCGGATTCGGATTGAAAATTTACCCACTTGCACACATTAGCTTTTAGCATTTGAATAATTTCCTCTTTGAATTGCAACGTTGCTTTGTCATGGAAATAATAATGGAAATTAGGCAACTGTATCCCATCTGTTTCCAAAAGCAGTAGATTTAATTACAAGAACTTGAACACATTACGGTTGATTTGATTACAATAATTTAATTCGAAAAATGCTGAAAGGACAGTAAAAAACGCGTATCATATTTATAAGAAATACGATTCCATTAAAATGGAAATGTTCTTATCACGTTCTCCATACGTACGTCATAAGGCCTCGGTTCTCCTTAATACATTAAGCTCTTCTTGCCAGTTATATTTAAAAGCTTGAATATGTTGTCTATTTCATTTAATGCATTGGACATTAACAAATATTTTTTCGACGCACCACTTTAACCTGTCATAAACAATTCGCAGTGGTCGAGATTCTCCTCTCCACTCATTCTCAAGGTGGATAGCTTGTAACATAAAGATATGCGTAGAGATGAATATGAAAAATATTTCGTATTTAATATGAAGAAATCCCGTAAGCACTATAATTAGAGATGCTTCCTTGCTTTAGGCTACATATCACCGTTTAATCTCGTTTGACCTTGAGGACAAACACGACATCCCTACCCCAGTCGGGGTTCATACCCGGTCCATAGGGTTGCCAGGTCACCTGGTGACCAACCTAATTTGACCGACAAAACACTTTTTCCGCTCAAGAATTTTAGACAGGAAATCAAGAAAATATATGTCCCAACCCAACCCAGATCTTATCTCGACAATGAACCTCTTTGCATCAATTCTACAATCATATTTTATCTTTTGCGTTTTTATTATTTTCCATATGCCAAAGTATTTGCCTCTTAAAATTCGTGTATTGACTTTTGTCGGAAACCTTGACTTTTTGTCTTAGACAATCACTTCGTCTCGAGCTATTTTTCTCTGTTTTCTTAGCATTACCAGAGGAATGAAGGAAAATCTGGCCTGGAAATTACATAGAAACATAACTATAACTCTGCGGCACTCTAATGAGTGATTTCAAAGGTATGAACTTGCGTTGGTGATCCTAACGCACCTAGTTTTCAAACAATGACGCCTATGCGTTTCAAACGTTTTTTTTTTGCATTTCAAATTAATTCCTAAAATGTTAACAGCAAGGTATTTTTAACAATCAGTAAACACGTTTATTTCTGATTCGCTCTTTTATCTTCGATGATAGTTTATTGTTTGGGAGAGAGAATATTAAATGGAAATGGGCGAAAATGGCTGTTTCTCACGTCTGCATCTTCCATCCCCTCATTCCAAGCGCTTCCCTTCCTTTATCTCTTCCTCCCCCTATCTTACCCTGCTCCTTTCATCCCCTTCCCCATACCCCCTTCCTCCCTCAACCTATCCCCTATAGCTAGCCATCCGTCACACCCCAGGGAGTCGGGATGGAATGGTTGATAAAGCACCGGCTTCCCATTATGAGGGACCGGGTTCGAATCCCAATAGCACAAGATTTTTCAATGGGATCTCAGTGAATGCTTGAGTCCACCTTCCTGGATTGCACTTCAAGTTTAGCACTCCGCCCGTCGGATGGGACGTTAAATCGTGGGCATTCGGCACCTTTTGCGACGACTAGGGCAATGCCGACGCTGGGTTTCTCTCCGCCCTTTCTCCGCTCCTGAAAAAATGCCTTTCCGTATCAAATAACCAACCATCCTAAATGCCGCAACTGCTTTGGTTGTCTGTGGGCTCCCTCGAACAGCGAAAACATCGTCCACTCCATCTCTCACCGCCAAAGTCATTCGAGAAATCCCCTGCGTCTGCTCCCGACCATTGTCTGACATTACCATTTCCGCTCCCTTCCAAATCGGGTCTGTCTCCTTCAATACCTCGAATGTGATGGCAGATCCCCTAAACACGTGTACTATTCTCCACCGAGGATCGCTTGCTTGTCCCGCCCGCAAATGAGGTTACGACACGATGTCCCATTCATGTGATAAGACCGCATTGTATCTTTATTCGTTAGATGGTACAATGGAAAAGATATTTTTGAAGATTCTTGGGATGATAAAACTCTAGGTCCAGAGATCCTGGTAAACTTAAGATAACTGTAATTGTAACCCTCTCATTCATCAAATGACGGATGGTGTAGTGATCGAATGCAATGGGAACATTTGATAACCTAGGTAACAAGTTGTTCGTGGATATTTTATTTCGTTGTTCTGTTTTTTGGGCAAGTGACAGATTATGACGTAAATTTTGGCATAAACCCTTTTGTAGCTATGCGAAATAACTGGTTACCCCGCAAAATCCCGGAATTCCTGAGGCTTAACCCAGAAATTGTTTTTACTGTAACAATTTTGCTAAGCAGTCAAGGATTTCTGTATTAAATCAGATTGTCCAAAACTATTCTGATATCTAAAAATCTTTACTTAGCCTAGTGTGGTTCCTATGCTACCCAGAACATTTACTCATAATAAGGACGTTTTTAGGCATATTATCTGGAATATTTGGGATGATGACGGGGAGGGCTGTTTGTAATCTGGTGGCCTGGAAAAGCAAAGATTTCGGGTTTAAATACTATCTTGAGAATGGCTACGGTGTTCGTTTTAGGACTAAGAGCTTAAGTTAAATGGCGAGGCAGTGCTGTGGCACATTAAAACTTAAATTTCTCCTTACTACCACGATGGATAAGCCTTGACCGTTTTGCGAAGTGACTGAGAATCTCTAAAAGGCAGTTTAACAGAAAGCAATAAATCGCTAAGTTTGAACCCCCTTTAAATCGCGGAAATTTGATGGATGAACGCATGGAAATTGAAGTGTGTCTGTTTTCTGCCCAGTTACTCATGGATTTAGGAGTGTTCTCTGCCATTCTATGCTTTACGCGATGAAATATCGACCTCCCATCTCTCCATGCATTTAACCACCCACTTACAAGGGTCCTGTAAAATGGATTTAAGTACTTCAAGGCCTTATTTGGAGCGGAGGCAAAGCCTGTACTTCAGAGCTTCCCGGAATGAAAGGCAGTAACGTTCTCTCACCAGATTTGGTATCCAAATTTCAGCAAAAAATGGAAGTCAAAAAGGTTAAGGGCCACAGGGGATATTTACAGGAATGTTACAGAAAAATATTAATAAATTCGTGGTAACGTACTAGATAATACCTACTTTAATTGTATTTGGCAGCTTTTTAAACAAATGCGTAAGGAATTGGGTTGGTATGGCGTAGTTGTGGTCTCAAATCCAGCTGACCTGGGTTCGATTGCCTTTTTTCTTAGGTCTAGGAGCTTGAATTAGACGGTATTTAAATACCATAAGTGATTAAGAGGCTGCTTGTGTACGATTACCTATTGCCTCAATAAATTGTTGAAGAGTTGTGGGAGGAACTTGATTTAGGCGGAAATGTAGTAGTATTTTGAGGTTTTAGGTTTTCCAACGGTTGAGGTTATACCGCAACGTCTAATTTAAGGCTTTAATCTTAGAAAAACATAACTTCCATTCCTAGGTCGGGAGTTGAACCAGCAACCGTTGGGTTGCAAGACGCGTTACCACCTGTCTACGATGACTGGCGTATTCGTAAAAGTGGAAGTGGAAGAAATTCAATCTTGTCAGTTTTCAGAGGAACAAGCGTGGTAATAACAATAATCATGTATTTATTATCCTTGCGAATCTGGGAATATGAAATCCTCTCTTAAAATTAACAGATTGGACTATATATACATCTATGCGCCGGGCAGTTAAACATTTCCCTGCCAAGATAGTCAAAGAGTACCCTAGCTATCATAATATTTCCAGTCCTTTGTGATATATTTGGAATGAAGATAAAAAAAGTAAAATTATGAGTTTCTAGAGAAAAAATATGGCGAAACTGAATATAGACGTGGAAGTGCATCTGATTTAACTGATGGAACTGTTTTGTAAGCAAGGTAGAGCAGAAGGAAGGTTGACTGAAGGTGGACGCAGTACAAATAATGCTTGGAGACAGATTGGATTGACATAACTAACAGAGCAGAGCCTTCACCAGGAATGCCAAGAAAATGTGACTGTAGAGGTTGTTGTGAAGTGTTGCTTCGTATGGGTCTTTCACTTAGGTTATAGGGAGAGGTGACGGTAAAAATTGAAACTTTAGCGATGTGGGAGTATCGTGTTGGATGGACTAGAAAAAAATACAGAAGTGTTAAGCATTGTGGAGGTGAGGAGAAGACAGTTTGCGGAAATTAAGTGGAGATTGAAAAGTCAAATTAAACAGGTAACTATTGCCGACAAGATAATGATTAAGTACTGTCAAAAAAGGTAGCATGCTTTTAAGAGAGTAAAAGGATGGGAAAATTGTATTGTTGGTAGTATGGACAAAGGAAGTACGATGATCAAAAGAAAGGAGTACTGCAAGCAAGTTTGGTGAATTAAATGCCGAATCAGAGAGGTACTCCATCAAAACCTACCAAAACCGGTAAAAAACTGTCGACCAACATGTGTGCCTGTTTCTTCAGCCTTGGAACATGGAGGACACAAACATAGTGGTCAGCGCCAAGGAGTTTGTTTTGACCCGAGTTATTCACCTCGTGTTCGTTTTCGCCGAGTCCATGTATGCATTCACAAACCAACCACCCTCTTCACTTCGCGTTTCGGTGGGCAATAAGCTCCGATCCACGAGGCGGCAACCCCACCCTCCCCTCGCTCAGCTGCATTAGGTTCTATTCCGCCGGCCATCCATATATACTCATTTCCCTTCCCACCCTCGGCCCCGCCCCAACCATTCCGCCGCCCGCCCATAAATTCGCATCCGAACGCGATCCCCTGGACCCATCCCAAAAGGGACCTACCCCTCCTCCTCCTCCCCCATTCCTCCTCCCTCCCTCCCTTCCCCCACGACCCTAACTCTTTGGGTTCCTCCCCCACCCCTCTCCCCCGATTCGATCTGCGAGCTCCCGCACCATAGGGCCGGCGACCCCCCGACCCGCGCTCTGTCCACCGCCGACCTCTGACCCTCCTCCTCGTGCATATTCACCGCGGCCGACAATGAGCGGGCTCATTTCGGAGACAAAAGCGCCGCATCGCCGCGGACGGGAGCGCCCGGCTATTGTTTGATCGGGCGGAAATCACACCCTGTCGCTTTTATTCGCCAGGCTACACTTTAGGCCGCGTCTCTATGTACCTGACTACTTGGCCACTAAAGATTCCCTTGTTTTCGCAAAGATAACTCCGGATGTCTGCTCATCTAGCACGCAGAAACGCTTTTCCATCTCGCTAAAATTATAGGAATATTAACATAGTTTGGATTGGCGTAAAATGGAAGGGCTGTTACCGGGTCAAACCCTCCATCGCTGCCGAAGTTTCGAGTAACGAGTCGTTACCCATCCTCAGGGCTGAATATCGTGTGTGGTGAAAATGTTCTAAGCATTATAATATATTCTAGAATTGAAATTTTAGAATAAATTCTAAAAAAAGTATATATAGATGCCATTTTCACCACACTTTTTCACACATTTTCACTCGCTCCTCGAAACGTCGTCAGCGATGGAGGATTTTACCCGGTGGAGCACCCGAACAGCCGTAACTTCCAGCGTACGCGGGAAATCTGGCGTAAAATGCTTGATTTCCCGAGGAGTGTTTTCAGTTAAAGCTTCAGACAGGTACACAACGAAACAAAAGATGTTACTTCTGGAAATAATAAGCGTAGTGTTGAAGGACCGACTGATTGCAGCTATAATTTTGTTCAACCCAATGCTTTCTTTTTGGTAGGTGTGGGTAGAGCTCAGCCTCGTACTAAGCTATTGGTGTGTGAAATTGAGATATTCAGGGTAGAGGGGCCAGTTCTTTTTTCTGGGCCACCTTCGATTTCCTGCGACGTTCTGCCCTACAGCAAATCAAAGAGCTAGGATTTTTAGGTGGAGGTGTCCAGAAAGACTTCTGCCCGGGAATTGAACCCAGGACCCTCCGGTCGGGTTGGGTCGGCTCGGCTCGGCGCTCCACCCACTAGTCCATCATAACCTCCCGATGGCAGCTATTATGATGCTTATTGCTTTTTGTAATAAGCCGAAGACAAAATGTTTTTCTTTCGGTCATCAGGTACCAAAATATCAATCAAATTTGGCTTAGTGGGGCTTGGTGCTTAGGCTTCTTCACGATTCATACCTAACCCTTCTGCTCTGCGGTCGATTGCTCTTCCATTTGTGCTACCTCTACGACCCAATGCTAATAGTTGTCATTTTCGTATTCTTATGATGGGAACATTCTTAACGTATATACGAGGGGGTATTCCTGAAAAATCCCGTTAAATATTGAACACCAGAAATTCTGTATTCTGTCAAAGACCAATAAGGACGGGATGCTTCATCTTATCTACCAAAAGTATTTTTGACTGATGGATCCAACGTTTTTGAACATGCAACACCAATGGTTTCACAGGAGGAATGGTGCTGGAAATAATTCTTCTTTCTGCCCCTTCTACATGTAGCTATTTGAAAAATAGCTTGCAAAGCCAGAACAGCGCAAATATTGTCCGTCATATCCGAAAAATTGGTTTCTTTTTTCAACGAAAATCTACACCCAGCAAAATCGGAAAACGTAGAAAGATTTCGGGAAGTGAGAATTTTAACAATATGATGTATTAATTCATTAGGTGAATAATTTAAGGGAAATCTAGCAGTCAAGCCCGATTTCGTTTAACAAATATTGGCGTACTAAATAGTTGTTGCTAACCGACGCAGCCATAAAAATCCTGGATGAACCGCTATTGGAATCCCTAGCGTGTTCAAATCTCCGTATGCACTTAAATTAGGTGGAGATCCCAGAAAATTTTGCCATAAAAATTTTGCAGGAGAGCATCAGTTATTTATTCAGACCAAAGCATCTTTCCCCTTGACTAAGAATCCATTGCAATTTACCAGGCTGTATGAAGATGACAAGGTTTATAGGTCTTATCATAAGTTTACCTATTAATGTTTCAATGGACAAGGACGTATAACGTTAGAGACTCATGGGCAACTAGCATGTCGTGAATGAAAGTAATGTTCGCAGCCGTTACTCCAACTTGCAATGGAAATATAGGCTGGCACCAATCCACCTGGTCGCTAAAGCATCCTTCACCCTGAACAATAGTACCTCCTATACTGCCAGTCACCTCCAGTGCATGTAACGCCAAGAGCTAACTCCTCTGCACGCGGTTTGCGTTGCGGCTAACACACTCTCCCAAGTTAGCCGATCTGAGATTCCAAGACGGAGATGTTACATCGACGTTTGCTGAGTACCCCGCAAGCCACCTTGTGGATATGTGACTGGTAGAATCATTACCACTGGAACATAGATTACAATCACAATAGGCAAATACACTACGTACATACAACTTAAAGATAAAATCGTTAGTGATACGAACATTTGGTAACAGGTGCTGGGTAGGCATGCCCTACGTCAAAGCTCATGACAAATGAGAAACTCCAACGATATTAAATGTTCTTGTAAGCGCTTTTAGGTTTAGCATATATTTCCACAATTGTTACAATAGACTTACAGGGACCCAGTTAGTATATGTTCGTGGAGTTAAGAACTTTTTAATTATGCCAAAACCAGAATACGGACATAACATTACCTGTAAAGTTTCACACGACATCCATTTGACCATTTAATTATCTTTTCCATTATGATAATTTAATTATTCTCGAGGAAAAATTAATTATCAGTTCGTACATCTTTCTATTTTAGTGTTGTTGACCAAATGCATTGTAAGCTGCAGGGTGTCTCAAATTATCTGAACCCTATGGGAATACAAAATCTTCAAATTTACTTTAACATTTGGGTCTGAAGGTTAACGTTTTCATTACTATGATTCCCGTCCGAATTTTTCTAGAAAGCAAATGACTCTACCGCAGTTATCATTTCGGTCAACCAAAAATCTTGCCGGTCTCTTTTGCAGAGAAAAAAATGTCATTGCCAAACTCTGGCGTGGTAAGCGCTTGTGCATAGAATTCTATTTACGAATTCTAATTGATAATTTTACAGTCTAAATTTTTTTGGGTTTGTTTCATGCACAGACAAAAATAAAACAAATGATTTCCATGGTAAATATTTCGAAAGGAAATCATCCCTTAACCAATCTATTTACTGAACTTATGTCTCTTGCACTCTCGTACATGTATCCTACTAATAAGCTAAAGAGCCTCATTTTCTCACCTAGCAAAAAGCTATCGTGATTATTGGATTGGTTCTATGATAATATTTTAACTACGTTTTCTCGTATTCCATTAGTTCATCTTTTGGTAGTTGAGGATATTGTTTGACGCTTTGTGTTCTCTTTTGGGTTTTTTTTACGCCAGCCAGCTGCCCTTTTTGGATTTATTTCACAACCTACATAAAGGCTTTCAGACAGATCACGAATGGTCACTGCAGTTTTTGTGGTTTGCTGCTAAAAAAAGAGATATATCGTATTTATTCTGTTCACCCATTCACTGCCTTTTCCTCGATACTAGTTTAAAGTGCGTGCGTGTATCCATTGCTATAAGTTCTTTTCCATTTTCAAGTAAAACTAAAATAAATAACCGCAGCAAACTGAAAGGTGCTCATAATAATAAAAATACTTAGTTTTCAAACTTTAAAATTTTGGTTTATAATAGCTATACAGTTTTAAATATTTTCAAACTGGAGCGGACTATTTTTTTCAATGGTCTTAATATGATATCATATTATTGGGAACGTAGTACACCAAATAGGGATAAACAAAATAGGAAATCAATGAGGAAATGTACGCTAAATTCATCAACACGTGATCTTATTACATTGTAATGTTCAAATTGTGTAGGCATCTGTCATGCCACTGAGAGATTATTAGCTTTCCACTGGACACATGTTATGAAAAGAAATATTCCTTTCTTGGGCATATTAGATTTTAAATTAAACCCAAATTATGTACAAAGCTGTGGAAAACACCTGTATTTCGCACTACTAAAAATATGACATTTGAATAAATGTGGATTTAATATCACACAGCTCGATATCTAACCAATATTACGGCCTCTCCTTGCTCACTGGTCGAAGCTCACGTTCTTTTCTTTTCAGTTTACCCGCTCATTTTTACTCTAAATCTCTGTTTTCGCAAAAAAGCGTTACTCTCAATTTCTAATTACTATTTAATAACTTACCTATATCATAGAAAACCACTAGCCTCCGTCCACTTGAGGATACGTAAATGCACTCTTGGAAGGTGAGTGACAAACCAAATTTCAATCATTGTATCGTTTACTTCAATATTATTTTGGTTTAGAAAAAAAAGTATTGACGAAATACTTTTTAGGTGTATATTTCCACCACTCGAGGGCGCTTATCTCTATGACCTTTATGTTTTATTTTGCGAAATCACTCCAGCGCTTGTGTTAGTATTGATTCATTTTGTTTACTGAAGTGATTGCTGTGACACGGCGTGTTGGAAGTCCTAGAGGTGTTAACACCTACCCTGCTCACCTCTGCTCCGAGCACTTATTAGAGCCATTAACCAGGGCAAATTTTATGCTTCAACAGCACGTTTTACAGCCGTTTTTATGGTCGGTGTAAAAGGATGCCGGCAGTGGAGGGTGGCAATTTGAATATTAATTCACGCCCCTTAACCTGCTGAACTCTTATAAATGTTCTCCGATTTCTTATGGAGGATGTTAATCGAGAATCTACTTTGTGTTTACTGTGTTCTATGCATTTTTTCTTTTGTATCATGAGTATTCATTTCACTACCAAACTCGGAAGGTTCTGATGTGCGTTCTTTCATTCCTCACCTTTTGATGAGCCAACTTAGGATCTCTTTAGTTAATGTAAGATTCGCTCAAATATTAAGAAGAGTAAGAGAAGAGAGAAGTCTGCTGAAAATCCAAAAAAGAAGACGTGAATACTTAATCGGCCATATCTTAAGACACGATGGCCTGTTGAAGACAATCGTCGAGGTAATGGTGAACGCGAAGAACGGCAACGGAAGGCCTACAATAAGATACATGGAACAGGTCGTTAAGGATGTGAAAGAGAGGAATTATGTCAATATGAAGAGGTTGGCGACAGAAGAATGAAGTGCAGGGCTGCGTCAAACCAATCCTAGGATTTTTGACCGATGCTGAAATGCATTTCTTATGCACGCCTTTATAATTCATAGTCTTCTGCTTGAATTCATTCCATCGACAAGCATCTTTATTTACTCCCACTTTTACGATTGCCCATCATTCCCATTTACGATTAATCATCTATCAACTTCTTCGACAAGACCCATCACTTGCTGCAACCTTGTTTTTTCTCCTTATCCCTCACTTCCTATTGCTTCATTTATTCAATGTCTTCTCATTCAGCCAATTAATACAAGCTATCTATGAAATGCCTTTCAGTTCGAGTACAAAAGTATGTCATAAATTGTAAAATTATTCCTGGATATTTGCGTTTACTGGACTTTTAATATTGATTCTGGCCGCAGTAACCGCCGTATTTGCAACCCAAAGTTCGCGGATTCGAAACCAGCTGTTGGGGCACCCAAAGCCCAGGTCTATTACTGCTAACACTATTACGTATCCATAAAACGGTCCCAAGTTTTGCCTACGCCAAGTTACGTTCTACTTAGCATCTCCAATGCGGATAAAACATGAAATGGTACTCATTACGGATAAATAAGTAAACATTGTATTTTCTCCTAGCTGTGGCATAAGAAACTATGAGGCATGAGAAAATATCCTGCGATGCTAATCACATAGTTTCTCATGCCTTGTGCACACATAACTAACTCGTTTTTGTAATTAAATAATAATATGTCGAAGAATGCGTGTGCGTGGTGTATGATAAAGGATTTAGCCCCTGCCATACACTCTGAATATGGCTTGCTGTTCGCACTCAAGGATTAGATAATTTTCCTCACCTATATCTCAAAAGCCCCTGGACTACACACTGTGTGTAGTACACAGCTCTCCGCCAAGAATGAGTGCCTGAACTCAAAAAAACTACAGAAATGTCTCTGGCAAAATAAATTGTTACCTGCTACGCGTTCGGTATGTTAATGTTGTAGTTTCGTGCTACGTGATAGCTTGTGTGATAATTTTGTTAAAGAAACGTATTATATCGCGTAGAATATCCCGAAGCTTAATCTCACCTCTTTTATATCTAATTCAACATAATACCCTGCAAGCCACCATAAATGTGTATAGCAAGGGATGAATGGGGGCGTTTACTCAGAACCGAAATCGCAATTTTGTACACGAAGTCGTTAGATGGAAACGAAAAAAGAATTTTAGTGAAAAAATTAATCTGCTAACCACAACCATTCACTCATAAATCAAAAATTAAAATAAGCAAAAGGTGACGCCCACCGAAAATGCTGCTGTGAGAACATTGACGTCATTTTCATCCCGTCCTTGACTGCTTTCAGGGGAGAGGAAGGGAGTGGAGGGGGATTCTCGGAAGGTCTGCTCGCACAGATGCTGTCGCAATCATTCCCATTGGTCGAGTCAGCTGTGTCCCCCCATTGCGATAAGGCAAAGTAGCTTCGCGGGCTCAGTTCTGATTCGACGAAGCCGATATACGTCAGAGGTTGCACCACGCCCACTTTTCCGAAAGGGTTAAAAACATCAGTTTTTCGCCGCTTATAACTCGGGAAATAATTGTCGGATCAAAAAACGGAAAAATACGGGTATTTTTATTTTACAAACTCTATCAGATTCGGCAATAAAAAAAATATGGTAAACGACCCCGTTCACACCAAACATGCACTACATATTATGAATAAAAAGAATTACTATATTGACGGATGAATAATTATATTCTTAACTAAACTTTACAACTTAAAAAAAGATAAAATATCAAAGCAAAGATGCAAAAAGATGCTGTTAGTTGGGTTAGCTTAAAATCCATATGCCAACATGCAACTACCTAATGCTATCTATTAATACCTTGTAGCACTTTTATTTATACTGTTGGATATATTTAGTGCTCATCATATCACTAATTGTGCGAGGAAAGAAAGGCATTTTGTATATGTAGATTCAGCAATCGATTTGACTAATTTTATGATTATGGTCCATTCTACCAATGGTAGTAAGTTGAAGTTCAGCTTGGTACAGCTAACTCAGCATCCATCCGCAAAGAAAACAACTTCAAGTGCCACCTGGCTTAACACTGTACTGTTATTCTCAATGTTTATGGAATCGATGCGATGCTAATATATTGTTGAGGCACGTTTGTGTGGTGAGTGTTAGTGGAACTAACTCCTTCATGGCCTGGATAATTAAATCCACCCGACTGCAAGCAGCTCTGGAATGTATAAGAAATCTTTTCACCTTTGTTTTTGAACCGCTATGAGATCTAAAGTTTCCAACGGCATAATTTGATCAAGACTACAAGGTTGAGTACTCGTGTGGATATCTTGACAGCGCATGTCAACGGAAATCTATTCAAACCCGGGCCCATCTCGACAATGGGACTGAATCCACCGATTTGATCAAAGGAGAGTGCGGAACAAGGAAAGGGGAGTGGGTGGATTTGTATGAGAGACAAAAGGGATGGCGGAGGGTTGGAAGTGGGATGGGCTGCTCTTCGAGTGACAAACCCCTCAATTAGTCGCGATGTGTGAGGCTCTGAAGACGTGCGGAGCGTCTGGATGATGGGCTTGATGCTTTAGGGGGAATTGTGAAGAATGGCTCCAAAATTATCCCATTTTTAGGAGGCCCTTGCGAAAATAATGGGCGCCTCAAGCTACGTTGTATCTGAACCTGGCAAGAAATTGAATATTTTCACGAAACTTGGCTAA
Source organism: Platycnemis pennipes (assembly GCA_933228895.1). NCBI lineage: Eukaryota > Metazoa > Arthropoda > Insecta > Odonata > Platycnemididae > Platycnemis > Platycnemis pennipes. The sequence continues at coordinate 53,625,391 of OW121846.1, forward strand.
TATAACTCAGGAAACCAAATTGTCTTCGCCAGGGTTACAAAAGTTAGCACCTGCATAATGCCGTACGGGGAATACTTCCAAGTACACCTTATACCTACTCGGTATTCCCCTCTCTTATCGTTATTGCAGTAGAGGGACGCATGAATTCACCGTAGACCATTAAATTATGTGTTACACCATTGATGGCGGGCAATTAACTGAACTTTATTTCTCATAGGAGTGACGATCCAGTGTGAGGGCAGCACCATACAACTTCACAACGCCTCGCAGTCTGACCAACTTCCAAATGCTCTACTTTTCGTATTGACAACCCAAGTTCAACACATTATCCTTCCCTCCCTAGTTTCGTTTGTTGGAAATTCATTTGGCATAAAAAAATTACGGCAAAAGTAATATTTTACATTAATTTTTACCGTCTTTAAGGAGGAGATCTGAGTTTTCATGGTTCGGAAATAGCCTTATTTATTCAATAGCTCCACAATAGTAGACTTCCAAAGAGAAAAAATCATTCGCCTTGACCGGGAACCCGGATTCAGAACCCGGATCCCCAGTTTTCCGGTCAGGTGCCAGGCTTTAGCCGGTTAAGCTACCGAAGCGTCATCTTTCCCTGCGGAAATATTAGAGGCCTCAAAGGAACGACACGTACTGGAACTGCTAGACATATCATGTCACCAAGCATTTAATGTCGTGCGCATGACACCACCGTCCAAGAGGTTAACGCCGAATTTTAAACAATCAGGTGCTCATTATATAAAGCACATTGAAGGACCGCGAACTGACCGCGTGAACCTACAAGGGGTTCGGGTCCTGTTCGCACCCGGGATGACGCCTCCGTAGCATAATTAGTTAAGGTACCTGGCCGGAAATCAGGGGATCCGGGTAGGGCTGGGCGGTGCAGGAAATACTGAACCGGTTCCCGGTTCTGAAAAAAACAGTTTGAGACGGCGGTGCAGCGGTTGAATAGGTCGAACCGGTGTTTTCTGCTGAACCGGTACTTGCTCCCTAACCGGTGTTTCCTACTGAACCAGTGTTTTCTCCCTAACCGGTGTTTTCCACAAAAGCGGTGTTTTACACTGAACCGTTTTTTCTATTGAACTTTTTTTCCTCGCGTACCGCGTTTTTTGTCATTCAAAAGGTTTTTTGCCAACATTTTTATTTTACCTGTTTTTTTAAGACGTGTTTTTTCCTATAAGAGGATACTTCTTAATAATGCGGGTACCCTTTCCTAAACTGAACAGTAAAATGTGAGAATGTTTGCGTCAGCCAATGGTTTTTATGCGAGGCCTGTGTGTACATGTGAATTGCCATTTGTAATTGTAACGGCGATGAAATTCGCATTAGTGTTGAAGGAAGGCATTGCAAAATTTCCATCGATATTTATTCACTTGTCACGACGCGTTTCGTTGTTAAAACAGCATTACCAAGTGCCTTGATCAGCCTTGATGATAATGCTGTTATAGCAAGAAAACGCGTCGGGCTAAGTTACTAACTTATGGCTGTTGAATGAAAAGCTCTCTAGAGGCAGAACGACTGGTGTCTACATACGGACGAAATAACTTAGGTAACCGTATTTTCCTTTTATTTACCATTGTTTAAAATATTATTCATTTAAAAATATCTCAATCATCCTTTGGCATCAAATAATTCTTGGAAAGAACTTACAATATTGAACATTAATAATCAACGTCAAAATATTCAAATTTCGTTTGTATTTGGCGCATCTTATGCACGGTAATTCCCACCCATGCATGCTTTCCGGACACGAATTTTGAGGCTGCCGTAAGCAGTTGCATTATCCTCCCACTTCTTGAGTGTGGCATGGGTAGATAGGAACTTGAAACGATGTTCCTTCCTCCACGAAGTCTCCCAAAACCAACAGCATTTGTTTGATAAACAAAATGCTATTTACTAACCTGGAGCATTATTAGCTCGCTCTCTCACTCGTTGTAATCTTCGAAAAAACAAAAAAGCATGAAAAAAACACAACATCCTGTTGAGTTACATATGTGACAATGCTTTACAATGTCGAGTGCTCGCTCTGCACTCTAGCGGCTCTAGCAGGCGACAGTCAGGCGGACAACTTATAGCACAGGAAAGTTCACCGGCGTGGACGCCAGCCAGACTGGCTGCGAACAGAGACGGCGGCGTGAAAGCCGAGCAGCGAACGATCATCGGTGTTTCAGAACCGCTTCCCCCATGCACCGGTTTTTTTCCTACTTCTGGAGTGGCCTGCCGGTTCTGAAAAAACCGAACCGCTGAGCCGGTGCACCGGAAAACCGCCCAGTCCTAGATCCGGGTACGTTTCCCGGTCAAAGCGATTAATTTTTTTTCTTTGGAATTTTGTGATCGTGAAATTTCAGCGGGTATCGTCGTTAAGGCTCTCGCGCCCAGTTTTCGGTCCTTCAATTTGTCAGTGACTCCATTTTGGATTCCTCACCATCGTTAAGTTAAACCTCTCCTTGCTATTTTCCTGCCTATTCATAAAACGTCTCATAAATGGCACAAGGAAACTATTTTTGCGACTGTAATTTAACATACATCTCCCGATCCGGTCATTCTTTGTAGTTTGCGGAAATAATTTACCAGTCAGAAATAATTTTTGAATCAATATATTTCTTCAAGTAAAAGTACATTGTTTATGATGTAATATATTCATAATAAATGATCTGGTGTTTTCCCGGCGTATGATATGCTATGGACAAAGGTTTCGCACTGGGTCAGGTGATAAACATTTTATGACTGGTGATCATGATGCTATTATTGAAGGTTTCTCGGGTTTCCATGTCCGACGTTTCGGAGGTCGACTCGTCCTTCATCCTACCGCTGCTGATCTCTGTTCAGAGCCATGAGGATGTAGGACGAGTTGACCTTCGGAACGTCGGACATGGAAACCAGAGAAACCTTCACTAATAGCATCATGATCACCAGTCATTAAACCTAAGGGTGCTTAGGGAGCTAGAGCAATGCCTTTCTGTCTCAAGGGCCTGTGTTTGAATCCCCAATATCGCAGGGATTCTGAATTGGCATGCTGGCCATTAAGTGATTACCACGTGGAGAGCGCTTCGAGTTCAGTGCTCCACATTTGTAAGTGAGTCATTAAACCGTGGACCCCTTGGTACCTTTCATTAAAACAGGATTATGCTTGGGAATTTTCCACCCTCCCTCGGCTCCCTGAAAAAGTCCGGCCTCTATCCGATCGCCAATATATCGTGAATCATACGGATGACCCCAGTTGTCGGTCGCCTCGCCAAAATAAATAAAAACAGCTGCAAATCAATCCTTGGAATGTTTAGAAACCGTTCTCACCTCGAATCTAATGTCAGCTTTTCTACTCTTCATAACAAGATAAATATTTTAATACGAGTCCTTCACCATGCTCAATGCACTTCATCAGATTCCATCCTTTGCTGTATTTTCCAATCACTTTTCCCTTTAACCAATGTACCTATGTTCATCGGCTCCTCTTGCCTGAAAATAAGACCGATTAGGTGCTTTTCTTGAACATTTTTATCGGCCTTAACTTTTCTTTCATTCCTCTCAGGACTTGTTCACGTTTAAATTGTTTCCAATTTTATCTTCCTCATTCTTCACTGGCACCACTTGTTCATAACATAATGATAACAACGTTCTCATAAAAAAATCTAGGATAGATGAGACATACCCAAATTCTTGAAGAGAACTGCAATCCATTCCTCCTAATGTCATCTACATCATCTACATCTAAGTGATACCTTGCCAGCCACCGTGAGGGTGTGTGACAGGGGTCGTAGATTGCCGAACATACGCTACTGACATGAAACTAGGCTACTACACGGAAAAATGCTATGTAATATGGTCACATGGAGCTATATGGTTAGTACCTACATAGTAATAAATGTATTGGTCGTTAATACATGCGTCATGCACTACAGACTACAATATTTAAACTACCTATCCCTTTGCTTTGCTGCCTATTTTGTTCTAATAGGGTACTGGGGAAAAATGATATTTGGAGTCTATCAGTACGACAATCTATCTCCTTAATGTTATTTATCTGGTTCAATCTAGCATAATACGCAGGTGGTCTAAATATAATTCAATCAGCATCAGGTAAGCTATCCGTTTTAAAATTCTGCAGGAGATTTATCTGTACTTCAACCTACGATCTGATTATAATCCCCAATCTAATTCTTCTATTATTCTGAAATACTACTATACATATTTTAACACCTTTAACAAACCAGCTGCTCTACGCTGAACACTGTCTAGATCTCTAATCAAACCTATTTCATTCGTTTCCCATACACTGGCTACATATTCAAGGTCGGGTCTAACTAGCGAAAATGAACATCGCTCTTTTGTCTTCTCGTCACATTTCCCGAGTACTCTTTTGATACATCCTAGCTTTCACTTTGCTTGACTGCATATTTCTCAGATGTGTCTTCCCCACCATAAATATTTAGTGATTGTTACACCTAATTACCTTATGGTTTCAACGCTCTCGATGTCAGTGGTAGGCAGATCGATTGCACGTTGGTCTGGAAATCCATAGGTGGCGGGATGAAGGTGCGGATTGTGAAGGTGTCTTCTAAATTATAGAATGCCATTTAGCCTAGGAAATGGCCTCGATAAAAAAGGAGGACTACAGCATAAGAATCTTTCCGAGAAGGGTACCTGTTGGCGTGGAAAAAACATAAAGGCGGTATGTCATTAAAAACGGCGAAACTGAGGGAGTTAGCATTTGATGCCATTTTTTACTGAACAAAAATCTTCTAGCAGCACAGAACATAGTCTAGGAATAAAAATGGAAAATTTATTTGAGCTTCAACTTGGAGCAAGCCTCGTATTGGTATTTCTGTTTTGGTGATAACTCCACCAGGAAATGAAAAAACTTGATAAGGTAAATGTGAAACTGCAAAAGCTTGATTGATGTGATGTAGCTTGACCGAATAGATTCAGAAGAGGTATTACGAAATGTAGAAGTAAGAAGAAACTTCATGAAAATTCCTTTACTACAACGGAACTGCCACCGGGCAAATTGTGATACGAGATGGATAATGAATATAGGCTCTAAGGGAACAGAGAGAGAGAGTATTGAACAAATGGGAAGAATCACAGAGGAAGGCTAAATGTAATATGTAACGTAAGGAATGAATAGTTTAAACTGAACCATTTTTTCAACACTAATAGGCTGGATGATGAGTTTAGAGCAGGGGTTGGCAAGCAACGGCTCGTGAGTCACACATGGATCTTTTAGTGTGTATGTGGCTCGGAAGTAAAACTGAAAATTAAAATCATAAATTATCGTAGTTTCATTTTTAAAACATATTCTTCAAAACCGTCCGTAAATGAATGTATGATCATAGCCCTTGATAATGTTAACTTGTTACAGCACTTTAAGTTAAAACCCACTCGTTTATAATGATATAATAATTAATAGTAAAATTTTCCTTGTTTACAAAAATATATTTATGGCTCTTGATCAATTTATTAACGTTAGGGAGGGATAGATTTAGGCGCTTTCCTCTCAAAAGCTTGCTGACCCATACTTTAGCGAGTTTAGAACCTGGTGAAACGAATATTAGAGCTGATGGGCAACATTAATGAAGTGGAGCTACTCAAAACCTAATTTTACTTTAAATTCAGCCTTATTGTATCTTTTAAATTACCGTCCCTTTCCAATCACACTTTTCAAGCAATCTCCTACTTCTACCGCTTTCTTTCTCTACACCCTCACCGTTGTAGTTAGATATCTATCTTGGGGAATGAGACGGACAATTTGGCATCCTTTAGGATAGACGGGAAATTGGGTATATTAGCATTTGCTTTTTGTATTAGTTGGGAATAGGGATTTGATGATAGGGGTTGGAGGCTTTCACGGGGAAGGAGAGTGATGGGAAACACGGGCTCGGCATTAGACTCCTCTTAACGAAAGACGCCAAGGGGTCAATAGTATTACGTCCCCTCCAACGGATGCAGTACTCGGCTAGAAGAGTTCGCCACACCCAAGTAGGGACCACTACACCAAAAACGCTGCCATTGCCGGTATTTGAGCCTGGGTCCATGAAATGTGATGCCAGTACTCTAATCACCATCCCAACCCGATTCTGTACACAGTACTAGGGAAGGTCTGTTTTAGTGATGAACCACATGCACGTCATTGTCGTTGACCCCTCAGCTTATCCATGAGTGGCTTACTTCGTCGTCTTTGTATCTCAGCAAATAATTCGTATGTTTTACTTTTCATTCCAAATTTTATAGCTTGCTTTCCATCGTGGTGGTACAGCGGAAGCTATGGTTCGTTTCAAGGGGTAACTCCATGCAGGCAATAATGTATAGTCCCGTACATAATGCTATTCCCAGTTCTGCAGAAATATAAATGAATTTTTGTTGATAGGGGAGGCAACTGACAACCATGCTCATTTACGCGGTTAAATATTGGTGGGTGGTTGGGGAGATGTAGGAAGTGTTAAAGGTTTATTTGGAGGCAGGAGAAAAATTCCTCACCAGAATTAGCCTACCTTTATCCAAAAGCGCATAGTGGTTCACGGTATAACATTCCATCGAACGGACGGATAACTGAGCTCGACGTTCATTGTAACCTTAAGTGAAATTAGCCCAAGACAACCCGATATCGAATGAATTCACGCTGGAAAAAATTATGCTTCGTAAGTAACAGGTTCAAAATTTAATCAACATATCTACTGATATTGGTCAGATACACGCGTTAAAGCTTCCGTGGAGAGATGTAAACACATACGCGTGAGGTATTTTCCGTTGTGTACCCCGTGCTTTCATTTTTGTGGCGATATGTTCTTGGATGCTCCAAAAATAAAGAAAACTGACGGAAATATGGAAATTATGTTGTAGAAAATTCAAGGCAGGATTTGCACAAACGCTTCCTGGGGAGCAATAATTATAATATTTTACTTTTTTTAACACTTTTAATTCTAGCGTAACACCATTTAAGAAGCGTAGCTGGTTTTCTCAAATCAGGTTTATTCCAAACTACTGAAATACCCCCTGTTGAGTGGCTGCGTACCAATTGGCAATTACTCACTGGACTATCACGCCCTTGTACCCGTTAAAAGCGGCGGCGGATAATTAATTGGTGTTACTATTCACTCCCATCAAATAGCAGTTTTTTGGTAGTAATTAATAATTGATGGGTAGGATTGCAAAAATATTCAGCAAAATGGAAAAATATCTGCTAGATGGAATTGAAACGGGAGGTTCAAACACTCTGGTAGACCTTAAGTGTGCCATTTATTGAGCCCAAACTACCACACTAGAAATTTATTCTCCATTTTTATAGGACCATACGGCAAATTTTCATTAAATGCGCTACTACCTCTGAATGTAATACTACGCAGTAGCGATGGAGGTGAAAAGGGGGCGAGGAAGCGGATTTAATAAAAAAAGTAAGGTCGTCATAAATTCTGAGAGGGAATAAATTGACGCCTTGCCCAATTAAGACGTTAGGGCACTGGTAGCGTGTGAGCATATAAGCCGCATTAGATGGGGGACAATAGGCTTGAAAGCTTAGTCGCCGTTCGATGGTTTTAGTGATCACGGACCTTTCGAGTGGAATTGTTCCTCGGACGTATTTTACAGCGGAAGGGGGTGGAATTTTGTTCGATATGAAGGAACGAAATCGTAAACAAAAATCAAAGTTGCATGCGTTTTAAACCAAAGGGTATCATCAATGAAACTATTGACATTTAAAGATAATACTTTCATATTATTACCGCGCAAATTGTTTGAATTGATAAATAATTAAGAGCAACCGATCAAATTCTTTTGAGTCAATTTAACAATGGCGGCGATACTTATAACGGTGGAATTATTTTTCCATAAACTAAAATTTTGTAGAAATAACTTCATGTTTTATGAAATTTTGGTGAGATGATGTTGACAGTTGAGCGAAAAATTGTGACTTGAAAAATGTTTCATCCAATGGTAATGCTCTAAAGTAGCGGTCAAACAAGACCGTTTCAGAGCCGGCGGTAGCCAAGCATTCGTGAACGTGAAACTAGTTAATATATAATTATTCGACCAAATGAAAATTTATGAAATATTTCTCGAAGTTAAATTAGTGATTAGGAGAATTGATTCAATATGTATTGCGAATTTAAGGCCTCCAGGACGTGATTCTATTGATTCAATATGGCTTTCCAACGTATTTATCACCCTGCCGTCACTAAAAAGACTCACGACGACTTTAATTGTTATTCTGACATAAGTAGAAAATCGAGTGTCGAAAACCAGTATCATTTAACTCCGAAGAGAAAGGCTGATGAGTTATCAAGGTTCTAAAATAGACGAGATTTAAGTCTACACTCCGAACGTTCAACTTCAATAGTAACAATGGGGGCGTTTACTAGGAATCGAAATCGTAATTTTGTACACGAAATCGTTAGATGAAACAAAAAAGAATTTTAATGAAAAATTAATCTTCTAACCACAACCAATCACTCATAAATCAAAAATTATAGAAAGCAAAAGGTGACGCCCACCGAAAAAGCTGCTGTGATAACATTGACGTCCTTTTCCTCCCCTCCTTGACTGCTTTTCGTGGAAGGGAAGGGAAGTGGAGTGGGTTCTCACAAGGTCTTCTCGCACAGATGCTGTCGTAACTCCTCCGATTGGCAGAGTCATCTGTGTCCCCCCCATTGCGATAAGACAAGGTAGCTTCGCGGGCTCAGTTGTGATTGGACGAAGTCGTTATGCGTCAGAGGTTGCACCACGCCCACTTTTCCGAAAGGGTTAAAAACATCAGTTTTTCGCCGCCTATAACTCGATAAATAATTTACGGATCAAAAAACGGAAAAATACGTGTCTTTTTATTTTACAATCTATAATAGATTTGGCAATAAAAAATATGGTAAACGACCCCATTGCGGTGTACGGAATGAGGATAAATGAGAATGTATTGCCTTTGAATGACACCCTTGTAAGCAAATGTTTAATACAGAATTTTTGAAGTCTATAATACTGAAGCATTTTTATGAACATCAGCATAGTTTTTTTAAGGCTACACTTAGCTTGCACACGAATATAAACACAACTCTTGTTCTATTACGGCAATACGTTTCGCAAAGGTATATGTAAACGTATTTCAAAAGTTATTGTAGTAGACAAAACTGCGTTTAAGTTTATTAGAATAACTTAATTGAGAATGCAAAATACTCTAAGTTAAAATTAATGAATACGCTACGCTGAAAGTACGATGAGGTTTTCTCCGATGGGGATATATGTTGAGGCCTCCCGTATTCAACAGTCGATTAGACTATATGCTTAGCGCGAGAGTCGTGAACTCCTGTAGGAATGCATTACGTTTTGATCCGGAGGAGGCGAAATCAAGCTGAGGTCATTTACGTTATTTAGTATTGGCGAGTGACTGGGTGGTTGCAAGATGTCAAGTATATGGAAAAGGGTAGGCGCGAAAGCCGAAGTTGGCAGTAGCCTACTCCTCACGAAAGGAATCGATGATTGATTGATTTTCGTTTCATCCGACTAACGGAGTACTGAATGTGAAGTTTTATCAACTCCGAAATCTATTTGGGACCGAAATGGTGCTAAATTCTGCTTATATTCTTTAGCAGAATTTATGCAAATTTAGAATAATCAGTGCATGATAAAACAGTGAAAATGCAGGTTATGCATCTTCATCAATGTTGTACGACATGTTTTAGAAGTTAAGCTGTGCCTTTGAAGATGGCTTAACGACTGAAACCGGTCATTATTAACCGACAATTCTACAAATAACAATGTTCTGGTTGAATAAATATGCCTGGCACCCGAGCTCGGTTGTTGTTGTTGTTACCCTGAGGAGGCAGTCGACGGCTAAGGTCATTTGCGCCATCTTCACCAACACCTGCGCAATACCTTGAGAGCCACCGCGAGAATGTGTCTTAAGGGGCAGGAAATTAACACCTATATTGTGATCGGTGAGCAATTGGATAGGGGCAGGACGTTTTGAGGGAAAAGTGGACGGGTGGAGAGAAACCCGGATTCGGAACTATCCCGCTATTAACAAAAGGCGCCAAGGGGTCACGGTTTAACGTTTCATGCGGCGGACGTAGTGCTTAACTTTAATGTGGTCTAAAGTATATAAGTACTCAAGTAGATATCTCTGTCATTGCCTGGATTAGATCCCCCTCTTTGGCAAGACTGTAGCCACCACATCAATTGGATCCTCGACTCGTGATTTTCCAGGTTTCTTCCGAGTCGGACGACTCTTGGAGCAATGTGCCCCCCGCCGCCCCTGAGTGCCTGCCTGCCCCTGTCTCGTCCTTGCGTCACTCGCCTTTCATTCGGAAGTCTCTCCGGCTCACTTGCCCTCCCTACCGCCGCCTCACACTGCTCGCCCGCCCCGAACATCACCTATGCCATTCCGTACCAGTCAGCTGAGCAGCACGGAATCCACTCCGTTGCTGATTTCCGGTTTTCGCTCATTGCGTGACTGCGCTCTCGCCCTTTCCCTATCCGCCCGTGCAGCTCCTCCTCCTGTCTCACACCCAACTCTCCGCCTGTCTCCCTCTCAGCGCTCTCCTATTCAACCCCCCGATCGATTTCCCTAGCGCCAACGCTGGCCATGCACTCGAGTGCTAGGATTCAGTCGAGCGGACGACGAAGTTTTATCTCACTTCATGCGCTCCCTTGATTCTCATTACGGTTTTCCCTCATTAGGCATCCTCAAAGAGTGCTGACGTCGAAATGACTAGGTCTTAAGGTTAGCAGGAACGGCCTAGACAAGTATTTTTGTGGTTTATTTCACAATAAGATCATAGAAATTCATAGAAAAGGATAAGTCACTAATTCAGTAAAGTATTATCCATTATTACGATATAATTATATCACAAACTATGCTAGGTTGTTCGATTCGAAGGTTGGTCTTTGATAGGCGAGGGTAGAGCTCACCCCGTAGTAAGCCATTGGCGTGTGAAATTCACACATTCAGGGTCGGGGGACCAATTCCTCTCCCTGGGCCACCTGCGATTTCCTACGGAGTTCTGACACGCAGAAAATCGAATTGCGAGGATTTTAAGTGATGGGTACAGAAAGGCTCTTGCCCGGGATCTGAACCCAAGACCCTCCGGTCGGTAGCTCAGAATCATAATAATGTAGCTATATGCTACAAATGCATAATAACTATAGCATAAAATTGAAATCAGATGGAAGACATCAAGACTAACTTGATTCACATATGACTTGGATGTGTAAATTACGACCTAAGTATTGAACACGTTGTAAAAACGATTTGCAGTTGAGAGAAAATGGTTTCAAAAACTTCGTATCTCTGAGAGCGGTTTTAATTGTGAGCAAAGAGTTCACCAAGTAATGGACCAAAAGGTTTTAGGTACTAATTAGTGAGTACGGGAACGTAGTATTATACCCTTTGCTATATGAATACACAGAAAGATCTTACTCTACAGGGAATCACAGGGCTAAAATGTATCTGGATGAGACCTTGTCCCGAGATAAAGTATTTAATGGCGTAAATCACGTAGTAATTAATTGGCAAGATTCTGACTGAAATCAGTGCATAGGTATCAATAGGTACGGGTGTTGTGATTGTATACTAAGAATGGAGAAAAAGCCGTTGGAGTGATGTTACGGGTGATGTGACATCGATTGAAGCCGGAGTGATTTTCGTCAATGACGTGGAATCTAGGCGGTAGAAATCCTGCAAATGAATTGGTTCGTTCATGAATCGGCTTGTTTAAAATAAAATGTTTGATAATGTCCGTTTTTCCCGTGAGAAATTTAAATTTATTCATGTGGTCACTCTTGCTGTTATTACTAGTGAACCCAACAGACAATTATTAGTTATAAGGTGATTTACGCTACACTTCATACACTTCATCTTGGGATAAGGTCTCATCTAGATAAATTACATTCGTGTGCTTTCCTGTAGAATAAGATATTTATGGGTATCAAATACTATGTTCGTCTACTCACTAATGAGCTTTTAAAGCGTTGGGGTAAATTATTTGTTTAAATCTTTGCTCAGAATTAAAAACCCTCTTAGTGGCGAATATTTTAAATTTTTTCTAAATTTTTTTGCCTCGAAAAAACTTTACCTAAAACCAAACTCCTTCATTAAATCTCAAAACCTTGTCCTCTTGGCCTTTATGACATCCTGGAAATTTTGGTTCTCTGCCTTAAATAATTAGTTTTTGGTTTGCAAAATCGTTAACTGTCAAAATATATCACAAACCATTCTGGATTGCAACACGTAACGGGGCTAATTATTCGTTACTCAAAATATATCATGGTTGCGTCACGTCTCATGCCTCATGAATGCCGTGTATTTCCAATACCTTGATTCATTTCCAGAATTTCTACCGCCTATACTTCACGTCACTGACTCATGACACGGAAGTTACTCCGGCTTCAATCGATGTCACATCACTGTTAACTTCTCTCCAAAGGCCTTCTCTCCATTCTTGCAGTACAGTCGTAACATCCGTACCTATTGGTACCTAAGCACTGATTTCAGCCCGAACATTGCCATTCAATGTCAGTTATACCGGCTTTTGGATCAATTTTAATTATGAATTCTGGGTGTTGCAATGGAAAAACGAATTTCACGAAAAATACAGCCATCTTACACCAATCACTACATATCATTTCATGTAGATCATACTTTGCTGTCTCCATTTGAATAACGGTATATTTATGATGTATTCTTATGTATGATAAGGGGGCTGGGTTATGTGGTGATGGAATTACTGGCCTCCCGAGAAGTCGTCATTACTGACCACCACCCCGAGGCCCCGGATTTGAATCCCGACAGTGGTAGAGATATTGTAGTGAAACTTTTCAGCACTCGACGTAGGTATATGTTGCCACTACTTTAGTGGCAGCCAGGTGCACTGTGCGTGATCTGGTAGCCTTTAGGTCGCGGGTTCCTATCCCGTTTTGGTCAATGACGTTGTGTTTGGTTTTTAGCTTTAGAACATAGGTGGTGAGATGCAATCAGGTGTTGGAGAATTGAAACACAATTCTGATACTAGCTCAATAAGTGAAAAATGAATGAAGGATGGAGACTATATGGAAGCAGAAGAGACTCCAGAAAAGATAATGGGGCAATGGGAATAAGATATGACGATACCTATACAGAAATGTAAGTTACATCTACATCTACCTTATACTCTGCGAGCCACCACGGGGGTGAAGATCACCAAACATGCACTATTGAGATGCAACTAGACTACTACATGGAGATATGCTAGATAATATGGTTACATGCAGCTAGATGGTTAGTATCTACATAATAAGAAAGGGATTGGTTAGAAATACAGAATCATGCACTTACAGACCACTATACAATATTTCACCTACCTATACCTTTGCTTTGCTGCCTATTGTGCCCTCTCATGGTAAGCGGGAAAAATCCCGCGGGAAAGCGGGAACGTTTTAAATCTATCGATATGCCAATCTATATCCCTAATCTTGTTAATCTGATCAAACCTAGCATAATACGCAGGGGTTCTTAACATATATCTAACGTCATCTGTGAACAAATCAGTTAGGAATTTACTTAAAAGATTTAACCTAAATTTTAACCTGCGTTCAGATAGTATTTCCCATCCTTGTTCTTCTATTAAACTCGTAGCACCAATGCAGTTAAATTACTGTCATGCATGACATATGTAATATGAAGATAAGGAGAGAAAAAAAGCCTTGATAAGCCCTTTGGAACCCATTCTAATAGGTTTTCTCCGGTTTCGTTGTTCAGCGAAATGATCAATTTAGAAGAAATAGAATTATTTGAACTCGTTACTGTGGAGAGGGTTTCGTGGGTGGGTGGGAATAGAGTGATGTAGTTAGAAATAATCACGAAATGCGCAAGAGTCTGTCATGCTATTACTAAGCCAAGTATATTAACAGCCAAGTGAAGAGACAGAACCGAGTCTGATAGAAAATGATTTCTCTCTACATATACTGAGTACCCTACAAGCCACTTTGAGGATGATTTGCAGGGGTCAAAGAATCACCAAGCAAACAGCAATATTTGCCACTGTAGAGTATTGTTGAATTATAGAATATTATGCAGGAAAAACACTAGAAATTTCACCTTCTACCTGATATTCAATGCTACATTAACGAAATTCTACATGCATGAATTATAAGTTACTTGAATCTATCGGTGACGGAGTTTTGTTCTCTAGTCTTATATTTATGTACCTGCATGCTGATGTTATGTGGGGCTTTTGCCATTCTCTCGCTGTCAGTGGAAAACTCGACAACCCTGTATTTATGCAGACGCCTTTCCCAGGCAATGGTCTCCCTACCCGTCTCCAACTACGCGGTAAAACGTATCGCATTGGAATCTTAGCATATGCTACCGAAACTTGCAGATATTCTCTGAATTATATTTTGTACATTCATTAGAATCTTTTCCAATGGATCCCAATGTTATGATACTATTGGAGTTGCACGAATATATGGATAGGTATGTACGGAAGATCAGAGACGAGTAGTGTTTAGAAACTGGACGAAAAGTGAAGACGCCGCACGGCTGTAAATGCGTTTCCTTCACTTCAGTATCATCACGAGAAATGAGAGAGTAAAAGTGCTTCTCTAAATGTATTTGTATCTGCATCTTACCATTTAATCCGCACATATGCCGTTGGGAGCAGCTGCTTGGCTGCCAGTCTTCAGATTATATTTTTTTATGAAGAAAAAACTTTGACAAATAGTAATAAAATCTGTTTCGTAGTTAATGTGAATGAATTATACATTGTTTGCAGTTTCCGTTTTAGAGAGTTAAAGAGGAAAGTTTGAAAGATGGGACGGGAATATTTAGAGCAATGTGGCGTTGGCACGAGAGCTTTAGAAGTGCTATGGGATCGAATTCGTGGTACAGATTGAGTATGAAACGCTTCTAAAAGAAGTTATCCGTGAGAAAATATATTTGAGATTTCTAGTAAAATAGTGGGAATTGAGACTTGAGTATCGACTCCTCATCCCTAAGCTCTGAGTTGGACTACGTACATTTACTGAGTTTTCTGCGGAATATTGATCCCTACATGAGTGCCTCATGGAGTACTCTTTATAAGCAATGTTTTTTACACCGGATAGGATGTTAAACAGATTATTCAGCTCCAGATCTAACATAATAAATAAATGACACCTTATTTACTCATTATATGCAGTAGTATGGGATTTGGCTAAAGCTCTCATCTATTCATCATTGTGGTAACCTCTGGTTTCGGTCACCCCCCACGAATAACAACATAGTATTAACAACTCCTTCCCAGAATATCAAATAAGGAATATTAATACTTAAAGAAACTTGAATTTCTTTCATTTTTACTATGAACTAATAAAAAAATGCGAAAGCCCTCGAAGTCTACGACTAATCATTGCCTCTATGCAGTCTTCCTATTGTAGTCTTCCATCTTGAATAATTGGGATATTTTTCGGCAGCCAAATAAATATTTTCTCACTAAATATGGCTATAACCATCTTTACACATTTAACTATGGAGGGTCGTAGATTTTGCTGACAAGGGTGGATTTTTTAATGAAACACGTCTGGGCTGCGGATTCTTCAGGCCGTCAGGGAAATAAAGGTACACTTCACTTTTGAACCCACCAAAAGTAAGGGATTGTAAAAAGATAAAATAATGCTTTATTTTAACTCGTTATAATTTCCTTTGTAGCATTAATAAGTACTTTCAGCTCAGGCAGACCTGACAAAATCAGGAATAACATTCACATTCAAAGTAAGTTTGGACGTTTTTCCTGATTTCAACTATATTAAAAGTAATTGCGTACAACTGGCAATAATAAATGCAAGTTCCTTACATGAATATAAAATTTAATTGAAATAAAACGAAAACCAACGTTTTAAATTTTTCTATCATCCTGTCGTTCTTCATCTTGGGAAATCGATTTCCGTAAAGGACAGAATTTAACAGGAAAGAAACTGTGCTACATGGTGGCCATATGTCAGGGTACATCCAATTTTTTTTTGGTATTCCTTGTTTTTTCAAACCACGCTATCTAAATTAGGCTGGAAAATGTGGAGAGGAGTCTCATTGTTATTATGAAATGAAGTTATGTAATATGTCTTCAACCAATGGCGATTTTCGTGCCATGTGGAAGTGGAGTGAGACTGAGGAGCTGGTCTGGTAACCCACGGTCGCGAGTTCAAATCACGCCCAGGCCATGGACGTTGTGTTTGTCTTAGGATTATTGTCCTAAGTTTTAGATGGTGTCGAAAAACCTTGGCGGTAGAAGCGTCAAAAAACTCAAATCTACTTCTGGTGGATTTGAGATGGTAAATAAACATTTATTTGTGCACTCCTAATTTATATGCGGCGAAGTATTGTTGCGTATTGCCTTGAATTGCATTAAATGTTTCTTTACCATCTCATACATTTTTGGATGAATACTTACAGCATATAGCGTAAATTCCACGTTTCAATTAAGCAGGTAGCATTTTTTATGGCTACGTTAAGCAAGTTTATTATGAACCCGCAGTATGGATTGCATTGATTCATTTAGAGGTAAACCGTTCAAAAATTAGTTTGGGTACCCACCGACTTCAAGGACAGGAATTATCGGAGAACCGTTTCTCACTCCTTTCTGAAACCTTCCCTTATAAACAATTCGATGTATAGCTGTGATGAATATCAGTGAAGGATAGTTAGTTCCTCTTTGTAATGCCTATTTTTGAATTATTTCCATTTCTATTCACCCTTTTCCCAATCATTGTTTCATAGTCGCAGCTAGTGTCAACTCCTCCCATTCTTAGGGGCACTTTTGGGGTAAGGATTGGTGAAGATTCTTTCTTGGGTGATCAAGGGTGGGAGGAATATTCATGGATCTGATACTCAATGCGTGAAACGTGATCGTGGTGAAAAATAAAATCGGCAGTCTTAACAGTCAATTTCAATGCAAGTTATATTGTGCAAAGTTCAATGCAAGTAATTAGTGACCGGCATCAGTATCCAGTTCAATAATGTGTTTGCTTGGCAATCCAGAGATCAAGCGTTCAAATCCCTTCTCAAGCATGAATATTTGGTGAATGTTATGGGATGAGGAATAACATTAGCCGTAGGCGTATTTTATAACAAATTCCACTGCAATATCTAGGAAATCAGTGAGTTAGACTGACCAGTGAGTTAGTCAGAAAAAATAAATAATTTACCAGTGTTTGAGCGTTATGCCATTATATATGTAAAATGATGTATTTTCAGAAAA
Source organism: Platycnemis pennipes (assembly GCA_933228895.1). Taxonomy (NCBI): domain Eukaryota; kingdom Metazoa; phylum Arthropoda; class Insecta; order Odonata; family Platycnemididae; genus Platycnemis; species Platycnemis pennipes. The sequence continues at coordinate 53,642,592 of OW121846.1, forward strand.
TTGTAATGATAAATCGCTATTGTGGAGATATTCTACATCTATATTGTTAAGAGTAACGAATTATGATAAAAATGCAATGATGGGAAAGGACCCTTGGGTCTCCCCTTTAAGACGTAAAGGAAAGATATATCCTCAGTAGAAATATTTTACACTGCACGCCAAATGTAATGAGTAATGCACAAAGCAATACTTTTCCCAATGATTTTCCCAGTCATATTTTATTCTCTATGAGTATTACTTAAATTGAAAACCCGATATCTCATTTCTCAACCAACTTAGCGTATTGGGTACTTTTTTAAATGCAATAGGTATGAAATGAACATTTTCCCCCGATATCGAAGAACCGTTACCATATTTTCGGGAGATTTGTGACTTTAGACTGTGTGGTCCCTATTTGATTGGAATGACTCCATTCTTTCGAAATTTTCTTGCTGTACAAATAAGCTGGCCTTCTTCATGGTTTTCCAATAAATGAACTACCCGACGAAGAATATTTTCTTGCAGTGTTGGCCACTTTAGAATAATACACAATCTTTCTTACGTTATAATACGTTGAAGTAACAATAATTCTCCTCTCTTACAGGTAAAAGCTTCACGTTGACCATCACAGTAAGCACAGTGCCTCCGCAAGTGGCGACGTACAACAAGGCCATAAAAGTGACCGTGGACGGACCCCGGGAACCTCGAAGTAAGACCAGTAAGTGCCATTTACTCGATGTATTAGTCGGAGATTTTGTTGTCTCTGACTATCGGTCGATCGAATTGTCACAAAAACGAACGCCTTGTCTAATTTTTTCCGCGGATCTTTATATATTGAACTTCTCTGTTATTCTCCACGTAGTTTTTCCATGCACTTGTTTCATGCAATGTTGCAATAACCTTGCAGTTTATGGCAGTAAATTATATCTGATTACTCCCTTGCTATTCAATGGTAAATTCTTAATGGCTCCGTAAATATATGTAAGTTAAGCGAGAGTATGATTCTCTCATCTCTGAAAAGATGATATTACGAATATTGTTATCAGTATTAAAGGAGAGAAATAAAATTACCAGTACGCATGCCATCCATAAATGCATTTAACCATGATACGTGCTGACTCTTTTTGCCATTAACCTGTCTTTGATTAATCTAACATGATATTGACAAAAGAAATCAAAACGTGTCGTGGTTAAATATATTTTTGGACAATGTAATCATTACTAACGTTATTTCATTCCTATGGTGGTTGATTTATGCTTTGAAATCATGCCTGAATCCGCCATTTCATTGTAATCAGTGTGTTACATTTGCATGGAATTATCACCTCTTCTAGATATCTTTTAGGTTTTAATACATTTTCTTATGCTTGGGGACGACAGTTAAATTGATGGCAACCTTATTACTTGGTTGCGGTGGGCTTTCGCGGCAGTGAATATCAACGTGGTAGATGTGTATTTTGCGTAAGCAACATAAACGCTAAAACAAGGATTGTTATGGATATTAGAATTGAAGTTGGAGAAACACCCGTCTAATTTCGATATTAGAATCTATTCGTTGAACGGAGTGATACCTTTCAATGAAATTATCTGATAAGAATTTATATTGACTAGATATTTATGCCTGAATCAATTATTGAGAAGATCATAATCATGTAGGAAACAAGTAAGCTCTATCAATTACATTAGCCTCTACGAGCCCTTGGCTCACCATATCTTGGTTTTATAATATCTTGGATCTATGTCTCTTTCTCTCGTGTGTGGTTCAGTCGCGTTGGTTTCAGTGGCTGCCGACCATTTGGCACTTCTCGTGTTTAAAACCATGCAATCGGATAGACATTGGAGGTGGCTGTAGGTATTCCAAGAAGCTACGACAAGAGTCAGCACAGATTTTTGAAGTTTATTGTCAAGTGTTGAAAATGCTATGATTATCGACAATAACACATATTCACGCGATTCAGTTTTCGATGCTCGAGAATCGTCATCAGACCTCATTAGTCCTGATAATTATGTTCAAGTATCAAAACTCGGGCCATGTGATTCTGTGCCGTCGTGGTTGGTAAATATTTAATTTACCATTATATCTCATGTAATCAAGTATTGATAAGTTACCTAGGGACAAGTTTAGTTTAACTGAAATCATTGATGTGGTAGTTCAGTTAAAGCTGGTGCGTGAAAAAACTCGGTTTATGTTGCACCATTTAGTGATGCGCTGATGTAACTCATTAAGTAACATCATATCTAATATTATTGTTTACAGGTTGTACATAATAGTCACAGCAGAAAGATTTTGTGCACTTTGTAACATAACATCAATTAGTAACACAAACGTTGAGCAGATATTTCAAAATACTATCCATTATTTCATCATGATAGTCCCCAAAGCATTCTCATGTATCTCTTCGAATGTTTGAGTTGCAGCGCATACATTTTAGTGAAAATATAAATGTATCGTTACTACTATTGTCAAAGAAATTAGTTTTGAAAAAGGGGAAATAGATTGAAACAGATATCCATAAATGGTCCTTGGCTGTCATCAGGAGGATTATGGAAGAGTCTAGAATGATTTACAGATAAGAGTTTAAAAATCTGAAATTTAGACTCAATGACAATTTAGACAATAGACACGTAGGACTTACTGGATTGAGACTAAGACTAGGCTTTTTTTTCATGCCTGCTTCCGGTGCCCGAGTTCTCTCTCACGTGACCATGTGCATCTTTTGGCGCCCCAGCGTTAATTATAGCTACAACTCTATTTTCTCTGTACTATGCATACTTTCATGGGAATACCTTAATGCGACTCCCCTTGCATCGGCGAGTGGAAGGCATTCATGCAGAGAATTTCAAGCGATGTTCGTTGCCCCCCAATTACTATATTCATCCATCACGTATCCCATCTAGAGGGTAGGAGGCAAGGGGTGAATATTCCCCATGGAATTTCGCAATATAAAACTTTGTAAACTATGATTATGCATTTATTGCATTTGGAAATCGAGATTGACCTGGTGTGGTGCTGGCTTCCCTAGTCGAGGGCCAGAGTTAGTAACTCTGCTGTAACAGCAATATTTCTGTGGAATCCCGTATTTTAAGTTCATTACTCCATCCTTCAAATATGACGTAAAGCCAAAGACTTCTTGACGCCTGAAATTTAGGGAAAACTAACTACCACCCAGGGTTTCGCTTCACTCTTCTTCCTGTCGCTGTAAAATTCTTTCCTTAGTTTAATTACACTCCTATTGCGGGGCACTTGGCCTGAGCTTTTGGTCGCCACCACCCAATGACATATTAAATAACAATTAAAAAATGTGTTTTGCTTTCATGTCCTACTCCTGTGGTACAATATCTCTATTGCTTCCATCTTATGCTGATCTGAGTGCGTTTTTAGTCCTGCATTTTTTAGTAATGAGTAACTTACTCTTTTGTTATTCTATTCGTTATGTCTTCTTGGGAAATAGTTGCTTCTTCGGGCTGAATGATTCTCCTGATGTAACCGAAGGTTTTCAGCCCCCTTAGGAGCTACAATTTCGTCCACACCGCTTAACCGCTTGCGATGGCATAAAAACTGTGTTCGGTGAAGGATAAATGGTTTCGGAATAACACGGAAGCACTGAGAACTGATGAGTGCTATTCCCCGAATCGGGAACAGCTTCAAGATAGCCGCATAGCTAGTGTTTGCTGCTCGTGGGGCACAAAGCAGCAGATAGTTACAGGGGAGATGGCCGGTAACCTAAGGTCATTTCCGCCAGTTATGATAGGTGAGTGATTGGGTAGGGGAAGGAAGGAATATTTCAGGAAATGGATGGAAGAAGGATGGAAACCTGGCGTTGGTATCAGTCTGCACTCAATGACAGGCTCCAAGAGGTTCACGGTTCAACATTCCCCCGACTGGAGTAATGAACTTAAAGTCCTCTCCACTTAGCACTCAAGTATGGATCGATATGTAAACGAAAAAGGTACTGCCGGGATTCAAACCTAGACCCTCGGAATGGGAGGTCAACGCCCAAGCCAAAACATCTACCCGATCCCCTGCATAGAGGCAATTGCCACAGAATCAACTGAGGACGCCCTTATTTAAATTGACTTCGCGCGAAGAAGGGCAGCAGAATCCAGGCGCTAATGATAATTATCACTTAAAAAAATGGTTATTTTGGATTTCAAGGTCCCATTACTTCCAATTCTCACTTGTCTTTCATTGCGATCTTAGGCTTAATTAGAAGCTCTGCATGGAGTAGAATTTTAAATCCTTACCTCTGTCGTACCTCAATAATTGCCTACGATAAGCTTTATATTCCCTTGTTAGCAGTGTATTGTTCCGTACTTGAAAGTGTGAAAATTGTCGTTTTATGTTCATTAAAAGGGTTTTAACAAGAGATTTTTACAAGAAAGAAGAGTACACTGGAACTGGAACATGGTTTTGAAACTTGATCATTTTTATGTTATTTTATCTTTGTGAATTTAAATTCACAAAGACAAAATAACATAAAAAATAAGAGGAATACCTTATCAATCATATAGATGCTGACTTTCCTCAGGTGGTGTTAACAAGAATGAAGAAAGGTCTGTTTAGGTGGAGGAAGTGGACGCTTGATTGTATTTGCTCGTAAAGGTTTAACTCTTCATGCCATCTCCCCGAGTGAGTTACATTTTCAATAGCACGGCCAATTGAATGGCATTCTGTGTTGAAACTTTGGTGCCTTAAAAGCCTGATTCTAGGGTAGAATATTCATCAATCCATTTCAAGCAGGCTTTTCGTTCTCCGTCTCCTTCCGTTAAGTGAATGGTAACGACTGCCATTATCATGAGATAAAGTGAGTAGACACTTAAATGTGAAATAAACTAATCAATGAACCTTTTAGCGAGTGGGAAGTGACAATTGGGAGAGACGGAGGTGTTTACGCCGAGAAGTATTATGAGTATCATGGGTACATTTTTATTTAATAATATCCGCAAATAAAAATATTAATATAATATAATTGATTAATATTATGTAATGCGGTGGCCTCCCATCTATGAGTACCAAGAGTATGTAAAAATAATGCCCCTTACGCCGTCACAAAAAGCCTGGACACATAAATGCTCATGACCTTTGTGGAATACGCATCCATCAAATCGAAATCGAACTGGGCACCTATTTGGTTAGAAAAACCTTAAAACTGCATTAGCAGCATGCATATTATTTTCAAATATTGTATTGGCGATTGGGAAAATGTTTCAGCAAGTACCATATTCAACGTGACTTAAAGCAAATGCATTTGACGTCTGGTGGTCTCGTATTGTTTTCCCTAGTGTTACCTGTGGGGTATAATGCTCTCCGTAGATAATGTAGAGTTTCATGGATACCAAATAGCCTCTGTTTAGGAGGCTGCGATCAAAATCTTCAACGTGAATAGTCGCTAGACGCAAGAGAGAATTTTTCAGTCATGGAAGAACGAGTATTATCAGCCAGGGATTCTCTTGGGAATATAAACTTCGCTCGATTAGAACCCTTTTCAGTCTCTAGCTTAAATATTTGATCTTACATTGTCTACTATTTAAAATTACTTGTGAACTTCAGAGTACAGTAGTTAACGCGTAAAATTCCAACCAGCGAATTTCGTACGAAAAGACTTGTACGAACTTATTCCGTACTCGTCAATTAGAAGGACATGCGTGGTAATTTCTAGATGCTTCTCGCTAGATCAAATTTACTTGATGAATTCAAAAATAGGGAGCTGGGTAGCTGATATGTGTCATTTGGCTCATACATCAGGTGAATAGCCAGGAAATATAAATAATGTGTAGATTAGCCGAAGGATTACATCTCAAGGATCTATACCCAGAAATAATCTGCCCTCGCACAATTAGCAACTAAATAATGAGCAAAAGTTAATGATATCCCATTAATAGTCCCTTATTTTTATTTATTTATTACCTAATCTCGTTTCATTGAAAACTAAATTGTGCTTAAGTGTACTTACCCGTGATTTCTCGTTTTTCACCTACAATCAACCACTTGGCTATCTCTAGTGTAAGTACAAACTTATTGCCTGAAATCTCTATTTATTATCCTAAGCGAATTCAAATGAGAATGCCTATTGTTTGCTTTCATGTACGTAGCTTTCCGATAAACAGTCAAATGTATGTGAAGTGATAAAGCAGGTAACTTTGCATTAAAAGAGCGGTATTTGATATGCCTTAACCCAAATATATTTTTTTTCATGGAATACAGGCGGCTGGGATCTGATTAATCAGCGCTTGTTCCTTAGCACGAGTTACTCCTCGGCCATGAATGACAAGTATGCTATTGTGCACCAGGCCGTGGGAAAGAATTGTAAACCAAAAATCACTTGTTGATGACGCCTGAGTTTGTTTCGGAATTTACTGTAATCAAAACACATAAGATATGCATGTGACTATGCTGAAGCATAGTCTTAAAAGGATCGAGTTGGTTTTGTTGCTATGAAACATACAATTAGGTACGAGTTTCTCTATTTGGATCCCGATAATGGCAGACATATTTAAGTAGGATATCTGCCCCTATCTAAGTGTGCAGAGCACATGACGTTCAGTACTCTGTACGTCGAATGGGACGTTACAGTGTGGACCCATTTTCTCTCGTCATTAAGAATTGGCTAATGCCAACGCTGGATCAACTCCATCCTTTCTTCGTCCTTAAAAAAATCCTTCTTTTTGTCAAATATCCACCTTTCCCTCGTTAAGCATATGATCTCAATGGGGGCGTTTACTCGGAACCGAAATCGCAATTTTGTACACGAAATCGTTAGATGGAAACTAAAAACGAATTTTAGTGAAAAAATTAATCTTCTAACCACAACCATTCACTCATAAATCAAAAATTAAAATAAGCAAAAGGTGACGCCCACCGAAAATGCTGTTGTGATAACATTGACGACATTTTCCTCCCGTCCTTGACTGCTTTTAGGGGAGGGGGAAGGGAGTGGAGGGGGGTTCTCGGAAGGTCTGCTCGCTCAGATGCTGTCGAAATCGCTCCCATTGGCCGAGTCAGCTGTGTCCTCCCATTGCGATAAGGCAAAGTAGCTTCGCGGGCTCAGTTGTGATTGGACGAAGTAGATATACGTCAGAGGTTGCACCACACCCACTTTTCCGAAAGGGTTAAAAACATCAGTTTTTCGCCGCTTATAACTCGGGAAATAATTGTCGGATTAGAAAACGGAAAAAATACGGGTCCTTTTATTTTACAAACTCTATTAGACTCGGCAATAAAAAATATATGGTAAACGACCCCATTCTCGGTAACCTCCTGCGAATAGCTAAAAGTTAGTCCTCATGCTAGCGGGTGAAGCTCTTTATAATTTAGTACCATTTTTACGTGGTGGTGATTGTGGCGTCATGAAAACTATATCCGTAGTCATTATTCTCTTATGCAGGAGAGGAAAAAGTTTCAATTATTAGTGCAGCAATTTCGCAGGGAAAGCATTATTTTAATCCCTGGATTCATGGGTACGAATCACCGAATACGTTTCCTGATACCCCGTGTCCTTTCAATGCTACTCGTATTGGTTATGCGTATGCTGTTGGCGTTCGTCCATCTGTGAGGAGAAGTTAAATATCTCTCGGCAGTCAATCAATGGCACGGTAACTGTTTATCAGCTGGCAGTTGGCATGCCAATAGCTACTTATTAATGAAATTTTATAGCAGTGTCCGTCCAGTAAGGGGTTTCTGTAAACCATTATTGATTAAGATTTAGGAGAATGTTTCACAGAAGCTCACCGATGAAATTTTTTTTTCTAAGATGCTGGAGGCGTAGATTAGTCAGTTTAATTGCATGATCAATCTCAGGTTTCCGCGGCATTGAACATTTGAGATCAGCATTCTTTTTGGGTTGCGTCCGCGTACATTGTTTGTACATTCTCCCCTACAGTTTCGCCAGCAGGGGAGACCAACGGTAACGGTCAGTCCTGTTTATTTGTCTCGTATGAATCTGCCTACACCCTTTCTTCGTCACGAAAATAGGTATATTTTCCTTCTTACTGTTCACAAGAAACGACGACCGGCATGTTATACGTCATGCTTGCGGTGAATAAATAGGTACGTACTTTATTAAAAAGGATTTCTCCGAGAAAAATACTATTTTTACGATTTACACATAAAATTGGCATCATGTACCGAACCGCCAGCTAAAGTACTCGTAGAAGATTCTCCCTGTACCAAGATCCTTGGCAATTTTTTCACTCTTCCATTTGAGAGCCGAAAAAGTTAGTTCTCTTTTAGCTTGAAAACTCGCATACGTTCTCAGCTCTCATTCACATTGCATCCGTTCCGTCACCATTCGAAACGCAGTTGGATTCTGTCATCGACTCGCGATAGAGATTCCTAGCAACGGGGTTCGGGGAAAAATTATTTATCAGGGTAATTTTTTCATCTCAAAGAAAGGAAGTGGTCTCGTTACCGTTGAGAAGCGTTCCCATTTGTGGAGCTGAATCAGGGTTTCCACCTGAGTAACTTGCACGCAATATAAAAGCTAGCAATTTTGTGAAAGCAATTGGATTTCCTCCTAAAATAATGGAAACAGATACATTAAAATGAAGTTGAAGTGAGAAGAATGAATATGGAAATGTAGACTTCAAAGCGTTTTTTCTAATTTGCATTAGAAACCGAATATGGAATGCTTGTGACTAGTTTTTCTGAAATATTTCCTTCATGCTGCACAGAAAAAGAACTGTATAATGTCTCTGCTCTCATCATATTAAAACTCCAATTTTAAATATCCGTGCATACGTAATGATGCTCGGTGATTAGTCACCCCATGCCAGACCCTTTCACGGAGTAGCTCACGGAGTACTCCGCGGATGTGGATAAGCTGGACCCTAGAGGGCGCCACGCTCGCGCGGGCACCGGCGCCTATGCTCCCTTCCCCTCCCGCTCCCCCTCCCCCCCCACCCCGCACCGGGCCTCCCTCAGCATCGACCCGTCCGCGCAACCCGCCCCTTAGCCACCGCCGCTCCTCAAGACACTCCCCCGCCCTCCCCCCCCAACCCAACCACCCACACACCCACCTACTTAATCCCCGCCTCTTCCGCTGCAGCCCTGGAAGGAGAGGACGGCGCGCGCGAGGCTCATTGGTCCTTGGCGGCCGAGGAGACCGCGCCACTCGAGCCGATTGGTCGGCAGCGCGGCCGAGCCAAGTGTGAGGAGAGGATCACGAATGGGAGGCGACTTCCGCCAAGTGACGTCACTCGTTACGCCTTAATTGCTCCTTCCGAAGTCGCCTTCCCCGAGCCTCATTATCGACGATTTCGGCCAATTTGGGCCACTCGCCGCCTTCGGCCTCTCCCCCTCCCTCCTTTCGACTGACCTCACGGCAGACCCCCCCTAATCAACCCCCCACCCCCACCGCGACGTCTTCCCTTCGCCAAGGAACCCTGGATTCGCGCCCCTTTCTCCCTAAACCGTGGTCTCACCGAAGTGAGCCATCAGCGGATTCAAGATAATGTGGTGCATTGCCACTGCATCCAACTGGTGCACCGCGGCCCGGAACAATGTTCCAGAAGGCGGTAGAGTGAGTGTGGGGTGGGGAGAACGTCCTGCTTGAGATTATCTATCTTAGGACAATGTCTTTGAGAGGAAGGAGGAAAGGATGTTTTCGGAAATGGGTTGTTGCCTCGATTTCTTAGTACACGACTGAAACATTGAAGTAAATTTACGGGTCAAGGCGCAAAATATTGACGAATAATATTTTACTTTCAATGGTAAGTGAAGACAAAGAGAAATAAACAATTTAAGATCGCTTTACGTTCTTACGCAGTGCCTGTGCAAAAGCTACCCTCAGCAGCTTATTTTTGTTATGTCATAATTCCAAATTTAGGTGTTCTTCTTATCCCAAGGGCTCGGGTTCGATTCCCTCAATGGCTGATTTTTCAGTTGCAGACTGGTGCCTAGTGGACGGTATTTCAGGTTCAGTGCACCCTTCGTTAGATGGGACGTAAACCCGTGGTCCCCTTGGCGCCTGTCGTTAAAATTAGGTTAGTGCCGACGAAGGCTTTCTCTCCGCTCTTCCTCCGTTCCCTGAAAACTCCTACCATTACCCAATTACCCACCTATATTAAATGGCGCAAATGAACTCAGCTGTCGGTCGCCTCCCCTTAATAACTAACTATCTAATTTAGGTGTTTAAACGTCTGAAGCATTATCACATAATCTAATCTGGGCTTAGAACATTAGAGCACACTAAATATCTATGCCTGAGGTGGGGTTCAAAATCACAATCTTTGGTTGGTCAAACTTGTGTGATATTCAGGGACGATTGTTCAGTGCTTACTTTTACTTATATTTCTTGCATTCCATCCAAACAGCCTTATTATCCTCCTCTTAATAGTGATCAGAATGTATTCAAAGCATTCATTTATCCATTACATTCTTCAAAGCTTACGTGTTCCTTTCCTGATTTCACTCTTACGCCACTGGGCGAATAGAAGCAGAGAATACTAGATGCTGCGGAAGCCTTCGATTAAATAGATTAGGCCCTTATTTTTTATTCCATCCTCTCACTCATTCCTTATCTTCTTCAATCAAATTATTCTTTTACCTGGCCATCCTCACCGCTTTCATGTTTGTTTCCGTTTCTACCAACCTTATCGCTTTCATCCTTGCCCACCCACACAATATAAAAGTTACCAGTCTTTTGCTATTCTTCAGCTTTTTCGAAGGAAACTTCTGTGTTCATGAGAAGAGAGATATCATCTCCAAATATGCTGTAATATTAACGATTCCTATGCATCTCTCAAACGTGTAATTGGGGTGAGCTGTGTACCCTTCACTAGAAGAGACGCTGAAGTTTGCAGTTGCTGCATAAGAACGTCACACTCACTCTTTACATCGCACACTCAATTTACAAATTTAAATGAATATACTGTAAACGGTATAATGTGCTGTAACTATGATCAGTTAAATGAAAATCACGCGAAAATCAGGTAGGGATATTGAGATAAATTGCATGTATTAGAATTTGACAAACTGACGACTGGTCCACTCTATTATCATTAGGAATGTTGTTATTTACGGAGACTAGAACTCTTATGGTATATCTGTGCCTCAAGGAAACAATGGGTGTAATAATAAAAGTGTCATAGGGGGTAACATTAGGACTGGTATGGGTGGGGAAGGAGTGAGAGTGAAGATATTGAAAGTTTGAGTTAGATTCGCGGATGATCAAGCAATATTCCATGTCATTTTGTTGTTATTTGGGGGAGGTGACTGTCATATGAGGTCCTTGTGCCAGAGAGGATAAGTGGGTGATTGTGTTAAGATAGAAGTTTTCTGGGAACGTAGGAAGGGTGGAGAGGAACCCAGAGTCGACATTAGCCTGCTCTTACGTAAGGCGCCAAGGGGACCACGGCTTAACTTCAAATCCAACGGAGTACTGAACTTGAAGTACTCTCCACAAGGAACACAAGTAGGGATATATATACCGATGAAAATTCTGCCAGTTCCAGGATTCGAACCCTGACCCTCGGGATGGGAAGCTACTCTAGCCACCACCCTAACTCAATCCCAAGTCCCATCATCGGTCAATTACCATAGTCCTATTACTATGGTAATTGATATTATTACTATTTTAATAGTACTGCAGGATATGTTTAGGGTATTAGAGATGCAGAGCAAAAGGTATGGGATAGACTTATGATATTATCAAAGAGCGAAATATTAAAGTAGATAATTTGCGTATAACTTCACAACGAGGTATAGGTAGAAGTTTCTTTGCATTGACGGTGGAGAGGAGGTTGGTGAAAAATTATTTTACTGCGTTTTGCGTGTGATGATTCAGAACGCTGGTCATTGCTGGAAAAGTATGGGCCGACATTTGAGGTCTTAAGCTGTTGGTGTAATGGATATTGCCAGCTATCCGGGTAGAGAAAAAATAGATATGTTCGTAGAGGAAGTTGGGCTGACAATTAAACAAAAGGCAAAAGAGTCATTGAAGCAATTTTTAGAGTTGAAATATCGATAGGGTGATGAACGGGAGATTATACGCAGAAGAGGGAGGTTAGACAAGTAAAAAAGTAGGAGGGAAGAAATGTTTCCTGAAAGACTGGAGGTAAGCAAAATAATTGAAACTTGAAAGAGGGATGCAATGGGGAATATGAACTATTTTTTATGACTATTTTAATATGATATCTATTAGTTAAAATGTACTTATACGATACAGTCTCAGGCAAATCTTTGTGTAAGTTATTCATAATAGGAGAAAAGTTATCAACACTGCTGTTTCCACATACACGTTTATTTGGCATGACCATGGTTTCGGAGCAAGGCTACATCAGGTGATGTGGCCTTGATGCTGATGATGCTTGATGCTGCTCACACCTAGAGATGGGTAAATTACCGTAATTTTCAATTGAGGTAATTTTCCGTGGTAAATTACGGCAATTTTCGAAAATTACCGTAATTTTCCGGTAATTTTAAGTTTTGAGCTGCAAATCCTAATCAGAGGACTCCAAGAGAAATCAAATAGCATTGAGATATAAATGCCGACGCCTATATCAAACATATCACGACGTTTATCTATTATAACTCATTAAAAAAATTAAAACGAAGTTGGCAGCAACACGCAATTTGCCTCTCTTTTGTCACATTATGAGATATTTTCGTTCAAAGACATACCTCTGCGCAATGTGCATTTGTTATTTTACTCTGAATTAATGGGAATTAATCATGGACACAATGTAAACAAAATTGTTTTATATTCTTAATTTATAATGTCACCCATTCCAATGGTTTCTGCGTGAGAAAGAAATTTTCTGAAAAAGAACTTTTCTGAAAATTACCGTTTCTTACGGTAATTGTCAGGGGTGCTGGTAATTTGCGAAAAATACCACGGTAATTTACGAATATTACCGCGGTAATTAACCAAGTTGCCCATCTCTACTCACACCTGGTGATGTAGCTTTGCTACGAAACCATGGTCGTGCCAAATTAACGTGCATATGGAAAAAGCAGTGTTGACGTCTTTTCTCCTACTAAAACGTACTTGGTGAAAATTTCACAGAAGAAATAAGTTGTGTTACAAAGATGTAACTCTTCTAAAATTGTACTTTTTAGACAGCTTCAAAAACACGACCTAATCGCATGACGTCACGTCACGGTAACACAAAGGGAATTGTGTATCTCTTGTACGTGGAGGTAAGTTGGCGAAATCATATGCATTTACCTCATATGTTTGATGCAATAAACGAATGTAATTAGATGTTTTACTCTAGTGGTATGAATGGCTACGAGAATATCGTCCATAAATAGTGTAATACCTGTATTGTGCCCAAGAATCTCAGCAACGACAAAGAAATCGCTGTTTTTGGGAAGGATGCACCCATAAAGGAGTCATCCAAAGACAAATTGTTGGATTGTGCTTCTTTAAATACAGTTTTTCTGAGATGATTTCGATCAAGAAACTAAACTCTCAAAACAAAATGTCGGCTTCGTTTTCTTCTAAAATAAGTGTCTTATTCCGTAGCAATATGGAATCTTTGACTTGCAGTGACGTCAGAAGGCGTTTCAGGTCAGATGACTTTCGTCAATTTTCAGGAATATTTTAATAGCATATAATAGTAGGGGAAGTCCGTGTAATTTGGTCCACCTAAATTCAATTGTATATAACTTATTCCATAAGTACCCTACAAAAGCAGCATCTTTACATGCCAAACTACACCCGATAAGAATGGCACTGATATGCCTATATTTCGCTATTGTTTTCAGGTTTGGCATTAAAAAATGTTTCCAGGAAAGTTTTGGTTCCGTGTAATTTGGACCGAGGGCGTGTAATTTGGACCAGCTATGCGTGTAATTTGGACCGGAACACAAAATCACGTTCTGTCATCAGGATTCTTGCAAACTAACATGTTTTATTTCTTTTACTTATTATTTATAATAAATGATTCACAAACAGTTTAATTGATCAGTCTTCTCCATTAAACACTCTAATTAGGTATTTCAAAATTTAATAGGTATTCGTTATTTCAGCAATATATGTTAACAAAAAATAAAACGGTTACCATTCTTTTTATTCACTTGTCCTTCGACGTTTGTCTTCATCCGGACATCACGCCTCATGCTGCGGCTGATGAAGTTGACCCATCCTCTTCTTAGTGTTTCCAGAAGACTTCTCTTTTCTCCCACTCATCTGAGGACTTCCTCGTCACTTACTCAGTCGATCCATTTAATCTTCAACATTCTTCTTTAGCACAATATTTAGATTTTCTTTATATCTATAATATTTCAAACAAAGCTAAGATTCTATTCACCACGGCTTGGTTAATCCCCCAATCCCCTGCCGGTGATGTTGGCTTGGATTAGGCTTAACCGGGGTTCATGTGTCATAAATCTCGAAAACCACTCTTTTTCATCTAATTTGCTGCTACAATTGAAGCTAGTTTTCAACTGATTTCGTTCATCATTTTCAAAGGCAAGAGTCACTACTCCGCTACGGATCAAAATCGAACCGTCACTTGCTGAGATATTTATTGTGAAAATGATTCAATGGATTCATAAAACTTGTACATTTTGATTTGGAAATACATTATAAATATTTATCACCGTTCCTAAAGCAATACCTGAGATGTGACGTAAAATCTTCCGTCTAAGAATACAGGAAATACAAATTCTAAAATATCTTCACAAAATCTTAGCATGGCTTTGGAAGAGTGGAAGAGACAGTGAAAAAGGCATATTATAATAGCTTTCCTAACACAAGTATTACTTCATGGGTTTATTAAATACGTTTTTGGATAACTTTTCTAGTGATACTTAGTTAAAAAGGTGTCATGAAGCAAAAAAAAATGTTCCGGTTTGTCTCGTTGTGGTGGGTTTCAGGCAGTCTCGGTCGAATGAATATTATTTGCGAATGAAGCAATGCCGAGGCAAAATAGACGCATTAGAAAACAACTTCTGACATAGAATTGTTAAATAGAAATCGTTAAATTTTAATTTTTTACTGTACGAGGAGAAGGAATATGGTGGGAACGCCTTAATAATGCATGTCCGTGTAATTTTGACCGGTTCAAAATACACACTCTTGGTCGTCCAAAATACACGATAAGGAACATAATCACAAGTGACTGAATTTCACAGAAGCATCTTTATATACATTCAAAAGACTACTTGGCACTTATCTATATGTATTATGATAAGGGAGCACCAATTTCTGCATTTAAACTTGTAAAAGTAACTTTATAGTTCGCTGTTGAATTAGGAGGAATAATTACATCGATTCTCACGATTTCGCTCATTTCCCCTTTATTACTCAAGCACTCGAGCTAGATTGATAAAATTTGGTAATAAGGCATTCCAGAGATACATCCTAACGATATTGTATCAAATATGTTGCTACCCCTAATGAATAAAAAGTAAAGCTATCGGTCCAAATTACACGCGGGTCCAAATGACACGAACTTCCCCTAAGTGTTGTTTGGCATATAACATTTTGGCTCATCTATTTAAATTGCTGAGAAAACTTCGCATAAAGTATATTAATAATCTAGGCGAAAAAAATGTCATACCTGTTCCCCGTTGCTGAAATATTGGATAGTTTAGGAAGGCAGGGTGATGTGAGTTGAGTGTTGAAGGGTGGATGATGGCAGGTTAGTGTTGAATAGGAAGTAGATGGTGTTTCACATCCAAAACGACACAAAATCATTGCCCGTGTCAACTATGAAAAGCGTCTGGTTTCGGCGGATGACAACTTTAAGTTGGTATTTTTGGCGAAAGAGAAGTTTTGTTTTATGTTTCGGTGTTGTTTTTTGGTATTAACGGGGAGGAAAAAAGAAATGGAAAGAAACGAAAGGAGATAAATGATTGAATGAAAAGGTGGAGCTCTACCGCCTTAAATGTACTTAGCGAGAAGTAAAACTCTAATAGCCGTAATGTTTGACGCGCCCAACATGGAAGGGTAGGGGTATTTGACCACCCACGAAAGATTCACACCAACAGGAACACAATTATGCACACATTGAGGTTCACTATATCCGCGGTTGTTCACGGAAAAGTTAATTTCTCGTCAGTGACAACCACAGACTATATACACACACCCTTTAGTGATTCCTCCCCGCGGATTTCAGGGGACCACGTCAAGGAACAATACTAAGTGTGTAACTACAATCTCTACTCCTACTTGGGTTGTTTACGGGAAGATATTCCACGCCAGGGAAAACCCCAGATAACATTCACGCACCCGATTGTAGGCCTTTCACGGGGTGTACGGGGCCTCGATTAAGGGATGCAATCAATTGGGTATACAATAACTCCCTCAGTGGCTGTTTACGGGAAATGTATTTCCGCGCCAGGGACAGCCTCAGACGACACTCATGCACCCAGTGGTTTATTGTCAAAGTTGTTAGGATAACGAAAGGATACGGCACTTAAGGGAATACTCACCCCTACAGCACACTTACTCAATCACATGCACACACTCACCCAGGTATCTTCTAAGAGAAGCTTCCCAGAGCTCAAACATTACGGCCATTGGAGTTTTTATTTTCATTAAGAAGTATGAGGTAAATGCAAATTCTCAGGGTTTGCATAAAGTAGCGCCTTGTGGCCACGCTATGTTCATGGCTTTGTGGGGAATAATATTGACCACGTTTTAAAGAGAAAACTTTCACGCCTTGCAGACAAATAAGTTGGGAAACGGAAGCATTTTGCAGAATAAATTCGAACTATCGTTGTGAAATGATTAACCTTTCAATTTTAACATCCTTTTTGCGAAATTTTTACTGCCAGGTGACCAAAATTTCTTTTTACTTTTTCTCTTATCTTTTCGCAACGAATCCGATCGTTTTGTTGGCAAAGACCTTTCAAAGAATCAATAACTGCAGTCAGGCACGTTCACATCCTCTCGAATAAGTAATTTAAGTGTTGTGAAATATAGTTTTGAGGGGAATCATCAGAAAATATATTTTTCAAATTGATTTAACACTGTGTACGAAAGCTCTATTTATTCAAGAAAACTCCTACTCTGAGTTGACGAGTGCATGATTATTTATTAGCTCTACCATTAAGAGTATGGCAAACAAATGCTGCATTTCTCGATCTCTGTAATGAATTTTTTCCCAAAGTTTATCTAAATAATTATACTGGGTTATATTTTATGTTAATAGAATACCGAAGTCTAATAATCCTACCTCAAATGGACTAAAAAATACTCTACTTTTCGTTATAACCCCTCTGTGATATCTTCTTTGCATGGCAGACGATATAAATAGAAAACTAAAGCAACGTTGCCACATATGGGCACGATCACTCCGGCAGCTGTTTTGTTGTGTCAGCTTGCTGCGTGTTTACTCGGATCCTGAACACCTTTTTTTTAGAATGGTATAATTTTAAAAATGCCCAAGATAAGGATACAGTGAGTTTTCTTTCTAAATGTACATAGTCAAAGAAGTATGTAACGTTCCATGCGTCACTCATGTGCACCTTTCCATCCTAATAATGCGTAATGTACTAATGCCCACATTTCTGCAAACATCTTTCGCAAAACATGCTGCAATCGCATTAAATGGTAGATGAAATGTGGCCTGAAAACGCATCATGGGAGAAAATCAGGAGTAGCAAAATGCGCCAAAGAGTGTATCTACTGACTGTATTTCTGACACGTTGCAGTCAATAAAAGAGAAGAAAAGTATAAGTAGTGTGAACATGAGTTACATAATTTTCTTTTGAACCAAATGAAAGTATGCGAGAAAACAGCAAGGGTGGGAAAGGGATCGTTTTCAGCAAGCGAAGAGTGGTAGTTATTGAAATTGTTTTGGATAGACAACCAGGAAATGTGGTCATTTTTGAAAACTTGCATTAGTTGCTTATAAGGAATAGAGAGGAATTTGTCGATGAACAGAAATATGGCGGCGCGGAACTTTCAGTCGGTATAAGCCTTCTGTCAGCTAAAAACACCATGGGTCTACATGTAAGCGTTTAAACAGATGGGTGGCTTATTGAAATCGAAATTCTCTCCACACCTAACTCAAGAAGGGAATGGTCCACTACCGATAAATCACTGATATTGCCGATATTTTAACTCGGACTCTTGGAATGGGAAGCCATTACTCTAACCAAGCTTGGCTGAGAGGAAATGCAACGTAATGAGAGAGTTCCAAAAAGGAAGGAGAGATGTGGGAAGGTATCAGTGATTAAATGTTATAATATTGGAAGATGGGGAAAATTGGTTTCTCTTAAATGCACGAGTGCTGAGGATTTGTATGAACGAATGAGCGGAATAACTATAGAATGGCTCACTAGGGTCATTCGCCATCACGTGGAAAAGGAGAACTTCGTTGATTCCTTAGATGTACTTTTGGGAAACGTGTGAATAATGGTTGGAGAACATAAGTAAATAGTTTTATGTTTTCAAAAATGCAACAAAGGGAAATTTAGAAGGGCTTTTCTTGAAAAGAAAATGAAAAAGTAATGGAAATTGTATTGCAACTCTAAAGTATAAACTAAAGATGTGGAAAAAAGGGTAGGAATAGATGTTTAATTGGATCATTCATGGAACTTGTGAGGAAACAGTTTGAGTGAAGGATTGCAAGACTAGCAAGCGTTGGAATGTTGAAAATAAGATACAATGAGCTTAATTTAAATGGCAATTCCGAGTGTCTGAAGGCAAGGGAATGAGACGAGGGTACGGAAGAGAATTATTTGGGTGCTTAGAAAGAGAGGAATAATTTTTCATGATGCAGCAACAAGAACATCTTTTGAAAGGGATTTGTTGCACGCATGCTCGATTGCTAAAATATAGTGTATTACTTAGTAATGAGTGAATTATAAACATGACATCTTACCCTATCGACACAAATTATTTCCTAAGATATGCATTTCGCTCCCAAAGCCATCCACAGGTGATGTTTACAAAAGGGTTCTCACTTGAATCCGAGTTCGGTGGGGGAGAAGTATCCATGCCTTCTTCAATTTCCTAACTGTCCCTTATGGTGACTTTTGAGTCATACATAGGTTCAAATTAGTTCATTTGGCACCGGTAATAATTCCTCGCTCTTTCAGTGTGATTCGCTTTTACGCTTGTGATTTTGGAAACTTCCCCGTTGAATTGGCGGAGTTTGGTGGAGTGTTAAAGCTACCTTACGGAGACCGAAGTATTGGGTTATTCTTTAGGGGAGAATGCCAGGAGAATGATAAATTGGGAAAGCCGAATGGAAACACTATAAATAACTCAGGTAATAATATAATAACACTTGGGTTGTATCTTAAAAAGAAATAATGCCAGCATCAGCGATAGTTTGAGAAAAGCGTAATAAGGGAGGTGTAAACTAATAGAGAGAATTAATGTCTGGATATTGAAGAAGTGCGAGAGTAAAAAGCTAGTAAGTAGTCAAATTTATAGCCTCACGTGACATTTAACCGAAACTTGGACATGAAGAAAACACTTAGAAAGTTTAGGGTTTATTTAGGTGACGGAGAAGTTAAGAGGGAATGCGAGGGTAAAAATGAAGAAAACTCAAAGTGTTGATCTTAAGAAGTTATGAAAAGAAAAAGCAATTCAGTTTAGGATATAAAAAGGGGACGAAAGGTATGGAGCTCAATCTGAGGGGTAGTGTAGTTGAGGAGAATTGTTTTTTTAAAGGGAATGACTTGTGGTAGAAATTATGTTCAGCAAAGGAAAAGTATCTTGCAAATTATTTTCTGTAGGTATTTACATGAAAACCTATTTTGATTGGTAAAAAATAATTATAAATCGTAATAATGCCTGTGATAATACCCAGGTTTTCCGCAGTTTTACGTCACATCCTACGGCTGAATCGCTGACGTGTTCTTGTACAAGGGTCACATGTAAGGACCGGGATTCTCATTAAAATTTCCACAACAGCCACTGTTATCACCATGTATTCAGCTTGGGTCCTCAAAATAGAAGGACAGTACTCTGCCCTCTGCACCAAATGAACCTCCATTTCTTCCCCCAGAGAAGAAAATCAGTGCTGAATATATTCTGAGAAACACGTCACAATACGTTGAAAAGTAGTCCTTTTGGTAGGGATAACAGTGGATTTGTGACTGATAGCAAATGACGTATATTAGAAATAAATTTTATATATTTTTATATATAAAATGTATTTTTTGAGCTTCATTGATTTGAAAATTCTTTTTTGAATCTCGAAAACCGACTTCAAACTAGACGCTGCTCTCTACGGTTATGCACAAATTCTTCGACGAAATATCCTAAATAATACTCCCTTTGCTTTCATGAGTCTATTGTATGTCTGACACAGACATGTAAGCAATTAAATTTATACTCTTATTAAATGAAATTAAAAGCCATTAAATCTACACTATCAATCCTGAAAAATAATTTTCCTAGTAAATTCGATCAACTGTAGTTTAATTTCTTATCGTATCAGACCATTAAGGTCATTTTAATCTTTATCTTTTCCTCTAAGTTTATCTTATTGATAGCCTGTCATAGCACACTGCAATATTTTGATTTTAAGTTTATATTTCTACGTTTAATCTCAGAAAAAAACAACCCACCCTAAATCTCTGCAAGCCATTCTGCTCATAATTTCGAAAAAATAAAACAAAATATTTTTTAGCTTTCTGTTTACTTTTGGCATTCCGTCAATCTCCGTTAACGTTTGTCAATCAAATAGTATGGCTTATTGACGATTGGTCTCAGCATGGGACCCTACAGTCACTTCATTGGTTTTTTTGGTTCGAGCAAATTCAAAAAGGGGTCGGGTTGGTCTGGTGGTTAAGAGAACTAGCATCTCTCCCCGAAGGTCCGGATTTAAATCCTGGTAGCAGCAGATAATTTTCAATTTTAGTACTGTCAAGCCCTCTCTTACAAATTACAGATAACTAAATAACAAACATCAATGCCCCGGACAGTGAAATTCCTCCGCGGGCGGGATTTGAACCAGCGACCCAGCGATCGACAGGCGAGGGATTTATCCCGCCGCCACCGGGGCCGGCAGAAAATTTTTCCTTCTTGTAGAGTTTATAGAGATCAATATAGAAATTCGTGGCATACGTGCGTTGCATCGGAATACATTACACTGCTTCGAAGGGCCCAGTCCCTGCAACCCTGACCACTCCAATAGCCCTTGATCCATTTTTTGTCTGACCCCCTCCCTCTCCACACTGCCCTTTCGACTTTGACCTTATCACGAATACCCATCACTTTTGGTTGGGCCTTGTGGGGTATACAAATTACCATATTCATGGAATTCGTCACAGAGTCCAACGATTCAGATTTTTTATCTGGGCGCATTCAGGGCAGTGCCTCTCGAGGGCCTGTTCGTATCCTCGAAAATGTTTACTGGATCGCAAATCATTCAATGCCACCCGGAAGGGCGCCAGTCTTGAAGGATATTCACTCGAAAGCATGCATGCCTGTCATGAAAAGAAAATGAACATTAGAATTAAATGGGACTAGCCATGGG
The DNA here is from genome assembly GCA_933228895.1 of Platycnemis pennipes. Classification (NCBI taxonomy): domain Eukaryota; kingdom Metazoa; phylum Arthropoda; class Insecta; order Odonata; family Platycnemididae; genus Platycnemis; species Platycnemis pennipes. Next base: position 53,663,961 of record OW121846.1, read on the forward strand.
AATTATTGCTTCTAATCGACTACAAATTCTATTTGAAATTCAAGAAACTGAATAAAAAACAATGTAGAACCTATGCCAAGTAGAAAAATTAAAGGAGACTTGACAACGGCTTGCCTTCCATAAAGCAGCAAAAAACTAGATGGAAGAGTGCATGATCATTAAATCGGTGGAAGAGAGATGGAAGAACGTTAATAATGAACAACATGCACGGAAAAGTTTTAGAGAGAAGGAATGTTGTGAGGAAGTCTTGATCACGATACATGTATTTTGCCTGAAAGGAGAGAAAAAAATGCAAGAATATGAAAAATGAATACTGGTAACTTTGCTACAGAGAATAAGAAATGAATGAAGTTGCTAAGCGAGAAAGGGTAGAGAAATAAGGATAAAGGTCTAAGACCTAAGTGAATAATTACAGGACAGTCTCACACATGGAAAGGTGGAGGCTGCCTCTACAATGGTAAGGACTGGCTTCCAGGAACGGAGTGAGCGGAGAAGATGCAATACCATTAGAAACGAAAATGGATAACATTTGATTGAAAATAAAGGTGGAGTGAGGAGGTAAAAGGAAAATTTGGAGCAATTATGGTCAGGAAACAATCTCAGTGCTAAGATAATAGAATAGGAAAATTAAGTTGAAAATGAAAATAAAAAAGACTTGGTACATTCCACACCTTCTGTTGCAAGAACCGACCGCGGTTTCGACGGCTACAGCGTCATTATCAAGGCAACGTATAGTGAACAAGTGCCGAAGGAATGGCCTTAAATACAAAACAGCAGGGGGGTGGGGTAACATATTGAGGCATGGTGTGTGGAGGGGGGTGAGTCACTTGCGGTTGACTTGGACGAGGAGTTCATTTGGTAGGAAGACGGAGGGGGGGGGGCTGGAGGTGGAAACGGTTTCCCAAGGTTGAAGGTTAGTGGAGAGGGGGGGGGGGTGCGGAAGGGTTGGGGGCTGGTGTGATAGGGAACATATTACAAAGGGTGCCATATCATTTGAAATATTTACATTCTGAGATTTGGAGTGTTTTAAAATTTCGTATCTTTCTAAAAAAATCCAGTTAAAAACATTTGTCACTCACATGTAAAACATGAAAATTAAAATCTGCGCTATGTCCAATGTCTATCAAATGTTTGGCAAAGGTGGATTTATCATCACGGTTTTTTACACTCCTCTTGTGTTCATTCACACGTGTGGAGAACTTCCGTCCAGTTTGCCCGATATATTCACCATTACAATCCGAACACTTTAACATATAAACACCACTCTTTTTTGAAGGTTCAAGTGTATCTTTGGAATTAAACAGTAATTTATCTAAAGTTGAGGGGTTATAATAACAGACTCTGTAGTTATCCTGAGTCAATATTTTAACGACATTGTTAGTCATGTTCCCTAGGAATGGAAGTTTGTGCCAATGTTATGGTTTGTCAGGTGGGATCTTAGTGAGGGTTGTTAGGGAATTAATGGCCTTGTGATATAATTTTTTTGAGTAGCTTTTGAACAACGTTAATGTTATATCCATTTCTTTTTGCGATCAATTGGATAGTTTTTAATTCCTTGCTGAAACAATCGTAACTCAAGGGGATGGAAAGAAGGCAATGTAGCATAGCATGGAGAGCCGACAGTTTGTGGGAATGGTGGTGGAAAGAATCGTTACCAATGATTATGTCTGAGAAAGTGTCTTTGTGGTAAATAGAGAACTGGTGCCTTTTCTGAGCTATGGAGATGGTTAGATCCAGGTAATTGTTTAGTTGTTGTTCACTATATGTTGTCTTGATAATGACGCTGTAGCCGTCGAAACTGCGGTCGGTTCTTGCAATAAAAGGTGTGGAATACACCAAGTCATTTTTATTTTCATGGTGCTTCAATTCCACAAAGTAACGCCTTAGTGTATTTCTTCGTTGAAAAAGATGATATCGGGGCCTCAATTTTCAGATCAGAATCTGAAGCAGCTGATAGGAAACTAGGGATAAAATAAAGTTTCTGAAATTGAAGATGTTCTGGCGAGCTGATTAAAATGCAGGAGAGAAGACATTACCTAAGCTGAACAAAACCATGTGGGACATTTACTCAACAGGAGAGGTGCCCACGGACTTCAAGAACAGCGTCATCATCCCCGTTCCTAAAAAGGGGGGCTGAATACGGTGAAAAGTTTACTGCCATAAGACTGACGACACTTTAATCGATGATATTTAGAAGGACCGTCACACGAATATAATGAAATTCAGAGGTGCTCCTGGATAAATATAAATTTGGATTCTCGGAAATAAAGTTCCATTAGAAGCAATTTTGGCCCATATGTTGCTCATAGAGAAGAGGATGGAGTTGTATTAGCCAACTTTGATTAGGCTTGTCGATTTGTAAAAGGATTTTCAAAACGTGCATTGAAATTCAATGCTTGCAATTAGGAAGAGATATTGATTGTATGTATGTACGTACTACAATGATCGAAAAATTATCCATAGTTTAAATAATAACGAAGTTTTTGTGATTATATGTAGACACATCACTGAAAAGCAAGATTGAAGAAAGTAGTGAGGCTAGCCTGTGCAACTTTTTTCGCCGTTTCGAGTGTTTAAATTGAAAAAGGTGCCAATGAAATCAAAGGGAAGTTTTCAAAAGCCCAAGACGAAAATATTGACATGGTACGATTCGCCGGTGACATAGCGGTCATGTCAGAGACCGGAAAATAATTAAAAAGACTCAAGCAAGGCCGAAGAAGACACACATGACGAGGTGTCACTTGAAGGTAATAGAGAAGAAGGGTAATGGTATGTTGTAGGTAAGAAGGAGTTATAAAGAAATGGTAGAATAGCCCAGACGTAGATGATATTCTATTGGTAGAAGAATCTACTTACAGCTGGAAATACAGGCTTGGAAGTAAGGCAACTAATCATGAGAACATATATCTGAAGAGTATTTCTTTATGTCAGTGAAACTCAATTGAAATTCAAAAAAGCAATGAAGTCAAGGTTGGAAGTATTCAAAATGTGTTGCTACAAAGAATTTTGAAGATGAAATGGAAAGACCAAGTGACTAACGAAGAAGAAAGGAAGAAATGTACAGTATTCTAACAACCATGAAAAGAAGACTGGAGAAATTAATCGATTGAGACGTTATTGACTGATGAAGAAAATTGTTGATGGACAAGTGAATGGGAAAATTTGAAAGGGAATGGAATGCATGAGATTTTTGGAGCAAGTGATGAAGGATGTGAAAGAAAGAATTATACAAGTATGAAGAGTTTGCAGGGGTAAAAATCATCTAACATGAAGTGAGAGTTGTAAACTGATCGTGAAACGTATCAATTCACTTGGCTCGTGCTACTAAACGATTTTATTGAAGAGGAAATAAAATCAATTGAATAGAATAAATGGATGATGTGGATCTTTGAAGGCATTATGAAATCAAATAAAGTACGAAAGTAATTTTCCACACATGAACAACCTTTCTCAGATATACTGCCTGAATTTTGCCCACCTATTACTGTATTGTCAAATATTATTATCCCTTATTTTTCACGGAAAGAAAGGGATTTTATATCCAGCTGTACGGAAGCCTCTATCTCTCTCTAAGATTCACTTCCTTAAATAAATTGAACGTAATACTTGCGTGTTCTCCAAGTATTACTAACTTCATCGGTAAAAAGATCAGGTTAAAATATTGTTCAAGGATTCATTTTAAGTTTTGACATACGGTATTATCAAGATTCCCATCTGATCCCTATAAACTTCTTGCACTATCAGTCTTGTCAGAATGATCTTTCATAACTCTATCAATTTCTTTGTACACGTTTTAACTTTACCTTGCTTCCTTCGTATCCCACATACCAGCAGTCACTTAGTCACTTAGTGCCCGTAAAGGAAGAGGTAGCATCCATAGCTTAATTTAATGCTAAAAATAACGTGGCTTATTGTAATCTTCTGGGCCCGGGAGGTCATTCTGTAACCACCTACTGATTGGTACGAAGGCCTTTCAGTTGGGGAGGACGGAAAATCCTAGGACTTCATAAGTGCCCGATCGGTGCGCCTGACAACTCTAGTCCGGCCATTTTACCGACTGTGGTGAGCGGTTTGGACCGAAGTAATCAGTCGGTTAGCCCTCTAGGAGAATGCGTCGAGGCTAACACATGCCAAGGAAATTAGATAATTGGCCGGAAGAAGCTCTTCAAGCATTGGAATGATTCATAAAGATGCGTCGCGAAAAAGACGTTGAGAAGTCTAACGGAATATTTTTAGAAAACTGGAGAAAAAATGCAAAAAAAAAAGGTTCTCGGCTTTCTCTCCTATGAGCCTGGGTAGATGAAAAAATTGGTTGTATAGAATTTCGTTCCGTATAAATCCTTTGCATTACACTTTGCATTCTTAGCAACTACCGTGGCCTCGGTAGTTAGCGGATAGATTACAGTAATATTTTGTGATTAGTGGTATGGGTTTGACCCTGACCTGTAGCCTTTTTCTCTAATGAATTCTGTAATCGTAATTAGAATATCTTCGTAAAAATGCTGGATTTCAAGTGAAATACATGATCATAAAAGACAAATGAATAACATTAATATTCACCTTGACTGGGACCTGACCCAGGTTCCCATTATTTCTAGTTAGGTGCTTTTGCAAGTTAAAACTCCCAATGCGTCTTAGAGGCTTTTAAGGAACATAATTTTGACAATGTGCCGTACGTGCTATGCCACGAAGCAGCTGTACTTGTGGTTTGCAATCCTTTAATTTGCTAAACTATTTAGAATGAATATTTAAGATATTTATGAAGAGGAATTATGCGTATCTGCCTTCGTCACTACCTTTTACGCATAATGGGGCGAACTGTATTATCTCCCGGTCATCTACAGTGCATTAAATGTAACTACTACTAACTAATTAATGGCGATTGTGAAGAGTCCTATTGCTTAAAGAACTGGAATGAAAACCTAGATTTCATTTCGGTTGTGTTCTATTTTCATTTTATCCGTGGTACCTTCTTGTAATTCACATAGAAATATTATTGTTGCAGATTAAATCCATTGGAAGGGCTGTAAAAATATGAATCACCTAATATTAACCCGGCGTTACTCGCGCGGGGTGTCCTGAACACCCCACCCTGTTTTTCATTGTATAATTTTTTTAGTCTTTATTCCATTGACCTCTCCTCTTCAGTAGCTGGAATGTGATATGTTATCTTTCTTTTAACACCAACATTCACAGGTATAAATTGTCAATTACCTGCGTGGTAGCCTTAAAAGGGCGGTAGCCAAAAAAAATGTTCAAGCCACTCAATCTCATACTACCAACCTCATACCCCATTGTTTTGGTTGCATCTTTGTAACTGTGAAATTTATGTTACAAAATAACATGCGTTCTCGTATTTTACCTTTATCTGCTGGAGGACGCCTCTCAAATCATTCGGTATATTCTCACTCACGGCGTTACTCGCGCGGGGTGTCCTGAACACGCCATTTGACTCCGCGACGTAGACTCCTCGGCATGTGCTTTCTGTGAGATAGATTTTTCTTGGTTTTATACTACCATTGAATAATATTGATGAAATAGTAATTATATTCATGTTTTGATGGTCATAATATTATATTACAATTTCCAGATTTTCAGCGTGATTCGATTGCATACAACTCCGAAAATATTGTTTTTTTTATCTCCATATTTTTATTCTATGTATCTTCTATTTTTCTCCATATACATAACTTCATTACGAGTGCAGCATATCACCCAGTAAGTACGTACCTAGTATTGAAAGTCTAATTGTTTTTTTCCTACTACAAAAAATATTTCAGAAACTTAATTTTTATGGTTTACAACTTTGCATGATATAACTTCAGGTTAGGAATATCGTTATGCATAAATATTCAAATTCAAAAAGTAGGAAAGTAGGAGTGAATTATTCGGGTGCGAGAGATGCCAGGCCCACTGATGAGGGAGAAATTGAATGTTTCATAGGGCGTTTGCTCTTCACGGGAACAAGTAGTTCTGGTCAAAAAAATATAGAGGATTTATAGGATCGAGATGGTGTTGACATATTTTACGTGTCCATGAATTATCAAGGATTCCGTTTTCTTTTGCAGTGGACCAGATTTGATGATATAAACAGTAGGCCAGAAAAGTAAAATGATAGACAAATTAGCTCCGATTCGTCAACTTTTTGAAATGCCTGTGAGAAAGTTTCAGGATAACTATGCCATATCAGAGTACACAAAGGTAGACGAGCAATTAGTCGGCTTTAGGGGAAGATATTCATTCAGGCAATATCTCCCAAATAAGCCTGCAAGATATAGAAATTCTTTATGAAAATATTTCTATAGAAATATTTTCATTGGTTGACGCTAATGTATTCAATATTTACAATTTAGAGGTATATGCAGGGAGTCAACCTGAAGGACCCTACAAAGTAGATAATACTCCTAAAGAGCTTAGAGATGTGGTAAAGCGCTTAGTGGAACCAATTGTTGGGCCGTGGAGAAACGTCACAGCTGACAATTGGTTTGCAAGTGTTCCCCTGGCAGAGGATTTGATACAAAGTAAATTGACACTGGTGGAAACTCTGAAAAAAAGGGAATTGCCACCTAAGATGGTGTGCACAAAACAGAGGGTGGAGAATAGCAGTCTCTTTGGATTTGGAAAGAACATAACTATCTTATCTTACATCAAAAAAAGGTGAAAATGTAATTTTGCTGTCAACAATGCATGTAGTATGAGCATAGACAGGTCTACAGGTGACAAGAAGAAACCAGAGGTAATATCTTTTTAGAGGGAACTTAACTAAGGGCGGTGTTGACACAGTGGATGAGATGTGCGTAGCACGTAATATTTCAAGAAACACTGCTAGATGGCCAATGGTAATTTTTTCCACACCAAAAACGTGGCAGGCATTAACTCTTTTGCTATATACAATAACGTCAATCCAAGAAGCAAGATGTATTGATCAAAATTCCTACGAGAAAGTGCGAGGGAATTGACGAAGCCATTTATAAGGAGAATATCGGAAATGAAAATGATCTGGATGATGCTATTTTGATAAGTTACGGCAACATTCGTGAATACGCACTGACATCGGATTATGGTGCCTATTCCATGATAACAGTATTCACAGTAGTTCATATTCAAGACTGAGAAAGTAATTTATCGTATGTAAGAAAAAGAATCGGATCCGGAGAAAAATTTTGGGGAGGAACTTCCCCCCCCCCCCCTTCCCCTCAAAATTAGCACTCAGAAAATTCAGAAAATTATGTATAACGATGGATGTATGAACAAGGACCTTCCGGGGTGGTACATTGGGTCGCATTGTTCATTGTAGCATTCGTGTCGACACTCTAATCAAGCATCGTCCTCAGGGAAAAGGTGAGTTATCTTAGCCCTGAGAATGACGCTCGGTTAGTGTTGAAACGTCGGCTACAATGAACACTGTGACCCAGTGTACAACCCGAGATTCTCCACATTACTCAAAGCAACTTTGATCCTGCTGAGCCCCATTATCCCTCAGAACTTAGCCTCCGCAAAAAAAAACTATTTCTCTTGGATTTGTGGTTGGGGAATTTCCCACTCTCCCCAACCCTAGATCCGCCAACGGTTAGAGAATACAAGTTAAACGATCAACTCATCCTCCTCAGCATAAACACTGCAAGTAAAAACATATATTTAAATAATATTTATGGATTTCACAAATAAAATGCTGTGAAACCCATTTTTAAACGAAAATTTACATTGGGGTGTCAGGAGCACCCCACGCGAGTAACCTTGATCGGAAATCTCGCGCGAGTAACGCCGGGTTAATAATTTGATTAATTGCTAGCGCAATTTCACTTGTGGCACTAGCACATTTATCACAATGACCCTCCCAGTAATTTCGAACAAAAAATGCTCTCCAAACAATCTGTACTAGTGGATATTATTCAATTGTCGGCCGAATTCAAAGAAATGACAACAGGAAGCAAAAAAGCGTTAAAGGAGGAGGAAGAAATTGTTAAGATCATTGAGTCATTCAAAGTCATAGAATCAAAGGAGTGGTTTTATGAATGTGCAATGCGTGAACATGACAACAAGAAGTGCGTACGACTTCATTACTTAATTAATGGAAGAATCGGTAAATTAGACCCAAATCCATGTCTATTATGAATAATGATTATGATTCTTTGTGAAGCCTCCCAAACTTTACTATGGAGTTCATAGTTATCCATACGGTTTTATTGTGTATTTTATCTAGAAAATTCTTATATTCATTAACTAATGCTGGTAATTTGAGGCGATGCAATATTTATGCAACCACAAATAACGATTGGTTTTTTAAACATTTCTTAGATATATGCTTTATTTTTCACATTCTCCTTTACCTTAGTTTCGTTTAGTTCTACATCATTTGAGAAAGTTTCGCCAAAATGAGTGACATAATTCCGTCGCAGTGCTATATGATTTTGGTTAATGTTTAATAGATAAAAATAAATTGGCACTGGAGCAATTATCCCATTCAGACGCTCTTATTTGGTAGAAGTAGTTCATAAACTCTTTTAACGCATCCATATAATGTTTAAATACATTGGAAAGTGATTTACGGGGTCGACACTTTCTTGGGTCATCTATTTTTATTTCTGTTTCTCTATGAAGCTGCAGATTGCTTGAGGTCCTTTATCATTTATTTGCTACTTGAAGAAGTAAGTGTACTCAGAAGGGCAAGATCTTGCATTTGACGAGTGCGAGCGTTTCTTTGAAGTTGTTTAGAGGTTTTTAGCGTGAAATCCTTGTTAATTAAGGACTAGCATTCATATTATCCCAAATTCTCTTACTTGAAAATTTACTCCCCAACCGGTCTTTCGCAAACGTAGACGTTATTAAACCCTGAGTCTCTTTTGATTGCATTGCATATATGTCAAGGAGAATTAAGAGTTAAAGTTGCAGTTCCTTACTGGAAATGTCTTTGGCATTATGGCATGCAATTAAGATTGCACCAAAACTCCTGTTGAGGGAAGCGATTTACTTTTCCTACATTTGCTCCTCCCCTGTAAGATATCTATATTTTTCGTGCCCATTGAAAAATAATAATGTCATCACCTAGATGTATTTGATCATAAACATCGGATATTTGGCTGGAACATAATAAGTCATACATTTTGTAAATGGGGCTTTCAACTTCTTCCTTGAAGAACAATCATGTGATTGACTGGAAAAAAACCAGGAAAATATAAGTTAATAGGGCTATTCTGTAACAGATTACGCCGGCGCTATTATGACGTAGGGCGTTATTTTGGAGAGATCGGCGCAATATAACGCTTTCCTGATTCTGTAAGCTAAATAGCGGCCCCTGGGGGGTCGCTATATAGCACCAAAAATAACGCCAGCCTATGGCTCGCGTTATCTCAGATAGAGACCCCTTCAATGGCTTTACTGAACTTGGAAATCATGCTGTACTTTATTTTACTGTAGCCATGAACCTAAAAATATTGTATTCGCGTTCATATTTGATTCCTCAACTTCAGAAAGGACGTTAATTTGGTTAAACGTATCTTATTCGATGTTTACCTGGTATCCAAAGAAATTTTCATGTATCTAAGCGATTTCATACACTCGCATATGCGAACATATGTGAACTATCTTTATTTCACCCTACAAAACATAATACTAAAGCTGAGCCGTAAATGCGGCAATCATGAACATCTATAAATACATATATAAGATGAGCTGATTGCTAATATAGGGTATAACCTTTTACATTGTGGGATATATTTGGATAGAATGCACAAAAAATTAAATTTTGTATTTATATCTACTCCATATTTTAAACGAATCAATATTATTTTTTGCATAATTAGCTGGTGCGAAATTTAAAATAGGAAAATATAAAATAGGCTATTAAATGACATGGTGACAATCAAACTTATAAAGATATAACGTTATAAGCTGTGCAGCTAACAATCATTTCGTGCTGTTTAGCTCAATAAAGGGGCTATTTCTCATAGGAGATATTTTGGCTGCTTGCTGTACAGCAACGTTGCAGCTGCTATCCTTTAAGTCAGAGGAGGTCCCTTTTTAAATCCCTTCTCTACATCCTGTCATTCTAGGATTTCATGCAATTCGTCACATACTATCATGAAAATATTAACGGAATTTAACACGTATTTCAATCATCCGTTCAGTAAAAATAATATTCCCCGTTCAATGAGTAATTACTAACGTTTCAATGGGCTATTTCACATTATTTTAACGTCGTAAACAACTAAACTTTGCATGATGAAGGGTTTCAATGTATTTATCATCAGAAAAATTTGTCACACTATCAAAATGAATATAAAAGGCCATTCAAAATTCAAAATCGAGCACATCAACACCGCTAACTCACGATTGAACAACATTAACATCAACCCGAATTCTGTCGTCCGCTGAACAAAAACTTCATCAACATTTGCTTCACGATATTCAAGTGTTTCTACTTTGCCCCGGTCGCAAACAATATTTTGCGTATATTTCATTTTTGAGAGTTTATATCAAAAATAAAGTTTTTATTAAAGTTTTAAGAAATTCTTGAGGCATAATTCAATAAATTCTACCCTAATAATACAGATTTAACTAAAACTGTTTGTCCTTGCTGCCTCCTATTGGCCGCTTGGAATCTGCCCTACTACTTTTCCCATACTCTCGAGAGATCACGCCACAGTGCTATATTGCGCCCTTGGATTTGGCGTAATATAGCGCGGCGTTATTTACAGAATCGGGAAAGGCGTAATTTCCGAAGAGAAATAGCGGAGGCGTAATATAGCGCCCTCAAGTTACAGAATAGGCCTATAAGTCACGCTAATTAGGTTAGTAACGTTTTGAATCTTGAATAATTAACAACTTATTTCACGACAGTGTGCCTAAACTGGTTAATAGAATAAAAAAGTAACAATTTTGTGCTCATGATTATAACGTAGGTGTTGCCAGGTTCCACAATACCTTTTAACCAGTACATAGGCATTGAGTGGTGTTGTGGTTCCTATATGTCTACAACCACACATTAGACTACATGACATTGTATACATGCCATTCTCAATCGCTTGGGGCCATAAGATACTAGTAAGGTGAAGATAAGTTGGAGGATATGGTGGCATTAATTTTTTATTTCCTTAACTTGTCTGCTTATTATAATTGAATCGGTTTTTTGTTCTTTAGTGCTGGTCCCGACAATCAACGCACAATAAATGGATTTATTCATGGCGCAAACAAATTCTGGCACGTTTTCCGTCCCAACCCATACTTCTAAATAAATTACAAATTATGTACTTATTATAACTTAACTAATCCATTTTTGTATGTTAAGTAATTCTTAACCTCCAAAATAGGCATACAAGGTACAAAAATGAGGAATATTGACACTTTTTCAATATGTAATGACTTTATTAACATGCAAGAATGAAATATATGCACACTACTCACACTTTGTCTCCGGCATTATAATGTGAAGAGGAAAACCTTTCCAAATATATCTGCGAATTTTTCATATTATGCAACAAAAATGTTTTGGCTAATGAACACAAAAGTATGTTTATTACTGAAATTTTTAGGCATGAGTTTTTTTGTAAAAAATATATGCACTCCTATTTGCTACCAATACCTATTCAATATGAAAATGAAATATCTGCAAGGCAATAACCGTCGTTCGGGTGTTTTCTAAATGGTGTAGAGTGGTTGATTAACTATTGAGATGAACTGACACAGAATAATATTATGAGCTTTTAGAGCATGAATATATGTTGTTTGTTGAAGTAATTGTATTCTTAGGTATCAAAGCATTTCTTTTTGAAGTACGTTGCACCAATTTTAGATGCATAGATTTTATTTTTGATAGAGAATTCTGGAATTTAATTGGTTAGTTGGAAATTGTGTTGGTTGAAATAGAACTTGTGTTGGAGTGTAAGTAAATTGGAATGGAGATCCTGGTTTTTAATTGGTTAATTATACAAAGATGTTGAATTAGTTGGCTACTCTGGACTCCTGCCCTGCTTCAAGAATTCAGACAGACAGGTTCTTCCTTTTTTCATGCAGTTTTGATTTCACATCACAAGTAAAACCACGTTCTAGAGTATATGTTACCCATGTCTGTGCCATTTAAAATTTATTTGAAATGTGTTCAATCTTGCCCTCTTGCTCAAACCCTAAGTGAAATATATGAAAGGTTACTGCTTTCATGATGTAAAAAAATGAGTATCAGCCGTAAATGGAAGTTGGTAAAAAGCGTGATATCATTTTCTCCCTGACTCTAACTTCAGTATTTGGAGGTGTGCGGTATTTTAAAGGCAGAAGGCTATGTGGGCAGAAAATCCGTGTCAGCCTAAGCCCAGCCTTAAGTAAAAATAAATTGGTTCTCAGGGTTAGTGTCTCACTCCATGGGCGTCAAACTTAACCCGGAGTGCCCCTTTCTTAGCTTTCAAGTTAGGGTCGTCAAAAATTATGAGCATTAACTTCTGCCAGAAGTAGAACATGGGTCTCGTAAATGGACTTTAATATATCATTGTGTATTCACAGTATAAGTGCTACCTTATCTAGTTATATTCACACGTTTCACTATGTCTTTTCTTATGACGCTCTACTCTATAAATTAAGAGTTTTTGTGTAGTTTTTTATGCTATTTATCTATTATATGCGGATAAAGTGGAAAGCTTACTTCGATGATACCACTTGTTGATTTTTCTTGTGAGAAAGTGGGAATGATACTTTGTTTCTTCGAGATATATCGCATCGAGTGGCCACGATAACATTATCACTTATCTGCGCGTCGAGTATCCGTGCGGTGCTTACAAAAATGGCCGCAGCCGCCACAAATACGGTGACGTATATTCAATGGGGAGAATTAGAAGCTTATTGACTTGAACTTAATTACTGAAAATACAGAAACTGACAATTTACTAGCTCATTTACGCATCTTGTTAAAGATTTCTTCCTCATATAATTTGTACCGGAAAAATTTATACTGGTTGTCTTGGAAAGAAACAATGTGTTTGAATTATGAACGTAATATTCAAGGTGTGATTTATGTAACCTAAGTAAAATCAATGTATTAGGCGCTGTTTAGTTCTGAAGTAGTAACATTTCCTGAACAGGAAAGATAACCATTTAGCTTTGGCTTTCAGTTCCACTGTGTAGAACATATTACCCTGGATTCTCGATGCTAAAGGAAATTTTATCATGCATATGACTTCTGAAGGTAATATGGAGCGGGAGACTAAATTCATATAGATTTTGCTTAAAATGACTTGTAGCTTCAGTAATCCTACGTTGTGTATTGGTTTGGTTAGCCATGTTTTGGTATTTCACTCCACTGTGTGGACGAGCGTTCAACGCCATCCAAATGACAGTGCATTCAAATAGAGTTAAAAACGCTTGTCATTTAATATGATGCACAAAATCAAATGTATAGTACAAGTTCCAGTTTGTTCCTTTCCCTCGAAATAAAATAGCAGATTTGGGTTTTAGGTAGTCTAAGGGATAAGTTGCATCGTGTCTTCAAATCTGGGTGCTAAGGTGTTTCCGAAATTACCATAATTGCTTGGTTTGAAAAGTTGGATGCAGGAAAAGTAAGTAGCTAGTAGTGTTCAGGGGTGACAACCGATCCAAGGTAATTTGCACCATTTATGAATCGTGAGTTTTTAGCTACAGATAAGATAATTCAGGCAGTAGAAAAGGTGCAACAAAGCCGGTTACAACCCCCTTCTCTAAACCAAATCCGCAAAGAGATCCACGGTTTAACGTACTATCCGACGGACGGAGTACTGATTTGGAATTGCTTTCTACGTCGCAGACAATTTTGGACGGGTATACCAATGAAAAATTTTTGCTGTGTCTGGAATTTGACCAACGCCCTTGGAGTGGAAGGCCAGTCATATTGCCACCACACTAACCCGACCGAGAAGCAGGAAAATCGTGATGTAGTTTAATTTCTTTGATTACATTACACTAATATTTCGTGATGTGCTAAGAGAAAAGGAACACGTTGCACTGAGAGAAACGGGTGGATATGGATTGATTATAAAAAGGAAAGATAGTGCTGGGGTGAACACATAATCCGAGGTGAGATTCAAATCATTATATTGCTAGGCATGTTACCAACCGGTAAGCGGTTTCCGGGCCTTTTGTCCGTCATCGCATTCCAGTTAAAGGACAGTGTAGAGGGTCACATTGCATCCGTACCTATATCCCCAAACTGAGTGTCATCACCCTAAAATTATAATGCGACCGGAATGATTTCGGTCGTAACGACCGCGTGGTCGACCTGGTCCAAGCCTACCGAATGATGATCGATTGCAGCTCGACGGAATCAGCTCCATCCACATCCACTGCGGAAGCAGTATAATTGACGCCAGCTTGTTAACAACGTGGTTATATTCGGCTTGTTTATCACGCTTCAAAATCTAGCCCGTCTCGTAATAAATGTTGGAATGCACCGCGCTGAATCAGAAAGACGACGGAAAAAGAAATGATCTACATGAATGACCAACGATGAGGTTTCTATGACAATATAGCGATAAAAAAATGTGGTGGCAATCATCTAAATTTGCCTGGACCAAATTTATCTGCATTTCACTGGAAATGAATTATGGCAAAATATACTTGAAGACGAATATACAGAAAAATAAGGTGACGTAATTTTATATAAGTTATCTCAAACAGATTTACGCTGTGATCGTGGATTGTGTTTGCGTAGAAGTATTCCTTTCCGAATCCATTAATATATCATTTGAGACACCTTCAATAGCCGAGACACACTTTCCTTACTCTCATCTGTGTTTTTGTACGAATAGCAATGCTGTCATATACGGCCCCCGGGTCAGGTATTTTATAACCTTTTCTAATGCTTCAATAATATATTTTAAAAAGTCTAAAAGTAATGAACAAAAATATTCTTTTGCTAAATCATAAAAAAACCTTTCCGGGATTAATTTCGATAATCCTTGTCATTTTAGTGCTATTGGTCGTACATGCCTTGAGACCGACCCTGTAGTCACTCACGAAAACGGACATGGAGTGTGAAATGGAATAAGGAGCAATGAAAGACCTCGTTTGTGATAAAAAGTGTTGAAAGATGTACGTAAGGTTTATATTTATATAAAAGCAAATTGTCGTTGAAGTAGTTAAGAGCTGTGCTATACTAATACAGGATAGATGATTGGGGACGTTCATGGAATGTAATTTTCTCGTTCTTGTTCCAAACAACTGAAATGGAAATCTCTTTCTTCCGCTATCCGTGCTATCGCAATTGTGGTAATATGATGTTTTTAGGTGGTCCAAATGCTAGAATTACACTGCATTGTCTAGACTAACTATATCCTTAGACTAATCATTAGCTTGGTTGTGAGACTATTGAACCAAAAAAATTTCCCGTGACGTCGATATTGGATGGCAGTTTGCCTCAGCAGATGGCAGATGGCCTCAGTTTGATGACTGTTTCGCAGTACACGTCAGCTGTAATCGTTGTCCCACGTTCCATAAAATCAACCATAAGTACTCCCTTTCATCCATCCCCGAGAATGTATCAGAATCCACGTCCTTTGGATTGTCAGGGGGCTCTTTACATCGGCTAGCCTATTTATTCTGAGATGCTTACAGAGATCTTCCTCATTGGACCTATATATTAATTTATTCCCAATTTTTATCTACTAATGCTTTTTTACTTCCTTGGATAGGCTATGCTTGGTTACCATTAATGACATCTCATGGGGTGGTAGCCTTGGATTAGGTGTTAGGCATGGAGTTAGTATTTAGATACCAATGTATTTCTTCTTGGGTATGAAACGTTATTGCAAGGTTAGTGTACTTTGAGGGACTGAATGAATAAAAACCGCTTGGGACATTAAGAATTCAGTACGAAAAGACCACTGAGGCTATAAAAGAAAGCATGAGGCGTATTCGGTAAGTTAGGGCCGTTCCATCGTAAAAAAAATTGATTTCCGTAGAAAAAGCTTTTATTGGCGGCATTAGTTTTTCAAAATTCTATTTCTCATTTTCAAATAGTCGTCGTTCACTTCCAAGCACTTTTGCTAACCTTGCGCTACATTTTTCTACCCCTCTGCATAAAAGTCTGCCCGGGAATTGAACCAATTGACAACGGCGATGTTTAGTTCATCATCATCTTCAACCGTTGCCCTCCAAGCCATGTTTGTAACAAAATAAGATTGCCCTTTTCCACAACTTTTATGTCGGTATGTATGGTATGTACCTGATGATGACCTAACGGTTGAAACGCGTCATACCACATAAACATTGTGGAAAAAGTGCTATCTTGTTTTATTACAAACATGTATTCTTTCCACTACATCTCGCCTGCCTCAGTCAATTTTACTACAATCCATTATTGACGGTGCAAAATGTAGTAATAGTCGCTGAGTGCTAAGTGGGACTGAAGGGTGGGTGGTCGAAAAGTTCCCAAAGGAAATCCTTAATCTTATCCTTGATACGACCAGCAGTGCAAGCATGAGCGTTGTCATGGATGGGGACTATCCCGGACAAAAAATTCTCGTGACGTCGATATTGGATGGCACGCCTCAGTTTCATGAGTGTTTCGCAGTACACGTCAGCTGTAATTGTTGTCCCACGTTCCATGAAATCAACCATAAGTACACCTTTCTCTCAGCAAACGGTAGCCACCATTTTTCGACTAGAGTAAGGTGATTATTTGAAATTTTTTCCAGTCTTGGCGAATTTGAATGGCGCCACTGCAATGACTGCTGTTTTGTATCTGATTTGGTTTATGATATCCACGTTGATTTCATGGATGGGGACTATCCCGGACAAAAAATTCTCGTGACGTCGATATTGGATGGCACGCCTCAGTTTCATGAGTGTTTCGCAGTACACGTCAGCTGTAATTGTTGTCCCACGTTCCATGAAATCAACCATAAGTACGCCCTTTCTCTCAGCAAACGGTAGCCACCATTTTTCGACTAGAGTAAGGTGATTATTTGAAATTTTTTCCAGTCTTGGCGAATTTGAATGGCGCCACTGCAATGACTGCTGTTTTGTTTCTGCGTTGG
The DNA here is from genome assembly GCA_933228895.1 of Platycnemis pennipes. NCBI lineage: Eukaryota > Metazoa > Arthropoda > Insecta > Odonata > Platycnemididae > Platycnemis > Platycnemis pennipes. Next base: position 53,680,955 of record OW121846.1, read on the forward strand.
TTTATGATATCCACGTCTGGTTGCCGGTAACAATGTGGGATAATAAATAATCTCCATCGTGTCGTTAGCGGTCCAAAAACACTCGTCCACTTGCCAAGTTTTGCTCTTTGTGGCGATCGGTAAGCATTTTCGTAGCCCACCTTCTACACAATTTGCGATATCCCAGCTTTTTCCTGATAATCGTGTAAATAGTATTCAATCCAACGTAAGGAAATTGATCAGCAAGAGCACTAATCGTCAATCATCAAACAGATCGTAGTTTTTGGTCCTATAGTTGCACGATTTCACGGGTCTGGATGCTGAACCTGACACCTGTTCCACATCATTCACATTTATGTGGCCCGTTTAAGGCCTCGGCACTATTTTTTAACCTTTTCTTCACTCATTGCAGTAAGCTTATAAACTAGGCACAGCTTTTGATGAATTTGAGCAGCTCTAGGTGCTTTTCCACTCAAAAGTCGAATTTCGCATCTGACGGGAGCAACGATTTTCGAAGCCATTGTTATTTGCTTTTACCGACAGTAAAACAATTACTGAATAAAAGCAATAATTTCAGTGGCTTAGTTATATTAGAAGATGATATTTATCGAAACTTATTCGAGAATTACTGCAATGTCAACGTCGTTACCCCAATAAATTTTTAAGTCTTTATTTCTTTTATTGATCGCTAACCATTAGAACTTTCTTTAATTTACATGTTCACTGATTCTTTCTGATTTTTAATGAAAAAAATAACGCAATACTTTCAGCAACATTGTCTTTTGTCAGAAAAATGATGCATTCTATGCATCACCAACTCTTGTGACATATACTCTGCATACTCATTTGTTCACATGATATTAGCAGAATACCTAATACATTTATGCCTGATTACATTTCAGATTGGGGGATCTTTCATTTTAACGAGTATACGCGGAAAAACTGGGATTTGAAGCTTGTTCTACTCTGCTCTGCGGAAGTCTTTGCACACAAATCCTTTAAATGGAATGATCGATATTTTACGAGTACTATGAAAGACGTATACAGAAATTCATTTGTACACAGATACTTTAAGAAGATCTGAAAACCATCAATTATAGTTGTTTACAACCATTGATAACAGTGCGGGAAATCCACCCACTTGCGAATGTTGAAGGATTCTGTAAGTTTAGTTTGTTCATAGAAGGACTCAAAAAGAAATTTTGAATAATCTCTATTCCATAAGCGCTGTCACTATGGCTATTCGCGTGTCGTCCTCCTTTTCTAAGCCGAAATAATCTCCTCTTAATTTATCCTTCGCCACGCTCTCCATCATTTTCTTTACCACTTTTAGGATTGCCCATGTGGTCCAATAGGCTTAATATTCTCTTTCCAAATACGGATATTAATTTTTACAATACTTTGCCACACTTTATCCTCGTGTTTCTCCCTCTGTAGTCGAAGTAAACTAATAGAACATTTTCCCCAAAATTCTTGAAAAGTTAATGCCTTAAAATGATCTATTTTTTGAGTCTCTGGAATAGGCTATTGGATTACAAGGAGTCTGATGGATATCTCTTGCGGCTTCTTTTCGCAGACGTTTGAGCAGACTGCAGACGTACATCGATAAAACGCATTTTTATTGAATTGTATGGAGCATTTTTTAAATTATTCAGAATATTTTCTACAGTGGTTTTATTTTCATGTTGCCGTTTATTTATATTTTATTTTCATTAAATATGCATATATCATTTAAAATTTTGATATTTATACATGTACTTTTATTTCCTCCTAAAAGTTATATTTTCTAATTTACTAACACTCTATCCACTCTCTTCAATTTGGTAACGTAATTATTGTCGTGATAGCGACTGTAAGGCTTTTGGGAATAGGTTTGATTTTCTGTCTGCATATAAGATGAAACGGAGCATTATTAGGTTTCTTTTTTTCCATTCCCTTCCTATTAGCCACGGATAACCTGCCTTTTGCATTCAAGTCCTTCAAAAAAGGCTTTTTCTACCGGAAGCTGAACAAAGAGGGTACACAAATGCCATTGAGGTCAAAGTTCACCCGGTGCTTGGATTCATGGTGGGTGTAACTGAAAAAGTCTTGGTATATATTGATGAATATTTTGGGGAAAACCAGTGTAAATATATGTTGATGAATTTCGTCTACGATGTTCCCTGATAGGGATTTGCCATTTTGCCATGAAAAGTTACACTATGGCATTGAAATGGATCAAAATATTAGCCACTTAAACGGAACAATAGAAAGTAGGACACGTGATCCTATTGCTCTTTTATTTGAATTATTAGTGGTAGCTTTCCCTACTTCTTTAAAAAAGAAGCGTAAACAATTCCCCAGTGCTATCAAGAAAGGCGTCAATACCTCTTGTGGCGCTAATGGACTGGAAATATTTTCGTTGCGTTCGTCTAAGGATAAAATTGACCATAGCCGTGAAAATAAAAAGTTGGTATAGCTCTTAATTACAAGTTTTTTTCTCAATGTGATGGAAACAAAGCATCAAAGATATGGGCAGCAGGTCTCGCAGGGAAGTTGCGATTATATTCTTAGTGACAACTTTATATTCTTCACATAAAAACATATTTTTGTAAAAGAAAAATATTCCTTGATTGAAACATCTTTATCATATTGAAAACTCTTGTTTATTTGTGGCCAATATGAATTACATTTGCTTGTTAGGTAGTTAGACGGCTAAGCATTTGGTCCGGCACTGAAAGGCTTCGAGAAACTGACATGCATTCTTGCATTATTCAAGTAATTCGCTGTTAATATTTTAAATTCATTAAAAATTCACTGTGGTCTCACACAAATATTTCAGTTGGAAGAATAGTGACTATTGTTTTCCCTTCCTAATCAACATTTGTGCATGTTTTGGGTAAGCCCTCGATTTTCTTGTCATTGCTTTTATCATTGAATACTTTAGGGCTATACGTAGAAACAACATTGAAAATATCATTGTTTTCGCACCTATCGTGCCTTGGAAATCTCATTTTCTATTTGATTCACTTAGTTATAAAAGAATGTGATACGCTTTAAGCAAATTTCCGTCAATTGTGTAAGTGCTGGGTGGTAGATAAATATATTTTGTGCTGGTCTAGTGCAGGGATTTTAATCACTCTCTATACAGCTGGTAATATCCTACTTTTTGGAGTGGAACTGAAATATTGTTTTGGCAAATAAATGTCAACTAATGGCAATAATAAGTGTCCACATCAACGATACTGAATTGACTGTCTTGCGTTTTAATGGTATGAGCTAGATGGTGCTAATTACCTAGCGTTGTTGTATATGTTGCTTGAGTTATACCCAATCGGTTTACTTGACATTGTATGTATTTACGCCGTAGTTGTGCTGCAGTACCTTTTGAAGGAAATCTTCGGGCATGTTTGGTTTAATATTAGTAGGCAGCATATGTAGCAGAAAACACGCTTCCGAAGTCTTGAAGAAAAATTTCGAAGGGTTTGGCAAACATAAAACACTGATGATAATTGTTTTCTCGTTGCTATCAGCTACAGCTTGCAGGAAAGTAATAACTTAGTTGAATGGATAATATCGCGCCTATATCCTATTTTTGATAGTTCTTATTAACTCTACATATCTGTGCCATAATTGCAGCGAGTTTGACCCTTGCTTCTTAGAAGGAATCGTCAGGCTGAACTTGAAAATTTTGATCAGATTATTTAATGTTGCGTATTGAATTCGGATTCAATCCCGGTTTCTTTGAAAAAAAATTTCTGTCTACGTACAAAATGATCAATTCTAATTTCAGTCTCCTTCTACAAGCCTACGACACTTCAAAATTGATGTCGCCTCATGGAAGTTGCTAGGAGCTTGCATGGATGGACATTCGTTGGACCAGCCTGCATCGTCGCCGTCGGGTTTTCTTTGTTGCAATTGTGCTGTAGGAACATCATTCAAGACAGTAGTATTAAGTCGGTTTTCAGTTTAGGAAATCTTTACCAGGTGTACTTCATAGGTCCTGTTTTCTTGTCCTAAATTAAGGTGCTGTCATTACTTTGGATGGCAACTGACAACAAATGGTATTTGTGCTATTGGTAGGGATGGATAATTAGGTAGAGGAGGATTTTTATCATAGCGATCCAGTGCAATACAGTAACGGATGTTCAAAAGGTGTTTAAAGAATTACGAGTTTTTCACATTTATTGGGAAGCTATGGACTTTTTGTGTGTGATCGTTAGAAGTAAATATTTTTTGAGAACTGATGAACGAGGGATTCGTTTATGCTAAGGCTAGAGTATTTGATTTCCATACCAAAGGTCCGAATTCGAATATCGGCTTAGACCGATTTCTCTGTGGTACCTACTTCTGTATGTACTAGAATGCCATTCGGGCACCACTTCAAGTTCAGTACTTCGTTCGTCGAATGGGACGAAAAACAATGCACCTTTTGCCGGCTTTCGCTAACAGCAGGGTTATACCTACGCAAGATTTCTATCCACTTTTCAAACACTGGCCCATATCCCTATCTTTTCCAGAACACATGATACATGAAAAACTAATTTTCCTCATTCATCGCTATTCCTTTTTCTCTACGTTTTACATTCGAGGAATACTTAAGAATAAGTCGAACCTAAAATATTAGAGATATATGGCTATCCGAGAGTTTTCGATTGCGTTTCGTAAGGGCAAGGGGGAGAGCGAGCCCCTCGATCGAGAGAAGAATCGAAGAAGAGAGAAAGAGGTCGAAGTCGAAAGAATTGTCTCCAAGCTCCACACCCGAGTGCTTGGGTATGGGAATGCGTCGGGTGTGGGGGATGGCTCCGCTGCACCTGTAATCCCTAACTGCACCAAAATGGTGCCCAGGGCGATCTCGCATGCTAAGGCAAACAGAGAAGTCAAGGAGGCAGTGGTGTCGGAAGTGAGGGGCATTTGGCCCCACCCAGAATTTGGCGCGGGCCCTTGAGAAATGAGTCTTCATTAATAAAAATTAAATTTCACTTGTTTACAGCTTGCCTTTTCTCTTCTGACGCATATTCTACCACCTTCATATGCACTTTTTGCGGCATTCTTGTCTCTTCCCCCTCCTATCCGCAAACAAATGCGGGCCCTTTTCATAGGAAACGGGCCCTTTTGTTATGAACCGGGCCCTTTTCAAGTTTGGCCCCTCCCAGCGAAAATAGTTCCGACACCCCTGCAAGAAGGTAGTCTTGTCGCGGTGGTATCTTCTGTTCCTCAGTCGGGGTGGACGCTAGTGCCGTAAGGGAGACGGGGCAGCGGTGCGGAAAATAAATGGGAAGGAGGCACCGGAGGCCACCCCAAGTCCCGTCAGCAATTCCTCCGAGGTGCTGTCGAAGGACGGCGCCGAAACGATTACCAGCGCGGTCGCGAGCGCACCTCTAACCCTTGGGGACCCTACGTCTAAGTGCAGTCGGGACGGAGGGGGGAAATTGCTCGATAAGAAGCTCTAACGTCCAGCATATAATTGCCCCATTCCACAAAAAGGTATTGGAGGGACGGGGCGGACGAAATGGCCAACTCCTGCTGCATACCAATGCTAAGGCGGCGGTAAGAGTTGCTTCTTCATCTTGGTTTTCAAGTCTCTACTCGCAGTTAGAGTTTATTCAGTCGGGAAGGAAAGGTACAAGGATAGGAATGGAATGGATGCGAGAAAACCCACGTCGGCATAAACCTGAACTGAAAGGCGCCGAGAGGATCACGGATTAACGTCCCATCCGACGGAGAGAGTAGCTACTATGCTCGAATGCCCTCCACAAAAAATCAGGTAGGGGCCGGTTTACTGATGAAAAATATCTTCCACGAAGGGATTCAAACCCAGGTTCTCTGGGTGAGAGGCTATTCCTCTATCCACTACACCAGCCCGGCCTCTAAACCTTCGAAGATCGGGGCCACGGGCTTCTTTATTCTGAGGGTGGCGGCCCATGTCGACACCATCGACACCTAGGGGTGCGGCACAGAGGAGATCTTTAGTTCCTTCATAGATTTAAGCTCGGAGGTTGATCACATCCAGAATGAGTCGGGTGTGGACATTAAGTTTTCCAACTGGAACAGTGTTCCACGCCCTAGCCACGGTTCTCTCGTTTGACGCAGAATTCACCGCCTGAAAAGTAGAAAGTGGGAATTCTGTCATGAACAAGTAAGAAATTAGCTAAGATGGTACAACGTAAGACGGATACTGAGAAAAGGGTATTATATAACTCGTAAAAATACCACTCATTTTGGAGACAGAACGTCGGAGATGAAAGAAAAAGCAAACAGTAATAGCCATTGCTCAACAAGAAAGAGGATTTTATGAACCGCTCTGCTATTTTCAATATCGTTGTGCGGGGTTAATTAATGGAAGCAAATCATAAGGAATTATTTTCTTACGAAAGAGAATCGCAGGGGAAATACTCAGCCATTGTAGCTCAAAAGGACAAAAATTAGGGAAGTAAACACACATGACACAGAAAAAGCAAATATTTTGAATGGCTTCTTTATCAGTGACTTTAGTGATTACGTAACGTAGCCTAACGAGGACCTCCCTGCCATTACGTTACATTAAGTTGCGTTTTAAATCAAACGCAAAGGAACATACAGGTAACTGAATTCGATTAAAAACAATAAATCGTAAAGCATGGAAGATATACGAAGGAAATTGTTTAAAGAGACGGTAATCAAAACTGCACCTAGCTTAGAACCGCTTACTAACAGTTAATAATACTTAATAAGTAAGCCATTTGGATTTAGCCCTTTCGTCAGAATTAATTCTTTCGAAATATTGCATTTATTGCTATAGCATTAATCTCTTTTCTCGCTGCGACAGTGAGAAGAAATAGATTGGCCTAGAGTTTACTAAAAGTGATGCTTTCCATTGTACCGTACTGCGGGACGTGCATGATTTTATCATGATGGGTTTTCTGACAGACTGATTGTGACCAGCTGTGCATCAGTCGGGCTCATCTCTCTCAGACAAACGATCCATTATCTCCTATACCATCGTTACCTCGGAGTAGTCCACCGTACCATTCCATATTCCAGTTTTCCACCCACACTTCGTCATCAAACCTCTCTTCTATTCCCATACACTTTTCATTGATTTCAGAGCCAACTGCCACGTTCTTTACTCGCCATATTACCTACTCCGAGATTAAATGTGGTACTTTCAGTGCTTATTGGGCCACTTTGGTAGAATCCACAGAATAAACATATAAGAGAACGTCAAGTTTTGAGGAATAGTTAAATTTAAATACTCACAAAGTACTTATTATTGTACATTCAGAGATTTGGTATGTAAATCCTCGAGGTGACGTACGTTCCAAATCCAAGTGGACGAAAAATACTTTAAATCCAAGGGACGCGTGGGATTAGCTCCCTTCAAGGTCCTAAATAATGATGTGGAAATATAATTTTTTATTCGGTCAATTCCGTCCCTTTCTCACAGGCACTGTGCAGTGGGCTCTAAGCCATATTTTTTTTGGCACCCCTCACTTTGGCAATCCGCCCTGCTGGCTTCATTTTCCTCCCATCGTTTCCGCTGCAGGTTGCCTCATTTTTAGAAATAAGTAACAGGTTTTCCGGTGCTCGAAAAATAGTTTTCAACGAAAGAAAGCCGGAAAAATAAAATAATCTTTTTGGGTGCGCTAGCTTGCGTTCTCATCATTCCTGTAGCAAGGTATGGGCAATTTTCATCCTAACCGCCATTTTCAAGCAGTTATCATTCATTTAATATTTGGAATTTTCTCTTGCTGCCCAGCCTGATATTAAACATTTAAAAGCTTATAGTTTCCTACCTTTACTATCTCATGAATTAATCCACAGTATATCTAGCTAATAATATTGCACTTTGTGAGAAATTGACCGCAGCAGTTAACAAATATCTCTGAGCCAAGAATATAAACCTGACGTTCTTAACCCAAAACATGCATTATATGTTTAGCAAAATGGACTTCCATATAACCTATTCTGTATCTGGTAAGATTGAGCCCACGAGCTATCATTTTGTAAAATATTAATTAGGAAGTTTAGGTTTTTTTGAATTGCAAGATTTGTTGCGAAAGCTAAATCTGTTACGTAATGCAGTAGTTTTGTGCATAAATTGCAATTACCATTTATCCCTCGGTCACATTATTTGGTAAAGGAAGTAGCATGTAATTTTTTTCGTGAAATGAGACTCCATCGCGAATGCATTTGTGTCTCATCATACATCAAAATAATTATTCGTTTTTTCTTGATGGAATTCACCAAGCCTTTTTTCGTGCAGAGCTTGAAAATTCAGACATTTTACATGATAAAAATATACTTACTCAATTATAATGAAAAACATTCGTCTTTGAAACAACGACAAATCAAGGCAGCCATAATACTGGACATTTTTTAATTTATTATGATTGGGTAGAATTATTCCCCTTAGGAACAGTGAATGGTAACGGAAGAGGGAAGAAATCACCTTTGTTGCGCGCTATTTAGAATATTGGTTAAAAAAAATGATCATTTTTTCCAAGATTTATGATGTTAAAGTAAGAAATGGTTAACTTACATGTACCTATTCTATGCGCACAATCATTTGCCAAACACAACAATTTAATTGCATGCTTCATGAAGATAGAACTCATTTAAAAGAACTAAACCGGGTTAAAGGTTCTACGTGAACAAACAACAGGTGCATAGGGTGCATATGTGATGAACGCTTATTTTATGCATTCAGTATTTATAAGTGCATTCTACATTGGCACACGTGTGAAAATATATGAAGGTAATATTTCACAAATCAAACATTATTCATATGACTCATTAGGGGCATAATTAAGTCATTATAAACATAATGAACTATGGGTGTGATGATCATTTGGTGACAGTTCTCTTGGTTTCTACAAAGTCGTTTGTATAGTGAGGGACCCTGGGTGGTGATGCAAAGGTGACCAAATAGGAGAGTGGTCGGATATGTGAGAATTTTATGACCCGGCGACACATACGACGAATGCAATGAGAAGTGTGATTTATAGAAGAACAAAACGAAAGCAGTAGGCTTCCTTGTCGAAAGTCAATTTAGACTCACGAAAAGCTATTATGATGATGACCAGCGAGATTATGTTAAACGACCTTAGGCACATTCCCAATGCCTGGACCGCTGAGAAGCGTCCTCTTATTTGTTTGTTCAACTCAAAGCGGAGCGCCTAGCGTTCACTCACTGCCGCCTAACCTCATCATCATTTCAAGCTGTGAATCCTATGGCTTGGCGTAACTCTTCACTTAATTTTTCCATCATACTCATTCAAATGCGCATAATTATTCTCTTTTGCGCCTTCTAAAATTTGCTCCTTAGGAGATTTTCATTTACCATTCTTCCCATTCACTTCATCCCCCAAGATTTATCCGAAAGACATGTATTAAGGTGTATCAGATTAGATTGCCTTGTCATCTTCTTAGAGTTTCAATTAGAGATCGCTTTTCTTCTATGTCTTTCAGTAGTCTTTTACTAGTTCCTCAGCCAATGCATTTCATCTTCCTTTTTTGTTCCACCACATTTTAAATACCTCCAGTCTTACATTTTCTGTTCGTGTTAATTTCTCTGCGTCTAATATCTGTGTATTTGATTAACAGTAGCTTAAGGAAACAATTTTTTTATAGTAAAAGTTAGAATATTTTTAACTTTTAATAGTTTATTTTAACGCTTGAGAAATCGATGTTTTATCTATTGTTGAAGCTTTTTGATCATCATAGACAAACAACGATCTGATGTTCGCTGTGGATTCAAGGGCAGCTTGATCAGAGATAGGCTATGGTATTCTGTGATACTGTAAGATTACTACCACTAGTAAATCAGGTTGGATGCAATTGCTATGAGGAGATTATGGAATATTCAACCGTGATTATGCCACAATTGAATGAGAGATCCCATAGGGAATGGATTATTGGAAAAATGGCTACTATAGCTGAATACAATTGAGAGAGGCTAACGAAATCACTATTCTGGTAGCATTTAATAATAATAATATAAGGGGTCAAAAATGGTCCAACAGTAACCAGAATTCCAGTAACGCCACCCGCAATCGGTCCTTCTCGGATGAGGGCCCTAGTAGAGTTGGGTGTGGCAAATATGCCAACAAAAAAGGGAGCTCGCATGGAGTGGACGGAGACCCTGAGGGGAGACCTTCTAGCTTGCCATGCTACCAGTGAGCCAAGTTGCAGGGGATATATGGCGAGGATGCACTCTTTGTGGTATGAGATGCATCCTGAATATAACCATCTGTCGCAGCAGAATCTGCGCGACTACGCCAATCACCTGCGCAAGAAAATGACACCCCAACCGCAAGGTCAGAGTAGTACACCTCCGGCCAAGGCTCTATCTCCTACAAAGGTAGATGAACCTCCTACTGCCGGGGCTTCCGCCCATCTTTCGGTGAAGGGACACGAGCCGAAGGCCGATTCTGATCTACTATAGCGGTTGGAAAGCACGATAAACGGCGATGAGACGACTACCAGACAGAGAAACATTCATCATAAAATTACTCTGCGTGACCAGCAGCTGTCCCAGTTGAATGGTATCGTGAATATGATGGCATCGTAGATAACGACCAGCCTCTGGGAAATAGACTGCGTGGTATATGCTGCCGCCACACTGTTGGCTTCTCCCCGAGTGTCTGTTACTTGGGAGACTAAAGCAGCAAATAGGCTTATACAGCTTAATGCGCAAAATCACGCATAAGGTCACCCATCTTTTCTCTATGGATGACCTGAAGCTTTCTGCTTCAAGCGTGAAAAACCTGCGCTTGGCGTTGGACACCGTACGCAGATACAGTGAGGATATAGGGATGGAATTCGGATTGGACAAGTGCGCGACCATTCATTTGGATAAAGGAAATATTTCGGAAGACCAGGAAGACGTGCAGCTTGTTGACGGAAACGCTATTCGTCATCTTGATGATGACGAAGCGTATGACTAACTCGGCGTCCCCCAGCGCCGGATACAGAAGGTGAGAGCAGTGAAGGAAAGGCCTACAGCCAAATACAGGCAGACTCTCAGGCAAATTTGGAGCTCTGACCTGTCTGGCCAGAACAAGGTTCTTGCGACCAACACCTTCACGGTTCCGACACTGCGCCAAACCTACGGTTGCATAAAATGGAATGTCATCGAGCTGCAAAATCTCGACAAGGGAAGGAGGAAAATGATGACCATCTATCGTAGTCTTCATCCGAAGTCTTCTGTCGCTAGATTGTATCTCCCGAGAAAGCTAGGTGGTAGAGGGCTGATAAGTCTGGAGTGCCTTCATGACAGAGTAGTCCTCAAAACGGCGTGCCGCGTGTTCCACAGTTCTCCTCGACAATCTCTCACATGCCATGTTCGTGATCGAGTTTTCGGCACCGGCCGAAACGAACATGGCAGCGAAGGAAATAGAAAAAAGGACTAAATATCAAGATCTGCTGTGTGAACTCTGGCAAATGTACGCGAGCTACTCTGTGAAACTGATAAGTCCTCATCGTGGGCGTGCTTGGTGGTGTCAAAAACTCACTGGTTGAAAATCTCAAGTTCATCCCAGCGTGCCAGGCGCGAGCGGATGCACTTGCAAGTGCAGTGCAGATATCTGTCCTTCTCGGGTCTCTCCGCCTGCTTCGTGCGCATGACCCTAATGCTGGGTGCCGTGCCGCGTGTTCCTATCCGACGGTGGCGGACGTGGCTACCCTTAGGCACGACCCCTCTCGAGTCTCCGGCAATTATGACGGCAACGAAACCTGATGCTAGTCGGAGACTCGGAGGAGAAATTTACGTTATAGTAACTAATAAAATAATATTAATAATAATAAAAGGTCTTTATTGGGGCGAGATTGAGACAAAACTGTCCCTTCTGCCGTCTCAAAACAAATATATAAATCATATATTGGTCAATGCAATGCATTTAGGGGAAGAACATGAGAAAGAGGCCACTTTTGGGCTTAAAGAAGGATTAAAAGGAAAGGAAATTAGTACAGAAGTCATGAACAAGTAGGGAAACTATACAAGAGCTTTGCTACGCCCATCGCAAGTATTGTATAAAATATACAAGGTCCATTGGGAAATATCCTCGGATAAAAAGGTGAGATTTTCCAGTTAGGTAAAAGAATCCCGTCAATCTCCATATGTCATTTGACGGAAGTTTTAGTGGTTGTGGCAGTTGTACTATATTTGACAACAATACTGACGTGGGAGCACCAGCGGCTGTGAAGCTGTCAGACGTCTGTACTTGTGCCTCCTGGAAGGGTATGCTATCCGACGTACTGGTTTTGAATCGATAGCTTTCGTTCCCCATCAGTCACCAAGCAATCCCCAACAACTACTTCGTCACGCCTACACGCTGATGGAGGCGGACAGTATTCATTGGCGTAGCAGCCGAGTCGTTGAATGCGGTGACTCTCGATATTGTCATCGTTCGGGAAGAAAATATTGAAGTATTTTAGATCTGACGGTAAAGGTTGGTTAAATTGTAGTTAGGTGGCGGAGTTAACTGACAGCCAAAGTCACCTCAGTTTTTTTCGGATAGGAGGTTGTTTGAGTATTAGTGGATTTTTTTCTGGATATGGAGCTATACCTGTCGTATATTGGCCTACTAATAATATAAGGAGCATAGGGGTCCACAGTTCAACGTCTCGTTCGACGAATAGTGTATTGAACTAGAAGTACTCTCCACACGACACTCAAGTAGGGATTAGTGCAAAAATAAAATATCTTGCTACTGATTTTCTTCCACAAGTAAAGATTTTTTACTATGCTGAATAGATTCATACTACATATTTACTATTTAATAAACTTTGTTCACAGTCATCATCACCAAGGGCAGAATATACTCGACGGAGACATTTTATTTTCTATATAATAGAAACCTTTCAGATTAAATGAAATAAACCCCTCCCAGTCGCTATGCCTTCATATCAGCGTGCTTATTTTCTCTGTAGATATCATTCTGCATTCAGTTCGTCCCCTTACATGCATGTATATCTTCTTTTAACCCTTATGTGGATTCCTGAATTTTGTTACGCAAACGGATTATAGTTGACACTGCGGCGCTTGGTCACCGTCAAGGAAAAATTGGGTGTTAGAAATTGAAAAAAAACGGTTATTGATTATACGCTTTATGTTTATCTAATATTTATTGAACCTGAAAGTCATCTTAAGGAATAATAAAGTACAAAGCGAAAACAAAGAAAAAAGGTACTTGCAATAACATTGTAAATAAATATTTTATCATTTGTGTAAGCATGACTTACAAATCGGACTGGAGTTGTTAGCAAGTATTTTGGTAACAAAAGTCACATATTTGTAATATTTGTCTTTTAACTGCGCACAAATGGCATTGCGATCCCTTACATTTTTTGACTCAGGTTCCTTGTCAACTTGTCCTTCTAATTTTGTACCCTGAGTGCTTGAAATGCACCTTTTTACCGTTTTTGATCGCATTTTGTCTATCGCTCTCAGTTCGATGTTTACTCACTATGTTTTCTGCCAATTCTTCTAGGAAACTATGCCGGCGATCCAACTAATATGCTTTCCATTGGGGATTTTGTTTAAAAATTCAAATATGCTGCAATTCCACATGCATCTAAAAGATTCATAAAAATGCACTGGGCCATCTGTTTGTTTTTATTTTTCATGTGTAAGACAGAACCATTTGATCCATCAAATCTGTGCCACTCGTAGGGGTATTATAGTTCAATATAATTTCGGATTTACTTTGATTCTCCAAATAAATTTTTTATCATGGTGCATAGATGATAATAAAATTACTGATTTTCCCTTTTTAGGGACATAAGAGATCACTGTGAATGCTTTGATGAATCCAAAAATTGAGGAATACTGGACACGAGAGCGATTAGGAAGGAATTTCAGTGGTATAATTTTTTTAATTTTACGCAGCCCCACCATTGTTAATCCGTTATTTTTCAAATTTTGAGCCGCTGAAGTGTTGTGAAACATTATCTTAAATTATATTACGCTCTCTTCGATAGTAAGGACGACAAACTTCTTGTACGATTCTCTCTCCTAAATTTGGGAGTGCTCTTGCCCCATTTACTTTACCCAAATATGGGATGCCTTGAAGGGGATATCCTATAGATGAGTCATTGGCCCAAAATATCTTCATTTCATACTTCTCCGGCTTTGACAGAAAAAATTGCCGAAAAGGGCATCGGCCTCTAAACCCAACTAATTGCTCATCGACAGTATTGCACTCCCTAGGTTGATAGTACTTTCCCAAATTCAAATTTGCGGCATTCCAAATGACCCGATGGGTGCAAGCTTATCAGATCTCCGTCTTTCCGACATAGTATCTTTATCTTCAAACCGGAGATATTGAATGATATTTTTGAAGCGACCGTCTGACATTGTGTCCCTAAAAATCATAGTCCTATGCAAATGATTCCGAAACCGAGGAAAACTGACTTTGGAGGAGTTGAAATGTTCGGTTGCAATTAGGAATCCTAAAAACACTTCCATTTCAACGGTATCCACAGGAACCCAAGAGATATTATTTCCATGTGCAGCCTGATGGCTTCTTTACTATTGAACTGAACAATATCATCTAAAATTTTCCTGACAATAAATAGGTTAAAGGAATCAATCGGATACTCGATCATTATTCCTGAAGGAAGGACTACCTTATCCACTGTACCTTTCATAATATTATGGGCCGGTGTTCTACTGATCGAGGATCGCAGAATCCTTTTTGATTGATCTTAACACATTGGTTGGGATTCACTTGAAATCCGTTCTTTGCGTTTCTCCATCTCAGTTTCTTTAAGTTCATTTGAGTTGATGACATCCTCATAATCAGAATTAGCACTCACAATATCTTCTTCGTCATCTGTACAAATATCTCTCTCAACCTCTACATGTAAATCATTCAGCTTTTCATCATCACTGCATTTTGCAGCCTGTTTTATTTCGTTGACGCTCGGAAACCCCCTTGACATCGTTCAGATCAGATACACTCCACAGAAAAACTAATATTGTGCTGTTAAATAAAATACATCCAGAAGACACTAACTCCACAGCCATGCCATTGTTCTGCATAGGTGGCTACTTTCTTGCATGATCAAAGTGGTGAAAATTTTGGGAGAAAAACTCCATAAATCTTTGGCGAAAAACTATGGTATACAGTAGTTGCTCTATGTTCACTCAAATTCCTCGAGAAACAACCACTTTCAGAACATCTATCACCTATTCACACTCTTTTATGGTGATAGCTTCCACGTAACTGCAGCTGAAGGAAATGACGGACTGCTATGTATGGCAAAACTGAAGCCTTTCTGAGGGATCCATTGGCTAAAATGTTGGCGATGTTGATATGAGACTCCCAAAGCTTTAGCAACAAAGTAGGTGGTGGGCAGATGTGCGTCTTTAATACAAAGTTGGGAAATAACTGATGGAGGTCATGATTTTACCATGGGGACTGGGTAATGGGTTGAATTCCATGGGTGATTATAGTAAAGGTGGGGAAGGTAGGTTTCTGTTGGGGGTCTTCACTGTTTATTTTTCTTTGAGTACCATAGGAACTTCGAGAAGCAGGAAGTGGTTCTAAAAAGGATTTAGAATACCAAGTGTCAATCCTGAAGGTTCCTCATACCCCTATATATTTTCTAGGACTGAAAATCCTCAAAAATACTAATATGTAAATAAAATAAATCATTTGCAGTAACACTAATTGAACATATGCTGTAAGTCATTTCAATGTGATTCATACAATAGTTTAAAACACCTAGAAATACGGGAAGTCCTCGTAATTTGGATCAGCGTGTGATTTGGACCATAACTTTACTCTCTATTCATTAGGGGAAGCAATATATTTGATACAATATCGTTCGGATGTATCTCTGGAATGCATTATCACCAAATTTTATCAATCTAGCTCGAGTGCTTGAGGCATAAAGGCGAAATGAGCGAAATCGTGAGAATCGATGTAATTATTCCTCATAATTCGACAGCGAAAAATAAAGTTACCTTTACTAGTTTAAATACAGGAATTGGTGCTCTCTTATCATAATACATTTAGATAAGTGCGAAGTAAGTCTCTTGAATGTATCTAAAGATGCTTCTGTGAAATTCAATCACTTGTGATTTTGTTCTTTATCGTGTATTTCGGACCACCGAAGAGCGTGTATTTTGGACCGGTCCAAATTACACGGACATGCATTATTAAGGCGTTCCCATCGGTTAAGCCATCATCAGGTGATGATGGCTTAACCGCTGAAACGCGTTGTACCTCTAATAAAACCTGTGGAATAAGTGCCATATCTTGTTGTTTATCATGATATCATTCCACTTCGTCTCGCCGGACACAGTTACGTTGATAACACTGAGACTTAATGAAATTTAAAGGTCAACTTAATCGGCCACATCGTGAGGCATGATGGCCTGATGAAGACAATCGTCGAAGGACAATGGGGGGTCATTAACCATATTTTGTTTATTGCCTATTGCGTGGTGCAATGACCTTAGTCGTCGACGCACCCGTAATCCCAAACCTACTACTACTGTTTATTGCCGAATATGATAGAGTTTGTAAAATAAAAAGACCCGTATTTTTCCGTTTTTTGATCCGTCAATTATTTCTCGAGTTATAGGCGTCAAAAAACTGATGGTTTTAACCCTTTCGGGAAAGTGGGTGTGGTGCAACCTCTGACGTATAACGACTTCGTCCAATCACAAATGAGCCCGCGAAGATACTTTGCCTTATCGCAATAGGGGGGGCAGAGCTGACTCCTCCAATCGGAGCAGTTACGACAGCATCTGAGCGAGCAGACCTTCCGAGAATCCCCCTCCACTCCCTCTATTTCCCATGCGAGCAGTCAAGGACGGGAGGAAAGTGATGTCAATGCTATCACAGCAGCATTTTCGGTGGGCGTCACCTTTTGCTTATTTTAATTTTTGATTTATGAGTGAATGGTTATGGTTAGAAGATTAATTTTTTCACTAAATTTCTTCTTTCGTTTTCATCTAACAATTTCGTGTACAAAATTGCGATTTCGGTTCCAAGTAAACGCCCCCATTCAATGGGAAAAATGGCAGAGGGAGGCATCAAATGTGACATATAGAATAAGGGATGAAGGAACTGAAAGAGAAGAAATACGTAATTATGAAGAGGTTGGCAGATAAGAGAATTCAGTGGAGAGCTGCGTCAAACCAATCTCAGGATTCTTGAGTGATTATGATGCCCTAGAACGGGGGTGGCGAGCCTATGGCACGCGTACCCTAAGTGCCACGTGGAGCTGGGAGGGCGCTCGATCGATAACTCTATCACTCGATGGGTTGGCACGCGAGTCGAGCGAGCGTACACTTATTTAATAAACTTTGGCACTCAATCGCCAAAAGGTCACCACCCCTGACCTAGAAGATTTCTGCTTTAAGATGAGGCTAGAATGGACGAAAATGGACGAAACGAATGTTTGTAAATCATTTATAATAAATAATAAGTAAAGGAAATAAAAGATGCTAGTTTGTAAGAAATCTCATAAGAACGCAATTTAGGGTTAAGGTCTAAATTACACGCATAGCTGGATCAAATTACACGCCCTCGGTCCAAATTGCATGGAACCAAAACTTTCCTAAAAACATTTTTTTATGCCATACCTGAAAACAATAGTGAAATATAGACATAACAATAGTGAAATATAGACATACCAGTGCCATTCTTATCGGGTGTAGTTTGTCATGTAAAGATGCTGCTTTTTTAGGGTACTTATGGAATAAGTCATATGCAATTGAATTTAGGTGGTCCAAATTGCACTGACTTACCCTACTATTATATGCTATGATTTATATGTTCCTGAAAATTGACGAAAGTAACGTGACCTGAAAGCCTTCTGACATCACTGCACGGCATAGATTCCATATTGCTACGGAATAAGACACTGATTTTGGAAGAAAACGAAGCAGATACTTTGTTTTGAGAGTTTAGTTTCTTGATCAAAATCATCAATGAAAAAATATATTTGAAGAAGCACAATTCCACAATTTGTCTTTAGATGATTCCTTTTTGGGTATATCCTTCCCAAAAACAGTGATTTCCTTGTCGTAGCTGAGTTCTTGGGCACAATACAGTTATTACACTATTTATGGACGATATTCTCGTTGCCTAATTTTAACTAATAAACTTCATAACAAATGAAGATTAAAATCCACGTTGCCGTAACCATAGGGGGGCAAAGGAACAACAAAGGGGGGAAGAGGAGGAATGAAGGAGTATATACAAAGTAAGGGAGCTCACAACCACACGTACAAAATCAAACTTACGGAGAAACTTAAGTGGTAGCAAATGATACATTCGCACACTCAGTCACATGTTACAAAAAACTGTCACACTCAAAATTAAGGGAATCAAGGTAAAAATAAAAACGAACAGTGACACTCACAATCACTTACTCACTCAGGTTTGTCTACAAAATACAGTCACCTTCGTGAGTTCAATCACACACACAAGCTGGGTTTACGAGGATTTCTCCAACGCTAGTGACCCTTCATGCACACAAGATAACAATAAAAATAAAAGTGGGGGGAAAAGGAAAACAAATGACTAAAATAAATAAAATAAAATGGACATCAACTTTCATGCATTCAATCACGTGGGTTTACATACAATACACAGTCACCCTCGTGATTATTATTCACACATACACATACATTCAGGGTTCGGGGACTTTTTTCACGAGCACGCACTCGGGTTTGTACAATCAAAACGTACAGTCACCCTCGTCAATCACATTCACACGCACAATCAGGGTTTACGAGGAAACTCCTTCGCCAGTGACCCGTTACAACGAATAAACTTAATATTAAAATAGTTATAAAAAATAGTGCATGTTCCCCATTGAATCTCTCATTCCAGTTTCAATTATTTTGGTTACCTTCAGTTTTTCAGGAAACAGTTTTTTCCTCCTAATTTTGTACTCGTCTAACCTCCCCATTCTTCGAATCTCCCCTTCATCACCCTATCAATATTTCAACTCTAAAAATTGCTTCACCGACTCTTTTGCCTTTTGTTTAATTGTCAGCCCAGCTTCCTCTCCGACCATATATATTTTTTCTCGACCGGGATAGCTGGCAATATCCATCACACCAACAGCTTAGACCTCAAATGTCGGCCCGTACTTTTCCAGCAATGACCAGCGTTCTGAATCATTGCACGCAAAGCGCAGTAAAATAATTTTTGACCAATATTTTCTCCATCGTCAATGCAATGACACTTCTACCTATACGCCTTTGCGAAGTCATACGCAAATTATCTACTGTACATATTTCACTCTTTGATAATATCATAATTTTATTCCATACCTTTTGCTCTGCATCTTTAATACCATAAACAATTCCAAGGCCCAAATTAAACGCCCTCGGTCCAAATTACACGGAACCAAAACATTCCTAAAATATTATTTTATGCCATACCTGAAAACAATAGAGAAATATAGACCTATCAGTGCCATTCTCATTTGGTGTAGTTGGTCATGAAAAGATACTGCTTTTGTAGTGTAGACTACTGAACAGCCCCTCACTTTCTTCACTTGTCAGCGAGTGGATGATGAACCTTCCTGTCAACTAGGTGAGATAATAGGAAATACGTATGCCGGCCAATAGGAAGTGTTACAATTGACACTTGTTAATTTCTACCCCAGTCTCCCCTACTTATGGAATAAATTATATGCAATCTAATTTAGGTAGTTTGATGGAGAAAACTGATCAAATTAACTGTTTGTAAATCATTTATAACATATAATAAGTAAAAGAAATAAAACATGCCATTTTGTAAGAATTCTCATGATAGAACGCCATATTGGGATAAGGTCCGAATTACACGCCCTCGGTCCAAATTACACGGAACCATAACTTTCCTAAAACATTTTTTTATGCCATACCTGAAAGCAATAGAAAAATACAGACCTATCAGTGCCATTCTCATTTGGTGTAGTTTGTCATGAAAAGATGCTGCTTTTGTAGTGTGCATATGAAATAAGTTATATGCAATCGAATTTAGGTGGTCCAAATTTCACGGACTTCCCGTATCTCAATTACCTTTAGATTTCCCTGCTCCACGGCGGCGCATCGTAATTTTTTTAAGGAATACTTAATAACATAAAGTAAATGTCAAGAAGTACTGTTTTATTTTACCAGTTTACAGAAGATAACGGAATAATAGACTGTTGATGGTTTCACTACCTCATCTTAAAACAATTTTTTTAGCAACTTCAAAAACTATAGCGCCGCGGCGGCGCCATTATACCGTATGAGGGTTAAATTGCCTTGAAATATGCCGTAGCCTTAAATAAATTTCTCCAGCCCCGAAAACTATCTCCATATTTTCTTCAAACCTTAATTACTGCTAAACCATGCTCAATATTTGATCATTTAACTCTTTTTTGCAAATCACCTCTCAGCATTCTCATTTACTCTCTCATCTCAAAAGCCTCCAAATACAATCATCTTATCGCTCCCTCTAGTTCTGGCTTCGCACCCGTATAATGTCTCCAATTTCATTACCTTGAGTCTCGTGACATAATTACTCTCCTGTTTTAAATACTAGTTGTTTTTATGAAATTATTCTCTGAAAATAGTGTGAAATTTCTAAAAATAATCTGGGTAAATTAATATTACTGTGAAACATCCTGGCTATTCAGTTATTTATGTGATTTATTGATACGGTAGGAAATTCTAGACCTCAACTTATCTTGCAGATATTCTTTGGTGAGCTGGGTACAAAGACAAGGAAAGAATGTCACTGGAAAGAGCTGACCAGTAGTAAACAAATTATTTTATGAAAAATGATGACAGTAAATAGTAGGGGTTCAAAAGATAACAATGGTCAAGGATTGTAGAATTTTAGTGTTGTAGATGGATAAAAATAAAATACATAAAAATCCTAAATTGGATGCCATTCCGTTTATCTCAACGCACTTCGTTTTGTTAGCATTATTTGCTAGCGATTTTTAGGAAAACTACCGTTTTCAAGACAAGAGATGTTTACGGACTAGCGAGTAAATTGTCGATCTCAGGTACATGAATATAAGGGGATAAAACAAGGATAATTGACCACATATTACTATTCAGGGATGGGTTGCTGCATGGGTGACTACTCCCCTGCGAGTGGCACGAAAACATTCTTCCCTCCCGCCAAAATATTGCAATTGTTCTGGCTTTCCCGTAAACCTCCATGGGGACTTATTCCCTCGTCGCGGAAGCCCCGAACTAATGGCCTCTGGGAAGAGGAGGGACCGGGTTGGGTTAGCCATACTGCTGTGTGGCCGCAAGGTGTTGAGCGAACCGGGATCAAAGGTCATATAGGTGGTCTCTTGGTCGGTGTGGGGAGGGGGATTGCTGGAAGATCTTCTTCGTAAGTTGGAATGGAGGCTGGAGTTGAGGACGAGGGCCCCATACGGCGGGGATACTTTGCTCAGTGATATTCTTATTAGTGATCCTTAGATATACTTTAAGAATCTTGTCTTAATTTATGCAGTGAATTCAGGACTGTCAAGTAATCTCTTACAACTAACTCAAAACACAAACATCCATACCCTGAATAGTAAAAATCGTATTTATGCGGGATTCAAACCCGTGACCTGGTGACTAATATTCAATGAGTTTACTCCGCCGCCAACAAGGTCTGGAATCAACATGTACTTCACAGACTGAACAGAAAACTGTATGAATGAATGAACGTTTGCTGAAAAATTTCCCCTACCCCATTCTCATTCATTTGCTCATACAATTGGGGCGTTTACTTGGAGCCGAAATCTCTATATTTGCACACGAAATCTTTAGATGGAAACGAAAGATGATTTTTTGTGAAAAACTAATGCTCTAACCAGAACCATAACCTCATAAATTAAATATAATAATAAATAATAAATTAAAAATTAATATGAGTACAAGGTGACGCCCACCGAACGAGCTGCGTCAAGGATTACTATGCAATCCACCTCCTGTACTTGACTTCGTTGAGGAAGAACGGGAAGGGAACGGAGGGGTGGTCTGCCTGAAGAGATCTTGTCACAACCACTTCCATTGGCAGAGTCAGCTGTGTGTCCCCATTGTGACATAGGTATTTTACAAACTTTATCAGTTTCGATAGTAAAAAAAAATATAATGAACGACCCCATTGCCGCAATTTTCTCTCTTATATGGGGAAGAGTCGACTTCACACATGCTAAATCCCATTTATTGTTATTGCAAGAACGACACTGTTGGTGGGGAGTTATCTTTGATTCCAATGGTGCACTTTGTAATAGAATATTCAAGAGAACCATTTTCCTCCTCTCCTCCACCTCCAGCCTTCAAATATGTTATAAAATACGTCAAATTACGACACGACGCAATGAGAATAAAATGGCGAATATGATTCACCATCTCAGGCAATTATCAGACGTTGCCAGATTTAATATACCCACTTCTGTATTTACTGAATACCTTTCCGACACCTCGATGGTATGTGGTAGGGAGTAAGCTGTCATTGCATGTGCACCACTCACGTGCATGAGGTAAAAAACGCTAAATAAAACAAACGTTATTTATGCATTCACAACCACGTTCATCGAAACACTTGGTATCTACATAAGATACTAGTATTCATGTGTGGCGTGGTAGGCTTCTTGAATGCATTGGATTTCAAATCCCAATTTTCAATTTAGGTCATCTTTTCATGATTTAATGAAATGAAGAATTTATTCAGAAGCATAAGGACTTGGCTTTCACCATAAAACATAGCTATGCGGTCATTTATCTGTCTACTATTATCTCTCTTATCTCGCGGAAAGAAAGCCATTTTCAATCTATTCGTGCTGGAATCTGTCTAAAATTCCTTTTCTTTTCTGATTGGATGTAGAATAATAGAATATTTAGAACGTCATATCTAAATAGATAGGTTTCACAATTATACAAGGCACTGTCTGATATTTAGTTGATGGCCCAGTAACGATTCAAATCCTAGTTTTATATGATTTTTGTTACGAAAAAAAATTACGAATTGGGATTGTGTAGTGTCTACAACAAGTGTCTCTCATTCCAAGAAAGCGAGTTAAAATTATGACAGTGGCAGAGAATTTTCATAAGTATGATGTTCTCTAATTGAGTGTTTTGCGAAGAGCACTTCAAGTTCAATGTACTATGTCAATTGGATGAGAGTTAATCCGTGGATTCCTTAGCTCCTTTATTTAAGTGGAGGTTAATGCAGGTGCAGGGTTTCGATTAACTTTTATTTCATTCATTGAAAAAAGACATACCAACTCACAATCGCCTGAATAGCAAAAACTTCCGTACTTCCAGTGACCTTCCCAAAATGAAAATACTGCTACGGATTTAAAAATACCATTAGGACTTTCTAGATCTTGCCACTCTTACATTCAGAAGCTTCTCAATTAAGTTTTTTCCCTTCGAACTGGGTTATCTTGCGAAGCAATTCTAGGTTAATTCTATCAAAAGAACAATTACTTACAGCTGGAAATACAAGCGTAGATGTAAGCAAACAGTTTATCAGAACATACATCTGGAGCATGTTTCTTTACGGCAGCTAGGCATGGACGATGAGAGCAGCGCAGAAGAAAAGGGTGGAAGCATTCGAAATGTGGTGCTATAGAGAATGCTGAAGATTAAATGGATCGACCGAGTAATTAACGAGGAAGTGCTAAGAAGAGTAGGGGAAAAGAGAAGTCTGCTGAAAACTCTAAAAAGAAGAAGGGACAACTTAATCGGCTATATCTTGAGACATGATGGCCTGATGAAGACTATCGTTGAGGGAAAAGTGAACGGGAAGATTGGAAGAGGCAGACCTCGTATGAGATACATGGAACAGGTTGTGAAGGATGTAGAAGAGAAGAATTACGTCACAATGAAAAGGTTGGCCGATAGAGGAATCGAGTGGAAAGCTGCGTCAAACCAATCCTAGTATTGTTGACCAATGGTGATGATGATGATGAGATGCTAGTCCATCTGGTCCACCGAATGGGCGCTCCCGCTTGAAAAGGGTAGCGTTTGTAGCTTTTGGAGGCGACCGACCATTGAGAATACTTGCGTAAGAGAGGATAGGTAGATACGCCAGGTCTTAACGAAAGCCACCTAGGGGACCAATGTTTAACTTCCCATCCGACGGACGGGATACTGGACCCGAAGTGCTCTCGGCAAAGCACTCAAGTAGGAGTGGTGAATGACCAGGAATGAAAAATCCACAAGAGCCAAGCTTTATACCAAGTCCTCCGGGATGAAATATCAGCGCTCTAGTCACCTCACCAGTTATGTCCCCATTGGGTAACGGGCTTGCACTTTTTGAGATGCACCGCAGACTCTCAATATTTGACTATTTCGTTATTATGTTGCTTGTTAAGATCTCTTATCCTTCGCGGAAGGATCTACGCTCGACTTTTTGACCCGTTTCTCCGATCGAACTGCGCGAAATAAATTTTACGAGTGTAGTAAAATAATCGAGTGTTTAAAATACAAAAAGGCGCACATGAGTCGTGTGCTGTCGTTTTCAAATCCGAGAGAGTGCAAGGGCAGGACTTCTCAAATCCCTCTGCGCGACAGTTTTTCCCTTTACCTGATCGAACCGCGCAAAATAAAATATACGAGCGTAATAAAATACACGAGTGTAGTAAAATAATTGCACGTTTAAGGAGGCTGGCTCGCGACTGCTTGAGTCAAGTTGTCTAAGGAATCTTATTAATTTAAGTACGAGTATATGCCTGCTAAGCGATGCCTACTTCACAAAGAAAATTACCTAAGCTATTGAAAGTCATAAGTATCACAAGAAATACAATGGAAACTCTAAGGATTTTTTTTTTATGATAATTTTAATCAGCTCGACGATGGAGTCAATTCAGCATTTACGTTAGTGAAATAAATTCATGTACTCAATGAATTTACTAATGTATTACACCAGAATATTACCATCAAATGTTATGTTATAATATTTTTCTGAAATATTCCTTAATATCTCATTAGTAGGTAATGATAATATCCATATGTCATACATTTTGGCTACAGCGTAACTTTAAGTCAACCAACGCATTTCGTCTGCTATAAGCGCATAAATTGGTGGATTTAGCGAAAAATACGGTGGGTTAATACCTTTTTTTCGTGTCATTTTATTCCTTGTCAAATTACGCATTAAATATCATTGTTTTTTTCAAAAATGACATGTCACTATGGCGTTTTTAAACGTTATATTCCCATGTGAAGCCCATTCTCGCCGTTAATCGTATCTAATTTCAAATGCAATTTGTGCCAAAAGGAGTAAGGGTTGATATAATTATCTTTACTTTATTAGATAGAGTAACTTTAGTTCTATTAGTGCTGAAAATATAAAAAAATGACATGCCTTTCACTTTTCGGATCAACCGCCTTAAAATACAAAAAGGCGCTCATGAGTCGTGTGTTCAAATCCGAGAGAGAGCATGGACGAGACGATCTCCTACGGACATCTCCTAGACTCTTTGTCGTAGTATCCCGGGCGTGTTTGCGGGCCAGTGAGACTGTGGGGCGGGCGGGGGAGTGAGGCGGAGGGGGTAGTCTTTCGGGGGCGTAGTCGACGGGGGATGTCTGAGGGGCGGGCTAGGAAGGAAGTAGTCTGTGAGAGAGCGACGCAGCTGCTGTGGTCGACGCAAAAAGGGACTCCCAAGCCTTTTGTCCCCCCTTTCCCCCTTCCTACCCCCCTCGACTCCCGCAGCCGACCCCTTAGCGGATCGTCCCAGGGGCGAGTAATTCGCACGGCCTCCGACAGAGAAGGGTTGGCTGGCTGGCGGCGGAGATGCTGTTCGGGAGGAATGGAGAGAGTGTGGGGGAAGGGGGAGGGGCGGAGAGGGAAGCTCTTGCCATCTCGGGAGAGTGAGAGAGGGAAGCTGTCACCGGTCCATTCCTCTGAGCGCGCCACTCTTCGCCTCGTTCCGGGGTTCTCCGTCCAGAATGATCCGGAGAAAATTGGCTTGTGTGCATGGTAGCGAGTCGATTCCATTGCTCTTGTTGGTGCACATCGTAATGATCTCATGTAGTTTGTATTCTTCATGCTAATTTTCGGAAGGGTATCGTTTTCTTAATCATACGTCACTTAAGGAACTAAGTACACAATACGAACGGAGACGAAACGGAGGGAAAGGGGACAATAATAATAATGATATCGTGTATTGTCACATTGCACTTACAAAAGTTTAGCTATGGCTAGGGTATGTTGGGGACTCGTCAGAAGTATAAATTAATATTGGGGAAATATGTATACAGTAAAATATGGTTATAAACGTTAAAACCTTACAAACATATGCATATTTTGAGAAGCATGGATAGTGTTTTTAGATGGAAAAAGTGGGTTATTAAAGTGTTTTAATACATAAAGCTTGAATCTGTGAAACTTGGTACAACACGGCTTGCTTGGTAAGACCTTGACTTGTGTTAGGACATTTATTCTGACTGTATTGAAGTATCCAGAGTATCGAACCTGCTTAAATGTGTTCCATTTGGTAACTCGTTGCCCTTATTATCATTTTTTCTAGGGGCTACAGGATAAAATCATAGTAAACTGCGCTTTGCCTCTTTTTCCATAGCAAATAGCTTTTTGCCTTCCCACCCCCTTTGATTTCAAATTACTTGGTTACTATATAATTGAAAAATATCGTTAAAATAACAGAAATAATTGAAACTTATTCACCAAATTATCACATCTCTTCTAGTCCAGAGGCTACCACTGCATAACATTGAACAACAGCCATTATTTTGTATTGATACATCAAGCCACTGCTATATAATATAACTCACTCGATCACCAAAATAAAAGGAAAATGTGAAGGATTCCAGTATACGACTTAGTAACAATAGATGATAATAATATAATGGTGACGAAAATATTGGTCAACCCTTTCCTTGTAAGTGTTGGCTTTTCCTAGAGCCACCGTAGTGTATAATTTTATTTCCTTAGTGATATTACCGCACGAAAGTTCTTTTACGAGATCCATAAACCCAGAAGTGGGTGGATAGTAAGCCATACAGTTGTCATGGTACCTATCTACCCATTCAAGTCTCATTTTTATTTTTTCAAGCTCATCCCTGAATACTTCACTGTGTCCTTTATGTTTTCTCATTTTTTGCCCCATATGGTCTTGTATAATTATAGCGTCAATTAAACGTACGGTTAAATTTACTTAAAATGACTCTAAAAGTAATAAAAAGTGGCGTTTATCATTTCTCAGAGAATGTAATACTTTCAAACAGAGATGAAACTTGCTGATCCTTGTGCCCATTATTTTTTCCTACGAACGCAACAATGAATACCCCACATGGGGCTTACGGTTTCCAGATTCATTTTAGAGGTCATATTAAGGATCACAGCAAAATTTTGAATGTATTTCGTTGCAATCGATTAGGGAAGGGAACTACACGCACGGTGGCGTTTCAATATGCTAAAAGATATCACCAAAGAATACATTCTATTATCAACCCTTGTCATGAACCATAGCTATTTTTGTTTTAATAACTCTTTTTACAAGCAAGATTTTGGAACAACAATGGGAAATCCCCTTTCACCCTTCTGTGCTGACTTTTTCATACTAATTTCGAATTACAGTGCCGGGAAAAATTCCAATATTTCCCAAAAACCTGGTACAGATATATTGACGACATGTTTGCTATCTTTGACACTAATGCTTGTTCTAGCGACAGTTTCCTCCAGGATCTCAACAGCCAATACCCCTCCATCCACTTCACCTGCGAAGTTGAGAGTAATAAATCTCTCCCCTTCCTTGACCTCGTAATCAAACGGTCCAACAATGAAATTGAATTTGGCATTTACAGGAAGCCAAAATACACAAACAACTATATTCATAGTTCCTCCCTGGACCACCACGCTCACAAACACGCTGCATTCCATTCTCTAATCAACAGACTTCTGAATATCCCCATGCGAAGTTCAGAATTTCATAAAGAACTCAATTACACAGAAAAGATTGCTACATCCAATGGGTACACTGAATTAATAGAAAGAATCCTCAGTAGACAAAAGAAAAGAAGACTACTTGGAGGAAACACCACTCTCATCCATTCTAAAGATGAGAAATATATAAAACTCCCTTTTCATCCCAAATTAACTAAAGGCCTTGGTTATATTTTCAAAAAACATAATTTCAAACCCACGTTTGTGCCCACCAATGAACTTAAATATAACCTTCATAACCCCAAAATCCCATTGAACCCCTTCACAGGTCAGTTATATACCAAATCTCTTGCCCGGAATGCAGTGAGTCTTACATTGGCCAAACCCGTAGGAACCTCAACATTAGATTCAAGAAGCATGCAGCCTGCTTTAGGCTAGGTAATTTCCAACAATCATCAGTAGCCCAACATAGGCATTCAGAAGCACATTGCATCACTGTTGACTACGTAAAACTCTTGAAACACGTCCCAGACCATTTGTTAGACGCATATGAATGTATTCATACACAGAAGAGTTGCAGCAACGCCATGAATAGCGACCAAGGGCCAATTTCCTCCTGCTTAATTTCTCTTTGTGCACAAATTAACCAAGTGCCCCCCATTTCCTCACCTAATCCCCCCACACCTCTATCAACTGCCTCCTGAAAACACAACCAATCATAACATACTACCCCCTCCTTCCAGCTTCCCCTTTGACTCTGCGTATTTCCTATTCCTCTCCCAGATTGACATTCTCCTCAGACGAGGCCTGCTTGGCGGGCGAAACACCCGTTGTCAGTTTTTGACGTTGGGCATCCTTTCCCCATCCTTACTCCTTTCCCCGTGAGTGTGATGGGTCACTGGCGAAGGAGATTCCTCGTAAACCCTGATTGTGTGTGTGAATATGATTCACGAGGGTGACTGTACTTTGTGAATGTACAAACCCGAGTGCATGATTGAGTAAAAGTCCCTGAGACCTGCATGTATGTGTGCGTGTGAATGAGAATCATGAGGGTGGCTGTGTATTGTATGAAAACCCACGGGAATGAGTGCTTGAAAGTTATTATCAATTTTATTTATTTACTTTAGTTATTTATTTACTATCCCCTACTTTTATTATTTTGTCTTGCATGCATGACGGGTCACTGGCGTTGGAGAATACTCGTAAACCCTGCTTGTGTGTGTGATTGAACTCACGAAATTGACTGTATTTTGTATACTCACACATACACTCACTCATCTGAGTGAGTGAGTGATTGTGTGAGACACTGATCGTTTTTAATTTTACCTTGATTCCCTTAATTTTGAGTGTGACGGTTGTTTGTAACATGTGAGTGTGTGTGCGACTGTTTCATTTACTGCCACTTAAGTTGCTCCGTATGATTGATTTTGTGCGTGTGATTGAGAGCTCCCTTACTTTGTATGTACTCCTTCTTTCCCACCCTACCCCCATTTTTTATCCATTTGCCCCCTTATTGTTACGGCTTTGTGGATATGAATCTTGATTTGTTATGTTGCTTGTTTTTTTACATGTGAATCCTCTGACGCGCTCTGGAATCTCTGGATCAAATGTATTTTAAAGGCCGAATATAAAACATTTTATTGCTTCATTTTCAACCAATTTTTTACGCAAAAGCCGAAAACTGCAAAGAGATCGATAACGTGCAGACGTGGTATTGAATAGGTCATGGATTCGATCCTATCATGGGAGACGATGTCGTCCTGGCCCAAAAATGAAGCTTTTGTGAGAAAATAGGTATTATCGCAGCAATTGCAGGACCTTTGAGCCTAGTTATGTTTTGAGTCATATATTTTTATCTATGTTTTTATTTTGCCTGAATTAAGTTAAATGGATGCAAATTTTCACGAAATAGACTTCGATACGTAATTTATATCCGATGAGGAAATTAGTATCTTGAGTGTTATTTTGATTACGATGTTCCATACATAGGTGCAGGTGCGTAGGTCGTTGTTTGTTGACGAGAGTATCTCCTCCATTACATTAGGCGTTTTCAGGTCTAGGTAACCTCCTTCGACGAAGATTACTGGAAGTTAAAGACGCCTACTGTAATGGGAAAGATACTGTTGCCAACAAATGCTGACCTTCTTAGCTGTAGAGAAAGAATCAATCATAATGAGACTCTGTGAAAGTCTTTGTTTCAATATTATTTTGCTTATTTCGTATTTTTAAATTAGATGATGGAAAATTACAAATAGCGATTTGAACAGGGTAGTTACAAATTATGGTCTAATGCTTCTTTAATGAATTGCTACCATTACTACTTGTTTTGACTAATAAGATTAATTATGTGTTTCATAGAACGTAATTCATAATTGTTTATCAATAGGAAATATGTTTTATTCTTCTGTGCCTGTTCACTTCTGTAGGAATATTTTTTGGGAGGAAGAGCATTTTTGAATGCAGAAAGATTCGTGGCTGCGGTCATAGAATACACAGGAAAAATCTCGCTACATTGTAATGGTTTATCCTTCGATACACATGGCATCATTCCCTCGCTTCGAGCAAGATGCTGATTGTAGGAATGTGTACACTGGTACTGATAACTAATATGGGGACGTTCTTTCATTGTATATTCTACTCCGTTTTGTCTTAAACACTACTTAACTTTTGTGGGACTTCGCTTTTTCAATAAAAGTTTTTCTTTCACTCTTTGACCAAATGCAAATGGCATGTAAATAAGAATTTTATATTCGAAAAATATTTTGGGCTAGCTGTATGTAAGTCAGAGCAGCCCAGAATATCGTCCGAGGGCAATTTCCATCGTGTCATTGAAATTCCGTAAAAAATCCGCAGTGTATATCCGAGTATGTAACTGAATTTATTTGGAATAACCATTGGCGGCTGCTCGGCCAGAATGTTTTATCGCGTGTGGTAAACGTTAAGCACACAGGTTTTGGGCATTATCGGTGGGGATTCGGTATGCAAAATCGTTGTATCCAGAGCACCTAATGCATTTTTCTCAATTCCAAATGAATGCCCGCTTCACCACGCATGCAAGAGAATTTATGAATTTAATTTTAGGCTTCATCAATATGCGCATTTCATGTTTGAGGATTCCACTTAAGCTCTATAAGACTTGGCGATCATTATCAAGAGCGCTTTATTTACTTACATGTAGTTTTACCAGGACCGTACCCATACAACCCTAATTAAAAACGTGTATGCTATATCGTGGGTATCCGGTCTATCTTTTGTCTTGGTGTTTTTTAAGAGCAATACACGTAAATCGTCTTGGAAGCAATAAAATTGACAGCGTGTGTAAAGGTCAATGTTTTTTGATATGGGAACGAAAACTGAAGCACCACTCATGATTACAAATTGCAACCGGTGAGACACCTATAAGGCATTACCTCCGAGAGGAGAGAGAATTTTGCTCTTTATGCTTAGGTTGACCACTAAACGATTTCATTTAAGCCAATATTATCAAATTAATTCTTGGAAATATTTGGTCTTTTGTCGTGTTTCTTGTCTTGTCTTTTTGGACTTGAAGGAACATTTAGGTTTCCTATCCTACTTGCCCTTTGAAGTTCATAAGAATCTGCTTCAACCTTTTTTTAAGCGTCCATATTTTGTTTACCTCACTTTAGATGTCACCATCTGTTTTACGGTTTTTGAGAAGCAAATGAAAATATATTATTTATTTTTTCTCCATCATTATATCACTGATAAGTGAGTTTTGTCAACCATGAAGACCAGCATACAACCACTCTCCGAGGAAGAGCTGTTTAATTCAAAAGACGTATTATATAATTGCATTTCGCATATTGTTCTAAAGTAAGTGTTGTTGTACTATGACCGTTATGTTAAATAAGTTATATGCAAGGTAAATACTCTGCTGAATCTGAAACTATCATTTTTATTTCCTGCATATAACACCTCGAGAAAAAAATTGATTACTTTAGAGCAAAGCTAACTCTTGTGACTGTTATGGGGAATGCTTCCTGCCGAAAAAACTGTAGCCTTAGTTTAAACTGTTTAATTTAGTCCCTTAAGGATGTATTCCATCGTTCCTTAGAAGTTTCAAACAAACAACAGTTTTCGGAAAAAATACACTCTGAGGGGTCTACTAGTGTGTGCGAAAGACGACATTCAAGTGAATTTTCGTGCAATGGAAAGTAATCTGCATCTACATAATACCTTGCAAGCCACCATAAACGTGTGTGGCAGGGAGTGAATGGGGTCGTTTACCATATTTTCTTTATTGCCGAATCTGATAGAGTTTGTAAAATAAAAATACCCATTATCATAATACACAAAGTATTTTTCCGTTTTCTGATCCGACAATTATTTCCCGAGTTATAAGCGGCGAAAAACTGATGTTTTTAACCCTTTCGGAAAAGTGGGAGTGGTGCAACCTCTGACGTATATAGTCTTCGTCGAATCACAACTGAGCCCGCGAAGCGATTTCGACAGCATCTGTGCGAGCAGACCTTCCGAGAACCCCCCTCCACTCTCTTCCCCCTCCCCTGAAAGCAGTCAAGGGCGGGAGGAAAATGACGTCAATGTTATCACAGCAGCATTTTCGGTGGGCGTCACCTTTTGCTTATTTTAATTTTTGATTTATGAGTGAATGGTTGTGGTTAGAAGATTAATTTTTTCACTAAAATTCGTTTTTCGTTTCCATCTAACGATTTCGTGTACAGAATTGCGATTTCGGTTCCGAGTAAACGCCCCCATTCACACCAAACATGCATTATGTCATGCATAAAAAGGACTAGTAATAATATTCTGGTCTAAACTTTACAATTTTAGAAAAAAAGATAAAAATAAATAGAAAGCATGAAAAAATATGTTAGTAGGGTTAGATTAACGTCCTTCCACCATGATGCGACTACCGCTGCTGTCCATTGATACACTCGTGTTTATTCTAATGGATATATTTACGGGCATTCATATCCCTAATTGTGCGAGGAAAGAAGGAAATTTTTAATCTGTCAGTTCGGCAATAAATTTCTCTATTCTTTGTATTGTGGCCCAGTCTACCATAGCACGTTGGAGTTCACAAAATATTTTTAACGCCGTTGGTGAAATACTTTATTGGAATTTATTTGAGAAATTAAGTCTAAATTTCAACCTACGATCAGGCAATGATTCTCATTTTAATTCAGTTTAATGGACTGGTTACGCTTATAAAGTTGTCATACCGTAGGTACTTTTACAAATCTTTCCGATATTTGCTGCACACGTTCCAGTTCATTATGTAGGCCTATTTTGTAAGAATCCCATATACTGGCAGCGTATTCCAAATGAGGTCTAACAAGAAAAAAGTAGCTAATTTCTCGTGCATGATCGTCACATTTTCCCAGTACTCTTCTGACGAATCCCAGTTTACAATTAGCCTGACCCATTATTTCATGTATGTGCTTACTCCAGGAAAGGCCATGTGTTAGTCTTATCCCAGCATATCATTGTAACTCCAAGATGTGATTGCAGCATCGGGAGTTACCTATTTTATCCGATGGATATAATTTTTAAAAAATTTGTGGGAGACAACTGACAGCTAAAGATTTTGCGAAAATAAAGATATTTGGGAAGATTTAATAATTATAGGGAGTGAAGTAGAAACCCGTTGTTGGCATTAGCCTGATCTTAATGATAGGCAAAAAAAGATAGCGGTTTTATGTCCCATCTTATGAACGTATTGTTGAAACTATTGCCATCTCCTTCACACGTTGGTAGGGATCATCATTAATTTAAAAAAAAATCTGTTGTTGCCGCTACTCAGATCTGAGCCCCTGAAGTGAGAGACAATACTATTGCCAGAACACCAACTAGATTCCCCAATCACGACAACTACTTATTCGGCAGACCAACCAACTTGAACAAAAGTTTAACCACTTTATTAGAATCCTACAACAAATCCCTTGCGGAGTATGTGGTTTGGACTTTCAAAGGATTGCTCTTGTAGGTAAAGGTTTCTTTTTTTCCACCGTTTCGGCCTTTTTTCGTAATGCTTTGTAAGGCCCTACAAAGCTTTGCAAGCATTAAGAAAAACGGCGGGAGACAATTGTGCGTAAGCGCAAGGGGGCTAGTTCCTCTTTCTGTCACGCGCTTAATGTCCTGGAAAGATCTATTGCCCAGAAAATTCGTCTGCTTTGGTTTTCTTGGAACTGTGCAAAGAAGACCCTACCGTATGTGAACTTCGGATCTCTTACCAGTAGCCCGTGAATTACTCTAAGCGCTGTCAACCGCGCCGTCAAAAAAGGTTTTCTTTCTTCGCATTTGAGCAAAATACTAGCAAACGAGACGTGAGTTGCTCGTTTACATCAGTTATTTTACTGTGCGTAAGAAGTATTTTTCCTTCTTGTTTCTGTTTGGACACGTACTGATATTAATAGTGATAGTACGTGTACATATAGTTCTCTCTGATTTCAAATGCATGCCTCGTGATGATTTATCCCCTGTCGAACTCTTGAGGTAGCTTGCAAGGCATTATTTATGTTTATATGTGTAAGGGGGTGGGGGTCGTGGTGGCCTAGTGGGTAGAGTGGCTGAGCTACTGATCGGAGGGTTCAAATCCCGGGAAAGAGCCTTTCTGGACACCCCCATCCAAAATCATCGTGATTCCATTTTCTTCTTGTCAGGACTTCGTAGGAAATCGCAGGTGGTCCAGGGAAAGGAACTAACCCCCCTACCCTAAATGTGTGAGTATCACAAGCCATTGGCTTAGTACGGGAAGAGCTCTACCCTCACCTATCAAAGACCAACCTTCGGGTTGAATTACTGAGTTAGTGATATGAAGAGCATGGAGCATGTGTGTATGGAGATGTCTGTTAGCCAGGAGTTTCTGATTAAGTCAGGCTAATTGAGGAAGACTTGAGATTCCCTATAAAAACTCTAATGTGAAGCTAGCATCCAATTTAACATATTTTTCTCAGCTATTTAATGGATTAATGTGTCGGTCAGAGTACTGGCTACCCTCTTTGAGGGCTCGGGTATGAATTCCAGCAGTGACAGAGATTTTTCTTCAGTACACTGACCCCTACTTGTGCGCTGTTTAGGGAGCACTTTCTGTACTCCGTCCGTTGGATGAAAAGGTAAACCTTGGTCCCTTTTGCGCCTTTTATTGACAACAGACTGATGCCGGGATTCTCTCCACAATCAACTATTTCCTGAAAAATTCCTACCATTTACCGATAACTTACCTCTCAACCATGACAAAAATGACTTTGGTTGTCAGTCTCCCCGAAATAACTGCTACTACTAAACCACGTGAACATATATATGACTATTCGGCAATATTTGTTGGCCTGCAGCTATGCCCGGTTGCAGCCGCTATAGCCTCAGCCTCGCACCGTGAAGGTGTCGGGTTCTAGTCGAACATCGTTTATGGAATGTCATATGCTGCAATGAATTAAATTTAGGTAAGATGGTTTGATCATAGCTGGAGATTAGTCTTAGGTTTAAAATTTTCCTACGTCTGAGGGTGTATTGCATTGTACGAGATGTTAATCCTAGAAAAATCATGTTATTCATGCCCTGAGTGGGATTCATACACCAAATTTGGCTGCAGTTGGCGAGGAATTGAACCTTAGTCTAGTTATTCTATCGCTTTCATGATTTCTGAGAGAATTTTGCATGGAATTCGTAGAAATGCTCAAGAGAAGTTTATAATCGATGATGATCATGCTGAATACAAATATTTTCGATAACCTTATTTTAAATTTTCATTTTTAATTCATGATCATTTTTAATAAATAAGCAATACGACTTTGAAATGACCCCAAAAGTCGCTTAAAAATTAAAATTAAATGCAAAATGAACGAGAAAATTTAAAATTTTAGATAGTAATTGAGAAAACAGATATCGAATGGAAAGGTCTTGATTTGTGTAAGCAGCCCCTTAATTAGGAATAATCATTGTTCAGTACGCTATGATAACTGTCAGTTATTATCTCATAATCACCGTTTTCTCTTGATAAGCACGAATTATTAAAAAAAAAAATTCCTTCATAATCCGGATCTAATGGCAAACAACTTAAACACATCAAGTACACATGCTTCCCGCTTGCTGGTGGATGTAAGCCTTTTAATTTAGTTGCTTCATTAACGGGATATTTTACTCCAATGAAAAAGGAAAGATTACTCAAGAACACATTAAAAATTTTCGAAACCGACTCATAAGATGGAAATGGATTCCTAATGGAGAGGAGCATCTATCTACATAATACCCTGCAAGCCACCACAAGGGTGTGTGGCAGGGGGTGATTGCTCACCAAACATGTACTACATATCATGCATAAAAAAGGAATAGTATTAATATAGTAGTCAGAACTACACTATTTAAAAAGATAGAAATTGCAAAGAAAACATGCAAAAACATTCTGTTAGTAGGGTTAGCTTTAAGTACTCATACCAACATGCAGCTACCAATGCTATTCATTGCTACTCTCCGATAGGACATATTTACCGTTATTCGTATCTCTTATTGTGCGAGGGAAAAAGGACATTTTGAATCGGTCAGTTCGGCAATCAATTTCTCTAACTTTATGATTATGGTCCAGTCTGCCATAGTAAGTTGGGGTTCGTAAAATATTTTTAACA
Source organism: Platycnemis pennipes (assembly GCA_933228895.1). Lineage (NCBI taxonomy): Eukaryota > Metazoa > Arthropoda > Insecta > Odonata > Platycnemididae > Platycnemis > Platycnemis pennipes. The sequence continues at coordinate 53,717,361 of OW121846.1, forward strand.
TCATCACTGAAAATATTGCCTTGGAATTTGTGGAAGAGATTAAGTCTAAATTTCAACCTGCGATCTGACAATGATTCCCATTTCAATTCATTTAATAGACTGGTTACGCTAATATAATTATCGTATCGTCCCTTTACAAATCTTGCCGATCTTCGCTGCACACGTTCAAGTTCATTACTTAGACCGATTTCGTAGGGATCCCATACACTGGCAGTATATAGAGTTCTATATATAGCATATGTATATAGAAATTGTTGAACTAAATTGAAAAGAGCAAATTGAATCTGTCTCTTGCATTTAGCATCCGCACTGTTCAGCTGTTGAAATAAGCATAGAGATACGGAGCATGTTGTTGGCAGATTTGCATTGCTGCAGTGTGTAAGGAATACGAACCACTTTTATGGCCCTAAGTATTTACACGTCCATCTTTTCCTGAAGTTAATTGCCAGTGATAGCCATTATTTGAATAGTCAAGCGCTTACGAAGGATAGTTTTGAGAAACATGGAAGTGTTCCTCGTAAAGTCTGATGAAACATATTTTAAAGTAAATAAATCAATTTTAAACATGCAGAAGAAACATTCATTTTCCTTGTCAAAAACCACTTGAATTTTAGTGTTCTATTTGAATACGAGTTGCATAAGTTTAAAAGTAAAAAGCTGCGTTAGTCTCTAAAATACGTGAACTAGATTTTAATATACTCATATTATTAAGGGTAGGCACCGTGTGTGACTGTGATGTGCATCGTTAGGATGTTCCTGGATTCGGAATATTTTGTCTGCATTTGAAAATTTAGTATTACTTATTATTGCTAACATGGCTTAAATCAAGCTTTTACTATGATGGGGAAAAGATGTGTGCAAGATTGAAGTTTCACTAAAAATACGGTACTAGAACCTCGCATTTTCTACGATTAGGTTCATTTCAATCGTTCTATCCTTGTTCAATCATATTTGGATAACTGTAACTCTCCATTTTTCTCTATTAGTTGAAATCTCATTTACGTTATGATAATTTATATTTACTTTATCCATATTTATTTTGAAACAACGTCTGTTGGTCTTCCTCGTGGAACACTTTCCCTCATTTATATTGTTTGCAAATCCATTTGGCGTAATGATTAGTCCAGTTCACCTTTTATTCTCTTTCTCGCTGCACTGAAACCAGACCTTCATTTCTTGGCTTTTTCTGAGAGTTTTTCATTCTTAACTTTACCAGTTCATTAAATCTTGGGGCCCTGGTCCATTAGCAGTAGTACGGGCCCTGTGTTTTGTATTTTTATTTACTATTTCCTACGCCCGCCTCTCCGGCATATTGAATGCCCCACTTCATACAAAGGTTTTCTCTGAGTCCTACCATTCCTCCAAAAATGCAGTATCCACAAATGTTATCCTTATATCAGGACTGCCATTCATTTCCTTTACATATGCATCTCATATCAAGATCCTCCAACTATCTATTGGGGTATATACTGAAAATATTTATAAGAAAACCATTATTACGACATTTTTTCTTGGATAATTTTTTCGATTGCTTCCTTAGCCTCAACAGTATGAAAACTGCGAATATTATAATTGTGTATCACTCCAGTATGTTTTCAAGTTACTTGCCATTGCATGGGGACAGAGACCGATAACTGATGTAATTTGCGCCAGGGAGGATATGTATGCAACTGGCAAAAGGTAGAAGATTTCATGGAACGGAGGAAGGGTAGGGGAATGGTAATGATATTGATTTTATTTAAATTATGTTGTATAATTGACAGCACACGCATACCCGTATCCTGGGTGAAAATACCCACCTACTAGTAGACGGTATTTGAACCTGCGACGCTTGGTTTGTCAGGTGAATATTTACCCCAACGCCGCCGAGGCGGGAAAAAAAGATGGAGAGAAACCTATCGTCGGCAATAGCCTGTTCTTAACGAAAGGCGCCAAGGGGACCACGGCGCAGCGTCCCATCCGGTGGTTGGAGTACTGAACTCAAATGCTCTCCATAAAGCACTCGAACTAGAGGCTGGTATGACGATGAAATATCCGCCCGTGCCGGGATTCACATCTGGGCCCTCAGGATGGAAGGCCAGTTCTCAAGCTACTATACCTACTCGATCTCGTATTTTCTCAATTTCTCCAATCTATTCGTTAATTTTCCATATGATACCCTTTTTAATGACTTGCACACTAAAGACTACTTTGGATGTGATGATCGTAGGGTAGGTGTCTCACCCATACTAGAAGCGAAGGAATGGATTTGCCTGAGCATTTGAATGTGGCCTCCAAACTGAATTAGTGATGAGTAGTTCGATATGCCAATGATTCCTTTGAGCGCTGCATCCAAAGAGAGATGGACGAGTACTTTGGGCATGAGGACCGATATTTGGTGTGTCTCATCGGGCCAATGTTTGGAAGCCGATTGAAAACTTCAGTTGTCCAACATAAAGGCATGTACCCCTGGCCCTAACTCTTCCATATTCATCCCCTTCTTTTAGACAACGCTCCCCTGTTTTCTCATTTAACTCTATTGAAATAGGGGAGAAGGACGGCGCGTCAAGATACAGAGCACTGTGATTGTAATGACTACTATTTATATATAATTTGTCAGCGTAATTCATACAAAAAAGGGCACATGATGTGTACAACTATAACGTCAAGATACAGAGCACTGTGATTGTAATGACTACTATTTATATATAATTTGTCAGCGTAATTCATACAAAAAAGGGCACATGATGTGTACAACTATAACATTTGAGCAGTGCCAGTCGCATCAAATACTATTTTCACACTACAATCATTGATGTATGCTAGAAATAAAATCTCAATCCAAAATATTTACAAATACCGAAATGTATTCAGCGTTAAGCGAGGAGATACATATGAACTATCACTTAAATTTACTTACTTTTTCTTTCACTTAAGGAGGTTGGATCGTGACTGCTTGAGTCAAGTTGTCTGAGGAATCTTATTAATTTAAGTACGAGTATATGCCTGCTAAGTGATCTTTACTTCACAAAGAAAAATACCTAAGCTATTGAAAATCATAAGTATCACAAGAAATACAATGGAAAGTCGAAGGATTTATTTTTATGATAATTTTAATCAGCTCGACGATGGAGTCAATTCAGCATTTACGTTAGTGAAATAAATTCATGTACTCAATGAATTTACTAATGTATTAAACCAGAATATTACTATCAAACGTTATGTAATAATATTTTTCTGATATATTCTTTAATATCTCATTAGTAATGATTTTATCCATACGCCATACATTTTGGCTATAGCGACCGCAGCGCTACTTGAAGTCAACCAACGCATTTCTTCTGCTTTAAGTGCATAAATTGGTGGATTTAGCGAAAAATACGGTGGGTTGATACCTTTTTTTCGTGTCATTTTATTCCTTGTGAAATTACGCATTAAATATCAGTTTTTTGCAAAAGTGACATGTCACTATGGCATTTTTAAACGTTAGGTATATTCCCATGTGAAGCCCATTCTCGCCGTTAATCGTATGTAATTTCAAATGCAATTTGTGCAAAAAGGAGTATGGGTTGGTATGATTATCTTTACTTTATTATACAGAGGAAATTTAGTTCTTTATGTGCTGAAAATATAAAAAAAATGACATGACACTCACTTTTCGGATCAACCTCCTTAAACTTTATTTTAACTTACAAGAAACCCGTCCAATACATCTTGCCTTGATAATTGCCATGCTTATATTAAGTTATTTTTAAGGGAACTGTTTATACTATTTGAGCAAATAAATGCAATATTTCTGAATCTAAGTACCACGTTGTAATAAAAAATTCATTGCAGCCAAGAATTTACACAGACAAGGTATAAGAAAAGGTGTTTAGATAGCACCTGTTTTGGTCTACCTGGCATGGACATATTTTCAATGCTGAGTTGTTCCTTCGCCCTTGCAAAAAATGGGACCCAATGGGTGTTGATTCTACCATTTTCATGAGAGAGCAATGGCCTAAAATTAGTCTGGAGATGGACAAATAAAAACGTAGGCATGCATTCAATAACTGACACTTGAAGATGTACACTTCATAATTATTATCACTGTCAAAAAATATGATCTGAGGAAGAATATTGCTCGAAGGCAGCACAAACAGATAACTGCAGGATATTAATGGCGTCTCAGCTGCTAGTTTAGGGTTGTTGCGCACGGATCAAAGCGAACATTGGTGGCGTTTAACGTTTAACGTTTAAAATTTAACGTTCGGCAAGGAATTTTTGAATCCTAATTTTTAAACTGCTATTCCATTTCCTCGAAGCGTATAAATGTATAAAATGTCCTTATATACATCGATTCCACTTAAGAACTTCCAAAGTTACATTCACTCGTAGTGTACCACTTTGTTTATTGACTGTTAACCTTTAAATAAAACTTCATCATTTTTACCGTCAAGTACTCATGAATATCCATGTTATGTTACCTGTGCTCTTTGGCCTTTGGTTTTGAAGGCAACGCGTAAATGAAGCTCCTTTTATCCTTCAGTGAAAAATTTGCTGATAACATCACTAAAAGCATGCATAACGGAATACTTCTTAAGTATGTACTTCAAAAGATTCCGTGCCACCAGCCATGAAAAGTCGAGGGATGATTTTTATAACGCATGCGCTCACGGTCAGCGTTTAAGTCTCGTTTAAAGAGATCATTTAGCTGAAACAAAAACAAATTCTCTGGTTCTGAAGATACATGATACATGACCGGCTTGCTTTGGACTTCTTTATGCACCTCAAATACACATGATGTAAGTTGCTTTCCAAAGGCATGTATTTCCGAGTGGCCGCATGGATATGAAACGTCACAGCTTTCTCTTATTCGAGGAATGGATACAAGGTCCATTGATCCCACTGACATCGGTTCCATGGAATACTTCAACGAATAATTTTCAATCAGCTGCGATAGACTGACTGGTAAAGTGCTGGCTTGGGTTACGGGTTTGAATCCCAGGGCATGGATGCTGTGCTTGTCTAAGTATTAAAATCTTAGGTGAGATTGTTCGATAGTCTTAGTTGATGGAGTATTTATGAATCTAAGTCTAGTACAACAAATAATTGTCAACAGGAAAATATTATATATATTTGGCCACACCTTTCCAATGCTGCTCATGCAAAAATATTTTTTTGAAATAGAGTGCTTGAGGCAACTACCATAGAACCATCTGGTTAACCATTTGATAAAAAATCTAATGGGCTACTATGCACATTGCTTTTGTTTTACATACGAACTTCACATAAGTATCGTTAACGCTGTCAATTGAATGCGCGAGCTATAGAGTGAGGTAAACAATGACATAACTGCATACGGGATAACTCATTACCTCTTATTTTTACAGTAAAACGCTTGCTTTTTGGCTGACATAAATAGTAGGAGACGATCCTTTTCAATTCCGAATATGGTATGCGCTAATACGTTTTCGTTCTTATGCGTTGTTCTTGAGGGAACGTTTTCGCTTTTTTTAATGGTAAGCTGAGAGATGTTTTGTTTTTCCAAAGCTTGTTTTTCCAAAGATCTTGCGACAGATCAATTGCAGCACTACGTATTATTAACATCATTTATTATTTTCCTTATTGTACTGAAGAGTGACTGAGGTGGACCTTATGGTGGTGAATAACTACTTAACTCTAGGTTCTCTTTCAAAACATATTGATAGCAAAAAACGTCGGAAGATTCGTGACAAAAACCCATACCATTTGCTTTATATTTATGCATTATTGCCATTTTTGAAAAAGCTGCGATTGTCGCCTGTTAATAAAAACATTACAAATCTTCTGCATAACCATATCTTAAAACTTCACCATTAAATTCAGTAGAATTATATAATGCAATTGATTTCAGCAGAATTCTATGCTGCTTCTTCTGCAGCTTTGAAATGGGCAGCAAAATAAACATCCAGTGCTGACATTGCTGTATGATGTGAGCCGAAGTCTAATTCTGGTGACACTGTCAAACACCCTTGCAGCTACATATAATTAGAAATTAGATGCAGAGAAACTATGAAAGCATCAAGATTGCTTTTTAAAAACGCTTCGAGCACTCTTTCGAAAATTAATCGAAAAAGGATTATAGGAACTAGTATTTCACGCTCTTTGTCGAGAGATTCATAAATGAAATGGGCGAATGAGTATTTTAGGAGTCCCGCGATGAAGCGGAGAAATAGGAGCCAAATGTATTTTACTTCAAAAGTTCCAAAAAAACTAACTATATACTCTTTAATGCTCACTTTTATCTAAACCTACAGAATACCCTATGAGCCACCGCTGAGGTGTGTAGCAGTTAGTGAATCATTACCACTGCATCAATATCATCTACTTTCTTGCACTAAGGAACATAACCTTAGTGATGGAAACGAGTTAGCAATGCCTACACCAGCTATGTACAGCCAATTATTACCTTCTAAGATTTAATACCGCTAATAACAATAATGTTGACGCGCCTCAAACAAGCAAAAAAATTAATACATTTCTTATTTTTCGCTTAGGTTTTTTAAAAATGCAATGCTTTTCATTTCATTTACGGTTGGAAGGATGAGCTTAGCATATTTTTAAGTGCATGATCATTGCTCTGAGAATCCATACTAACTACATTACATCTACTTGACCGCTTATTATACTGCCCATTATGATCTCTAATTATTCATGGGGAAGGCGTTTTTGATCACTCTGCGAGGCAATCTATCCACCCAATCCTGCTTTCGCGGTTAAACCTAGCGTAATATGCGGAAGATCTCAATATATTTCTAAAGTCGTGAGTATAAAGATCAGCCTAAATTTACTGACGGATTCAGTCTAACTTTTACCTTTTACTCTGATAATCATTCCCATCTGAGTTGTTCTGTAAAAGTGACAGTAACAGTATTATCATGACAGACTTTCACAACCCTTCAAGATTGTTTTCATACACGCTCAAAATGCATAACTAAACCTACCTCAGAGCGATCCCATATTCTAGCGGCATTTTCTTAGTGAGCGTGACGAGTGAAAAATCTCTTTACTGTCTCATTGCATTTACCTTACACCCTTTTCACAAATTTTAATTGCAATTTGTTAGTCCAGTTATTTCATGGATGTGGTTCCATTAGAACATATCTTGTGTGATAGTAATGCCAGCGTATTAAACTATTTCTACATTCATATACTCTGTGGTGTATATGGTCATAAAATCTGTTATAAACCTACGGTTATAAAAACGTCAATCTTAGGATTAGTTGACGTGAAAGTTAATATAAGGAAGATAATTATCACAAGCGCTTACAAATATCGAACGTACTTGTAAAAGTACAAGTACGTTTGATACCTCATACAAGTAAAATACTTGTACGTGGTAATGTAAAACCTAACTTAGTTTTACGGATTATGAGTCCTAAATATTGGATTTTTTTTCGTTTGAGGAATTATTTCTGATTAATACTTTCTGATTTAAGTCAGAAATAATTTTTGTACTATATGTGGGAGCAAAACGGAATAAATTAATTCATCCCAGAAACGTCAATGAACAAATTCAAAATTAATTGTTTGTTTGGGCCTGTAATTTTTGAAACTTTTAGCGTCATGGAAATTGAATGAACTTGCTAAAATATATGGTACCTACTAAGAATAAAAGGAACAGAAATAAATACATTCTCTTTGAATAGTTCGAATTTTCCGCATTTGGATCAAATAGGGACAGTAAAGTATAAAAGATTCCATAAAATGGGTTTGCCACTATAAAAAAACTAGTCTTCCTTTGCTCTGTGAAAGAGAACTAAAATCCCATGGAATAAATATCAGTTTTCAGTTTTTGGCAAGGTGCAATTTCCTCAGTTCTTATGAGCTGGGATGAGCCCTACTAACATAAATATTCCGTTGCTATTTTTCGGTTGATCCATAGTATTTTTTTCTCCTTTTCCGACTCTATTAATTGACTGCTTGAGCGTAATAGCCAGAGGCAGAGGGATATGCGTACGGTGATCAAAGTGATCCTTTCCGTGTTCCTTTTATCGTTCCGGTGAAAAGGTCCGTTTGGAGAAGCACTTACACCTTATACCTGCACCGGTTATGGCAGTGGCGGGGATTTACACGAATGAATCAGCCACGCGTGTAGGGTTCGTTTCCTCTTTCCGGCTGCGAAAATTCCGCCGGGGGAACATCCTTCCTTGTTGGCGCACCCCTTCACCCGAGCAACCCTCTTGGGCCGGTAGCGGTGGGTGTGGCAGACGAGCAGCATTTCTCACGAGGAGCTCTCATCCGGCAAATACCTCCTCCCGCGCCCTCACCCCCCCTCTCGCCTCTCCCCTCTCGCCTCTCCACGCACCCGCCCCGCACCCCCTCACCTGGCCCTCTCTCCCCTCTTCCAGCCGGTGATTCCCTCGCCAGGAAATTCGAATATCCTTCGAGGGTGGGCCGGGAATTGAGAGTGCGGGAAGGGTTCTGCGGAAGATTTAACACTAGCATGCCCGGCCTATCCTTACACCATATAATGCACGAGTGGATCAGTTTGACCCAATGTAACTAAGCTTATATATTTTACTCAAAACTTATTATTTCTTCCAAGTTTCGTTATAAGTATTGCTTAGAAAACATTTGGAAAGGCACCACAAAATTTTGTATGAGGGAAAACAATAAAATTTTAATATTTCAACAATTTTTACGGCTCGAAGAAATACCCTCAGGCGTTACTTCGTGGAATTGAAGCATCATGGAAATGTAAATAACCTGGTGTATTCCACACCTTTTATTGCAAGGACCGACCGCGGTTTCGACGGCTAGAGCGTCATTATCAAGGCAACATGTAGTGTACCTATATTATTGTGGGCCGAAAAAAGGTTATAATCGATATTTTTATTTTATTGGAAGTTTTAATTTATTTTTAATGGATATACTTGATTTATTTACATTCTATTATATTTGAAAGTACATTATCATTTGGAATGAGTAAATTTAAAATTTTATAAATCAAGGCTTGCAATTCCATTTTGGATTCAAGGAAAACCAGCTTAAAAAATCAATCATTATTGATTTTTGCACCATACATTTTATTTTAAACTTGTCTTATAAATCTGATATCATTCAAATTCATTGTACATACCTTCCAAACCCTTACAAGCAACACTGATAGATACTTACAAATTCGTTGCCCTTAGTTTTCCCATAATACCATAAAAATTCATGAAAATAAAAATGACTTGGTGTATTCCACACTTTTTATTGAAAGAACCGACCACGGTTTCGACAGAAAGAGTGTCATTATCAAGGCAACATATAACGCTATATTCTATAGTACTATATACACTAGGGTGGGCCGAAAAAAGGTTTTTTTCCGGATCAAATTTGCCCTGTGCGGGAAAGTTGTGTACTGATATAAGGATCTTGCATGCAAAATTTTTTCGAAATCGGATAATATTAACCACTGCCGCCCGAGCTCTAAATTTTAAAATTTTGCGAAAATTCAGGCGGAAATGGGAAACAAACGGTTATGGAGAATAATTTGTTCCGAATACTGGAATATTGGTAAATATCAACGATAGATACATGTGTTTAGATTACAACACTGAAATGTGAAGTTTATTTGACGAAATCTATGGCTTACGCGATGCCTAAGAATAAACAGCTAATTTAGAGTGTAGGCAACCCACACAACAACAAAAGTTTTTACACGCTCCAAGCATCACTTCAAATAGATCACTTTTGGGAGCCGTATTTGGGATAAATTAATAATTTTTCGAATGCAGTTCCTTTTTAAATGTCTCATACTTCATTTGGGTATAGATAATATATTAAAACAGACGGTAAAGTTCTTTTTCTTCGTTCTGTTCTGTTGAAGGAGTTTCGATTGAAACATATAATCGAAGAATACGAATTGCTGTAGTGGTCCACCTGGAATGAACCATTTTCCCCGGACTTCTCGCTCAAAGACTCTCCAGGCATTCTCCACTAGAAAAAGCACGTGGTCTCCTTGAGAAACCATCCCGATATCAACTAGAAGCACGGATGCGAGTGCTGCAGCAGCTCGTTTCGATATACAGAATCTTTCACAGGCAGACGCAAATCTAGACAAATTTAAATTATTTACACCCACCTTTTTTCCATAAAATCATCAGCATCACTTGCGTCGCGTAATTTCTATGATTTATAAAATTTTAAATTTACTCATTCCGAATGATAATGTACTTTCAAATATAATAGAATGTAAATAAATCAAGTATATCCATTAAAAATAAATTAAAACTTCCAATAAAATAAAAATATCGATCAAAATAAAAAATGCCCTTTTTCTGAGTTACAATTACAATTTGCAAATAACGAGTGGATTTGGCATTTGAAATTCCAGCATACTAGTCATAGAATACATTTTAGCGCATCAGTATAATTTTAAAATTATTTTTCAATATAACATCAATGTTTCGTTAAGAAAAAAAAACTTTATGCAAAATTTGCATACATATATTTGGATTTTTCTTTACATTTACTGCACAGCCTTTATTTGCATCATTATCTCTTTTATACGCTTTTTTACCTTTGCAATCCGTTTTCACTTCACAGCTTCTACGTGATTTTACTGGTTCTACGTCAGAATTGTCATCTTCCTTTTGTTTTCTGATATTAATACAGATAAATTAGCTTTCCGTTAGCTCTTCAGCTACATTTTTGTAAAAAGTTTTGTCGGAAAATATTTGACCCTGTTACCATTTTGTAGAGGACATAGGAGTTGATATCAGCGTGATGAAGTATATTACAAAAAGAATCAATTAGCCAGTGTTGGGCCGAAGCCTTTACTGAATACTTTCTAGCCAGTTGGTCAACTATGCCTACACCGTACATCGTTTCATTCTACAATGAAACGATCTCCGGAGTCTTTTATTCATTATTTGCAATATTAACTAATGGTTGGAGAGAACTGATAAGTGCAACGCTCTTGGATTTCTTGCCTTGTTCACAGTAACAGTGATGCTTGTACATTTTTGCTTGAGTTCTTTAGCTAATTTTAGTGAAGGAAAATAATTGTCTGTGGTCATATTCTACCAGGATTTAGATGCTTCTAATTCATTCAGATGAAGACACCAACTATCATTTCCTGTTTGCCTGTATGCCTCTGCTTCCGTGAACCTCTTTATGTGCCGAAGCATAGATTTATCTATAAAAAGGTGCCACACACTTGCAAAACTTTCTTTTGAAATGTCTTTTTGCACGAGGAGCAGGCGTTTCCCTTTGAATATTTTGCTGCGTCCACCTACCAAGAGACATTGCACCGAAGTCTACCTCTTGCCACTTGCTCTCATCTGTGGCTTTTTACTCTCTCCGTATTGCACCTGAAGCTTCACACTCCTCGCCACTCAAACCGCCACTCACCTCACAATGTGCAAAATTATCTCTACTACGTTTCCTACCACGAGGTTTTCCATGAGCACAAACTGCCTGTGGAGACCCGCGCTCGCAATTCTACACACAGGAATCCATCATCTCGAGGGGTTGATGGTTATTCATTTTCCCAGCAGAAGGAGTAGAGCACCGTTTTCGGGCGCCCACAATGCCTGAAAGCCCACATCCATGCATTGACTTTGGTTACTTGCATAATTGAAATATTCAAATTAAATTTGAACTCAGAAAAGTATTTATAAATGTTACACTGAACAAATAAAATAATAGGCAGTTTTATTTACCTATTTTATTGCAAGGCTGAGTGACGTTGGACTATTTCCTTCTATTTTTCATTAGCTTCTTCCTGACTATATCCATCCTCAGTTGAAGAGGAAGGTTCCGAATCATGTACGCAGTTATCGTCACTTGTGTCCTCCGTGAAACAGTCTTCTCCGCAGTCAGATTCATTTTCGGGTATATCACGCAACAGAGATATGATTTCTTTCGGAGTGAGAACTCCTTTTGAAGCCATGCCTTCAAAAGCACTTCAATTTCTTGAAAATCACACGTATCACAGGTAACTTATTAAGCTGCTTTTTTTCCGTCACCCTTACACGACTGAGCAATTTACAATGATAGTACGAGGGTTGATCCAAAAGTAATTGTATTACGCGCTGAGAGTTCAGATAATTGGTAACATTAGGGTAACGTTGGGCCGCACAGGGGTTGGATGGGTGGCCCCCTTCCATACCTCTACCATGGTGCTCTTGTCTCCTGTCTGCAAGTGGCGGGCAGGTTAACTGCGGGTTGGCACAATGGATCTAAAGAGGTCAAAGTGCCAGGGGGGCTCCAGAAGGCTCCCGCCCACCCTTCCAATTTTCGTTTTTAAATACCCGTGAAATAATAATACAATGTATCCAGATGAAAAATGCATTCTAATAGCCAATGTTTCATTGAGTACAAAATAGGAGGGGAGAGGTTTCTGATGAATTTAAAGTGGGTCAATTTGACCCACTCGGCCATTCTGGTGCTAAGCGACACGAAACCGTATTGAAAGTGATCCGTGGTCGATTGCGCGTATGATCACAGGACTTAATGCTGGTTCTTAAAACTGCTACTTTTCGATTATTTGATGGTGTTATTGGGGTTCACTAATTCATTTCACGCATGGTGTTTAAGACTTTATGTCACTTAAAACAATTTAGACACCTTATTACGGTTTCCCCTTGCCAAAAATTAGTAGACACTCATGTCTTCCCTCACATAGACTACTGCTGTGTTGCATACTCCGACCTAACAAAAGAACTGAATCTAAAACTTCAGAGGATTCAGAACTCTTGTATGAGATAATTATTTGACATTACATATTATGTACACGTGTCACAATATTTTGAAAATCTATGATGCTTGCAAATACAAAATAGGCACTTAATTAAAAAGGCTATCTTCACATACAAAATTATAACGACAGAGCATCCCACTTACGTATCCCACAATTATCTAAGATGTAAAATAAAATATTAAAAAAAATAAACGTCCAAAACGTCACGTGGAAGAACCCTTCATTCCTCATTACCAAACATCCATTTTTATAATAATAGCAATAATTTTTATTCCACATCTGAGAAAAAGTAACCCACAAATGCAAACAATACCAATAACATCAATTTAGAGGGGAATATAGGTACCACAGAGTCTGTGTTGGGGTTACCATATTCAACTTTTAAAAGCAGCGGCTGGTGCTAATGCATATAACTATTTAACCTAGTGGCTAATAAACACTTTTCATTGTCAAACAATGTGTTCTGAACAATGAAATATAAAAAAATAATGAATGGATGAAATGAATGGAGCATAACAAATATAACAGTACTGACAACATAAAAATTAAAAAAATTAACAATCTAAATACAAAAGAAAGTACATATTCTAAACCACCGAGATCACACAACAACTTTTAATAGTTTTTCCACTTCATCACTCTCCTTGGATAACTACCATTGTTTTAATATACCCAGAAATGTGGCTGTGGAGTTTTGTTTCCACAGTTCGACCTGGAAGGAGCAGATCAAATCTGGTGCAAGACATACATGTTTTTTTAAAAGCTTCATTACCTTAGCCCAACATCGAAATATATTTTTTTGACCTCAATTTACCAGAGTGTTCAGTCAGCTCTGTTCTGTTTCCCCCACGAATATAAAATATCTTGAGCACCTTAAAAACAAATAGATACCTTAGTGGTAACATATCAAAAGATTTGAATAGAGGTAACGAGTGCTCATTGTTTGGCTGTTTGAATATCACTCTAATAAGATTCTTTTGGGCAATCTGCAGAGGCTTAATATTGGTAATATAGGCTCCTCCCCAACAAGAAATGCCATATTGCAACCTTGAATCAACCAGAGCACAATATACCGAACGAACAACTGTGGTCATAAATATCGTAAGATAAAGTATTTCCTTAAAATAGACAACATTTCCGATTTAAGTTTGTTGACATGCAATCTCCTAGTGATCTTTTCATCTATTATTATAGTTACGCTGGGTTTTTTCATGTCATTTCTTGTGAGATATGGAATCGTATGCCACAAGATATTAAGAAATCTGAAAATGTTAAGATATTTAACACTAGAACGCCCATAGGGGTCATTTTGACCCAATCGTATTTTTAAATTTATTTTTTGATCTCATTTTTTAAGAGAACAGAAATTCCTCTCGTGACTTTTAATAATTTTAATAGGTGTTTACTTACGTAAATTGTTACATTCCTAAAATAATCCATTGAGGAGTTAAGTTATATTTTACCTTGAACGCCCAAATGGGGTCATTTTGACCCAAGCGTTCATTTGCGCGCTTTATCTCTGCTAAAGGTCCTTTTATGTGCATTTTTGTATCATTCTGCTGAATATGTGTTCACTGCTCTGTCCTCTTATCTTTTTCATTCAGTTACTTATCTTCCAAGTTCGTATCAGTTTCCAAAACAGTTTTGTTTCCTTTCCCCATCACGTCCTCACTTTTCGTTTTACTTACATGTGGAATATTTAGTAATTACTTTGTGGACATCATGATACATTGTCAATCTCTGCGGGGTGAGGAGAATGCAATTTTGTTTACCACTTTTGCACGGAATTTACCTACTTAGTTGACTCCAAATCTGATTATCTCTCTTCGGATGACGAGTGGAGAATAAAACTCTTTCTCACAATGGAAAAGAAAAACCACTTTGTACATTCCACACAAAGGTTTTATTGGTTTCTACCATGATTTCGACAATATATGTCATTATCAAGATTGATACAGTCGAAATCATGGTAGAAACCTATAAAACCTTTGCGTGGAATGTACAAAGTGGTTTTTATTTTCCAATCGAGTGGTTCCACAAGGTAAACCCTCAAACTTAGAACTCATTCTCACAGTTGCAGTAAGTGAAGTTCGTGTATATGTTGCCCATTGATCGTGGCTTCTAGGGACGAATATGCGGTGTGATCGTTATTTTGAAGATAGCTGTAATCAAAAATTTCTCAAAGACCAGCATAATGTTCTACTGACATTCTTGCGGAGCTGTATAAGATTCAATAAGATGAGTCAGATTGTGGAGTGTGTTCATTTGACAATTTCGACGGCAAGCTGACATTTGAAACTTGTGAAGAATAAACATAATTCTCAGAATGTGACGATAAGTACCCGTTTGATGATCTCAGTAGAGATACTAGGAGGGGCGGATCTAAAAGTGAGCTCACTATTTGATATAATATTCCTTCACTATTTTCAAGGCACTCGGGGTCAAAGCAATAGATACCCTTGGAATAACCAAAGATAGCTATGACAGTGGAAGGCCAGCAGAGAATTTCCAGAAGCGTGAAATGATTGCGATCCCGAAGAATCCAGGGACAGAGAAATGCGAAGAATAGAGTACCCTTAGCTTGGTGTCACACACATCGAAAATACTTACTAAGATTTTTAGGAGAAGAATGGAAGGGAAGATCGAAGGGAATCTTTCGGAAAATCAATTCGTATTCACGAAAAACCAAGAAGCTAGGGAGGCAATGCTCAGCTGAAGGATACTGGCCGAGAAAATGATACACGTAAAAAAGCTGTTGTATGTGACATTCGTGGACTAGGAAAAGGCCTTTGACAACTTCTAATGGAACAAGATGTTCAAGATATTGGAAGATATTGGAATTATTGGAATGGACTACAAGGATAGAAGAAAAAAATGTAGTCTCTACAGAACCAGGTCACCGCAATACAAATAAAAACGGAAGGAAGATAGAAGACAAAATAAATGAAGTATTCAGATAAGGATGCAACCTCTCCCCAGCGTTATTCAATATATACTTGAAAGAAGCAATAACAGACACAGAGGAAATTGGTATCAAGGGCATCAAGGTGAATGGCGAAGAAATAAACATGCTCTGGTTTGCTGATGACATCGCAGTTGTAGCACAAAGTCGAGAGGACCTACAAGCATCCCTGACCACTATGGATCAATTACTTCAAGAATATAATATGACCATCAACAAGAAGAAAACTAAAATCCTAGTGTGCGGAAGAGAGAAGCTTAGGGCAAATATCACAATTCGAGTGAAATTGGTACAAGTGGACAAATTCACCTACCTCAGCAGCACTATAGCCTGGGATGGAAGAAGCTCAACGGACATCAAGCAAACAATAGCACAAGCTAAGGAAGCTTTTATGAAGAAGAGACAACTACTGTGCTCAAAGAACCTACGGCTGCAAACAAGGAAGCCCTTTATCGTATGGAGCGTGGTACTCTATGGATCAGAGACATGGAAAATCGGGAAAACAGACCAGCGAAGAATTGAAGCCTTCGAAGCATGGTGCTCGAGGAGAATGTTGAAGATTAAATGGACAGATAAAGTGAGGAACGAAGAGGTGTACAGAAGAGCAGATGAAGAAAGAACAATATGGAAAACCCTACGGCATAGAAGAAATAGATGGATTGGATATACCTTGAGGCACAATTAATTAGTTGGAAATATATTAGACGGGAAGATTGAAGGGAAGGTCCCGCGAGGAAGACCAAGGGGAAAATAAAGAAGGACGTGAAAGAGGAAACATACCAGAACGTGTGGGAATTAACACTAAACAGGGCGTAATGGAGGGCTGCAGTAAACCAATCATGGGATTGAAATACTGATGATGATGAAAACTATTTTCATTAGGCTACTAAATTTTTTTACATTTTTTCTGATGGTATTTCTAATTTTGGTAGGACAAATCATTCATAATTCAACAGTTCAAAATGCAAAAACAATAAATAAATACATTTAAATAAAGTAAATGACATTTGTTGTTTACTGCGTGTCACCAATTCAGGCAAGAAAAAATGAAATTGAAGAAAATCGAGAATATGATTCCAACACTCAAAGTTGGTGTTTCAATAAATAGTTATATCGAGAAAAATATTACTATAATGAACTGAAAAAATCGATGAATGTGAAGAATTAGGACATCATTTAACGAAAGAACACTAAAAATGTAAAAATATAAATGCCTTGCGATAAATTAACTTATTAATTATCGGGGGTCAAAATGACCCCATTTGGGCGTTGAATGATGTCGAAAAGTCCGGGCGTCCTAGTGTTAAATGGAAATATCATAAAATTCTGACCCAATGTAATTAATATTGTATTATTTTCTGCAACACCTATGAGGTGTATTACCATTGCTTTTTATTTTCTTGTTTTTGGTTTTCTTTTGAAATGATATAAAAAGTGCATGCATATTTTTGTATCATCTATCACCTATGTAATCATTGATATGATATTTTTCATGTTATCTTGGTGTTGATAGAAGATCTAATAGACTCTAAATTATGTACACCAGTTATGTTCCTATGGGACACCTTGTCCTGGAATAATAAATTTCATTTCTTGTATTTTGCATCCCAAAACAGTTCCATTCTTAGACAGAAAGTCATATGGCTTTAAATGGCAACCAAAATCTCTTTAAATGTTAGTGGGCCGATATGTTGACGGTGGTGCGAAAGTCACTACGGGCCCATCTAGGCCAATTTTGATTGCATTTAGATATTTTGAGGATGAAAACGACATGCAAACGCTGTATAATGGTGGTCGATTGCTCGTATGACCGCACGAATGCTGGTTCTTGATATTATCGCATTCAAATAATTTGAGGGTGTTTTCTGCTTCCTTAAAAATTTCCACATATTTTAAAGAAATAAATCTGGAATAAATTGGCTAGACTAATCCTTTTACTGCCAGCGGGCTTGTGTATCAATACTTAAAAATTACCACGGGCCCGATATTTTTGCTCCTAGATATTTAGACCATTTAAGTGGCATGAAAATATCGTGAAAGTGATTCATGTTCAATCGTGCGTATGCCCACTTCATTGTTGGTTCTTAAAACTGCTGCTTTTTTGTTATTTATGAGAGTTTTGTGCATCATCTCAAAAATTTCATTCTTCGTAAAAAAAGAAAACTGGATTTAATGTGCCACGGTAACACTTTTACTGCGTGTTGGCCGATCTATGGACCTTTTACGGTTGAAGGAAAATTTCCACTTGACCATCTATCGATCGATTCTTTATTTGAATCGAATTATTATCGATCGATATTCTTTACTTTGAAATATTTATTATAATCGTGGGCATGTGCGTCGTGGTATTTATTATAATGATATCACACTAATTTTATTTCATTCATCCTTTAATGAAATTTGTTCTTCATCAACTAAAGTTATATTTTTAAAATAATGTAATATTAGGAGTACAACTTTCATGAAAATCGGCTTGGAAGCATCAATGCAGTGTATTTGAAACTGGCTGGAAAGAAACGACAAATAAATCTCTTTGGCATTTGAAATACAGCTTTTAAAATTATACTTGGTGTATTATGCCACTTTAAAACTAAGTCATTACAATAGATTAGGAAACTGATCATGGGATCTTCACAAGTCACGCTTGTGTCATCGTTATTTATTATTTGCTCTTGATTGAGCGAATGAATTTCTTTAATTGGTATCTGCTCCTTCAAACCCTAATCTCAATTGATGATAATTGCCTTCACAACTTGCTCAGATCGAGTTGATACGGTAGTTTTAATAGGCCACTCTAGATCATTTTGCGTTTTGCATAACGAAGATGATACCGAGAAAAAAATGATATATTTTCTCGTCTAATTTGATTTTATTTCCATTTTCTGCAGTCTGAGCAGGTTCGCTATCAGCAGAAAAATCATCCGTCAATAACTTAGAAAAAATCCGTAATTTCGTTCAGGAGAAGACCATGTAAAGCTAAAGCTATGGCCCACGGACCCAAAGTACCACTGACAAGAGGAAGAGTCCTAAGAAAATACATTAACACGATATTGAGGGCTTATTGAGTTGTAATAAAATCATTGATCTGTGCTAAGGAAAGTAATCAATCTGAGATGAAGGTGGATACCGACTATCCTATGAAATATACGATTTTTGCTCCATTTAATCCGGGAGGACTTTTGAAACCAGGATCCCTGAGCATGAAATAGCCATGAGACTGGAACAAGTGGAGCGCTCTCCGTAAACTTTCTGAGCTGCGTCACCGAACATTCTGCCATAGGACAGAAAATTGACAAGAATGACATAGAGGCCCTGAAAGTAGAAAGATTTTAATGAATCGGTCTTTCAGAGACGCGGTGACGTAGGTCAGAAAGTTTACGGAGAGCGCGTCACGCATGCAACCCAGCGATTTAAAACATACTCGAGGCCAAAACTCAGTGAGTCATAAAATCCGGTTGCTGCAGATTTCCCCCCGGCAATAATGCAACTTTAAATCATGAAGAATCCTGAAGGTTTAAAGGAGAAATGTCAGTTTTTACCGAGGATGACGTGGAAAATAACCAAGAGACATTCTTTAATCAACTTATCCTACGTTAACCGCATGCGTAATTTCTTGCTTTATTTCAGCATTCGCTGTAACAGTTACCTTTCCATAATGTTGATGGTGTTCTTGAATTTACGATTTGTGGTCCACACAGGGAACACTGCCATTTACTGCGTGCGTGGAGGAATAGAAACTTGTCTCTAGCGTGCTCACATGACTTGCGAAATTACTGTCTCCAGACAGACTCAAAACTATTTTTTTTTCCTTTTCGCGTTATTTTGGTGTTTTCATTAATGAGTCCTTGAGGCAAAAATAGACAATCCTAAAAATAAGCTCTGAAACACATACATGCGCTATGGGGGCGTTTTATCGGAACATAAATCGCTATTTGTACACGAAATCATTGGGTGGAAACGAAAAATGAATTATAGTGAGAGAATTAATCTTCTATCCAGAGAAATTCACTCATATATAAAAAATTGAAATGAGCAAAAAGTTGACGCCTACCGAACGAGCAGCGTTAAGGATATATACGTCATCCCTCTCCCGTCTTTGACTGTGTTCAGGGAAAGGAAAAGGAGTGGAGGTGAAGGCAGAAGGTCTACTTTCACAGATCTTTTCTCAACCACTTCCGATGGCATTGGGTCTTTTTATTTTGCGAACTCTATCAAATTTGGCGATAAAAACTTAGGTAAACGACCCAATTCAAATTCCTGCATTAACCTGGCTAAATAACGAGCAAACGCTTTTGATGAATTATTGCTTTTTTCCTCTTTTTGTGTTCTCACTTCACTCCACGTTCTAGCCACAGAAGTGTTGTAAACCGTTTATCAAAGTAACTTAATTTTACTTTCTTGAGACCATTCATTCTGTCCTCCACGGAGACCTTATTTTATCAATCCGCGTTAGGGTAACAATTTACATTAAAACCCCCCAAATGTTGTGAATGACTGTATCACGAATAGGTAGTCTTTTTGAGCAACTAGCAAATATCTTTGCTCTCGACGTTCATTGATTACCGTGCACCTTTGATTTGCATATGAGGCTTTACTTTCAACGATACTGCATCTGCCTACACTTTGTCTGCAATAAACACTCTCTGAGTGATTTTTGGAGTATTATTTCTCATACTTTCTGAACCATGATCATTACAAGTTCCCTTGACATTGCCTATAGATAAACCGGATAGAGACGGATAAAAAAAACTTTGCACTCGAAACATATTTTTATACTGATAGCAGATAAATAGGTTTTAGAATGGAATATATATTTTGGATGATATAATAATTAATTTGTTCACGAGTGCCATTCGCGTGATTATTCTTTTGATACATTGTGCAAGATTAGATACGTTAGAATGTGTTACTTTGATTGAATGATACGCCTTATAGGATCTATTTCAACCTTACAGAGAATTCATTTTCTATTAGTATTAATGCTGAAAATGTGACATAAGTGAATTTTTTGTGCTTTAAAAATTGATAAAAAATTAACCAAAGTATGCCAGGAAAGCTGATATTTTGACAAACATTTTGCTTTAGGATCAAACAGACGCGGATCTAATGGGGGCATATATGATTTTTTAATAAACCCCTTTGAAACCACGCAGATCCATTGAAACAGATCAATGTTCTAGTAAATGATGTGAAAAATTACTAAATATTCATTTATTAACTTGGAAATATTTGCCATAAGGGAGTGGACCAACTTGATTTCAACTGATTATTCAGTCACGATAATCCTTGGAAATTTTGTGCTGCAGTGGTTTAGGTGCAACTATACATTTGCAGGCCACGAATAGTTCGGATTGATAAATTAATTTTTTTCACAATAGCATGAAATATGACCAATTAATGATAAATAATTAATGTCAATTATATTAAATTTTTACCGCATTAACAATATTTTATAATGCGTGTCACCGAAATCTGCGTTGCTTATCTAGCCGATTATTTCAGAAAATTTGTTTTATGCATGGAATTTCCAGCGTTCTCTGAAAAAAAAAATTTCTTGATTCCAAATAAAGCAAGTGCAACAGAAGTTGGCCACTTGTTTGTGAAGATAATACATTATAAATATTGGTATTAAAAATTTTACAGTATTGTTCCAGGAAATAATTATGCGCTCATTAGTAAATAAATGTTTGTCGGCCTTTCTTGGCAATAAGCGGGTGGCTGCGTCTGCGGAAATCATCCTTATGCCTCAGCACGTTTGGTGTGTATTATTAGTTCCATTTTTGACGCATGAGTGTTAAATCATTTGAAATGGGAAATGTTTCCCCACCCTGTTAATGATCAGTTGGGCCCTTAATATGGCGAAGGAGGCGGGGCCCTTGGAGAAGGGTAAGCATCCTTCATCTCGCTTATTACTCCGAGCCACGCTCCTCGCTAACAGCCCATTCACCATCCCGAGGATGCATTCTTAGCATGCCATCTTAAGCGCCCTCTTCTCCTGCAACCGATTCTCTCATGCATAACCCACACCCGCCCCTCTTATGGCCTTCAAGCACTCCCCAAGCAGTCCCCAAAAAACTAAGTAATTGAGGGCTCATGTGGAATGCTTGCCTCCCAGTTATGCTAATTTATTTCGGCCGCGAGCTGTCGAAAGCTATGTTTGCTTTGCTCCAGCCGAAGGGATTATAATAGTGCGTGCCTCAGCATGCACACTACACCGACTTCTCTTGTTTGAAATTTAATTTTTGCCGTTTTGAGGTCTCATAGTGAATGTGTTCTTCATAGTTACAGTTATGCGCCTCTCGTCGTACATTTTTAATGTGGAGAGAGGAACTCGAAAATTTAGGGCGTTGAATATATTATATTTTATTTCTTCCTCTTTTTTCCATCCTAATATTGGTTAACTGCTGTCCTTACTTCTGTCCTATGCATTGCTAGCTCACCCACATACTGGTACGTACTTTTGACGTAGATCTTTGTACTTTCTCCTTTTTTTGCTTTCCTTCTTTATTCCTCTAATTCTGTTCTTCGCAGATCATTCATTTCCAATCCGCAGCGCTCTTTTATGTGGTATTGGGTTTCATGTTCTTCTTTCTTTAATGTATTCTAATCCCTTTCTCTCCGTCTTGGATCTTCAGTTTTCTCCCATAGTTTCTATTTTATCCGACCAATACAGTAACCCCTGCCAAAATAAGATCTCGATATGTTAAAACTCGATTACCTTTGTCTAACATTAACGTTCTTATGTAATACTCATGCTAAATATTTTCATCAAAAAATCTTCATGAAGGAAAGCAGTCTGATCAGGTTCCACAAGAGCCTTATCATTTCTTGTGTTTTAATGCTCATTGGCAGAACTCACAGCATTTAAATCTACGGCAGATTCTTCGAGCTGGTGGGCTCGAAAGACGGATATAATCCAAAAAATCTTATATTGGAAAGGTTCTGATAGATTTAATGGCGCGAGGATTTGTGAACCCAATGAAAGTTAAGGATGTCGAATTTTTTGTCGAAGATACTGAAACGAGGTTTCAGAAGTTGGGCGTTGTATATCGCGACCAGTGTGTTTACGGGATATTCAATAATTATTGGATACCCATTGGTGATTGTGAAGCCTTAGTCTGTGCACGTGATCCTATCATCTACTTCTTTTCTTTCATTGAATTTTCATCTCCATCTAAATCTAAATAATACCCTGCAAGCCACCATAAAGGTGTGTGACAAGGGGTGAATTCTCACCAAACATGCACTACATTTCATTAATTTAAAGGGATTAGTCTACATATACTGTTCTAAACCATACTATTTAAAAAAATATAAAAATAAGATAGAAAGGTGTGTGGCAGGGGGTGAATTCTCACCAAACATACACTACATATCATGCATTTAAAAGGATTAGTATGTATATACTATTCTAAACTACACTATTTAAAAAAAGATAAAAATAGCAAAGCAAACATGCAAAAACATGCTGTTAGTTGGGTTAGCTGCAAGTCTTTATACCAGCATGCAGCTACCGATGTTATCCATTGCTACACTCGTACCGGATATATGTACCGTTATTCGTATCCCTAATTGGCGGAGGAAAAAAGGACATTTTGAATCTGTTCCTTTCCTTTCCTTTCGTTAAGAGCTGCCTTCCGAGTGCCCTGAACATCATCGCCATTCCGTAGTCGACGAAACCCCGTCCCCGGGCCGGTGAAAAAATACCACCCGCATCTACTCGACAAGCCTCCTCCTCGATCTACTGCGTGTGATGCATCACCAGGTAATCCAATGCCCGGTCGCCTCTATCAGCGGCACTCGACGCGATCTCCGTTTGAAGGGATTAAAGGCAGGGGTGCCACACGTTCAACATCCGGGGGAGGACGGGAGGGAGGGGTGGGGGCCTTCGGGCGAGTTGGCGCATAAAACAGTCCACTCCGAATGAGAGACGCGGCGAAACGTGAGAATCGCAACCCTCAGCCGCCAGATGGGATGATCACATTATTAAACTTTATTTCGGCCGTTTTTCCATTTGAAAACGTTATAAATTCTCTCGCTTAGGGGACGAAAATCCTTTACCCCCGCGTTTAGTTTCAGTAGCCAAATTTTTTATTTTTTTTCCTCTCTCTCTCTCTTGCCCTCCGAGCGAGTCGGAAGCTGATTTATTTCGACATTAGATCCGCTCAACCCACTCCCGCTATCAACAACTGCCGCGGCGATTATTTTGACAGCTACGAGATTTTCCGATCATAAAGTACCGCAAAGGGAGGAATAAAAGTGGAAACATACGTGAAGCACTCATTTTTCTCCGTGGAATGAACATATTATTTACTGACGAGAATATTGTTCCAAGCGTTTAATTTATCGTCGGACAACCTGGAAACGAAAACTTGCTTGTATTCATGTAAAAATTCGATTTTCACAGCATGAGAACTCCTTCTGTATATGAATAAAAACGTAGTTTATTGCAAAATTGACCTATTGATGTGAAGCTACAATTTGAATCCAAGTTACGTTATTATTTCCCTGTACTAAATTTATGTCTATTGCTCCAGTGGCAACAAGTTTAGCTGATGCAACTTTGTGCAGCTGTATTTAACCTACATCTATGTATTTAAGTATTTAATTGTATTTTTGAGCGAAAAAGCGTGTCTAATCCTTCCATTACATTGCTGAAATCAGTTGTGGAATAATTGAAGTCAATAAAAGGTTCCTCAAAATGTCTGATATGAATACATTGATAAACTTGAGGGGAAATAATGAATGGGCTAGTGAAAGATGTAAATTTGATATTTGGTAAGCGAAATTACATCCTCAATTTTAGGGAAGGACATGGATGCCTGAATAAATCCGAATTAAAAACTCTCAGCCACCTGCTGGATAGTTAGGGTCCAAAACTTATGGAATTCATCCAGATAGGTCAGCCTCTTGATAATTTAGGTAAATATTAACACTTTGAAAAATGTATCTCAGATAAATATTTTTCTTAATTATTCTTCATAAATTCCAAAACAAACTCATAAAAATGCTAAATTCAGCTTGGTAGTCTTCATTCATTCATCCGATGGGCGTAAGGAATAAGGGTTGTTCGCCGTCAAAAGGACCGCAGTGGCTGTCTTGTGTTAATCATCCATGGTTTTTGGCCCGCCACCATCTCCCCTTTAACGATGACTTTATTTGCTGCTTACCAGACATTCCTCAGCTCATCTTAACAAATCAGCTTTACCCTCAAATTGCAATGTATAATCTCAGACCCACCTTTTCATCCCGTTCCCAGACTTGTTGGCTTATCCTGTTTTCTCTCCCTACGGCGTTCTAAAGGGCTCTGAGGGTCTTAGCCACCTGGTTAATAATTCGTCGCTTTTCTCCCATCCCCTTCATCCTGGAAGGCAGTCTACGACATCATTATCCCAAATTCCTAAGACGGGAACTTCGCCCTTGATTCTCACCTGAAACCCTTTCTTAGCCACACATCAAAAACAGCTAACACCACCGTCTTACACGAGCTCCTCAATAATTAAACTAGCATTTTTTTCTGTAAGATCATGAATTCCTCAAGCAGCCCTCAAACTCATTCTTACGTTATGACTATTAGGTTTCCGAAGGAACTCATGCTTTTAAGCTAATTTGTGAGCCGGGTGATTATCCGGGAACCAGATTCTTCTCGAAGCCGAAGGAGGCAGAGGGAAAGTAACTATCTCCCCCTATACCAATATCAAAGCTTCACGCGCCTTTGCGATTAAAACACGGTGAGCCCTACCCTCATTAACCACGCCGACATTTCGGTGGAGTATAGCAAATTATTCGTCGGTTCTCTCTCACTTTTTTATAGTAAATATCAGTTTATAGCCTTGTTCTGCATTTTTCCCTTGCTTATCTCTTTTTCCTTTGGTATGAGTTTTTTTTAACTCTTGCGCATTTTCTTCTACATAGACATGAATTTCACGTGAAAATTTGACAAAAAACCCGCGCTTGAGAGAGAAAAACACTAAGAGCTTTGAAAAGTTCTACGATATGTAATAAAACTTACAAGCGGTTTTGCCCCCTTATAGCATTATAATTGGTTTAATCAAATATTGTAGAACTTTGTGAAGCTACTGGTGTTTTTGTTTCCCGGCTCCCCAAGCTATGTCTAGCGACGTTCGATTCCAATGCTGCGCTCAACTTCATCACTGATCATGCTGACGTTTGACCGGCTATCCCACAGCAAAAAGCTAATTTCTTCGCCCTGAAAGTGAGGTTCTCTCATCGGAATGGGAAATTTGGCACCTTTTTGTAACGCTTATTCGATTCTTCGACGAGGGACGCAAAAGAGTCGGTGACCTTTGAACGGAGGTTTATTTTAACTGATCGCTTGATTGATCTCCGGTGTGGAATCACTACACTCTCCAACTAATTAGGGCTTGACAGGAGGACATGAGGTCAGAATTCCTTTTCTTCCTTTCTCTTTTTGAATTTATTCTCCCGTTAAACCCTTCATAAAAACTAAGCGTCGTCCTTTTTATTAGTTGTCCAATAGAGTTTACCACATTAGATCATTAATTCCACGTCATAAAGTCAGAAGACATCATCATTAGAACCACATGACCGTCAATATCGTAGAAAATATGTCCTTTGCAAGCACTAGGCTCAAACAACCTTGAGTCAATGCGTGGTACTGCTCCACCTTGCTTAGCCCCTCTCATTACCAGATTTGATAATCAAAGGAGCGTTCACCTACGACCTATACATGTGCATTCCCTCTCCGCTTTGTAAGCTTTTCCCCTCCACTCCTTGCTATTGTACCCTTAGTAAGTGCGGTCCTCCTTAGGAAATTGCACTGATGAAACTGCGAGATTAACCTCGGGCGCGTGAGGAATTCTGGTTTATATCTTGATGATTTATAGACGTGTTTAAATGCATTTAACCTTGCATTCAACCTATAGTTTCTTCAGCATCTTATTATATCCTACCGTCGTACATTAGCATTGGATGAGCAACAACCTTGGACCCAGTTTAAATCTCGCTTCGGGTAGAGCTATTAAGTTTTTCTCAGGTTTAAAGTTCTGATACGCTATTCATTATGCTCTCAATACTTAGGTCTTCAAAAAACTGAATTTTACTACTGGAGTGAGTGGGAAATCCGTCTTGTGTACTTCTCGTGGGAGGCAGTTACCGGTTTTGTGATGCCAAGCATGAGTTGGTAATCCGCGGTTTGAATTCCTGCCTTGGAATTAGTATCTCTTAAGTTTGAGCATAGGTATGGCAGTGTGATAAAATCTAGGGGTTGCGACCACATTGAAACCTAGTGAAACCGATTCTACTTGAAAATTACCAAGCTGTTACTAGCTACTTATTACAAGCTACTTATTACAGGGGAGTGGATTGGGTGAGGGGAGTGGGAGCTGAGGTCATTTGGACCATTTGGCATAGGAATACAATTTAGGATCGGTGGGAATATTATTTAGGAGTTTAATGAAGGTGGAGGAAAATTCGGTGTTGGAATTGCCCTGCTCTTAGTAAGAGGCACACCATGGTCAACGATTTGATGTCTCAGCCGACGGACTGAGTTCTGAAGTTAAACTGCTCTCCATAAACTCAAGTCGGGACAGTATGCTAATGAAAAATCTCTTTCAAAAGCGGAACTTTATCTCTAACTCTAACCACCAAGCCATTACGATCTTTTACTTGAAAGGCCATCCGTCGGTCATTGAGTTTAACTCATTTCCTATATCTACGGCGATTAAAGTGCACGTCACGGTGAGTTGGCAGCAATCGAAATTGCTTTGGCTTGGACAATGGTTCCACAACATCCTCGACCTCCGTCTTCCAGCCTCCTCTTTCCCCAATTGCGGCATTCTTTCCCAAATCTCCCTATTACCTTCTCACTATTCTGGGAGCACTCTCATGATTTCTGCATCAAGGACCGTGAACTCGTAGCAACAATCCTTAGTGAAGATACACGCTAATATACTAAAAAACGAGTTCAGGGGGAATTCAGGTTTGAATACTGGTGAAGGTGGGCAATATTCCCTGTCATTGTTCTATATTTCTCTCTTTTGTTATTGCCAATATTCCTATATAATAAAAAATACCTTTTCTTCATTTGGCATAATGCTTATCCTTGTCAAACTTTGAAAATATTTGGCACTTTTGTGAAATTAAAATGTCTCGAGTTGTACACCGGGTCAGGTCTCTCAGGGCCTTTGTTTTGAAAGACAATTCGTCCCTCATCGTCAGGGTATCAGGGGTGACATTAACACCCTGAAAATTATCGACGAGTCGTCCTTAGAAACGGCGGCCCAGACGACCTTCCCCGTTGGAAGTTGTTCACTCATACAATGCGTCGGGGAAAAACCTAATCCTACTTAACCATAAGAAAGCTTAAATTGTAGGTAAAAATAAAACTGTCATAACCAACCATAAAAATTTTATTCGCATAAATAAAAATCTATTCCGTATATTGATTGCTATTTTCTCGGATTTTCCTTATCGACATCATTATGTATTTCGTTTGATTGGTTTTATCAAACAAGTTTTTTCCTGCAGGAAAGTAATCCATCCTCCTAAAATAAAGGAATTTCTTTATTGCAGAAGGATGGACTGGATGGACAGTGAGGGGCTTATAGCGCCTTAAAGATTACCTCGTGCCGAATTGCGACATGGAGTATGCTATGTATATATTTCATCATCATGCACGTTTGTTAAGGAAATAGGGTCTTCTTATATGAGAACTTCTTATCCCTTACGCGGAGCGAAGCGTGCTGCACGACTGCTGCTCTCCCAAGTGCCCACCCTTAATCCAGCGCCCGGCAATCGGCTGCCGCACACAACGTTCGTTCTACGCCGGCGTCTTAGCCGAAAAGCCTTTGGACCGTATTCAGCATCTCCACTAGGGTGATGCTTCTACTGCTTACGCCCTAAAATCCCTGCAACGAGTCTAATTGGTACTCAGATTCTACCTGCAAAGAAGGTATTACTTCTCAGCGTGGCGCAGAGAACAGGGTTGATATTCTGAATATGGCTGGAACATATCAAAATCTCAACTACAGTCTCGTTTCCACTGCTTACGTCATTAATCTCTATAACGAGTTCAAAAGGATGTAAAGATTCTCCTTGATATGGTTCGAAGCGGCACACAGCGTGATAATACCAACTTGGCTGGGTAAATGTGAATACAGATTTGAGTGGAAGTAGAGGTTTTGGGACAGCAGTGGAAGCTAGACTGTAGTTGAGATTCTGAATAAATGGCCCTGTCATCCTTTGCAGCCACATCCGGAAGCTGTGCTGCGTGTGCAGTTTCATTCGCTGATTGAATTCTAAAAGTCCGCACTTGCGGTGATACGTTTGGCTCCTCATTTCCCTTTACCCTATAGTAAAAAAATTGTCTCCATAGATTTTATTACTGCAGGACCTATATTTATCTAGGAGACAACCTCTTCATGGTTTCCTCATTGCCGGAAAAAGAATGCTCAGGGGATGATTTTGTGCATAATAGAATGGCTCCGCTGTATCTATGTCAATGTCATGTTACAGTGACATCAAATGAGTCCCCTGTTGACAACTATTAAGGCGTGTGGCAGGCAGTGAACAATAACCAAGCGTTAATTGCGTACATACATATTATATAACCATGCTTACCTAAAAGAATCGTGTTAATTATCCACACGCTATTGACAAATATGCGATTAGTTTTTACGAATTTTGGTTTAGCCATTTGATTAGATACTAGCTCCAAAATTGGAATGAAAAATAACAGTTAGGATGCATCAGTAGAATAATATTATTTTTCGTATGCAATGCAGATTACTAGGCCTATTTTTTGGTTGCTTTGCTGTTCATGGAAGTCGTTCCAAATTATCAAAACAGCGAAGTAGTTGAATGCGTCAAAAATCGCTAAAAGAAATAGCTTTCACCAGCCGAGAGGGGACCCAATCCCTATAGCTCTCCGCCCCAATGCGTAGACCAATAATTTTCCACTCAGAATTCCTTACTGCAAACGAAATGTCGCGAAACAATTTTTTCTACGGTATTTCTCTTGGAGAGGTATTTTTAACGAGGCGCCTTTAGAACCAGGAATCCTAGATAACGAGATAGAATACGAATTAGCCTGGCTCTTCGCGAGTGTCTGGTAAATTTATCGACACAGAAGAGTGTTTTTTCTCTAGGCGACACTCAAAATACTCAATGACAGTTCAGAACAGTATTGTTGCCTTCCTGGTTATTCAGTTGAGGCTATGCCAGACCTGAAATGAATGGTGGAGGCTGATACATTGTGAAAATCCATTGTAGGACATGAAGTAATGATAATTTGCACTTTTCCACATAAAATCTTTTACTTCAAAGGAGTCAACATGTTTCACTGCACTGCAGCATTATCAGGAGTCTCAGTCCATGATGCTGCAGTGCAGTGGAACATGTTGACTCCTTTGAAATAAAAGATTTTATGTGGAAAAGTGCAAAGTATCATAACTTCATGTCCTATTCTATGCTCTTATCAGCGACCGCATTAAAA
Source organism: Platycnemis pennipes (assembly GCA_933228895.1). Taxonomy (NCBI): domain Eukaryota; kingdom Metazoa; phylum Arthropoda; class Insecta; order Odonata; family Platycnemididae; genus Platycnemis; species Platycnemis pennipes. Next base: position 53,747,493 of record OW121846.1, read on the forward strand.
TCACAAGTCTTTTCTGTCATATCCTTCACTACTTGCTCTACGCATCTCATGCGGAGCTTTCATTTCAGTTTATCCCAATCTCATTCCTCCAGACAATTGTCTTCGATAGGAAATAATGTCTCAAAATATGGCCGATTAGACTGTATGTTCTTCTTTTCATCCGATTTCTGTTTTCTCCCACTTTTCAAATGATTTCTTTGTTTGTCAATCGGTCGATCCATTCAAACTTCACAGTATTTTGTGGCATCTCAATTTGAATGCGTTCAACCTTGACGTCACCATTAATGTGGTCTATAAAAAATTGCTAGGCTTGACTTCGTGTAACCACATATTGATAACGTAATTGAATTCACTTAGTAAAATTCCACACTTTTCTTAAAACCGACCTAGGTTTCGACTTATACAGTCATTATAAAGGTTCTTGATAATGACTGTATAAGTCGTCCATTCTTCACTGCCATACATAAGCACACTCCAGACATGAGTTCCGATGAAGTATTTTCTCACATATAAATGTGCATTTTGAGCTGTAAGTAGATTTTTCTTTAGGTAAAATACCCTTTGTTTTTGGGCTCTTCTAACGAATATGTTCATCTTTCTTCATTCGTTGCTAATGTTTGGGCTTTCCAGATGAAATGGAGAAAAACGTTGTAATTGGTCTGCTTTTTTCCCCAAATGGGATTCAGGTGAGGGCATTCGACTTCATGTGGAGTACTTTCTTCGTCCCCACTGAAGTAGAAGGTATAGTTGAGCATTCACCTGTGTTTACGCTATCTACCCAATAGGACGTAATGTGCATGTGGATATTAAATGATCGAATCAGCCTCCCCATTTACAGTAGAATAAAACCTTGGTCAAGTAGGCAAATAAGTCACCTCTCGAAAATAGTCTGCAGCTCAGTGCTCGACCCACTAGGCTACCAGGACCCCCTTATAAAATCATTCTAACCTAATATTTGGCATTATACTTGCTTTTTTCTTCCAACACCTATATTTGTGCTTATCTTCACCGCTTTATTTGCTATGATTATGAATCTAATTGACTAATATAGATTTTGTGGAAAAGGAGGGGGGAGGAAGGGCTTGTTTCCTGGCTAACCCTGTGCTGTATCTTGAAGTACCTTCGTTAAAATCATGGCTTTTTACTCGTCGGCAGCTCATGCCGAATTTGGTGGTCCCACAAGTCACACACCCTTGTCTTGGATTGCAGAATACTGCATGATGTAGGTGTAGCTATTTGCAGAGTAGTGTTTCCAGAGTTAGGGTATTTTGAAGGACTTTTTAAATGATAGAATGTGGTGTAAGTGAGTTAGAGAGTGAAGACGTTTTGTTTGGTTAAGATAAAAGCAGATGGGAAACGTACAGAAAATTAGTTGGATACCATTTGATAGGAGCCACGTAAATATTATATTGCCAATCAAAATCTACAATAACTATTAGAAGTTTATTGTTTATAACTGATGGTCAGTGGAAGCTTAGAAAGTATTCCCTGCGTCATTAACAATAACGTGAATGTTTGGTTGTAATAGCATTGTTAGAAGTTTTCACAAGAATGACCTGTCTCTGCTTCAGTGCTATGTGAATGATACTTCAAGTTCACTACTCCATCTCTGGATTGAAAAGTTAAACGGTGTTCCTCTTGTCATATTTCGTTAAAAATATATAATTGATGATGCTCATCTCTTTCCACCCTTCGTTCGTGCCCATAGTAATTCCTAATTTCTCAAAATGTCCACCTATTCTCTATGGCGCGAATTAAATTTACTGCTGGTCACCTCCCATGTTTAAATAACAAACTCAGCGTATCTCCTTGTCACTCTAAGGCTCCGTTTGTTGCAGACAACCTTCGAACATTACTTCATTGGATTCAATATCTGCAGCACAAAGGTCAGATACTTTCCCTCGTACCCGAATCAGAAGCTCCGTGGAGGAAGGGGATGGTTACCGCTTGCGCGCGGCGGAGAAAGGCGCGGTTCGGCTCCTGCCCTGACCCCGTCGGCCCCCTCGCCAACGCCCCACGACGCACCGCGTCGAAAAATGCAGGGCCGCCGTGCGAGCAGCTAATGAGGTTTGATAAATAGGTGCGATCCGGTAAGCAGCGCACATAACGGCATAAGGAAACCGCAAACAATAAACGTCTTAGCGTAGGGCAGTGCGGGAGCGGTGTGCTGGAGGGTGGGGGAGAAGCGGAAGGGGTTGTGTTGGCCCGGGGAGGAATGGGAGTTGATGGGGCGGGTGATTCACGGCCGGAGGTAACCGCAAGAGCCGAATATATCATAGCAGGAAGGGGGGAGTAATTAGTTCTCGGCTTGGTTCATCCACATTCCCGCCTCCACCCCCCACTCCCTCAGATTTCCTCCAAGGCGAAACTCACTCCGCCCCCTCGCCGCCCCCGCCGCCTCTCGCAATGGCTCATCTCATCTGCCCGGGGCGCCCGCCCCCGCGCAACCAAACCTCTGCCCCCGAGGCGAGTAGACTCTCTAATGAATTGCTTGTTTAATTAATTAGAGGTGGACTGCTCCGAAGTTGGCGTGCGAGAGAGTGGATGTACTTGAGACGAGGGTGTGGGGGATGGCGGAGGAGTGCTACTAGTACGGTTTCTGGGTGGTTGGTGTGGAGGAAGTAAAGTGTGGGAGGGTGGGGGTTGAGGGGAGTGAAGGGGTAGCTCCCTAGGGTGTGCTGGGAGGCCGTGGGGTTGTCTTCAAAGGAGACGAATTCTCTTCCGCACTCGCCCCCTTCTCGTTCTCCTTTTCTTCCGCCCCGGCCCCATCGCGGGGCCTTCTTCCAGGGCCCGGGCCCTCGCCCCGGTCCTCACTGCGCCGCTATCCTTGGTCTCTCCGAAGCGCAGCACGTATTACCCACCTTTCGCGCCGTGTAAAAACTTTTTTCGCGTGGCGCGGGCCGGAATTAGCGGGAATCCCCCTGGGTGCCATCGAAGCTTGTTCGCGTCCGGGAAATTGAAGCGGACGAGAGGGCACTACGCGTTAATTAGATGGTGAAAAAAGGAGCCCCCACGGTTCAAGAATGCGTTGCGACTACGGTTTTGGAGTGCAGAGCGCTGAAAACAATCTGCGAGCGAACACGGCCGCATCCCTGGCTCCGAGTCATGTTCGAAAAGTTGTGATGAAAATTTCCGACTGAGCAAAATAATCATATTCCACGTGGTACAGTCATCATAATGAGAAAAGGTAATTTATTGAGTTTCATTGTGGCCAAGCATGAATACATTTGTATTGATAATGCATTTATGTCCATGATAAATTTTGTATTCCAGTCAGGGTTACGTTACTTGATGACTAAGTCACGTGCTGTGCTACGTAGAAGTGAAATTTTCTTTTCTATTTCTTTGTTGAAGCTACTCATACTTACCGAGAATCAGTGGTCATCTTGGTTGTTTAGGTCAAATAATAATGCTGGATCGCCGTGAAGGGAATTAAGGGATTCACGCAAACCAACGCCTTTGCGATTCATTCCCAATTTATTAACATATTTTTATTATACTTTTTGATTCCTGCATTTTGAAAGAAGTAGAGTTTGTGCTGAAAAATCTAAGAATACCATGTTCTTACATGGGGTAAAAAAGAACATGTTTGACTTCAAATAACCCTATGAGGAGTGAGTGTGGAAAGAGATAAGTATTTTGTCACGTATTGTAAATATTATTTGGTCAGTAGAATGGCGGCTTAGTAATGCCATGTAATAATTGAAACGGTGGAAGAACCGAGGGGATTCAGCTGTGGGGTTGCGCGCAATTAAATGGACGGTACTCAAACGCCCCCTCTTGCGTGCGAAGGGCTCATTTTCTGGTATAGTTTCACGAATCGCATTCCACGCTTTGGGGCTTGATTTTGGACCATCCATGCAATCCTACTGGAGCTCCTTGAATTGGACGGCGGGTCCTGAATATCCTTGGCGGTCATTACCCAGTGCTATTCTCTCCCTTCCTTCTTCAAGCTTCCACCATGGCTTCCTTCTCCAGTTCACAGTGTTTCAAGCGTCCCCCTGAACCCTGTTTGTTGACGCTTCCCTCACTCGCAGAGAAGGAGGTCACCTTGATTTAAAGTTTATAAATAATGCTGAAACGCTGTATGTTGAATCCGTTGCTACACCACTGTGATGCAGATGAAAGAAAGATATCGTTTCTACGGCGTGCCATTAATATTTAAACCTCCCTCTTTCGTTTTCAAGGACTCGTTTACTTGTGTTTTTTCTTTCCTCTTTAAGGGGAGTAGAAAAAATACTTTTGCGGTCTTCAAAAGTGAAAATTTCAGGACTAACCTCATGAAATATCGTTTGTTTCTTTTTTAGAAGAAAAATTAGTTCAAAAGGTGAGATTCATATTTCTTTTTAGTGGTCCTTAATTGCTCAACGTATTAATCCGAAAGTCTTGCATTTTTTCACTCCATGCCGGGATAATGCTTTTGGATTGGGGGCAATGTGGATAAAGAATAAGGGTTTGTGGTAGTCTTCCGGGGCAAGCACAGTTCGTTAGGAGGGCCGCTGCTCGCAATCGAGTCTTAATCCGCACCTTCGCTTGGCTTCAAACAGTATTTCTGACCAGACCCTCACAGCAAAAGGGGACCCGGACGAAACTGACCGTGTACAATAAAATTTAAAAAGTTATCAATTGTCGAAATAGACAAAAATTTACTATACCCATCATATCATTCACCTAAAGGGAGTTACGAGCGTCTTTTGTTCGACGTTCTATGATGAAAACATTTATTGAAGCATGTATTGCTTCCAATAGGAATTCACACTTAAATATGACAACAGAAATCGTATTGCACACGTACAGTTGGGGAATGGTTTGGTGAATCCGGAACCCTAATAGTGGTGTCAAGTATATTGGAAGAGTGGAAAAAATGCAATTGACGTCCCACTAATCCCACCTTAAAAATGAATAAATGGGATTAGAGTCCCGCCTGAGGAACGGAGAACTAAACATGAGGTACTTTGCACACATCACCGAGGTGGGGACTAGTATACCAACAAACATCTGCCATAGACTTTTTTTGAACTCGAACTATGTCGACTTTAAGCCAACATCAATTTAATTAAGTTCCTAGTTAGTCTAATGACAGAAAAAATATCATGTGGAGCAGGAATTTTGTAGAGAACTGAGATAATATTTTAAGAACATCAGTATCTTCACCCTCAGAGACAAAAATTCTTATCACTGATGGTGATAAAAATACCTTATTTTCATGTCATAACACCCATCCACGGTTGATATAATGGCAATATCTCTCCAAAGTTGAAGCTGGATTTAGGTGTCACGCTTTGCGTACTAACACATAATCATGGTGTGATGCCAAGGACGTTAGGTTTTATTTCTTAATTTCATAAGTTTAATACAAGAAGGGCAATCCATATTGGGCTGAAGCTTTTGCAAAATAAAACATTTAAGTTGATTTTTGGTAGAGTTGTTTTCCAATAGAGAGGGAGGCATACGAAATTACCATGGTACAGCCAATCTTATATACCTATGACCAATCAATCAAGATTGCAAGAGTAATCATCATATTTAATCAGATTAGTGAAAAGACTGTAAAAGACTTGAATACATATCGCAGTAGCAAGTGACATATTTTACGAAAAAAAAGAAACAAAATTGCTATTTAACAGAGAAAAAGTATCATGACTACGATTTCAATGACAATGCATCATCTCCAGATTTTTCATGCTTCCAATAGAATTTCGCCGCTTACAAATGGCACTGGAATCCATGTAGCATATTGATAGTTGGGGAATGTGGAACCCTAATTTATTGACAAGTACCATGGAGTGGAACTAATATGGAGTTCTGATGGCTTAAATGATATTCAGCGTCCCCTTCTTGCAGGAATGTGGCTGAAGGAACCAGTTCAAGATAATGCACGGTCATTGAAACCTAGGTCGCAATAAATTTGTTTTTAAGAATGTGTTAAATTGCAATTTCGGTTCTTTGTTTTTCTTTAATATGTTCAAATACCACGCAGCGTCACCGGCATCCCCATATTTCAGTGAGTAAAATGCCCAGTTTTTTGCTAAATATCCGTTAATAAGTTTTTAGAATACGTATAGCGCAACAAAAATAGTCGACAATAGAATTTGAAAAAATAATATTATTCCTTATAACCATCATCGTCATCATCATCATTTATCATCCATACAAAGATTATTTTGAGCCTTGTTAATCCTTGAATCTTTCAAAGTCTATTTTAATATAATTCCTGTTATGCATTATTCACTGCTTCCTCATTTTATCTCATTAGAATCCTCATGTTAACATCCCTCTTGTCCACTTTCCTTAGACGACTGTCTTCATCACATTATCTTATCTCTGGATATGGCTCTTCTCTCAATCAATCAACTAAATCTGAATCTATATTTTTTAGCTACAAAATTTTAATATTTTTATTTATTACTGCGGGTGATAACACGTACACTGCTACCAAGGAGTATAGCATAGCTAAGGTAGGCCATGATGAAGAGTTTGTCTGCTTTCAAAATATGATTTGATTGTGAAGTTTGTGGAATGTACCACCATGAGCCTCTATAGTCAAACTTATTTAGTTTATTTACTGATAGCCTAAGCTAAAGATACCTCTTTAAATAAGATCAATATCGCTGATGCCATCATTTTCAAACTCACCAAAGTAGATTGAACAAATTTGAGACAGATGCGGGAATTTTGGAATTGAGAATGAGTTCTAAATATTAGTTCGTCTCAATGAAAATAATAGATATTGATGGGGAAAATGTAATGTGTTCTATTGAAGAGTTGAGAATTAAGCATTGTTTAAGAATGAGTTAAGGATTGTGTTTCATCTCTATATGCCTAATTCTCTAATGAAAATAATAGATATTGATGGATAAAATGCAATGTGTTCTATTGAAGAGTTGAGAATTAAGAATTGTTTAAGAATGAGTTAAGGATTGTGTTTCATCTCTATATGCCGATATGCCCTCATAAGGATAGGTAATTGTATGTGATACAGTTCTCTTAATTTAGCGTAAATTACTCCATGAAGGCTTTATTTTTATGCGTTTGTTTTCAGCAATGTCATCCCTAAATTAAGGGTTGTTAGTATTTGCCATGATTGAATAAGGGGTTCAAGTGTAAGCGACCTTCTTCATATAATCCAATTGCATTTCCTGTGTAGTGGGAAGTCACATATTTACGTTGCCTCTTTGCTCATATGATATAATTAATGAAGCATAGCCATTACGGTCATAACCTTTGTCAACATTCCCCAGAGGTCAAATTCAAGAGAGGTTAACACCGCTACCCGCGAAAAACGAAAGGTTTTCAAAAAATTCATTAGATCTCCGCTAGATGCCAGGGAGGATGCAGTCTTACATTACCTTCTATGTGATAGTGCAATTACCTAGCATTTATTTCTATCCAGGTTAACTTATGGATTTTAAACATTCGACGTGATTCAGAGGGCCCGGAAAGCAGTACTTATTATGTCAAGGTGCAGAAATTACGACGATTTTGCACGCGTAATTTGCTTCCACAGGTCCCTCGACGCCGAGAATTATTCGCTCGGAAATTGAATCCGCCGTTCTGCAATGCAAACTGCACACAATCCATTACACTATTCCACTGCCTTTATTTTGGCTGCATTTGAGGCGGATGAAGAAAAGTCTTGGCCATAGTCTATTTTTTCCCTCCCAAATGTATGAACATGATTAAGAATTAATTTATAATAAGTAGGTATATTGGACTCAACTAGCATCCTAGCAGTACTTGGTCTTAAAATAATATTTTAGAGGTCACTAAGGAGTAAAATATACACTTAATTTAAATAATGTGAAGAAAAACATTTCCCTTTTTATTCTTCAATATTACAAAACAGCAGCGATGCATTCCCAAACAACTTTGGCACATTTTAAGCTAATCTCAGTTGCTATCATTTATTTAAATGGACTTATTGAGCAATGAAATAGGCCACTGTTGATCTAGAGAAGTGGGAAGTGTGTGTAATTGAACTCTGGCATAGGTGATTTCAAGAAAAACACAATTTTGAAATGACGTCCATCAAATCAAATGCTAATGAATGAGGAGGTATCAGGCGTTACATGGAGAAGTTTGAACATGTTGAAAGAAACATTTCAATTTTCGAAAAAAGTTTGCTGTCGAATGTGGAAATTAATTCCATCACTAATCAAACAATTTTTTTAAGCGAAATCAATTTGATTATTTAATGCCCTGAAGTATGTTTGGAAAACATAGAGGTAAAATGTCGTTATAAAATTGTATATACGACTCACATAAAGAAAACTGAAAATGAGACGTAATTAAAATGGATTTTGCAATGAGTTATCATGAGGAAGTCTTGAGAAATATTCAAGCGTCTTCTTAGCATCAAATGTCATGCGGAAGATAGCGGAACTTGGGGTACAAAGTTCTGGGAGGTAATTATTTAATTACATTTTTGGAAAAAATAGGTGCAAATATTTAATCACCAATGCTGGTTGTAAATTGAACGTACGTAGCAAATAATTAATTTTAGTCATAATTCTATGCACCTACACATCATTTATGTCAGAAGAATGACTTTTATTGAAGTAAAATATCCCTAGTTAACAGAAAAAAAGTTATCTACACCGTTTTGAAGTATTTCTATCAGATTAATGGTGTATGGTTAAGTTTTTCTATAAATTCGTTTTAAAGGAATTGTTTAGTTTAAAACCGCGTATGGATTACTGTTCCCTAATACCGCTCTTTTGCCTTAAGTTTACTTAAGGAATATAGTGAACGAGGACCACCATGATAAGTGATGAATTTTTTCCCTTATGCAGTCCTGCACCATGAGGCATGTCCTTAACCCTAGATATTATTCTGCTCTGAAATGTAAGTATATTCATCCGCGTAGAAGTGAGATACAGGAAATAACCCGCGAAAAATGCTTTTCTTCTAAACGAAGATGTAACTTACAACTTGAAATACCAGCTTGGCAATATATATAGTTATTACAGACTACATCTACAGCATGCTCTTTTATGGCAGTTAAGCATGGGTATTAGCAGACAAATTTATAAAAAGGCAGAAGGTTTGTGAAGTATGCCTACTCAGAAGTGTAATGGCATCAAATCTTCGTTGAACAACAATAGAAGATGATTTGGTGAATAAGGGAAAGGTGGGCTCAGATGAAAAGTCTATACCAAAGACGTTATAACACAGTCAAACGTACCTTAATGTAAGGTGGATTAATGAAGTCGCCAAGGGAATAGTGATTGGGAATATTTTCGATGGAAGACCGCGCGTGGGGTATCCGGGGTAAGTAGTGAAGAACGTAAAAGCGAACATTTGTATCATAATGTAGGGGATAACGGATAGAAGAATGGTAAGAAAACGGAGGGATGCATCAAACCTGACAAATGATTTGTGACCATTGTTGATTTTTAGATATATCCCCATGCGAAATGATGCTTTGTTGTCCAATGGTATCGGTTTGTGAAGAACTATCAACTCTGTTGCTAGCGCTTCCTGCTTGTTTCAGCGCCATCCTCTTTACGATGAGTGACAGAAAACAAGCCTCCCATAATTCGTTATTACCGTGCCTAGGAATATTTTCTGTGAGTATGCGAGCAGAAAGTGCATAGATTTTTGACGGAGAAAATGCGCGGATACATCCTAGGATGTGACGTTGTTGACAAAATGCTACCACATACGAACCTACAGTTAGATTTTGCGTGGTGCAAAATGACCATAGTTGTCGACGCACCCTATAAAACCAAATCTACCACTGCTACGAACCTACAGTTTACAACATGTACAAACCTACCTATCTGACGACAAATATTTTTCTTAACTTTAGAGCCCTGGTACTGTCTTGCAGCTGCTACAAACTTCAGTGGTAATGAATTCGGAGAATTCCGTTGAAATTTCGTGGTATTGGAGCGTAATAAAAAAGAAACTGCAATTTACGACATTTTAAGAACAAATTTAACACGATATAGTTTTCAATGACTCTTCTCCTGAAGTGATGCAGTACCTAGGTTGTGTTAAATTTATTTTCACAATGTGATAAAGTCTATTGTGTTTCTTCTTTTTTATTCAGTGGTAATGATTGAGGGATGATGGAATCCAAATTCCTCCCGTAGGAGTTCAAGACCCACTGGTCATTTAAATTATGGATTACCTAGCAAGCAATGTACTATGTGACTGGGGCTGACTCCAAACAGGGTATGCACTTTCGACGAGCAAGTCATCACGGAGTTAATAATAGCTGTGTAGGTTGAAACGTTAGCTCTATAAAATTCACCGAAGAAAATGGCGGAATCACATGCGATACAGCTTCGTAACTATCATAATGCGTAATGAAACCGCAAAGTTTTCTCTTTTATAACATGCAAGAAAATATAAAAAAGCACATCCAATTATGCATTGGTCATTCGGAGTTTCAATATATTCCAGAAAAGTCAATGGGAAACCTATTTAGCAAGCTCTTTATTGACTCCAAATCAAAAAAAATCAATTTTTTTTCTGAAATACTCTACGGATCTTGAAAATTTTTTTGTAGTGGTGGTAAATTTGTGCAGGCCCGATTTTAAATGCAGTATTGAACTCCTTTTCATGCTTCCCCCAGAGTGATTAGTTGCCTTCTACGGCGAGTCATTTTCTTGGTTCCACATTTTCCTTGGGAACCACGGGTGGATAATAATTTCCCCCTCGCCTACCCTGATATGTGAATTTCACACGCCGTTGGGCCCAGTACTTGCGCCCAGTAGGACGATGGGTAAGCTCTCCCCTTGCAAACCAGACCGACCCTCGGCGTCATGACGGTGGCGGGTTGGGGCAGGAAGGGCTAAGAGTGATTGGGAGTATGAGAGGGTCGAGGAGGTGCTTGGGATGGTGGTGGATGGAACAACTTCTCTGGGAAAATTAAGAGTAGCCATATTATTTTGCTAAAATAGGAACTAAATTATAATTATTATTCATTTAATTATCTGTGGAAAAGAAGAAGTGAGGGCTGTAAAAATAAGCAAGTTAGATACTAAAAATTTGGGTTGGGGTGAATATATTTGGAGATCATCCCGACAGTAGCAGATTTTTATGGGTATACCGTTTTATAGTTGTGCGAGGTAGATTTCTGCGAAAACTCAACTTCAGGCCTATAGATCTACCACCACCTGTCACACTCGATTTTTGTGACTAGCAGGGTAAAATGTTTACGACGAGGAGAGGTTCAAGTTCAGTACTCTGTCCGTTGGATTAGACGTTAAATGTGGTACCATTCCTTAATTGTGCTATTTGTAAAGAGAAAACTAATCCTAACTCCAGGTTTCATCCAATATTTCAACATTCATTTGTTTTCTACCTCTTCACGCAATATTCACTAACGCTTAATCGTGCAAATGACATGAGTTTTTGTTCACCTGTTCTAATGTCAATAATCAGAACTTTAAAGGAATTGTACCTACCGCTTGATTGTAAATTCCTAATTTATAATAGTGAAGGTAAAAAATATTACTATCATTCATGCAACATTTTTACTGTCTTATTAAGGCTGAAAGCGCATTGCATAACATGTAGCCTATTTTTTAAGTGACTCTCATATGTCCAGGTCTCCTTAATGACCTAAGCCGCCTCTTTAATACAAGCTAACGTGAGTGTCGTCTTTTTCAAGCGTAAAGACAACAATACGATTAACATAACTCAAAATGAAACTTCCTTCAGAGATGACTGGAATTGTTATCTATATTCGTGCCTTAGTCACCTTTATTTCATTCTGTATCCTCATGCATAATATAACCTCTTTGAAATAGTAAAGTATTTTTTCGCTTTAAGGATATATGTGATACGGAAATAGATACCATCAAAACTGCATGGAAGCCGTATCAATACATTAATTTCTGATACGAGCTGAAAAACCATCCCAAAAGCTTTGAAAAATGTTATGTGATAAACTCTATGCGTAGCCATTGGATTAATAAGTACTAGCTTTCTAACCGGAGCACAAGGTTTTGAATTCCGACAGCGGCAGAGATTTTTCGGTTGAACTTCAGTCCGTATTTTGCACTCTTTGTGTTAAAAGTAAGAGGTATGATTTCTTGTCACACATTTTTCTCACCAGCCCAGGACGTCACAAGAAAACAAACTGGCACCCCTACCTAGATGATATTTCATTCGCGATTTGGCTAAGTACTTGGTGAGCTGTTGGGGATCACGCATAAAGCTACTATTACGTATTAGCTACCTAAAACGAGGACCCGGGTTAGAATCTGTAATAGGGATTCTTGAATTGGTATGTCGGTACTTGCTTTGGTGCTTGTAGATATGAAGGAGCTCTTATTGCTGAGATATTAATTCACCGTCAAACCTTGCTATCTACCAAGCCTAATTAAACTTACTTTATCGGGATTCACGTTGTGGAAGTGTTTATTTTCTTAGGAAAAGAAGCTAAATCAATTTGTGAATTCCAGGAAATACTTTAGCTGATATATCGACCCATGATTACATACGTCCCTATGGTCACATACGTCCTTATGGTCACATAGATCCATCCCGGATCGTGTTTAGAAATTGTATAGAAAACTAAGAATTGACTTCTTTTTTTATGCCACTTAACCTTAACCTAACAATCAGCAACACACATACTTGAAACTCGTTTTTACTCAGGGTTATTACGCAAGCGCATTACCGGCCTTAATAGCGACGCCGGCATGGATAATTTCAAGTGCAGTACTCCGTCCACTGAATGGGACGTTAATGAATGGGACCCCTTGCTGCCTTCCGTTGAGAGTAGACTAATGCCGGCACCGGGTTTCTTCCCACCCTCTGCTCCCAAAAATCCTCTACCCAATTACCCACCTAACCTTAAATGACTTAAAAGCGACAAGTTTTCGGTCTCCCTTCCTAATGACAGCAGCAACAACTCTCTATGCGTTCATGATGAGTTTAAATAATAGTGTTGAATAATTAGCATGACGGGCGAAGCCGGAGGAAATGAAGCACGCCGGGAGCATAAAGAAGAGCTTTTCCCGCTCTGCTTCCCCGCACACACTGCTGCTCCCTGCGGTTTCCACCCACACCCGCCGCGCGCTCCCTCCGCCCCGCGCTCGCCCCCGCACCCGCCCCCGCACCCGGCCTCGCCGCTCACCCTCCAACTTCGTCCCCCCTTCTCCGCTGCACCCAGACCCTCCCTTCCTAAACCCTCTCCCCCAAGCTCCGACGCCCTCCGCCGGCTTTATTTACCCGTGTTCAAAATGTTATCCGTAATTTAATAATTCACGATGAGCGCTCAACCCCTTCTCCCGTGGGGAATTAAAAAAAAAAAAACTTCGTTTTCAAGCGTAACACTTCTGGTGGGAGAAGTTTTTTCTCTCTCTTTCCCGCTCAAGTCAGGAGATCTGTGCCTGGGGGAGTTTTTTCACATAGTCCCGTCCCTCTTTTCGGGAGCGCAGCCATTTATGTTTCGATATACGGGTAGCCGACCTTCTCTCCCACTGCACCGATTCCGACTCCTCTCGCCGGCGAAATCTTTTCCAAGTTTTTGTCGCTCGCATCCCGAGTGAGCATTAACCAGTGAATCTAACTAGCGCGCATTTTGTCCATTTATTTCACCTTCAAACCTTTTGGAGACATGAGCATAGACTTAATCCTAATCTTTTTCAATGATAGTCTACGAGTGCTTCTTCGTACCAAATACGTCTCAGGCTTGTAATCCAGAATTATTAAATGCTATTTGTAGAATGCATTTATGCTTATTATTTAGAGAGAAAGTGCCTACTGCTTCGTAAGTCTTTTATTTTCTCTTTGGTGTCTTAAATTTTAAATTTCTTGCCAAATGATAAGATTTCCCACTAAATTGACAAGGATATGGTCAGGTATGCAAACTTCATTTCCAGATAATATTGAGTTAAACCCTTGTGGCGTGCATGTGTTCATGCATGCATACCGGGAAGCTCTAGAAAAGATCTTTTTCCTCTGATATCTAATCATTTTTCTTAATCAGTACAATTTTATCTTAGATCGTCAATGTAAACCATTTATTTTTCTCCCAATCATCTTTCTCTGTGGACATTCCCCTTATTTTTTGCTACCCATAGCCATGTAGTTCTCTTGTCTTCCTGGTGTACTTTTTCTCATTTTGGTCTCGAAGCCGTTCGTTTAATAAACCGCACCCTCAGAAAATTTTCGTTCCTCACACTCACGCTACTTAGTCTTTGCATTATTGGTTTTCTTCCGTAAAAGTTATTTTAAAATGCGTAAAGATATTAAATTTTTACGTTTTTCTACCCATTCTGGCGGTCTCTAAATATTTAATTCACAGTGAAGACTTTCTTAAATATAATCCTATTTTATATCTTGGGTCTCCCCAGTGGAATCAATTTCAACGTCCATTCGAAACCTCTCAACTAATACTATATTCATTCGAATTTTCCTTTCTTCCAAAATCCGTAACAACATTAGAGTCTCCAGTTGTTCGATCCACTTCCGAGGTCTTATCGCCAAAGACTTTTCCATTGTATCACTTAATTTCGCTTACATCTAATCCAGTAGACTTCAGTGATATATAAAGGCAAATATTTTAGCCATTCATTCCAAGTAATGCGTTCCTTTTACTTTCTAAAGTCTTTTTATGAGCGTCTATAGCCATATGTTATTTAGATAAAAATGGAGGTTATTGGTGCAATAAATGGCATTAAATGCTGTTTCTCAGATTTGTATTTTGTTTATTTTAATCTTTTTATCCATTTCTTATCCTAATTAGTGATTTGTACTTTTTAAGCAATAATATTTATTATCCGTCATCCCAGTCTTTACTTTTGGCCAAACATTGGCCTTCCATATTGGGGCAATCAGCTCCCTCACGTTATGACTACGATTAATCCAGCAACCGCGTTAATGAAAAATAGCAACATATTATTATTACATCATGCGCAGTCCAATCATCGCCCTCTCGAATTCTTTCCTACAATTATTATCTTGTATGAGCCAAATGTGGATCCCATATGTTTGTCTATTCTCCAATTTTTTCCTTATATTATTATTTTGATCGTAGTATCAAAGTACACTGCAAAATAAGCGCGTATCAGAGTTATTTTTTTTGCAAAGTTAGGATACCTAGAAGCCCAAAATTGGTACAATGTATTACTTCACGGGAAGAATAAGGGGAGTTAACATTTCATCATCTAACGTAAATGGCAAAGGGCAAATGTCTACCGAGCTATCCATGAATGGTAGAGAATGGAAAAAAAGAATAATCTGCGAGGAATTTAAAATTTAATTCTTTTCCTTTTTCCGCTGCCTTACAATTTTCTTCAGCTGAGGCATCAATAAAACAGCAAAGTAAATGGGATTTAGTGAGTAAAAAATCATTCGTATCAGAAGGGATTAGTTCCTTGTCTCAATGAGTTGTGTTTAATTGACCCTAACTGAGAATTCATTTTATTTCCTTCGGTCCTCTTTGACATTTAGTGATAGAAACCTTGGTTACTGTACCATCAATGTAAACATGTGAAGTACAATTGTAAAATCCTGGGGCTAAAGTCCTCCCCAAATGATCCAACGAAAAGTTGGAAACTGGCCGACGACTATTATGCCTGAGAGAAGTCGTTGAGTTTGTGCGGATTTTAATTTTAATAGCACCGGTACCATTATTCTCGGCACGCATGTTTTAGCCTCACTGTATACCATGTATTACTGTAGTCTAGTTATTCTAGTCGTATTCTTATGCATTCCCACATTTGGCCATGGAGATATGTCATATTTAGTATGGAATTGTCCCCAGGGTAGATGTTGGATATGGATTTACGTGCAATATTTTCTTTGCTCACTTTCTGCAGAAATGTATTCATCTGCTTGATTATCTTTTTAAATTCTCTTTATCATATTTTTTGTCACTTGCAGTTTTTGATATCATTTCGCATTCTCATCTAAGTTTCATTCTCATCATTACTGCGCTCTGTACAGATTTATTTATCAATAGATAATATCAACTGGTAGCATGCACACCTCTATCCATTATATAAGTTACATTATTCTTAAAGTTACGGTAAATGAATTGGAGGAGGAAGATGGCACAAAACATTCCCACTTTTTGGCTCAAATATGTTTTCATACTACTTTCAGAGTTCTTTTCGTGCGCTTACTGCGGTCATTGACTTTCATTTCAAATGGTTACGTAAGATTTTTGGGTTTCTTCTAGAATGCCGACCTGTGAAATTATACGCAATGTCAATGGGGAAATGCTCCGTTCATGAAGAAGTCCCGTAGAGACCGGGTTCTGATTTTGAGGCGGCAGAGATATTTTATTAGAATGGCAGCCCCTACTTGCGTACTAAGCAGAGATCACTTCAAGTGCTGTTCCTCATCCGTCGTCTGGGAATTAAAACCTTAGAGCCTTTGAGATTTTTTTGTGGAGAGGTGGCCAATGACAAAGCCCTGTTTCTCTTCATGCGTACTTCACTCCTTAAAATCCCCATGTCTTCCAAAATAGCAAGTATTTCGTAATATAACAACAGATAACTGGTATACTAGTTATCCGCTTGCCAAGCCTCCTTACAAAAACATTACAACCATTGGCACGCTGATAAAAAATAAAAGAGAGATTCCGCCTGAATTTTTGCCAAACAAGACGCGCGCTGTAGGGTCATCTCTCTACGGATTTCAGAAAGACATTACACTCCTTTCATATGTTACAAAGAAGAACAAGGCGGTGTTGTTGCTTTCAACAATGCATGATGAGGGGATTATAGATGAAGGTTCAAATAAACCATGTATTGTATTAGATTACAATTCTACGAAAACAGGCGTCGACACAGTTGACCAAACGTGTAGTTTGTATTCTGTGTCCAGAATTACGGAAAGGTGGCCATTAGTTTTATATTATAGACTTTTGGACACCGCAGGAATCAATGCTCACGTATTATATAGGGCAAACAATCCTATAGATAAACATTGCAGGAGAAGATGCTCTCTGCATTCTTCCGGGTAATCGTCCGCGTCCATTGGTTGGTAGACAACAGTTTCGCTGACTGTCCTGTCATCGTCTTCAGGTCAGCGCCTTCGACCTGAAGACGCTGACAGGACAGTCAGCGAAACTGTTGTCTACCAAACAACGGACGCGGACGATTACCCGGAAGAATGCAGAGAGCATCTAACCCAAGCCGCGGAAACCTTCGATCAAATATTGCAGGAGAACATTCCTGAAAACCTTATCGTACACACTGATGAACGCACAGTTGAAAAACAGGTCAAACATGTTATCTCTACCAGCTGATATTAAAATATTCTTGTTAAGTTATCAAAATGAAGATTTGCAAGTTGAAGAGGTGAGCGAGACAGCAAGTAAGAAACGCGGAAAGTGCGTATTGTGTGGCCGTGTAAAGAACATGTAACGACAATCACATGTGAGAGGTGCAATTACTTTTCTTGCCGAAAGCACTGTGAAACAGTTACTTCCTGCAAAAAGTGTACATTAAATATGTGACAAAACCTTCAGAGATATAAACTGTCTAATATTTAAATTCAGTTTTTGGCATTGCCTAAAAAAATGTTGGTAATAACAAATGTTTGAATTCTAAAAGTCTTTGAAAAATCTGTATTGCATGTCTTAACTATGTAAAGTTCTATTAATAAAACAAGAAAAGGAATGTACGCTTCTTAATTAGAGTATTTGTTATTAATATCAGGGGAAAACCAAGTGTTGCACTGAGTGCCACGTGCGCCCGCTATTGTAAGAGAATAGGGCGCGCCTGCTGGAGGGTCAAGTGCTGTTCCTCATCCGTCGTCTGGGAATTCAAACCTTAGAGCCTTTGAGAGATTTTGCGGAGAGGTAGCCAATGACAAAGCCCTGTTTCTCTTCATGCGTACTTCACTCCTTAAAATCCCCATGTCTTCCAAAATAGCAAGTTTTCATTAGCGGTGCAAGTGGCATTTGTTGTCGGGTGTCACCTCTAAGCAGCAGCACAAACAGATTCTTGATGTTGCAATGCATGGGTAAATTCAAACTCTGCCCCGTTTTGAGGATCCATTCGTTTCGAGACTTCTTCCGCGTGTGTCCATTCTGGGGTGACAACAGTTTCGCCAACGTTTCAGTTCGCGTCTTCAGGTCCGGAGTGTATTGTGAGCAGATTTTACCGTCTCATATACCATTCATTTCTGCCATATGCGCTCTGTGCTCAAGTGGGCGCATTTTCATTAGTCGTTTGACTAGATTTTTCAATTAGGCGCTTCCAAGCATGGGAGAGCTTAAAGCTATCCTCTCTTAAAATTGCTGGGGTTCTTGGCCATTTCGATCGCCTCGCTATGAGCCTGGGAAATAGCATTTTTCGGTCTTGAACAGCTTGGCTCCATCAAAATTGATGTTGTGAGTCGGGCCATCCCAGAAGTGCTCCGCGATGGCCACGATGGGGCGGCTGTCTGTTTTTTGTCACTCTCCTGTGTTCTTGAATACAGATACTTAGTGCCCTCGAGGTATGTAGACCTTCTCACAATCGTATTGGACCTCGTATATGCCTCTCTGTACTTCCATCGGCATGTGGTCTTTTCCTCTGCACAAAATGTCCCTTGTCTTAGTTATGTAGGTGTGTCTGGTCAGGACGTTGTGTTTGGCAAGGGCCCTGAATATTTCTTCCGTGGTTACGCCAACATATGGTATCACTAGAGATGGGTAAATTACCGTAATTTTCAAAATAGGTAAATTACCGTAATTTTCAAAATAGGTAAATTACCGTAATTTTCAAAATAGGTAAATTACCGTAATTTTCAAAATAGGTAAATTACCGTAATTTTCAAAATAGGTAAATTACCGTAATTTTCAAAATAGGTAAATTACCGTAATTTTCAAAATAGGTAAATTACCGTAATTTTCAGGTAATTTTAATTTTTAAGCTGCAAATACTTATCAGAGGACTTAAAACGAAATCAAATAGCATTGAGGTACAAATGCTGACGCATATATCAAACAAATCACGACGTTTATCTATTATGACAAATTAAAAAAATATAACAAATTTGGCAACAACACGCAATTTGCCTCTCTTCTGTCACACCATGAGAAATTTTCGTTCCAAAGTCATACCTCTGCGTAATGTGCATTTGTATTTTACTCTGAATTAATCGACTTAATCACGGGCACCATGTAAACAAAATCGTTTTCGCTACCTAATTTATAATATCACCCATTCCATAGGTGTCTTCGTGAAAAGGAAATTTTCTGAAAAAAAAATTTCTGAAAATCACCGTTTATTTTCAGAAAATAATCGGTAATATACCGGGTGTTGGTAATTTACGATAAATATCACGATAATTTACGAAAATTACCGTGGTAATTTACTGAATTGCCCATCTCTAGGTATCACAGCGAAAGTGGCGTCATTCTTTTCCCTCCTAGTAGTCGTCTCGACAGTCCCGATCAAGGCCAAAACTCGTTTTTATCTTCTTCTCCCTGTGCAGCTTTGTAGATAGCGTGTCGGTGGAAGCCATTGTATTGAAAAACCTTAAATAGATGTAGATTCTCGATTTCAATAGATGAATCCTCGCAGATGGAAAGGGCTCGGTTGAAAAGAGTATGGATAACAGCCGTCTTTTGTCAAGGGTGGTGGTGCGGGGCAGGGTGCAAATGCCGATTGGTGGGTGTTTTCTTCCGGAATATTGAATGACCTTGAGTCCCATCGTCATTCCTCTTTACCAGCACACCCAGGAAAGGAAGTTGCCCGTTTTCTTCAACCTCCATCGTAAAGTTAATTTATTTAATTTTATTTATTTTCCACTACCCCCTAAAACAGCACCTATGGCCTTTTACATCGGGGGATTTAACAATCAACAACGGACAATCACACACATCCATGTCCTGAGTGGTGAAAAAACCCACTCAGGCGGGATTCGAACCCGCGACTCTCAGGTTAGCAGGCGAGAACTTAACCACGCCGCCACCGGGGTTAATCATTTCACTCTGCTGGCTGTTGAGGTGTTCAAGGAATCCGTCGAGTTCAATTCGTCTGTGTGGCCATATGACAAATGTTTCATCCACGTATCTCAAGAAAAGTTTTGGTTTTTCTCATGGGATCTTTGAGCCTTCTCTTCAAATGCCTCCATGAACAAATTAGCCACGACCGGTGATAGGGGGACCCCTATGGCCGCGCCTTTGACCCGTTGGTAAAATACCCCATTCCAGATTAAATATGTGTTGTCAAGGCAGAATCTCACCATGTTTGGGATGTCCTTAGGCAGCCCTTTTGCGGCGAGAAATCTGGTTACCTCGATGGCTTTTTTGACGGGTATATTGGTAAATAAGGATTCAGCGTCGAAGATGACAAGTAGTTCGGTTTTCCTAACCCTCGAATCCTTAATGATTTCAATAAAATGCGTGGAGTTTTTAACGTAGGTGGATGTCCTACCGGTAAACGGTTGCAGCAATCTGGCTAAATATCTCGCCAGCTTATGTGCTGAAGAGTCGATGGCGCTAACGATAGGGCGGAGCCAAATTGATCAAGACCGAAAAACGCTATTTTCCCAGGTTCATACGCGAGGCGATCGAAACGACCAGGAACCTCAACAATTTTAACAGAGAGGATAGCTATGAGCTCATGCTTGGAAGCGCCTAATTGAAAAAAATAGTCAAAAAACCGATGAAACTGCACCCACTTGAACTTCAGAGCGCATATGGCAGAACGGAATGGTATATGAGACGGTGAAGTATGCTCACAATACACTTCGGACCTGAAGACGTGAACTGAAACGTTGGAGAAACTGTTGTCAACCCAGAATGGACACACGTGGAAATAATCCCGAAACGAATGGATCCTCAAACCAGACACTCCGCGGAAGTCTCAATAAGGAATTCTGTCCCGTTTTATTCAAACTTTACTTCTCGTCTTCCTTCCCAGCCGATCTTTTGCACACTCAAACGGAAAAATGGGAGAAATTAAACATGACGTTCAATTGAGGGACAAGTGGATTTCAAGAACGACAAAGGAAGTCCTCGTATAAGATATATATATATAATAAGTGATGAAGGATGTGAAAGAGAAGAAATATGTACATACGATGGGATTAGCTAATAGAAAAGTTCACTTGAAAGCTGCGTCAAACCAATCTCAGGATTGCTGACTAATGGGGTTCAATTGAGGGAATTTAATATAAAATTAACATATTGTTGTAATCCTGATCTGCTGGTCCTTTCCACCTAAATATTGACATGCGAATCACCTAAATAACGTATAGGTAATAGCTATCCATGTCTTATCTATGTGGAAACTCTATTGACCGTAAACAGCCTAAAAGCATCTAACATGGAAGGACTGGTGGACGACAAATGATATAATTTGTACCGTAAAGGATAATTTTTGTTTTGAGCGGAGGAAGGGTGGAGAGAAATTCGGCGTCAGCATCAGCCTGATAAACGAGAGATGCCAAGGGCTTCAAGGTTTGATGTTCTGTCCGACAGACCGTGTGCTGAATTTGAAATGAACTCCGCAATAACTAGTAAAGATAACGGAATTTTGCTGAAAACCTCTGCCAATGCTGGAATTTGAACCTAGACACATGTGATAGCAGACCAGTACTTTAATCACCACACTATCCCGGAAATTCTCTCAGGCATGTGGAAGAGAGAATGAGAATCATACTAAAAAAATCATCGAGCAAGACCAGGGTTCGGATCGAAATTATTAATAATACGATACAGATATTCTTGAATTACCGTGGTGCTCCCATTCATTGTGTTTTTTGGACATTGACATTGAGAGCACGTAAACGCTTCACGATTTTATGTGTATGGTAGTTTATCAGCACATATTTGAAAATTGAGTCCAATCAAGGAGGGGACACATTGTCAACGAGATTATTTCCTATATTTTATAATTAATTTGTTATTTTTTTATCAAATATTTGCCGCAAGTGGGTGTAGTTTTTAGAAAAAAAAGTTTTTCTCACCTCTGGCATACTTTTTTTAATTTCTGGAGAGGGTCGTATCTATTACGTGTAAAAATGCATAGCATTATCTGCAATGTTGGGGGGTTTATTAAGAAAAATGATCATATTTATCAAAAAAATATATTCAAAAAAAGAACCAGTTAATGTTTATTTATGAATGCTAGCCCTTAAAACATTAGTATACTTTATGGGAACAAAGTTGTCAAAACTTCCTCAGCATTATGGCTATTAAGCCACATTGCTAAACGAGTGAGAGGGTAAAAACCAACCGCTCCCAGCAGTAGTGAGAACAAGAGAGTATAATGACTCTCTCGTCCCCACCACAGACGAAACGATTCAAAATATTACACCATTACATGAATTAAAAGTTAAGATGAAAGAGATATGGAGATGGCTTCTAAGTAAACACAAAAATTTTATCATACACTAATGCGGAGGGTAATGCTCTGGGACTTAATCCTTTCCGAAAGAGGTTGGATTGAATCCGACGGTCTAAGAATCTCTAAGATAAGTATGTCGATCACTAATCAGCATTAGGAATTGGTGCTTTCCCGGCGTATCTGCTTCAAGAAGTTTTCTCAGGTGGTCCGCCGGGTAAGGGCGTCTATTTCGGCCGACGTTTCGATCCTCGACTCGAGGGTCTTTTCAGTGCGAGACCTAAAGATCACCCTCGAGTCGAGGATTGAAACATTGGCCGAAATGGACGCCATTGCCCGTGGACAACCCGAGAGCACCTCTTGAAGTAATCAGAATGTTAGCTGCATTGAGAGATAGATAAATGGCATTTTTTTGTAGAAGAAGTAATACTATGATGGTATAAGAAGGCAACAAATGTGAGAGTTAAGATGAATGAAATTTGGAGATGGCTTCTAAACAAACATGAAAAGTATACTATATGCTAATATTGAGGGTTGCGATGCATGGTTCGGCATGTAACTTGCGCTGTATGACTCGGGATGTAATAAGATATAGCTATATCATGTGAAATTGAAATTTATTGGTATTATTATGTTAGAAATTCATCAAAGACTTTTAATCAGTAATGTTTTTGCCAAATTGTTGCGGAATAAGGACTTTGCTAAGAGAGTTAAAAACTAATAGCACGTAGTTTTATCATTGCAAAGGCTTGAAACATTCTATATACAGAAAACAGCCGTGTTTTTAAATACGAACCGAAAGTTTAAATCCAGTATTCTATTCACACGAAAATAAATAAATCATTAGAGAATGCCTCCTCCAAATATAGCACAAACATTCTTTCTCTTAATTATTGAAGCATTTAATTGCATGGTGTACTATAACTTATGGATTAAAATTGTCTGCACTCGTCTTCATCTATCCTAATTCTTTCATTGCTATTTCAAAGAAGTCGTTGCTTTTCTTCATATTTTCGCACTATTATTAATAATCTGCCAAGTATTCCAAAGGCCAAGTCTTTATTCTTTTAAGTGACAGTAATTTCCGTTCTTAAATTTCTAGATGAAATATTTCTCAACCACTTTGTAAAGGACTTCTACTTCCATTAGATATATTTCTATTTCCCTTTCCTTCATTTACACAGCAGCCTGAATATTTCGAGTACCTTTTGAGCATTATTAGACCTGTTTGAGGTTGGAGTTGTTGCTTACAATGCTTCTCATTCTAGCTTCACGACGTCGCTCCTTTGTAAATATCATTCTCACTCATCAAATGCTCATGCCTTTCAGTCTTTATAGCAAAAGGTCTCTATATTTTTTGCCGTGCACTCGTGGCATATTTCAAAATGATCTAGCAATCCGCGTTGTATCCTGACTAGGTTCTCGTATTCTATTTACTTTCATGAAGCCACTCCTTCAAAGTGACAGCCAGTGGCAAGCATTTTGTCTTCTATGTGACGAGTGACGATTATGCTCTTTTTATCAGAGTGATGTACACTCGTACGCTAAATTTTCACGCAACTTTACTTCCAGCCTTGGTGAGGGGTGACTGACTCGATAAGCGTGAGAAACTAAGGTCAACTTACAATGAGAAGGAGCTAAGGGTTAACTTTAAAGACAAGGCTAACATGCAATGAGGTAGCTTCCTTCATTAGAAGTGAACTCATATGCCACTTAAGGTTTGAGGGTTAAAACGTTACATTACCTTAGGTAAGAGAAGAAATACGAAAATATGAAGAGATAAGCCGAAAGAAGAACTCAATGGAGAGCTGTGCCAAACCAATCTGAGGATTGATGACCGGTGATTATGATGATTATCTTACGTACTTTGTTAACCATCCATATGCTGTTTCATGAATTACGATAGTTATGCGTTTTGATTACAGCAACTGTAATACATTTATACCTTAACATGTAATACGCTTTATTGGTGTCATATATGGATATTATGAATACCATATCAGTCAGAAGACATATCAGTCTTTGAAAATATTTTTTTCCGTCACTAGACAAATGTAATTTCGAATTAGTTAGAAATAACTGCAAATTTTTTTGGAGGAGACTCACTCATTCGAAGACAACTAATCCCATTTATATGAATATATTTTCAACAGAGAAGTTCAATTGGCTGGGTCTGCGGTGAAATGGTAAGGAATATTCTATTTTATGTTATCAATACTATTTTATTAAAACTATGTAGTGTAGTCAATGAACCGGTCTTCACTATAATTTTCATGTGCGTAATCTTGCTCATCCAGTCGTAATGCTCGTGACTTGTAATACTGGTGCATTTATTCCCACCTCTAGCCAGATGTTTAACAGAGATATCAAAGGCTATGGTCACAGCACGGCCTTTGAAGCAGCAGCCGATTTTCTCACGCTGAGAATTGTTTGCAAGCAAAGTTCGGGGTGGAAACTTCAACTACTCCGTTTACTTACGAGACTGGCTGCCGAGGAACGGAGTCTGAAGCCGCTGGAGAGGAAAATGCAACATAAAGTTTGGAAAAACTGACGCGTAGAGCTTCTTAGTTAACAATTTTAGGCAAATATGACAAGTGCGTTCAGTAATTTCCTTCCAGGAGGTAAACTACCCATCATGGCACGCAGTTTCTGCAGGCTTAGTAATCAATATCTTCCTTTTTTCTCGGTAACATCAGCAGATGGGAGCAGAAACAGGACGACGTTTTTGGTGAGACTAATAACCTTTTGGTGATTGGGATGGCGAGTTGACTAGAGTAATGGCCTTGTGTTCTGAGGGTCCGGGATCGTATCCTGTATATGGTATATTTTTTGGGTATGCCGATCTCTACTTGGGCGCCTTATGGACAGCAGTTCAAGTTCAATACCCCGTCCGAGGAATGGAACGTTAAACCGTGGACCCTTTGACGCCCCTCGTTATGGTGATGGTAGGACGGTAATCATATCAAGAGGTTTCTCTCCTCTGCCTTCCTCTTTCCAAATACCTTCCTATCTTTTATGGCGCAGGGTCATTGATTGTTCTCCTATCTCGCTTCCTCTTTAAAGACCCGTAACTAATGAATCATCTCGACGTGTGCAATTCCTAATGAGAGAGCATGATGAAGACAGCAGGAACAAACATGTATTATTTAAAAACTTTTTTCCCATACATAATCGCCGAAATGAAGCGTTTTAAGTTTTATCGGAATTACTATAGCTCTCTCTCTCTCTGGCTCTAGTGATAGAGATCTAGCCCTTGCTCATGTTGGATTTAACTTCTGTTCATGTATCCGTGAGTGCATATAGTTTTCTCATGTTAGGATGAAGATTCTATTGAAAGTGATACACCCTTCACTTCACAGCACACACTTAGACAACTGCAACCAAATGAAAGGGATTGGATTTGGGGACACAAAGACTAAACGGCCTTAATTATATTTGTTTCCCACAATTTTATGTCAAAATTATTATGTGTTTATAATTTGGTATTATTTTATATTGAAATCGAAAGTAAACCTTTGAGCGTAATTATTAAAACCGAGGGGTAGATCTCATTTTTATGAAATGTAACTACCGTTAGGATGCAAAATAAATTTAGCCGTTTCCTCAACAATTCTAGTCCACATCCATTTAATGGGCTGTCATATTCATACATTGCTTAAATATGTCAGAAATAACATCAAATCATCATCTGCTCTTAAAAAAATCTAAAAATTAAAGGCAAAATGTTTTTTGTTGCTGGTCATAGCGTATCTTGATATATATTTTCGCGGTCTTTCATAAAAAATAACTATTTAGACAAAAGTATTCTATGATGGACTATCAAAGTGTTCCTCGAGATACAAAGATTCTTTCCAATTATAAGGTATTTTACTTTCCAGTGGAATAAGCGTATGAAGGATATCCCTTTACATAATTTTGAGGAATAAATCTCTTCTTGTAGGAAGGACAGATTTTATATTGAAAGTTAAGACAAACCATTGAGTGTAACTAATGGAGCTGAGAGCAGACCTCTCAATACACTCATATTCTCCAGCATTTATAATTTTACCGACTATTCTTATTTTGTTAATGAAGGGACTGTAGATGAAATTAAAAAGATTGCGTAGTCCTACCAGAGGGCTTTGCTTGGAACAGGACGAACAGCGCATCAGTAAGCAATCTATTGTCTTCACCTCAAGTTGCGTACTCAAAGACGTAAATAGTGATGCTTCTTATTATAATTATTTTCGCAAAATATTACTTAACCATGCCAGGTTTTAGAGATGTAAAATTGTTGTATGGGCCATTAGGTTATATATATTAGGAACTATTACCCATTAAATGATATATATTATATTATTATTATAGGAAATTGGATCATTCTAAGACGCTAATGGTAATTAAACTCACAGCGGTGAAATGCATTCTGTCCGTGATGATAGATGAAATACATTCGGTAAACTGCAGCTCATTGCAGGAGAAAACTTTTCGGTTACAATGCGCTATTATCATAATTGGAGGAAGAAAATCAGGAGTGATTAAGGTACCAGTAAGAGGATAGTTTCAGACTTATGTTAACAAAGACAAGAAACTCGAATAAGAAATTTCATGGGCGTGATTACAAAAATGCTATGGAAAACTTTATTTCATATATACCTTAAGGAGTGTAAGCCCATCCACCCAGTAAATGCTGTTTTTACATGCATTCGTTTGAAACCATTCATTTACATTCAGAATTAATTGATCTTCCTCGTCCTTAAATTTGATCACCATTTCCAAAAATGAGCATTAATAAAGTCCGTGAGATGCATGCATAATTTCACTTTTATATTGATCGCTAGTATATTCGTTCTACCATTGATTCTGCCCGTAATAATTTTATGCCAAAAATTCATTGAAAACGTTTATGCCTTCAATCTTCTACACAGTAGAGCAGATGTTGTTGGACTTATAATTTATCTTTAAGTAGCATCTTATTCAGTTTTTCTTGCTCAAATCTAGTTTCATTACTTCTAATACCTGCATTTTGGTGGCAAAAGTTTCTTTTTTATCCGTATATTACTTTAATCCTCATGCGGACATGCAGTTATCATCTTCATACGGTCGGATCCTCAATATCACTTTTATCCTACTAGTAGAAACTGTTCAAAATAATAATAAAAATACAAATCGCCCGTATTTTTAAACACTTCGAAGAAAGATCTGTTAAAAATTTAAATAGGTTTTAGAGAAAACATTGCATCATTTAAGCGAAATCCACAAACACTTCATTAGAATTATTAGGCAATGGAACCCAACTGCAATTGCTTCTCAAACCTATTACTCCATGTTTTCTGAATAAGTGTAAATAAACTCTCAGAGAAATTTAGCTCACATTCAATTGCAAATAACATTTACCTGCTAAAAAATTTCACTCTCCTCAGACTCTGAGTCCAAGTCAGCTCAGGCTGTCCATATTTCATTAGGCGATAAATGAAAAAAAGTCTTCGTGAGGTCGACCTTAAAAATCCCAAGTAGAACTGCCGAGTTCTTATCTGAAACGAATGTAATACTGCTTCTTCATAACTTAAAAACAGCTATATCAATGCGTAATTCATTTTAGAAGCCATTTTGCCACATTATTATATCACACTTCAGCGGCTTTGGTGGCTGCGAAGTGAGTGACAAGTTCCTCTGATATGATTTATCGTAGACAAGTAAGCGATGGAGAAAGCAGCGTATTCCTGGAATATGTTGAACCCACAGGCCCTGTCGTATTCAAGTGAAAGTATGTCGAAAACCCAGGGATAGGAATTTATTAAGAAGACAATAAATAGGAATACATCTCATGCGTTAGGAATATAAAATTTTCACTTGAGTGGAAAATATTCTATAGAGTACCTAAATGCAACGAAAATCTGTTAAAAATATGAGTCTACTTGAAGAAAAAATTTTCCTTAATGGGTAGTTGAAAAACCCATGTATTTTTTCTTCAAAGCCAAATCAACCTTGTTTCTACATGAACCCAGTGGTATGGACATTGCTGGTTGTTGTGTCCAATTTTGCATACTTAATTTAGGACTACTCAGATATCTATACTGTGGATTGCGCTACACATGAGGTTGGTATAAGTACGGTAGGCGGCTGTGGTAGTCATATCCATCCATAACACCACCGAGTGGTGACCTAATAGTCAAGGGATTATTCCATTACAACGGCATGAATGCAGTCATCACGTTCGTTTGAGCATACACTAGATGGAGTGATAAAAGCTTGGCAGTTTGAGCATCTTGAAACCGTCTATAGTTGCCACTATTACTGTAATTATCTACAATATACTACTACATCTGTACTACTGTAATACCATTGTTGTGACACTAAGTCAACCGCGACTAAGAACCCCTACCCCTACTTCTGCCTCTAAATTAATCACTACTCCCTCCGCTACCACTGCCACTGCTGCATCTACTACCACTACTACTGCTTTTACCACTGGCTTAGTTACTACTACTTCTTCTACCACTGGCTGAGTTACAACTACTGCTACTACTACAGATACGTCTATCAACTCCCCGGATCGTAACATTACATTCATGGTGAAAAACTAAGCATGCGCTATCTTGTAACACCATTTTACACGTACCGGCTCCCAGATCCCAAAATGTTGTAACTTTCAATTGGTTGCTTGGAGCGTTGTCCACATTGAGTGGAGCTCGAAAAAAATACAACACGAAGAAACTAATGTGTATCAGAATTCCGTGTGACCAGCCAGACTGACATCCTGGGTGCCATCTTTGATTCGACAACGTGAAGTTACCGACGCCACTCATTTCGAGAATCGCGAGCAGGCTTCAGGTCTGATGCAGTGCTCTCTCTTCTAGGGCAGCAGCAGCAGTTTCACGCCTTCGCCTTTGGCCAGCGGCCCTTCCTCGGGGGACACTTCGGCGGACCTTTGGACCCCCTGCAGAGGGCCGCAGCTGACCCGCTCTCCGGCTTTCGAATGCCCTCCATGTCTAACTGCCAAAGTGAGTGACGAGCACATTTCCAGTTCAAAAACCTGTGATATTTCTATTCTCGAGGTTGATAGAAAAACTGCATGCCACTCAAGTAAGTTAATAATTGTTCAAAATACCGTTCGGCTAATGGGAAGGAAGCTCCACACTGAGGAATAATTATCAGAGTCAGTCCAATGATATCACTACGCATGAAATTAATTTCTGCTAGACGAGAAATAGTTTTGCTGTATCAATTAATTGCCACGAAATGGTTCGTTTTCCATCCAGTGAAAAATTAATTCGTCCACAATGTGATAGAATGATATATCATTGACTGAGAAAATGGGCTGTTTTTCATGATCTACAGGTCCTTATCGCTCTTCCCAAGAAAATTTATTTTTATTTTAACTTCTACTAGGAAAGTTAATGTACGTAGGGATCAAAAGCAAGCGATGTTCAAAATGTATCTTGACAAATTAATTTCAAAATTCTGTAAATATATCGCACATGCGCAATTGTGCACACTAAGTGCATTATGCTCTCTTTGATTGAAAATATATTCAAAGTACTCTTTCAAAAATATCTTACTTCAACGTAATCTTGTTCATCTGGAATGATTTTAATTAGCCAGAAGGTTTTTAGTATTTTTCGGTGAATACCTATATCAAAGCGATGCATCTTTGGCACAGTAAAATGCGTCAATGGTTTTTCTCTGCCGAATTACATTCTCAATCGAATTTTATTTCTCTACGTTTAATGGATGCGTAATATTGGCATTTATATCTCCAGCCCCTACCATCAACTCTTGAATCTTTTCGGTTTTATCCACAATATCCATCTCTATATCATAGGCAGCTGAGCTCAGTACGAATGCAGTCCTCCATTTATATCAAATGCAAAGTCGGCATGATAAGATAGCTGTGCGTGCATTTAATTGGCATTTATAAAACGCCATTTCACACTATGCATTGACACACATTTGGAAGTGGTCAAATCTGCGAGTGAAATGGATGAACACATGCTAACATATCGCGGGCTCTTTTCCGCGAATATATCACGCGAATTTTCCATGCACTTAGTTACATGCGATCATTGAGTTTCCCCAGCACATCTTTCCATGTATCCTAAGTGGAAATGTCAATATTTCCTCCATCTTCTGTAAACATAGTATTCTAAGGTCGTGTAATCACGGGTCATCAATCCCGCTGGTGTGACTCAACTCTCCCCTCGGATTATTCGTAATGATAAATTCGCAGAAAAGGTAATATTTCTTTACACATCTAATAGAAATCGATCCGTGCAACTCGTACGCGGTCTTCTTTTGCAATTATTCTCGTTTAATTTGACTCAATGGACTTGATGAGGTCATCATGTTTCCAGTGTTGCCCCGTCTTTTTTCCGAATTAGCTTCTTGAATTGTTTTCCCCACACTTCTTACCGATCTCTTCGATTTCTGTTTAGTCAATGAATTTCATAATTATTTTCTACTGTTGCACAACGTTTCAAGTTCTTCCAATATTATTATTCTGTGGCTGTGTTTATCTATGCCTTGCTCTAAAAATGAAGTGAGACAGATGAAGGAAGTGGTTCCATAATGGCAAGTTTGGCTTTCCAGCTGTTACAAGAACCTCTTTGGACAGAATGCCCTACTTGCCTGGAATATTCTGCTAATTGTTTCCATTTTTCTTCATCAATGTAGGCACGCGCGTTAATGTCAGCTACCTGGCTGTTGTCCTTCTAGTCCGGTTATCCTTATTTTCTTTTTCATAACAAAATCTTTGTATCGTTTCCTCAGTGTTTAGAGGGTAAAACGTCATCTCTACGTTCCGCAGAGGAATTTTTGGGTTTTTAACAGTTTTCGCGATAAAGTTTAAGCAGTATACAAACTTCAGCCTGAAAAAATCCCGTTCCTTTGTCGTTGTTAACGTCTTCTTCGATAAACCTCAAACTTATATCTCAAATTTCATCACGGCCTCGTGCTCATTGAAGGGTGATTAATCACTGGAATACTTCTCTGTTGCTATATGACCCACTGGTTTCTGACATGATTCCCATAATTTTTTCCCTGCTGATTTTACTGTATGAATCCTCCAAATACACCGATAAATGTGTTGAATTTTGGGAATCTCTGATTTTCGTATAATACTCAAGCGTAAGCGTAACAAGGGAGAGGAAAACCGTATTAAGGATATGAAGTATTACTTATACTCCTCGGAGTGTGTTTATTGAGAAATCTAGATCAGCGTACTCTTTTATTAATGAATAGTTCTAACTAAACAATTCATAGTAATGAATGTGAAAATTAAAATTATGATTGCGAGTTCTGTAAATGAATGTGGAACAAAAAATTAAGCATTATAGCATATATTTAACTCCCTTTCCATTTGACGTTCAGGCATGACAGAATCTCTATTAGGATTTGATTAGGGTAGGACTTAACATAATACATTTTAGGATACCAAACGCAAATAAAACAAGATTACTTACGCTTGATAAATATTCGCTTCCTGCTTAAGGTAACAGAAAAGTAAAACGCTCTCTTTTTGTAACCATACAGGAGTGCCCCCGGTAAATAAAATTCTCTCTGAGTGCATGGTAATTAAATCTCAGTACTCAAGGCCAAAACGTTGCAGTGATTTTAAGTTTGTCATGCAATTTAAGCACCTATGCCCGGAAGAAAATGGGTAAGAATTGTAAAGGAACAGAGGAAAGTTTGAAGGAAGGCAGGCGTCGTTAGTAACCTCCTCTTCATGAAAGGTGCCAAAGGGGCCCAGACCTTTACGTCCCATCCAACGGACAGAGTACTGAACTTGCTCCTGCAAGTGGCAGTAAAGTTGGGATTCCAGGCAAACATCCACCATAACTCTAGCACGGGCATAAAGGTGGAAACCTTCGTGCAACCCACTCTTATAGATGCGTAACAAAGGTCCTCAAATCTCATGCAATGCTGAGAAAGAATGTTTCTTAGAGAAAACTATTTTAGAAATGTTTAATCGGTGGTAGAATAGATTTATCAGAGTAATTCTGACCAATTGTTCAGACTAATCAATGCCCTTGTATTTAAGGCCATTCTCATTCGGTATTTATACAAAAATTCCATTTCCAAAGTTACCTGGACCAAAATATTGTGGATGACCTGAGGTATAAGATTGTGTTCTTGTGTTGCGGGGACTGTCGAGAAATGTGACAGAGAACTGTGATGTTCTTTAATAAACAATATTAGCCCATGTTGATCGATGTTTTTGATGCACGATTGTCTTGTTCGGAAGAAATCCCTCGAAGTGGTGAGGAAGTTCAACACACTTGGCTGACAAACCAAAGGTCACTCGTTTGCATCCCTTTTCGGTCACGGGTGGTGTCATTGTCTGTGTCCTTTGCCTTAAGCTTAGGTTAGGTTAGACGGTGTGATATAAAGTCAGTCTTTTGAACTCCATAAACAGTAATTCTGATGCCATTATTCTAACACCGTATTTAATCGTATAAGCCGCATCCTCGTGTATCCCAAGAGCCCTGGGATTTTCCAAAGTTACCTGGACCAAAATATTGTGGATGACCTGGAGTATAAGATTGTGTTCTTGTACTGCGGGGACTGTCGAGAAATATGACAGGGAACTGTGATGTTCTTTAATAAACAATATTAGCCCATGGAAAGTTGTTTGATGTTTCTGATGCATGATTTTCTGGTTCGGAAGAAATCCCTCGAAGTGGTCAGGAAGTTTAACACACTTGTATTTGACACGCAATTTATTCTTTTACTATAACGTATATAACACACAATTTATTGTACTCATACACCGCCCTTTTATATCATACCAGTAGGGATAAAAAATACGCTATTCCTTCAGCATTGTATAAATAGAAATACGATTATGCGTAAAAATAGTTAAATAGGTAGATGTACACGAAACGTATTTTATTGCGTATTCATAAGCGTATTTTTATTCATACACTGCTCATTTGACTTTGTTATAGGACAGGCTCGCGAGGAAAAAAAATATCACCAAACAATTTTTTTTGCCTTTGAGCCTGCCGCTTTTCATCACTACCTGAAAGCATATTATTAAATAAAAAATAGAAAGATATTAAAAAAGAAGAAATAGGATATGGTGAAAAATGAATTATGACCACCCAAACAATAGGAATTTTAATAAAAGATTTTAATTTTAATTTAATGCACGGCTTACATGAAAATCCGGAGGAATCGTGCAAGCTGCGCACCCCGTTTTCCACAGGGGTTTTGGGAAAAAGGCTTCGGGGCTGACTCAAGTAATTGCAATACCGCTATTACTCTTTCGAAAAATTCTTGAGAGAATTGAAATGGTCCAAATTATAGCACTTGATGGTTTGAAATCGTAAGAGTTCTAGGCTGACGAAGAAAATTCTGTTTAATCATCATATTAAGTTATTAATTCAGACATACTCATTACAAGTAGGACATATATTTAGGGTGAAAAATTCAAATAGGTAATTCAATTTTCCCGCGATCCAAAAGTGGCTTAAATGCGACTTACGATGTTTATCCTTTCAATAATTTTTTTGTACTCATACACAGCTATTTTTTTATTCATACCAGTAGGAATAAAAATACGCTATTCCTTCAGCATTGTATAAATAGAAATACGCTTATGCGTAAAAATATTTAAATAGGTAGATGCACACGAAATACATTTTATTGCGTATTCATAAGCGTATTTTTATTCATACACTGCTCATTTGACTTTGATTTTCTTCTTCTCTTCATTCTCGTAGTTATTGACTGTACTATCTATCCGTACTCTAAAATAGAAAACGTTCATGAGGTTCTAATGTACGTAATTTTCAAAAAATAAATAACTGTAGAGAAGCCCCTCAGGTAAAATACTGCATATTTTTAATACGGTACTATTGACAGAGACCCATTTGCCTTTCGTCCGATTTTTTTTCCTTTCCACGAACCACCTTACCGCTTTTAAGGGGAGTAACTGAAACATATTGATCGGTCCCAAAAATAATTGCATTATTTCATCGCTAGTTCCTCCATTAATTGAGGTAAAATATGTCTTTTGAGTGTTGCAAAATGTAAGGCAGCGAAATATCTGTGACGTTGTGCAAGTGAAGTAGACAATTGCAGTTACTAACTAGATCGTGACGATCCAGTAAGTAACAAGTAATGCTTTTCACGTCAATAAATGTTGCATGAAATGACGGAGATTTCTTGCCACAACTCCTTAACGAGTATTGCTTTAATCGATTCCCTCTTTAAAATGAATAGGTTAATACGAATATGCCTGACACAAGGTAATGTGGCAGACCAGAGTTCTCCTAAAAAATTGTGGAGTACGTGATATTTGCGTCAACATTAATGGATCGGTGGATTTTTTTGCACAAAAAATGTTTGCATTTCAAAGAAAACTCCAGTGAGAATTTGTACAGTATCTTACAGGGAGAAGAAGCCGACCTTTTCGTTTTCTGTTGATTTCTTCAGCCATTCTCTTTTGCCTAATTTTCTGATGATTACCACCCTTAATGATGCTCTACATAGCAATGTGAATGGATGCAGAGGGTGATCAGGTACTGCCATCCTCCTTGTTTTTAAGTTTCTCTTCCTGCAAAAGCACTTTCCGACTCATACTTGGGTGTATATACATACATATAACAGAGGTACAGGCCTAGTACAGTATTAATGGAATGTAATCAATAGTTATTTAAGGGACTACCCCAATGCCTCCTCTCATTTATAGTGAGCTTAAGGCAATGTTGCCGAGTTGTTGCTCAGTTTAGTGGGTTAAGACTACGTTGCTCCATAATGCTTTTTCGACTCCTTTATCCTAAGTTGTATTTTTCTGTCAGAAATTGTGAGACGCATGGGCGCAGACGCAAGTTACCACAGCAATATTCTCGACCAGTGGATGACTGTCTTTCCCCGTTGGGAATTTTCATTCCAAAGCGTGCTTTTCATTATCCTGATCACCGTAGACATTAAAAGTCATTGCAATCAATACCTGGTACCTAAGAGAACCAATCTGTTTCTTTACAGCTTAACATTAGTGAACTTCTGCATTACTAAATCCAGATTCATTCAAATTTCAAGGGAAAAATTACGTGACTTTAAGAGGAAGGGAATTTTTATGTGAATTGAGGTTGAAGCATACATATATGTGTACCTAACCTTTAGCAATTGAAAGCTGGTGTATACATGGCAGTTGGAATTTAATTATAAAAAATGTGTAAAAACAAGTTTTTTGAAAAAGAATAGTTCTCCCCCTAACAATTACCATATTTAAAATAGCAAATAAGCAAACTTAGAATCCATTTAATATTGTGAAATAAAATTGTGCATGATCTCTTGTGGGGTAAATGTACACGGGAAATAATTAGTTAAGCTAATCATAAATTGGAATTTATATCAGTGGTATTGATATGTGATGATCCTGCACGAAAAATTAGCTAATTTTCCCTTGTCAGACCTCACATAGAAGACGCAGCCAGCATATAATATCCTAGCGAGGTAGAACTAAGTAACGAACTGGGTAATGTCATCAAAGATCGAAAAGATATGTAAAGGGACGGTACGGTAATTATATCTATTAGAAGAACGTAAGTCGGAATAGATATCAGATCCTAGGTTGGAATAATAACTTAATGTCTTAGTGTCTTAACACTAGAACGCTGGTGTGGTCATTTTGACCGCAGTGGTGATTTTATATAACCACCACGCCTTTATTTTTTTGTAATAAAAGCATTTCTTTCTGTGAGTTTTCCTAACTTCATGATGAAATTATGTTGGCGTAAAACTTTTTGATAGGTCAATTAGTTATTTTTTTCCATCACTTTCTCCTAGGACACCTGTGCGGACATTTTGACCGCAGGTGCAATGCGTGGAGCTAGGCTGCGTGAAGATAGGCTGTATATATTTCTCGCAAACAAACAAAGTATCTCTTGCTCAAACTGACTGAAATGTTAGCTGTATTATAAGAAGTTGTTGCTTGTAATCCATTATTCAAGCCAAGTGACACCTGCTCTTACTAATTTATAAAAAGGTGGAAGACACCCTCTGTCCTGCATTTGAACAAAGTATCAGTTGCTCTTACTGGTTCGTAAAAATAATACGCTGCGTCATAGCGTAAGACGTTTTTGCTTGCGAGCTATCATTGGACTGTCTTTACACGCAATATAATCTCGCGTCAGTAAAATTTGGGATTGCTACGACCGAGCATCGGGGTCGAATACTCAGTGTGATTTCAAGTGTGACGAGAAAGGTTCTCTTATAATTGTGTCTGGAATTTTGCATTGATAGAAAATTGAAAGTTGTGCACCCCAAAGTATATCCTGAGGGATCTATGCTATATTGCGGAAGGCGACTTGGATGGAGAGATTTATCGTTCTCCTGTATCTCAGAGGAACTATTGCAAATTCCATCAGTGTTCACGATTGTTGGTGAAAAAAATTGGAGCCACCAATTTTTGGCTAGACCATGAAAAGGGACTGCTTCTATGCTACAATGAAACTTTTAAGGTTTGACTTAAAATTAACGAGGAAAGAAAGCATAAAAGCTGATGAGTTTGCTTTGGTCTTAGAAGTTTGGAATGAGTTCTGTTGAGATGAGGGATGATATTCGATGATATGAGATGGGATGAGCTGTGGTGCTTGTTATGTGCCTGGTCCCTATTTGACCGTAGACGAGCAGCTTATTCCTTCGATAGCAAGATATCCCTTTACTCAATACATGTCGAACAAGCCTGATAAGATTGGTATCAAATTTTGGATACTAGCTGATGTCGGCTCAAAGTATGTGTGTAATGCAGTACCGTACCTCGGGAAAGATGAATTGCGCCCAGATAACTTACCTCTTGGTGAGCATGTGGTCATAAAATTCGCACAGCCTTATCTAAAAAAGGTAGGAATATCATTACAGCCAATTTTTTCACTTCTAAGAATCTCGCCGAAAAATTAAAAT
Organism: Platycnemis pennipes; assembly: GCA_933228895.1. Taxonomy (NCBI): domain Eukaryota; kingdom Metazoa; phylum Arthropoda; class Insecta; order Odonata; family Platycnemididae; genus Platycnemis; species Platycnemis pennipes. Next base: position 53,784,638 of record OW121846.1, read on the forward strand.
CTGCAGATACAAGCTTGTTGGTACTCTGAACAAGCTACTTCGCAAATTTCCTGAAGTTGTCCCCAACTTGAAGGCTCCACTTTTTCATACAATATTTCTTAAGTTATTCTACGTCAATAACATTTAATCAAGGAAAAGTCAAGAAAAATGTGTTTGTTCTGAGCACCCTTCATCTCTCCACTGATATTTCTATTGGCGAAAAAAATGTTCCCGAATTAGTGAAATTTTGCATCTCAACGAAATATGCTGTGGACATTGTCGACCAAGTTCCCTGAAAGTTATGAAGTTTTTGTTTTACTTTAATACTCTTTAAAGATCATTACAGGAGTTATATTAAGAAAAATAAATTAGGAATTATATAAACAACCCGAAGTCCAAGAAGACGTTGGCCTGTTCACGTTTTTCAAAATATCCTTGACCTTAGTGTAACCAATACGTGAGTCATATACAAAGAAGTCACAGGGAAAGAATATATCACGTCCCAACTTCATTTTGTAAAATAAACGCCTACCTGATGAAATTCGAAGTGAAAAAACCTCTTATTCCAATTCCAATGTTGAATGTGATGATTCGGACTGTGATAATACTGCGATCGATGAGAAAATCAACTTGTCGCGTTCCCAAGTGTCATAATAAGACCCAAAAAAGTTGTAAGAAGTACAATGTGTGGTCATATTGTTACATTAGAAACCTGTTTGTGTTAGACATACTCAAATTATAACAATTATTTGCGGAAAATGCGCATTAAGATAACTTGAAGTGGTTATTTTTCTGTATTTTGTAAAAATATTATTGATTTTAAACACACAGCTATTTTAGAAACTACTAATCTACCAATTGTAGCATTATCTAGACATGCCTTATTTTCAGACATGAAAAATAATGATGTTACTAACTTAAATATTTTTCTTTCATTTCCGATTTCAGGTAACTTATAATTCATTTTTATTCCAGACATGCAATTAAAAATCAGAATCATGCTTCATTAGTTTGACTATTTTAGCATCTCTTGAACTTTGATATTGTTTAAGGAAGAGTTCATTAATAATTATCCATTCCATTACTTCAAAGAAGTAATTAAATTATAAGTATTTTTTATAGAATAATTGCAACCCGCATTTCCCCCCTCTCGTCCATTAGGTCCAAATTCGAATCAGTTCTCCCTGTGTAGCTATTAAGTATTTCTCGAAATTTAACTCCTGTAATGATCTTTAAAGAGTATTAATGTAAAGCAATGTTTCCACGATTTATCAACTGAAGTCAAAATGACCGCTTAGGCGATCTAGGTAGGAAGGAGGGTTCTGGCGTTCTAGTGTTAAACCAACTCTAAGATAATATTTTTACTGATGATTTCAAACATATTTGGCAACCTCGTACTTATTTTGGTAGATCGGGCTATAAAAATAAAATTAGGAAATGACTGCCGACCGTACAGATTTAAGACGTGTTTTTTCCACATGGAGTTCGGAATCTAAATAGCTGTTACTATATTCAATAATGTATGTACAAGTTAACTGGTAGGTAGCTTAGTTAGTTACATATTGGCTTAACGGATTTTAGATAACCTCATCACATTAAATATGCTTGCTTTGCTCTTTAATTATTTTTCAAATTGTTATATTTTGACTGAAATGTAGCCACTAATCCTTATATGTTCGGCAGTGCATGCAGGGTGAAGATTCACCCCCTACTGCAATCCTTAATAGTGATTCGCAGGATATTGTGTAGATGCATAGATTAAAGAAGAGAATTTCTTCTTTAATCTATGATGTAGATGCAAGTATTCCATTATTGAAATTGAATTAACATTAGTGACCATGAACTATGTGATGAAGACTTAATTCGGTATTTTTAAATTTCGGCCATTCACTTGAAATTTAGCGCCGAAAATGATGTCTTTCTGCATTAGTGAGCTTCAAGTGAGATAGTAATACCACCACCCAACCAACCAACAAATACCACGAGCTGACCTGACCTGACCTGACCTGACCTCACTTCGACCTGAAGACGCCAACAGGAAGGTTGGCGAAACTGTTGTCTCACCGTTAAACGACGCGGACGCATCCCGAGAAAAATGCAGAGAACAACAAATACCACCCAGCCAACCATCCACTACTTTATCCCATCATCATCATCATGGGTCAACAATCCTGGAATTGGTTTGACGCAGCCCTCCACTTCATTCTTCTATCGGCCCACCTCTTCATATTGACGTAACTTTATCCCAAGAAAGTCTTATCTACGAACCCATCAATCAACTATTTACGTTCGAATTCAAACGCAGAACGTAGCAACATGAATTTACAAATTCATGTTGCTACGTTCCAGAAATATAAAACCACTAAGTTGACTTTAAATACACCTTGGTGACCTTTTGATGCCCAAGTTCACATCTGTAAACTTGAATATTCTCCAAGTCACATTGGCGTGTTTCACCTGAGATACCGGGTGTAGGAAAGCCACAATAACGACTTTTCATGCTCATTGATGACCTATAGACGCCACAGCTCACAGGATCATTACGGTAATTTTCGACAGGGCATTTTCGTTGGTAAATTCACATATGTGACGTTGAAAACCATACTTATGACTTTGAGTGGCTTTTTCCCTTGGATTCACATGCGTGAACTCAAGTTTTATCATGCGCGAAGTTAAACACTATAATGATACATTCAGTGTCTTTAAATATTATCATATTGAAACTTTATTTACATATGTGTTTTTCTATGCCATACTAATACTTTAGTACGTTTTTTATATTCAACTTTGTGAAATACTTGAACGACTTCAATATAAACTTAAACGCCAAAATGATGAAGTTAAATTCACATATATGAACTGAATACGAGTACCTCAACGAGTAGTGAATAATTGTAAATTCACGTACAACCATGAACTCCCTAATAATACTGACTTTAAACTAACATTAATGAACACTAACTATGTGATAATGACCTAATTCGCTTTTTTTTAATATATTCTTTTTAATTAGGCCATTTATTTTAGGCTCTCTTTTAGGCCTTTTGATTTAGGTTCTATGCGCATATTTCTTTAGGTGAAATCACATATGTGAACATATGTTTTGCAACGCTAGCTATAAGTTTATTGTGGATTCACATATGTCAGACTTAACGTTTATGTAATATGAACGTATATATAAACGTATTTATGAACGTAATAAGCGTCAAATGATGACGTTTATTACGTTAATTGAGTAATGACGCCAAGTACGTACGCGGACTTGAAAATTTTCGAATATATCTATATTCATAAAGAAATAATCTATATTAATAGATAAATAGAGAATTGCCAATAATCAATGCTTACATAAAAACTTCTATTGCCAAATCCTTTTTGATAACTATAAATGTTGGGGAATCCATATCAATGGCTTTCGGAGAAAGAAATTCATCTTAGCGCTTTCCAAAATTTTATGGACGATCAAGTAGTAAAAGCATATGAAATTTAGTGTTGCAAAACTCACAATTCTACATCCAGTTATTGAAAAACCTGCTAGATACCTCGAGGTTGAGAGCAGGGAGTAATTTTCACCAAGCATACATTAAGGACCTGCACCGGAATTCACATGTGCTACCTTCCTATTGAGAGAAAAGCATTCGGAACTCTTACTACTAACTCCAATTTCCACTTCTAATGTAAGAAAACATTTAAAATATACTAGAAACATCCATTCATTTGAGATGTGCTAGAAAAATACGCCATTAAATTTCAAGCATACATGCTCAAGCCCTACACAAACCACAATCTCTTATCTTATCTCTGTTTATTTCATTATTACGAATTGACCTAAAAAGTGCATTTGCTAGATTCAAGCGTGGAAACCTATGACGATGATTAAGACTTGAACTGAACATTTGACTACGACATAAATAGCAGGAAAAAAAGAACTTATGAGAACCTTCAGTCGACGAATGTAGATTTTTTTCACCATTCATGACAAGGTCAAACCAAACGTCAAGCATTTTAGGGATTGCTCTTAATTTCATCATGGTGGATTTTCAATTTCCGGGTCTCAACATTCTTTGTGCAATTAGGGATGAAAATTAGATATCAGAAGTTAACAACGAAATGGTATATGAAAAACATCAACGCTTGCGTGCCAGAAAATCCGTAGCCCTTATGCATTCCAGATCCATAAAATATTATCTTTAGATGAAAGAAGGTTCTGTACTGACGAAATCAAAGGAATAACTACAATTATTGAACTTGCACAAAAATTATGCATAGATGGAGGGAATTAATGGGAGATTGGAGGATAATTATTCCGGGCACAAAGAATTAAACATATGAAGTAAAAAAAATGTGGAACTTTGCGTTGTAGGGTGGAGAATCATGGATCTGTAGAAAGCGGATACTAAGGTTTTATTCGCGAGGACTTTTATGTTTGTAATCCCGAGTTGAAATGGACATAAAAAGTATGAATGAATGTTAATAAAGTGCGGAGAGGCAGAAAATGTGTCCAAGAAACATACCTATTGTTAAGGATCTACGAATCAGGATGTTCTCAGATGAATTCTCTGGATTTTCACAGAGAAAGGGGTCGTCTTGGTAGCTCAACTGGTAGAGCACCTGGCCGGAAATCAGGGGGTCCGGGTTCGAGTACCGGTCAAGGCGAATGATTTTTTCTCTGTGGAACTCCTTGCTATAGTGTTCTCAGATGTGTTAAAGGAATGATGAAATGTAAGAATGGAATAGGGAGGATAATAATATATGGGTCATTCCACGTCAATTCGACCAGAAAATCGGCAAATTGACCCTTAGGGTCACCGATTTTGACCAAATTAGGTAAAACGGCTCCATTTGATAAGAAAATGAAAACCCCAAAGTTGTTTTGAAAAACAGGTAACCATTTCTGAAATATTGCAACATTGCAAAATTCTAATTTTGCAAAAGTTACTACACACTTTACAGTATATCTCAGAGAATATTTATGCTACAGACGAGCTTAAGGGCTAATTGTAAAGGTCTTGGATTGCAAAAATGTAATAAATTATTATATTTTGAAATATAAACAATTTTATATAGATTATAACAATTTTAAAGTTTCAAATCAATTTTTGACGATATATCTTACCTTCGATTTCAATCATATTTTAATATATTGTAGAAAAAACCCTCTTCTATAAATTAAAAAAGTTTTTCAGAGGTTATATTTCATTTAAAAAAGAAAAATATTCTTGAGTCAAGGCGTGACGCCCACCGGTCACTGCGGCACCCGCCTACCGGCCGACCGTATGGTAATCTGGTGTCTTCAGATCTCTGTAACTTTCTCATTCATCTTCTTCTCACCAATATTTAACCGTACACCAACTCTTTGCCCGTGCATATCGCTATATATGTTTTGCCCAGGTGTGACCACAGCCTTAGAATCTATTAAGAGCGGCACCTGGCCTGAGAGAACAATTGACAAACCTTGTCCCGTCCTCGGCTTCCAGTACTACTCTCCTCACATACTCTATTAGCAAGTTCTCCGAAACCTCTTTCTCAGTTCTTTTTTCAAAGGAACGAGTGCACTACTCCGTCGCTCACCATCTCCCATTCGAATTTTACTCTAAGGGAAAACAAAGGGGAAAAAATTGTTTATGTTTCACAATATAATCCATTATAATATTTTCCCAAGTCAAGGCCTTTAAAATAAGCGCTTAAGCATGTCCGTATCTCAAATAGTTTCTGAGATATACCGTAAAATATAGTGACTTTTGCAAAATTCGAATTTTGCAACGTTGCAATATTTCGGAAACGGTTGAATGTTATGCAAAATGACTTTGGGGTTTTAATTTTCTATAGAGCTTACATAAGCTCTATGTAATTTTCTTATCAAATGGAGCCGTTATGCCAAATTTGGTCAAACTCGGTGACCCTAAGGGCAATCACCTGGTCGATTTGACATGGAATAAGCCATATATTTTGGAGGATATGACAGCACACAGACACTTTAAAAGGACATTTCAGTTCAGAAAAGTAGTTTGGGTAGAAAGGAAGAGAATAGAAATTTCCTAGTTGCATGAGAAATTGAGAAAGAGCAAGGAAATGCAGTGTCCACCGATTCTACAACTGCTTAACAGTATTTACAATGATGCCTGACACTGTACACGGGAGTAGATTTTTTTTCTTGTGGCTGGAGGTTATTCAAATGAAAATAGCAATCTTTGGTCCGAGTTGTGTGTCAATACTCTCGTTGCCGGTAAATGGCAAGATTTTGCTCTTCAATAGCCGACAGAAAAGCTACTGTTTTTCTTTTAAAAATCATAAGTGAAAGCACTAGAACATGTTAAATGCACCATGATTACGGAGGTTAGCCGCAAAAATTATTTGAAAAGAAAAGTATTGCCAGAATTCAGCGTTCTCAGTACAGAATAAGGAAACAAAGATTTTAGTTGCATTTACATATTCTGCTTCCTATTGCTGTTAGGATGTGGTTGTCCGTTGTTAATAATATATTGCAGCTAAAACAGCCATGTAGAGAAAAACCGAACGAAACAGAAGGAAGCATCATACATAAAACCACTAAAAATTGTTATTTCCTCATTTGGACCTTAAGACGCTGATGGTATTCCGGTCAAACTGTCTTTTAGATAATAATGAAGTTGCAAGGACCCATCATGATGCAAAATTTATCACTTCAACGTGACGAAAGCCTGCGTACAAATAGGGATAAAAGGCGATTTAGAAGTCTAATTCTTGTTGAATTGACTTACTTAATCGAAATTACATTCCAGTATCTCTTTTAAATGTCATCAGCTATTTCATTATCTTTGGAAATTTTTTTGATGCGATTATGTAACTATTGCTCAACAACGCTTGTCAGTATTACTGAATGCAGTAGCTTATTAAATTTAGGGAGTACCAAATACCCAGTCTTCCTGCACAACTCTCAGAGCATTGTAACGAGACGAATGTATTAACTTTCCATGTGATACGGGGAAACGGAGGGATTACAAAATGGTAATTCTACATGCTTTAGATACTCACATGGTTATTGTCATTTAAAGTGCTGATGCTGCTCAATTTTACATAAAATCTGTAAATATTTTCCGTTACCGTTTTGCATTCATTTTTTTTCGAATTTTTACATGATCATTTTCTTACTGCAGTTCAAAGAAAAAGTCAACAAAACGTGAATTATAGCTTATAAACTGCATTGACTGTGGCTCAACGAAATAGAATTGCAGGCAAAAATTGGAATGGAATCAGCATGAAAATTTATTTTGCTGCAGCGTATGTTTTCATTGGAAAAGAGTGTGAGATAGGATAACCGGTCGTTAAATCTCCTGCCTTGCGAACATCATAACAAGTTGTTGGAAATCCATTTATCACTTTACGGGCTATACACCTATCAAAAATTGAATTTCCGTTGAAATGTTGCCGTATCCCGTAGCCATATCCCGTCACCCTTAAAATACTTTTTCATGCTTTTAAAACAATACCAACGCGTAGCTCTTATAGGAACAGATGCTTGCATTTTCTGGTGCACTCTGCGGAAATATACGCTCTCCGGTACGGTACACTTGTAGACAACGGGTTGAGGTAAGGGAAGAAAGGGAATGAGATTGGAGTTGAATTCAAATTGGCGCAGCGCGTGAGGAGAGACAGGAGTGTACGAGGAAAGGCGATGAAAAATAAATATTTGGATCAAATTATTTGATTCTTGATAGGCTGCATCGGACGTCCCTTTTTTTTTTTTGGAGACACAAGATTCCTTGTTTTAATATAATTTTGTCCAACTCCGTGGGAATAATATTGCTACCATGAAGGTAAATATAAATACATTATTGTAATGAAGTTGTTATAGATATCAGATCTTCACATCGAATTAATGAGATGCAGTTACTGTAGCAAATATAGGTGGTTTAGTTGCAATGAAACCTTTCAATATATTTTAGCGATATGTATGTAGAGCATAGAAAATGACGAGTAATATTATTATTTACGATATACTATTAGAAAAGCAACTTTATTTCTGTAACAGCTAAGTTACCTAACTATAGTTCCACATATTTAGTTGGAGTCGAAAATAATAATTAAGAATATGGTAGCTCGGTATTCCATAATTTTCTCTTCTTTACTACGTGAAAGACACTTGTATGTGCAGCGAAATAATTCTTATCTTTGGACTCAAATAATATCGTGAAATTGATGAGCACATACTTTTTAACTGAATTACTTGCTACGAAAATCGATTGTGAAGAATTGTCTGTAATTATTTTTCCGTAGATCCCTATAATTCCATCTAAAAGACAATTTTGAGTGCTTTAAGTTGAAAAATACTAAATCTCAATGCGGTTTGAGGTGATAATTCGTTCCTGATATAAACATTATTGGGACTTTTTGTATGCGTGACAACTTAGAACAGGCTGCCCAGGCATGGTCCACTCTTCACTTCTTGTTTCATTGCACAATTTTGTACCCATTTTTGAGAGAATAATTTCATTCCTCTTATTTCAACATCCGTTTTAATTTTGAAAGAGATGCATGGGTTCTGGGAAACAAGGACCAATTGTACTTAGTTCATTGCACGATTAAATACCACAGCCAGCATCAGAAATTCCCTAAGACATTTAGTAACATACTTTTTCAGTATTAAGTACCATTAATAACCAGTATTTAGTCCAATTAGATACTATTAACTACAAAAGTACTAATAATTCAAAATTCAAATCGCTACACGGGTTTATCGAAGGGAATTATCATTTGTATGAGTACCTACTGAGGGAAATCATTTATTTTCTGTGGTTTTACAAAATATTAGTTTGCTTTGCCCCGTAGAATGGTTTGAGGAACTTGGGCTAAATTGTACACTGGTACTATTTTCAATACCTTCAAATGCACGTTATGACATTAATATGCATGTTGTAGGTAGAGTTGGATTTTTGTCTTCTATTGTAAAAAGGGGAATTTTGGAATTTGCTCATGTGTTCAACAACCTGAGTCACTTATGGCCCTATATTAGTTATTCAAATTTTAGGTGATATATTTATCACTGGTTGTTAAAATGGAATGTTAGCGATAATTTAGAAGAGCATTTAATGATGTGGGTGGCTAATCAAATCCTAACAATAGCAACTATCGCCTTATTTACTCAAATTACATCATATGTAGTCATTTAATGGTTTAGCTTTACTTTGTGCTGTATTCTAGTCACAATGTTATTCATTTTTCAACCAACATTTTTAAATAGTGTAATTAAATGCCATGATGAGGACGACTGTTCACCTCAATGCCATTGCAGAAATTCTTAGAATCTCTACAATTTATCATTTCAACATTTGATGCTCTCCCGGCGAATCGCTGCTATGAAGTCTATTCGGGTATTCCACCGGGTCAGTTCCTGAATTCCTGCCAACGTTTCAGAGACCGAGTCGCTCTCCATCCTCAGGGCTGATGTCGAGACTTGAAAATTGTCCTCTGTATATACCCATGGCCGGGACGTCAAGTGTCCTCTGATTGGCTGTGGTCTTCCCGCATTTTTCCGGCCACCGGAAGTTTATTCAATGCGGGTTTCCAGACGTTGCTAAGACTATTTCCCTGTTGAACGTCTTCCAAAATGAAAGAGCATCGGAGACACTACAGACTCTGCCAAACGGAGAAATCCGCAGTCGCCGAGCACGGCATCACGTTGGGCCATCAAATTCAATGGGACAACGTAAAAATCGTATGCTGGGAGCAGAAATTCTGGGAAAGACTGACTAGAGAATTGATAGAGATCCGACTTGCCTAGAAGATGTTCAACAGAGCACAGACTACTCTCTTAGCAACACCTGGAAACCCGCATTGAACAAACTTCTGGTGGCCAGAAAAAGGCGGGAAGACTACAGCCAATCAGATGATACTTGACGCCCCGGCCATCGGTATATACAAAGGACAATTTTCAAGTCTCCACATCAGCCCTGAGGTGGAGAGTGACTCGGTCTCCGAAACGTTGGCAGGAATTCAGGACCTGACCCGGAGGAAGACCCGAATAGACTTCATAGCATTTCAACATTATTCCGGTCAGGTAATTCCGTCCCAATTCCCACTTTCAATATCCGATGGATATTGACAGTGATTCGTTTTATTAATTTTATTTTGGCTGCTAGTGATTTGGACGTTACTGATTCATTATTGTGTACGCAGAATGCATGATTGGATGGAGCGTGAAAAAATATGTTACGCTTCATTTTCGTTATTTAAAGCGGTATCGCTAAGTTTTCTATTTTCTCACTTCATTTCCCTCACTGAAAGAAGTTCTTTTTAAGTATTGGAATCTAGTAGTATTCAAGTTTTCCTACCCAGTTTTTTTTTTAAAGTTTTATCGTGTCATCCGGGAATAATTAAGCTGACAGAGTTTCATTTACTTTTCCCCAGATTTCATTTCGATGTTTTTTTCTTTCCAAATGAAATCGGACGAGATTTTTATTCCTATCTCCGGGCCGACGTGATAATTTCTGAAATTCACTACGTGCAGTGTGGTGGCCGGAGAGTCTCCCTACCTGTTCTTTCACTTTAAATTGCATCGGAGGCTGTGTGTGGGGGATGTTGGCTCGATTGAAAACGGGCGGAAAAATGTGCCACCGCAGAAATTCCAATCGTACACCATTCCACGGGCTCACCGTGCCTCCGCTACGGAATGCCTGTGGTTTATCAGTCTATCACCCGCTTGAAATATCGTAGCTGCTAAACACCTGCTCTCTCCACGCTTCACGCGTCACGGGAGAGAAGGGAATGAAATCCCGCTCTCAGGGGTGGGAAGGACACGTGAGGACGGTCCTCTTTTTCTCCCTCGAGCACGGTGTACTCGACGTGAGAGGTTTCGCAGTTCCGACACCCCAACGCTACCGACACGCATTTTGCATCGTTACAATGGCTTTGGCTGGCAGAAATCGTTAGGATGACTATGCTTTCCTGACGCATTCTCTGCTTGAAATAAGAAAAAAAGGACTTTTCCAACTAGCAGCGATGGAAACGTGGAATGCGCGCATGTTATTTGCTGTACAAGTATGCGAAATGCATGCATGAGTGCAGTGTAGCTTTAGCTTCGGAGGAAATACATCGTTTTATAAACTCCAAGGGAAGCTGGAAAGCAAATGGATCAAAATGATATCAATATGCTATAAATGTAACAAATTATATGCAATATCACCTTTTCAGGCTATACCAATCTACGAAACGCAGTAGTGTGTGCTGTCAATCTTCAGGTTCAAGAGAAAGGGCGAAAAATTACGCATTAAAAGATTAGCGTTTTAGCAGCCTTATACTATCATATGTTTACTTTTACATAGACATGTTATATCCTATTGTCCATGGTGATCAAATATCTCTCGCACTTGTTATATGAATCATTGTAATGTACTACGTGTTTCAAACCACCGCGTCATTTTCAGGTACAAGAAAACTGTTGTCTTGTATTTACCTAAATATGAAGCGGTTAGTTGAAACGCGTAGCGTATTAAAAAAGCCTGTGGAAAACTGGCAATGGAGTCTGACTCAATATGTGCTCGTTTTGCTACGGGAATAAACGTTATAATATCCGGGGTAACTATGTGGAGATTTTAATAGATATAAATATATCTTCGTAAATCCCAAACTTCCAATTTATTTACCGAACCGGCTTTTAACTAGCTTAGTCATTTTCTTGCGCATACCCAGTAAATTACGGTGTAAGCCATATGCCGGGTCAGTTAATTACTTGAAAGTGTGGAATTTACTATTTAATTGTACTGTTTTTGATTCTAAACGAAGCCTCAATCTGTTTAACCTTTTTAAGATTACTATTTTGTCGTTCTTTCCACACCCTGTGGAAATATGAACGACTCGGATAATTCTGATAATCAGTCTGGAATTTGTTCCAATGGGATGATTTTAACATCATACGCTGAATACCTCATGTACAATGGTATTTATTTCCGGTGGTGAAGCATTAAATTCTATAAAAATTATCATTTGTTCATGGAATTTGTTACTATGTGCCTTCCTATGTCCTGTCGGAAGGAATACCTTCACTTTTCCGCATACAACTGCTATCTGCCCAAAATGTTGTAATTTTCAGAGATTTTCAGAGATAAGGTTTAATGTACTACTGGAAAAAAAGACATTTCATACGTATTATTCTTGATTTCCTTCCAAAAATAACTCTGAGAGACCACCCAAAATGCCATAATTCCTACAACCCTTTTCACCACGCCTACCACTGAAGTGAGGAAGGCGACGGAAATGCAGCACCAACTATTGGCTGGTGTCCTCAAGAGCATTCGTAATTCTGGTAGGCATGCGAAGCATCTCCAAAGCCTCCGTATTCCCTCAAAGGCGTAGTTTAAATGTGCCTGAAATATCGGCATTCGATCCCGTAATGCTCGAGGAAAAAGCGGTCTTTAGGCTACTTACATGGGCATCGGATATCGTGGCCTATATCGTATCGAAGAATCGATACCCCTATAGTACTACCATTAAAAAATCTATAGAGTTTTTGTTATTGGTCGTCTTTTTAATTGGAAGAACTTAAAAAATAACTTTAACAAATTTTGCGACACCGTAGCACAATCAGCCTCGACGTTGTATTTCCTGTTGCGTCAGGCAGGAGCAGGCTGCGCTGTGCGATAAAAAAATCGATTTTACTTTCGGTGTCGCAAACGGTCGCAAAAGTTCTCAACGGATTCTAACTCAGGACACTTGGTAAAATATCGCAATATAAGTAACTTTTTGTTGCTATATGTAGCTTACAACTATTTTCCTGCATGAAGTAAAAAAATGACTTAAAATAGGGTCCGCCATTCTGTGTTATAACTTTGATAAATATAACAAATCGTTCATGTTATTTGCACTTAATCAAAGACTAAAAACGATTCTACATGAAAATTAGTTTTTTATCCCAAACTTTAATCTTTCTAGGCTCAGCATCAGCTTGGTTTTCTAGATTTTTAGGAAAAATTGAAGGAGACCGATTTTCGCAAAAATGGATCAAATTTGACGTCATGTATATTGTTCATGCTTTAAACCTAGATGAAATGACATGTGAAACCAAATACACCAATCAATGAATAATCGACATGCCGAGTTTCAAAATCCAAGCTAAAAAAACCACTTTTGGGCTTTGGGACAGATTTTTTCGATTTCAGCCCACTGTGCGTGGGTTCCAGATGAGTGGTCTGAAAACATTTACCAACGTTGGCTATATTAGATCAGTTCAAATAGATGTTCTCACCAACCTTCTCTGCAAATTTTCTTGCATGGATCCAAGGCATGTGGGACTGCCGTTGAGAGGAGTACGAAGGAAACATAAGAAAAGTTAGTTGCTTCATTTAAATTAGTATACTTGGGCCCTTTAGGTATTACTAAAACTTAAAGTACTACTAGTATAAAACTTTTATTTTGTGGAAAATCGCACATGTATTGTTTCAGTGCCAAAATGAGAATTGGTTTGAAATGGAATTTTTATCACAGTCACGGACGTCAAATTAGTTTTTTTTAATATCATTTAGCAGTAAAATGAAAGAGGAAAACCCGTCAAAAAACCCCTGCCTTTTTGCATTGATTAGTTAGCTTCTGAGGTGTGTTTGAGAAATAACGGCTTTCTGTTAAGTGATTTTACATTATTTCACCGTTGCCGTTTTATTTTTTCATTTTTACTGCCAGAGAACTATTAGGCATAAGAAGTTCGCAATTAAGGGTGATACGTAGTGCAATTAAGAATTTATAGCGTGTTGTTAGGTAAATATTGGAAACAGATTCATCCATTTACAAACTCCTCTTTACCATTCACGAATAACTGAATGTGACCATTAGAAAAACTGTTTTCTTCTTAAATTTTCTTGACATAATTACGCCTTAATTCAACCTATACTTAATACAAACACAGCAAAGTTTATTGTTCATAGAAAAGAGAATTTTACTCCATCACAACGTCTAGACTAAGGCTGGATGCCTTGACTTCCTTGCTGTTGTTATCTTCTATTTCTCCCGAAATGTGGTGCGATAGAACAATGATGAAGGCAATACGGATCGTCCGAGTGACAAATGAAGAGGTCATCAAAAAGTGATGAGCAGTTGTTCTTAAATTTATTTATGGTACTATTCGTATTCTTTACATTTATCTTAATCAATTTTTTATTTACGGGATGGGAAGACGGGAAAACTTAATCGGTCATATCTTAAGACACGAAAGCCCGATGAAGACAATCGTCGAGGGAAAAGAGAAAAGGAATATTGTAAAAGGCAGGCCTTCTATGAGATATACAGAACAGGTAGTGAAGGATGTAAAAGAGAGAAGTTACGTCATAAGAAGAGGTAGGCCGATAAAAGAATCAAGTGGAGGGCTGCGTTAAACCACTCCAAGAGTTGTTGACCCATGATGATAATGAATTTTTTAACTTACCGAAAGCGATTTCCTTGACCAGGGATTACTTCAAAATCTAAAGTGTTCCAAATATGTGCATTTCTCTTGTTACCATGAATAATATTGCTTCACACCCCTGTGGACTGTCGTTTAAGCATCAAAGGCTCGGACATGACTTTCATCATGTAGCGAGGATAGAAAAAAATATTAAAGGAGTTAAATCTTTTGAATGCCAACACAAAGTACTCACCGGGTTAGTGAAGAAATTCCAATGCAATGGATTGCGTGGCATAGGGTGCCGGAAAGCCAGTCAAAGCTCAGTATGCATTCAAAGGCTTACCGATGGCTCCGGGTTAAGGCTTGGAGGTCAAAGGAAGACCTCGTTAGCGAAAACCAGGGCGCTGCAGCGGTGGCATGTCCTGCACAGTATCTTCGAATGGCGGCTGCGCACTATTACGCCGTATATAAGCATTAATCTTATAAATTTTATCAGCACCAATGTCTCTGATGGGGAAATATTTTTATTTGGCTAATTGTACTCTGTATTCACATGTGGTATATTTAAACCACATTTTCAACAGTAGGACCGGGTTGGGGATAAATTGTTTAAGTAACTCGCGCTTCATCCGAAACCTAATCATATATATATATCAGATGTATCAGAGAAATATAAGAAAAGACATAGATAGTGAACGAGCTAAATCAAGAGTGACACAAGTGATTAGATATTCTTATAATTTTGGTTGAGCTTTATGGTAGAATAGACGAAAACTGTAAGGAATTATGTGATATATAATATTTTTGGATGATTTTTTATGGCTATTCATTTTATCTTTCAAAGTATTCAATTTAGGAAAAGAGTCAATGGTTTTTAAATAGATTTTGCTCTGAGATAATGTTTAATTCTAAAAAAGGCATATTAAATCAACCGTGCCGCGTGCTTTTCTTCAATAATTTTATTTGTTTGAATTATAAAATAAATTGCTTAGTGCCAATTGTTTCGATATTGAAAGAGAATTCATTATATTCATAGGCATGCTGAATTATATTTGAGATCGTGGTGCAGAGAGCCTTGAAAAAATAAGGTGAGCCTAAAGTATGGGGTTCTCATATGTATGATGTGAATATCTTTTTATACTGGGGTGAAATATCTAAAACTAGGTATTTCTCAAGTTCAAACTTCTGTATTTTGTACACATGCGCTAGAAAAAGTATTTGATTTACTTTGAGTTTGTACAAATATGTTGTCGACAGCTTTTTTCAAAACTTCAATGAAGCAAAAAGATCCGATTAGAAGTTATTCCATTTGAACGCAGGAAATATTTCATGGATGACCTAAAAACCACATTACCTTGCAACACGCGAAATATAGTCTGAACTCACCTCCTATGTTGGGTCTCCTTACTCTTATATGCATTTATCACAGTATCAACAGCTTTAAAACAATGAAAGAATCATTTTCTTATACATGACATTAAAAAAATTACAGTCGAGTTCAGAATCAAATTATTTCAAAAGGAAGTCAAAGCGTTATTTTCTATGCAACTGTGGTGAATGTTCTCGCAAATGCAATAACGGTATTGACATGAAAATTATTGCAAGAAAAATGATTTTTGAAATCTATTGAAAGGGACTTTTAGTCCTTCCCCATTGTTATATTTGCGATTTAAGTTTTCGCTCGGATGAGACCTAGCTAACACTTCACATATTATTTTGATTTTATATAATCTTTCAAAATTCTGTGATGAACAGTAATTTTTATTTTTTAAAATTATTTTAATGCATAGCGTAATCGTTAGTATCTAATTAAAGTCAGACTCCATTGTGAGGCCTTCATATATTTCTTTTCGTACAATTTGTTTTCTGTGGAAAATATTTCCTTGGAAAGAATTTATCTTTGGTTTGTTATAGTCGTTTAACACAGAGAAAATGCTTAACGCCAGATACGAGATCCTATGAATTCTGGCGTATTTGAATTTGTGTCCTACGGTAGAGTTGGCTCTATTGACTAGGACGGATAATTTGTTCGTTGAAATATTAATCAGTATAAAATTCTTCGGAAGACTCAAAGCGCCATGGAGAGTAGATGAACTCTCATCTTCTGTTGCTATTATCAAGTAAAGAAGTCATTCCCTATCTATTAGAAGGGTTTCTTTTGGAAATTGGGCAGTCCTGCATTGAAATTACATCCGCACCTACTAAATATCCTACAAGTCAGTTTGAAAGTGTGTGGCATGGATTACATCGTCACCAAATATAAACTACATTCAAGCACTTATTTAGTACAATGATCCTTAGCTAGGCAAGCGGGCTGCTTATGCATCCACCAGGCACGTGCAAAAGGGATATACTTTATGATAACAATATGTTTATCAATGGGTTAAGAATTCTTAGGATTGTATTGATTCATAATTACTATAAGAGATGTAGTGGTATATGTAACATCACTTCGTTATGATTAGAAAATATCTCAAATAAAATACAGGCTGCTCTACTGACACGTCTATCCTGTATCCTGTATGTTGCCTTTCATGATATCATTTTGTATGCAGTAGAAAAACATTTTAATCTCATTTCCTCTCCTGAATGAGCCAGGCGTATTATGGGGGCATTCGTAATGTATTTATAAAACTATTTTAAAATTAAATGGCAATATTTAGAGACTGCCCCGGCTCTTATGATTCAACGTGTGTACAAATTTAGCGGGACAGAAAGAAGGGATACTAAAAGGAGGTAGGAATGAATGCCGTAGTGAAATATCGTTTCCAGGGTACATTTTTTGGACGCACAACCCAAGGCTGCAGTAAAAATAAAAAAATATTATTTATCCAAAACTTATGCCCCCTTCTTCAGTCAGTTCCCCGTCTTTTTCGTCAGCACGTAATTTTTACGGCCGGTGACGCACCGATTACTACCACTCCCCTTTGCAGGCTCACCCCTTGCGGTGAGAGCCTCCAATAAATTTCCTTCCTCTTATCAAAGAACCCGCTAACCCTCATACTTTCATAAAACAGAAAAATTTCGAGTAAATGCGAGTTTCTTTGGCCATGTTTATCCACATTTTCGTCATTACCGGGATGCCTATTTCACGACTAGATGACCCATCTGTGTACATCGTCAAACAGATTTGTTTTCTAATTCCCAACAATAGGTTATAAATAATTCAATATTAAGATTTGATAACTCTCATTTAAAATGCTGAATATACATACAATATAAATAGAAATGGATACCAATAGGGACCTTTAGGTAACCCTGAAGAAGAACCTGTATTGAGATTACCAAGAAATCTACGCATAAATTGGGGCAAATAAATCAAATATGTTTACATATCTGTTTACTTACTTCTTAAAAAAATATGGTGCTATTATCGTCCGGGCCTCACTTCTGTAAACAATCATTCTCCAGGTGTAAGTTGTAATGAAGTGTTTCCTTACTTCCTATCTTCTTTTTCCAGCATAAGTAGATTTTTATTTTGGTAGAATGCTCTCTTCGCCTGACGCTATTGAATATTTCCTTCCTTGCCTTGTACATCGCTAGTTACTCGGCTTCCTAGATAGCAATGCTTATTCCTCCTCCAAGTCTTTGTTTTACCTAATCTATCTTTGTTCTCTCATACTTGTTATCATTATCATAGTTTTATTGTTATTTAACTTCACATGGTAACTGTGAATTGCCAATTTCTAAGTTTACAAATATGCCTTAAGCCTCGTTCTTTCTGTGCCATGACCGCCATGTCTTCAGTGAGCATGCTGATTTTTCCCGTGGATATTCACTCCTGAAGCTTTGTCTTCAAATTTCAATGTAAATATATTGATATGTACATCGAAGTGTACGGGAGAACGTGCAAATCCTTGTCTCATTAATTTTTAATTTCTTGCTTTTTATCACTGCTGGATCCACATTTTACCACAGCTACGTGGTTTTATACAAACTCGGGATAATTCATCGGTCACTGTATGAAACTCCAATTTCCTTTATTAACTTCAGCATTGAATTCCAATCTCCGTTGTAAAAAGCCTTCCTCAAATCAATTAACGCATCAAACATTGATTTACGGTTCTTCATTATATTCTCCTAAAGTACCATCATAGAGTACAAAGTAATACTACTAGTATTCTTTAGTCTTTCTTATTACTTTCTTATGATACTGACTAGTTTTATGTGAGTATTCTATCTATCATGTTTTCATAAAGTAGCTCTCTAGATTCTAGCTTTTAGTTGCATGAAAGTAGTGCATGTTTGGTGATCTTCATCCCCTGCCACACACCCTCACGGTGGCTTGCAATGTATCGCGTACATATAGATGTATAGTAGCCCAGGGTCCAAAACTGCTTCACCCTTGCTGTTTAGGAATCCTAATTGACTTTTCAGCCAGGTAACTTCTATTAAGTTTCTTTTATTTAGCTCGTATTTCTTTTTCATTTTAACTCTGGAAGAAGAGGAAAGGTTTTACTTGCCCTAAAATCAAGCGCTAAACGTATTTAGTATGCCTCAGTCAGGCATACTAACCACGATGACGTATTCCGTTGTCGGACTACGCCTATAGTTCGAATAATCATTACATTGTTGACCGAGTTTTGGGGTTGGTAAATTGATGAAATTTAAGAAGGAAGAAATCTCAATAAACAATAATATTCAAACGGTCATCTGTCCCTTTAGATCGCGGTTATGCGTTCGTGGAAATACAGATCATTCATCTCTAGAGATCAGGATCGAATCAAGGAAGAGGCTATTATTTTCCTTTTAGATATCAGTGCATAATTGTGTCCTGTTTTTAGAGCCCTTCCAGTTAATTACTCTTTCTTTCAGATGTGACGTTACATCGTGAACTACTTTTTACCTTTGTACCTAAAAAATATGCTTACGCTGGCGGAGGATTTTACTCCAACCTTCCCAAACTACCAAGAAAGTCCTTACCTCTGTCAAAATTCTCAATGGGATCGAGTTAGTGATGTTGGTGGAAGGCATGAAATGGCTTGAATACACGTTTTCCATCCCGAAGGAGGGCGTTTGCATTCAGCACATGCAGAAATTTTTCAACAATAGATCAGTCACGAATAAGGTGTGTAGAGCCCCCTTCAAGTGCAGTACGACTTCCATCGGATGGACGTAAAACCAAGGACCCCTGGGCATATTTCGTTGAGAGACAGCGTATGCCAACGCATGGTTTTTTTCAGCCTTCCTCCATCTCCGGAAAAAAACTATCTCTACCGATTTATCCAACTATCTAAGTGGAGCAAATGTCTTAAGCTGCCTCTTGCTTCCCGAGAGTAAATACTACCACGCCAAATTCCCACAGACCCCCAGTGTCGCTAGTACCCTACCTGTCGGTCAACCACCACCTATAAAGATACCTGTCCCAACTGGGGTGTTATGTGGAGATCAACATCCGTGCACTAACCGTCGGATGAGATGTTAAAAGTAGATAGGATTTGAAGATTCAATTTCTATCTTTTAGAAAATTTGATTCCATTCTACCAAGAAGCGTATGTCTTATCATCTTTGTTTACACTACACACTTCATCATGCCCTTTAAGTACTAATCTATTACTTCTTTTATTGCCTCTCATCAAACATTCGTCTCTGAATATCGGCTACATTATCCGTACGCCACCAATCTACCTTCCTTCCTATCCTTCCTATTTTCTCCAATCTCCTTGTCTTCCTTGTCTCGTGGAAATCACTTAACCGTTAACTTCTCAATCGATTCCACTTCGTTTACATCTCTTTAGACACTTATCAAAGTTTACTCATTCTCATCATCTCATTTGAATTAATTCTGATACCGCTGTCATTCAATACATGACTTAAGTATTAAAACCTTTTATCGCCATAAATCAGTTGTTCATAATTAAGTCTTTGCCATTATTCTACACTTTTCTATGCATTGCAAAAAAGTTTCCCATATTCATTAACAACTTTCCCAGGTTCAGTTTTTCTTTCGAAATCAGTTAGTAGTGAGCCCTATTTTGTTTGCTTCGCATATTGATAGAATTAAATGAAATATATTAAAAAATGTGTAGCTCGTATATAATGATCACAGTTGAAAAAAGGGACCTAATACAGTTTAAGCTCTGAAGATACATATATAGGTATTTGAGTATGTGAGTAGATCATTCTGAAGAAAAAGGAAGAATATTAATGAAGCCAGATAATTAAATTACCTAGTAATACACAGCAAAGTTGTCGTTCAGCATTTGGAAATTTTTCGAGGAATTGAAGAAAACAAGTGGAGTCCCTTTATTGGCTTTTCCGTATTTTCTCAGAATCAGAATAAATGTCACCATTTCATGGTACATACATTTTATTCCATTTTGTTAATACATGAGTGATATCGTTGGTAGTGGTAACACTTTGACTATAAAGCACCTTAATTACTTTCAGCTAAGAAGCTGCAATATTAGCGAAGGCGGGCTAGATTTTTGTAAAAGAGCTCGAAGTTTAAGAATTTTTTGTCAGAGATTACCGGTCCGAAACTTATCCAGCATCTTGGAACCAAAAAAAAGATGAAAAAGTTTAACCCAGGGTATTTTTAAGTAAATTCCGCTGTGACGGAGCTTTTTAGCTAATCATCATTACTGGCTTGAAGTGCTTTCTCAGTGCAGATCGCTCTGATCTGGGTTATTACATAGAGAGGAGACGTGACGAGCAGACGTGCCCATCCCAAATCACCATCGTCATATTGTCTGCTGGAGCTAGAGGCAGAGAGAATAGTTATTAGGCGCTCTAAGACTTCCCAATTAGCTTCTCTCTCAGCCACCCCCTCCGCCACCAATTTTTTTGGCATTCGGCAACGTTTTATTTTTGGCCCTCCCCGCCCAACATTTTTGGACATAAGAATTCAACCAGTTTCACTTACGATAAACAAGGTTGGGTCGGTGGGTGGTGGGGCGGGGCAACGGTGGGGCAGACAAAGGATGCCGGGGCCGGCCGGTCGTGCGGGGTGGGGGCCGTTGCTCGCCCATCCCGGACATGTGTAGGCGGGGGAGCCTTCTGGGGAAAAGTGGGAACGGAGCGGGGCCGTAATCAAAGCGTGAGTAAACAGCAGAGGTTCATAAAAAGAGCGCGGGGGCGGAGGAGTGTGTGTGCACACGGACGGGGCGGCGGGGACGTGGCTTTGATGTCGTCAAACGCCGCCCGCCCCATTCTCCGCTGCACCCACCCCCCTCTCTCTCTCGCCGGGGCGGGATTGTTGCGTGTGGAAGGAGAAGGAAAGCGTGTGTTAAATCCGTAAATGAGAAGGGCACGGAGTGAGGAGGCAGCGGCAGCTGTTTACCTGCCATCATTTGAGCGGGGGCCGGTCCAAGTGGCGGGCGGAAGCGGCCGCCGCCCCGCTGAGTGGTGGGGCGGACGGGGGCGAGGGGGTGGGGCGAGAATAACAACGACGGCCTGGGTTGTGTTTCGGTGGAGTGTGGGCGAGTGTGCTCGGATCCCGTCCGCCCCGGGCCGCGGCCGCCGCCGGCCCGACTCCGCGACGGCCCGGATCCACCGCGGATGCACGTCCCCACTTACTTTTCTAAGGCGCCTACGTGATGGAATAGCTGGGATATTAGAGGTGGGCATCGAGAATCGGCATCTCTGTGGAGTGCGGCGTCAAATAATCTTGAACTTTAAAAGTACCTATCAGACACGTAGCCAGAAATTTGCTTCGGGGGGGACTAAGTCTTGCAAAACTTGAAACAAATCAGCCTTGCACATTCGGTGCAACATGTTACAAATCTCTTGCCTTAATTTTCAGTGCTTGATATTTACCTTTACAATACCCAAACTTATCTCTTCTCACTGGTAAAGTTCACTGCTAAAATCAGAACAACAAAATTATTGGGAAAAAATTTCGGCGAGGGGGGTGAAGCACCAGTCCCCTGGTTACGTGCCTGGTACCTATGGATTCTGGAGCCAAAATTCATCATTCATCCTCCTAGTTTTTGCAGCTAAATTGAGAAGCATGATTCGGGTATATACCTGCTAAGAAAATTTTTTTTGGGGTAAAATCCTCTAAATCATGTCCCTTTAAAATAAAACTTGAAAAATCCCAACTTCCTGAATTTTAGTTTATAAGGTCGTCATTATTTTTACTATTGAAAATACTGCTCTCGTCTCTGATTTGTTTTTATTTTCAACTAAATTTGTATTCTAGAGCAAAACATATTTCTTGCTTCACGTTGGTATTTCTGCTCCAGTGATAAGCATTATTATTTAACTGCAGCAGCGGAAAATTTGGCTGCTTTTTTAGGTTTTTATTGCACGTGGCGTATAGAGGATTCAGATTGACATCACTAGGAACACTCAAACCCTTTGAATCAAGCATAAATCAAGTCAAGTTAAATTTTTAAGCTTTACATAGATGATACTTAATCTAGTGGCAAAATAGTGATACTTGTATGACTAAAAATAAAATTTAAAACAAAAAAAGTACCCTTTTGCCATTGTTGGACGATGAATGGCGCGTGCAGGGTCATTGTGCAACATGGGTTTGGTCAGACAGAGTTCTGAACTTAGCTGTTCTTTGTGAGCAATTCCCTGCTCTCAGTAACACTCATTTAGAAATAAAACTTAATAAACCTAACTTAGAAATAATGCCTGTTCAGCCAATCCATTACAGCTATGAGCAAGATCAGCTTTTTGATTTTGATACGTTTTAACCGGTGATTTGCGTTCCGTTTAGAAATCACAAAATATGGAATATAATTTGGAGGTGATACATGTTTCATTTCTTTAGGTTTTCATGAGAGTCTTTATTAACTTAACTTTCTTGGTTACGAATTTTTTCTCTGTTTTTCGCTAAGTTAATCATGTTGTTAACGCGAGGTTTGCCTAGATTCCCTCAACAACGACTTTGCCCGCAAGTAGCGTACTAAATACGCTTTAGCAGATGTAAGATATGTTATGGATTTATTCTCCCAATAAGAAGTGCTAGTGATTTACTTATCCGCAGAACAGTAAACTACTCGTGTTGGAAATATACTTACTACACTGGAGTAATGGTAATAGGAATGGTCGAACAAGTTGAGGAAAGATACCCGAGGAAAAATTTGAGAGAGGTGCATTTTTAGCTTGTAAGGTTTATTAGGAGTATGAATCAAGAATTATGCAACTTAATAGCATGGTTTGAGCGAGAGTAAGTAGAATGCGTAAGAGTAAGCGTATAGAGTCATCGATCCTTGTCTTTGAAAGGCTAGTGATTGGAAAACTCTGGAGAACGGGAGTTTGCAAAAAATGATTCAATTTAATAGTTAAGTCCACTTTTCTTGTGATTGACGTGATCATATAACTATTTCTATCCTATTTTAGCAGTAGCATAGTTGGGAAAGTTACCAAAAAATAACTGAATAAAGTAAAGTTAATCTCTGTAAAAAGTAACTAGTGAAAGTTAAAAGTTACTTTTCTGAAAAAGTAACAGATAAAAGTTAAAGTTAAAAAAAGTAACTTTTACGTTAAAAGTTACTTTTTCAGTTACTTTGGCAAATTGGATGCTGTGGTAATAAAGACCTTGATTTTTTTCTCTTTTGACAAACAAAGCGATCACTGAAAACTGTCATTTTGGTTTCTTTTATCCGTATCCATTTCTTTAAAAATACTTGAATTGGGGATTTGCGTTGTAATTCCATTTAGTGCCCAGAGTGTTGTTGGTCAGGTTTCCTGGAATCTGCTGAAGGAATTCGGTGATTTTTCTGAGATGGAGCTCCAATTCCGGGATTTTTAAGTTGTCGTAAATGTAAGACTTTATGTTGAACCATAATTAATAAAACTGTATGTAATTTGCCGCCAAAGATTGTTCTGTGCTTTAAGCTTAGTTTTGATATCGATTCACACATTGCGATGTGAAGTATCCTTTCAAAATTTTATAACTGCAGTGAAACGGCTTCGTTATAAAGAGTTGCAGTAGATGATGGGGGTGTGCCTGCGTACCCTTTCTCACGATTCACTCTGGTTATTGATGACGCGATGTCACCGAGTAAGGTATGCGTAGACTGGACCGATACGTTACGTTGCATGAACTCCTTCCCCTATCGTTTCCCGTTATAGGTTTTTAGGTGACCCTTCTTTCTCGGTTTCAACTATGTAGATTTGACGACATGATGTCACCGAGTAAGGCATACGAACCCTCCAGGGTACTGTCTTCGTGTGGTTTCGTGTTTTCTCGTCTGATGGTGCGTTCCTCAACTTTGGCGGTCACTCCCCTCAGCCCCGCTTTTGTTTGGATGTATTTGTCTGGGCCTATTCATTGCATTCTTGCACAGCTACCCTTGCATTCTTAGATACCGTTTTATTTTACCATTTCTCTTGTGGGCAACCTTTGCGCCCAAATTCGGACTATTCGACATACCGCAAAAATTAACGAAAAAAATTAAGCGAAGTTAGTTTCGTATCAGTTAATGTATAATTATACCGATTGAAATTTAAAAGTTAACTCTTCTAAAAAGTAACAATTAAATTAAATAGTTAACCATATTTTTAACGATTAACTTTAATCGTTAATCACAACTATGAGCAGGAGAGACAAAAGGGGCACATTCAGAGGGATAAGATGTCTGAGGTAATGAGTTGGAAATTATTTTCTCCTTGCACAGTCCATAGCAATAGTGTAAAAAAAGGTTGCTACAACAGTATGTGGCAAGAAGTACTCTCTCAAGGAGGCAAGGAGTCAACCTCAACCAGGAAAATTGGCATTTTAACCCAATGCATCTTACTTCCCATCTATTATTATTTTCATGATTTACCTAAAAGTAGTAAGTAACATTCTAAATATATTAAGCATCTACAGAATATGCGGGTTCCTTGAAGTTTTAAAGAATTTGTAGGTAATTAAACCTACAACCTTACAGTGATTCCCTATCTCATTTTTATAGCAGCTAAAGTAACCAGCCTATCCTATTTTTTTCGGAATTGCCTTTATTTAAATTATTAAATCCACTTCCAAAATTAAACTAGCTTTTACTGAATCCAATATTCTGGCTATATATTCACGATGTTTTCCAGCACCTAAAAAGTAACACCACCTTTTCGTCTTCTCAACACATATCTCCAGTATTCTTTCTTAATTCGTTGCACATTATTTTGTTGATTGGCCCACAAATCCCATGTACTTATAACAAGATAGATCAATGGTTACTGCTCAGTCTAACTATTTTGGAGACTTGACCGACGCTTGTGGATTCGTTGATGCAACAATATGGGCCAAATGATCTGAATTTTTTTTGGATTTGATTTGCAACTCAATTCCCACCATCCATCGTTCAACTTTGGAAATAATTCATGTTTTGTATCACTTGATTACATTAAAAATTACCAAATGAATATGCAACGTAGTCAGATTTTGTTAAGAAAATAATACGGCTGGAACACATTAATCTTAATATAAGATGCAATAATATTTTCCAGCTTTTTTCGCAATATTTTTAATCGGTTCCCTCGGATCTAAAAACATTGTCGTCACCAATATTACGCTAATTTTATTTTTCCACTTCAGATAGAATGGCAGAATTTACTGGTTTGCTTTAAAATGGCTTATTTTTAGATTTCGTAACATAAGTATTTTAGATTATAATCGAATATATATTCAAGTTTTCTAATAAAATTTGAAGAACTTCAATCTAGTGTATTGCTCGTTTCATGCTTTTAGCGTTTCATACAAGGCATATACTGAAGAGTATTTAAGTGTAATTCCAATTTTAAAAATATTTCAAGTGAATTTTAAGTGTTGTTTAATAGATACTGCGTAATTTGCTTTGATTCTGTGGTAATATAGAGAAATTTTAAAAATGCGGCAGCGAAACGGTTTTCATGCTTCCTTTGAGTTGATTAGCTTCAGAAAATAATTATAAGGAAGTGAGGAGGAGGTTGTGAAAGAGTGTCAAGTTCGTCTAATGGATTGGCTCAACTTTAGATTTCGGTCATATTTCGTCTCCTTCTCTACTCTCTCTCTGCAACTCGGCATATTTTGGCCTAACCTTCTTCATTCCATCCATATTCCCTTCTGTTTTTCATCTTCGTCCTATGTGGCAGCATTTTACTTCCGATTGCCTCCTTCAGGATTCCATTTCCCTTAATTATGTGTTGCAATTTTTTAAATCAATTCTTTCTTCCACGGTAAATTAAAGAATATATTACTTTCCATGCAACACGTTACCACGTGATTTATCTAGCTCACAATATGACAATAAGGCTATAGTTTCAGCTGATGCTCGTCTCATCTCATATCCGTGGCAACTAAAAATTGCCTGCTAGATCGTTGCCTTCCGAGGATAGATGGTGGGCTCGCTTTTCGTTCGGGCACACTTAGCAGTAACAGCAGTAAATATTCGTCAGAGAAAACTGACTACTAAGTTCCTTCAAACCATTTAGTTAAGGCTTTGCGGGGTTATTCGGTAGGGGTAAGAATGTTTCCGTGAAAGAATGATGGGTGGAAAGGAACTCGAAATCAGCAGCAGCCCTTAAGAATGGCGCAAATAGTTCCACGGTTGGTATCACATGCAACAAAATTATAATCCTTCGGGTAAATAGCGATTCCAACTGAGTAGCAATCATAGAATATTTGTTTTATGTATTTTTCCATGATTTTTGGTCAAGTAAAAATTAAAGAGTGACTGTATAAACTTTCAGGCTCACTCATCTTAGTTATTGCTGTCACAGCCATAGCATATATTTTTTCTGGTTTTGCAGGATCCGCATAAAAATTTACTACGGCAGTAACACACTTCTTTTGCCTTATTTCCTTGGCAATTTCTTATCTGGCAACGCTTTCTAGTTCCCTGACTGTTTCTGGATAAAAACTTTGCTTTGTTTGCGGGGCTTGCATTTGTTGTTTATAGGGAGCACGAAGTTGTTTGGCTACTTTCAAAATAAATGATTTTCTTGTTGTACTATTACCATTCACTAATTTGAAAATAGTGCACGCATTTATCATAGGCAAATCTAAAATATTATAAAAAACATGAAGTGGCCATTATGTCTACACCAAATTTCATTTCAATATAAAAAGGTATTGTTTCTGGTATTTTATTCGCCTCTTTCTGATCAACCATACAATCTGTGTGGAGAGAGCTAAGAATTAAAACATTTTTTTTACTTTACATTGGTAAACATTAACAGATTGTCTTTAATCTTGTACAATGCAGTAGAGTAGATTGGATTTTTTTAATTTTTCGCGGATGAAGGAGCTTCCTCTTTCTGCCGTCTCACGGTACCGACCAAGCTGGTTTTTCTTTTTCCCAGTTCATCGGCTAATTTTAGGGAGGTGAAAAAATTATCCGTTTTAATGTTTCGTCCCTTCTCAAGGTACGGCTCTGCCAATTCTAGAACAACATGCTCTCTTAGCGTCAGATAAGTAAGCCGGTCTTCGTCTTTACCTAGGTAGGGAATGCCGTTCAAAACGTAACGTTTTTTTTGCATCACACAAAAGCCAGTATTTCATTCCATATTTATCTGGCTTTTTAGGCATGTACTGGGTGAATGGGCAACAGCATTTTGAAGGGAAGAGTTGTTTATCAACAGTCATGTTTTTTGAGGTCCTATAGCAAGAAATACAATTAAATATGGACATGTACCATACTTCTGAATCCAAGCAAATTTTGTCACTTGCTTTTCTCTGAGGTCTATTTTCATGGTATGTCAAAACGAAGATACTTCATGATCTTCTCAAACAGGTGCTCATAGTCTGGCGAAAAAATGGCGAAGTCACTTCACTATCCCATAGTTCCTTATAACTCAGACCTCTGATACCACACGCACCTATAGCATAAAGTTTTGAAATTTATATAGCATCTAGTTCTTCTAAAGTCAACGTCCATGTATTGTGTTTTTGCTTTCGGCGTGCCTCTATCTTAGTACAAGTTTTTATAATGCGCAAGATGGGCTCACTGGTAAAGAGCCTCCAAGCACTCAAGGGTGAGTTCTCCACATTACGTTTTGCATGACCCGTAGGTCCACAGGTCTCCTTAAAGGTATTCTGCACACCCCACCTGCCGTGAGTATTACGCGAAGCAACGCGAAACCAAGATCTGGCTACTGGCTACTGGCGAAGCCACGCGAAACCAAGATGTGCCATCGGCGCTTTTTTCCTCTCTTCCAACATCCGAATGCTCCTTTCTCTCATGGGGATGGTCACGAATGTCACCTCTACGTGTGCCGTCTGATCCGTTATTCTTTGGACGTGGAATTCCTGCTCCTCTACGTCCACGTTTTCCTCTTCTAGTCACTGCTCTCCCTCGATCGCGTGATGATGGGCTGTGATCTTTGATAATGAGAGGAAAGTGTTGATAAGATATTTCCAGTGCATGAAAACAAATCACGAAAGAAATACTTATTCTTACTTACCAGTATGCTGAGTCAAAGGTGCTTAGAGAATATTTTCACCGTTCTTGATTGATGAATCTCGTGATGAATCTATCACTGATAATGGAATGAAGTCCTTATCCCCATCATCCTCATCGGAGGGGATAGAATCAGTGTCTTCGTTCTCCGATTGTTTAGAAGGAATATCGTGAAGTGATAGCAATACTTCCGCCTCGGTGAGGCCATTTTGACGAGTCATGTCTAATTCAACCCAGAACGCTTCTTGAAATGGTGAAGGATACTCTCTGCGAAGGAATTAAGCATTCGCCAGCACTGCGACAGCTCAAGATTTTTAGTCACATGCCTGCCGACTGTCGACGGCCACCACTATAGTACAATTTGTTGCGATGACCGTAGTAGAGATTATACGTTTTTTTACAAAATATTTAAAGTGCCATGAATGATAAAATAATAAGACCTCTTCATGGTTCTCCAAATACATAAGTATGACTGAGCTCAATGTTGGGCCTCAAAACTATGTAAGCTCTTTGATGAAATGTGAAACTTCCATTTCTGTAACAAAATTGTGATTGATTGTATCATATATGTTTCGAATTGAAGCGTTTGGATCTAGTTTTAGTACCGAGGACTTAACTTTTATTTCTAACAAAAGTATAAGCCGAAGGATATGTTTTAATGTGATTTCCTATGGTCAATTGACCCACCCCGGGGCTTCTAGGTATATTTGTATTTATTAAAGAAACTAATAAAGATAGCACTATAAAAATTTGGTACAAAGAGCATATCTTTATTTTATTAAAAGCCGTAAAAGTTATTTATGATCAGTTGAAATTTAAATGTGTAACGTAAGCGTAAGTTTCAAAATTGGTCAGTTGGCCCACCCCGGGGCTTCTATTGTTAGCTTCTATTGTTAAAGCGATGCCATACAATAAACTTGGCATTAGTATCACTCAGGTTTTAGAATATAAGTACGAACAAGTCAAAATATTCATGAATAGATACAACCTATGTAAATTTTTACGGAATTTATTTTACTGGTACGACGAGTCCCGACGCTAAGGCGTCATTCTCAGTTATGACGCCTTAGTGTAGAAACGCGTTCTACCAGTTAATATATTCTGTGAAAATTTACATACGTTATATCTGAAGTAAGTTCTTGTGCTTTCCCGGCGTAATAACTACATAAATTCTTCTCGGGTCTTCATCGGGGTTAAGTTTTCCATCTCTGCCGACGTTTTGATGACCGACTCGCTCATCGTCTTCAGGGTTTGCCGTGAAGACGTTGAGCGAGCCGGTCGTCGAGAGGTCGGCGGAGATGGAGAACCTAACCCGGATGAAGACCCGAGAAGAATTTACGTAGGCTGTATTTCTTCATCAAGGACAAATTTTCACCAAGTTCAAGCTTATCTATTGAATTCCAGTCAAAATATCTTTGGTGACATATCAAGAGTTAGATATTTATTGACTACACTCGCGTAAAGTCAGTGTAGGTACGATAGGGAAGAGCATGGTGAAAATATCATCTCTTATGTGAAATTAAGTATGCAATCTACATTTGTGAAAACGGAAGTTTTTCGTCCAAGTACATGCCTGATAGGCACGTGTAAAAGTTTTCAATTGATTATAACTGCTCTTTCTATATTGCAATACACATCAAGTGCGTAATCTGTAACTCACTTCTAGCATGTTTTTCTGGGGGAAAATTATTTCTAAACATGATATAATTGATGTATGCATGCACATAGCACGCGAAACTAAAAACATTGTTTGTCGCATATTTATTTACTCTAATGTAGTGGGTTAACTGACTATATCACAATGCTTATTTGGCAACCATTTTTAATATTTTGATTTGTTAAAGAAAATCGAAAAAAAGGCATTTTAGATCTGTAATAAAGTCTCTCTCATTCATAATTTTGTTTTCGCTATCAAAAAACTCGTAGCATGGGTGTATTCAATATATTTCCAGTATCATCGAAAAAAATCCGACTCTTGATT
Organism: Platycnemis pennipes; assembly: GCA_933228895.1. NCBI lineage: Eukaryota > Metazoa > Arthropoda > Insecta > Odonata > Platycnemididae > Platycnemis > Platycnemis pennipes. The sequence continues at coordinate 53,815,263 of OW121846.1, forward strand.
CAGTTGGCGTTGTAACCTAAGGTTTGATTTCGATTCCGAAACATATGTTTCTAATAAGCTGGAGAGATTGACACAAAGTACATAACGACCTCTCGGACATCTTTTCAGTACACTTTCATTTTCTTTAACCGTTCCTTCCTTGTATAGATCCCATGGAATTTGCCTCCAAGTATATGCTGCCCGTTGTAAATGAGGCCAGGCCGTTGTAAATGAGGGCATGATATATGTCGGATGTGTCTCCCTTAAAAATGTTCTTTCGAACAAATCAATATTCTTTCATGTATTGATTGTTTTAAATTGCATAAATTTCTTTAATAGTTTATAATTGTACTTTGATTTATTATCAATACTTTCAAATGTATCTATAACTTTATGCTTCTGAAGTTCCAAGCAGAAATATCATTCTTTCATTCTCTTCATATGTCGTGCCAAATAAATTATTTTTCCTCGTTATCATCGTCTTTATTAGGGGTAGACATTTAAAGTATTCATTTTACGTAGCTCTCTTTTCCATTCTCTTATCAGCTAATCTCTTTATATTTGCGTAGTTCTTCTGTCTGCTTTATCCATCACCACTTGCTCCAAATATTTCCTGCAACGCTTTCTTTTTTGATTTTTTCCATTCATTTGTCCTTAGACGATTTTCTTCATCAGACCATCATTTCTCAAGACATGGATGATTTAATTTCCCTCGTCTTCTTTTTAAGGCTTTCTGCGAACTTCTCTTTTCTTCGACGCTTCCTAGGATATCTACGTTAGTCACTCGGTTGATCCATTTTATTGTCATCATTCTTCTGTAGCACCCTAGTTCGAAAGCTTTAATCCTTGACTACTCTGGTGCTAAAATCGTCCACATTTTACTATCATGAAGAGGCGTCCGCAATATGTGAATTCTGATAAAGAAAACTAGGATACTACAGGTTGGTGATTTCAGTTTCATTGGTTCTCTTGTACTCTTACCTTTCCTAAATCCAATTTGGTCCTCCTCGAGAAACTATTCTGGTGTTAGGTTCAATTATGCTGTAGATGACCCTAATCATGGGCTTTGATGCATCTGACATAAGGCTTATGGTTCTAAAATGTTCATAGTTTCTTTTCTTTCATTTTTGTAAAACGAGAATATGTTGTTCTTTTCTAGGTACGTTCGAATTTTCCCTGTACTTAAAGCGTCACAAATGGTTTGTTAAATCTTGGTCATCGTCTTCTCTATAGCGTTTATGATTAGCTCAATAGGAAGAAAGTCAATGCCAGAAACATAATTTAGCCTATTTAGCCTTAGGTTATTTACTGCTGCGTCGAATGCTGATTTTAATTGTAAGTCTCCTAAATACGAGTAATCCTTCTCGACTTCATTTTCCTCTTCGATAAATTCTCAATGTGACTGCTTCCATTGAGTAACTGTTCCACGTGATCATTTCATCTCTTCAATTTACCTTCATGCTCAATTAAAACTTCTTCATTTTTGTCTCTAAATTCACTGCATCTTGCAACAGTTTCTCACTATCCTACAGGTAAATTCTCCCTTCCTTTTATAAGGTTTTTTTTCAATAATCACATTCCATCCAACTATTTCTTGCTTTATAAAATATTTCATTAACAATGTTTCTGTCCCATTGTCTCCCTTATATTATGTCTTTCGTTTTTGCTTTTTATTTCCTCTTCAATCAGTTCTTTTAAGTTTCTTTTGTGATCAATGGCTTAATATTAAAAACATTCCTTCTGTAAAGATCTTCTTTTGCGGCTTTTTGTATCCCAAATTTAATGTTTTACTATCTCTCTTCCACTGATTTCATAATCATGCAACTCTCCAGTTGGTTTTCCGTTGCCACCTGAAAGGCCAGTCAATGTAGTGTCTCATTCATTTTTTTTACTTGCCATGTTTTCTTAATTGGTTTTTTCAGTTATCCGTAGACATTGCTAGATAGCTGTTACAAATGAAATTTACCAAGAGTTGCAAGTATCTGAAAACAGTTTATTGAAATAGGAAATCACACGTCTACCTTGCCCTTTTGAGGTTTTCGATGGTGGTGATATAAATTAAAAGAAAGTTGACACTATGCTATCTACAACAATTTAACATCATTTAATGAAAGCTACTCAATGACGGTTGAATATACGTGATGTTAGGTGTGAGGTGATGTCCGACATATAAAAATAGTTGGTTGTCGGTGAATAATCGCCTTAATATAAACTATAAATAAGGTAACCTGCTGTTCAGCGCTACGCATTACAGCCAAAACATTAGAATTAATTCCACAATTGAGCGTACGTATAATTCTACCTTAAAAGCAGAACTATATCGGCGTCAATGTGATTTTGGCTTCCATCACCTCTTATATCTTCCAAATCCATGTGCCATAATACTAATAACCTAAGCTGGTTTTCAGACTTTTGATTAACTGTTCCATGTATCATACTGAAATCAGAATTTAAACTCATGTTTTTGAGGGGTCAATATTTAGGCAGATATGTATTACGAAGAAAATCTGCCAGCAGAAATGAAGACGCTACATGGGGATGAGCCATTACAATAGCCTATGGATACTGATATAAATTTTAAAATGATATTTCACGTGAAACACGTTTGACTAAAGCAAATAGTCGAATTCACCCTAAAACGAGGAGTTGAAGATTCTACTTTGAGATTTTGTGAAATTACCATGTATCAAAATTGTTAAATAATTTTTAAGAAGGGATTTGCACAGATCTAAGGCCTGCGTTTCAGTAGGTAAATTGAATCATTATTCTCTCATATAGCGCCGTCATTTTTGTCCGTGAGTGTCCTGCTCTGGGTATTACAGCTCTTTCACTATTATTTAGAATATTCTAAGTTTACGTCTGCTCCTTGTCTGTGGATCAAAACAACGTCCCCCTTAATTATTTCTCTTACCTATGGTGGATTGTGTTCCATACGTGATGATCATGCAGCACTACATTCTAATGCTAGAGTAATTTGAAGGTTTTATGCATTACTGCATTGCAAGTTCCGAACGAAATAATAGTTCCGTTTTTCGATTGGGGACAATTTTCTCAAAACGAAGAAGTAGTGCACTAACTTCAGCATCATTTTCGGTTGTTGAAAAACCATTGGTCGAATGACGTAACCAAGTTGGCAAAAGGTATCGTACTATCATCAAAGGAAATATACTATATAATAAATAGCCCCCAACGGTGAATGGCACATGTTTGAAATCCACGAAACTAAATGTAACTTTGTCTGGAAAAATTTTCGCTAATTCATAAATCATCATAGTCTACTAGTATTCTTTTTCTTTACTAGATATGTTCCCGATAAGCTAGAATTTCTGGGGGAAAAGGCTCCACCTATGAAAGTACGTGTTATATTTTGTCGAAAGATAATTTTCTGTCAAGTTCTTCCCAAGGACTTCGAGCCCAGGCGTGTTCTGCTCTAATAAAATGCCGATATATGTTACCATGATGCTTCCGGTTCACCAATTTTAGTAGCCACGTGTCTCATTCCTCATGTGTAGGTGATCGATCAATAGATAACTCATCCTATCTGCCACCCCTGGTAAACAACGACGCTTGGTATGTGGTAATGATGCCTGCGTCCGCTATGTAATTAGTTGAGGCAACCGACAGCTGAGATCATCTGCGCAAAGAGGCTCAGTGGATTTTTGGGAAGTGGTGCACATTTCTGGAGCATAGGGGGAATAATGAGGAGGATTCTGCGACCGGCATTAGCCCACTCAAAACGAAAGATATTTATGGGTCCACAGTTTAGCGTCACTTCCGACTGACAAAGGCATACAAGGAAATGCTCTTCGTACCGCACTGAAGTAGGGACAGGGATTCCATTAAAATTATACCACTGCCCGGATTCGAGCTCGAACCCTTGGAATATAAAGACAACTCTCCAATCCTCGTTCCGTCATGATCCTTGCTCTATGTGATTCCAGTAAATAACGTAACAGGATAAAAATTTGGCATTATCTACACATTGCGGTAAGACTAAGACTAAATAAAGTAGAATCTTCAACTCCTCGCTTTAGGGTGAATTCGACTATTTGCTTTAGTCAAACGTGTTTCACGTGAAATATCATTTTAAAATTTATATCAGTATCTATAGGCTATTATAATGGATCACCCCCTTGTAGCGTCTTCATTTCTGCTGGCAGATTTTCTTCGTAATACATATCTGCCTAAACATTGATCCCTCAAAAAAACGAGTTAAAATTATTATTTCAGTATGGCAAGACTAAGCCTACTCTAGAGACTAAGTACGCTCCTCAATTCATGTCCTGTGCGAACATGGAATGTTCCAAAAATCAACAAAAAAATCCACCTCCAATTGAGGATAAAAAACGAGGAGATCATTGCTCATTTAAATATATACTCCGTGCTTCAAGCTACGATGAATTGCAGCGTTTATTTCGTGCCGCACGGGAAAAAATTTTGCTCAAGACAAATATCCTCTCTGAGCGTTATAGGGAATGAGAGAGCGCTCTATCGTGGGTTAATACTTCTGATTTATCCCGCCGAAGGGCTGCGTGCGCCGTGAATGGACCGGCACTGCTCTGACAAAGCCTCTTTGAGCTCTCACTACCTTTATTGCACCCGGTAAGTCGGCCCTGAGCTCTGCGGCTGCGGCCGCACCCTCGCCGCACACGATTCTTCCCGGCGTGCAGTGGGGCGACGGGCCCGGAGGAGCGCTATCCCCTCCGAGCGAGTTATTTTCAAATTCCTCTTATTCAACTGCTCCTCTCACAGCGATATACGTCGGGGTCGGATGGCTTGGTTGAATGGAGGCAAGGTCGAAGGCCTTCTCCCCCGATGACCGCGCTGAACGACCACGCCTCTAACCGTACCCCTCTTAAAAGCAGGTGCTTCGGGAACGTGAAATTCAAAGCGTACGAAAGTCGTGTCGCATATTTATTTACCACCGGCCATCAACTTTGTGATGCCAACATGGTGTGCGTCATTTTTCAGGTATTTTAATGCCTTATAGTATATCGTACGGTGTAACTTAAGTACACGCTACACTGATTACATCACATAAATGCTGTCTGAGGGGTTACGAGATTATTCCAAGCAATCAGTCAGTGCGAGCAGTTGGTAACGCGCCGGCCAGGCATTCCAAGGGTCACGAGTTTATCTGCCTACTCTAGAATGGATGATGCTATGATTCAGGCATACATTACGTTAAACGTTACGCTTTAATTGCATGAGCTCATTTTATTCAGCTCTACAGGGTTATGCGAATTCATTTGAGGAAACTAAGTTTAACACAGTGAAATCTCCTTATAAGTTAGGAAGTAGTTTTCGTGGCTTAGGCTTTATAATGGCTATCCATAAGGGCTTCCGGTATTCTAAGGTAACTAGTTTGTACCTAAGGAATCATTCAATGAAATTTTTCAGTTTTTATTTTTTCATTTTAATTTGATGTTTGGTCTAGTATCCTAATCCTATCAATACCTATTTTCCTGGCAGTAATTTATGTAGTTGCACCATAAAAAATTGCAGTGGTAGGAGATGTTAAAACTTTAAGATTACATCGCGTCGTTAGCCAAGCACTTAAACAAATCATACACTATTCTCAGGAGGTTACACTCAGGCTGCCTGTGGTGTACGGAGATTTCCTAATGCATCATTTTTAGCCATATCTCCCATGATGCAGTTTTATTCTCATGTATGCATGTACATGTTTTTCTTTCCACAGTAAATGTATGGAAAATAATATTTTTATGGAATTATTAAAAGAAATGTCATAATGATAAACAGTTTTATGCATATTACGTGTAAGCTTGAATACATTAGTGAGGCTCCATTTTTATGCACAAGTCATTCTCATTTTGAGAATTACGGAAGGGCAAAGAATTTTAATAAAATATCAATTAGTATTTCTTTCTTGCAAATATATTTTAGTCATATTCTTGCTGGAATAATTAGAATTTATATTCGTCAGGAAATATTTAGTATTTTGAATTAATGAACTTTATGCGCTATATTGCTTTACCATTCAAGTAAAAGGGATTGGTAATGTGATGGCATTGGTAATGTTTTTTATTAAATTCCAAAGGAGCCATGCTATTCGATGATATGTGGGGTTACAAAAGTTATAGTATTATCACAAAAGAGTCATAGTTAAAGCTTTATCGTTAACGTCACGAACACCTTAAAGACTCTAATACTAGTACTTTGCCGTCTTTATTTTTCTCTTCCCAGGAAATGATGTTCTTATTTACGTCAAGAACATTGCCTGAGGTGTAAAGGCTAACTCACTCAATCTCTGTTCAACCGGAAGATTACTTTGAAAGGTGACGGTGGAGATCACTCCAAACGAAGGCATTGTCGTATGAAATTTAGACATTCAGGGTATCGAACCAGTTCCAGTCCCTGGAGCACCTACGACTTCTCACATTATGAAGTCCCGACACTCAGAAAATCGTATGTGACGCAAATATTTAAGGAGGGAGGGATGCCCAGAGAAGACACACTCAGACTAGAACCCAGGACCCTCAGGTCTGTAAACTAACGCTTTTACCCGTGCCACTTTTAGCCACCGTGTAAAATTCATCTGAAAAATAAACTGCGGAAAGCAAATATTTGTAGTACAATTTGATGGAGGAAAAGTGCCATTTTCACGTTAGGCTTAAATCAGAGAACGTCACTAACATTTTTTTATAGTTTTCGTAGGAGTTATTTCCATAAATATTCATGTTAATTCATGAGTATCGCTTCATACCGATTTGGAGAGTTTTTTAGAGTATCAAATAATAATATTAATAAGATAATCAAATTAGAATGAAATAAATGGATGAAATTTGGATATAATTTCAAATATATCTGGAATGTCCTGTCCTTATCCTATGATGGAGTTTTTCCGTCAGGGTGCTTTTACTATTGCAGATTCAATGTAACAGTTGAGAATAAATATGCCATACCAATTGAAATGTTGTACAATGTTAGGACGGTTTCGTTATGTATGCACGAATAGGATATGATGTTAAGCATGGCATCCGCATTGCAGGCATGTAATGTAGATTAATATTCCTCTTCCCTCACTCCTAATACTGTGGTGTATCCAAAAAGATGAAGGGTATTATTGTTGATCATGAAATAGTACTAATGAAAGTGAAAGAAAAATCAGAGTTGGTAAAAGATAAATCAGGTTTGGTAGCTTATATTATTTACTAATTTTAAAAGTAGTTATTGGTAACTTCTTTACTCTTACTTTTCTCGATTCCGATACGGATTGGAGAATTAGTATCAGTTACTAGGGGGCAATTACTGGCTGCTTAGACATATGAGCTATTTAGGAAAGGGGGATATTGGGTCTAGGTGGACATTTTTAGGGAAAGGAGGAGGTTGAATAAATCCTGTTTTGGAATTTGCGGGCTTCTTATGCAAATTTTTAGATGTTCACGGTTTGATGTCCCATCCAACGGACGACGGAGTATTGAATTTCAAGTACTCTCGACGCATCACTAAAGCGTTTGCCGAAATAGAAAACAAAAATCACTGCTGCTACTGGACTTTGGATCCAGGAGCTCAGTATGGTAGGTCCTACAATCAGTCAGGGAGAATCAAAAAAGAAAATTTCACCAACATTTAGTGCTGCAAGCGTGTCTAGTTTCATTTTACGTGAAGAAATGACACATAAAGAGCACAATAAAATTTTTCATCTCTTTTATACCATGGGAAAGAAATCTATAGCAATGCCTCGGATTTTGATGCACTATGTTCATAGAGATGAGCTGACATAAAAGAGGAAAAGTCACTCTGAATGTAATTAGACAGTACTTTTGAAGAGAAAGCATTTCATTAGGCTGAATAATACTTTTCTTTTAACAATTAATTCGCGCTCCCATTTCATTATACTGAAGAGCCTACCTACCAAGGATCGCGCTGCGTTTATGGGAATCCTGTTCAATGGAACAATGGTTTTAGTGATAGATCGCTATTCTAATGGAAAAGCACGATGTAGCTGCTGAGAAAGACGAATATATGCATATAATCTTGTCAGAGGATTGATGAGTAAATACAAAAAAAAACTTAAAAAGAACACTCACAATCTGCGGGAATAGTTTCGGGGGTCGTCGCCAATTTTTTAATGAGGAGATAGGAACTATGGGATAAAGAAAGAGTGAGAGATGGTGAGATGGAAGGGAGAGAGGGTAGGAGGACTGCTACATTTTATCCAAAAAATTTGAAATAATTTTGCTAGCCAAATACATGTGATTTCTATGGTACATAGTTTAACAGGTAAACTTGTGGGTGGGAGAAAGGACAAATAAACACTTTAATATAGTTGTTGACTGATGAATCGTGCGCCGAGATATGCTTAGGAAAATGGAGAGAGGAATGTGAAGATGACGGGTTAGAAGAATAATGGTGATTATTTATTCGGATATTTATAGGAGGTTTGGCCTATTAGTTAAACAACCTTTCTGACGGACAGAACACTGAACTCTCCACACAGTCCCTAAATACGGACCGATATGCTCCTTTCAAGATTTAATGTCGGACCCTCAGGATATTCAAAAGTCATCCACCCTGGTGGGCAATTTCACCACTACGGCAATCAGATCCCATCCACTTAAACCAATAAACTCCATTGTGATAAGCGTGTGCTGTCTCACCAGTTCAGAAAGAGAGTCAAGCAGCAGTGTTAACTAAACCTGGGCCGATGACAATTTTTCCGGTACCTTGATACCATAGTACGATACCGATAGTATTATTTGCCAATACCTTAGATAAAGTTCCCATAACCTATGATAAGTGCTTTAATTCCTGTAAATGAAACTGAACAATTAATGAGGATAATATACGAGTGGTCAGCAAAGAAATAGCAATATTCTATTGATTGTTTTTATATTGCTGCTATTGCGATTAAACATTGATTACCATTGTCATATATTGTTGATAATAGATTTCTTCCTCTAAGTTGCCTTCTATTTCTAATCTATCATTATGTATAAGAAATATCTCTCAAAAACAAATGTTCCAGAAACACTGCACCGTTAGGTGCACCCGAATAGCATGAAGCCAGGCGTCTTCGATTTTAAAATCTAGTTTAATGATGCCAATTGTTCAGAGGATCGCATTGAAGGGGAAGTGTTCAAAAGTGTAAATAGGGCATCATATGTGTCGTGAGGAATACAGCAGATTTGAAAGCAAACGAGCAATGCATTGAAGAAGGTGGAAACGTAAAATCTATGTGCTTTAGATAGAACAAATACTTTGGGATAAAAGTATCGGGATTAGACGAATATTATAAACAGAGATGGGTTGAACGGCAAATTTCTTGAATTCGAATATCAAATACGAATATTATATCATGACTCAAACATCTCGAATTTCGAATGCCTCGAATACTAGAATTGCAATTGATATGCTAAATGTTATTCCGCAAATTAATTCGTGGCCAGTTGTAGTTCAACACTACAAGTTGATTAAATCAGAAAATGTGATGAGTTTTAAAATTTCAAATATGTTTGTTTCTAGGTTTCCGAAAAAATGCAGAGAACAATGTCAAATATTTTATGCAATAATTTTTGTACCAAATATGGGCTGTTAAATATAGTAATTTTTATGAGCCATAATAAGTGAGTAGAAGGTGTCATCACGCAATGTTTTGTCCAGTTTTGAATTATATGATGTAGTTGATCAACGCAACAAATATAGCGTAATTAGCATAATGATTCGAGATATTGAATATCAAACTCTTATAGCATAATTATTCGAGGTCTCGAATATCGAATAATTGCTAGTATTCGAGTGTTGGCGGGTAGTATTCGCACTTCTCTAATTATAAAGTATCAAATTATACGATACGCACCATTTGTATCGACCCAAGTCTAGTATTAATACAGTTTCATCCTTCCCTTTTCACAGATATGGGCCAAGCGTTTGGGCTGAGTGCTTCCAACAGTCACCACTGGGGCACGTACGGCACCAGTCCGTACTCGTCCTATTTGAGTGGAGGCCTGGGAGGTTGCGCGGCGCCGTCCAGCGGCTTCAACGCGCCCACCCTCGGCTTCCCCGCGGCAGACCTCAACGGCCAAGGCACGGCCGCGGCATCGGCAGCCGGCTCATCCACGCAAGACGCTTTCAACTCGGGGAGCACCATATCTTCGCGTAAGTCCCATCGCTCATGTTGGCGAGCTCGGTCGCATGTCTGCTTCTCCTTCACAGCGTATGTCGTATGCACTGTCAATGGAAAACCTATCAGGAATCAGCATGCCTACCCAGCCACTGGAACACATTCGCATTTCCTTTCAGTTCCTGAATGAATCCCTCATATTTCGTGGGAGTAATGGTATCTCCTCATCGCTCTTTTCAATTTACGCAAGTCACATGCAAGGCATAAAAACGTAAGACGCTGAAAATCAAGCTGTTTGTACACATTCGTATTTTCCTTCTGTTTTTGAATGAACTATTACATTTTCAGTGAAATATTATCTGTTAATCTTTGTTTAAAATCAACGTAGGTCACATGCAAAGCATCAAAACGAGACACGTAGAAATTAAAACTATTTTATCATGTATTTTTACTTCCCATGAGTAGAAAATACACAGGAAAAGTGATAGTGCGGAAATCCCTCTTTACTTAATGTAAAGTGGTGTTAGGCATAGCGTTCCTCATTTGCGATCACCTGACCGGTTATTTAGATTACCAGGTAGCATTGCAAGGGAAAGTGGCATTATTCATTACTTTAAAAACGTATATTTTTAAACACACGTGATACTTTCCTGAAATTTTTGCGGTTTCTTTAGCATAGTCCATTAGCTTTCATTGAATGAATTATAGTTTTCGTTTACCTTCACCAAAGGAAAGAAGTAAAGTCAGCTTGGATACTACTTTCGGCAGCAACAAATCAAAGCACCTGAACTTCCACCATGTTGCTGCAGAGACCTCTGGATGAATGGATTGGGAGAACAGGCGAATAAAAACGCGTCCTGGACTCGATAAATCAAAGTTTGCAAATTCTAATAATTTGATTTTTTTCGATACAGCAGCGGCGCGTTTTCAGTGGAATGCAATGCGGAGGAGGTTGGGTATTTTCTTAAAATTGTGTTGGGGGAGTAGCTAATTTTAGTATTATTTCAAAGGCATCGTGTACGTTAAAATAGGGAGTATAGGAATAAATGTGTGAACTTTTGTGTACAGGAAACTACTTTTGCTCTCTATTCCAAAATATTTCAGAACGAGTCAGGAGTATATTCTGACGTAAATAGCTGAGAGTGAAATCTCGCAGTGAAGTTTCCTTTTCAGCATTTAATTCTGGGTTCGTCTGGTATTTTGGGGTTCCTTTATAGACAAACTATTTAATCACAAACGTGGCATGCATGGTTCTCTAAAATCAGTAATTCACATATTGAGACGTACTTCTAACGATCTCTATTAGCTGAGGTGCCAATGTTCATAGTACAATCGGTGAAAATTCTATGAATTCAGGACTAATTTTATTTTATATTTCATCCTAAGACTGACTACTGTTTAGCTGGTGAAATGCAGGTGAAACCAGTAGTTAAGTTTAAAAATAATTCATGAGACACTGCTCTGGTGTTTGGTTAATGGTATATCGTCAAGTGATGAGAAACTTAATGACAATTTAGTGTTCTTATTTACTTTTCGAGTTTAGTAAGTACTATACTTGACGGAAACATATAGTCAAATGAACTTTTTACATTAAATCGTAGAATAGGGAAACGCTTCGCCGGGATTAGTTTACTGTTTGCTATTAAGGAAAAGCCCAATAGGGCTCAGCGTTTTGCATCTCAGTAGAAGTGTAGTGACAGTAGCTACTCACGGGATGCCGCTGATTGCTAAGTTCATTTAGACCGTATAGGGTAGGTTCATGGCCAGCTAAAGGTGGTAATTTTTCCGGGAATGGAGAAAGGGTGGATATTACCTGGTGAATATAATAGTCTCTTATAAATAAGAGATGCTCAGGGGTCCACGGTTCAATGACTCATCCGACGGACAGAATTCTGAACTTGAACCTTTCTCTACAAAAAACCTTAGCATGGATTTGTATACCAAGAAAAATTCTCCAATTGCCTGGATTCGAACCTGGGAGTGGGAGGCCAGTAGTCAGGCTACCACACGAACCTAATCCACGTTTCACTTCCCATCCGTTGGATGGGCTGATCTTGGAATTGTGTCTGCACGACAACCATGGAGGGGTTATGTCGAAATATATCCCTGGATTTAAACTCTGAAGTAATATTGATAGGCTAATGTTGTTGGCCAACTTAGCAACAAGCTGGGAAACTGCAGAAATAGTTTCACTATACCTAATCGTATTCATACTGCCATATCGTACTAGAGGAATATTATGTAACCTTCATTTTGTCCTTGAGTATACATCACATGATTGTGAATGGATGAGTTGGTGCATATTTTAATATATAAAGGACTACATATACTGCTAGTAAATGTTTATAACTGGATTCAGCTGTTACCATTGCTTGTATTTGTCATGAAGTGAAACATATTTACTTTATATATATTTTGATTTGATCATCATCACGTGCAAATGTAAGCATTAAATTTACATGCGATAATTTGTAAAAAGACTTTTAAAATATCGAATTGATCTAGTCAAACTATTTTTTCCCAATATTATTGGTCATAAAAGGTCAAATATTTATGGAAGTTGTCCTTTCACAAAAGCCAGTTACTAGCTACAGTTTATGAAGTCATATTTAGATAGTTAGGCTTATGTCACTTTTTCTTTAACTCGTGCGTCCTAAGCAATTTTAGAGGGCAGGAATAATTATGATGTTTATTAATGATTCCAAATGATTGTGCTTCGTACGATCGGGTTAAAAGTAACAAGCTTGCATTTATGCATCCTGAAATCATAAAATGCTTCAAACGTATATAAGTTGTTGGAAAGGTTGCTCATTAATGGATCTAGGCATTTTTAATTAGACTTATGTCATACTGTGATACAAAACGTTATTTTCGTAAGTTGGTGGAATAGATTCGTAAGAGACGCAAACGGTCTTAACGGAGTTAAATTTGTAAATAATTTGCTTGTTGAATTACTAATAGAGGACAAAATATTCCATTTAACCACTTTTAGAGTGACTTTTATAATGTCTTTCGTATTTTATTTTCACTCTACCGTAATTTTATATTTTAAACGATTTCAATAACTTGAACTGATCATTTTTGTCGTCGTATATGATTCGATCGGAACTAACTCATTTATAGCTTTACAACTTTTTCAGTGGGATGACGGTGGATAGCCGGAATTGCCTTCTCAGGTTATTTAGTAGGTCATTTGTTTCAAAAGTTACTTTCCGCATCTGATAAAATGTTAAGCTACCTCCCGTAGCGCTTTGTTCCCGCATCTATCGGGAGAAAGTTTGTGGTAGTCACAACCATGGCTTCGGCTGATAACCGTCACTATGAAGGTCTAAAGTTAGAACTTGATTATGAGTTCAAAACCATGGCTGGTGTTTATAGATCATGTGAAAATACCAGTGGTTCTGCGTTAATTCCTTATCATGAATATAGCTCATTTTCCTTAATTAAAGCCATATGCTATTAATTATATTTTTACTGTTTCATTTAGAAAAACGTTCTCTTCACCGCTCACCAAAAAGGGGCTTTTTCTCGGAACCGAAATCGTAATTTTGTGCACAACATTGTTAGATGGAAACGGAAAATGAATTTTAGTGAAAAAGTTAATATTTCTAATCAGAGCTATTCACTCATAAGTAAAAAAAATAAAATAAGCCAAAGGTGACGCCCACCGAACAAGCTGCTTTGAGACCTACTACGCCATCCACATCCCGTCCTTGACTGCTTTAAGGGAAAGGGATGGTAGTGGAGGAAACGTCTCCTTGCACAGATCCTGTCGCAACCACTTCCATTGGCAGAGTCAGCTGTGTGTCCCCCATTATGATAGGGCGAAGGAGCTTCAAGGTCTCAGTTGTCATTAGACGAAGTGGATGACGTATTAGTCCTTTGCACTCCCACTTTCCCGGAAGGATTAAAAACATCAGTTTGTCACCGCGCATAACTCGAGAAGTAATTTACGGATCAAAGAACCGAAAAATATTGGTATTTTTATTTTACAAACTCTCAGATTCGGCAATTAAAAAATATAGTATACGTTCCCGTTTTATCACTCTCAGATTATCAATAATCTTTCAGCTGGGTCAAGGCAAAACTGTCGTCTATCTGAATTATCGCCGTATTCTTTCGTCGTTGAATACTCCATCGTAAAATACAATTCAGATTAATATTAAAATAACCACCTAGACATTTTTTTAAAGCGAATAAGTTCCTGCGATTCTAGAGTTACGGGTTTAAATCTCGCCTCCTCGTACAAAGATGTTGTGCTAGTCCTAGGTTTTAAGATCATAGGGTTGATGATGCGATATGGCCTTAGCTCTGAGATCACGAAACATCTGTTCACTACTACTACTGCGAAGAAATCATTACTTTTACCATCGCCTCCTTAGATTTAATTAGATTTGAAAGGGAGATTTAACTCTTATCACGAGAGCTACATTTCCCCTCAATGAAGGGGAAAATTTTTTCGAATAAATAGCGTAAAATGTTGAACTCACATATCCATTTGCTTAACAGCATAAAAAAGCATAATGTTACGTTTAATAACTTAAAGCACCCTATGAACTTATAACTCAATTTTTTTCTATTTATCTAAGTTACGCAAGCACTGTAACCAAACACGCAACTGCATTTCTACCTCGCGCAAAACCTCCTTTCTAAAGTGCAGTAATTGTAGGTATCGTAGTGCAGAAGTTCAGTAAAATACTTGTGGCCGTAAGTAGCATGAGTGCAGATTTCATGTAAAACATTCTAGGCTACTTACTTTGTAAAGGAGCATTTTATACTAATTCCAACAGTAAAAGAGCGGTCATTCATTTCATTGACACCTAATACAGTAGCTTTAATCATCTAACAATATTGCCAATTTTTCTACAGTTAACGTAAACACCATAGCATCAGTATCTCTCTGGATTTGGTCCCTGTATGTGTACCAAATATTTTCTTAAAACTTTTTCACGTTCGGTCGGTATTTAAAGCAGTTCTTATCGTAGCCTAACTTAAGCCGCAGTTTTCTCTTACTTCAAGTCGTATAGTAATGTAGCTAGAAATATCTTCATCACTGTTGTTCTTTTATATACAATATGGTAGACACAATTGATCGTAATTCATTCTGATTTTCATTACTCCCTCGCCAGTACATGTGATTATAATCCCTTTCTGATAATTTACCGAGTATTCAAATTATTACGGTATGTGATAAAAAAGGAATGTTCACTCGGTATGCAAAATTTACAGACGTCATTATGATGCATAAAGAAATACTGGTTTATGTATTAAAGCATCAATTCACTGGTAACCTTGTTGGTAATGCTTGGTTGGCTTGGTAACCCAAACGATCCAAGTTCGCATCCTAGTTAATAGCTCTACTTAGAATAACTCTCCTGGAAACGATAGCATTACAAACGTATATCTAAATGTTCTCGAATATTGGAGCACAATAAACATTACTCCAATGAAGGAACGTAAATAATAATACTTTTTTGCACATACTTTCGTTATTGATTTTTGGTGCCCGTCACTTGCGGCTTCCGCCATGGAAATATTTTCTGGTTTCATTTTTTTGTCTCAAATCTCAAGAAATTTATCATGCAATGCAAATCAAAATAGGGTAGAATTGAAATCAAAATCTCAATTGATTTCATTTTATTGAGAAAAGGTCTGCCATTTTTTAATGCCAAAGGAAAACGAAGTTAGTTTCGTAGTTTAAATGGACACATTTAAAATTAACGTTATTTATTAATCAAGTAAGCCGATAATGTTATAAAACATTCCCACCTTGCACGTTAACTACGAAAAATATTCTATAGTAACCGGAGTAGCCGGGTATTGAAATGGACGCGTTTATTTGCTGTGTAGATTGATCAAATGCGAGACGTTATCACCTTAATGGCTCAGTCATACTTTAATAAAACTCGCACGGTTCTCTGGTAATTGCTGTCACCCATTTTCATTTCCTTCTCAAGGCTGTAGATATTCCATGAAATTAGATTTGCTATTAATTTTTAACCAAGCTGGAAATAAGACTCATTCTGGTACTTACATCCAGCTCACCGTTCTACTTTACTGATTCGTGAAATTCACCTACGCATCCATCATTTCTTGCTTTTTTTCGGCCATAAAACCCTAAAATAAGAGAATTTTTGGCATATAGCTAAGAAATAATGGTTATTGTGGAACTATTGTGCTTGAGATATAATGCGTTGGAAATAACGGTGTACTTGTTCCTCAGGACTATGTATGTAATAATTCCTCTGCGTTTTCCCCCAGAAAGAGATCTTCGACGTATTTGGCAAAATCATTTTCAATGAATACTTAGTAGAAAAAGAGGCAATCAGACGATTGATAATAATAATAATAATTATTATTGCTGTAATGATCACAGGTGCCCCCAATTACGATCATTGTAATATATATGGACAACACATTTAAATATTTTCACATATCCGTCCGAAGAAATAACCAAATTGGAAAAAGTTAAAAAAGAATTTATATGATACATAATTCTATAGTATAGCTATAATTTTCATATCATCATCGTTAAGGGTGTATTTTATTTCTATATATGATATCCGTAAAAGAAAGTTTGCCTCGATATTCCATTTCCATTTTCATTCCAAATAAATTTTAAACAGCGTAGGGCAATACATGTACATTATTTAAAAAAGGAATTTCCATCTATACAGCTAACTTTGAATCATGCTAACATCAACGTAACAATGGAACATATTTAGATATCTTAAAATTAGTTAATAATCTAATAATATTACCGTATTGATTACCATTCATCGCGTTATACTGCAACAATGAAGGACACACAAAAGTGGCACCCACACAGTTAAATTATTTACTTACTGAAAACTAATCTTTTCTTTTTTGGAATATACATTTGACACTTCGTTCCACCTTTACAGTCCTTTCATAAAATGTCATGTTGATGTCATGAATATTTTTACCTTATACAATCGGGAGTGTGAGATTACGTATATGCATATTTCCAATGCAAGTGAAGAGCATGTTGTTGTTACCTATGAGTACTATTTTAATTTATTTTACTAAATGTTTATGCACGAGTTAAAATTGCAGAAATGAATTCGTATTGCATGCGTAAAAAATTGGAAATGCAGGAAACGCAAATATTCAGCAATCTATGGACTCATAGAAAATAATCAATGTTAATTAATTAATCTGTACAAACAGAAAGGTTTCATTATCCAAAGGCAAACATAAATATGACGCGGTTAGTTCTATATATTCTTTTTTGGTGAAGTTATATTTGTCTTTAGGTCGTGTCCTCCGGGCTTTAGGGCTAAAATCCGTCACTACCATTCATGAGCATCATTATAATTTATGCATATCGTGTAACACTGTATGCAATGACGAAAACGAATTTATATATTCTTGAGGTATTTCTCCTTCCCGAGAGATTTACATTAAAGGGCTCCACAGAACACAAAATAGCTACATGTACTTCTGCGAACATTTTCATGCATGATATTAAAGCTTCTACATCAATATGAGTGCCATTGATTGCAGCTGTAGACTTTTATAAAGAAGGAATATAGAAAGATTATTATCTAACACACAGCTTGAGTGTTGCTATTGATAGATTTTGAAGTTTCCCATTAATGTTCAGTCTTCTCGGTTTTAATTCTGGGTATTCCCTGAAAAACATGGGTGCCAAATGACTACTCTGAGAGCACCTTGAATGCCGTTTCGCTACACATCGTAGCATATTGCTAGAAAACTCGACCCTTTTATTGGCATGAGTAGAACTTTTGAGCATGATACCTCAGCCACCCAGTGTTGCATGAACCTGTTGAGCACCACCCTTGCTGCCTCGGACTGCATGGAGTTGTCGCATGAAATGGCGTGTTCTTCAGCCCTCAACCGCTCGGGAATTTCGGGATTGACACTTTTTATGTGTCCGCAGTGATCCCCGACAACGGCGTCTCTTCCGGCGGCACACCGGCGGACTTCGCCGTCTCCTCCACCGGTGACTCTCGGCTCAAGGGAAACGGCTCGAGCGCTGCGGCCGTCGAGTCGCTGACGGGGCCTCACCAGGACCGCTCCCCCACGCCCCCGCCCGCCGCCCGCTACTCCGCCAACTCCGCCAACGACTTCCCGCTCTCCCGCTCCCTTTCCGACTCGGTGGGGTCGCCCATGTCCGGGGGGAGCGGCGGTGGTGGCGGCGGCGGCGGAGGCGGCGGGAGCGGTGCCGGAGGGGGCGTGGGTCAGCAAGGGGCTTCGGCGCTCCTGGCCAACTCCACCACTCCCTCTGGCCACCTCCCCCCGAACGGAAACTTCTCCCTCGTCGGCCAGGGCACTTACGGCACCTCGTCCGCCCCCAACACCGGTCTCTACCTGAGCACCCCCGTTCTCCCCGCCTCGCTGCTCTACTCCCAGCTGTACACCAGCGTGAGCCAGAACCAGCTGCACCTGCACGGGGGCGAGCTGCAGAGCGCCATGGAGCAGATCAACGGGGCGGGTGCCACGCAGCGGGGCGACCTCTTGGGTTCTGTGGGGCAAGGTGTGGGGAGGACGTTGCCCCCCATGGGACAGAACGAGGCGGATCCCTCGCAGCACTCGGCTGTGCAAGGTCCCGGGGTGGCGGCGGCTCAAAGGCTGGGCGCGATGGGGCAGCAGAGCCGTACACACACGGACGCCGGGGTTTGGAGGCCTTACTGACAGCCCACCGTGGCTCTCCACGATCTCGGTGACGCCCCAAGTGGGCAGATGCCTGGCACGGGGCAGCCTCCGTATCCATTTCCCTCCGCGAATGCTGCGAATGTGGTCGCCGGCACCAGCATATCGGGTTTGCGGAAGTTGTGGTCGACTTCGCTGCGGCCCTGTGCCCGTCTCGTTGTGTGACGCTCTAGTGGACGTTAGAGATGATCGAGACGCCTTGTTTGTATAGCTACCACTATGTACACTTTTAAGCCAAAGATAAAATTACGAGTGTGTCCCAAGTACCTTTGGCAGTGCGTGAAATTAAGGAACAGCCTCTCCTGTTGGTTAGGAGAGCATGTATAGGGGTATAAGAGTTGTTTGAAATATTTCCTCTCAGCGCTTTTATTATCAGTTCTTTGACTTATATCTCATAACGATTTTCTGTTCACCTCTAATTAGAAGAGCTTCTGACGAAATAATACCGAAATGTGTAAAAAGAATTGTTAACAATGGTGTTTAAAACTTGAACACGCTAAGAAAATGTATTTGTTCTTAACAATGCGACTCTAATGTGATAAGTTGACCAAAGCTGGATTTCTACATTATCGTTAATGGATGCTAAGCCGTTATGAGATCAATTTCTGGCTTTAGTGAGTGGGTTTTTCTTCTCTCCAAAATGGTTTGCATAAACTGCTGATACTATTTCATAACGCTGCCTGACACAAAACCGAGAAGAGGAAGTGAATGATTCGGTTCATTGCCGACATCGTGACCTATTATTTGAATTTTTTATTGCCCTTTCTATAAGAAAATGAAGTTGAGTTAAAATTTACTGTTGGTTGTAACATCTTGAACGAATGATTAATAGCAGTTTCATTTGTATTGTTTCAGGGTCCAATGCTCTCAGACCAAATAAACCATTGAATCCTCTCATGAAAGTTATTCTGTACATCTTCATTTAAAAACTACCTTTCCTTCTTCGGATTGTTATAATGAGATTATCATGTTGGGTAACTTCTTCTCTTATTCCAGCAAAATCTTCGCTTTTTCGTGAAGCCTTTCGGCCATGTTCGAGAAAAATCTACCATTCCCATCTTCTATCGGCTAACAATTGTTGAAGATCCTTTTCTTTGTGGACGTCATCTGATCATATGTCCAAACAATAATCACCTTCGCCAGCTTTCTTCATTTTTTTAAGCGATAATCTTCCATTCCAAACCTTCAGGCCATTGATATATATTTTATTTCTGATGAAAATGTATGGACCACGAAGACAATTTCTCGGGGTTTTTCTAACAACCCTTGTTGTAAGTATTGTACGTATTGAATTTTTTAGGGGTTACCTGATATTTCCATTCAACGTTCAAGTTCTTAGCCTATCCTTGCTCATGCATTCTCCTTCATGTAAGTTAGTTGCTGGTTTTGGCACTCAAATTACTGAATAATCTTTCAAATCTGTCAGGCAACATTGGCTGCTTATCACTCTTTGTTCTCATAGGAGGTATATATTCAGTTTTTTCCATGATTTTTCCGTATTGTTTATTTAGTAATTGTATTTCTACATGATAAGTTATGTTCTTGACTACATGTCGTCTTGATTACCAGAAACATTTGGAATCTCTGGCTTGATTTGTGGGATGGTAAAAAATATTCCCTTAAATGCAGACTAATGGCAGTCTCCCTTCATGCTAATGGTAAGTCAAGTAAATATGTCCAAAACGACGTTACAGTAGTTGAAGTCATGTCGGAATCAGTGATGCTTTCAACCCTTAGAATGTAACTTTTTAGCAGTGTGTGTAGTGTATATTATATCGAATTATAGCTCATTATTATGACGGTGTACCTGCTTTAGACTAAGGCATTTCACAGTGAACACTGAGAAAAGGAGAATGCTGGGATACAACTTTTATAGTTTCGTACGGGCACATTAACGTATGTCTCCCTTTGAAACAAAAGTTTTACAATGCATGGATTATGGTATCATTCCTTTTTTATGCTTCATGGAACGATCAACCATTCAAATGATAAATTCTTGATACGACGGCAAATCCAAGCTATAATAATTCTCATCACATATTAGCTGTAGTCTTAAAGTAATTCACGGGTATAATAATTGGAGCTGTTAAAAGTAGTATCTGTACGAATGGTCATTTGGGCGTGTAGGAGGGCTAAATATATTTTTGTATGACCTAATTATATTTTTCATTTTATAATCTCGATTTCTGACTTTAAAATAGCTGGACAAATTTTTCATCCGAACCCTATAAGCAGGGATACTCATTCAAATACTTCGTTCCTGTATAAAAAGGAGCATTTATAAAAAGGAGCAGGGGTTATTTGGAAGCCATTGACTATGTTTCAGCATGAAAGTTAAAATATACACCAAAGACAAAAGCGTTCGTTTATCATGGGGTTTCTTGTTTTAATTACCTTTTTCTTATCACCTCTTCGTATATTCCTTACTTAGCATGTGCGTATTGTGCAGGTTGATGCATGAATCACATTTAGTAATAAAATGAACAGGATGTATACTAGAGAAATTACTCTCTGTGATGCATTGTGTAAGGGCATTTTTAAGACTATATCTCTGAGGTGATAAGAAAAGGAAGAAATATGACGTGTTTTTTAATCTTAAATTTTTGCCATATACCAAATAATTACCATGCATATTCTCTAACAGAGAGTTCTGGTGGGTGTTTTTAGACATAAAATCAGTCCGCTGTTACCTTCAGTGGTTTTCTCGTTTTCAGTAAGGCTAAAAACAGTTGTAAACCTTTATGATGGAAGGTGGAAGTTTTAATTAGCCTAATAATGATGGAGTGGCCTTGTTTCATCTCCTAGTATCCGATTCACTTTCTGAGTTTCGAATTTATTTTTAAGGCATTAATTAAAATCCACTGTCTTTTATAACTTGAGTGCTCTACGCTGAACAACTTCACTTTCATCGTTTGACAACGAGGATAAGCTTGTAAATCATATGGTCGTCTTAGGTTAGGGTAAAAAATGGTGCCTCCCATCTTTTGATCTTTGATGATTCTGACCCGGCTCAAGGGTTATAACTACTAGGAGGGAAAGAGATAGCTTTACATTCTCAGTGATGTATCTGACGCATATACAAAATCTCGTCCCTATTTTTTAACTCTAGTCCATGGCGAAATTACGTATTTTTCCATTTGAGTTAACACCAATCACTGAGCCGTTTCTCACATATATTTTAAATTTTCCTCTTTACAACTCCTCGTCAACACAATTGATTAATTCCACCTCCTTCGTGAGTACTCTTGACCGGTTTCCTTATATGAATTTTGTACTCCCCCAGAATTATATTCCCATCCCTGTAATAAGGAAATGTGTGATTTAAAAATAAAGTTGTAGTCCACCTTGGGAGCCCCTCATGTGCCTCTTAAACTTGTGTTTTACAACGGGCGACTTCACACTCCTTTCAACTTGCCCTTCTGTCGGATCGCTGGGTAACGCGTAGCCTCGAAAAAACAATCCGAACGCCGTAAAAGGTACACAATGCGCGAAAATGTGTTGGATCAACTTAGAAATCAAGCAAAAATACGCTAAAATAAATCACACCGATAAGCTCTCTTACGAACTTCACCAGAAAATCATCAAACACCTCGACTCATTTCGTACCAATAACTTAATCGAAAGATCACACATCATGGACTCCATCTATCCAATATTGAATGAACAAAAAATTGAAAGTTCATAACCGTAAATTTAAATCCCTTTGCAAGATGACTACATAGCTTTCCAATGAGTGCAACTATATCTTAAATATCTCTTCCCAGTAATTCTTGGTTGAAACTTTTGCGATTCATTATGGATGTATGTATTTGTTCTTCGGGTGTACCCCGCGTACTATTACCAGGTGTGATACCTGACGTTTCGTGGCCGTTGCTGGTCACTTTATCAAAGGGATTGAAGTATCTGTCGAAATGGTGGACTTTATATAGGGATTTCATGGTGGGAAGAGGACGGAAAGGGGAGGAGTGGAAGGAGTAGTCATAGCGTTTTTATTAAGGTTCAAAGCAGGGTCCCACGTGAAGCTGATTTGGAGGCCACATTCCCTATTGTAATTTTGCTTGCATTTTCTTATTTCCAAAGCTTCGCGGATCAGTTGGGGCTTGAATCTTTTCACTTTCGCGATTATCTTTGTTTGTTTGAGGTCAATCGCGTGTCCCGAGGCTGCATGTCCCGCAACTGCTGATTTTAAGGGTTGTCCCAGTCGAATAGCCCGCTCGTGTTATTGTAGGCGGGTTTCAACGGAGCGTCCGGTTTCATCGATATATTTCTTCTCGCAAGTTTCGCATTGTATCTCATACACTCCTTCCACTTGCAATGGCGTTGCGTCTTTCACACTCCTCAGGCAGTTTCTAATGTTTAAATCTGGCTTGAATACAGCTTTGATTTCATGTTAGCGGAGGATGTTCCCTATTCTATCCGTTACGCCCCGGACGTAAGGAAGGAAGGCTGTCTTTGTTGCAGGGTTTTCTGCGTCCGGATTCCCAATTTCTTCTTTTGGGTCGTTCTTATCCTTGGTCATGATTTTGTAAAATGTTTTGAAGTTTAGGAAAAATCCTTCGACTGGCCAGTACTACATTACTATGAGCTGCCATCTAAAAAACCTGACGTGAACTAGACAAAGTTGGCAAGAAACTACTTCATATTCACCTGTTTCGAGCCAACTCAATGAAGAAAGAAGACTGTTTGACTGGACAAAATGACAGCGGCCCACATGGAATCCGCTGCAGAAGCCAGGAAGAAGAAGCAACGAAGGAAACTCGGGAAACTAAAAGATTCTCAGAAAGCACCTATCCCATCATACGAACCGGATTTGACTGTAAGCCTATTAAGACTCCCACTTGATGCCGCATCGAAATCAGTTCCACAAAAAGGACTTAATTTCTCCTTGACGCCGACAAGGATTCCGGTGGAAGAAATTATCAGTGGGGTTGAAAGTGCCATCAAACACCTATCCCGGGACGACGCTGAAGTGATACGACAGGACGCATGCAGAGTCCTAATAACGGCTAACATTAAGAAACAAAAATACAACGTCACCAAGCAAGAGAAAGCAGCCCTAAAGAACCTCAGAAATGATGACGACATCGTCATCTTACCAGCCCACAAAGGTAACTCCACAGTTATATTGGATAAGGAGGAATACGAAAAAAAGATGGAGGAACTCCTGAAAAATGGTACTTATCGCAAGATTGAGAAAGATCCGACCACCCGTTACAAAAGGAAGGAAACCGAAGTTGTCAAAAAATGGGTCGAAAATGCAGAACTTAAGAAGAGATTGACCCCACAGGACCCAAAAACTCCTTGCATGTATGGCCTCCCTAAGATCCATGAAGGAGGCATACCACTGAGGCCCATTGTTAGCGCTATCGAAGCACCTGCATACAGGCTAGCAAAATATTTAGCAGGAGTATTGCAGCCTAAGGTGGAAGAGGCCAGCTCATACGTGAGAGACTCGCAACATTTTTTGAGGATCATCGAAAACATCCGGGTTAGTCCTAGTGATATTCTCGTCAGTTTTGACGTGGGATCGCTTTTTACAAGCATTCCCTGTGACGAGGCGATCTGCATAATCGAAGAAGAATTCGGTGAAAATATCGCCCAGTTGACAGATGTGTTTGACCAGCACCTTCTTCCGGCGGAGGAACAACTTTTACGAGCAGACGCCCGGAGCAGCTATGGGTTCGCCTATCTCCCCAGCGGTAGCGAATATTTGCATGGCAAACTTCGAGATGAGATCACTTCAAAACGCGGCAAATACGCATAAGATTTGGTTGAGATACATCGACGACAGTTTTATTATATGGACGCATGGCCGAAAGAAGCTTGATGTATTTTATTGTTATTTAAATAGTATAAATGACAATATTGTCTTCACAATGGAAGTAGAAAAAGATGGTAAAATCCCATTGTTGGACGTATTGCTGCAAAGGAGAAATGATGGAACTCTGGGACACGCCGTGTATAGGAAACCATCTTCCACCTATTGGTACCTCAAGGCAAATTCACACCATCATCCCGCACAGCTAAATGCGGTATTCAACACCAATATCCAGCGTTTCTGCAAAATTAGCGGAGACCAACTTCCCGGCCGAAAGACAGAAAGTGGAAGCCATTCTGAAGGAGAACGGATATGACAAGAGCCATCTCCAAAACATTTTACATAATCATGTAAAATGTTTTAAAATAATACATGACGAAGGATAAGGACGGCCCAAAAGAAGAAATTGGGAATCCGGACGCAGACAACCCTGCACCAAAGACAGCCTTCCTTCCTTACGTCCGGGGCGTAACGGATAGAATAGGGAACATCCTCCGCAAACATGAAATCAAAGCTGTGTTCAAGCCAGATTTAAACATTAGAAACTGCCTGAGGAGTGTGAAAGACGCAACGCCATTGCAAGTGGAAGGAGTGTATGAGATACAATGCGAAACTTGCGAGAAGAAATATATCGGTAAAACCAGACGCTCCGTTAAAACCCGCCGAGAAGAACACGAGCGGGCTATTCCACTTGGACAACCCTTAAAATCAGCAGTTGCCGGACATGAAACCTTGGGACACGCGATTGACCTCAAACAAACAAAGATACTCGCAAAAGTGAAAAGATTCAAGCCCCAACTGATCCGCGATGCTTTGGAAATAAGAAAATGCAAGCAAAAAACAATAGGGACTGTGGCCTCCAAATCAGCCTCACGTGGGACCCTGCTTTGAACCTTAATAAAAATGCTATGACTACTCATTCCATTCCTCCCCTTTCCATCCTTTTCCCAGGAGGCCATAAATACTAATTATGTACTTCTCGTGAAGTGAATAATAAGTTATAATTTTCATTTAAAGTGAATTACTCAAGCCGCCATGGAGTGCTTGAGGTTATTTTGGGAAGTGACTGAAATCTTAAGTCTTTGGAAGTGCTATGGTGTTAGGAAGAGGCTTTCCCATACAAAAGGAAATAACGCAAATGCAACAGCATTCATGTGATCCACTCAAGTAGATTTTACACAAAGTCTGATAAGGTGTGAAATTTCCACTACACAATTTTGGACAGTTGTTCAGCAAATAGGCTGGCGAATTACTTATACCAAAGGTAACCTCTTGCTTCTGGCGTAAAGTGTAACTTGTATCATCCTAATTCCTTTATTTCCATGAATAAGGTTACATCACAGAGCTACCTGTGTGCCTTTGTCTTCATCCATTTATTCATGTATACTAAGATCGTCTTTTCAATAAAAGGGTGTCGGGAAATTTTGGGCAACCCTGCCTTCACCGACATACCTCTTTTGAATTGCAGTGCAAGCGCTATACAAAATGAAGTCATTCCATCAAGTGGCAAATATTTTTTTCCTTAGCAGAGCGCTCGTTTATGTGATGGACAACGTTGAAAGTGCAACATAATTCCTTTCGGTTTTCAAATGCCATATTGTATCGCATAAAGGAATATGTTTGACAAAATGGGTATTTGGCAATTCTAGGTAAAGCCATAAATATTTCCAAAATGGCAAGTAGGAACTGTGACACAGGCAAAAGTAGAAAAGAAGAAAATGATGAATCGTGACGAAAATACTTTTTCATAATATGTAAAATAAAAATTCGATAGAAAAGTACAAAAAAATCAGTCAATCAGGCTAAGTCAGTAGGCCTAGTGGTAACTCACTTTGGGAATTTCTAAAAACATTTTACGTCTCATGTAGTGGCAGCACTAAGCTTTACATGCTGGCATCAATGCCAGGCTCAATGATGGAATAAATGCTGACATACCTCCCACACAACGAAGATTTCATTCTTTTAACACTTGAAAGACGGGACTTCTCTCATTACCTATAAGGACGGTTCGGGGTCAAAAATGACCCTTTGTGGAAAATTTGTTTTACAGAGATAATTTAATTTAACCATCGTTTAAACGTATTATTATCAAGTAAAACAATTAACTCACCAAAATAAATAATAATTAAAGTATTAAAAATGATATTACTCAACTATTTCTAGATAATATAATGTTCATTGTGCGTTATAAAAGTTATGTTATATTTTTAAACTAAACGACTTTGATATGTCAAAATTGTTTCCTCTCTTACTGTCCATTTCTGACACACAATATTGTTACATCTATTAATATTTTTGAGTACTCTGTGTCTTTATATGCATGTATGCATGCCATGTATATTTTCGTGTTTCATATGAAGTTCAACGTAACATTCAATACTATAAAAAAAAATACATGCTCCGCTTACCACTCCGCTCTTTAAGTTCTGACAACTTCAGGAAGAAGTTTGGACGTGAATTGTTACTTTTGTAAATTCTCTATACAATATCCATGCAATAATTGCTCTGAGAACCTGTATCTTATGTTTCTGAAAGTGTGTACAGGCTATCTTTGAGGCATTGACTTTACTGAATACTTAATGGCTATTTGATCTACCGCATAAATCCATACTTTGTCTCGTTATAGAACGTAATTTTTAATGGTGTTCTTTCTGCATTCATTCTCAAACCAGCATCAGGATGTAGATGGCTCATCTTGCTTACAGTTTTGTTAACTTTCCCTTGGTATACCGTCAGGATGGTGTCACCTTAGAGACCCCACCCTCTTTATGGATCACAGTGATTTGGCAAGTAGGTATTCGGACCATGTGGCACCACGAACGTCTCAAAAACCTAAAAATACGCCTAGTTTGTCATGTAACACTGATCAGGTTACCTCATGTAGCCTTGCTCGTCACCTTAGCGTCAGGGAACTTCCGTATGTATTTCAAGATAGCGTCATGTATTGTACTTGATAAGTTGCTCTCAGATATCATTTGGCATAAATTATTGGCCTTGGATGTTCTCTATCAATATTTTACCGAGCGAGTCTTACAGTACGTGAATCTTCTAAAGACACACCATTTTCATGCAGTTTTGCACGGTACATCGATATCTCCAGCAACGACAAAAGCTGGGCTTTGCATATAACCTAAAAATTGTCGCCATTCATGGTGCAGATAGGTGGCAAAATTAGGTGCAGGGCTAATATTGTCACTTAACAGAAGACATTTCAGTCTCCTCCAGCTTTCAAGTGTTTCTCTCTTTTATGTATTCGGTATTCACCTAGTGCGCCTCTAATTCTTTTAAAAGACTGTGGATGTTTCCTCTGAGGTTATATCCTCTTCCTGGCACGAGGCGTAATTCTGTGTGATTAGTCTACAAACTAGATGTAGCTCTTGTCATCTCCAAAACAAGTGTTCTCTCTCTAATTACCAGTATGTTTTTCTTTGGCCCCGAAAATGTGTTACTGTCATAAAGAATAAAATTTAATTCCTTGGCAAATGCAAAAAAATTTGCCTTCAATCACAAAGACTTACCTTTCTTCTCAACGTTTGCAATGCTACAATCAGGAATTTCCAGTGAAATTTTTTCATCGGTCGTTGGTTGTTTATCTGGTTCAGAGTCAGAAATATTTTCTGTGCCCACTAAAATGAAATCCTCGTGCTCTGACTTTACAGTACATATAAGTTTCCTTTCATCCCCATAATAACTTTCAGATTTCACCATATGATATATCTTTAACATTAGAAGTACCGAACCTTTTTGGCATACCTACCTACAATAATGAATTTGAACCCTGAATTTGTTTTCAAGGGGTTCATTTTAGGTTTTTATCGGAAAAATTTAAAATTTCATAAGTAAAGTAGAAAACAAAATCAATGAAAATGGCTAAGTTTGTATAACTAGTATTTACGCGCCATGTGAATTCTAATACTTTTTTGAAAATGGGAAGAGATTAAACTAAACGAGACGAGACTGGTGTTGGAATAACAACGAGACTAGATGGAGACTGATCCCAAGTCTCATCTAGTCTCGTCTCGTGGCAACGCTAGGCAGCATGCCGGCCTCAATGATGGAAAGAATACAACCATACATTTCGGGAAACAAATATTTCATTCCTGGTGAGTTGGGTAGGGAGTGCGAGTTTTTTCGCTACTAAAAGTGTGTATATATTTATATTTCTAATACATTTAATTTCATTTATGATTATAAATGCCCTGATACTATTAATTTCAAATTGAACATATCGTACAGTTAATAATAACCACCGTCCTTCGGAAACTTCCGCTTAACACAGCTAAGGATATCGGTTTCACTGGAAGGCTTCCATTTATTCGTATTTCAAAAATAATAAAGCATATTAGCATGTAAACAGTCATTCCGGCTTTAACTTTAATGCGTAAATCCGTAATGTACTTCTTGATTACGCAAATAATATCGAAATATTTTTGAAGCTTATTTATTGTTTGTTTATATTAAAATCTAAATTGATAAGGATCACATAATATTTTAAGTTTTTTGTTTTAAATAGATTGGAAATATGTTTCCACATCCCTATTATTATTATTGTCACTTCAAAATTTACATGTAAAAAATTCCATTCGAAGTAAAAATGTGGTTCACAATAAATATTTTGTTGTGGAATCCGTATTAAGGGTGATTTGGAATTTTGCTGATTTAGGCGGGGGTTTATTTAGTTTTATCTTCATATCTCCATAATTATGTGACTAATATTTTTCATGTATGCAGCTGATAGAGCTACCGATTGAATCATAAAAATTAACATCCTGTAGGGCGATTACCTAACTCATAACGCCCATATTTCGACGTTACAGAGCGCCCGACGAGAGGCATATCGCCCGTCGCGATTACGGATCGGACGTTATCACTCCGCCGGCGCTCCACAACGCCCGCCGCGCCGTGAAGTGAGACGCTCGGAGCGACCACGTAACTGCTAGGGGACGTTACACAACGCCAGAAACGAGACGCTACACATCACTGCGGCCGGGGTCGGTCTTTCATAGCGCCTTCTGTATTTAGAGTATTTTATACTGTTAGTTCTTGATGCTGAGTAGGGTGCTGGGCCCTTGGAGTAGAAAATGCGTATGTATCATTGAAGTGGTTATGAAAATCAGAACTTTCTTTGGATTTAAAGTAATGTTTGTCAGAGTGTACACAATAAATGCTCATACAGTAACATTCCCAATAGTAGCCCTCTCTGAGTGTAGCCGAGACATTTTTCCTCTCACTCTTTCCCTTATATATTTCTAAGCCTGGATAACAATTCCTAAGTTTATACTAAGGATAAAAGTTTCATAGAAAATAATTTTTACAAAAGAAATATATTATGCTTCAGACTTTTAGGTGGTCCGTTTATTTCACAGGTCGCGTACAGTTTTCCATTGTCTCTCGATGACCATTCCCACTTGGTCCGTCAAAATTGCTAAGGGCAAATTTCTTGTCCCCGCACATTTATTATAATACGTATTACAACCGTACGATTGTCTGTCCCACAGAGATCTTGCTACGCTTTTGCTGCTGTACCTTAGATAAATAATATGGTAACGAAACGACTCGGAATTAATAACGTTAGCCCTAACTCTATGAGCATATAATATAATGCTATAACGTCCAATCACCCAACAATCCAATATGTGATATCCAATACGCATTCATTCCTTTAAGGAGTATAAGCCTGCATAAAAATGATCGGCATCTCTGTCAAATATAATACATATGCAATGTAACACAGCATAATCTCGTCCCTTAATACATCGATGTACGATCGTAGTCAGCTACTAGAGCTATCTACACAGACATGAAAATTCAATAATCCTCAATGCTATCTCTCTGCAGCGGTATTTTTGTTTAGCATGATTTAGTTAGAAAGGCTGGAAACTTTATTTCTACAGACTTTTAAACTGTGAATGAACTATTAGTCATCATATCTAAATCAGTTACATGTTAGGGCGTTCATTAAGTAGATGGTTAGGTTATAGTGAGGACTATAGAGTGTGTAGGTAATTATATCGTGTACATGAATGAGAATTTGTGTAATCGTATATAGGTGCACCCATGCACGTATTCTAGAATAGGTACACCCATGCACGTATTCTAGAATGATTTTTTGGTATTACCTAGTTCGTTAGGCTTAATGGGTACGGCTCCTCTGTAAAAGTGTGAGCTCTTGTCAACGCGTTTTTACGTACGGAATGTGGTTGAATACATCCTCATGAAGACTCAACTGCAGTTGTGTTCAATCATTTAATACGTATCCAAATACGTACTGAATATTTCCTCGTGTATTCAATACGTATTAATTGGGTATGAGAGCCTACCTAGGTATTGAATACGTATCATAATATGTATTGACTACACCCTAGTTCTACTTGTATTCAAGGTTGGACATAAAGCAGTATCCAATATGAACATAATACACATTGAATACTTCGTGTAATACTTTCACAATATCTAGGCATTAAATTCACATTGTGCTGGCCACCATTTATTTAATATCACGCATTCTTTAACCATAAATTAATTCTTCATCATCGTAAGCCCTTGTGTTCGTCAGCTACCGAAAATCGATCACATGACCGCTTTCTGGCCTGGGATTGGATGGAAAGATTCGTGCAGGGAACGGAAGGACGGACCGCAGAGAAACTAATGACGCGAGCATAAATTTCTCATACTCTCGGTAGCGCCTCGATTTCGCCGACGTTGAGAACTTCGCCTAGAGATACGTAATCGCTGGGGGCGAAGTTTTTGGACGTTACAGAGCGCGACGTTATGAAGCACGGGATTTTACGTAATCACCCTACTGGTATAATTGAACGCCTTATCGAATGTTTGAGACCGATCTAATGTGAAGAAATTCGTTTCTCCTGAGCTTAAGGATAAAAACTTACAGGTTGCACACTTATCTCATGCACTAATCGGACAATGAGAATACGCGAAACATTATTCCTATACGCAAAAATTAACATCCTGGTATAATTGAACGCCTTATCGAATGTTTGAGACCGATCTAATGTGAAGAATTTCCTTTCTCCTGGGCTTAAGGATAAAAACTTACCGGTTGCACACTTATCTCATGCACTAATTGGACAATGAGAATACGCGAAATATTACCTACCCATTCCATTATCCACCCATTCCACATATAAAAATATGCAGGAATTCCTCAAGGTATGCTTGGCTCGTAGAAAAAAGTTTGTCGGGAATTTACATTCGTAAAATCTGCAGCCATTCGTTGGGTTCTTCAAAAGAATACTTCCCGTCAGCATTCTCCCTTCTTCATGTGCCCTGCAGTTTGAAGCGCCCATCTGCGATATCATAAGCACATACCAGGGAGGCCTCATCCGAATACCCACGTCTTTCCGTGTGACCGCCGCGCTGGGCGGTCTTAACAAACGCAAGTGTGCCGCAAAATTGAGGGCCGAGGTATGCGGCGAATGCTGTCGAATGCCTTCCCGCCCCTACCTCCCGCCCCCACCCCAGCCAGCAGCCGTTTGGCTCGCTTTATCCGACCATGGTCACCCTCTTGCCCAACACACTCGTCCAATTTCTTGACCCGAGCTTAGAAAGCACACGTCCAAATGGTGAGCGATCATTATTCGTCGGCGTCCACGTGGTACCTCGAAAACCACTGCAATAGAATGCCGCACGGGCTAGCTCTTTCCAGACATGCACTAACTTCTTGCTTACATGTAAAGCCATTAGTTTCAAGGAAAGATCTGGTGCTTTCCCGGCGTATCTGTCGAAAGAATTCCCTTCGAGTCTTCCATCTCGTTAGCGTCTCGATTGCTGCCGTATTTTCGAGCACCAATTCAGCTTCAGGGGTTCTGATTCAGAAGTTCTGAAGGAAGCCCCAGAAAGAAGCAGGAAGTTCCAAAGCTTTTTGGAGATTCCTCTTTGGGGAATGCTTAAAAATTGTGATCTCCTTCACAAGATCATCCCTCTCAGGCAGTCACTTTTGTCGGTCCTACTAATGTACTGCGAGGGCAGAAATATGTTTGCAGTAATCATCGTAAATCAAATATCCGAGTATTGGTTTGATGCATCTCTCCGCAAGATTATCTTATCCACCAGCTCCTTCCTATTTGCATAGTTATTCTCTTTCACATCCTTCACTACTTGCTCTTTATATCACATGAGAAATCTCACTTTGCCATTCTTCCATTCACTTGTCCCACGTCCATTGTCTTCATCAGGCTACCATGTCCTAAAAAATGGCCAACATGTGGTTCTATCTTCTTTGCAAGGTTGTTTGCTGGGTTGTCTTTTCCTTCACTCTTCTTACAACTTCTTCGTTTGTCTCTTGGTCGACCTATTTTTTCATCATCATTCTTTTAAAGCACCACTTTACAACGTTTCCAGCCTTTAATACTCTGCTTTTGTTATCACCTAAGCCTCATTGTCATACAGAAGCGTGCTTCAATTGTATGTTGCAATGAAACTTTTCCTTGCTGTTATGCTTGTATTACCCACTGTAAGCAGAATCAAATCTTGAATCACCTTGAAATCAGGTGACTTGAGTTCTCATGAGCTACTGACGTATTAAATTCTACTGCTCTGTTGCAGCCCAAATTCTACATATGCATTGAATGAATACCCCATAAGCCACCTCTTGTGTGCGTGGCACTGTGTGAATTATAAGCTAAAGTGATTAAATGAGTACCACATTATGGGAGAAGCGAATTAGTTCCGAGTTCACCAGACACTCCTAAATTATTTGTTTCCACGTGGAAGTCATCACTTCGTGATGAAGTCATTTGATTCAATGCATTACTCTTTGCTCACCAAATAGCTTGCAAGCGAGCAGTTAACATAGGCTTACACTTCGTAAAATTATTTGAGAGCAATTCAAACTAGCGTAACAATTTTTTCACAAATATATTCTGCTACTATTTTACTCCTTGTGATCGCTTACTGATTCCTGGAAGAAAGGCATTTTAAATACGTTTGCTCCGGCGGATCAAATTATTTACATCTACATCTACGTGATACCCTGCGAGCCACCACGATGGTGATGGTGTAACTTTTACATCGCCTGACCTGACACCATCTAATACCACCCTTTGAACGCGTTCATGTGAGAAGTCTTCTATTCAGCCTACTATATTACTATCCCGTATGATGCTAACTTCGCGAGTACCTTACAGAGGGGAATCTTGTCAAACGCTTTTATAAAATAAAGAAATGCTGCGTCTACCTGTACGTTACCTTCTCCGGAAACTAAAATATTATGAACAAAAAACCTAATTGAGTTTCGCAAGACCGTCCCTTTCTGAACCCATGCTGGTTTGTTATAAATAAATTTGGGCTGTAGAGGTTTCCCATTATTGATGTAACTATTATATGCTCTATAATTTTATATGATAGTGACGTTAATGATATTGGTATATAATTACATGGCTGTGCCCTATCGCCGCTTTTAAATATTAATAAAATAATTAAAACAGATTTTGCTGAATTTATAAATACGCAAGATATAATTCTTAAGCATTCATGGCACCCGTATACGCTTGCCATACGTGTCTTATTAACTGTATCTAATCAACCTGACAAAGTACTTTCAACGACGGCTATCTAGCGCTTCGCTTCGGGAATTATGGTGGCAATTAAGTATCGACGATACGTTCCGAGGATCACAGCTCGAATATTGGGAGTTGAAAATATTTTTCACGGTCACCACGATTCCCATTCAAGTGCTTTGTGTAAGTACTATGGGCTCAGTGCCCTATCCGTAAGTTAGAGTGTCAAATTGGACCATTCACCACAATTGCCCTCTCTTCATCCATTACCTGCAAAAATCCTACCTTTGCTGAATCAATCTACTTACCTAAAATAGCGAAAATGACGTTAACTGTCTCTTTCCCTGGGTAGCTACATCCCCATTTTACGACAGCCTACCTTTAAAGTTTGGTTTTCTTAACCAAACGGAACATTATACACTGGTGTGCCCAATAAATTCCAACATTATTGAAGAATAGCTTCATATTAATTAAAATATATATTTACTATGCTATTGCCAAATCATAAAGGAAGTAGTAAGTGATCCAAGAGATGAAGGCATCTACCAACAAAAGAAGCTACAGTTGGAAAAACGAGAATTAAATTAAGGAAGCAATTTGTTAGAATACTTATCTGGAGCTCACTTCCTATGGCAGGGAACTATATCAGTAGCAAAGAAGTTAAGGCTTGAAGAATCCAAAATATGGAGATGCAGAAGAATGATGAAGAAAAAATAAACCTCTTGACAAGAAAGGTGCTAAGAAGGTTGAAAGAAAGTAGAAGTCTTTTGTAATCTTTAAAAATAATACGGGAAAACTAATTCGCCATAGGTACCTGGGGAAGTGTTGGTCTAATGAAGACACTCGTCAATGGGCAAGTGAATGGGAAGAATTATAAATAAAGACTTGTAATGAAATATATTGCGCAAGTAAGGAAGGATGTGAAAGAAAAAAATACCTATATTGGCGCGTATATCTAACATGAATTTTGTGAAAACGAGAGGTGAAATCTGGCGTTTTACTCAGCCGGTGAGCAGTACGTTAAATCCTCTTTCAAGAGTGTGTAGGTGGCTCGGAGTTCCTTCGGAGCTGTGTGAAGATATTCATTTTTCAGTCTAGCAAGTTCTCTCCCTAATATTCATTCCTCATTTTTCCATTCTTGCCTTCCCTGATTGTAACTTTATTTTTAATTTATTATTTTCCTTTCTTGCGTTTGTCGTGAGTCACGGCCTATGATACCACGCGCGCCTACATTTTTGTAGCGAAAACCAGGAATTTTTTCAAGAAAATTTTATTTCACTTTCGGAAGTTACTTTAGATAATATCATTCAGCCATGCTTCCCAGTGAAGGGGCAAAGAGTAAGGCAGAGATAACACGAGCAATTTGATTCTCCTGTGAAGGCAATGTGGTTCATACGTGATCATTATTGAGGTTCTGTTTGTAAAGCATTTCCAAATGCGGAGGAGTTAGATAGTTTCGTATTGGATAATTTAGGTCATTTCAAGTTGGAAATATTTTTTATGCGTTGTTTTCTATTGGAAACTGTATACTCAGGGATTTGTGATGTTCAGACGGAAATTTTAGAGTTGCCTTTAGTGTAATAAAGGCATGCCTTCTCGGTTGATTGGCAAGTTGGCGAGGAATTGGAAGAGAAATATTATTTTATTCTTTACATTTCCCTTCGAGCATTGAATCCTTCCACCACAAATGATTTCTCTCCTGTGGATAATGGATTCACAAAGAGTAAAACGTCTCCTCGTCCTATCATCGAGTTTCCTCGATTTTCTGGGGCTTTTTCTTACAGGGTAGGATTCCGCGATTTATTTGAACCCGTGGTGTATGAAAGAACGAATATGGCCTCGGTGAAGAAGTTCACTTATTTAAAGGCCGCTCTTCAAGAACAAGCTTCTGCCCTTATCACTTAAATCCCATTTGGCGATTCCCATTTTAATTCTGCTTGGAGGGAGTTATATGAGCACTATGACAATCCTCGAATCCTACGATTCGACTACCTGGATAAAATCATTGGATTTATTGTTTTTTCTCCGGGGTCATTGTCTTCTGTGCAGTTCAAGCATACGTATTCTGAAGTTCGCACTGCCGTTAGTACATTAAATATTCCTGATTTTGGGAGGTCATTTAGTTCAGATCAGCTGCTCGTGTAGCAGACGCAGAAACTCTAGCTCTCTTTGAAGATGCCTTGAATTTTAATCTGAATTAAAGTTATGAGAAAAATTAAAATATTTGCTCGGCAAACGAATCGTTCTTCAACGCAGGCGTCATTTCCTCAAGTCAAAAGAGAGGTTTCCTTTAGTTACTCAACTTTTGACTCTCTTTTAGAAAAGTATCAGGGTTTTACAAACATCGTATGGCGTAATTCTAAGGACTCAGTTTCTCCCAAATCTAAGCACTCGGCAAGATTTGTTGCACCAATTTCCTTTGGTATACCCACGCGATAAAGGAGAAAGGTGAACGAGCTAGTCAACATTACCCTTTGTTTGAGAATCTTTGTTCTCGACGTAAATTCCTAAAATATCTTGAGATGAGTGTCATTTAACCAGCGTATTTTGTACGCTCGAAAAAGCTTTGTTTTAATTGCTTGAAGCCAGTTCATTGTTCTCTTAGATGCCAGCAAAAAGCCTTGTATTGTGCTGTGTGAAGATCTCTCGGGTTTCACACCGGGTTAGGTTCTCCATATCTTCCTCCGACGTTTCGATGGGCGAGTCGCGCATCGAAACGTCGGAGGAAGATATGGAGAACCTGACCCGGTGTGAAACCCGAGAGATCTTCACACTTATTATTCGTCGGGAAAATACCAGATCTTGTATTATGCTGTTTGCAAAAGATACCATTGCACAATTAGCATTCTGAACATAATTCTCGGCAAACGAATCGTTCTTCTACGAAGGTGTCATCCCCCCCCCCCCGCATTGTACTGTAATGCACAGGCACTGTAATGCATTACTCATGGTTTAGAGCACAAGATTTTATCGGCAACGGTAGACAATAATGTAATTGTCCCACGTCTTGAAGGAATTCTCACGAAATACTCAAATACGTAGTCTTATTACAACAACCTCAACCCTCTCCCTGACTATTCCCTCTTGTTATATGAATGAAGCTTAATGACAGCACAATTAGTATTCTCTAATGACAGCAAGCTTAATGAGGAAAGCAAGCCTATCAAAGCTCTTATCCTACGAGACTCCCTATGACAAGTTTATTGGCATTGAAAAAATGGCTTGAGGAAGTAAGCACTGAAAAACACACTAATACTGGGTTCAAACTTTGATCCCTATGAATCTGATAACTTTCCCAAGACATTAAAAATCGTCAAATATACTGAAATAAATGTGTTAAACCATAACGATAAATATTGGTGCACCTACATCCTTCTCTTTAGTTTGCCTTAGTCTATGCATATTGTAATCATCCCCTCCCTCACCAAGCTGATTCTACATTTTAAATTAATTTGCTCAGAAATTCTACGCTGAACTAAATGCAAGGCTTCTACTTTGTGCTAACACAGTTATTCCTCAGAAAATCACATTCACACTCAAGGCATTCTATTCATCATGGGCATCAACCACATAGGAACTACTGAATTCTTACGATATTTCTTACGATAATTTCTTACTAAATTTACTTATGACACTGACTATCATTTTATTTCGAAAAATAAATGTAATAACACAAAATCACCAAAACATTTACATCATTACAACAATGAGAATTTGATTGACACGGTAAATGTTTTCCAACAGCACTAATCTCACGAACAACACCATGGTTTATGCCTTTTACTTAAAATGCAGTGTACGAAGACTTATAACACTATCTTTGTAACTTTGGTTGCATCAGCTGCTCATTAATATCAGAGATATACCTGTCGTCTCGTCGAGCACGAATTCGTACAACACCGAAACAAATTTTACAGTTTTTCATCCTAAATCCCAACAAATCCAATTCCTACCATTTTCCCTACATTAAATCAACATCACAAACCTTTACTATACATTATTTGTTATTTTCGCGGCCTTTGTCAGAGGAAAATAGAAAAACATGAGAGAGAGCACGTCACGAGCTCATGCGTCTGCTTTACACATTGACATAGAAAAATTCTAATTTTAGCATCACTAACCCCTTGAATTAAACAGCGAAGGCATTACATATGACTCTTATACACAAATTATTGCTCATAAATGCTGAACTCCACAGAAAACTTTGAGAAAAGGAAAGTACACTGCACACGTGAGCAGAGCTCACATTTAGCAATATTTGTACACATTTTGACATCACAGACACTACCAAGGGTACAAAGTACCTTGGTATAACTCACTCAACCCTTATATCTTAAATGCATGACACTTTTTTGCTTGATTCACTGAAATTGAACTTTTTAGTGAGGTATGCTGACTCCGATGTCCCTTGAGAGATCACTTGCAAGAGTCATGGAGAATTCACTTCAATAAATAAGAGATTGAGAACGCCTTGAATTACTGATAAAGAAATCACGGGAAACTAACGGAAAATAACTTCACTTCCAAAAACATATGCTGTTAGAATATTTAATTAAAGGACAACTTTGATTATACACCGGAAAACGTTAGTCAATTGTTCTTCAAACTGTGCGCGAGAAAACGAAGTAGAGAGCATCCAAAACAATCTGGAAAGTCCCCGGCGTGACGTCGTTGCCAAGATATAAAATACAGACTATAGTTCATGTGCATTCGTAATGGTGATGGGTCAGCCGTGCCTTTTCGGATAATGGTCGATTTCGGTTGTCAAGGGTCAGCTATTTCATCGGAACCTGTTGCTCGGTATAATCTTTACATGCCTCCTTATCATGATTCACTATTTGGATTGTCTCGAACACCTCAAATGGGGCCGCAGGGTTGGATTAATTTGTCGTTTTGGCCTATTCACAATTCAGTGCCAGTGTTGAACACCAAGGCTGTAGTCCATCCTCAATGAACTATTGACCTCTAAGCTTTCACCACTTAGGCCTTTTAATTGAAGTAGGATCTTTCATCTTCACATGGTCGATCGGGAGTTTGATGAACCCGATTAGGGGGATTTCCAGGGGGGTGCGGGCAGAAGTCTTTTCAAAAATTATCTAATTCTAATCGATTCCATTTTTGGATGGATTTTGATGGGCAATATTTTGGATAGCTCTTTAAACTTCCTTCCCATGCAACTTCTTTACTCGTAATATAGGACAGTTAGTTAGTAGACGTAGTACAAAAGGTTTTGTGAATTGAAGGAATCCACGGTTCAAGTTGCTTAAAATCCTGAGGAAGCTAAATGTGATGATTGTGCACTAAAACCTACCAAAGGAATGCTTTTGGAAGGTTTAGTGTTTTGTTGCCATTCAAAAGTGAGCTCCCTTTTCTGGGAAAATCTACTCTCCAGGCTGCAAAGAGAAGTTTTATCTATATCTATATCTACGACATACCCTGCAAGTCACCTCGAGGGTGTGTGGCAGGGGTTGCATCCACACCAGGAACAATGATACAACAAGCAAAAATGAACAAAACAAAACAAAAACCGCAACTTTAAAAGTAAACAGGGAAAAAAACTACCAAATCCATAGTGGCAGAGCTCTTTATTTTTCCCTCCGGTGATGAAGCTACACGTGTCCCAGTCAATGGATGGAAGATTAAAATCCCCCCCGATGATGATGTGACGGTCATTTTTGTGTTGAATAAATTTCCTTACTTAATTTTCTAGTTCTAATATTGAATTTATGCCTGAATCAGGTGGTCTATAATATGCACATAACCTTTTTTGTTTGAAGGCCTTGTATGGAACACCAAACGCTTTCTATTTGACAATCATGTATAGACTCCCTTCTACTAGTAAGCCAATCCTTCACGGTGATAAAAACTCCTCCTCCTGGACTTCTGACTCTATCCTTCCTGTATATCTTGAATGATTTCGGGAATATTTCATTATCCTCAACGAACGGAGCGTTGTTAAGAGGTCAACAAAGTTGGCTCCAATGTCCCTACAGATATGTCGGAGTCTCTCGTTTATGCCTTCCACTCGGCTCCAAACAAGAGGTCCCTGATCAATCTTCGGTTCAAGACTACATATCGTGAGCTCCATTTTGACACCCTCGGTGACACTTACCCGCTTCACTTCGGAGTTCAGTTCCCTAAAGGAACGAAGAATCTCCTCAGATCTACGGTCCGTGGCGTCGTTGATGCCTACGTGGAATCATATGGATATTTAATCCACCACTGATCCGCTTGGTCATTTTCTTGTCGGTAAACCTTTGATAAGCTTAACTGAGAGTATTTTAGAAGATTCGATGCATCTCCATACTGGAGGGAAAGTCATTGAGGAACTGAGCCAAAATTTTCGGAGGTGGTGGTCACAAGAATACTTGCATACATTACAACAGTGAGGTAAATGGTCGCGAGAAGTTGGGAAAATTAAAATTGGGTTTACCTGAATGTTAACATTTTGTATTTCATAATTCAAGACACGATATAAGCTTGATACACTATCAATATCTTAAGATCAGATGAAAAAAAATCTTTTATTCCGAAAATTTGACGAATACAGGGAAAAATTAAAAAAGTGCCTTAGAAACAAATTGATTCCTAGCTGGCTTCTTTAAATAGGAGATTTCAAGTGCTTCATGAAATATGTTGCATTGAACATGTTTTTAACACAGAATATAGAATGCTAGCTTTGAGATATAGTTCTGATCGATAAAAGGATTGTTTAACCTATCGTACCTGAAGTGTATGAGTCATATATTTTCTAGTATTTTATGTTCACCACCCAGTTTTAATGTCTTCGAACAGGTGAATACTTGCATTTCATTACTCCATTCAGTAATCATATTCGGAAATCCTTGTATGTTAAGTGAACGATCCTTTTCAAATGCCTCTTTCGAAATGCAATCTTTAAATATTTAATAGGCATGAGTAACTATGATGTATAATGGATTTTATTTTCACAGCAGTCCCCGGAAAGCATTCATTTCTGATTTAGGATAGCACTATATCTATGTTTAAGGTGCCGATAATTTTCTCTACTTTGATCATCTATTAATGATATCTATTGAAGAGTTATTTATCTAGTTTTTATAGAAATTGAAATACAAATACACTTGGTTATAAGTTACTCCATTAAATGCGATGAAATGTGTGAAAATCGATTATTAAACGCTGTTAAATGTTTCACGCTTCAATGGCAACAATCAAGTGTAAGAAATAGTATATTGTGCTTATATTGACAACACTTAAGAAAAGAACTGACATTGAACGGAGGAGCGTAATTTTTTCGGGAAAAATTTCGAGCGTGTCTATTTCTTGAATTCGGATAAGTACGGAGAAGTGTGCAGGATAATGCTTGAATCAAAACCGGAATAGTCCTTACAAACACTTGACGAGTCCTGCGAAGCCTATGGCTGCTCAGGAGGTGCTGACACTCATCTAATTCCCCAATGGTGAAAACCCACCCTTGCGGGGTGCGAAGCCGCGACCTGATGGTCGGCTTATGAGAACTTGACCACATCACCACCGGGGCCGGCATATACCTATTAACCATTCGCAATTAGATTTATTTTCTGAGCAGCGGTTTGCATTTTGAGGTAATAATAGGAAAATTCACATGCATTTTATACTGGGCGCGAAAAAGTATTATAATTACGTCATATCCTTACATTACTCTTCCAGTGAATGATGTTATAATTTTGTTACGCAAGTTCATAAAATTATACAACTGCCACATTCATCACTGCGGTATAAGAAACAGCTACACTCATGAATCTAGCAGATAAAATGATGGTGTAAATAATTTGGTCATGGTAATTTTTCATTCAGGGTGTATTTTGATCATTATAAGTAAAATATAAGAGACATGTATGCATTTAAAGCATAATATCCCCTGGTTAAGTGTTCGCGCACATTCTCTCTCAAAAATTGTATGGAAATATAATAAGAAATTTCGTTTGCTGTACCTTAAAAAATCCAAATTATTTCAATCCTTTCATTAACCACTCCTCATTTGAAAGGAGGGAAATTAAAATTGAGAACCTTAAGAAAATGAACATTGGGTGAGAAACTTTGTGATTATATTAAATAAGCACTTAAGTGAAAATTTACGAATGCACGTAAATTGTAGATAAAATGTTATCGAAATAAAAAAGCGACTTCTGTTTTCTAGGCAGATTATCAGGCAAGAATGATATTGAACTTATAAACTAAAAAATTGGCAGTATTCAAAATAACATTATTTTTTCGATGAAAATGCTACTAGCTTATGTGTGTCATTTATTGAGCGCTTCACTGATCCGCAGGAGTTTTCATACGCTGAAAGTAAATTTAATAAGATATCAGTAGATGTTCTTCAGGGTCAAATAGTAAGGGAAACACAGTGATACCTGTAAAACGATGCTTAGCTTCGCCTTTTTTCGACCCCTTTTGTTCGGGCCTCGGAGGAGTTAGGCGGATATGAGAAATGGTTTTTCCCCATGATTGCAAGAGAGTTTTACTTATTACCGTTAAATGGGGGAGACGACCTACAACTGATGTCCTTTGTGCCAGAGACGGTAGCGTAACTGGATAATGGTACAAGTTTTCAGGGAACGGAGAACAAAGAAAAAGTCGGAGTCGGCATAAGCATGCTCTTAACGGTAGGTGCCGAGGGGACCACGGCTTAACATCCCATCGGACGGACGGAGTACTGGACTTGAAGTGCTCTCCACAAGGAACTCAAGTAGGGACCGGTATATATCATTGAAAACTCCACCAGTG
Organism: Platycnemis pennipes; assembly: GCA_933228895.1. Taxonomy (NCBI): domain Eukaryota; kingdom Metazoa; phylum Arthropoda; class Insecta; order Odonata; family Platycnemididae; genus Platycnemis; species Platycnemis pennipes. The sequence continues at coordinate 53,858,113 of OW121846.1, forward strand.
CCAAAATTCAAACCTGGAACTTAGAAAACGAGGCCAGTATTGCCCCCACACCAGCCCGATCTCCTAAGTTTTACTTTTTCATTAGTTCTGCCGTCCACTGAAGCTTCCGTCTCCTCCCCTAGGACTAAGAGTGCGCCAAATGTATTCACTCATAGGTATTTGAGTGCCCAAATGAATAGATGAGTACCCGACGTGTACATGAGTACCTGAATGAGTACATGAATACCTCGATGAATAGTTGAATACCCGAATGAATACATGAGTACATGAATACCTCGATGAGTACCCGAATGAATACATGAGTACTTGAATACCTCGACGACTGGATTAGTACTCGAGTGAATACAAGGACGACTACCTCAGCGAATACTTGAATATCTAGTTGAATACGAACCCTACTGTTTTTTTTTCTTTTTCGTTCTATGATGATTATTGGCAACAGTTTAAGGTTATCAAAGTAAGCCGACACGACCTATGTCATCGAGAAGTGACTCAGACATAAGTACAGTGGTTATGACCTGCGGCTTAATATAACCCTGAATACGAGCACCCGAATGAAAACCCCGGCTAGTATCCGAGTACTCACCTCCACGAATACCGCTCTTTACATTCGACTGCTAAGTTTTCGGGAATACTATTTGACCACCTAGACTGAAGCGGGGAAGGCGATCCCTAGTGGCACGAAAAACCGAAATTTCCTTTCTTCCGTGCCCTCCGTGAGGTTTGCAAGACGTAACGCATGAGTAGATGATTATATTCGCCTCCGTATCTCAGGAGCCTAGAGTAGCAATGGAAAGCTGGAATGATAATAACATGCATAATCTACGCATATCCTTGGGAAATTTTGGCAATAGATATTCAAAATGAGGAAAGGCCTTGGAACGATAGAAAATTACGAGATAGATAACTAGATGGTCATTGACTCCTCCCAAACGTTTCATGCATGAGATGCAACACACGTTTGCTACAATTAGCTGAACATTATTTTTATTCCAATGGACAGAAACCCAGTTAAGATATTTTGGGATCACAGAATAGGTATTTCACGTTACCTCACTTACGTAACACTCGCGCAATTGTGGCAAAAGTAGGCAGTAGTTTCGATTTCTATGTAATTCTTATTTGCGTACCTAGCTGGTTCTACAGTTTTTTATAATGGGGTGTAAGGAAGAGAATGTTGTCCCAAGTTTCTCAAGAAGTTGTAACGTAAAGTGCGTCGGTGTTACCAGATTTAATGTACCATACACTAGAACTCCGGTCATCCATCACCAACGGGACCGAGAATATGGTTGGAGCACAGAAAAGGTCGGATTATCAGAGGAACGCATTTATTTACACAAAAACCTGATAACACTGTAGCTTAAACAGGAAATATTGCTTTGTCCGTTTTTACAGTTGTAATATCACTGGAAACCATAAATAAAAGTATACTGTGATAAAAATACGCACAGTTAGTGAAGAAAAACATAAATTGTTAAGCCATGAAACACCATAAAACACAATAAACACTGATCGTTTCACTATGGTACACTATGTACGTCACGAGCCTCCAGGTACAGGAAAGCACTGTCTAGAACAGGGGTGGCGAACCTATGGCACGCGTGCCCAAAGTGGCACTCGGAGCAATTATTTCGGCACGCGGAGCTGGGAGGGCGCTTAGGGCAATTTCCCGGTACGTTTAGATTACAATATCAATATTACAACTATAATTGATCTAAGTTGCAGATGGGAAGACAAAGAAGAGTTCCGTGTACGTTTTTTAATTATAAGGAGTACTTGTCAATGAAACAACTTTTGCCTTTACTTGGTGGAATTTTTCCATGCTTGAAAATAAGAATAACTTTGTAATTTTCCACACAATTTAAATTAACCAACCGTTTTCAACACAATGGCGTCATCATCAGGGACTCAATCATCAGGGAGTCCCTAATGAAGACACCATTGTGTTGAAACGGGTTAGTTATTTAAAGTTGTGAGGCAAAATTACAAAGTTATTCTTATTTTTGAGTACTTGTCTGTTGTATTACTTGCTTTGGATGATACCAAATGTAAATTTATAGCAATATATAGATTTTGGGTCATATGGAAAAGAGGGGGACAGTCAAATTTTTTCTAAGTCTGTCATGGGGAAACAAGCGCTTTTGGGATATTTATTTCCTCCGGATGAGTCTTCCTGCTTCGAATAAAGTAGTGCCCTATGTTATAGTTGTAGATGAAGCTTTCAGATTACACAAACATGGTATGAAACTATACTGTAAAATAACAGCTCGAGAAGAAAAATCTAAATTCATCTTCAACTACAGGTTATCTCGTGCTCACATAGTAACGGAAAATGCGTTTTGGCTATTGAGTCAAATTTTCCATAGAATCCGCTCCTTTCCTTTTTAACGTTTTGCTAGAAAAAGAAAATAAAAATAATCAAACGGTTAGGGATTTGCCACTGAGCAGGAATACAGTAAAAGATAGGATATTGAAAATGACAAAAACTGTATCAGAACAGCTAAAAAAAGAAATTGCATCATGTAATTACTTGTTAATTTGTGTTGATGAGAGTACGGATAGGACATTATCAGCTAGAATAGCCATTATTATTAGGTTTTCTCCTCGTGATGAGATACGCGAGGAATTTATTAACTTGGTAACCTTACCTGAAAGAAGTACAGGCTCCGAAATATGTAAGGCTGTTGTAAATGGGTTAAACGATAAACATTTTGATTTTTCAACAGTGGTATCTGAGACAACGGATGGTGTACCAAATTGGGCTGGTAAGGAAACAGATTTTGTATCTTTGTTTACAAAACATAACACAAACGTTGGGTATCGAGTTCTGGAGTTTCATTGCATTATACGTCAGGAAACTTTGTGAGAAAAATTCGGGCTTTAGTGGCTAGTTGTAGTAAATGGTTAATTTTATTTTAGCTCGTCCGTTGAAAAAAAGAAAATTCCAAAATCTCACTCACTCAGTGATTCAACCTGAGGTTGGTCTTTAATATGTGAGAGTAGAGCTCACCTCGTAATAAGCAACGGCATGTGGAATTCACACATTATGTGTAGGGGGGCTAGTTCCTTTCCCTGGGCAATCTGCGATTTTCTAGTTCTGACAAGCATCGCGAGGATTTCAGATGGGGGTGTCTCGGGATTTGAACCCGGGACCCTCCGGTCAGTAGCGCAGTGCACTACTCACTAGGCCACCATGACCCCCTCCTTCCAAAATCTACTGAGTGAGGTAAATTCAGTAGACAAAAGATTACTCATGTACCACAATGTTCGCTGGCTTAGCAGAGGTTGCGTTCTTCAAAGATTTGTTGCATGTTTTGAGGAAATTCGTTTGTTCATGATGGATAAGAAACTGTCATTTCAAGAATTATGAGACGTTTTGTGGACTGGCAGATTAATGTTTTTTACAGATTTTCCCCAGCAATTAAATGATTTAAATATAAAATTACAAGGACTCGGAAAAACGGTTGATGCTTTGCTTGATCTCATATGAGCTTTTGAAATCAAATTAGGAGTATTTAAACATCATATCAACACTGGCAAGTTTAAATTTTTTCCGAATCTCCAAAAATGCCAAAATAATCTTGGAGATCAAATATCAGATGTTCACAAATTCCAGATACAATTATTATCTGTTCGACCCTACAACAGTTCTATTTAAGATTTACTCGGTTCAGGTCATTCGAAGAAACAGCAAAATTCATAAAATATTATTTTTAATTTGTATGATTTTGATATGCAGCTGATTGACTTACAGACTGGCTGTATTTGGAGGGAAAAATTTATCGATTTGAGGCATGAATTAGAAAGCATTGAAAAAGACAGGTTAGCTGGGTCAACGCTGAACAATGCAGGAAATTGAAGTTCTGAAAACATGGAATTCCTTGCCTGAAAATTTTCAGTGCTTGAAAAATGTAGCAGTGGCAATACTCTCGATATTTTCCGCTACTTACTCAGGTGAATCATTATTTTCAATTATGAACCTAGTCCAGTCCGATTTTAGGCGTAATTTAACTGATGCCTCAAGTGCAGCTGGTGTAATGTTAAAAACAACAAAATATAAACCTGATGTGATTCCTCTGTCTTCTTCTGCATAAGAACAGAAAACACCCTAACAATGATTGAGGATTCTTTAATTTTCATGGATACTCCGTGCATATGACGACTAAGGTTTATTGTTATAAATTAATTCTGTAACACTTTTCTTTCTTTTTGTTTCATATAAATTATAATTTTATTATAATCTTATGTTATTTTACACCGACTAAAAATGTATTAAATGACTGATAGAGATTTTGATGGTATTTAATTTACATAATTACCTTTGTTATGCACTCTAATAAATTATTTTAATTTCCAAATACGTTATTTTGAATGACATTTTAAAAATTATTGTTTTTTGCTACAAAACAGCCTATGCCTCTTATATACATAAAAAATCGATACCTCTATCGCACCACTCGATGAGTTGGCACGCAAGTCGAGCGAGTATACATTTATTTCATAAACTTTGGCACTCAATCGCCAAATGGTTCACCACCCTTGGTCTAGAATCTCACATTTTGGCTTCGTCAAAGTTTTTCGATTTTTCACTCCTTTCTCATCATCAATTGTCATTGAATGACTTTCAAGGTGTTTTCTGTTCTTTTGCCAGTCCTTAATTGCTGTTATGCCAATATAGTTCATTTGCAAAGTTTTACGGACTCACTTTTGCCTAACCCTTCGGGTATATTTATTTTCTCTGCTATAGATAGCGTGACGTGTTTCCATTTTATGGTTGACGCAAATGAACACAATAATAAAATCACATAGAGTAGATAGTAAAACACGCAGGTTAAACTGTATTTAAAGAATAATCACAACCGCACTAACTCCATCAACTATAACCGGTCTACTGATTCACATCGACAAGAGTAAACTTGAACGGAGCGATGCACCGGGTACATAAACAAACATCGATAAGCGACGGCACGGTCGGACTAAACGAGCAGTCGGACCATCCGAGGTCGGATTAAAGGGGTCGTTCTGCATTTCAATTGAAACCAATTTTTTCTAACATTTACCAGCTCTCACATAGTGTAGTTTTCAAGAGCATTTTATTTTCTTGAATAATTTACTTTATTTCTAAAATTACATTGAAATCATTCACATGTTGGTGAAATATCCCCGAGTTAAATCATGACTTAATACCATTAAAATAATAATCATTTCAACTTATTCCAGGGATAATGTAATCAAAAGTATTTAGGATGTTTACGAATTTGAAACTGAAAATAGAACTCATGTGCATATTTTGCAAGTTTAAAAACCTTGAAACGCATTTTTGGAAGAAGACGCAGCAGATACTACCTACATTTGCATATTTCATTGTGTCTGACATGAAACGTTCTAACTCGGCAGAGAAAAATTGGTTTGAAAAATTCAATGAACAGAACATACCCTCCTGCGAGGAAGCATCCCGGAGAAGGTTATAAAAACTATATAGAGGTACAAAAAAGTGTTTTAGGCTTGGTGATCTAGAGTGTGAATACTTTCTGAGTGTGAATACTTTCACTACAGACTTATGGATAAGTGAAAGAATTAATTCTAATGAACTGCTCACTAATTAGTGACAATTTCGTGATAAATAATTTATTATAATGCAACCACCGAGACAATATATACAACTCTTCATATGTAGGAATCGCTAAGCTTTGGGGGAGGTATATGTGTTTAGTTACTCAGGCAAGGTAAAACTTACCCTCTATAAGAAATGCTTATGAAATGATTTTATGGATTTGTGCGACTATGGAGATAATTAAAAGCGATTGAAAGTCAATTCAAGAGATCCTAACAATGCCGTAAATTGAAATCTCTCTTCTCTTCCGTAATATTATTGGTTTATCGTTCCATACGCTTCATAGACTTAAACAACTAGTCTTATTCGTAAAAAATATAACTCGTATCCAAATCGCTCAAAGAGACAGGAACAATGGACAATTGAAGTTTTGTCCACCAGAAATGAAATTCATTGAATCAGCCTTTTATAGTTGTTGACAAATCTTCGTAAATTATGGAAGAAATGTGTGATTAAGAATAGTAACGGAGTTAGGTATAATACCATGGTTTTCAGCCTCACAAACAGCCATGTAAACGATCTCATTGGCTTGATATACCCTACTTATTTGACGAAGGAACATTGCATCCACGCGATACCCTGCAAGCCAACGGGAGGGTGTGTGGCAGGGGGTGAAGATCATCAAGCGTGCACTGTAGACATGCAAACAAGCTACTGCATGGAAACATGCTACAGAATAAGGTCACATGCAGCTAGATGGTTAGTATCTACATAGTAATAAAGGGATTGGTTGTTAAGACATGCATCATGCACTACAGACTACTCTAAAAATTCCCCCTTCCTATCCTTTTGAATGGTGCCTAATGTGTTCTCTTGTAGTTTGGTAGAAAAATGAAACTTTGAATCTATCAGTACGATAATTTTACTCTCTAATATTATTTATCTTGTCGAATCTAACATGATACGCCGGTGTTTTTAATATATACGTTACATCTTCAAAAAATTAAAGAAGATTGGCAATTTTCCACAGAATAAACTGTAAACCGACCGGTTTCGATGTACTACATCATCATCAGGTCTACATTGTAGGCTATATCGTACATGTAGTTCATCGAAATCGGTCAGCTTAAAATTTATTCTCCGGAAAATTACTAATCATCCTTAATTATGTTATTCTACCACATCACGCCTGAGACTACGCTTTTTATCTTCAGAAAAGATGTCCGATTTTACATTCCGTAGATTTATTCTGTACTTTAACCAACGACCTGATAATGATTCCCAACCTAATTCTTCTATTAATACTGATTCTCAAACTGTAGGGACTCAGAACTCAGGGAACAACCTGTTTAGTCTTCGTATGCAATTCCTCCTTATTGTCTATCGGCAAAATTATAAATATTTTCCTCAGTTAACATATTATCTACCTCTTTTATGTACTTATTTCTAATTAGAGGAGTCTAAAATATTTCGAGTAACAAGAGGTCGGCCTTCTGGCACCATTCATGTAATAACTACCCCAATGTCTGACTAAATAAGAGTTTAATATTTCTGCATTTTTTCAGATATAATTAAACATTCATAATAACCAAACTCCTACTCTTGCTTTGTAGCATAGGATAAAAAGTCATTGCTGAAAAATCTGGCCTTTGCTCCTAGACTTCCTATGACTTATTACTTCGGGCGCCGAAGAAACGATAGTGAACAAGCATCAACTCATGTGTTACCTACTTCTTGCAAGCCTCGCGAAGGGCACGGAAGAAAGGACACTTTAGTCTAGGTGGTCAAATAGTATTCCCGAAAACTTGGCGGTCGAATGTAAACAGCGGTATTCATGGAGGTGGGTACTCGGATACTCTCCGGGGTATTCATTCGGGTGCTCGTATTCCGGGCTATTCAACTAGGTATTCAAGTATTCGCTGAGGTAGTTGTCCTTGTATTCACTCGGGTACTCATCCAGTCGTCGAAGTATTCATGTACTCGTTCGGGTACTCATCTACTCATCGAGGTATTCATGTACTCATTCAAGTACTAATGTATTCATTCGGGTATTCAACTACTCATCGAGGTATTCATGTACTCACCCAGGTACTCATGTACTCGTCGGGTACTCATGTATTCATTTGGGTACTCAAATACCTATGAGTGAATACATTAGGCGCACTCCTACCTAAGACCCTCAAGTCCGTTAAAATTTTCCATTGTGAGCATTGAAATGGATCAACCGCGCGGAAAATGAAGAAGTCTTATGTAGGGTGGGAGAAAAGAGAAGTCTGCTGAAAACCTTAAAAAGAAGACGGGAAAAACTAATCGGCCATATCTTAAGACACGATGGCCTGACGAAGACAATCGTCGAGGAAAAAGTGAACAGGAAGTGGGAAATGAAGGCCTCGTGTGAGTAATATAGAACAGGTCGTGAGTGATGCAAAAGAGAGAAGTTACGTCATAAGGAAGAGGCTGACCGATAGAAGAATCGAGTGGAGGACTGCGTCAAACCAATTCTAGGATTGGTGACCGATGATAATGATTGTGAACGTAAAATAATTCCATCTGAAAGCCCCTTAGTTTAATGAACAGGTGCGCAAAATATCCAACATTCTTCATTATAAGATTCCTAATATTATATTAAAAATATGAAGCACCTTTTTTCTCGATTTGGCATTGAATTGGCTTGCAGTTTGCACGAGTATCGTTCTAAAGCTTATGGTTTCAGCAACCACCCCCCTCGGCGGGCACTATGACAAGCGACTACCTTTCCGATGCTTAACCAACCACCGTACGCAGCCCAACGGCCTCACCTCCATTACCAGTTGTTTATTATTTATCACGAATATTAAGTGCCCGCTGGTGGGTGGAGAGGGCACAGGTGCTGCTGACCCCCCGGGGGGTCAGCACATCTCCCCCACCGCCCTGCGCTACACGGCGGCTTGCACCCGCGACGTCGTAAACAAAGGCCTCGCATTAGGGGCGGCCCTGACACGCGTGCGCGGCCGTGCCTGCGGGCGCACGTGTGGGCAGCCATCGGCGGCTCCCCCTGGCTCGCCTCCACCCCGCCCCCCGACACGCCCGCCCCCGCGTCCCCAACCCCAGGCGACAGCCGTGTCGACGCCTCACCGGACCACGACACCAGACTAGCTTGATCCCGGCACCGCCGCGCTCGTTTCCCGGCATCGGGTGCATCTGTGCCATCAAAGTTCAAAGTGTGACCTCAAGGGCACCCCAGAACTTCAGAAACTGTGCTCGAAAATACGACTGAATCAATTTTGTGGAACTTATCCACTGGGATGCACTTGCCATTGAAAATTTCCTGCAAGTTACTGGCAGGGTAAAAGTCATTTATTTCTTTCTAAAATATTTGTTAAATTAATAAGGTAGGTAGTGTGGGATCAAGATCAATTTTATGGTTAAAATGTGTTGAATAAAAAATGAATTTTGCTGTTCCAATTAAATGAATTATAGTAGAATATGGCGATAAGTTTTTATTGTAACGAGATGCAAACAGGACACAAATTACGAGGTTAATTAAGATGTTGTTTATTAATGGATTTATCATGCAAGTTTTTACTTTCCATTCATTCATATTCTCACTTATTTATATTTTATCCTATGTGCACGTTTTATAGGGGTGTGATAAGGTGAATAGAATATTAGACTCCCCTCGCCTAAAGCCAAGGTTCGGAAATCGGAGGTCACAGAGATTTTATATGTAATGCAGTTTCCTACTTGTGTGATGAGTGAAGAACACTCGTAGTTCAGTATGCTTTCCGTAGGATGGGTTGTAAATAGCCTATGGCCAGTTCATAATGAAAAATCGATTTATGTGAGTGTAGCCATGGCTTTTTGAAGTACCGAAACAATGCTCGCACTATTACACTACGCAGCCTACGCAATCACCCTACATTTTTATGCTGGATGCAATTTTCAGGAGGCTTAGTTTCATGCATAACTCATTCACCATTGCGATCGGGCAAGGTTGGCAGTTGTAACGCGGAATCCGACTTCAAAGAAATCACCATTCATGACAGTAGATAATATATTTACTACCGCAATGCAACCGTATATATTATATTTTTTTGCATTATTTAACGTATTCAACTATCAGTTCAGACCAGCATAGAATATCTTGAATAAGGGTGGCTCACAGAAATTAGAAATCAATAGAAGATTAGTAATTGCTTCTTTTAAGGCTACCTCCGCCTTGAAAAAGTCATCCTTAATAGATCATAATCACGAATGAAAGATAAAATTCAGTAGAAGTTCCTAAATATGGCTTTTTGAATCAGGTGCTCTAGGAAACGCGATTGTCCGCGAATGATCTCGTTAGGCCGAAAATCCGGGGTTCAATTTCTCCTGTCTCATGTTACAAATCACAATTAATTGCAAGTTTTACTGCGCCATAACGACGAACGAAAAGTGAAATTATTTTAAGGGCCATGCCAATAAAAAACCAGAAATTTATTCCTCGAATGGAAATTCGAAAACAGCAATTCGATAAACTTAAAGAGTCTTTAGTAAACGTTGAAAGAATTCGCATGGTTTTTCAATTCAAAAACCAACCTTGAGGTGAGTAACTGACTAATATCCATTTTTACATTTTATATATTTGGATCATAAAGGGGTAGGGTGAGAATTAACCTTCATCTTAATATTTAATGAGTTAACTAATTAACTAATATTTTACGATAAATACATTTTACTTTGCAATATTTCAATATGTATTTAGTAAAATTTTGCAGAAGATTTAAAATTCAAGAGAACTCTAGTGGATGGGTTCCACAAAATGAAGGCCAAGGCCATTTCCTTCATTGCTTTAAGTATAAAATAGTGAAGCAATCGAATAACAAATATATTTTTTTCGATAATTAGTCATAACTATACTCTTGCTATTTTAATCGGGGGAAATGCCAATTAATTAACTTCAGTGAATATTTGGAAAGAGAAAGGAATTCGGTAAAATAGCAGTTAGGGTGGCCAGAGACCCGGCGTCGGCATTAACCGAATATTGACACAAGACGCCTCGTGGTTCATTAATGTAGTGTCCTATCTGGAATACGGTGTACTGCATATGAATCGCTCTTCACTCAACACTCATTTAGAGACAGAGTATATTAATATACAATTCGCCAATTCGAGATTCGAATGGGGACACTGGAAATAATAGCTAACCTTATGGCCGCAAGAAAACATTGGAAGGGAATTACTAAAGGGAGTACAATTTAATCAAATTTTACTCCTTTAAGAAGGAAGGGTGAAATGAATTCAAAGAAAATTTCTACGTAATCGTAAAGAAGCTGCTAATGTGTCAATAGTTAGTATTCTATCCAAGGGACGGAGAATTGCACTTGAATATATCTATAGCGTAAACTTGAAATCATTTCATGGATACCAGCATATAAACTGAAGTATTCATGTGATACTGATAATCTACATTTATGGACCGAATCTCGGTACTTTAGCATCTGCAGCCAGTATATTACCCTCCACTCACCCGATTCCCAAAGAATATTGCCAATCGCACCTGTAACTGAAACTACTCCCTTCATAACCCCTTCATACCTTACGTCTAGTTCTCTGATCTCTATGGCTGAATTCATTCCTTTTTCTGCCACCTTATCCTTCATTAAATTCCAGTATCATTAGCGAATTTACAATGGTCATCTTCAACATACTTACTCGGTTCATCCCGCCTCTCCACTATCCCCTTTAAATGCTTTCACACATGTCACCGTTTCTGATTTATGCCACATGCATCTCGAAAATAACGTTGTCATGCAAAATTCAAACTTTTACAAGGGAAAATTTTCTCTCACTGGATACATGAGGCCAAAATTTACTGTTTGCTTATTCACATTCAAGAGAAATGTATACTTGCTGACAGAAAAGACGGCCTCGGTGGTGGTGGGGTTAAACCCTCGCGTGCAATCCCTGGGGTCGCGGGTTCGAGTCCTGCCCGGAGTGGATTTCCACCACCCTGGGCATGGCTGTTTGTGTTGTGCATCTGCTATTTGTTATCAAGCTCGACGTAAAATGGCCATATGAACTGTATTCGGAGTCAATGTAAGTTAAAAAAGCAGCGTAGATTTGTCCCTTCATTTCATATTGAATACTATCTTGCGTCTCTTTTTGTTGCGACTCAATGCGTTTTGGTATATAATTATGGTTTTACCAACTCATTTTCTCGTCCTCTTTCTTTTCTCTGCACTGCAGAATATGAAATCTTCAGGGTAGTATTGTGACATATTTGTGTTCTGAAGTTGGCCGGCGCAGTTTTGTTGTGTTCTTCCAAGACATTTCCCTGGGACAAAAAGTGGATACTGGATTTTAAAAGTAATTTTGGAGGACAATGGTTTACATACTGGAGTGTTACCGAAATCCATGGTCTTATGGACCATTTGGGACTTAGATAGTTAGGGGGTGTAGAAAGAATGGAGATAAACACGGCATCAGTATCAGCCTGTTTTTAATCAAAATTGACTAGTGGTCCATTGCTTGATGCCTACTCCAACAGACGCATTTTCAAACCTTTTTCCTCTGGTTTTCTCCACGCGAAGTTAAAGCACGGATTCACTAAAATATAATCCACTGCTTGGATTTAAACCCGGGCCCTCGAGAGTGAAGGCAAGTACTCACTCCACGAACGCGATGCCATCCTCTTTTTGTACGATTATCAATGAAGAGAGAAGGGAACTTATTTTCGAACGGAATGCATCTACATTTACATTCTACATAATACCCTGCAAGCCACCATGAAGGTGTGTGGCTGGGGGTGAACTCTCACCAAACATGCACTACTTATCATGCATAAAAAAGATTAGTACTTGTATAGGTAGTGTTCAAAACTACGCTATTTAAAAAAAAGATAAAAATAGCAAAGCATACATGCAAAAACATGCTGTTAGTTGGGTTAGCTTTAAGTCCTTATACCAACATGCAGCTACCAATGTTATCTATTGCTACACTCGTACTGGATATATTTATCGTTATTTATACCCCTAATAGTACGAGGAAAAAAGAACATTTTGAATCTGTCATTTCTGCAATCAATTTCTCTTAATTTGTGATTATGGTCCAGTCTACCATAGTAAGTTGGGTCCGCAAAATATTTTTAACATCATCACTGAAAATATGGTCTTGAAATTTATTTAAGAGATTAAGTCTAAATTTCAACCTGCGATCTGACAATGATTCTTAATTTAATTCATTTAATAGACTGGTTACGCTAATGAGGTTATCGTGCCGTCCCTTTACAAATCTTGCCGATCTTCGCTGCAGACGTTCAAGTTCGTTATTTAGACCAATTTCGTAGGGATCCCATACGCTGGCAATGTACACTGGAAACTAGAATATGTGATGTAGGGGTCACAGAAAAAGCAGAATGACTACTTTGGCCTGCTTTTACCATTAAAAGTATGGTACTTGTAGCCGTGAAGTGTATTCGGCAAGGGAAACGCGATTCATGGCGATCTGTGATGTGTTTAATTAGATAGCTACACCTTTGTGGCATGATAAATGGTTTGGGGAGATGCAAACTGCTTCATATTCAAATAAGTATTGCTTGAAGTTGCTTATTCACTAAAATGTTTCGTTGCATCGTGAGACAAGACGTTATTATTTGAGAACTATATCTTGCCTAACAACTCGTACTACTTTTTGCTCACGTGCGCATATTTTTAAGATCGCTGAAGTCGAGCATTGTGTCGCGGACATTGAATACTCACTGCTATTTCAAGGGTGGTAAAGAAGTTCATAGGTGATTGTGTTCAGTGTTTTAGAAAATAAATGCCTCAATAACATTTGTTTACACAAGAAGGAATATTAAAAGAATTGAATAATATCGCTGAAGTACCTACTGATATAACTTAGCTCCAGCGGCTCAAACCTCGCCAGGCAATGATAAGGACGAAGGAAGTAGCAATCAACTGAAAAGAATTTTTTTCTATTCCCTCATCCTCTTTTTACGCGTTTTTTTGAGACTTTTCAGAAGATATGTTGTGTGCGCCGATGCGCGTTCATTTGTTTTATGTTTTCAAACTCCCTCCTTGACCTTCTCCTTCCTTGAATCATCGTGCCTCCTGGGAAGAGGGATGGGGGAAGCTCTGAGAGGGGAATGTGAGTGAGTCATTTAAGCGGACGGCAAAAGACGGGAATAGTCCGTGAGAGTGTGTGGGTAGACCCAGACTGGAGAAGCAAAATGTGCTATGGAGTGGTGATCGAAGTCTTCCAGTAGGGGTGAGTGGCAGTGGTTTCCTCTGGCCGGTGAGCTCCTCTCCCGTTGTCAATCCCCCCTTTCCCTATTCCTCCCTTTTATTTAAATTTAATTTCTTTTGTTTGCGTTTGTCGCGCGTAGCGGCTTGTCCGTCCTCGCGTGCCTACAAATGTTTACGTTATCAAGAGAGGATTATGCATTTAGGTTTAGTGAAAATGCCTCCCCTTCCTTTACCACGAAAAAGTAGGTACTGTGTACGGCAAGATAATCAGGAAAACTCAATTACTTCAATAACAGCGAACTAAAGTAATTCCCCCGCTACTATTTGACCAAGATTTACTCCCTCTCTTTGTATCCATTTTCAGCCTAATTTTGCTAGAATTTACAATTTAACTTCTGCTTTTTCTGCATGCATCAGTAAAAAATAAAGCATTTTTCGAGCTTTGTTTTGCACTTCTGCTTCCAACTCATCAGCTTTACCTCCATTTTATCCTTTTACTTCTCCTTATGTTATATTGATTGCTAGGGATTTTTTCTCCGTCTTTATTTTTTAAATATTTTACCAAATATTTGTTGTTTCTGGAAACTTCTGGTTTTCTTCCGATAGCACTGGGGATACTATCCCTGCAGGTTTGAAGAAGCAAGCTAAGACGGTAAGAAGCTCGGAGTCGAACTCGAAGTGGTCGTCAAAAGGCTGGGCCGGAATCGAAATGGGTGCGCGCAAGTGGTTTCACCTGATGAGTCACTAACCTTCAATCCGGGCAGAACGTTATTAGAAAAGGACGGACGAAAACGGAATAAATTCTTGACGGCAATTCTGTTGGCAGTTGACAGCAGCAAAGCGTCTTGGAAGAATTTCCGCGCCCATTGCCACACGAAGAAAGATGGATGACAGCTGCACTAGTGCTTTAAAACATATTCGCAACTGCACAACTGCTAAAGCGTGAGATTAATGATTCGAAGTTTTCTATGGAAAAACTTGATTTGTTAATTTTTTTGCTATATCTCAAAAGAGCAATTGCAAGGTCCGCCGATGTTCACAATTTTTAGTCGAAAAAATGGAATTATATTTTTTTCGTAAGGATACTATCCCACCCTCTCTCCCAGCGGTATTTTTAAATAGATCTGTGCACCCTAGGCGACTAGTAAGTCTTTTTCTAAAATAATACTTCTATAATTAAACAATGATCCCTATGATCTATCAACTGCGGTCATATGTTTGAGCATGAAAAAACTTTCAGACATTCTAGAGTTGAAACTGCTCATTTTCTGGATACTTGACATTTTTATAGGGTAGCTTGTGTATTTTAGGAGGCATTTTAGAGGCTTGGAACGGGATTAGGGAAGTGGTAGGTTATTTCGAAAAGGAATAGCAAGAAAAGAGGAATGAGTCCGGAACAGTCGGTCATTCAACAACAGGTTATCAACGTTATGTATGATATCCCATTGCTCCCATTCGTCTTATCTTGGGCCTTTTCTTTCAATATGCAGAATTTCCGGTTCAAAGAGGCAGTGGTGCAATGTCTTCTGGAGGCGTTTGGCCAGCAGTGACGATTTGTCTCCCTTATCCAAACAACTTCTATGCTATTGGAGTCAAGTGATAAAATCCCTGTCCGTCGGTCCTACGTAATATTTATTTGTAGAAGAGGTTTCCAACAAACGGTAACCTACACCAAGTTAATTTACCGGGTTTAAAAGCTGGGATAACGGTTATTTCCGAAATTGCTATTTTTGTTAGCCTTTTACGGGGGAGGTTGCTTATAATAACTCGAGTTACATTCATTAAATGCTGCAATATGGCATATGATTTCCAGCCTTTGTTGAATTCTGTGTTGGAGAGGGGTAGGCTCACTAACCTATGGATCATTGTTTGGAAAGACGCAAGCTTGTGCTTCATGGGATGGCAAGAGTCTGCTGGGATTACTTGTTCGCAGAAGGAGGGTTTTCTAAAGATAGCAAAACTTCTACACGTTTCTTGTCTGCTATTGAGATGTCTAAATCCAGGAAGCTTAAATGCCCCTATGCCGCTTTTTCCATGGTCATGTGGATTCTAGGGAGTTTAGCACTCTGAAGAAACAATCCAGTTGACGATCGCTCCCTGTCCGGCAGCACAGAATATCATCCACGCACCTATACCAGTAGAACACATTATGTAAGAGTTTATATGTATATTTGAATAAATTGTTCATGAAAATTTCGGACAACAGTGGGGAGAAAGGAGATCCCATGGCTACACGCTCTACTTGTTTTTAGTATATGCCGATGAGGAGAAAGTAATTTTGGTTCGTACACATTTCTATAAGCGATATTATTTCCTCTATTATGACCGTATTTGACCCTGAATCCTGTGGCAAGCATTCAGTTTAGTGTTTGATTTCATTAACTGGAACAGAGGGGAATAAGTTTGTCACATTGAAAGAAACTAATTTTTAGTTCGCAGGTGCCTCTAGGTTATTTAACTGTTTCGCTAATTTATAGGAATTTGAGATGGCATACTTGGATGAAAAATTTATGTTAGAGCGGAGCGCGTCGTTGAGTGTTGAGGCCAGTTTATGGGGCGGAGCTCCTATATTTGAGACTAATGGTCTAATGGGCACTTTCTCTTTATGTAATTTTGGCAGTCCGAAAAGTCGGGGTGAACCACATTCATGGAGTGAAGTCTAATCTATTTTCTCTCACCGAAAAGGCCGGAGCACAAGGACACTCCTGTCTTCACTATTTTTGAAAACTCTTGGTTGGATCCTTGAGAATTATCACAAAGGCATCACTATTAATAGATTCTTCGCACTTCTTTACGTAGTCCGATCCGTCCAAAATAACTATCCTATTCCCTTTGTCAGCTTTCGATATAATGAGGTCCTCCTCTTTTAATATTTTTTCGTAACAGCAAGTAACGCTCTCTTTACTGAATGATTCACTTTATCTCAATATTTCTTTCCACTTGAATGAACGGAGGGAGCAATGATGTCTGCACAAGACTGTTTTAAACCGGGTGGTGCTTTTTGGAGGGCTACTTCAAAGTCAAATTTAAAATTTTGTAATTAACCAATGGAATGAGAGGTGGGAGCGAGCTTTAAGCCTTTGCTGAGGAGATCCAATTCAACTTTCGTGAAAGTAGATTTGGATAAAATAACTACTTTTTTGTTGAACTTAAAGTCACGCTTTGGATCAGTGGAAGGCGAGGTTGGTGGGGGCAGGATGTAATGGATACGTCGTAATCTGGCGAGCTTTTTGTGAATTATAGAAAACTTTTTGTGCCCAGTGTCACTTACACAGGTTTTAGCAAGATCGACGAAGACACACCATTCAGCGAAGTGTAAGGAAGATACTCCATTTATAGAACTTAGAGGTAACGAGAAGTTGGGTCTCTCTTGTTGTACCACGACTTTAGCTAGTTCCGAATTCAGATCTTCTTCGCTGCCTCTAATGCTCGGCCTGCTGATTCAAAGGTGGATTTCATGGAGATCTGCACGTACATAGGGACCACGTTCAGTCTTAAGCAGCTGTGGTTTAAGTAGATGTTTAAGGTAATTCGCGGATAGATTAGATAGCGAAGAAGATCAAGGTATCTTTCTGATAAATCTTCTTCGCTGCCTCTAATCCTTTTTTTGGAAGTAAATTTTTTCAAGGTGTCCGAAATAGCACATCCACTAAAACCAGCTAACAGAGTCAGATGTGGATATTCTTAAGCTTTACTCGCAAGCGACTAGTCAATCGAATAATGGTAATGGACGCCCTCCTATGAGATATTTGTCGCAAGTCCGGAAGGATGTGAAAGAGAAGAATTACGTACATACGAAGAGATTATCTGACAGGAGAATTAAGCGAGGAGGTGCGTCAAACTAATCTAAGGATTGTCAACTGATGATAATAATTGAAGTTAGTAATGATAGGTGGCAGAAATATCCACTGGTTGAGGAGTTGTGGAACATGCCCAAACTGTCAAATAAACTAGCATTAGGATTCTCTTGTTTTTGTTGAACTACATGCTCTTGGAGACGTTAGGTGTAGATGTTTGACTCTTAGACTCCCATGATGAATGCTTCTAGCAATTAGGAGAGATTTGAGACAACAATGGTTATTCATGGAATAACGTCTTAAGAAATTAGTTATCAAGGAAAATTCAGAAAATAATCTGGTGGCGATAATATGGTGGGAGAGAAATCCGGTGTTAAGGTTAGCCCACTCATAAGGGATCCAAAAATTAACGCTGCATCCGTCGAAAGGAGATCAGAACTTCAAATGCACCCCAAACCGTACTCTGGTAGAGAACGGAATTCCACCGAAAGCTCTTGCACGCCCGGTATTCGAAACTGGATCTTTGGTGCGGGAGACAAGTACTCCAGCCGCCGCATTAAACCGTGCACCATTCTGATGTTTGCCTTACAGGTTTGATGCGTAACAATAGCGTCAGCCCTCATGTCAAGAATTGTGATGGAAAATTCCTTTGTCGGCGTTAAATACATTTTGTGATTTTTATCTTTCCGTTGTTCATGATTGCGGTTCAGGCTGTGAGGTTATAAGTAAAGGTGGGAAGAGGAGGTGGGGTGGGGAGGAACACGAGGTCGTAATTAGCCCACTCTCGGCGAAATGTGCCGGCGAAGCGCTCCAACGTTTGACGTCCTATTCCACGAACAGAGCACTTCAAGTGGAGAGCTCTCCACCCAGGACTCAAGTAGGGATCTACATCTATATCTACATATCATCTGGCGAGCCACTGTAAGGGCGTGTGGTCAGGAGTTTTGGGTCACTAGCCGGTGAAAGCGGAACAGGAGATGAAGAGGATCAGGGAAACACTTAGATAAAGAAAGTGTGTGGTGGATAAATTATACCCTTTTTAGTTAGTGTTGGCCAGCGGTGTGACTAAAATAAATGGTTAAATCTCCTTATTAATCAGAGTCTGTGACTAGTTGTTATTTTATGGCATCTCTCTGGCATTCTGACTCAGTGCTTATGTAATGTGTAAACTTATCAGGGGCCTCATTTTTGAGCCAGAGAGTTTATTATCTTTAAATAAATTAAATCAGGCGCGTAGTCGTTAAATATACAAAGCTCCGAACCAAGAATGGACAACTGTTATTAGTTTCCAAACCTTCTTCAACAGTCTCTCTTCATAACTCTGCGCCATATTTAACTGTACATCGCATCTAGATATCAACCATATTTTATTGTGCAAGTCACCGGATTGGGTGGCAGCCTTAGGGTTTGGCTATATGTTGTTCTAAGATCAAACACATTTCGTCAAAGCATTAAATATTATTACCAGTTTTACCGTTAAATTGCACAAATTCGTCGAGGAAACTAGGCAGCGTCACGATAATTTAACTTCACAATTCAAGGGAAATGTTATAGTAACTAGTAAAGAGATATGCATAGAAGTATTAAAGTATAATATGTTGATATTCTGATTCCTGCTGCATCATCAAGGTGAGACCTATTCAAATGCGAAAACGAATTTATTTCATTGTTATAAATGTTGATTTGTTTTTTAATTTTTGTGTGTTTAACATGGGTTTTTGACTCCGGAAAGAATTTGAATGTGATCCCTAACATGTATTATAAGAAAATTTAGTCAAAAGTTAAAGGATTGTGAACTAACCATGGAAAAC
Organism: Platycnemis pennipes; assembly: GCA_933228895.1. Taxonomy (NCBI): domain Eukaryota; kingdom Metazoa; phylum Arthropoda; class Insecta; order Odonata; family Platycnemididae; genus Platycnemis; species Platycnemis pennipes. The sequence continues at coordinate 53,877,482 of OW121846.1, forward strand.
CTTAATTGAGTGATCCGCTGATATGCACATTGTTTAGGTTTTCGCAGAGAAAATCAAAGGATTCTGGTTCGAATCCTGGTCAAAGAGTGTGATTTGTTTCCCTGGGGAAATTTTGTTTATATTTTTAAAGATGTAAATTCTATTTTTCAGTAATTTTTATCACTTCTCAAAAATACTGGAGTAGGTCCTGACGATATTTCTTTATCCAGAAGTAAATTAATGTGCAATTAAAAATTAATTTTATACTCCTGCCGTGAAACTTGTTTTGAATCTTTAAAGATCGTGAATATTTTATGCAAGTTTAAGTGCCAGTGTCTTTAGCCCACTTTCTCACTATTCTTTGGCTGATAACCATGCCATCTGCAATAAGACATAAATTTGTGGTAATGTTGGAATAAATGCCTGATAAACACAATTTGGTATGTTAGCGCGTAAAGTGATTGGCCCCGAACGGAGGTCTCTGTTCAAATTCGGGAGAGACCTCATTGCACACGCCCAGCTCAACAGCGGCATGAGGCTTTGATTATAGTCCCTTTTGTCTGATGAGTGAATTTCACACGCCGTTGAGCTTTGTACGTGGTGTGCTTTGCCCCCATCAAAGAGATGGAACTTTGTGTGGCGTAACGTAGGCGTGGATGAATCGTAGATAAACATTTTTTTATACCTATGCTTCAATAATCTATTGTTGTAGGACTATGCTGAAAGAACGTAAAAATATTGCACATATTTTGCACTTCAATCAATTTTATCCTTTATAGAGTATCGCGAACCTATTATTTTAGCCGAAAAACATTTTAAAGTTAGGCATTTTATTTTCTGGTATATAAGTTCTTCTGTACACAAAGTTAACTTTATTACCAAAATATTCTAATATTAAAACACCATGCATAAATATTAATCATTAACTTCAACCTCCGTTTGTTTAATTACTTGATAGGGTTGAGTATATTTCGCTTCTAAAGATAATTATTACATCATTAATATTTCATTTTTCCATGGTAAATAGTTTACAGTGTCGGCCAATGCCTCAATAGGGAGAAATCTATCTGGTAGCTGGCGTCACAGGAACTGAAGTATGATAGCTTCTAGAAGGCTGAAATAATTTGTTGAATTTTAGGACGACTGAACTAGAAGTTGTTTCAACTGTTAATTTTTTCAAGCATTCAAAGTTAATTATATGCTTTTATGTAGGATCTTGTTTTTTCCCGGCGTATTATGCTGGTGAAGTCTTCACGGGTTCTCCACCGGGTCAGGGAAACGGCTACTGCCAATTTCCAGGCATTAGCCGTTTCCCTGACCCGGTGGAGAACCCGTGAAGACTTCACTAGTATATGCCTGTAGTTGAATTTATTGCGATGATTTGATTAATGAGATCAAAGTTTCAGTTACTTTAGGGAAGATGTATGGGATACATTGTTATAACTATGGAAAACCAACACGGCCCAGGTTATTTATAATAAAATATTTTATAGGACTTAAACGGAATTTGGTATAATATTTTATCCATATTTCTATGCCTATATATCTCGTATGTATGCTTGTGCCTTTTTTTCACGTTCACACTTGTGCTTCTTCATCTCTTGCATGTACTTCTCTCATATGTTTTAAAATACCCTTTCAACACCGTGAAAAACAATTGAAAATTAATTCTCATGGTTGACACGCTTATCATCTTCCATAAAGTTTGAAAATTTTAAACTCTTCCTTGCAAAAATACATCTAAATATTAGATAACTCTTAATATCATATGTGAAGGCCTTACATATTTCTGATAGGTACTGTAAAATATTGGAAGCAAATTTTCATAATAATTCAATGTCCCCGCCGTATTTGACGAATCCATCTCATAATAGTGGTCTTGGGCTTTTAGAAACTCCGACCTGCTAAGGATATATACCACAGTGTAAACTTAAATGCTAGAAAAATCACAAAGTTTATGACCTGGGAAGGGGATGGACTTAATATCACCCTGAATGTTAAGGTATCATCCGCTGATAAGGTATAAGTGAACGTGTGTCTTGCAGCAATTTTGCTCAACATCATAAAATACTAAATGGCCCGTGTGCAGCCTGCACATTAAAAGTCAGATGCACGGTTAAAATTTAATTCGGTCAAGTGAATGAAATAAGAACTTGGTCATTTTTAGCAGCTGTTTTTCAGCGAAGCAAAATACACATTATACCTTATTTGTAAAAATATATCAGATTGAAGTATTAAAAAAAACCGTAGAAAATAGGAAATTGCGTTAAAATAATCATTTACATATAGCATTGGAAATGCTAAGGTGGCGTTCTGTAACTTTTTATTGCATATTTCTTTAACAGATATATTTTTCTTTAAATTCTTTAAAATATGTACTGATTCTTTCATAAATTCCTGTCACTCTGTGTACTTCAGTTGCGTAATTATATGTGAAAATGTACAGCAATAACGTGGCTTGTTTGCGGTCGCATTGTCTTTATTGAAAACGTCGTGACAACATTCACTGATTCCATTTTTTATCAACCTTTACAACAACGAAGGAAAGACTTTATCAAATGATGTATCTATTAATGGTTATAAAAAGTGGAGAACTTATTATTTTTAATGGTATTACATTTATCGATCATTGTAGTTTTTGACGGGAGAAAAAGGGATCGTGGCTGGACCGATATGACCAATCCCTTAGATGTATCCTTGGGCAATCGGCAATGCTCCCGAATACATTTTGTCAATCACAGGTTATACTACATGTAAAGTATTTCCATATTTTTAAAGCAGTGGCACCTCTCTCCAAAGAATCTAAACTTCTTCACTTTTCAAACGAGAGAAAGAGAGCGAACAGGCTGACACCGGGTGAATTGTAGGATCTTGTCAGAGTGCAAGAGAAGCAATGAAGTCTAGAAGAGAAAGGGTAGGAAAGACGAATAATGCGGAGGAAAGTTCGGCGGGAACAATATAGTTAAATATGACCCTTAAAATGCATGCAAGGAATAATATTCCTCCACTCTCGACACCAGCGCGATTGAAGCTCGGGGGCAGGCCAGCGGCCGGTATTCTCTCACATACTCGGGCGATAAGTCCATCACCTTATTGTGTTTGAACTTCCCTCGAGGTGGCCGAGACCAAAGAATAATATACCGTCAGAAAGGTACCATATTTTCTCTCAGAGGCGGCGATCCGTTTGTTAGGAAACTTTTTCACGCCACACTCATTGCTTTCCCTATGCCTATACATTAGCAATCGTCACAAAGATATACAAATATTTGCAATTGGCTAGAGGAGGTTCGAACAAATGTATGGGGTGTAATTCCATAATGACATTTTCCTGTAGGCGAGTCATATTGTGATTGACGCATAAATATATGTGAAGTGAAAATTTTATCGTGTAATGCAAAAAATTTCATAGTAAGCTACATTAAATACGTGAATAACTGTGCATAAAACAGTTTTCATTCCTACTCCTTTGCAATTTCCAAGATTTAACGCTGATCCAACAATGGCATCTAGAGACAGAGGCCATTAGGAAGTTCAGAGAGAGGGTATTAGTGGAGAGCTATCATTGAACGGTAAACGGGAATTGGGATAGCTCTACGCTGTCATTAACCTTCATGATATGTAAGGCGCCAAGGACTCCACTCACCAAACACTCCACTAATCTGTTTCAAGTCTAGATCCACGATATCGGTTAATATTCAAAGCCCATCTAATTCCCGATTTTCAAATCTCTCCGGCGTTGGCACATTTTGTATAATTTAATTTTTTCATGAATGTATCAACATTTTGCTGATAAACTATCGTCAATTCTGAAGATTGTTTCAGCATGTTGTATTCTAATGCTGTTTTTGAAGGAAAACAAATAAAAGTTTAATTTGACAACGGCCAAACGTTCCTATGTTGTAGCTTGTACAGCGACGGAAATAGCTGCATATGGAGGGAGTTTGGCGCACTCACTGTTTTCATTTTTTCAAATATTTCCTTTCCGATTAAAGACAACAGTTGTCAGTCTATTATTTATGTAATAGTTTCTGCTTTAACTAGGTATGGCTTATGCATGGTGGAAATAAAGAATATTGTTCATTCCACTGGTAAAATTCATTCTTATAACCCTGGTTTCAATGCATAGGCTGACCATCTTCAAGTCGTCTTCTGGTCATCTTCAGGACCTAATTAAGAGAAATAAATCCACCATTGGAATTAAAGACGTTACTTCATTTTTTACGCTAGGCATCCTTTTGTATTTATTCAGATCTCGACCATGATAGCTCTCTCGTAATCAATTAGCAATGCACGTAATAACTTTTAAAACATCTTTACAGAACTGTATATTGAACTACCACTTATATTTTTAGATTTAAATGCATGCATATGGTCAACCAGGGTTGGCTCCATAAATGGATGTTTTATTGTAATAGAAATAGGCATTGCATTGAACTTTGAAAAACAGCAAATTTAAATTGCAACTTGAATTCCATTGAACTATGAAAAATATAATTTCATTTGCCCTCAAAAAGTTTTTCTCCAATTCCTCAGTCCCTCCGAATATCGTGGGTTTCCTCGTCTTCTCTTTGAGAATTATTACAGTATTTAATTTTTTCTGGGGTTTTTCTTCGGTGCATAATAAAAACTGGCAATAGGAAGGCATTATTTGCAAAATTAATGGTTATATCTATTTTCATACCATATCCTTTGTTGCTGAGGAAAATATGTTATAATCTACTGTAAATATATTTTTCAGTGTATCATACATTCTAATTTAATCCAACACTCCCCTCCTGTTCTTTCCATAATTATGAAGCAGTATTACCAACATTGGTCACAATAATAGTCTCCGTAGTTGCAAGAGGAATACATATGTTTCCATAATTACAAATTTGGAGAACGTATGGTTAAAATATCGATTACCGTGTTGTAGAGTAGTTTCAGTTTAGGGATAAATTACGAAAAGGACTACCATTCATTGAAATTTCATATATATCAACATTAACAATTGTTGTTATACAAATAATATTACTACATTTGAGGCTCTACATCTTATAGGCGATATGTATTTTTGACCGTCAATGCTATGTCTAAATTGTCATTTTCATTTTTTTTTAAATAATAAAATTATTAGTTTCAGTTTTCATTTTTACTGGCTTTTGGGAACGATATTGAATTAAACTCAAGTTGTATTAGCTAATAAAAACTAGATACTTGAATATAAGCGTTATACGAAGAGTGAAGTACTTGAATTGCCATTGTTGAAGTGTAATGTAAAACTGGAGAATTAAACTGAACCAAATCTTACCAGATCATTATACTGAGTAACTGGTTTCGGTCTTAAGAACCCGTTACCTGCTTGGGATGGATTTCTTTGTTCCATTTATTTTTCGACCTCTTCAGTACAGGACTTGATATATTGGAGAGGAAGGTTTTTGTTTTTTTAGTTTTCTTGGTCTAGCCGACATTGTTATTTTTACCCAAGAGAGGTTAATGTTGGTTCTATTTGCAAACTTGATCATTATTAAAAAATATATGGTTTTTTATTGTCTTAAACATTTACAGCCGTGGTACGAGAAAAAAATCCTCAAACTTGTTAGAACTTGTGGCAATATTATACTTGCTTAATGTACTGTATTGTAATGAAAAAGTTAATTTGACTGAAACCTACGTGAACATATAAAATAAGAGATTTGTACCAACGAAGCTAAATGTTTATAATAATATGCCACATTATTATCAGTCAACAATCCTGAGATTGGCTTGACTCAGCTATCAAGTCAATTCTCCTTCCAATCAGCTAATCTCTTCATATTAAATTATTTGTTCCAATCTCATACGAGGCCTTCATTTACAGGTCTTCCTGTTCACTTGTCGTTTGACGATTGTCTTCAGGCCATGATGTCTCGTGATAGAGATGGGTTTGTAGAGAAGGGTAAATGCATTATCTCCGATATTTTTTAATTCACTGTGCAGGAACATCGTCAATTCCAGAAGCCTTAATAATCAGTAGGTCTCTTACTCGTCAAATCCCATATCACCCTTTTCAACTTCATTTTCACCTCTTCGATTAATATCACGCTGTGTTTGATTCCGTTGCCTAACTCTTTTAAGTACTTACTCCATCTCTCCACTTTGTCTTTATTTTCAATCAAAAGTTCTTCATTCTTGTCCCTTATGTCATTCCATCTTGCACTTCGTTCCTCAAAGTGGTTCATCATCATCCAATAGGCAGGTTCCACCTTTCAGTGCAAGGTTGTTCTTTACATCTCCACATAGATCATTCACGTACATTTCTCTAGCTTTCCTTGCTTTCTGAGTTATTTAGTTTCTTATTCTTTGGTATCAAAGTGGTCCTTCTTCAGTTTTCACATTATTTTTCTTTCTTTGTTCTTCAATGAGGTCTACTTCTTCCGTGACCCAAACGTCTTCTTGACAACTTCTCTTATCGTGGCTTCCTCTTGTCTATATTTAAAGATTTCCCAACCCTCTACCACTAATTTCTCAGTCAGGTCCTCTAGTATATTGCTTCCACCTTGACTAATAATACTGTATGCATAAATATTGTCCCTAAGTTGATGTGTTACATTTTTCCTTAATTCAACTTGTGCCAATTATAGTAATTAGACAACCAGGAATGTTACAGATACTATTTGAACTTTTAAATTCTATCGTTTTTATGAGCTAGTGGGTTAACCTTAAGCACATATGATAACCACCTCTCTTTTTTAATATGAGAACAGAAAAGAGCATAATGTTCAATGGATTTGAGTCTGATGCTTGCAATAAGTACCAAGAACTTTAAACCGTGTTATTTAATATTTGAACATTTTTCTTTTAGTAGTAATGTTGGTATTATTTGAATTGACTCATAGAAAGATATTTATCGAGTAATGTCATAATTTAAAGATTTGTGCGTAGTGGGTTAAGGTGAATTTGAAATTTTAACTGAGTTTGTTACTTCTTTTTGAAGTCCACAATTATATTTTAGTCCTCGCTATAGCATTGCTAGGGCAAAAATCTTGACATCTTCAATAATGAAATACTCCTAGAGTAGAAACATCTTGCTAAGTAGCGGAGAGAAATATTCATAAAAAAGTTTTCTGGTAGTAAGGTAAAATTTTTAAACACAAATACATTTTTAAAATTTATTAAAATTTGGGAGTTGAAGAATAATTTGATGTAGTTTCCATGGATTAAAAATAAATATATGAGACATATTGACATTTGAGTTGAGTACATATTGACAGACCCATCAAATAGAAAAATTGGACTAATATTTAATTTTGAATTGTAGCTTTATTTTTATAATTTGAGAAAATTTGCACTAGGAAAATTAATCGGTGTAGTGAAATTAAATGAAAATAGTTTTTTAATTTTTCGTTATTGGCGTTTCAGTTGGTTTTATGCGAGCACCTGTCTGTTTTGGTTGTACTACTGGAAAATGAATAAAAATTACGTTATACATTGTATTCCTCTATCCTACACAGACAGTAAACTTTTAACCTTACGTAATGCTAGCGGTGAACAAGTAATTTATATTCTGCTGTTACGTTGCGTGTATATATATAGTATAAAATATCTGACCACTTATTCGTGTGTTCACATCTAGGAGTAATTTCTTTATATACTCTTAGTTTTAAAGAATGGTCAATAAATGATTAATAAATACCAGCGTAGAGTATATGTGGTATTTATTGCCTTTCATATGGCGAATGAATTTACAAGGTGGGTGAATAATTGGAAAACTTCATAAATAGAGTAAATTGGAGATTCCATCTTTTTATGTTTAAGGTGATCTTTATGAATCACCCCGCTTTAATTCCCACTGTCTTTGTATACTATTCAATTACTTTCATGTAGTTTTATATAAAAGGTTATTCAGCAAACTTAAATACAGTCGAACGCATGCAACACTGGTCAAATACACTATAAATGAATTTTCTCACGTAGAGAACTATTCCAAGGATAGGTTTAAGTTCTTCAATTTAAAAAAAACATATAAGTGATTAAGGTGTTTTTAACTATACATTTCATTGCAAATTCATGTAATATTGCAAACATCTCTTGTTCACTCATTTGAATATCCTTGAGTTCTCACATTCTGGCATGTACATTCTGGAATTTAAATAATTCCAATTGTATTGCGTATTTCAGGTAAACTTTTATTTGTAAACAAATTGGGATTCTTTAAGAGTTTAACATTTGTGTATAGCATGCCAATTTTGGTTTAATAGTTGTGCTATGGTTAGTTTTTTGTATTTTTAAAAAGGTGTATACGTAATTATGTCAGTGTATGCCATGCACGTGATTGTGTATGTTGAGATTAAAACATAAAAATCAATATTTGAAATTGCGCAACACATATTTTGGTTAACACGACGTAACTTGGCCTAGCGCCTTCATCTTGTTTTTTTCCCGCAACATTACATACGCTGGTCAATCTCGTGAATATCTCTTTGGGGAGTTCTCCTTTAAGCAGTCCGAAGCGTCACAGTCACTGATGAGTCTCTGGTGCTCATGCGTGGTGCACATGCATCACGCTGACACATCTCACAACACGAAACTCCCGCCCGAGCAGTCTTCCACTCTTCTTTCTCGCCAGCAGTTGAAGTTACCGCGCGCCATAGGCTTTTTTATTCCTTCTTAAAGTTGCCCACGCCATCCTTCGGCATCCCCCGAAACTAATAAATGCCCCCGTGAAAAGAAATGCCGGCCTGGGGCGCCTTCGTCTGGAGACGGGGTGAGTTACTTTAAGAAGGTCGACGTAAGAAAGCGAAGCTCCTTGCAAGGAAGTCTCTCCCTCCTTCCCGCCCCTCCTTGAGCCCCCCCACACCACGCACCACCCTAGTTCGCCCCAGCCCCTCGCCCCCGCAACCCCTTGCCCGCGGCCGCGCGAGGGAAGGGGGCGGGACCCAGCGGAAGCTCGCCGGGGCGCAGGCGGGTACGCGCTGCGGGCTGGGGGCGGTCCGCATGCCACGGAGGGGCGGCCCGGGGCGGGGATGGAGGGCATTGGCTGCGCCCGCCCCTGACCCCCTGCTGCCCCACCCTCACACTCTTTCTCCTTCTCTCCTCACTTGGACCCTTGGCTGTTGCCTCCGCCTTTCCTACGGCGGACGAGGCGGGCACTTGCTTAGCAACCTCTTTCTCCCGTCTTGGGGGGGGGGGGGGATGGGGTCGCATCTCGACCTCCCACCCCTCTTTTCCCTCAAGACGGCAACCCAACCGTGGCTAACCTCGGTGGAGGCGTTGGGTCGTGTCCCGCTCTCTCTTGTGTGCCCGTGATTATCTCAGCCATGCTCCGAAAATGTTGGGATGCTCGGAATTTGGAGCGATTATTTTTTTTCGCGGATTCGTGTGAGAGAATGGGAATATTTGTCTCCGTTCTTTCGAATCAAGCGAGTGTTCCGCTTGGATGAGGTGTGTGGTGTCATCACACAGCCTTCAGTCGCACGCTCACATTTCAATTATTAAGAAAAATTATTCAATCTCATGCACCCCAATCTGTTACGGTGTATATTGTAATTAACAAGCAGTGAATGCTTTGTAATTTTCCAAAATCTTTATTTTACCTCCACTGGTTTCAACGTTTACCTACACGTCATTATTATTGAGGTTCACTTAGTGAATCCTTTGAGTGAACTTCTTGATAATGGGGTGAAACAGTTAAAACAGGTAAACTTTGATTTTTCTTTATTTTACCTGGGCCAGATAAGGTCACATGGCCCCCTCTTCCCCTAGTCCAGGAAAGAGGTAAAACAAAGAGTGAAAATTTACAAAGCATTCAATTTTGTTAATATGGAGAAATTTCTAAAAGTCAATTCTTCAATAAATAATTTGTAGTTTATTTTAGTCCTTTTATTTTGACAGGAAGAAAATTGTTATCCGACGGATTTAGTCACAACTGGCTACAGAGGCGGGTTAAACTGATAAACATTTGCAAATACTAACGGTGATTTGTGTTCATGTATAACTTTGGTTTACGTTCGACCTCTCGGATGCGCACAAGTAGTCGTCTTCCGCATTTACTGATCATCTTTTTTTTTGACTAAGGCTACGAACCAAGTGTATTAATTCGCAATATGCATTGTTTCTTTCAAACTAAGCTTTTTCACCTAGAAAAGTAGTAGTTTTCACCATATTAAGGGATTTTTTTCGCTAACACATATACATAAATATGATGCATTGTACACATTTGTTAGTAATATAGTACACAGTAATTATTGAATGATAAACTAATATAGTTGGCAGAATTCTATAATATTCCTATTTTGAAATTTAGTGCAAACCATGTATTTTTTACCAAATAGCAAGGGAAACAAAATATAAAGCGAATTTCGTCAGCTGCAGGAGTGGGACCTGGTATTTTTGACTTTTAGCCCTGCGGTCCTGGCAATAGAAACTCACGGTTGATTCTACTATCCTACCAGAAATCAGACATTGGAAGTCTAAATATAAAAAAAGGCTTTTATCTTGAGATAAACCGTCACGACGAACCTGAAATGATCAGGTTTAGCTGTGGTCACCGAATAGTTCACCATTTCCCTAAAGCCAGGGGAAAAATTGTAATACGGGTGGAGCATGTTGAAAATCAGTTTACCTTAAGTTAAAAAGTGATATTTGCATCATTTATTTCCGCGAAACCTAATTAAGAGTGAGAATTGCAGTGTTCCCGAAATGCGTTTGAATTTTGTAAACATTATCAATGGTAGAATTAGTTTAGATTTACAGAGAAATCAGTCATTCACCTTGATCAGGACTCGAAGCTGAAAGCCCCTATTTCTGACCAGAGGTTTTTGAATTTTGAATTTAGTCGCAATAACGTTTCGGGGTTGTTCCTAATGCTTAAGGTTGCATAACACCGTGTAACTCAACTTAATGCCAAGAGAAAAATATCCACATCCTACACGTCATTGGAACCCACGACCATTCGGTTGCAAGGCTGGCGCATTATCGATCTGTCCCCCATAGACTTATAGGCGTCTGGACTTAATTCATGTTGAAAACGTTACTTTCATACATCCCTCATTCAAAATCAGTGTTTGTTAATTGAATTTATTCTTAAAATGTATTTTTTTCAAACATTGAAAATCCTTTTATACAACTTAAATGCTGAATTAATTGAAATGACTCAAATTTCGGTAATCTTGGAAAGGGGAATTGATATTTGGAATTTATGAATTGAATAATGGGCATTTTGTTTTTCAGATTTCCGTGGCGGTGGTGCGCCGGTGAAGAATTCGTACCATTCCTTCTTTCCGGAATTCCTCCGCGAGAGTCGGCAGGCGCTAACAACAGCTGCTCCGGAGTTCGTTCCGTCGTCTTCAGGATGGTAAGAAATCCTTCACTTGAAATTTATTCATATAATAATTCCTATATTTAAAATGTAAATAATGTTTTTTGGAAGGGATAAATTCGTTGCATCGTTGATCAGTTAGTTTGAGCAATGTATTTCAGAGTGGGGTTGTATTTCTAAATAATAAAATATAAATAACGTAATGGGAGTGTACGAGTGTTGCCACCTTATGTTTTACGTGTATGGAAGGCGGGCAGTTCATATCATTAAGTCACAGACGTAAAAACATTTCATATTCTAGAATGCAATAGCTTCTAAAATCAGATGAGAAACATTTTCATTTTCAACTCATTATCTAGAATATGAGAAGGGTGCAATGAATGGCCTTATTCATCTTGGCAGTGCCTCCCAGCTCACTGATTTTGCTCTCTTGGCCGGAGCGGGGGCAACATATGCTCTCACGCCTATGACATAAGCGTGGTTTAGCATATGGCACCATTGCTTTGAGAAAACAGAGGGTTAAATGAGGGATGGAATTAAATAAACCAATTTAAATTCCATAATAATGTGGGCATACGCGGAAAGGATGGTGTGCTATGGAGGGTACTTGATGTGCCCAAGCATCGTTATTGGAGACAAGATAACAATGCGGTATAAGTCATTTGATTGTAACTACGAATCCAAACAAAATTACAAATTTCATTCCGGTGAAATTAATAATTTAGTTTTTTATTTTAAATTATCTATTTACCTACGTTTTGACCATTAGTGCTATTTTCAATATGTTATTACCGCATAGGTATCATGCGAAATTAAACGTTTGTATGTATGTATTTTCCAAAGAGCGGTAGTCCAGTGATTAATGCACTAAGCTGCTCTGCTGAGGGGATGCCCCGGGTTCAGTTCCGGGATTGGAATGCAGGCATATTCAGGCATACCCAAATAGGTTTAACTTTCTGGAAATCGGATTTTTCTGTGAATTCTCAGGCGGCACAGGAAAACAAATCCCTCCCCCCCCCCCCCCCCTGATGCGAATGTGATTTCATGTGAAATTGAGCTTAGTATGTGGTAAGCTTCATTCCCACCAGCCAGAAAACCCTCGGGATGAACTCACCTTTAATCTCTTATGAACAGTCAGTGGACAGGTAAGGTAATTAGATATACAGTGTCCTATTGATCGTGTGTAATTTTTGACCTGGAATTTTAGACACTTTCTTTCAAGCCAAGTAGACGAAATTTGGTGCCTGGCTAGAAAAAGGTTGTAAATTTAGTTGAGTTTAGAATTTTTTTTAAATATGACCTTTTGACCCTAGAAATAGGGTCCAACCTAAAATCCAACTTTTGCCTTATGGGCTTTCAGTGTTAAAATATTCGAAATACAAAAAAAAATATAAAGCGAAACTTTCAACTATTAGGTTTTTGGGCGTGAAAATTGCATCCGTGACCCCTGAAATGGCACAGTCAAAGTTACAGGGGTTACATTAAGGGAATCACCACTACAAACTAAATTACTTCTGCGTGCCTTAAAGGAAAGTGTTTAAAATTACAGGTCATAAATGACACACGATCAATGGGACACTCTGTATAACGAATGAGAAAAAACACTCGCAAATTGTGGAATATTTTGGGGATCTCAGCCATCTTTTCCAGTGAAGAGAGAGAGGAACTAGTGCGGAAAAGGAAGGGCAATAGACGGTATAACTGGAGAGGGAGTGGTATGGGGGAAATGGCACGAGGGCAAGTGCGTGCCATTTCACCAGGGGGAATTTGAAAGCTTTTAAATGCCAAATACACCAAAGTATGATGTACGAGGGATGTATCCGCGGGACTGAGAGAGGAAAGAATAGACAACTAGATGCAGTTTTGATAGGAAGAATCATGTGCTAAAGCATTCTTTGTGACAGGAAATAAGAAGTGGGAAAAAAGACGGGCTGCAATGAGAATGGCGGCTGTTGATTCCTATGTTAAGGGACGTGGCACATTGGTGCCATTATAAAAATCGGAACAGAAATTACATAAAAAGTGGTAAATGACATTGGTGGATACACTTTTTGAAGAAGAAAAGTTAGAGAGAAGGTTTAAGAGGAGTAGGAAAGGTGTACTGGTAGTCGCTTGTATTATGCCGAAATTGATGGTGAGATAAAAATAGGATGTTTAATGCCTCGCGAGATTACAGGGAGTGAAAGGTGCTTTTACAGTAGGAGAGATTTTAGGAAAGGTTTTGTTGCTTTGAAACTGCTGCTGAAATTTGTTGAACGTTTGTAGGTGACAGAATGTCAATCAGGGAATATCTTTGCTGTTCCTTTGCCGTTGGAAAAGTTCCTTATGTTTTGTTTTCAGAGATTGTTATCCAAGAATATAGGTGGTGAAAGCGTGCTACTGTGTTTGAAAGGAAGATGCTTTATCTTTTATAAATTGTTAAGTTTAAACTAACATATTATTAATAACACTTTTTTATGGATGATATGTAATTCATGTTTGATGTGAATTCACCCCCTGCCACTCACTTTTATGGCGACTCACAAGGTATTATGTAGATGTCGATGAAGATGTTTAGAGTTGTAGTATTGAGGATTTTTGATTTAAAAGAGAGGCAGGCCATCCTAATGGGAGAGGTGTGTAAGGTCGAAACAGCTCTTCTAGGAAATCAAGGTTATTAAAAAGTCAATTACCACGAATTGAAAGAGGAAAGGGAATGAAGAGTTTGGTGTGGGAAACAGCTTAATGAACGTCTTTAGTGTAGCGAAACTGAGACAAAAATTTCGTTTTCCATGTAACCAGTACCTATCCCAGGATATACAAGATAAAAAATGTTATGTGCTCAAATGAAATGAATTTAAAAATGCAACAGAATATCAGCAAGACACTAATAGAAATATCAAAGATGTCGGTGGTCTTCAGGGTTTCTGAATCAGATTTTCAGGAACACTGTGGATAATTAGCTAATAAAACTAGTTAAAATACTCTATGCCTGGTGCTCGCAGTACGGAAAATTAAAGTTCGTTTTCCATTTTGATTGATTGATATGCAATATAGAAGAATACATGCAAATACCTGCTTTATAATTTTATTGCTGAATCCTTACGAAGGTAAAGAAAACGTGTTCGCATTGTCAACAATAAGAATGGAGATGTTAAAAAAGAGCCTAAATTCCTCCCGTTGATAAACGGCGTGAAATGGACCGAGTCATGGCCACAATGAGCAGAGACTTGGCTGCCAAAAACCCTTGTTGTACGGCACCCAATCTTTACCGCCCTGCCACTCCCCGACCGTAAAAAGAGAAACTTCCCCGTCCCCCACCACCCTGCCCCTCCCCTCCCACCAAATTAAAGTTTCATCAGTCTCCGTTTTTGCCTGCATCCACCCCCGCCCCGCCCCGCCCCCGCACCCGATGGCCCCCGACCGCACCGGGGCGAAAGGGGCTCGCCTACCGGACGGCCAGCCCCGGTCTCGGCCGGAGAGGGACCCCCCCTTTGGCCCTCGAAGGCAAGGGCGAGAAGATGAGGGAACTCTGCCTGTCATTCGCAATGCGGGCGGGTTTAATTGCATCAAACTCAGCCCCGGATTCGGGTGCGAGGAAAAGAGAGAGTAACCAACCGATCGGGGCCGGCAGATTGAAAGGGCTGTGGTGAGATTTGGGGCGGGCGCCCAGCTGAGGGGTCCATGTGGTGCGGAACCGCCTGAAGGTGTGGACGGCGCCGGGTTTCGAGTGGTGGAAGTGTACGCAAGGGACCCTAACAGCCTTGGGAGCACTCCCCAACACACTCACGAGTCGTACACTAAAAAAATAGCACCATTCCACGGAACGTTTTCAATTTCAACCTTCTGATTATACACGTGGAGAAGAAAGGCCGGGAAACGGACACGGTTGAACGGCTCGAATTACCCAAAAAGGGGGTGTAGGACCTTGGAAATGAAAACATGAACTTTAAATGTTCTCCAGCCAAGACATGTGTTGCTAACTATTTTATAATCAATTTTTAGGTTAGGTTAATGTATTTACTATGTCCAAATGTATATTTGCCTGTAATTTATTCAATAGCAATCTCAATACAGATTTCCTTCGATGTTACCTAAAGCATTCTTTTGGGCTCATTCTATTTCTTCTCGTTCCTACTTTAGGAATAGGCAAAAAAACTTTACAAAAAGCTTACTCACTCCTCACTCCTAGGCACTCCTTTCTGCGACTAACCAATGACCCACTGACCCAACAACGACCTCACTTCCCTCTCCTAACTCATCTCTCTCACATTAGCCCTAAAATTTTGACTTTATATACCGCTTCAACAGCAGTAAACCTAGACTAAACAGAAAGTTTCGGTGGCGGAATCCTGTAATTTTTAGTCCTTGAATATCCTTCCACTTCATCTCCCCTAACACCGTTACACCCTCGGGTGTCCTTCTGCACACGTGTAAAGGGACTGGCCATCCCAGGCTAGGTCTTCCGGACAGGGCCTCCTTCAGGCGCTGGTAGTTCATTTCCTCGACATCGTCAGCATTGCCACCATTGCTTCAGGCGCCCCTGCTTGGCGTCGCGGCGGGGAGGGCCTCCCGGACGGAGGGGCCCTGAGGGGAGGACCTGTGGAAGGCGTGGGGCCCGGCAGGGCGGGGGAGGTAGCCCGAGTGATTTCCCAAATTGCAAGCTTGATTTGGGGAGGGAAATAAAGTGGGTGGCGGGGGAGGGTTGCCTGTCACGGGGGAGGTTAAGTGGAAGAGGCCTGAACCGGATGGGGGCGGGCCCCGAGGGTGGGGGCGGATCCCCTGGGGGCGGGGGGGAGCGAAAAAAGTTGCCCCCAGTTTCCCCCCCCCTTGCCCTTTGCCCTCCTGGAAGAAGTGCTCTCCTTAGAAAGAATTAGCCGCGTTTTTAATATATATTCCTCTGAGCGGTGAGGTCGGCTGGATTATTAATACACTAATGAGAGCTTCCTTCGCATAAAGAAGGCTTATATTCTCACAGCCCTCTTGATTATTCATGTTTGCCAAGGCTCTTATAACCGAGACTCGGATACTTTTCCGCAGCCCATTTCTCATTTCGAGCCTCATTCCAAACGCGGACTTGAAGGTTTCTGTGGGCGCGTCAGCGTTGCGATGCTATTATGTTTGTTTGCTAGATGCCCAACGCATTAAATACATCTGAAAAATCCTCAGCCCTCGTAATCTTCATGGCTTTATTTATTATTGACGTCAAATTCGCCGAATGTGCTCTTTTACTAAATGTTGGGTGAAGAGCTGAATCATTTAGCGAATAGAACTTATTCACATTTTTTCCAACGATTAATTTAGTATGTGAAATTTTGTGAATGCTCATTATTTTAAATATTGCACTGAACGAAAAACATCGGCAAATTTCTAAATGCATCAGCGCACGTATGCTCAATTATGTTGACCGTGTCATCGGGTTTTAATAAACGATGCCAACATAGGTGCATAAGATTGCTATAATGACTGGAATACTTGCTCCTCATTATGTGGACCTGGGTTCAGACCGTGGCGTGGTAGTGATATAAATTTTTGGCTGGACACCAGTTCGCAACTACGTGATCTATGTAAAGCATTGCACGTTCAGTATTGCATGATTAAAATCCATAAAAAAATATATACCTATATTCTTTAAACTTGTTTCTTAAATACAAAGGCTGCTCACACGCAGTACACAAAATCACTCTAGTTCAAACAAAACATTTATATATTTGATAAGAGCAGCGAAAGAGAATTATTCGTTAAGTGAAAAAACTCAAGATATCTTTCGTCATTTTTTACACGGAAGCGTTGGTAAATGGATACGTGATTTTTCATAAGATATCAGCGCGGTAGCGTAATTTCCTTGGAGTGGCAAGCATGAGTGTGTGGACAATATATTTACCTAATACTTTACGGCTGAAGTTATTTACAAATATACCAGAAATATGAGAATTTTTACTTGATGCAAAACATATGTTCAAATTATATTGAGACTTAGTGAATGAAATTTATAAATTTACAATAACTTCAATTTTTTTTATTGAGAAAATTTAGTTTTATTAATCTTTAAGTGGCTAGGATATTTTTTATTCATAAACGTACTCTGTCGTATATCTTCTAAAATATTCCTTTTATATGCTATGCCTTTCTGATGATCGGTATATTTTCTACCTTCTCATTATATGAATTACTTTTTTAAATCTTCTCATCCAAATAAATTTAATAGTTGTACATCTTTAAAATACCAATGATGGAACAATCTGGAAAGATCGCATGTTATGAATTTGTTTTTTGAGCAAAGAAACTAACTGAGGAAATTTTACTAGTTGAAGCTTAGTTTGGTTGTTCGCATCTCCGACTGTAAGATGATTTAACGTAAGACAAATTGTTTTATATTTACGATGTTAACCCGAGAATGGATTCGGCCTTGTGATCTTTGCATCCCAAGACCATAACCCATTGCCAGTCAGCCTTCCACATCAGGAATTTTGAATTTCAGTTTCTGATACAGCGCGTTCTTTGCATCAGTGCATCTCATTATGTATATTTCTACTTTGAAAACTAAATCATAGGTGACCTTATCGAATATCAATCCGTTTACGGATATCTGCTAATGTTCATGGGTGTTCACCATTGATTGCATGTCCTGTATGAAATTTTTTAGAGAGCGATAAACCCAAACTATGGTTTCAGGAATTTTAAATTTAATTTTACAGGCAGCAACTCCTCTAAATTGTCTTCAATATATCCTAATCACAATATATCCTAATCATTGGTGGTGAATTACCCTTCACATATAAAGCTTCGTATATAATCAATCATAGCTTGATTTTAAATATCATATTTCGCTGTCACACTTCAGTATAGAGGTATCAATTCTAATGAATGACAATATTTCCATGACCGTACATTTCCGAAGCAATTAAATCAAAGGTATATAGGATAGTTCATACGTTTGATATTTATAAATAAATAGAGTAAACGAGTCATCCAATTTAATCTCTTAGCCTTTGAAAATAATGCTACATAGGTATGGAGAAAATTTGATTTACAGCCGCTGTTGAGCTTTTCATGTATGTACTATGAAATTCACAAAAGGCAAATTGGTGAAACAAATGATAATGTGAGACTGAAGTTATACATTGCTGGTAATGGAATATTTTAAGGGATATTTCAGTTACAAATGAACAGTATAAATTTCTGCTCATTCTGTGATGCATAATTTTGGTCTTCTTTTGAATTACTTACGCTGACGATATGCTAATGAGATAATTTTATTTTGTCATCCGGTCACAATTATTATTTGATTGTGCCCATAAAATGCAATTTTTTCAATATTTTAATTGCATAAACAAAGTGAAAATTATTTTTTTTGATTGAAATGAGCGTATAATGTGCCTGGAATCCTGTTCAAATGTCAGGCGCGCGTATCGAAAGCCACTGAATCACTGTTTTGACTTACTCTCTTATCACATTTCTAGCATTGACATTGCATAAGTGTCCACCAATATTCACGTTCATTGAGTAACCATGGCCTGAGCATATTTAGGAAAATTTTATTTTATGGCGGTGCTTTTCACTCCACATTTTTTATCTCTATTGCTAATATTTTTTTAAACACACCTAGGAAGAAATTTAAGAAATCCCGGGTACAAAAAACGTTTTTTATAAATTCCTCCGGGGAAATAATTTATTGCAGCCTATTTGAATCTCAAATTATGACAGGGAAAAATATCTCATATAAAGAAATACATCGCGTAACTAACATTTTTAGCAAACCATGCATTATCCCCCATTTATTTGTGGCATATAGTAATACTAGGTATTATATGAAGGATATGTGGTACTTCTTACAAAAATAAACAAGTGCAGACATGGAGGGTGGAAAATATAATGTATATAAGAATATGAAGAATTACATTATTCATCGATTCTGTCAATTTGTGTTACCCCGATTTTGAATAACAAGGATTCTGTTATGATATTTAATGCATTTAAATAATGCACTAAGAGCCATGTACTGATAGTTTACGAACAAGACAACGTGTGAGTGAAATTCCTGATGAGTTTAAATGGATTAACTGTGCATCTTGAGGTTGCTACCATTGAAAGCTGAAGATATAGGAATTTTATTATATATTTATATTAGGAATTATAAACTCCACGGGTTGAAATTCCGCCTCATTTAAGTCGTTTATCTGGTAATTAGCTACTGAATGAATTGAGTAATTGAGTGGAAGCAGAAATTTTTCAGTGGACGGAGGAGGGGTGGGGAAAAAAGCAGTCATCGGATTTAACCTGCGTTTCACGAAAGGTGCTAATGAGTCCACAGTGCGATGTCCAATCCAACGGATAGAGGCCAGGAGACGAACTTAGAAATGTTCTCTCAAAAGCATTGAAGTGGGGACCGGAATACTATGGCTAAATTCCGCCAGGCCGGGGATCTAACACGAGCTTTTGGGATTAGAAGCCAGTACTGTAGTACACACCAACTTGATCCCAAGTCGTCCGAGGTACAATCGGCGCACTGTAACCTTTGCTGTTGGAACTCCGTTAAACCTTATTGTACTATTTATTGTACGATTTATTGGGCATAGTAGGATCACATCTTTTGCCAAATTTTCACGCAAATACTTTAGGATGGGAGCTGATGAGGAACCACTTGGTTCGGTGGCTTAAGTACTCTCCTCCAATCCAAATTCGCATTTTAATCTCGAAGGTCTGTGAATATACACTGTTTAAAGCAATGAAAATCATCAAAGTTTTCCAAAATGATTAATGACTGTGGACAAATAGCCTCTTTCCTCTCTTCGCGTTTCATGTATGCAATGCCCACAGTTTGGTGCTGTTCAAAACTTTGCATTTAATGTAAAACGGACTTTAGATAGGGCAAATATCGATGCTGAATAATATTTCATCCTCTATTCTTATCCTGAATAATTTCTTAACTCCTTCTTACCAATCTCCCATCTATTCTTTGCGACGCTAATCAGCATAATTTTTCGCTCCCTCAGCATAATTTTCGCTCCCTTCCCCTAATAGTAACCATGAGATGATTATCCTAACTGAAGCGAAACCCTCTTAAAAAACAGGAACAAAGTGAGGGAAACATATGTGACACTTGGACGATCCAACTTCTCCGCATCTCACCAAGGGAAGCCTCTGTGATGTTTCGCCGGCCTGGGACCCGCCACAGAGCCACTGGAATGGGGAACTGGGGCTATCTCCGTATCAAAAGGGTCGCCATGCCACTCCTTTCCCCCGGATCCTCTCCCCTCCCCCTTTCCGGGGGCCCCCAATCCTCCCCTTCCGCCAACCTCCCGGAGCTCCCCCTTCACTTGGCCCAGCACGACCTCTGGCGCATGAATTATTGAAGAACTGCCCTTCGAAAAGTCTTGCGCTCTCTTTGTCGCCCGCTTCCTTCCCTTTGCCATTGTAAGACTCGTGGCGTTACTGTGCCCGGAGCCGGGACTGATGGGTCGTTCGACGCCTTGGAAAATGAAATGCAATTTTAAAAACTTCCTCGCGTGTGAGGGCTTGGGGGGAGGTTGAGGGAGAGGAGGCGAGAGAGGTTAGGTGTGGGAGCGCGGGACTCTTTAGTTGTCCGCTCCCCCGGCCCTAACGTCTCTCTCTCTCCCTCCCACGAACCCTGGTGCCGCACCACTCGGCTGAGCACGCATCCGCCCGCTCCCATGAGCCCGAATTTGTCTGTGAAGAAACCCAGTTCCCCCCCAACCTCGCAGATAGCGCAGCCCTCTCTCAGGGGATGAATACGGTTCGTTTTCATGGGGGCGGGTGGGGTGGTGGTCGGGGCGAGGGGGTGGACCACCGTACCCGGCCACTCCATCCCGGCAACCCACGTCTGGCCTCGGTGACACTCTTCGCACTCGGTCGAGCACCTAACCTGCCTCACCCCTCCCCCATCCATGTCCGGCCATTTGGCGACATTTTTCATCCACGAAGGGGAACAAATAATCCGCATCCACGGGGGCAAACACGTCTCCGCATCTATATCTTCATAAAATATGCCCTTGGGCTCACAGCATCCGCACCAACCCCACGCGTCTCCATTTGCATCGGGTGCATTAAAATACTTGCACCTCCATTGAAAAATGTGTCTACATCCGCATCCACCCAAAAAACACGCCAGAAATATTAAATGTCCATAACTGCAAAAATATACGCACACGCCTTCATTTGCATATGAATCTATATCTATATCCGCAACTTCCAAACAGTGTATTGCATTCATTTGCATCTGCAGAGCACTTTGAAAGCGATCTCAGGGGTGCGTAGCAGGATGTAAATCCGCACCAGACATTAATAATCAATGAGTAAACATTCATGATGTAGAGCTACTGTGGCATATTGATTGTTAATAGCTAATACATTAATGTAACACTGAGAAACTGCAACCTGTGGAACAACTTGTGTCTCAAATGAACGCCGTATAGGAGAGAGACTGTACAAATCTTATCCATATAAATTCAGTTACGCACCAAAACTAATCTATCTATACCTATATGCATTTATACTTCATTTTCAGTAGCAACCGTGGTGGTTAACCAGTACGTAACCGGTTGATTACATACTGGCTCGGTAACCCGAAGATCCACTAGTTTGAATCAAAATACCTCAAGGCAAGATACCATTTTTATTATAGTATCCATGATAGTTTAACGCTACGTAGTTGATAACGATGCGCAAGGTAGATGCACACTAGCGTCATAGTTCTACGCTAGTAGAGAGTGTGGTGTGACGTAAAATGATGGCGTACCTATGAAAGATATTCTATTGCCATAGATGCTGCCAAGGCGCGTGGCAGAGGCTAAAGGGCCGAAAGTCGCGGAGAAGGGAGAGAAGGGAAAGGGAAATATAGTATTAAAGTGTGATATATGCTTTTCTTGATTATATATCAGGGGGTGGATGGTGGAGGAATGGGATCCTTTAACTAGCTAGTCCAAAAGTTTACACTTCGTACACTTTTCTGTTTGAACGAAGTTTTCGTCTTTCGAAATCGAAATTTCCAGACAAAATTCAGAAACTGCTTTTTTTAGATAACGTCTTGAAACTTGGCACATATACACACAAATGATTAGTGATTAGGGAATGGTAAATCATTTTTCATAGGCATTACCGTTACTTAGATACAGAGGCTAAAACACGATCAAATTTTGAAATAAACGCCCGCTCTCATTTTTCTCCGAAAATATTAAAAGTTGAGCAGGTATAGGAGTATTGAAGGATTTTTATGAATTAAAAAATCATTATGAATTGTGAACAAGGTACTATTCGTGTACTATGCATAAGTTTCAGACGTATTTGCCTATATTTGAGGGCTACTACGTCACAAAAGTGCGGACCCTTTTTTAAGACAAAATTTTACATGAAGTAGAAAATATAATCCTAATTCGGAAATTGGTCTCTGGGATACTTTATCAGAGTATAAATTGAAAATAGTTCTAGGTTATAACGTAAAAACACTTGAAAAAAGTTTGCGACGCCGAGAATAATCTCGATTTTTTCGATCGCGCGTCGCGGCCCGGCTCCGCGCAGGGGGACCTGGAAATACCGAGACTCCGTTGGATTGTTCATGTTGTGTGGAAATTTACTCATCGCATTTAACTTTTTCAGGCTATGCATGCTGTTTCTAATCTCTAAAGATTCTGTACTGAAGATTTTTTGATTATTGGTTCGAGAAAATGTATCAGTGCACTCGTAACTGCGGTAAATTTGTTTTTATTTGGATAATTTTCGTATTCATTTTCAATCACAACCACTCTTAGTAGGGCAAAGAGAGTTCTTTCAAAATAGGGAAAAAGTCCTGATGTGCTTACGGAGATGTCACCTGAGGAGGGTTTGTCCTTACTGGATACTCGGGGCTGACTAAAAGTCAGTATAATTCGCTTAGAAGCTCCGTTCTTAGTCACGGGCACGATTTGTATCCCCGATGGGGCATATCCCGAAGGAATAAATATAACCGAAAACATGTGCGAAGTGAATTTTCAATACTTCTTAAATCACATGGTGTCACGGGTACTGCCGTGCGTATCTATAGTACAAACCTCCAGCGATGAAGTTAATTGCACTTTAATATACAAGTACGGGTGTGATGGAAGTTCTGGCAACACCCTATAAAAACTATTGTGGAAACGAGCAGATTTATCGATGAAATTTTATTCATAAGATCCCAAGTAAGAGATAGCGCAGCACATTCTATGCAAAACAACATCAGTTTCACAGTCCTGTTTAATATATTATTGATAAATCTGATTATGAGTTCATCTATATTACTTTAATTTTCGCCGAGAGCATTGTAATTTGACATTATTATATTTTGTGATCAGTATTGCGAAATAAAAATGCAAAAGCACTGTAATCTCAAGTTTAAATAAATCCATCTCTCAAACCTAATGTTCCAGTGTGTCTCTCAATACAAAAAGATGATAATACGCACAACAGAGCTTTTTGTAAAAACGCATTATATCATGCTGATTTTAAACAGAAGCTTAAATTTCATTGTAAGAAGTTATAAAGTCTGAAAGTTGTGAAACTTTTTCCCTTTAGGTATTCCTTATAATTAAATATTAATTTTCATAGACTGCCAGTTGCAAGTTATTTGTAGGAGAGTATCCACTAATATTATTTCTGGCGCATCAAAGAGTTAGATAACAAAGAGCAACAACAAGTTGTAAGTTGCCAAGAAGACATTTTTTTCAAAGACTGCACATTGTCATAAAACGTTCTGTTTCGCGCCACCCTCCTAGGGTGGTAGAAGGCGTAAAGGCGTAGGATGTAGTTCGGGGTGGAGGAGGAGAGGGTATAGGGAAAGAATGGAATCCCAAATGTTGCCTTTTTATGGAGAACATGCATGGTATCCCGAGAACCCGCATTCTTTCCCAAGAGTTGAAAGACGTTCATAATTTGCTGCATGATTCCGAAAATTATCCAGATAAAAACTAATTTACCGCAGTTACGAGTGCACTGATCCATTTTCTCGAACCAATATCCTCGCAAAATCTTCCGTATAGAATCTTTAGAAATCGGTGACAGCATGCATAGCCTGAAAAAGTTAAATCAAGGAGTTAATATCCACACAACATGAGCAATCCAACAGAATCTCGGTATTTCCAGGTCCCGCTGCGCGGAGCTGACCACGACGCGCGATCAAAAAATCGAGTTTTTCCTCGGCGTCGCAAACTATTTATAAATATTTTTACGTAATAACCTAAAACTATCTTCAATTTACGCTCTAATAAAGTATCCCAGAGACTATTTTCTGGATTACGATTAAATTGTCTATTTCATGTGAAATTTTGTCTAAAAAAAGGGTCCATCAATTTGTGACGCAGTAGCACTCAAATATAAGCAAAGATGTCTGAAAGTTATGCATAGTATAGGAAAATTACCCTGCACATAATTAGTAATGTTTTTTTTATTACATAAAAATCTTTTCATTACTCCTATATCTGCGCAAATTTTTAGATTTTCGAATAAAAATGAGATCGGGCGTTTTTTTCGAAATTTTGTCGTGTTTGAGTCTCTGTATCTAAGTAACGGGTAATGCCTATGAAAAATGACTTAAAATTCCATAATTACCAATCATTTGTGTGCATATATGCCAAGTTTCAAGACGTTATCTAAAAAAAGCAGTTTTGGACTTTTATTCTGCGAATTTCGATTTGAGCCCACGGTGCGTCGGCTATCGCTTACACTTGACGAAACGCGCCAAGCGGTCAACGGCCAATCGTTTCTTCCAATGGAGAAAGTACTGGACTCTTAGTTTATTCCTTTCTGCAGTTAAGGTGAAAAAACTATTCTGCCAAAATACATTTACCTTTGTCAGATATAGAAGCTAGGCCTTGAGATAAAAGGCCAGATCTCTTTTTATCTGGAAGACCCTTGTTCCAATATCAGTAATGGAAACATATATGTGTCATAATAAGCCCTCTTTAAGTGATTAAATAAAAATTCCTGCCTCTTCGAGTGCTTTGCGGACATCACTTCAAGCACATCTCACCGTCCGTCGAATGTAACGTTGAACCGTTGACCCTTTGGCGCCTTTGTATAAGCATGCCAATTACAAAGGAGATGGGTTTTGATATCCCGTTTAAGTTACATCCATACCATATCAAAGTAACCACTTATAGCTTAGGTAATTTGCACATTTGTAAATTGCCTTAGCTGCTGGTCGTATCTCTACAACCACAAAAATATGAGAGGATATCATTTTCTCAAAACTAATTCAAGTGAATAGCTTTGGATTCACGAGTTTTATCTCGTATTAGTTTGTCCAAAGACAGCAAGATTTTTTATAGGGTTACTACATAAAGGCGTAGATTGCTGTCGTTATTTAGTTAGCTATCCCCTAATCTCTCTGCTGTAACTCAAGAGCTTGCGGTGTACTGCAAATATTGCCTTACTAGAGTGGAAGAATATCTATCATCGTTTGGAAGGTAATTCTACTGCTGGCTTGGTGATATTGGAGCACGCAACAAAAGGAACTGCCATGCGATGTTGAAAATCTCCATAAAATGTGGAGAAGTGTGGAGACGTATGAAGCGTATTCATAAATTCCGTTCTCTCTGGTAAGTTGCCAATATCGCTCCCTTGGTGAGTGGGCACTTGCTGTGAAAAGCAATGGTAACATGGACGTATTCCGCCTTTGGTCACGGTATTATGTGTCCAACCACTGTATTCTTCATGGTAAATCAAAAGCTTGAAATGGTCCTTCGTCGAAAGAATCTCATTACTCGAAAGCATACTCGTTGAGACACCAGTTCAATTCTCTCTCCGCAATCTCTGCAATGTAATATTTTTCGCTCCATCTCCGTGTCTCCTTCCTGGTCTCTCAGTCAAGAGTTGGCCTGAAAAAATAACTGCGTTAAAAATTTTTTGCACTCACCAAAAATTGCTAAATCCTGCATGTTTCACACTCTCAGCAATCACCGATCATTATTTCCAAGTTAAAACTTTTTTAGTCTCTTGCAATGATTTCGGACAATGTGCATTCTTCTCAATCGAATTTTACTTTTACCAGTAGCTTAATCTACATAAGGTTTGTAGTAGCAATTTCATTTCTTGAAAAAGTAAAAAGTTGGTGTTGGGTGCAAAAATGTCCCTTTAGGCCGATACAGGATCTCATTGGCCATTTGCTAGCATTTGCTTAAGAGTAAAGTTAAATTTTGATCAAAGTGATTTATATTGAAATGTGCGTATGCTCAAAACGAGTTAACGAATAAATGAATATGATCATTTTAGCCTCTTTTAAAGGCCTAACGTTTATATTTTCAAAATAAAGTGACTGGTAGGAGAGGACGTAACTTTTCGCACGTGCGTTCCTTGAAGCCGACTGTTAAATAAATTAGATTCATTTAGTTTATTTTTTAATTTGTGATTTTGAAAAAGGATAGTGACCTTTTAGGGGAAATAGCTTTGCAATATACTAAATTAATAATAGACCTATGATATAATGGCCAAATTTTTAACGCTAAGATTAAAATACGTATCTTACCAACAATAATCGATGATTCCGGGAGGAATATTGCCCCATGACAGCTTAATAGCCTCTGAACGTTCTTATTAAAATATTTTTGTGAAATGAATTGTTATTTTGTGACTTCATTTCGTACATATACATTTAATAATGCAAGAACAGCGAAGTTTAGCTTAGAATTAGAATACAGGTATTTCATCGGAATTGTTTTCTACTCGGTAGTAATTTCTTATGTTAGGTACGGAGTAATATTGGACTAAAGTTTTAGGTGTTCCACACGCTTTCACACGCTACACACGTTCCACATCTATGTCACCCGCTTTACTCAAGTCTCTCCATTCTAACACAGGCATAACGTCCTCATTCGTTGCGGAATTCAGACCTCCAAATTTCGAATTGCTCAGGGGGTGGATAGCAAGAGCTGTAAAACACAATTTTTTTAATCGATAATTCAGTATTCACCCGACTATGATGTATTTTGAACAAGTTACATGAATACTTTTGGTCTTATGACTAATTTTATGATATCAGTACAGAATGGATTGGATCAGAAAGACTTGGGAGAAATTATCACGAGGACGAAGGTAAATCATATCCTAAATACATTTTGTCCAGTCCATCTGATTTAAAATTTCGATTCATTAAAAACATGGCTAGTTGAAGTGTTTTTCCACATTTGTAAGCGATGGATACTAATAGAATACTAATAGGAACTGGATACTAACAGGCTGCAATAAGATCGAGAGGAACGGTACAGCGGGGAAAAGGAAGAAGGGTGGAGAGATACCCGGAGTCGGCATTAGCCTGCTCTTAACGAAAAGTCTCCAAGTGGTCCATGGCTTAACATCCTATCCGAGAGACAGAGTACCGTACTCGAAAGGCTCTCCCCAAAAAAATCAAGTAGGCGCAGGTGTACCAATGAAAAACATCTTCCACTGCCAGGATTCGAACCCGGGCCCTTCGATTGGGTGCCAATCTTTTGGCAACCATACTAATCCGATCTCCACATTACTACTTGATGCTTACTAATTACTACTTACTACAGAGCCTATTTTACAAGTACTCTAATGATTTAAAAACCCAGCTAGGCACTTGTACTCCTGCCTGGCTCAAACTCGTGACCTTCAGCTGATAAAGCTAGCCAAATTTCCACCTGTCCGACTTGACCAGCAATTGTGCTAAATTAACCCCGCGAAGGATGAAATACGTCACCTGCAGGCATCGCGTAGCCTTGTGCATGTTCTTTCCCAATTCAGTTGCAATTAGATTTAGTGCCATTTTTTGTCGGCCAGGGAACGGAGGGAGAGGGGTTTCCCGAGTGCACATTGGATGAACACGCCTGTGTCTCATCCCACTCCACGTTTCCTCCACCTCTCGGCGTGCACCAGAGTGAGGAATTGCTGAAGGAAGACGCGTATAAAGCCACGTTTGACGACCGAGCATAAAACCTCCGGTTCCGATGAGGTCTGGCCACGTGGTACGGGCCGGCCGCGAGCAGTCATGCGGACTTTGGGACGGGAAAATAAATGGAGTTGAGGTGGAGCTTCGGAGGTGAGGTGGATTCGTGTCCGGTGCAACAAATGAGCGTCGGCCGCGGCCCGTTTGATGACGGAGGGCCGCAGTTCCTCACCGAGGTACGCCATAACGGCCCGTGGACTTCCCACTCCCCCGATCCAACCACCGCTTCCAATCCATCCCCCTTCTCCGGGACCCAGCCGGACTCATTTCTACCCTACGGCAGTACTTATTTCTCCGGCTCCTCGCCCACCCCGCGGACTGCGTACTCGCGATTTCGGGGTCACCGATGCCCACCCCATGCAATTAAGCGCGCAAATGCTCCGGTACCACTCACGCCTCTCCGTGTACCATCACCCGACCTAAAAACAGCAGTCCCCGCTTCTGTCTTGTCGTTCTGAAACGTTGAACGCTGTATAGTTTTCGTAAAACGTACAGTTTAACTCGTCAATGCTTCTCCAAAGTTGGGTCACGAAAAGAAATTCGATTGCCAGCAGCTGTCTGAGTTCTGCATCCTATATCTTTGCAGAATAACTATACGCTTCTGCTTTTAATTATAGCTTTTATTTTAAGCCGCTCATGGTATTATGAAGTGGTTGGTAGTGTGTATTTAATACGAAAAAGCAACTAATTCATTAATATAATATACCAAAGCTATCTGAGTTCTGCATCCTATATCTTTGTAGAATAACTATACGCTTCTGCTTGTATTTATGGCTTTTATTTTAAGCCACTCAGGGTTTTATAAAGTGGCTGGTAGTGTGTATTCAATATGATTAATAACAACAAGTTCGTTAATCTAATATAGCAATCCAACAATTCACCTGGGAAAATGAATTTTTTAACATAGCAGGTATTCAGAATGGCTCGAATAGAATAAAGTGCATAGCTTCGAATGGATTTTGGAGGATAGATAGTTTGAGTTGAAAGGACGAGTAACAGAGGGGCTTACATTTTCAGCTTGTATTCTTTTCAATGCTAGAATATATGATTTACATGCAATTACTTCAATAAGTGTTGGAGGTGAGTCAAAACAAAAAATATGCTCGCGATTTGAAAAGCGTCTGCTGTTAGCACGGAAAAATTGATTCCTGCTGTGAGATATTTCATTGTTTGAAAATCTGATAACCTGTATACTTACATATTCTGTAGATTAACTCTAACCGTTTCCTTATGCTGAGTTCGTCTCGAGAGGCTGAGATAACCTCTGCAGGCCCAGGAAGCATTTTTTCTTTTATACAATCTTTAGTTTCCGTTTTTCTTCACATTCAATTTCCCATAAGTATACGAATGCATTGTCCTACACTCTTTCTTCTCCTAGCAAACAAAGTGTCTGGTGGATTCCTTGCTTAATCTACTGAACCTTCAGTTCAAAAAATGGGTTTACGCATAGTTTTTAAAGGTCCCGTGGCACACATATAATTCGCGAAGAACTGCACCTACAGAAACCGCAGAATTTAGTTGTAATATGGTTCCCGTATTTTGATGATTGCAAATTCTAAATTCATGCTTATGGCTGAGTTAAATTTTTCAGCATTCAGTTCAAATCAATACTTTTTTCACTTTGCCACTCTATTCGGACTACATTTAGTGCTACAAATAATGTAAAGAAAGTTACTGGTTAGGCCCTATACATTTCATAATTTTGCTGTTCTGTATTCCTCTACTCTTGGAATGCAAGGATTGTTTTTCGTTGCCCAAGAATACATATCCACATAAAATTATATTTTAATAATGAGAAATTTAATTACATGATGTTCTTCTCGTTCCTTATCTGCATTATTTCCATTGTGAAATAATACTTTTCCAATGTCCACCGCATCGCTACGTATGACTTATTCTTTTTATTTTGGGTAAACGGCCAAAATTAGAATGATATTACTTGCTCAGAAGACTACATCAGCTTTCTGCTTGCTGTTATGATGTTAATTTTACCCTCTTTAATGTTTGAGCTACGCATCAGTGTAGTAATTATTAGGGATGTAGACCCGGTACAGGAGCCTACCGTACCCTCACATGTGCGGGAAACCAAATACTCTCCCTTATTGAGAGGCATATGTGATCACGGTTCTTGTGGTCATGGATATATGAAAGCCCTTAACGCAAAGTCCTTTCATCTTTCATATCAAAGTGACGTGGGGGGGGGGGGTAGGGGGGGGGGGAGGGGCTCTTCGGCTCAGATATTACTAAGTTATGGCCTTCTCGGCAATATTCAGTCCACTAAAATCGTCAGCATTTCACGACACGGAACGTGAACGGGTGAGGTTCCTCCTTACTTCCATCCCTACCTGTAGCACCAGCGACTACATGTACATCAACCTTGATCCGTGATTAGTAAACAAATTGTGACCAACCATGTTTCTGTCTTTTGATAGAGCAGATTGCTGTTGTGAGCCCTATATTTTATTAAAAATCCCTAAGAAACTTAAACGTGCATAAAGCTACAAACGCCATTAGAAGTCCTTTGATTTAATGGATAATTTAATCCTAAATAATAACTAATGTCTGTCCTATTCGTCAGCAAAAACCAAAGGCTTCCCCAAGCTACAAGGTATTACACTTCAAACAAAATCGTGTCAAATTAATATCTCCTTGGATTCTAATGTACAGTTTCGGGCGTGTGAGGACATTATGTCTAGATGAGAAGTATAACTCTTGAAACTAAGACACAAAACTACCACTAGTTTGATGATAGACTCATTGTCTACACAGCTTAGATACCTAGCACATCCGGGTAAAGTTCTTTCAATTCGTCTCCAGGCACCCACTTACATTTTGAATGCTTATAAACATATTCCGCGAAAATTGCCTTGCCTCCAGTCTCTATTCTTGCTGCACATATTCCTCACCCGAATGGATCATAAATAGGTATCCTAAGAAGGCAGTTGGGGAGAACATAACCATATTCACTATAGATTATCTACTACCACTAATCAAATCCTCCTGATTCGAACCTGCCCATTACAATGCGTTTGCTTGAATTTTTTCGGTGGCAATGAGAACAGTTGATATTTTTTCCTTTATTCAATTAATCGCACCTGTTTATTCAGATAATTTCATGTACGTTGAGAATATTTTATTTGCTCAGCTTTTCAAAGATTTTAAGGCCATCTACTTGTCATCTATTAATAATAATATATATACCCAGGGGGGATGTCAACATTAATATTTGACATCCCCCCTGGGATGTCAACTATTAATCTTCATAGCTTCCACACTGCGCTTGACGAGGCCTTTACCTGGATGCACGAGAAGGAATTTACCGTAGGAAAGGAGGTTTAAGGATGAGGCAAAAAGCAACTCCAAGCGCTGTATATTTAGAACTCCACTCCAGTTCAAATGCAAGTTCCGATTTTTTTAAATAAATAAATTCAGTAACGGAATGAAAAAAATGATAGGGATTGATGAAATCATTTACCCAAGAAACGAAACATTTCAGTCCGTAATGATTCTATCTTCCGGTACCAAGGCTCTCGTTAGTTACCTCTAACGCGACCAATTACTGCTGATAAATTTGACTGCAAAAAACATCTCGACTTTTCGAACAAAAAAATAATGGTCAATAGGAGTGCCACTGCTTAATGTAGCAACGTAGGAGAGGACAGGCAAATTTAACAGGAACAAGATTGATACCCAAAGTATTGTAATATGAGTATATAGTTAGATTGGGCCAAAACAAGTATGAATATTTTATCCCTGTTAAATGGAAATCGTGAAGAATAGTTGTGAATTCCAATTTTGTTCATTTTGCATAGCTCATTAATGAATCAGCGGGAGAGCATATATTCTACCTAGCCGAACGTTTATTTAGATTCAAGAATTACATGTGAAGATACAATGGGGCTTACTGGTAAAATATTTTGAGGTGGAGTACTTAAAAATAACCGAGAATTGGGGACCGTGTTGGTGTGGTGACTATGGTACTTGACCTGTGATCCCTAGGACCCGGGTTTGAATCCCGACAGAAATTGTTCACTAGCACCTCGTGTCCTACTTGAGTGCTGTGTGGGGAGAACTTCAATCACAGTGCTCAGTCCATCGAAAAGGACGCGAAACCACGATCATCTGGGCACCTTTCTTTAAAATCAGGTAATTATCGACACTGAGTTTCTCCCCGCCATTTCTAGGCTCCCTGAAAAAATTCTATTTGTATCCAATCAACCACCTATCCTAAAATAGTGCAAATGACTATGGCTTTCGGTCGCCTCCCTTGAATAACTAATGATACTACGAATTATTAATTAACTATCCATGAACGGTGAGGAGGATAAAGAGTTGATTAGGATGCTGAAATTTTATCCTTCTACATCTTCATGTATACCGTAACAGCCCCGGATTAGCCCTCCCCTCTAACCCACTACAATTGCTTATCTCGTTCAAGTACACATTCAAGCATGTTTTTTCCCCGCTTACATATCCATTTCTTTCTTCCACCCTGGCCTAAAATATTCAGCGCGCGGATAACTTTGTCGTAACTGAAATTCAATCATCTCCCCAGAGATGGATGCGCATTCGTGTACCCGGCAATAATACTCGGGGAGGATGTACGCCCCAACCTCCCTCCGGTCCTCCTGAGATTCCCTCACCTTCCCTCCGTCGGCCTCCCGGCAAACTCCTTTCCGCAAGTCTTCCCTTTCCAGGCCGAACCCTGAAAACCCTCCCCCATCCCCCCACACCCCTGCCATACCCGCGTTCTCGTCCCGCATGGGAACGCTATCCCGGCGCCTCCTGGACCACCCGCCGGGCGGCCTTTTTACCATTCACCGGTCTAGTTGAGGGGGCATCTTCGGGAAGGATTTTCATTCGGAGCATCTCATCGCGTATTCTCGCGCTAAAAGGGGGGGGGGAGGGACGCGAGAGGAGAGTTGGACGATGGAAGGAGCTGTAAGGGGGTGGGTGGGGGGAAGGGGGAGAGTTTTGAGGGGCCAGGCGATGCGGCAAGGGGCGGCGGGTATGCAACTACCTCCGCGCCCTCTCCTGCGTTGAGATTCCCTCGGGCGGGCTTATGAATAGATTATAAGGTCGGGCCGCCCCACTCAGACTTTTGATCTTCTAACCTACGGGTGTTCATAGTGGTGGGGGCGGAGGAGCGAGATGGGCGAGAAGGGGCCTTTCGCCCCTCCCCACACCCTCGTCCCCCGCCCTCCCCCCGTCCCGCCCCTCTCCCTGCATCATCGCTACTTGCCCCAGCGGAGCATAAAGCCCTCTCCACAAGGGGTGAGATTCACCCCCACCTTCCCGCCAATCCTACTCCACCTTGGCCGCACTCTCTTGCCCCGTGCTCCCCGGCTGACTTCACCACAACATGGAGTAAGCACGCGGCCTCATGTTCCATGATACCTCCCGTCCCACGAACGGGTATGATGAAGTATTTCGACACGCGGGTTGGTGCGAGTGGAAAGTGAGCCACGGGACATCGTCTCAAGCTGCTCCTCGGGACGTGGCTCAGATTTGTAAATCTTGAGCTACGGTCCGGTAACTTTGCGAGTCGTTAGCGCCACGTGAAGTGAGTGAAACTGCCTTGTCGTAAAATGTTGCGGACCTCCATACCAGAGACTCGGTAAAATTTTACAGAAAGGGTCCAAGTTTCGCTCTAGCATGCTTGGAGGAAACATTTGCAAAATTGATAAATCTGGATGAATTAGCCGTTTATGCCAAAGAGGCAGTTATAGAAGTTGGTTTTAATGTGTAAAAGAGCTATGTTTATCGCGCACCATCTAGCCTGATTGTATCGCAATTTTCATACCATGACATAAACAACGGCCATGGCGAGCCAGAATTCAAACTTGCAAGCTTGAAATTGTCAGGCCGGCATGTTATTGACCTAACTGCCACGACCGGCTCAAGGAATAGTATTATATTCGCCACATAGCAGAAAGCAGAGGCTGAATGAGAATGAAAAATTACGAACGCGAAGTTCATTACTGTTGTATAATTAGGTTTTATGGTAATCCAGTTTCTAAGAACAAAATGCACCGTCTACTCTAAGCTCTCAATTCTTATTCATACGACACTCCTGTCAGTGGCGGCATTCAATCTCGCGGCTTCGGTTTTATAGGTCGGCTGTCCTCCGACCTTACTTTGACTTTTGATTTTTTTCACCTATGGTAGATGAGACCCAATGGCCCCCTCTAACCCTACTGACTATCGTGGCTAGTAACATGGTTTAGTTGAAGTTCGTGAAAATCTTTCCTTAAGCGCCGGTCAAGGTAAACAGGACGGTAGGGTACTAGCGTCAGAACTCATTGGCCACTGGTACAAATCCCACCCTCTCTTTGGAATTCCCCATTCTTTAAAATTACATTATACAAAAGAGTATAGAGCATACTCAAACTGATTCTGTCTTCACTACGTTCCCTAATAACATATCCTGTGCATGAAACGTGTTATGCTTAGAGTGCTCAGCTTAAATATTTCCTCGATAGCGGAGGGTCATCTAGGATACTCATCCCTCCACCTCTCTCGGCTCCCTTCCCTGACGAAGACCTAACTCGTTAAATCCGTCCTCCGGGCCCCTTCATTTTCAATGCTTTCTCGGCCCCCTCCTTTTCTGCGTCGCCCCGGGCCGTCCCAGCCTCGTCCCGGGCTGCCGGCACACCACCCCGCCCCCAACGTCACCTCC
The DNA here is from genome assembly GCA_933228895.1 of Platycnemis pennipes. NCBI lineage: Eukaryota > Metazoa > Arthropoda > Insecta > Odonata > Platycnemididae > Platycnemis > Platycnemis pennipes. The sequence goes on from OW121846.1 coordinate 53,912,333, forward strand.
ACGACTCCGGACTCCCCTCCACACTGGCACACGCAGACTGCGGGCGCGATAATCATCACTCCAGCGAGAAGTCCCAGTCACCGTGGCCTTTCTCTCCGCCCCCACGACAAACCCATCTACCCCCACCTCCACAGCCTCCCACCCAAGGGTACACCGTGCTCGCTTCCGTCCCGGTCCCTCCTTCTCCGAACCAAGGACTGGGGCAAGCCCTTCCTCCCTCAACCCTTAACCCTCCCTCCATTCAAGCCATCTCGACCTCCTCCTCCTCCCCTCTTTGCCCTCTTCGTCTTACCCTCTCGGCCGGCCGCCGCTTGCCCCATCGCCCCTCAGGGTCCCCCCCCGCCCCACCCCTTCCTTCCCTCCTTCACTCCCAGTCCACATTGATCCCGGCTAAATCCGGAAGCCCCCCACATTAGCCTCAAATGAACATGCCTTAAGCCCTATCTTTCAGAGTGTAAAATCGGGTTCAAAAGGGGATCCGACAAGGGGTAGACATGAGGAAGAGTGGAGAGAGAGAGAGAGAGAGAGGGAGAGTGAGAGGTTGAAAGGGAAGAGGTTCGGGGAGGTGGGGAGGCGGAGGGTGTAAGCAAACACGGCCGAGGCAGCGGGGATGTTGGGGAGGGGAGTGTGGAGTAAATCAAGGATGAATGCGGATGAATACAAGATGTACCCTCACACGGGGAAGGGCGCCTTAAACACGAGAAAGGCTTCGTATAAGAGATAAGTGAATCAAAAGATGATGGGATATGTGAGGCTCCAAGTGTTTGTGCATTATGTTGTGAGTGAACAAGTCAATGAAAGATACTCTTGAGTATTAAAAAGCGAGGGAAAAAGCCAAACGAATATCTATTTTCATGCACGCATATTTCGGTGTGTGATAGATAGGGACCCAATCTTCATTCTATTATTATATAGTGCTCTGCCGGAGCAGGTTTGTTTTGATGGTGTATTATTAAGATTTGCTTTCCCACTTTTCTTAGGAGCACCACAAATACAGAATGCTCTCCCCCTGCCTTCATGCCCAGTAAATGTCGAATGTTATCCTCCTGCTGACTTGTTCTCTTCGTATCTCTCCTTTACGGCCACATAGAGAATCAGTTCAAAAAATATCATTACCCTCTCCAGAAATATATGATGGTAGCGGGCGTAACTTGGTGGAAATCCTTCATGGTTGGAACGTTTAAAGAAATATCAACTTGGCTGTTTCCACATGTGTTTTTATTTCCGCCCATGGTTTCGATACAGGGTATCATTATCAAGGTGAATTTTAGGAAAAGGAGAGCACTATGTATATATGTATAGGCAAGTGACGAGGTGGGGGAGGTGATGAGAGGGTTTAGGGGGTGTAGGGAGACGTTTAGGTGGTGGGGGGTGGTTAGGGGAAGGGGAGGTGAGGGTTAGGTGGGTGGGCTAGTTCCTTGGGTCAAATTCTCCCATCCCCCTGCACCCTCTCATCACCTCCCCCACCTCGTTACGTACCTATATATAGTGCTCTCCTTCAACTTAAATTCCCCTTTATAATACTCCGTATCGAAATCATGGTCGGAAATAAAAACACATCTGCAAATAGCTTAGTTGATATTTATTTAAGCGTTAGAGCAATTGCTCATGGAACGTTTTGATACTTATCTATTGATATTTTTTTAATTTGCTTGCTTTTCTATGATTACATTAGGAAGCGGTGATTTTTGCATACATATACTTCCCTATAAATCCTTCGACAAGGTGTATGGCACTGGGTACACCAAACATGCAATACCTATGATTCATAAGGAGGATTTTTGACTACACTTTAGTCGAGCTATAACAAATTAAGAGATTAATAGAACAGAACAACCATGGATAAAATTGATGTTTGTTGGCTTAGCTAAAGGTCTCTACACAGGCAACCACCTATTTAGGGTACCTATTGATAAACTTGTGCATATATTTTTGAATTTAATGACGACTATTCAGATCCACCGAATACGAGGAAAGAACATCAAAAATCTCTTTGGCAATCATTTGCCTAATTTTATATTTATGTGGACCATTATATATTATATTCTATTATAAAAAGGAGGAGTGAGCAGGATGTATTAAGCGTCATCAGTGAAAGTATCGTCGTAGAAATCACATGAGAGATTGAGTAGTTCTTTCATTGCTCGAAGTGATGATAATACTCATTTGAGTTCTTCCAATGAATTAGTTACACTTACATGCTTATCAAAACATTCTGTTGCAAATCTTGCCAATCTTCGCTGCACGTCCTCCAGTTCGTTATTAAGTGCCACCTTATATGGACCTAATACAATGGCAGCGTATTTTAAGTGAGATCTTACGAAGGGAAAGCAGGTATATCTTCGTGCATAATCGTCACATTTGCCCAGCACCCTTTTTATAAATCGCAGTCGGCAATTAGCTTGACCAATAATGTCCCGTATATGTTTACCCCACGAAATATCATGTGTGTCATTCAAAATAAAATTAGATAAAAAAGATAATGTAGTTATAAACTCAATAAATTATAAAAAATGCTGTCTTTTTCAAGCAGTTAGTTCTAGGAAAAAGTCTATAAAACATCATAAACTATTTGTATTCAATGGGTCATTACTGTGATAAATTTACCTCAGCAGCAGCGCAAATAATTATAGCTTTAAATTATTTGTCCCATTGAAAATGTGGTGTGAAATAGTAACGACTTGAGTCTTATAAATATCATCTTATTATTATGAAGGAGTTTCATGTAATATTGTATCATAAGCGCTAAGTTTGTGATGGATGATAGACATTTCCTGTTGTAAAAAATGAAAAAAACAACCGAATTCTGCATGCATCGTATTAAACAAATGATCACTTAGTTGACATTTAAGAAGCGATAGCAAAAATCTTAATTATTTGAGGTTATGTCATACGTTATTTGCCTCGCAATCATCCATTAGCCCTGCCAATGCGGCAGTATGATGAGTCAGCAAGAGGTATATATTAATAAGGCAGCACAGAATCGATCAGAGAATCTCAATGATCGTGTTACCTTCGAAATTTATATTTTTTACCAGAAAAGCATACCTACGAAACATAAAAAATGAGTAAGTAGATAAACACAAAAGGCTAGGATATACCACAGTACCTCACTGACAAAGCTGATATTTTCCATCTATGCCACATAGTAAATAATGCATTTCAGTGTACTTTCCAATTCGTGAAGGATCTGTGTCCTCGATTTTCAGTGCGCTTTCTTTTATTTTTTGAGTTCAAAACTGATTGTAAGTCCCCTAGCGTATTATATTTTCGTACGTCATTAAAGGAACTTTATTACAATTCTATGCTTATTTTCATCTGCCTTTTTCAGACGATCCCTTGATTAAATTTGCTCTCTTCTTTAGATAAAGTCAGAAAAAAACTTGCTTATTCCAATTTCTCGAATGTGCATACATTTAGCAAAGTTATAAGTAGCATAAAAAAACCGATTCTCTTTGAAGCACCTCATTTATGCTTTTACTAACAAATACTCTATATCATAGTTTTTCACTGCTCCCATTGAGGTAAAATTTCTATTTTCTAAGCCACTTTGTGTATTAAAAATATTTATGAGGTATTTAGGACAAGAGTACATATTAATTCTAAAAATAAGGAAGTGGTCATCTATTAATTTCTGTTTCTCTTCCAGTATGACACAAATTTAGCCTTGTAAACGGTTCAGTTCATAAGGATGACAAGCTAAATTGATCTCACCCTCGTGTGGGTGAGAGAATTTATATTTACCGAAAATATTGGCGATTTGATATTTTTCAGATACTTTTTTCAACTGAAATGTTAAAATTTATAGATTTTCAATGCAAATCATGTTCCTTCTTAGCTTTCCTGACTGTACAGATTTTTCTCATACTAAGGACAAATGAATGTGAATGTAAAGCATCAAAATCCAGATAAACAGCAGAAAATCAATCGGGGAAAGTATTCCGGCTGCTTTCATCACGTCTTTCCAAAGTCATATTATATTGCCTTGGTTAGAGAGCGCCAAATTGTCAAACCTAATATCGAATTATTTTCATTGGTATTAGATATATCTAGATTCAAAATTATGTCTAATGCTTATTTCAGAGATTCATATGACAGAGTGGTAACGATATGTTTCAACCGTATGTGCTAGAATCAGAAAACTTAGTTCCAATTCAATAGTAAGCAAAAAGTCATAGGTATTTCAGAATATTAATTGCTTGCAGGATAAGTTCATAATTTTAATTCGTTACATTTTTATATTTACGATTTATTTCTCATGTTCAAAGGACACCTTTGCTTATAATCTTCGGTTGAAAGGATAATTAACCCTAAAGTGTAAAAGCATGCAATTGTCCAGTCTCTTTGCGAGCGAGGTGTTCAGATAAATATGAAATGATCAGTTGAAAAAAGAACTGGTACAAATCGTGTGATAACGCATTTATCCATCTGGATGATCTATCTACCTTCTGATGTAAAACCTTCCTGTGAATCCTTGGACCTACATTTATAATACTAAAGTTTTATCTATATCTGGATAATTTATATTTTTATTCTTCAATGCGGCTCAAATCAACACCAATGGCAGAGTCCACTAAGTTTTGCGTTCTGGTAACTTGAAAAAAAGCATTTGTTTCCTAATTGAACTTTTTCCAATCATATTTATCTTAAATATTAACGAGGTCTGAAATGTAGGAAGGCAAATTTCAGGAAGTATAATTTGAAATGATTTAAGAAAATATAAAAATTACTGAAAATTTCTCCAATACAATCCTGGATATAAATGAGGCAAAACATTGGTTTAAGTATTGCCTTGAAGGTCTCAATCATTACGATGTGCATAATGAATTAAATGACTCACAGCTCATAAATTATTTCCCAGTCCCGTTTTATCTTTTTGGTCGCCAAGGTAAATTACAAGGTTGATCACCTACCATCCCAGCCTTTACGGCAGCTCGCAGGGTGAAATGTAAATGTAAATTCATTGTTCCATATATAGTTCTTGAGTGCTTGATTTTATCAGGGTGTGAAATATTCCACCTTACTCTCCACGGTACGCGGAACCGGAGAGAATAACGGATAATGCAGGAAACCAGTACGTGCTCCGGTGCGGAATCCACCATTTGAGTGAGCGATCTTTAATTTCGCCTCGCAAACGCGGACGGTTCGGATTCCGCGAGCCGTGGGAGGGAAAAAAAGCACACAACGGTGCGACGGGAATCTAATTCGGGGCGAGCTAAGCGATGCATGAATTGGGGCGGGGAGGTGAGAGGAAAGAGAATGATGACGGAACCCAACTGATGCGTGCTTAGCGCAACCATCATCAAACAGCGGACCCAATCACGTCAAACCAAGGGCGCGCATAGCTTTAGCACATCGCTCACATGCCATACACCTCGGCTCGCTTCCTAGCACTGCGCCCAACCCACCCACACCCAACGTGTACCACACATCCACTACCACCCCCCCACCTCTTCACCGCCAGCCTACGCCCAACCTCCCTCTCCCCCCCCTCCCCACTGACGGGACTGGCAGCTCAGGTTAATGAGAAATCAATTCTCACTCACCGACCGCACCACATGGAACCTCCAGCCTCGCCCTCCCACCTCCCACGCCCAAACTGCCGCTTCGTTTTGCCGGGGAGAATTAACGGCTTCCAAATTCGACCCCGACAAATGCATTAATTTGAAACAGCAACCGCTTCCTCACGCGCCCGCCTACTTCACCTCGTGTTTCTCGACGCAATTCTTGCCTTCGTTGGCCGGTCCCCGACGGTTTACGGATGCGCGGCTGGCTATTTCTCTCGCGGACCACCGGTTCGAGTCCCCCGCAAAACCCTCTCTCCGTGGCCGCAATACGCAGGCAACCCCCAGGATCCCTCCCCGTCTCTTGAGCCGCCCCGCCCCCGCGAACCCCTTTTTCACCCTTTCATCCAACTCTCGAGTGGCGTCCGCGAGCATTGCGAGCCAGCGGAAATCGACAGGAGAGGTTGGCTACCGTGCATGTGATCGGTTTTCATGCTGAGGCTTTTGCGGGTGGGCGTTATACCTGGTAGGGGCACGTGATCACCCCCGCATGACACATGCCTGAATGATGGAGCAATCTGAGTGAGTGCTTCGATTAAACTTGCAGAAACGTTAGGGGATTACTTCGGAAATATTTTCGACCAATTATTCGTCGTTACTTTTGCTAAGGTTTCTCACCGATAGTTAGAAATGGTTGGTGAGGCGTGGGTAGAACTTGAGGTGGACATAGCGGGAGGGGTACTACTCAGTTCATTTACTTTTGCCGGACACTATATATTATAAACTTAATTAATTTTCGACAATATATTAGTTAGCCGAAGAGCCTAAAGGCCTAATATCATTTCTTGGGCGCGCTAAATATCTTAGGAGATCAATTTCTAATCAAGATTTTTCCTGATTAATCTAAAATTATCTGGATATTTAGGCATAAAATCAAGTAGGCATAGTTGAAACAGTTTTGTAACTTGTTAAGCACATAGGACGAAGATAGCGTTGTAGTTATTATTTTCGGAGTGTTATTACTCTGGCTAAGTGGTCGTTTACCAGCACGAAAATAAGTATGAGTGCATAGTGTCATGGAATTAGAGGAGGAGGAATAAAGAAGTGATTGTGGAGAAGCGGTATATAGGAGGTTTTTCCCCTGAAGGTGCGTCGAAAACAAGGGTTATTTTGCACCATACACTATCTATTTTAAACCGAATAAAACTTTACTATGCCTTCCACGCTATGTATAAATATATAATGAATTTACTAAAAGACAAGTTTAATTCAAGAACGACGCTTAAATGCAGTGACAATCCATGAAAGAGGAAATAAGTAATCCCGTGAGCGGAAATTAGGATTTGATAGGGATAGTAATTTAGACCTAGAGGCACTTAGGCTGTTATCGAAGCGTGGAATAAGAAGAAAAAGAAAAGTAATTTGGAACATTATAAAGCGGTACGGACATTCGCTGATTACGACGATACTGTATCAGATACTAAGTAGACAAGGACGAATTTGGTTCCATGACAATGAAGAGTATATTTGGGGGATTCCTTCACAAAATATCCTTATCCATAAATAATTAACAATCAGTCATTATCCATGTCACATTCGTCATCATTATCATCGGTCAGCAATCCTAGAATTGGTTTGACGCAGCCCTAAACTCAATTCTTCTATCGGCCAACCTCTTCATATCAACGTAATTTTTCTCTTTTACATCCTTCACAACTTGCTCCATATATCTCATACGAGGCCTTTTCCATTCTTCCCGTTTACTTTTCCCTCCACGACTTCCTTCATTAGGCCATCGTGCCTAAAGATAGGGCCGATTAAGTAGTCTCGTCATCTTTTTGGAGTTTTTAGTAGACATCTCTTTTCTCCCACTCTTCTTCAGACTTCTTCGTTAGTCACTCGCTCGATCCATTTTATCTTCATCATTCTTCGATAGCACTACATTTCAAATGCTTCTGGCTTTGACCTCTCTGCGGCTGTTATCGTCCATGTTCCTAATCATATTATATCCCTTCTTGTGTTTTCCGCCTGTCGAATGGGGGATGAAAATTTGGGCATTTTGGCCTTTTTTAAATCATAGTATATTTATGCCGACGCCGGATTCGTTTTCACCCTTCCTGAATTCAGCGATTTCCTATCCATCACATGTGGTCTGTCTATCTTCATATGGCACTAGTGGCCTCAGTAGTTAGTCCCCTAGGTACCTCGAATAAATACAACTTCGATTGTGAAAAATAAGATCAATATGCAAATTGTCAATCTGGTTGGTTAACTGCTAGCATGGAAACTCTAAGACCATGGGTTCAAATCCTGTCTAGGGCGTGAACTGATAACTTTATTCTTCTCAGGATTTGCTTGGTTTACAATGCACGAAATAAAATTAGCGACTGAAACACCTAGAAACCCGATACAACTACCGCACAGTTCAATCACAAAAAGCGCCTTACATAACGTTTAACACATATAATAAGACCCAATATACATGGTAAAATAATATAAGACCCAAAATACATGGTAAAATTACTATTTTTTTCTAGAGAGGAATTTATTTAGCAAATGAGGGTGATAAGGTGACATTGAGCGTTAGATGAGAGAAATCCACTCACGATAAGGGGATGAACAGAGTATGCCTCATTGAGTTTCAGATTACCATTCAAAACAAATGGGGTCGACGGATTAATTTATGAACTAGGACACTTCATTAGCAATGTATTACATGACCTTGACTTTAGCATACCATATGCTGGGTGTGCGGCGCAAAAAGATATTTTTTCGTAAACTCGTGAGTAGGTTTATTTTAGGGACAGTAATATGATATGACATTCACTGTCATTATTTTTTATTGGTACAGACGACTATTTTTGTGGAGGATAAGTGGATACTAAGTGGAGATATGTGATTTCTTATAATCAATAGGAACATGTAAGACATCGAATACGCTGAAGTTCTGTAATTTAATTCACAAAAACCATATCATTGGAGATAAATGCTAACAAATTTTACTTATGTATCGAATAGCATAAGTAAAAGAAGAAATCAGAGGCAGCCAGTGTCCTTAGCTCATGTTTAACTTTGAGAAATTTAATTTTGTTGTGAGGTTAGGGCAAAAATTCTCATTTGGGTGGACATTTAGTTCATAGTTGGAGCCATTGATTCCAATTTTACACTTTCTTCAGCATATCATGAGACACGAGATGATTTAAGAAATGGCCATTGATGCATGTTTAGTCGGTTGGATTTTAATAACGCTGATGCTTCCACATATGCCCCTTCATGCACGCAAATATATGCCAGCCACAGAGCAACTTAGTACGCGGTCTCCGGTCACCAAATTTGGACCCCGTGTTAAGTATTGAACCAGAAATGACGGAAAAAACAAATTGAAAAGGAGTAAGGTTGTATTGTACTACCCCTTCAGAGTGATCATGGCTGGTGCATAGGTTTCAGTAGTAGAAACTTCCGACTCGGCAGACAAAGGCTCATTCAGTCACTTCTGCCTCCCATGTTGATATCTTAAGGGGGTAGTATCTAAGTTGCTGTAGTGATGAGAAAATAATATCTGGATATGAAAAAACTGATTCGAATTCATCTGATAATATTCAATTGGCTTACTTCCCTCGGGCAAAACAATAGAATCTCCTCCTTCCGCCATATGAAAAACATTAATTTTTATTGCTGGTTGTTATAATCTGATTGGTAACACCTTGTGGGTTTCTTTACCACCCAGAGCATCGATTCTTGAGCCCATCTTGGTGATTGATGAACGGAAAAACATAACAAATATGGGATCCGCGAATAAACTGATCGCTCCAATTTATAAACATAACAAATTAACGTACTTAGGAATTTTGGCAGGGCTTCTGAGGGCGAAAGTTTCATAGAGCGAAAATATTATCTTATATATAAAATATTGAATTTGGGTATCTAAAGGTAAGGCCACTCGGTATCAAATGTATTGCGTACTTATTTCCTACAGAGTGCTATGACATTACTTAAGCAGCTGATATATTTCATTCCCTCTGGTATTTCATGCCATACTTCCCCGTAACATTGTTCTTAGATTTTAGGAGTTTCAGCAACTGTGGTTATATCCGATCATGTAACCTCAGTTCTTTAACCAAAGACGACCACTATATTCATTCACAAGGGGGAACTCGACTCACGGGCACGTTACTAACCCGGCTGCCACGGCTGGTACCAACTTTCCTACCAGGACAGAAGTAGCAAAATCATTCTCTGGTATTAAATGAAAACAAAACATTGCACTCCGCAAATAGTTATATTCCAGTCTATCTTTCAATACTGGTAAGTCTCGAGACTAATATGATTCTCTAGAAGTATGACTGCTAAGATTGCCTATGTGGTTGTAAACGTACTTGATATGAAAGCATAACCCAGTCTTAGCCAGTTAATTTTTAAAGAATTAGTACTTGAGTGTATCGGTATTGTCACCAATCCTACTTGCATGAATCGTTCAGAAGCACATATTTTCCTTACCATCATCAGGAAACCTGTTAAACCTGGTAGATGGCATGTTGCCGCAGGTTAGTGTCCAAAATAGTACCATAAAAAATGAAATCTCTCTACATTAGATATATGAAGGTTGAATGTATAAGTAGCTTATGTATTTCTTGGTGGTTATTGCATGGAATGCGGTAGTGACAAAAAAAATTTGGTTTCTCTAAATAATATGCTACGCATTTCGTAGAAATATTTTTATTTCGTGAGTTTTTGTTTGAAGAATAATGTTAAACTAGCTACTTACTTCCCCGGAATTGGTCCGTGAGATTTCCTAAAAATATGCTTAAAATGTTTTAAAACAATGCCCAATGTGAAGTACAGTACAGTTACATTTGGCTTAATTGAATGAGTAAGAAGTTAATTTTCATATTTTACAGCTATGATTTAGTCAACAATAAGAACACGTGGTTAAACGACAATTTTTGGTTAACATTTTTGTTATTGATTTTTAAATTTATAATTTATGATTATGAAATTAAGGCTACGTTAGAATTTAATCATAAGAGAAACTACGGCTTTTATATTTTGTAGAGGACGGGATTAGGATTTTCGTACACATTCACATTCCCTTGCTAGTTTTTCGTTGCTGTAAACATAGAATTGTACCCACTTGAAAATGTTTAACGACACTTCTATTTTTAGAAATCAATGGCATTTACATTGCATGCTAGATTTACTTCGGCGGAAACTAAGTGAATGATGTGATTCAAAAAATCCGTCATTTCAGTAGTCTCACTCTAACGCATCATTTTCAACTCGGAACGCAGATTATCATGCAAAACCAACACCGAATAAAAAAAATTGAAAACCCGGTTTGAGAAATTTCGCGTAACTAAGTCGATGCAAACCAACAGTTTTGCCGGCAGGACATGGGTAAAGGTTGCTTAATTAAACTGCTTTAAACCCCTTTTCCGCAGGAGTACTTAATTGAACACGTTTTACATTCCCAAATGCCGATACGCACGTGGAGTGCAGCGGGAGAAATTCAACCCTTTTAGCGATTTCCTTTAGTTCCCTCGAAGCGTTCCTTTGACGCGAGCGCTCTCGCACTCCCGAGTGCCAATCGGCATCCGCTTCCCGCATTCAAAGCAATGCTCCCCACCCCCCGCCATCCCCACACCCATTCCCATACTCTCCGCACAGCCCCCCCACTCCCACACCCTCCCTCTCATCCCCACCCCAAAACCTCCCCCTTAATCGTCATCAACTTGCGCCGATCGTGCTTCCTCGTTCCCGCCCAACCCCCTCTCCTCATCCCCCTTGACATCTTCCACCTCCACCCCCTCCTCACTTCACGTCCGGGGGATGCTCGTGACGACGTCAACATAATGGATGCTTGGGAAGGGATTTTTCTCTTTCACCCTGGCCCCCCTTGTGTTTCAAAAGGTAGAGGTGCGCGTGTTCCGTAACCTCGTTCGCTTGCCGGCGCGACGGGCCGGGAACGGAGCTTTTGTCGAGGTGACTCCTTCGGGTCGCCGCTTCGGGGATGTGATGTGGCTTCGTGCGGGTCTGACCAGGCCATTTGTAGTCATCCGTAGGTAGTCGAGGAGCCGAATGAATACTTAGGTACCTTATGAATGCACTAGTATCTGGATGAGCACATGAATGCAAAGGCAAGTAGATGACACTAGTATCTGGATCAGCACATGAATGCAAAGGCAAGTAGATGAGTACTCTAATGAATAGAAGAGCCAATACCTGATCACTAAGTCGAACGCTCCAACACTTGGTTGAATTCACCCGTTGACAAGAATCCGATTAAAACTTCGTGTGACTACCCAGGTCACCCGATTAATATCAGGACATCTGGAAAAACACTCAGATGGGTATCTGGTTGAGTAAATAAATACATTGAGAAGTCGTTGAATGCCCGTATGGACACGATGTGATTGCTACAGTGAATGGGCGAATCCTTGAATATGTCTGAATACCCACAGAATATTTCTATTAAATCTTAGAACGCATCTGGTTGCTCGTCAAATGGAGTATTTAGTGCCTCATGTATGCGTCAGGTACTCACGTGTTAATATGGATACTGAAACACCTACGAATGGATACAAATTTCACGCTCTTAAAACAGCCGTAATTTTCTTGCAACCACTTTTAGCTCGACTTTAAATGGTATACCGTGGAAAGTTGCCTACACTGACTGATCTGAACTGACTGGCCTGAACTGACTGACCTGAGTTGATTCAATTTCAAAATCTGAATGACCTCACAGATCGTCTTATCCACACTCATAAACAATGCCGACTTTCAAGTTAAGCCCGATAGGTTGGTGCTTTGGATTGCTATATAAGTTAAGCTGGACAAGGTTCACGAAAAAAAATCAAGAAGACTAACTTGGGTAGGATGGTTTTTTCTGAGTTGACGTGCGTGAATTTTCATAAATGGTTTAAAGTCTTCAAACTCATGTCAACCTTTTTCAGTGGCCGCAGAGTGCAGACCTTTGCGGGAAGCTAGTGGGCCCCATTCAGAAGAATAAGGTTTACTCCTGTCTAAGTTTAGGTCTAATTTTAAGTCTAAAAATAAGTCTAAGTCTGACCGGAAACATCCGCCATTGCCGAACACAGCATCCACCACGACCATTCCATCTGGTTTGAAGATGCCAAGATTCTGACACGGTCCTCAAAATATTGGGATCGATTCGTAAAAGAAGCCATTGAAATCCAACTGGTAGACAAAAATTTCAATTGAGACACAGGCTTCTCAATCAGTAACGCGTGGAAATCCGTGATAAAAATCATCAAATACCAATGTTAGGAGTGCCCCACTCCTGACAGTGGATTGGTTGCCATAACGCCATTCCATCACGGCAACCAATCACGTGGCACCTGATCTCCCGGCAAGGGTATACAAGACGGCCAAAAACCTCAGTGTGACATTCATCTGCCGTGATGACGGTGCTTGGGTCGAGCACCGAAACGTCGACCATGGACAAGCTGACCCGGTGGATAACCTGAGAAGATTTTCTACGGCTAGTTCGCCGGGAAAAACCTTCGATCTTATTTCATTTGAGTCTCTGCTCTGAATTATCATATGGATTTTCAGGTCGGGAGCTGAAAATATTGAACCTACGATTAGGATCTCGGATTTATTACAAGTGCTTTAATTACCGTATTCTATTCTTGGTGTCAGATTTGGACTGAGATTTTTAGAAGCTTATTTTATCGTTGATTTGCGACGATTGATTAGATGGAAAATAGAGAATCCTGAAATTAAAAACACAAAAATAATGATGTTATTTCACATATAAAATAAACAGGACCATTTTTATTTGCCTACCTTACCTATGAATCCTCTTATTATGATGACCATATTATAGCATTGCTAGAAATTAAGGGCTGGAGAACCGTGGAGGACAGATAAAGATACAAACCTGTATATGTACGTTACGACGCTAGGCAATCTTTCTAACTGGTACACCCGATTGAACGGACTGAGTATTCTTGAGCTTTTCCTCATCCAAGCTTTCTGTTGAATATTCAGCGCCTAGTTAATAGCGAAAATGACTCGATCCTGAAAGGGAAGCAGTGAGAGATTTGTTACTGCGAACCTTCCCAGAGGGCTGAATTTCCACCAAAGAGATACATTAAGAGTGTTTCCGCGAGCGGGAATCATCTTTTTAAGAAGCGAGAAGAAATCTGACGACTTTCCCACCCGCCGCCGGCCAGCTCACTGCGAGACTAGTACAAGCCAGCATCCCTTTTGTTCCCATGCAGCAGCACCCTTACGCAACGCAACCGCACACCAATGGCTAACCCCTCGCCCATCCATTCCTCCTAATGCGAGCCTCCAGCTTGTCCATAGCGGCCACCCCCGCAACCCTTCCGCGCCCCCGACCACCCCACCGCCCCCCAAGCCCCCGCGCGTCGATGCAGAGGCCTCCCCCGCCACCCAAGCCGTCATCGGCGCCCTGCCCTCGCCCCGGGCGGACCCCCGCCCCTCCCCACCCGGCCCCAGGAGCGAACTTTCCTCGCTTTCCCGGCGTCGGCCGTCCCACACACTGCTCCGGCCTCCCCCACGCCCAATCAACCTAATCTCTCTCTTTCTCTCCTCTGCTCCCATTCCTCCTCCTCCTTATTCACCTGCGCCCCCCCGGGGGAGGGGCGGGAGGCGTCGGGGGTGGGGGGCTTGACCGTGCACCGCCGCCCCCAACGGTTTCCCTCGCTCGCCACTCGGAGTCTTTTGCCAGCCCTCTTCTCCCCATCCTTGCTGTCTTCATCCCTTCCTCGCCAGCTCCGTATATCATTTAGCCCCCCGGGCCCACCCCCAACACCCGACTCCCTCCCTCTCCGCCCCACCCCGCGCTCTCCTGCGACGACGCCCCTGGCGGCGCTCGTGTGAGTGAGCGTGTATTGTGCACAGCTTTAGTGCGAGGGTAAGCCTCACTCCTCGCTGCCTCCCCCCCTCCATCTCCCCCTTTAATAAGCCCCGTGTTGCTCCAAAACCCTTCCCTCCGCCTCCCCCTTGGTTCCCTGGGCAACTGCCGAGAGTGCCACGGGGGGTGGGAGGGGGCGAAGTCTGCCACCCCTGCAACGCCCCGCGCGGGAGGGTGCCTCCTCCGTGCTGATTATCCCAGTCCAGCGCGGGATGCCGTTCTTGTTACCAAGGAGACGGCGGCGGCTGCCCCCAGTACCCGCCGCCACTTCTCCCCGACCCTCCCCCCCACCCCAACACCCAGGGCACCGCCACCCCACAGCGAAATGCGACCGCCCCATCCCCTCTCTCGAAAGCCTTGCCTTTCTGTCCACGCACCAAGCCATGGAGGGAGCAGGCCTTTCTCCAACACCCTCGCCGCTCCTCAAAGTGAAGCCCGAGGCTGTGGGTCAGCGTCTGCCCCCGAATCCTCCCGCCCCCAGCAGCCCCCGCTCGGTTCTCTCTTTTCTTCTCGCCCCCCGCCGCCCCCCCCTGCCGCCTCCTTCCGCTTTTACGACTCCCCGACCCCTTCGCCCCGTGCCATCCGGGCCGTTTCACTCCTGTTCCCCCCTACCCCACCATCCGCTCCGCCCTTATTTGAGAAGTTTGCATTCGTTATCAAAGCCATCGATCAAAGATTCCCCGAAATTATTCTTTGATATTCACAGTATTCCTGGATGATTTATGCCCTCTAAAAAATATATGCCTACTTTAAACGTGTTATAATCAATCCCGAATCTATTCCAGGGCGGAGCTGAATGAGAGTGTGCGGAGCGAGGGTAATGATTTACTCCCATTTTCTTTGATCGTTCCGAAGTGTCTGTGTATTTTTCGCCCCTGTTTTCCGTAATTAAGTACTGACACATTCTTTGTGAAGTCTTTAATCGGAAATTGATTTTAGAAATTTGAAACTCGATTGTCACTATTGCTAGCAGTATGAAATTTTTTCCAACGAAAATGAATTTCACATTATAAAACTGTTGATTCGGTCATTGTGAAGAAATCACATTATCGCCACAAAAACGATTTTTACACTCACCATTTGACTTGATCTTCATAAATGCAATACGGGATAAATTATATTTGCTTTCCATTGACCATTATGATTTCCAAGGTTTAACAATTCGGGTTTTTTGGTTTCCTTAGCTTTTGGTATGGCCTTTGAAATATTAGGGAAACATAAAAGGTATTGAGTCAGTGGCACAGCGAGCCTATGAATAAACATTTAGGAGTTTGGTACGAAGTTCTCCAAGTCCTTACTTGTTAAAGATGGAATGAATCTTTTCCACTCACATTCCTAGTGATCTGCCTAAGAGTAGAGAATTTTTTCACATTTCTGAAACCAGTCGTTCGCTCAATGATAATGTATGTATCATCTAATGTTATTTCCTCTCGTAATATTATTTATAGAAATATAGGCTGAAAGCACGGATATCACCGGGATTTATTTTATTATACTATATGAGGTATGTAACTCATATTTACCCCCAATTCGGTGGATAAATTATATGGGTAGGTGTCATTCAATGATTCGATTTTTCAGTGCCTCAATGCTCTTTCTGGAGCATTTAAATTAATTTATAAAAAGTTTAGAATGTATTGAATTCATTTCAATTTGAAATGCAAAGCAGCGTACCGTTAGAGGGAGTGGTTTTACTTTAGAAGAACGAAGGAGGAACCAAGAATGTTTGTGATACGATGGAGTGGACGAAATCTCTGTCGTTTGGTTTCTGGTAGGTTTATTTTGAACGAGCATAGGCCCGTCATGTTTCAAACGATGTCAGCTTTGTTCTTTTGCCAAGCAAGGAGTGCGTGATGGGCCCTGCAAGGGGCCAGTCTGAGTCGAAGGGAGGAGGGGGGGGGGGGGAATTCCGGGGGAGGCGAAATGAGATCGTCGGCTCGGGCCGTTTCAGTAGCGGGACGGAGGGTCTCCATCTTCTGGCGGGCGTGGGGGTAACGCTATGTGGCAGCGGCGGCCCGGGGTGGATATATCTTCAGCGCTGAACCATTAGTCTCGACCGGCACTCGAGCTAAGCCTCTGGCCGGACCCCACTAGCCCTTGGGCCGCCCCATCTCCCCTTCCATCCAACCCATTCCCCCTCCCATCCCGAAAACTCTCTTCCTAGCTCGATTACAATCAACCCCTCCACCCCACATTTCTCCAGCCTCCCACGTCCTTCCGCCGCTCCCCTGGCAGATAGACCACCACCCGTGAAGGAGCCACGGCACTATCGGAACCCAATCTATCAATCCGGCCGCGAAGTTTAATTAAATAACGTGTGTGGACCGCTCCCGAAATGTGAAATATCACGTGGCGCGGTTCTCTTCAGGAAGCCGCTCCGCCCGGCGCGTATCCGTCCCGCTCCTTCCCCACCCCACAACACACCCATCGCCCGCACCCTCTGCACCCATCCCCGTCTTCCCCCGACTCCCTCAAAATCCTTCTCCCCCCCCTCCACTCACCGCTACCCGCCCGCTCCCCTTCTGGGTGAGGCCTCTAGGCGCCCCGGGACCTTCCTCTTCCTTCACCCTCCTTCTCGCCTTGAAATGGCAACTTCAATGGAAGATTTAATTAAATCCGGGTCTTGATTTATTGTCGCAGCCAGAATGAGGGTGCCCTACCATCTACCACCCCTCCTGCCTCCCAGCTCCCCCCCCCCACGGTACTCGATGCGGCAGTTCTGGCCGGGGGCGGAAGGGGGTTGGGATTGGCCCCAGGGGCGTGCGCGGTGGCTGGGGCGGGGCGGCGCTCCGAGGGGCTTAAGGCGACACGCAACATCTCGTCAAGACACCTAATTATCCGGGCCCGGGCCTAAGAGCAGTTGATCCACTGGTTTACCTTCGATTGAAGCGGCGGCCGGGATAACCCCTCCCATCGCTGCGGCCCGCTGGCCAAGTCCCCGCCGATAGTCTCGCCCCTCCTCACCTCCGGTCCACCGGGGGCATCGAGGCGTGTACCAGCGGGGGCAAGGAGGATCCCACACGACTCTGGGAACGCGGTCCCCACGAAGGATCCCCCCGTGCTCTTAGGGGCGAGACTTAATTCTCCCGCGTCGCACCAACTTGGCGCCCCCGGCTTCCCGTCATGCCCCACCTCTTTGGGTACGCAACAACGGAGGTCGGAAGACGTTGTCAGGGGGGCCCCAAGGTCCTCCCGCCCGCCCCCGACTCCTGAAACCACCCAGCCGACATCCTCGGCGAGCCGCCTTCTCTGTCCCCACGGCCGTGCTCCAGATAACGATCGATGGATGAGTGATCTTGGTTTCCCGCATTCCCGATCCAGATCAAATATTTTGAGTGTTTACTCCTCATGACAGAAGCGTGGTCGTCAATTAAAGTACTGGGATCTGGTTGGTCGGATGGTTAGAGCAATGACATACCGTTTCGAGGGCCCGGAGTCGAAGACCTTGCTTGTGGGAGGAACACGTCGTGGTATCTTGTTGCCTATTTATGTTGTTCGGTTGCTTGGTCCCTAGTTATGTACTTATTATGTGTAGGGAGAACTTAATTCCAACAACCAGTCCGTCGAAAGGGATTTTAAAAATGGTGGAAGCGTGGCACTTTCGTTAGTGAGTGGTAGGGCCAAGTTTCTCTCTTCTCTTTCACTTCTCCCCTAAATTTTGATCGTATTCGAAAATATCCTCCACTTAAATCCCAGTGATGAAAAATAAGTTTGCAAGGAGAATTACATAAATTTACCCCTTACATTGGATGGAATATTTCTATGCATACCTGTTCCGAATCCATTGGAATATTGACACTATTCCATTGAGTTTGCTACCAGGTCATCCTTAAGCCTAGTTCTATGATGTTTGGTTAGTGTACTTTTATTTTACTAGCAGTTTATTTGGAGGTTTAGAAAATTCCGTAGTTGCAGATAATTCTAACTTTGCAAAAATCATGAAGCAGTTGAAAATTTATTTTGAGCAATAACTTCGAAATACATATTATACTTATTCATGACGTTGGTAACCAGTTTGAAATCAATTTACAGAATCATAAAGTCATAACCTTAAGGCAGAAATCACCTTGAAATAATACATCCTCCTTTATTAACTACAGTTTAACTACCATATTGCTACCATAATTGATTCCTACTGCCACCCTACACACGGTTAAAATGCGTCCATGTCAGTCACTTGAGACTCCATCAGTTAGTAACTGGTATTCCATTTTCACTGAGATTTAGTCATTACTTTGTATTCCATTGTTTATAATTTCACTCATTCGAATTGTAACTTTTTTCGGAAGGTGCATTGTATCTTACACTACGCCTGCTTAATGCAATGATACGTAGAAAAAAAGTTAAGGATTTACTCTGTCAATGCGATGATAGTATCAAATTTAGTAGACGCTATCTCAACGTGGAAGAAAAGAAATGTGAATTCATTTGAAGGGTATTTTTTACTATTTTTGGTAGATTCTAAAGTACCGTTTCTGCAATTTAAATTCCTTCAACGATAAATTGGGTTTCATCGTATAACATTAGCCTGTTAGCACTTAAAGGAGTTGCTGGGATTTCATATCCTCGTTTGCAAAATATTTGCAAAAGCCTTCGAAAAATTATAATTTTATACTTTTGTGATGATTTACTTAAGAAGCAATTACATTTATTTATTATTATTAGTTAATTTATTTAATAATGCACTAGATGTATGTAAACGTTGACCTTCACTTCTGTGGTACGGTCATATAAGTGGTATCCAAGATGTTTTTCTTAGGCTTGTTACTTAAAAGAAACCATCTTCAAATGTATAATTTAACTAACGCATACGTGGCCGCGTAATATTTCTTAAACTCGTTAATATCAAAACAGCATAAGGTAATACTCCTCAAATTAAGAAAATATGTTGCACTTTATGTAGGTACGATGAATATTTTCATATTCTTGCCTTAATAAGCCATCTTCAGGTAAATTATGGCGAAAAAGGCGATTGGAAGTTTTATCTTTGGATTAGAAAGAAATAGTTTGCTATTTTTTATGTTCTACGCCCCTATAAGACTTTTAAAATATTTGTAAACTAAAAGGTAGTTCAGATATACCATGGATCCCTATGTGGCTTTCCATAACAGCCTTCTCTCCAGCCTTCCTCCGTTCCGTGAAGCCGTCTCTTTATAGTTAATTGAAATAACGCTAATGAACTAATCTATCCTTCTTCTCATCCAAATAACTAATAAATATCTACATATACATCTACATAATACCCTGAAAGCCACCATCACGCCACCGTAAAGGTGTGTGGCAGATTTGGTATTCACACCAAACATGCATTACATATTATGCATATAAAAAGATGAGTATGTTTAAACTTCAATTTTTTAAAAAGATAAAAATAGAAAATCAAGCATGCAATATAAATCTGTTATTTGGGTCAGCTTAAGGTCCATATATCATAATGCAACTACCTATGCTATCCATTGATAAACTCGTGTTGGATATATATACCGCTATTCATGCCCCTAATTGTACGAGGAAAGAAAGGACATTTTGAATGCCAATTCAGCAATCCATTTCCCTAATTTGGTGATTATTGTACAGTCTACCATAGTAAGTTGGAGTTCGCAAAATATTTTTAACGTCATCAGTGAAAATATTATTTGTATAAACTTGGCAAGAAAAAAACTAAAATGTGGATTCTTGCAAAAAAGTGTTTCCACAAAGGTGAAAAGTTGAATGTATGCATTAGATACATTTGGGAAATCAAAATGGTGTATTTTTAGAAAACTCACTGCTAATGCTTTCTCAGTTGGCTGTTGAAACTAGGCCGCAAGTATATAGTAAAATAACGTAGACCTTATTGCCTTGTTACCGACTTTTTAGGCAAGGTCCAAATAGGGAGTATATCGTCTTAATGGTATTCTTTTTGCTTAAATGAAACATAACTTCTCTTCCCTTTTTGCTATTTTTTCAAGAAACCTTTTTGACACACTGTATATTAGTTCTTATTGAGTACTTCGCGGAAATCACAGCCCTGATACACTGTGCTTGGTGACAAATTAAATGTACCAATGAAAATCTTTAAAAGAGTTTAACAGTATCAGGGATTTAAAGTTTTTAATTGTAACTAATCAAAATTGAATTTGTCCTCACATAGAAAGATGAACTCTATGTTGTTAAAACACGGCCATTAATGGAAAGGAGAAGAATATGGATCGTAGCATTTTCAGATATGGAATTTGTGAAGGGTGGAAGAGTTCAGATAGGCAGCCATATGGACACGAAAAACCTCAGGGAATGGTAGGAGAGAAGAGAAAATCAGTCGAGGAAATAAACAGATTGCTTGCATGGAAAGGACAATGACTGTACGATGGAGTTTTGAAGCAGGAGGTCATGTTCAGCCGGGAAAATGCTAAAAACATGCTTACCATGTAGCATGTGAAGAAATGAAGTATGCAGAGTCAGAAGGTTAACACACGAATGATTCATCCACATGCTCAGGCTTTTGGACTGATTATGAAGCATATGATGCGCGATAACTCTCCTTTTCCGATAGCACAATATTGGCAGTATTAATTGCAATAAGACACAAAGTGGTAATTATTAATTGCTTAAATCTCAGTGGAATTGTACTACTGTTAAAGAGAGCGAAGGAAAAATGGTTATTCCACTGTAAATATACTGTTGAATATGAAATATTTCACGATGCAATATCCATTAGTATGTGCGCTGCGGAATAAAGAAAATATTTTTTCTTTGTTTCCTTAGAAAACAGAAACACTTCACTGATTGGGATTACAGCTAGGAAAGATCTATTTAATTTAAGGAGTTTGGCTCGCGACTGCTTGAGTCAAGTTGTCTAAGGAATCTTTAAATTTAAGTACGAGTATATGCCTGCTAAGTGATCCTTACTTCACAAAGAAAATTGCCTAAGCTATTGAAGGTCCTAAAAATCACCAGAAATACGATGGGAAGTTGAAGGATTTATTTTTTATGATAATTTTAATCAGCTCGGCGATGGAGTCAATTCAGCATTTACGTTACAAAAATAAATTCAACTACTCGATGAATTTACTGATGTATAACACCAGAATATTACTATCAAACGTTATGTAATAACATTTCTTCAAATATTCTTTAATATCTCAATACTAATGATATTATTCATACGCCAATCATTTTGGCAACAGCGACCGCAGCACTACTTAAAGTCAACTAATGCATTTCGTCTACTATAAGGGCAGAAATTGGTGGATATAGCGAAAAATACGGCGGGTTGATGGCTTTTTTTCGTGTGATTTTATTCCTTGTGAAATTACGCGTAAAACATCAGTTTTTTGCAAAAATGACATGTCACTATGGTAATTTTAAACGTTATATTCCCATGTGACGGCCATTCCCTCCGTAAATCGTATGTCATTTCAAATGCAATTTGTGCAAAAAGGAGTATGGGTTGGTAAAATTATCTTAACTTTATTAGATAGAGGAATTTTAGTTCTATAAGTGCTGAAAATATAAAAAAAATGACATGACCTTCACTTTTAGGATCAACCTCCTCAAGTGCGGTAACTCGCGTAAAGAGCATAATGGTACTGTTGCCATGATTATTTGCTCAGAGCGATAGCATGCTATGCTGTAAAATCACTCTCCAGGTAGTCCCTCAAAACGGTGTGATACGTGCGCAAGGGGGGGACCCTCGTGGCATCCCACCAACGGATTGACGGATTTATCAAATCCTCGCCCATGGCACCTCGGCTCGACCCACCCGGAGCCCTCCACATTATCGTCAGCCAAGCCAACGGTCCGGGGTCACTCACCCCAGCACCATCTCAAGGGACTGACGAGACCCCCACCCATCGGCGTGTGTGGCATCTGATACTAATTAGGGTAGTTCACATCTCTCGCCGGGGGCGGGGTCGGCCGAGGCACCGGCAGGGAGGGGCACTTCATCGTAGGGTGAGCGAGAAGGTATTTCCCCGTCCCCCCACCAGCCCTCCGGGGTCCATCGTAGGGCGTGGGGTGGCGTGTTGTAAGGGATTCGGAGGGTCGGAACGATTGGGAAGTGGGGCGGTATAAAGGGCTCGGAAGGTCCCGGTCATGAAATTCGGAGGAAGGAGGAAATCAGAAGAAAGGCGAAACCTGATCGAATTTGTTTATCGTATTTGCTGACTTGGGGATTGGGGTGAGGGATTGAGGAGAGAGGGAGGGGGTTTGAAAGTGGGTGTTGAAAGCGAGGCGAGTGATCCGGATAGCTCGGAGCGTTGTTATGTACGCCACGCCGTATTCATAAAGGAGTTCTCAGCGCTGGTCACTTGATATTGAATTTAAGAGCCCCATTACCTACGATGGGCCAGGGGGAGATATTAAGATGTGACATTAGAGTATTGGAGTGGGGTGATTCCGGGGTGTTAGACGGTGGGTTATTTGATCCAAAACATATTAGTAGTCCGAAAAGAGTAGGAGATTACTGGTGGGATTAGGATAAGGTACTCCAACTATATAGATCAAGCCGCACAATAAACACAACATTAAGGGAAATCGTTATACCGTATTTGGAGGTAGGTTTGGAACCACTAACCTTAATAGACATGCAAAAAAGCCCGCCTTCCACTGCGTGCAAGCTGTAGGAATGTAACGTTATCGTAATACAGATTATTTCTGCACCTTCGCGAATACCATCTCTCATAAGATATAAAATATTTTCGTGTATCTCTCCAATGACAAAAATATTTAGTTATTTATTTGTTCATTTATTTGACCCACAGTGAAGTGAATTTTAATCTTCACTGTAGGCGATGTCAGGGAATTTAATGAAGAAATATATATGATTAAATTAATCCCAAAATTCAACTTATAAACCTTTTTAAAAGACGATGAGATATTGGAGTTTAAAACGATATGCCAATGCCAACCTGCATAAAGGGCAGGAAGTAAGTAAATTGTTGGTTTCAACTTATAAAATTATCATTAGTTTATTAATCGGGATGGTTTTAAAGGTAAATGAGAAATATATATTATTATTAGACGGCTAGCTGACTAGAGAATCGAAAAAAATAACTGCGTTCAACCTACTTTTTTATCGATGAAAATTGATGATTAGTATTTGTTATGACATTTAAGCATTGGTTAACTACATTTCAGCAGTCGATTTTCCTCGGAAAAGATTTTTATCCTTAAGGCTTATATCAAGGTTTCCTCTGTAATGTCACAATTTCTTTTACCCGAGAATCCTCTTTCACTCAAACAGAAGAGTAATGTTTTTATTAACTATTTTTTTATGAAACGCTCCAGCCTTTTTCTCACAGTTTCTCAATAGAAATGGTTTTTCATTCCAGTCCAACTGATTTTCCTCTTAACTCTGGAAAACTAACCCGCCATCGGTATGGTAATGGGTTTGTTATCTCATGAATCGAAAGTAAGCACCGATCGGCCTCGTGTCCAGCATACCGCCACAAGCTCCATAGCACGTGCCCACAATAGGTGGAACAGCCATCGCTTGATATATACTCCCCTGATTGAGGTGCATGGACCATCCCAGGGTCCGACGCCCTTCGACCCCGCCCCCTTATTCGCGCGGCAATTCGGGTGACCCCATCGCTCGACCCTGGGGCACCACCTCCCCCAACCTTCGCTCCCGCGCATAAATCCTCCAAACGGCTCACTTTTGGGAGAAATGGCTCGGGCCGCGCTCTCAGCCTCCGGCCGAGTGTAACTCGCCCCCTTCCCCACCTAATCGGACCACCCCCGCTCACACCGAAGCCCCCACCCAGCCACCCCACCGCCCCCGCAAGACCCTCCTTTTAGCTCCGGAAGGACTCCTCACCCAAGGCGCCGTTATTGGCTCCCCAGCTGACAGCTTGCGTCCTCGTGTTGGTGGGGAAAAGGGTCTCTCGGAACGGAGTATGTGTGCTGGGGATCGGGAAGCTCTAGGGGGCGAGCACTGCGAAGGAATTAGGGAGGAGGCGGCTTGAGTTTCATGTGGATGGGGCGGGAAGTTGGTTCTCCCCCGCGTGGGAGGTTGGTGAGGGGCCGGAGGCTACCAGATGGCGCGGCAGTTGGCTAAGGACAAATCCAAATCAGGAGTCAAGATCGTGGGGCGAGAAGGAGGAAGGGTGCGAGGAGTTTCCGCCCTTTTCCTCGCCCTACACCGCCCCACGGCGCCCTCCCCGCCGCCCCACCTCGCCCCGCTGCCCCCTGCAGCAGCTGGCCCGTAAGCGCCGATTTGTAATGTCACAGTTGGGACGAAGCCATCAATAAAAGGGAAGGGAGGGCGGGGAGTGAAGGGTGGGATGGTGGTAGGGGGGTGTGTGGGGGTTGCGGGGGCGAGTAGTTTGAGAGAGGAGGGGGGGGGAGAATGGTGCTCCCGAGGTGAAAATATTTCTGGGAATAGGGGGAGCCAGAAACAATAGTTTCCGAATTTAAGGGAAGAGCGGTGAGTGGGTGGGTTGGTGTGCGGAGAGAAGGCCGGTTAATGTCGGGGGCTCCGCGGGAGGTTTTATGCTTTGGGGTGTGGGGCGTTGCGCGGGGGTTGGGGGGCCCCTACGGCAGAGGAGGCGGGCGGTGAATGTGGAGAGCGGCCGACGTGAGGCACTTGGGTGTCGAGAGCACGTACCTCAGCCCCGGATGCGTGCTTTATTCGTTCGTTTCGTCCGGAGAGTTCGCGTTGAATCATCACCTCTTCAAGTTCCAATTTTCAGACCTAAAAGGTATTTTTCCGCCTGTCGCTAAGCACATTTTTAGCCAAGCATACAGTGCATGCGTGCGACAACTACAGAAGTTGTGCACGGGTCGAAAATTATCTGACAATAACTCGTGGAATGAGAAATCATGAACAGATGGCGTATTATCCGAGCAAGCTTCACATTTTGGCTCTCTTCCTTGCGCAGTTTTTATTATGACGAATTCACCTTGAATCTGTTGGCATTGTTTGCGGCGTTATTATATGTAAACTTTGAGGGTAAATAGAATTGTATCAGACTTCACTTGGGAAATTTGTCAAAATTATTTACAAAGTAAATTTACGTCCAGGTGATTACAAAGTTTGAACCTGGTAGTACCTACATAAGTCATAATATTGTGCCTAGAAGAGAAAAAGTCGAAACATTTTCATCCAAAGTCAGTTTCCTCCACCAAAACCTCGGTTGCCTGACCCTGCAAGTTTTCAGAAGAGAATGACTGAACAACTTTGCGTTCTAGAGGCATTTCATGGGGTAGTAAGAAGATGCAGATTTTTCGTGATTTGCAAGCACAAATTACAGATTCCTGTTGAAAAAGAGGGCAGTAAAGGGAAACTGTAAAAGGAAAGTTTTATTACGCGCCCAAACAGTTCATTTACGAAGATGCGACTTCCTAGTGTATTCCATTATTCCTAAAACAGGAATCTGTCTAGTTGATCATGGAAATATGGAGTTTTACATCTACATAGTGGCCAGTATCACACCACAGGGTTCTAATGGTGACGGAAAATTATGGTTAAATTATGCAGGAATTATTTTGTTATTTTATCAATGGAAACCGATTAGTGGAAACGGAAACCGCGTTACTGGGAATCTAGCCTCTTTCCTCAGCCTGCTATCCAATCACAGATATTCTACACAAATAACAGAAAAATTGTCCAGTTAAGACTGTAATTTCTCTGGCTGTACAGCCTACTACCTTAAACGAAAGCTATGCCAGGAGGATATTGAACGCGTCTGAAGCTAACAACTTTCAGTTTAAATGTTATGCATTCACGAAGAAATCTAAATCAATTGCACTCAGAGGTTAATGTGTTTGGTTTCATGCAGGCAACCTAAAATTTCTTGGAATCTGAAGGGAATTGGAGTGCCATACAATGACCGAAGAATTATCCATTGTCTGTATAAAACCAAGTAGCAGTGATTAATTCTGGACCCAGCTCTGAGGAGGTGAGAATAAGGAAAGGAGTAAGACAAGGCTGTGCACTATTTCCCGTAATTTTCAATGTTTACATCAAGAAAGAATGAAATCAAGGAGATGAAGAAATGAAATCAAGGAGAAGTCTTCTGGAGTGACTATGCACGGGGAAAATATAACCATGCTGCGATTCGCTGATGACATAGTACTCATAGTAGAGACAGAGAGGGATCTGAACAATATTCTAGTAACCCTGGAAAGGACAACGGTTGGATATCAGATGAAGATAAATAAGAAGTATAAGATATTGGTGTGCAGCAAGAAAGAAGAGGCCTAAACCAACGTCAAACTATGAAAACAAAAACTGGCTGAGGTGAAAGGGTTCTGTTACCTAGGAAGCTGAGTGACCAACGATGGACAAAGCGAGTAAGAAATAGTAGAATAGCCCAGGCAAAGAGGGCATTCAATCAAAAGAAGAATCTACTTACCGCTGGAAATACAAGCGTAGAAGTAAGGAAACAATTCAACAGAACATATATCTGGAGCATGTTTCTTTACGGCAGTGAAACATGGACGATGACAGTGGCGGAGAAGAAAAGGGTAGAAGCATTCGTAATTTGGTGTTACAGAAGAATGATGAAGATTAAACGGATCAACGGAGTAAGTAACGAGGAAGTCCTAAGAAGAGTGGGGGAATTGAGAAGTCTGCCGACACCTCTAACAAGAAGAAGGGACGACTTAATCGACCATATCTTGAGACACGATGGCCTGATGAAGGCTATCGTCGAGAGAAAGGTGAATGTGAAGATTGGAAAAGGCAGGCCTCGTATGAGATACATGTTACAGGTTGTGAAGGATGCAAAAGAGAAGAATTACGTCACAATGAAAAGGATGCCCGATAGAAGAATCGAGTGGAAAGCTACGTCAAACCAATCTTAGGATTGTCGACCAATGATGATGATGATGAGCCAAAAAAGCCGGAAGTATGAATATTCTACACTAATCCATCCATGATGGACATCAAGTGAAAAATAGTCCAAGCTAGTAAGACGCTAATAATGAAAAGACTGCTACGGTGCTCAAAATTGACACAAATGAAAATAAGGAATCAATACGTGAAACTGTGTATAGCAGTGGCAATTTACGAATCGATTGTGTGTGCTACTGGGAGAAAATATAGAAAAGTTTTTTTAATTAGGAAAAATACAGAAGAGCTGAAGATGAGACAACTCTATGAAGTAGCATACGGAAAGTAGGACACGATGGCTTGGGAAATGGAGGGGAAATCAAAGAAAAGTCTCACGTAGAAGACCAAGGGACAAGGCCAGAGACATGTTGGAAACAAGTAGCACAGGGTAGTAAAACAATTCTGATGAAATAGGGAATCATTAAGGAAGAAAGAAGGGTTGAAGGTAACCATCCAATGAATGATATACCGATGATAATGATGATCCTATGTAATTTTCCTTCACAACTATTTATTAGACTAAATAGAAAATTTTCGCATTTATACGCATTTTGGCTGAGTATCACATAAATTCTGCCCACTTTATTAAAAAATGATCATTCTGGTAGATCAAAAATGTGTGCTGGGGCTCTATCTATATGTTTTAGCCGGCTGGGAATGTTGATTGGCAATATTTTCAGCAGCTTTCTTCTAAGTAGTGTCAAGAACCCATAAGATTTCTAGATGTAATTATTTAATTAGATTCAGTACTATCGGAATGAGCATTAATTGATAATTGATGCATTAAGGAAGGCGTTGAAATACCAATTTTTAATATAAATTTGGAATGCGTATTAAATTCAGTGCGAAACAAGCTAACTAAAATATGTTACTAACAAAGAGTTGTTCTACTTTATATCGTTCAATGTAAGTAAATTTTATTGCTACGTTATACAGTAATTTTAGTAAAACATAACTCCGTTCATTAGTCGTTAATACGCCTGAATAGGCGATTTACGGCAAGTAGTGGATTGTCGATTGTGGATGATACCTAAGGGTGCTTTTACCAGCTATAATTGTTAATTGATTTCCCAACCTCATCCTGCGTAGCACTTGGTCTGTTTTGGGTTTACTTCTGTGCAAACTTCCCGAAATTTCGAAAGTTACCAGCAATATCCTTTCCGATTCCAACCAACCTTCAAAACCAACCCCCCAATCATTTCTGCCTTTGATAGATGAGGAAAGAACAGGAGTCTAAATCAATTATACCAATCCTTCTCAAGACTAAAAATTCGACTCGAATTATACTCCATTTCTCTTTTCATCGATATGAAAACATTGCGTGAACCTGTGCTATATGGTTATGCGCTGAATAAGAGCTGATTCCTTGATAAACGATCTTTTTATAGCCTTTTATAGCTTTTCTAACGTCTGAGGAACGTTATGCAATTTTTATTCGCAAGGATATGTATGTAAGAGTTACCTTTGCAGCCAATCCAATGACTTTTTTGAATTTCAACTCATTTCAGAAAGTTTTTTTATTAGCTTAATTTGAATTGGCATCGATTTTTTGCCTTATAATATTTACCTTAAATTCTAAAATATCGGCCTCATTTAAGTGAAGTGATCGTGCTTCTGAGTGAGTGAGAGTGAATATAATTTTCCAAATTAGTCACAAACACGTTACCTGATGAGGATTTCACGAGTAAGAATGGTTTTAAAATTTTTATTTTATATAAATGAAATATAATTTTGAAAAACGTATACTTTCAAGGACTGTGTCGCATAAGTTTTGAACATTAAGGTTAAACATTTTAATTGGAGCCAAAGAAATAGGTTGCATTCCTCAGTATTTGTTAAAATCTTTACTCGTTTCAGGTATTGGACGTCATTATTCAACCTTTTAATAACAGTATGTAAGTAGTGGGAGAGGTGTACGAGTAAATAAATAATAAGTCATAGAGATTGGCCGACATTTTAGAATTTAAGGTAAATATTATAAGGCAAAAAATCGATGCCAATTCAAATTAAGCTAATAAAAAAGCTAGCCTTAGAGATAAGTTATTCACCTTAACCCTCACGACCTGTTACTAAAAAAATCACGTCCTCCCTACTTGGGGTCTTTTATGACCCCATCGTGAATTTTAATTCTTTTAAGTGATAATATTATTCCAATGACTCATGTTCATTCGTATTTTAATGAAATACATTTCAGATAAATTAACAGAAAAATACCACAGTATATTATACATTGCATAATTTAGAAAAAAAATATTATAATTTTTTAGATGGCACTCATAGTATAGTCTTGAATAATGATGATTTAATTTACTTAAATATGCATTTAAGTACATAGTTAAAATTATCTGCACAATATAATATTTAAAATAGTTAAAAATTTGCAACATAGTGCCAAAACGTGATGACCAATTACAAAATTTCATGACTCAAAAGAATTGTGCCAAATGTTTAATCTGAAATCTCCATCTACACACTCACTAATGTCACATTGCATACAGACTCTTCTTTGTTGAACATGATCACCTTACACGTATCTGTTGCAAACATTATAAAGATCATTGGATGTTTGTCTCTCTTACGAGGGCAAATGGAACATCTGCCACCCATTTTCTGGACACAAGTTCTCTGTCATTTACTGGCAGAATATCGCCAATCCCAGCATTTTCGATCGCAGTCTGAATTTTTTTTTGGCATCGGGTTTTTCCTACTCAGGGATAAATTTCAGGTACTAACATTTCTTTTGCTGATTCTAAAAGGAATTGCCGCCTAGAATTTTTTTCCGCGGAAAGAGGGGTATTTTCTCGAATACATTTGGTATGCATTTATACCTGCAAGAACCACGATATCAAAAAAATAGCCAATGGACATCTTCTAGTCCCTCTTTTTACAGCATAATTTGATATACAGCATGCACACCGAATTTTGCGGAGTTGTAATACAGAATCACTCCCCGTTTATCCTTTTCAGGGCAACAAATTTCAAATGCCTTATAGTATGAGGCATTTGAAACCAGACCATAAAACCACTGATTTCCCTTTGCTAGGGGCAACTCTTTATACTTCATATGAAGTCTAAAGAGTGTTATTGGAAAGTTCAAAATTTGAGGATTAATCTACCGGGTTTTTGCTGTTGTTGGTGGAAATTACGTGCGATTTTTTTCGCGTAGTACCCGTGAGCGTTAGGGATAATTTCAATAAATCTTGGCCAAGATCACCGCCCTTTTTGACCACCGTAAATGATACACAGGCCAAGAAAAGCTATTGTGTTCAGTCCAATTCAATGAAAACGCGGATATTCCATTTTCTCCTATCTTTTTCTATTATTAAATTGATTTTCCCGTTGATTTGTGTATTGACAATTTTTTCTACCATTAAATCATTAACAAACCATCAAAAAAACTCAGCCTCTTCCACACACTGAACATGCCCTGGGAAACCGGCATCCTACCTGATGATGTTCCTGGATAATATTTTTTTAAAGTTGACTTCGGTTCCATAGCATCCCATTTTATTTTTCCTTCCCCACTCCTCGTGGATCGTCTTCTTTGATACATACGCCTAGGATTTCCTCATGAAGCTCGTCCTGCTCCTGGTCCCTTATTTCCACCTCCCTGTTGCCTGCCTCTGCTTTACTTCCATCACTCTCATTTTGAATGTTTTCTTCACCGTTAATCTTTCGATTCTAATAAATCGTTAACGGCTTCGATCTCGTTGTATCCAGGAGCAAATTTGACTCTAAAGGCTGCCATAATGAGTTATTGTTCTTGTATGAACGCCAATAATTCCCCATCGGGATTCCCAGTGCGAGATGTACGCTTGAGCGAGGAAAGATGTGACTTCTACAGTTGTCGGAGGCGTGACCACGAGTGACGATTCTCAGCGTAAAAGCCTAGCTAGTATCAGAGGCCGAATACTACAAAGTCAAAATACAAGTGGAGAAAACACTGACTGTTATTTCTAACTTATTGCAGATTACAAAGAAAGCACAGCATTGATGACTCTGTTGATGAGCTCTGCGGATATAACAGTTAGATTAGAAGTTGGAGAGCAATGATGGCTTCAACAATCGTCGGAGGAGCAACCACAAGGTACTAATCCTCTCTATTTCAGCTAAGCTCGTTACAGAGGACAAAAATCACGAAGTCAAAAAACGTTTACTGTTGCTGATTACAAAGAAAACATGCTGTTGACGACGAAATCGCTGTCCGCAGATAATAGTTGGATTAGAAGCTGCAGAGCAAGTTGAAATCATAGTACGCTAGCAATCACTTAGCAGTATTCAGCTTCTGTTATGTGATGGGGTGAGGTAAATGTGATCGACTGCTTTTGCGTTAGTCTCCAAGTTCACCCAATAGGAAACTGATGACATTTAAAAGATTTTGCACTTGAATAGCTAAGCCTCTTTTTTTTCACTAAGTTCTAATATAGTATTTTTGATACGACGGTGTATATTACCGGAATATCTATCTTGGTGTCGTATACGAGGGAAATACATCCATAGATCAACAATTTCTTCTCTTCTAATAATTCTAACACTCAGTGCATTACTCATTTTATGACATAAATTGCTAGTATTCTTTCCTTTCATGACAAAGTCATGACAAAAGCTATTATTTATTCAATTTTTTCTAAAGGAAAATGAAAATTCATCTCCTTGTACTAAAATACGATCGGGTATATTTTAGTTCCACATACCCTACCTGGGGTCAAACTTGACCTCAAGCAAGAAATTATTTTTTTTAAGGCTTATTGTCAGAAATATTTTTAAAATGAAACATGGAGTCGATACAAAAGTGTTTAATCGGAGAATTCCTAAAATATGATGCATAAAGTTGTAAACATTAATGAGTTATTCAACTTTTTCTATGAGCTGGGGTCAAAAAAGACCCCAGGTAGGTAGGGAGTATTAACAAGGAGTCGAACACGGATCCCTCTATTTAAGAACCCTAGGCACCCGGTCAAATGTGAATAACTTGGAATAGTTTTTTCTCTGAAAATATCTTGCTAATGTGCACATCAGTTAAGACTTTTACGGCTATTTTGTAACTACTCGGGGTCTATAAATTTGTTTCTTTACTCCGATACAACTCACATGCTTTGTATAGTACTACGATAGGAAAAATATGCTATTGTGTTCAATGACCTGGTTGTCTGTTATTAAGATTTTAGATGTTGAGCTAAAGATGAGGAATGAAGCTAATGTGGTTGGGAGTCATCATTCCTAGCATTTGGGCTTAATTTCCAATGGGAAATTAAGCCCAAATGCTAGGAATATAATAGCTTTTCTTGGCCTGTGTATCATTTACGGTGGTCAAAAAGGGCGGTGATCTTGGCCAAGATTTATTAAAATTATCCCTAACGCTCACGGGTACTACGCGAAAAAAATCGCACGTAATTTCCACCAACACTTAACTGGGAAATTCAAAGATTTTTCATTGAAGAACTGGTGACTAATCAGATTCCATTGAGAAAGCATTTATATTGTCTCGTCCGCCGGATCTAATGTTAATGTACTCCTTGGAGGCTTTAGTTTAGAGTAGGCTGTTTCCTATGTTCTTGCTCTTTCACTCTAAGTTTCTTTCTCTATGTTGCTCTCCACCTCTGATGCTGATGCAATTGCGTGCACGTAGCTATGTTCATAATTTATCACTTTGTGCAATTCTTTATTTCATTCTGAAATATGCTAGAGAGAATTAGAGGCATGTAAGTTTGCATCAAAAATGAATAAACATTGTAGCAGGCATTTTCAGTAACAAGTCTCTAAAGGTCTCAGAGTAGGGAAATTAGTATTAATTTTGTTGTTAGTTAATATTCGCTATAATACTTTGCGACTAATTACATAGATGCATTGCATTATATAAAGACACTATGATGTGACGAAGAAAATAAATGTAGTTATTTTTAGGGACTTAAATTTTTTGGTATTATTTTATATACTTAACGTATTCAACCACGAAAAAAGTATTGGTAATTTTGCTAAGGAAAATAATTTAAATCAAGTAATTTTATTCTGTCAGTGGGTTTCTCAATTGATTAAAAAATATAATTCGGCCTCCCTCACCGGCAAAAAAACAACGGTGGTGAAACGAGTGGAATGAGTGAAATGGAGGATAAAGTGACCCCTGAACGGAAAAGGGTTCCTCTATGAGCTTACTTCGTATTCTGTATTATTGCAAGACCAACACTTTTGTATGCACTTTCTTTAGAGGTACCTTTATAATCGCAACATACATATACAAATTTATATCGTTTTTCTCCCATATCTGATTACCTATTTGCGATAAAATTTTTCTCTCCATCAAGGGATTCAGGTCGGAGGAGTGCAGGCCTGAACCCAATGGTTGCTGATTCGAATCATGCCTGAGAGATGAACGTTGATTTTGTCTCAGAGATACGCGTAGTAGACTTCATATTATGTGACAAAAGTAGTTAGAGCACCTTAACCAAATCCTACTATTACTTTAGTCATATAGTCATTGCTCCATATGGCGTCACACATCTGGCTACTTTTAGGTCGTTGCTTTTCGCTTCTACTCGCACCGTAAACCTCATGCGCCTGCAAATGTTTCCATTGGTGAGTAGAAACATTTGTTTGTGTCTTAATAAAATTGCAAACGGACCCACATATGTGCCTTGGCTATCATTTCCTAGTTGAATGACTTGGAAATGTATAAATGCGAAATTATTTTCAGGGTAAGGGAGGAGAAATTCAGCATATATTGGAAGGGGAGCTGAAATAAGGAACTCATGGTCAAAGATAATGGGTGATAAGAAATATTATGTTAAGTCAAACGAAGTTAGAGAGGACTTGGGAGATTAGTCGTTGCAAAATCAGAAGTCAAAATATTTTTCCTCATGCTCTTTTGGAATTACATACAAGATCTTTAATAGTGTTCTCACACAAAAATATGAACCTAACAGTCATTTTAAAGGCCTCTGGGCCATTTACTGGGGGGACAAAAATAAAATTTGTGCTTCATTTTTACACATTTTATATCTTCACTAAGGTGAACGTGAAATAATTTCGTAAAATAACGACTTGAATAACTCCACATGGATTGATTATAGCTTCCAATTCAATATTTTGACATGCCTGCATGCGCCGGGATGCATGCCTAATGATATCCCGTATTTTCTACCAAATGACACGGGGATGAGTGGACTTGCGTGTATTGCTACCCCATCAAGCGAATGCCAATATGAGTCAATTGATAGCACTTGATTTTTTCTACTTCGCTACCTCTCCATTAACTGCTACTATTATCGTGCATCATTGAGCACTTGTAATGTGATTGGCATTAATTAGAATTTATCGTGCTGGAGTGGAAGAAATTCTAATGATTGATCTTCTCGTCACCTTTATGCAAAATTGTTTGACAAAATTTGACACAGAATAAAAAAATAAATTGCTAAAGTGATTATGATTAGGATAATTAGAATTTTGGCTACGCTTTGTAGCACAAGTTAAGGAAAAATTATATGAAGAAAATAGTGTTTACTCCTCCTCTGCTGTGTATGGCCAGGGATAGTCTTCAATTCCTACAGTTTCTTGGAAAAAGTGGTCCCTCAAAGAAACTGCAAATTCTGGACCAGCGCTGCATCAGCCATACTTGAGTTGAGTCCTTGGCATTTTCAATCTTTTTCCTCAGTTTCCTCAGTAAAAAAATCATTTTTCAATGATGGAATTAGTTTATGATGTAAATGAATTTTTACAGAATTAATTGCAGTGAAAAATAATTATATTTCTCAAAAAGTTTTTATGCGAAATGTTCTTCATTTTCACGAGTACTGTTTAAATCCCGTGATGGGACGGGTGGTCGTATTGCTAAGGCTATTTATCTACGTATTAGAAATATTTTGAAAGACATTTTGACGTGTTCTAGGGTGTGAATAGTCGCACCCTAGAACACTAGTCACTATGCTCCTGAACTAATAGGTATATACAATAACACCTAAAAAGGATGTTTTAATTATCCATTTGTAAGCCTTTTTTAATCCTATTTCAGTCGCTTCTGTCGCTTTTTTTTCAGAATAGACATGATAGCCAAGCCTGATAAGGGTTACAATACTTAGACCTTTGGTTTGTCACCAGTATGTCCGGCTGAAAGAAAACGTTTTGGATGACGGAGGAACAGGCTATCGTTGGAAAAAATTGATGATATGTTGGATATTGCACTTTGAAGAGCCCACATGAATTGAAAAGTAAAGCAGAAAAAATATATTAATATCAATTGCAAGATGTAATGCAAGTTTGGAGATGATTCTGATAATAACATTTGAATTGCTTAATGATTCAATTTCTGTCGCATGAAACGAATTATGAGTTTGCTGAAAATTTTCAAGCAAAAAAGTTCTCATGGAACGTGGACAAAACCACGGACAAACAAGCGTCATCCTCGTTTGAATGTTATGGCGTAGAGAACTATTTACAATGCATCCTCTTCAAAAGTGCTAGAACATATAAAAAGATTGTAGCATAGTGGTCTTTAGTAGACCATCTTCCCGCTCATGAGACGTTTGAGTCCGAAATATTGAATCTGCGGAGCGCGAAAATTATCCCTCTCAGTAATTTACGGTTAATTCACAATGAAGGGGGATATGAGTGCCGTTCATTAGTGAAAGAAGGGCCGGAATTTTTTTACATTAAGTTTCCGTCTCCAACTCGGACGAGGGATACATTTCGGTGCATATCAACGGGGCTTAATCCACGCATCCCAACGGACCTCTCCGGCGATTTACTCGAGATGTAGATAATGGTGCGCCAAGGGAGAGGTTGGCCGGACTTCTGGAGAGTTTTCGCCCTCCTGATCCCTAGGCCGCCACCCTCACTGCCCCACAATCAACCCCCACCACACTCACCCCCGACAACCCTCAAGTGCCACGTGCAAACATGTCCTCTGAAATCCACTGGTAAACAAGTCGGAGAGTGGACCCACTAAACCCCATCCACTTTACCTGTACTCCGCGAAAGAGCGGATCTCAAGACACTTAGGTGCCATTTGCCGTTGCAAGTCGCTCGTGTACGTAGGTGGGGCAGCATGCGAGCGAGATACACGAGAGAGATCGGGGACGAAAAGGTTAGGGGATTCTCAGCTACTTCATAGTAGGAACTCCCTTTAAACTTTCCCTCCACCCCTCAGGAAAGGATTTCCCAAACTCCCGTGACTCCTCACCGCCCCGCACGTCTCCCACTCTTTGCCTCACGCCTCCCAAGACGTGTCGTCGATCCACGTGACGTCAAATGAGCGAAATGTTCTCAGACACGAGTCAATTCCCGGCACCTTCGCCTCGCGCGTCTTTGAGAGGAGACACCGTCTGAAAATTAATTATAGGCTGCAGGGACTGCCGGCTCCCCCAGCTTTTACGCCCAATCCCCCACGGCATAGGAGAGGAGGAGAAGGGGGGGTATAGCGGGTTGGGAAACATCCCCCCGATCCTCGTTCCCACCCCTCACAAACTTTTAATTACTGCTCCCCATCATAACGGCTTCGTTTATTTGTGGGCCGGGTGTTTACTGCTCCACCCGGCCAACATATCACGAAGGCGTTAGGTAAAAGGTTTTCTTCCTTGCCGAGGATGCTGGGAGTCGAGCTCCTTGGATCTTTTCCCCTTTCCCGCCACCCTTTCACTTCCCGCCGACGTTCCCCCGCCCTAGGCCCTTTCCCGCCTCTCGCGCCCTTAATCCGGCTTCCCTCCTCCTTAGCCTCACTCCCAAGGGCACGATCTTCAACCTTCGCTCGTCGTGGGATCGGTGGAATGTTGAGCAGCTGGGTTTCGGTTTCAGGATACTCCAAAGGCTTAGGTTAGATCCCACTTTCCGGCCCACGCTCAATCGTAATACGAACGTGAAATCCTTACGTGAGGTAGAATACGATCCCAAGACCTTATGGCGAGCAACACGGTGCCTAAAAGTTAAACAATGTGACCGAAATAAACCTGCTAAAGCGGTGAATGATTATTGGATGAAGACTAGCAAACTGGAAGTAGTAAGGAATAAAGCGTGTGGCATATCATTTTTAAATTTATGAAACCAGTGAAATGAAGTTCCTTCCTGTTTGAATTCTGTCTAGAATGACAGATTATGGTATAGTATTGGTGGATTTGCAGCATATGTATGAATAGCACAATGTCCTCATTTGCTGTACTTTGTAATTGACCTCTTTGCCGTATGGTGGATTTGCAGCGTATGTATGACTAGCACAATGTCCTCATTTTTTCCGTAATTTTTATTTGACCTCTTTGCCGTATTTTATGCACCTTAAGTGCGGCTTAACGCCCGTTTCACCTTTTTTTACGGAATAATAACTAATTTGTTGCAATGAATTAGTATTGAATAACAATATTTGTTTTTTTGCTCGCACAATTCTTGATCATTCAAACATCAGAACATGCCACGTTAAGATGAATTTACAATAATTAACTTCCCTAGGCATGAAAGCACAATCGTAGAAAATACATGTAACAGTTTGATGATATCATCAATACATGTTTGATGATTAAAAGGTGTCTGGATGAACCATTAATATACATGTTCATAGTACTCCCCTGAATTATTCCCTGAGTGTTGGAGGAAAAGAGAAATATTTTGTGTTTTCCCTATTGATGTTCGTAGTAATCTTTTAATAGGTAGTATGTGTTGATATTAGTGTAGATATGCTAGCTGTGTTTAAAATGATGTAAATATTGTGCATGGTTGTTTGATGATAACTCATACCCTACCGCACACCTTCCTGATCGCTCGCAATGTAGTCAGTATATGTAGATTTACGAATGCAAACACAGGGACGCGAATTGGGGCCATTCTGATTAGAATATAGTGGCCTAGTCACTACACCAACCCAGTACTCTCAGTGGATCAAAATCAACTATGATTGTGTTTTAGCACTTTGTGAACTTGAAAGTGTGTAATATTCTTTAAAGCATTCACGATGATTTGATCTTTTAACTCCAACGGAAATTTATGCAGCCCACACCCGTGAGTAACTGCAAAGATTTATGAAAGAAGTGAGCAAACCCTACTCTACGAATGGATGAGAGGCCCACTCTGGTCAATTGCTTCCCAAAGTCCAACATACCTCACGGTTTCCATTACATTTTAACAGTCCACACTGTTTCAGATTATTGTGGATTACCGTGAATAATCAGTTGACGAAAAGGTGGGCTATATTTAACAGGACTTTGCTTTGGAGTGGTAGTAGCAGTATTTAATTTGATTATATATTTTTGTCTCCTTAGTTAGAAGTCGATTTGTTTCGCATAATCAATGTCCCACCAAAACCCCATACTAGTCTGCAAAAATAACAAAAGTCTTTTTAATTTTCCGCTGATAATATGCATGAAATGGGTGAAATTTGTATTTTCAAGTGTAATGGGGCTGATGGGAGTCAAATGTTTGCATAAAATTTAAGGTTTTCCAGGGAATATGATTAAATAGTATAGTGTTATCCAGTGCTTATTTAGCACGGGTAGCCGTTCAGTGCCTACGAATTTAATTTTGGCAAATATTTACATTTAAGGATTGCTTTGTCAGAGTACCAGTGTATGCATAATTACATTTCACGCTTAAATAGAGCGTCAAGAATCACTTTGAAAATCGCTGAAACTGCTTGTATCTGAGCTCAAGTGGTCTGCCGAATAAACACTACAGTATCCAAACCTGCGCGCTTCGCCTAATTGTTGGATATTTTTTGATGATGAATGAGTCCTCCCACGTTCCTACTCCACTGGGCAGAACCAATCAAATTCCGTCAACGTGGGTTTTTCGTGGGAGGTGAACGGCAGATTAGACCATTTGCGCCACTTCGGATAGGCGATTCTTTGGAATGTGAATTTAGAATTTATCATGGAACGTTTGAATGGTGGATAGAAACCCAGCGTTGGAGTTAGCCTCATCTAAAGTAGAAATACCAAGAAGTCAAAGGGTTGGACATCTCATCCGGCTAATGGTGCAGTGAATAGTTTCCTCTCAAGTACGAACCGCTAATATTATTTAAAATTGTTGTCAGTTCTGGGATTCAATCTCGAGCCGTCGAGATGAGAATCAAGTAAGCTATTCACCCCTTCATTCCTATAACAAAATTGTAGCCATTACAGTACCAATAAATACCAAAAAAAGGCCTCTAAAATACCAATAAATCCATTTGCTTAACAATCATTGCAACCAGTATTGTACATAACCCTCTATTTCTAATGAGGCCATCAGTGGTATCTAATATTTCGTAGGAAGAAAGAGATTTTAATACCATGTAATTCATTGGAACCCATAATTCCTTATCGCCACATACAGGTCTGTAACATAATCTTTGGTTTATACAGCGTTCTCTAAAAAGTCACGCACACATTGACTCTGATAATCCCTTTTATTTATTACCATAACCTTTATTTTGTGTCCAATAGAATGATTCAACGTCATTATGCTTGAATATTCCGTCCTGTTCTACCGCCCCAACGGATCACGAAGTGTTTCCTTACATTGCTGATAGTGTTTCTGAAGAACCTGCAACATTGTGATCCAAAAACTTAGTTTTATGTCCTTTCTTATCGTCTTTACTCGGAACAGATCGATAGTCTCACAGTCTCTAGATTTTATCTGCTCCCTTGTAACTACACCTATAGCTGTATCACTGTAAATTTAGTTTCACATGAAACCGGAATCGCATAGATTAGATGAAAACGGATTAATGAATCAAAGAGAGTTAATATTAAGATTTTTTATTTTAGGACTTGGTCATGCCTGCACGAAGTACTACATCTTTATCTACATAATACCCTACAAGCCACCATAAAGGTGTGTGGCAGGGCTGAATACTCACCAAACATGCACTACATATCATGCATAAAAAAGGATTAGTAATTATATACTGTTCAAAACCTCACTATTTAACAAAGATAAAAATAACATAGATTGCAAAACATGCAAAAACATGCTGTTAGCTGGGTTAGCCTCATCTAACTAATACGTAACTAGTAAGTTACTAATATGTGTTTTGCATGCATGTAGTTATATTAATGTTTCTTGGCATGCTGCGTGAAAGTTAGAACTGGGTATGTGTCCCGCACGATATTCTTAGAAACCTCTCCTTAGGAAGGCGGTATAACTAAACTTAAGTGCTTGTCCGTAGTTCATGCTTGGTGGTAACTCAACACCGCCACACACCCTCGAGGTGGGTTGCAGGGTGGTCAGTAGGTACAGATAATAGGTACACTTGAGTAAAAATTGAGGTCTATTTTAATGTTGCTCCTTCTATGACAGCGTAATTAACGTGACAAAAGCACTCAAAGTGAACTTAAACCCAATCACTTAGGCAATGTTTAAGGAAGTATTACTCAAATCCTGTTGAAAAAGCTCCCTTTTTGGTTTTTTGTTAGTGAAGGCAACCGATGGTGCGATTATTTGCACCACAGAGGATATGCGAGTATTTGAGGAGACATAGGAATGTATTCCGAGGAGAAGGAAGGTTGGTGCCTGCATTAGCCTACTCTTAATGAAAGGCGTAAAGGGATCAATGGTTGAACGTCCCATTCGGTGGACGAAGTGCTGATCCTCATACGGTATTCATGTAGGACCAGGGATTTAATTGGAAAATCTACCACTCTCTGGGCTCTATTATGATATTTTGGGATAAGAAGGCAGTACTATAACTACCATACCAAAACAACCCCCTTTTATTCTCTTTATCTGTATTTTAGGTAACATTTCTTAGCTCAATGCAATTTGCAAGTTTTGTGCTGGCTGATCACTTGATATCGAAATAATTACTGTACGCCTATCCATATTGATCTAGTCCTATTGCTAAATTTATAATAATATTTTATTAATAATTTTTAAGTATAACATTAATAATAATTTTATTACTATTATTATCATATATACATTAACAGTTATGCCCAATAAATTTAATTTACTAATTCAGTGTCAAAATTCTTCTCCGGAATAATTAATTTTCCATCTCTATAAGAAACATTCAGTTTATGTTTGGTGTTCTACTGAACGAGTTTTGGTTGTTAAACCTCTACTATCCGAACATATGCTTGACTGAAGTCGACTGTTTTCCCCATTACTTATTTTTGAGCATTATTGAAGTTAAAAATATTCCATTTTCCACCAATCTCGAAAAGATGACGGTAAAAACTTATTGCGTAATGGAATTCATCCTCATCTTATTATTTTCCTCCCCCAACCCCCTCGGGCCCCAATTTTCATTTATCAACTTATTTTTATATTTGTTGTCATATTATAAGTCACTCCTCAGTCTTTTGCGTGTTTTCAGTCAAATAATTAGATACATATAAGTCTCCCTGTTACACGCATTGGAAGTGGTCTGCAGGGTAATTGATATATAGTACCAGATAAATGTAACCAGAAAAATTGTTAGAGATATCGACCAGTTAAATAAGATTAGAGAGAAAGATTGTGGTACCGATACATTCAAAATGTCATTTTTCCCCCGTGCTGTAAGAGAACAAAATAGGCAGCATAGCAAGGGGTGAAATATTATTAGAGTAATCTGTAGTGCATGATGAGATTAACAACCAATACTTCTTTTATAACTCTGTAGATACAAACCACCTAGCTGCATGTAACCGTATTATCTAATATGATTCAATATAGTAGAGTATTAAAAACTTAATAGTTCAAGGTTGGTGATTATCACCCCCTGCCACACACCCTTTCGGTGGCTTTCAGGGTGTTGCGTAGATGTAGATGTACATGCAAGAATCTAGTTAACCCGATAAAAATAAAATCGCATAGATATATATGCGATGAAAGCTAATACCTTTTAGAGCAATAATTTATAACTGTTTAGATGAACATATGTGTACAACTATCATTGCTACCAGCATTATACATAGCCCTCAAGATCTTATGTGGCCATCGGTGGTATGTTATATTTCGTAGGAAGAAAGATATTTTGAATCCATCCGTTCGGCTATCAGCTTGTCTATCTAATTTCCCAGCATTATCTTCCCCTCTCTCTTCACTTGTCTTGTGGCTGTTCTGCAGACTGTTTTCCTCGGGGATATATGAATGCGGCTTTTGGTTTCATGCAACTAGTGTTTAAACGGGGTGGTACTTTGGTTTTCTTGCATGGTAGTAAGTAACCTTCCGGATTCATTGTTCATGCAAGGTGATGGCTCACCCCCTGCTGCACACCTTTGCGGTAGCTTGCACGGTATTATGTAGGTGTACATGATGTCATCAATTCAGACGTAATTCGCATGTGTGCTCGAAACAATAAAAAATACAGAGATGATAGAACGCCTCAAAAGTTATTTTTTAAATCTCCGTGCTGTTTTACGTATCGTCTGTAAACGATTCCCATTCTATTTATTTTGTTGAGCATGAGATGAGCATGTATAGTCACAATCCTTTTTTTAAACGTTCCATCTCCACAATAATACCTGTATTGTACGGATGCTATATCATGATAGCATAGTTTTAAAAAACCCCTACGGAGAAAAATTTTTATTCTGTTCATTTTGGCACTTCATTTACCTGCAATCTACTTATGAACCCTAATCGAACGTATGCTAAGTCAATTATTTCCTATATTTATTTTCCTAC
Source organism: Platycnemis pennipes (assembly GCA_933228895.1). NCBI lineage: Eukaryota > Metazoa > Arthropoda > Insecta > Odonata > Platycnemididae > Platycnemis > Platycnemis pennipes. The sequence continues at coordinate 53,955,120 of OW121846.1, forward strand.
GTGCTCCAGTCTATATCGGCCATTTTGACAACGCATATTCTCATCCACAAGTTCAACATTTCATCTTAATGAAATATTTCAGGAAACAACTCTTAATCCAAAGTTAATTGCCACACATTTTTTCAAATTAAATATAAATCAATTAATATTAGCACAATTCTCCTACGTAACCTAATGAAAACCGGTGTGATAAAACGCTAAAAGATATACATGTGATGAAAACTACTAGTTTTTATAACAGTAATTTATGACGCTCCATTCTCAGAGCAAGGAAACGTGTAATATTTATTTGAGAGATGTTAACTACAGTCTCCGTCCTTAACGTCGTTTAGGATTAAGGGATGATATGGCAAAAGTAGGAACTTTTAGGGATTTGGGGAAGGGTGGAGAGTAACCCGGTTCGGCATTAGCCCGCTCTTCATGAAAGATGCCAACAGGCTGACGGTTTAACGTCCCATCACACGGAAATAGTACTGAACTTGAAGTGATCTCCACAGTGCATTCGAGTAGGTAATTGTGGTCCAGGAAAAAAGTCTCAGCCTCATCCGGTGTTCAATAACAGGTCTTTGGGATAGGTCACCTATCCCGAAGCAATCTAGCAGCGCATTCACACGATCTCAGCCTAAAAATAATATAAGAATTGTTAAGAAAGTACTTTTACTGTATAAAATAAAAGATTGCCTCAATGCGAACGAGATTTCCTTTCTGAGATCTCTAGATAAGAAAGCATTTAATACATACGCTAGGATTCAAAACTTTTAGTCTGGGTTAATGGACTGAGTCAAGTATGTCTCAACCTCCTATCTGGTTATCTCAAAGTTCGCTGAAACTACTCTTGAATATTCAGCCTTACCCTCTGATTAAAATTTGAAATCTTTTATTACGTAAACTGAAAGTAACGTGAATGAAATATGTACTCAAACGAATTTGAACCCTGCGTCTTATATCTATATATTTATATGAATTGCAGTACAGCATTTTACCAATATTACAATTACAGTGTAGTAATAGTAAAATGCGAATATAACCACAAGTACTTCTGTTTTCGGTCAATTTTACTCCAAAATCTTACAGTAATGGCGTGGATGAAACGCTCAATCGTATAGGGATGCAACCATACGGCTGGCGTATGTGATAGAATTCATACGCTCACCCGACGTGATGTATGGCTCCTGACTCAAAGGGCAAACGAGAGCGGTTGGTGCCTTTCCGGAGGGCTCTCCTCATTAGGAATCTCAAATGGGGAGCAGGGCAGCCAAAGGCTAGAGCCTGTATCTCCAGATAAGGGGCGTGTAGGGGCGTGGGTGTTAGCGGCCCCTACGACTGCCTCTCTCCCAGCGCGACTTGGTCACGGCTCGCAGTCCGTCATAATTGGCTCAATTCATGTCCACTCACACGCTAGGAGTTTCCAAGGTCGAATTGTAGGAGGAGGAGTCGATGTGTGGGTGGAAGTAGGGAAGGAGGGAGAAGTTTTCTCCGTTCTGGGGCTGGAAGCGCTGGGGCCTGGTGGTACCATTACAGTTTCCGAGAAAAAAGACTTTTGGAAGATTACTGAGTCACCAAAACGTTCCCTCTCCCCTTTTTCCTTCGCATTATTTCGGAGGTAGGTATTTATCTAAGGGCCTTAAAGCGACTGCTCATGGAACATTTTTTAAATTCGATGACTTATCCCACATTTCTTCATCACTCATGTCTAATTATTACGTCTTACGTAATTTGATTATGATAGTGTCATTCCTGGCATAATATTATGCTCTAAATCCTGTCAAGCCTTGCATGACTTCAGGATAGACCGGGCCATACTCACAGAATTAGAGAAATTGATTGCCGAAATGACAGATCCAAAATGTCTTCCTTTCCACGTACAGTTATGGATATTGTGACGGAACGGGCTTGATTCTCCTTTGCCCGTTGACTCGCCGCAGTCCTTACGCCTTCGAGCACTGGAACCCTTACCTTTGCCTTTGTCTCCTTCGGACTTTCCCGGGTGGGAAATGGTTTTGAGAAAAAGGGAGATCGCGAAGAGCTGTAAATATATCTAATATCATAAATACGAGTGTATCAATATAAAGCATAGGTGGTTGCATGTTGTTATAAGAACTTTAAGCTAGCCTAACATCATGTATTTACATGCTTTCTTTGCTATTTTTATCTTTTTAAAATTTGAATTTTAGACTAGTATATTTTTGCAAATGCCTTTTTATGCATGATATCTAATGCATGTATGGTGTCAATTCACCCCAGCCACACACCTTTATGGTGGTTTGCAGGGAATTATGTCGATATACATGTACGTTTCCTATTTTTGGAATGATTATGATGATATTAATGCTTTAAATCGCATATTAGCAGGTATTGATGTCATTTTACCTCAAAGGGATATTGCGAGAGGAAGAAGGCCGTGACAGTGGAAAAGGCTCTCTTATGCTTATGTTTATACTTTTTGTGCTGAGTTTATTTTTGGTTAGTACGGTGAGTGAATTTATGATACTTTTAATTTTTACGATTGCTCGTCTTTTATCCACTATGTGGACACTTAATGCGATTATGTGTGTAGTACCTAAAAATATGGTTTAATGGAAATTTTATCATTAAACTCCAGTTGCTCAAGAGCTATCAGTCTAGAAATATGTTTTCTTTCTTTTTATCGTCAATTTTAAGACCTGACCTATTCCTTACCATCAGGCCAGCTCCCAATCGATCACATGCCCTCACCGTATTAGCTAGCCTAACATCATGTATTTACATACTTTCTTTGCTATTTTTATCTTTTTTAAATTTTGAAATTTAGACTGGTATATTATTGCAAATGCCTTTTTATGCATGATATCTAATGCATGTATTGATGCCTTGGAACACCTGAGATCACTACATCTACACAGGTAACACTATATAACACGAGGACAGCTATCAAAAAAGCATCCTTCATTCTCAATATAAATAAAAAATTGATATGCTGCTTAAAGAGACACAATTGAATCCTATGAAAATTTAAGTTTTGTAAGAGGTAAGCTATTAGTGGAAGAGACGGTCATATAGATTTATATCCTAATTCTTCCCGCAAAAATAATAAATTACGAAAGCAAAATTGATAGTTGAGTAGATAGTGTAGTAACATAGTTGACATGCATAGTTTCATAGTCTTCATTGTTGACTAATCACCAATTATTGTATTACTGTTGTGGTACGACTGGTAATTTAGTTACACGTGTCTCCTAAATGAGTATCTAACATGTCTCCTTGAAGTAGTAGCATGTACCCCTCAATTACTTGTATGTAGTCTATGAGTGGACTAGTATTTTTGCATTCCTGAGTTATAGAGAGAGTTAATTTGATTCTCTACGTCATCATCATCGCTCAGAAATCCTAGGATTGGTTTGACGCAGCCCTCTAATCGATTATTCTATCGGCCAACCTCTTCATATTAATGTAATTGCTCTACTTTGCATACTTATAATTAATTTTCTTGTTTTTTGAATGCATCCCTGGTGATGGTTAATCCCCCAGCCATACCACCCTTTGTAGTGGCATGCAGGATTTTATGTAGGTATAGGTGTAGACGGTAATCAGATATATTGGTGAAAATTTGGAGTAGTTTAGTGTGCTTCTGAAAGATGTTCTTCTTACTTTTAACTCATGTCAAGTACGTGTGTGCCTATTGGAGATTATGAAGTAATATTTTTTTAACTAATCCCTAAACTGTTAGTAAGAATTATATTTATTTATAAATACTAAACATTGAATTTTACGTGTCTTGCTAATGAATTACTATAATATATCTTTGACAGTATTTAAGTATTATTTTACCTAGTATTTCATGTACGCTGTTCTTTTTGTTGACCATTAAATACCTACCACACATTCACCTTCGAGATGGCTCTCAGGATACTCCGTCGATGTAGATTTAGGTGAATTACAATATGACCGCTATCGCTGACTGATTGGTACATAACATTTCGATGACTCGCCTACTCATTTATGATTATTTATGTATTTACTGGAAATAGAGATCTAAAACTGGTATATTTTTACATTGGTTCATGATTTTTGTGACGTTTAATTAACCGATTTTTAGTAGGTAGCTGATACTAAACATAAGGTTACATTCTCGAAAACAACAAAAATATAAGTAGAGGTAGTGCACGCTCCGCCTATTTGCAAGTTTCCAAAACGGACTGGATGTTAAGGCATCAGGCTGGTTGATGCCTGGAGATGCCTGCCAGATTCTGTTCCTCACAAGGCAGTTCTCCACTGGACTCGTGAAATGGCTCCGAATGGTTCACCCGGGTGGTCATTCCAGAGGGTTAGCTGGGAAAGGAAAGCGTAAGTGAGTAGGGAGAGCAAGGGTTAATCCTGAATGGAAGAGGATTAACCCGGCCGATCGGGGAGTAACCAATTAGTGTTGAGGAACCCGACGGCCTTAACATCTCGTAGGCTCAGTTTGCTAATGCTCGGAAAACATTAGACATTCCTTGATTTGAATATTAAAGAAGAGTTTTCCAAAATTATTTTTTTAGCAGTACATCTACGTATACGTAATACCCTGCGAGTCATGACGAGGCTGTGTGGCAGGGGGTGAAGATCACCAAACATGCAATATTGACATGCAACAAGGCTATTATATGGATACATGCTAGATAATATGTCACATGCAGCTAGATGGTTAGTATCTACCTAGTAATAGAGGGATTGGTTTTTAATGTATGCATCATGCACTGCAGACTATTCTAATAATATTTCACCTATCTATCCCTTTGTTATGCAGCCTATTGTGCTATCTCATTGCACGCGGGAAAAATGACATTTTAAATATGTCAGTATGACAAACTATCTCTCTAATCTTGTTAATCACATCAAACCTAGCATAATATGCAGGGTTTCATACTACATATATATATCTAACGTCATCTGTGAACAAATCAATTTAGAATTTACTTGAAAGGTTTAACCTAAATGTTAACCTGCGTTCTTATACTAATTCCCATCCTAGTTTTTATGTTAAACTCTTAATACTGTTCACAGTATCAGGCATCACGTAGTGGAAGTGAGACATATTAGATGAGTAAAAAACTTTAGCACTTTTCCAAAATATATATTTAAAATTATAAAATTACACAACACGTGTTTCGGCTTACTAAGCCATCATCAGGTGTACACCCACTCGAATGTAATCAAATCTAATTAAACTCTTATCGCTAATACAATTATCTAAACGGCCATTAAATATTTAGTTTATCTTCTTTGCACACGCTCTAATTCCTTTATCATACATGTAAGTATTCCAGTACATGAAAGAGTGGAGTAGTTTAATTCTCTGCCTGGTGAAATTCCTCAACTTAATACATAAATTTACCATTACATCTCCAAGAAAACATGCCAAAAACGTTAAAATTTCCACGGTTATGTACGCATATCGGCGTTTGATTCGCAATATGTCAACTGAATTGCTTATTAGAGAAGAGATATTTTTGAATAGTGGCTATAAGTAAGTTATTTTTTGTACCAAGATTTTGAAAAGTGAATGTGCCAGTTCCTCGCAATAAAAAGTCTGACTAGCACTACTCTAAGGTTCTCATTTAACGTTAGAAATTGAGATACATAGAGTTTTATGAATAAAAGTAACCGACTTGACGAGATGCTGTGAAAATTGATCATGATTAAAACCAACCAGATATCTCTAGGCTACAATTTTCTATCCGTACTACGCGTTTCAGCCGTTAGGCCCTCATAAGATACATTTATAATTAAAGTTTACTTAATGTATATACCTAAAGAGAGGTTTTTATGAATACCATGTGGGATACACACTGCAAATTCTGCTTTTCATCCAATCCTTTTTTACTGGATTTTACTTACCCATGCTTGCCTCATAAACATAACTATCGATGGCCTAGCAGTTGACACGCGTAGTACGGATAGTAAATTGTGAAATAATTTTATCTTGTTGGTTTTAATTAGCTTCTGAACGATAGTTGTCTCGAGATTTAGGTTACTAGATGAATCCAAATTAAATGTGATTAAGACCTAAAATTTAGACGTATTTCTACTAAAAAAATTGCTGCTGGAACGAAAGATTCAAGAATTAATATTATTCACTCACATGATTTAAGTGCAACAAAATGAAAAAACAACGGCAACAGAGCTAAGTCACCATTGTTATCCGTTTCTTTCCCTGTAGATATATTTGTGCGCCCAATCTACATCAGGAAAACGGATGAAGGAGCATGTTAAGATTTTTGGGAGGATTGATTCCAAAGTTAACTTCTCCCACATGCAAGTCACAACCACAACGAGAATGATATTTTCTGAAATATTGCATCAGCCTTTTCGTGTTTCTTCTTCCAGTCATTTTCATTGATATCTAATTTTAGTATGTCTATATGTACTGACTACATAAAAAGCCACCTCAAGCGTTTGTTGCAGGGATTCACATTCTCCACGTACATAAACTCATGTTTATTTATGCTATGTACCTAAGGAGAGAATTCTAGTAGAATAGCATATGGGATACGCACTGCAAATTCTAATTTTCATCCAATCCTTTTTTATTAGCTTTAACTGACTCACAATGGGGTCGTTTACCATGTTTTTTTTATTGCCGAATATGATAGAGTTTATAAAATAAAAATACACCTATTTTTCTGTTTTTTGATCCGTCAATTATTTCTCGAGTTATAAGCGGCGAAAAACTGATGTTTTTAACCCTTTGGGAAAAGTGGGCGTGGAAAACCTCTGACGTATATAGACTTCGTCCAATCACAACTGAGCCCGCGAAGCTACTTATCGCAATAGGGGGACAGAGCTGAGTCCTCCAACCGGAGCAGTTGCGACAGCATCTGTGCGAGCAGACCTTCCGATAACCCCCCTTCACTCCCTTCCCTTGCTCTAAAAGCAGTCAAGGACGAGAGAAAAATGACGTTAATGTTACCACAGCAGCTTTTTCGGTAGGCGTCACCTTTTGCTTATTTTAATGTTTGATTTATGAGTGAATCGTGGTGGTTAGAAGATTAATTTTTTCACTAAAATTATTTTTTCGTTTCCACCCAACTATTTAGCGTACAAAATTGCGATTTCGGTTCTAAGTAAACGCCTCCATTACCGCATCATTTTGCGGTGGCTAGCGGTGCATGTAATACAGATGTGTTTACCCTCTGCACGCTTTAGTTTCTTAAAATATGGCGCATTTGATCTCAGTTTTTACATCACCGAATCTCCGACGATCGCTACACATTCTGCTTCCGTAGGTTTCATTTCCAGGAATCAATATTAGGATGGTATGATGCTCTCGGCTGACTTCCGTTAGGGAGCCATTGAGCCTGACGAGGCAAGCCCACTTCCATGCATGTCTCCTCTCCTTTGCTCTCCGAGCCTTTTGCGTGGTGTTATGAGTCCTCGGGGAAGACTTTGCCCTACGACCGCTCCCTTGACCATCGCCTTTTCACCTTTATGGAGCTCACCAGGGTGAGACGAAGGAGAGAGGGTTTATTGTGAAGGAAGAGCGTGGGTGGAGGGCCGAGGGTAAATGGACGAGCCCATTCCATCTGAAGAGACTTCCCCTCCCTTCCGGATCGTGTCATCCCGTCAACTTAGGGCCCATTTCGGAAAGGTCAAATGGGGAAGGAGAGGGCAAAACGGAGCTCGCCAAGTGCTTCTGCCATCTTGCCAATGATGACTGAAATGCTACTTTTGCTATGATTCATGAGTTTATGGGCCGGCTAAGGATCCTTGCGATGCTCCCATGGTTTTATTAGAAAACGTTTCGGAAGTCGACGTTTCATTCACTCCATAAATATTCCTGAGATGGTCGATGACAATGGATATGAACAAACAATCCCATTGAGTTTTAGTTCCACATACATTTATTCTTCATTTCATGGCTGGGTTTGGTACATCATGCTTGGGTAACATGTCCACATTTTATATAAATCGTATGTTAAGGAATTGTCTAATGGTAAATTGTTTTTTGATCACTTAAGTACCTAGGTCTCATGCCTGCTGAAATAATGATGCATAGGTCAAGATTATTCTTTTAATCATAAAATTTGCTTCCGAAGAACTACTAAAAGCGATGGATAGCGGATGAATTTTAGGATCTACTAGGAAAATTTCATAATTCCTAACGAATTAATGATAATTTACTTGTAGTCAGTAGTAGCATTTTTAATTTAAGTATCAAGTGGCACATTTTTAGTGGTAAAAGTATTGACCACTAAAGAGAAGCTGAAGAGTAAGTGTATTAATTTACGTCAGTACCCCATTGTGGAACTCGGTTGCTCGAATAATTGCTCATTTTTACTCTTATCCGGAGGGAATCAACTCACCAAAGTTTTGTTTTCCTCTCAGAGCAAAGAAGTATTAAATTTACGCAGAAATGCGATGAGTTTTTGGCAAAGCCTTAAAGACGATTCCTTGCCATGTATCCTAGACATAGTGAATGGTATTTATCTTAGTCCATCACAAACAAGAAGAAATGCTTAATTTTCTCAGAAGTTATCAAATTGACGCATTTACGAATAAATACAAATATTTCTACCCCTCTCCGCTGCCTCCGTGTAGTTTTTGTTAAATCATGACTGTCGTTTTCGGTTCTCAATATCTACTCTCCAAAACTCCCCTGACAGCATTGACTAAAATACTCACTAAAATACATCTCTTCGAATATTGTGAAGTCGATAATTTGTTCTTATTAAGTGATTTAACCCTTATTCATCTGGTTTTGTATGTGTTTTAAGTGTGATAATTTGTATTATTATTTCCTTGGAACCTTAGAATTCTAAATTTTAATACTTTTTAATGTGAGCATTATATTCATTAAATCCAGCGCATTATTTTCAAAATGAGTATTCTGTAAATAAAAGCAAAGCATTTTCACTTTATCGCATGAAAATTCTGCTCAAATAGTTAGGCCCATTGCATTGGCTTGAACTGATTGCTGCGTGCCAATTCATCATCAGTATTTCAATCCTAGGATTGATTTACTGTAGCCATCCATTCTGCCCTATTCAGTATCAATTCCCTCACGCCCTGGTATGTTTTCTCTTTCACGTCCTTCTTTTTTTGCCCTATATATCTGTCCCTTGCTCTTCCTCGCGGGACCTTCCCTTCAATCTTCCCTTCTATTGTAAAATTTTCCCTTTTATTATGTATTTATGTCTAATTAATTGTGCCTCCAAGTATGTCAAATCCATCTGGTTCTTCTTTGCCATAGGTTTTTCAATATTGTCCTTTCTTCATCTGCTCTTCTGTACACCTCTTCGTTCTTCACTTTTCAACATTCTCCTCCAGCACTATGTTTCGAAGGCTTCAATTCTTCGTTGGTCTGCTTTCTCGATGTTCCATGTCTCTGATCCATAGAGTGCCACGTTCCATACGAATGTTTTGATGAAGTGCTTCCTTGTTTGCAGCCGTAAATTCTTTGAGCATAGTAGTTGCCACTTCTTCATAAACGCCTCCTTAGCTTGTGCTATTGCTCGATTGATGTCCGTCGAGCTTCTTCCATCCCAAGTTATAGTGCTGTTGAGGTAGGTGAAGTTCTCCACTTGTTCCAATTTCACTCCTCGAATTGTGATATTTGCCCTAAGCTTCTCTCTTCCGCACACTAGGATTTTAGTTTTCTTCATGTTGATGCTTATATTCTTGAAGTACTTGGTCCATTGTGGTCAGGGATGCTTGCAGGTCCTCTCGGCTTCCTTCTACAACCTCGATGTCATCAGCAAACCTTAGCATGTTTATTTCTTTGTCATTCATTTTGATGCCCTTGATACCCATTTCCTCTGCGTCTCTTATTGCTTCTTCCAGATATATATTGAATAACTCTGGGTAGAGGTTGCGTCCTTGTCTGACTCCTTTATTTATTTTGGCTTCTATCTTCTTCCGTCTTTTATTCGCATTATGTTGACTTGGTTCTTGTAGAGGCTATAGACTATTCTTCTATCCTTGTAGTCTATTCCAATTGCTTCCAGTATCTTGAACATCCTGTTCCATTCGACGCTGTCAAAGGCCTTTTCCAAGTCCACGAATGCCACATATAACGGCTTGATTACGTGTTTCATTTTCTCGGCCAGTATCCTTAAGATAAGTATTGCCTCCCTAGCTCCTTGGTTTTTCATGGATCCAAATTGATTTTTTGATAGATTCCCTTCGATCATAACGTGCCAATTATCGTGAATAATATATATAAACCATCCCTGGTATGAGCCGCTAAGTTAAATATTGAGGTCCTGCAATAAGGTCTTTTTCTAAATTCCACCTTTTCTTCGGAAGATTGGCATGAGCGCCAACTTTTAAATTGATAGCATATATATACTGCAAAAAAATTCCACACGTTGCTAATATAAATATAAGTGTTGGGATTATGATTTAATTTTTCAACGACATGCTACATAATAGGTTGATTTTGAAAATTGAGTGGATAAAATATGCATAGAGAGCTCTGTTTGATTTGGAATATAATAATATTTTAACTTATGTTATGCTATTTATGCCTACGTTCTCGTTGTACATGATGATCTACTCAGTATCCATCACACATACATTTGTTTTTCAGCGAGAAAAGGTTAAATAATGTGGGTTACGGCACAGTAGCATGCCCTTATATTTCATGAGGAAATTACCATCAGCTCATGTCAAATGTGAAAACGTTTGGCATTTTATCGCTTTCCCGTAAAGGGGAAATCATTAATATTATCAGTTTTGGCAAACGGGTAGCGAGCATCAATTACCCCACTCCCGACATTGTTCCCCCCCACCGAGTTTTATTGTCATCCCGTGCGACATCCTCTCCACTTGCCCTCTCCCCCTTCTCCCGCAGGAAACGCGACCGTGCCCCGACCGACGGAGGTCGGCACATAGGGCTCGGCGATTGCCAAAGTCCCTTTTCCACATCGAAACGCACAAGTGGAGCGACTGGTGGGGTAATCGATTGCCGGGAATCCGTAGCCGGGCCACTACGGGTCGGGCGGCGGGTGGGGCCCCTCGTGGAAGATGAGAAGAAAGGGAGGGATTGGGGGGGGGGGGGGGGGCCTCGAAGGCGAAGGAAGAGGTCGCCCAACGGTTGGGTGGGGTGTGTTTTGGGGCCCAAGGAGGGGAAGGTCCTCTCTCGGCGGATGGGGGAAGAGGAAGGTGCTGCCCTTAGGAGAGAGATGAAGGACGAATTGAGGAGGGAAAAATGCTCGGAAGCGGATTTAGTTCGAGTAATTAGATGTAAGACCGAGTCCCCCAAGTTCCGTGAGGGGCCCAATCACCTAAACTTCCACACAAATCCCTTTTCGGCAGAGGAGTCCGGGAACAAGGAGATTAAATGGGGAAAGGAGGGGGAATGGAGCCGGTAGAAGAGGAGTGAGTCTTAGTGCGGGGGAGTGGAGGCGGCGCCCGGGATGGAGGGAAACTTATCCGCCAAGAGAGTCGAGGGGCTTGTGGGACTCTATCCGGGCGGAGGATGGACCCGAGGAAGAAAACGCTAACGAGCTTCACAACGAGTTAAGGGCCCCACGGAGATTATGGCGCCGGGGCCGGCTGGAGGGAGACCGCCACCATGTGCCGTGCGCTCCCGATAAGACATGTGGCGAGGTAAAGGATTATAATACACCAAATAATTTTGTTGCTTCAGAACCATATAAAACGTTACCTCACTCTCCTTAGGGGACGTCCATATATTAAGCTAAGTGGGGGAAGGATCAGGCTAAAGCACCACGATGCACTAACGACTAGGGAGTCGAAGCTCTTGTTACGTTTTGAGAAAGATTAAACCCATTCTATGCTCATATAGCAATGGCGGTACAAATAGCAATCAGTAAATAAATAATAGATGTGGTATATTAAGAATGAATAATGCTAGATTTTTTTCCATTGTGTCGTATGCGTTGGCACAATACGTCGCAAATGATCTTGCGAAGGAATTTTGGCTTCGGCATCATGCGGTGATTGCTATCACATGCAAATAAATAATTATTTAGAGAATTTATAATAGAGAATTTATGTTTGAGTATTTATAATAGATAATTTATGATAGAAGAATATTTTGTCATGCCAGGAAAAAAGAGAATTCATTGTCAGCGATACGTTAATTAGAGTAGTCTCAGGAAATGTTACTCGTTAAATGAAAAAAAAGAGAATCCGCTCTGCACAACGTGTGGATGATAACGCAATGAAACTCGCCAAGCCTGTTCCTCAATTGAATGCTCCCTTTGTCAAAAATAGTAAACATGCATCTTGAAACATTCCGAATAAAGTGAAAACGTATTTCTGACCCCACAGGACCAGATCTGCAGGACATGATGAAGCTAAAGAAAGTAGCAAGAGAGAGAAAATCTGGGGTATCGAAAAGGTATCTTACATGGGGTCTGCCTTTCATCTTAAATGTCTAGATTTAGATCACAGAAGTGTGGTATTTTTCAGTGCTATACTAGTCACTAGCTGTGCTGTGATGTGCTGCGCATACTGGTCCTGCTGTGATGAGTATTTAGAGTACTTCCACTGTTGGATGGGACGTACACTGTAGGTCCAGTTGTTCTTTTTGTTAAGTGACGGCTGATGCCGGTAATAGGTTTCTTACCGCTCCTCCTAACTTCAGGAATTCCTGATACCTACCTATCAGTAACAGAGCAAATGACCATGTCTAAAATTATTTTCCCATAGTTACAAAGTAGTGGACTGTTGGACAGTACAACTCAAGAGTTCCTTTCTCCCAACACAATCCATGATTAAAACACTGACAAATGTTCATAATTCCGGAAAAACTCCATCTCCCTTCTCATCTGCTTATATTCCAAAGCTTATTATTGTGGCCTCATTTTCACGACGGGTGCCAAATACCCCTTACATAACACGTCATTGGTGGTTTGGATGACAGCATATGAACGTAAATGAAAATTTACGCTTATCTACATCTACACGATACCCTGAAAGCCACCACGAGGGTGTGTGGCATGGTGTGAAGATCACCATGCATGCACTATTGACAGGCAAACAAGCAACTAGATTGTTAGTATCTATAATATTGAAGGGGTTAATACATGCATTATGCACTACACACTACTCTAAAATATTTCCCATACCTATCCTTTTCCTATGCTGCCTATTCTGTTCCCTTATAGTACGGGGGAAAAATGCCATTTTGCCAATGCCATCTATCAGTACGACAATCTATCTCTCTAATCTTATTTATCAGGTCGAGTCTAGCATAATACGCTGGTGTTTTGATTATGTGCCTAACATCTTCAGTAAATCTATCCGATTGAAGTTTCTCTAATAGGTTTAATCTGTACTTTAACCTACGCTCTGATAATGATTCCCACCCTAATTCTTGTATTAATCCTGAAACATTACTCAACCTATCGTAACACCTTTAAACGAACCTAGCTGCTCTACGCTGCACACTGTCTAGTTCTCTGATCAAACCTAATCGTATGAGGGATCAAGACCATCTCCATATAATAAAAAAGCAATAGCTTTCTCCAATTTACGTGGCTGGCTATAGTGTGTAACGGCTGAGAATGATCGCTTTTAAAAGCAAAATGTCTAATTAAATCCATGGGATATCTGGCGAAAGAGGACGACCCTCCTCACGACTAAACATCGTACACCCACAAAGAATATAGAACAAGTTAATGCAAGCGGTATTTTTCAATTTTTTTATGGAGAAAAACATGCTCATAAAACGGAATTGGCCTTTCACTCAGTTTTTCATCAACTAACAATATATATTTCGTTCTGTCATCTGCGCATATAATGGCAAACATGAGAGCATATATGCACGTTATGTGCTGAAATGAATTAATTTTAATGAAAAATAAAATTTTAATGAAAATTAGCAGGGCATGTATAACTGTGGGAATGCTCGCCATATCAAGGTGACATGATGATTCTGATGTAGATGTTCGTCAACACAATACCTATGCGTAGGTGTTGCTCGAGCCAAACTTTTTCCTCAAGTCACGTGCAACTGAAAAAATGAATTTGTGTAAACACAAGCCTTATTCTAATATTTGTTCCTCATGCACGCCATTCACAGCTTTCACACTGCTTTATCTAGGTGATTTGTGAGAAATTAATTTCTCATTTTCATTTCTCGCTAACAACACAAACCTCTTCCACTTAGTTCCTTGAGTAATAAAATTGTGTTATAAACCATTGTGGTAACACGTGAACGTCACTGATTAAACCTGTACTCTATATAATTGTTTTAATACTATACATTCTTATCTGTCCCGAGTTTATTTTATAAATATTTTAATCTATAAGAGAGGAACATGTTTGAATCAAGTCTCTATCTTTGATGGAAAAAATGCATTTTTAGATGAACATTTCAAAGCTTTTTATTGTGGCCTCATTTTATATGTCTTTACTTTTTATGGCTTATTTCGTGTGCTAAAGAATTAATTTCTCGAATCCCAGTAAAATCATTATTCCCTGTAATAATATCTTCACAATGGTTTGTCTCAAATAAACAGTGCATCCCTCTCTATATCCTCTTTCCTCACACCTCTCTTCAAAATAGCAATGGCCTCTTCATATACCCACCTGATGCTGCAACGGACCCTCGAGAATGCTTGCAGGGTACTCCATAGACGTAGATATACTTAATATGTTTCGTATTAGCTCCCTACTTCTGCCGCCTTTTCTTCCTTACCATTTCTAACACTTCTTTCTTTAACAAATCGTACAGAGTCAGGGGTAACTGAGTGAAATTTCTCCATGGTGGGAAAAGGAACAAACTGCAAATTTCACTAAAATTCTTTTTATTCAAAACGTGGGTTTCGACAGCTTATGTATTCTTCAGGTGACCTTCAGGTGGAATTTTATGTTATCTTCAGGTACTGGAGATGGCATATGTGTTGAAACCAGGGTCGTGAATAAAAAAATGTTTATAGTGAAATTTCTAATTTTTTTCTTC